>JAKWJD010001765.1:56416988-57695738 GCA_027705065.1 Solanum peruvianum
AGAAGTACAGTAGATGGATTTTCTTCCTTCAAGAGCAAAAATTATGCGTGGCACCAAATATTATTGTACTTCTTTTAATGACGGTGGTGTCTGGGTCAGCTTGTGTGCATTTCGACTAATCTCTCTTGGTATCACTACCTCCCATTAGCAAAGTTCACCATGTATCTCTGCTCACCAAAGCTTGGGCAGATGAGAAGAGATCACCTAGTTTTTTTTGTCGTTGATGGAATTTGAACCCGAAATCTTATCGTTCTCCCCTATTTTATTAACCACTTGGCCACAACCGTGGGTTCAAAGATACATGGTTGTTTTGGCGCAAAAAAGTTTGATTTATTTGGTTCTTGGTGTCCATGGTGCCTTTTACTAGTTTTCATTTGACATACTTCATTCTTATAGATGCTATTGTAATTGTGCTTAGATTTCCTATTTCTTAATAAGATTAAAAAAGAAAAATTTGAGTTATATTTGAAGATCAAAGAAATATTTTAAGGTTTTGAACTAATCTATATAAATGTTAATATGAAATTAGAACAAATGACGCACCCAAGTGTGTAGCCTAGTGGGTTGAGAACCATGAGGTCTTAGGTTCAAATTCCAGCCGAGACAAAAAAAGTACTGGGTGATTTCTTCCTATGCGTCCTAACCTTGGTGGATAGAGTCACTTGTTACTTGTTGGTGTTGGGAGTCAAAGCATCTCCTGGAATTAGTCGAGGTGTGCGCTAGCTGGTCCGGAACACCACGGTTATTAAAAAAATTAGAATAAATGACGCATGAATGTTAAATTAGTAAGGTTAGGTAAAATTAACACTGTACCAATATTTGATTGTTGTGGCCATAACTCCCCCCTCCCCCAACCTTCTCTCTGCAGATGGAGGTACTGTACAAGCAATGAATGCATTAAAGAATCTGTAGTAGCAGTTTTGACAGATAAGGACTAAAAGAATTGAAAGTAATTGTAGGTCAGCAAAGAGAGAGAGAGTAGTTGTGAGTTGTGACTGAACCAGTGGGACTGTAGCCAACTTATTGTATGCACCAAGTTGGCTCTGGCACTGGCCAGAGTTTCGCTGGCAGCTCAACTTGCGTTTTTAATGACGGTTCAATTGGTAAAGGTGGAGGGACTTAGGCCACAAGTTCGACCTCTGCCTCAAATACAAACTCTTTGGCCTTGCTCTGAAGGGCAGCCCCTAGTGCACTAAGCTCTTGCTATGTAAGGGCTGAACCACAAGTGTCTAATGTACGCAGTCTTACCCTACTGTTAAAAAATTTGCAGATTATATTATCACAGGAGAAGAACATCCAAAGGCTTAACGAGCTCGTGCGGAATCTCAGGGAACAATTGCTTCAGTGCAGAAGTAGCAATGAAACAATAAGCAACAGTCTTAGCTCACTTGCTGACATTGCTGAATTTGAAAAACAGCAAATTCTTGAGGATTAGTCAGTTGACATCATATTACTAAATTCTCTGTACTATCTGTAACTATTTTATGCTTATTTTGTGTGTTTTTGTTGTAAGTCTGCAATTTAAGTGTCATAAATCATAACACTGATTCATATTGCAATACTAGTGTGAAAAAAAAGGAGGAGAAACTTTCATATTGTCTGAATGTGTTTTACTACAATTCTGCACAGCACCCGGCCTCTAGCCAGCCGCGGAGCTACCCTTGTTTAATACGAGTTAATTGATACCTCTTCCTCGGAAAATTATGTTGTATATCGATAGATCAAATTGTTTTCTATATCTATATACTATATGATGAAGTCTCTCCACTTAAGTAGTATTAGTATAATTTTTTGATATTTTCATTATTTTACTCATTCTTAGTTTTCTATTACTATTTGTTGTCTCTTATACCTCGATTTTTTCTTACTATTATGTTGTTACCGCTTATGTCTTCATAAATATTGTGTTTTTGCTTTTTCCGAGTTGAGGGTCCATCAGGAACAACCTCGAGGTAGGGGCATGGTCGACGATGAAGGATATTCTTACATGAAATGAGTGAAAATTATTTAGGGATTAATCGTAAGCAACATATACGATGTTTAATCTTTTTCAAAAGATTAAGAATTGTGTTAATATCAATAAGAGTGTGATTTTATTTTTCTCGGTATTTTTTACGTAGTTTAATTTTTTTTTCCTAGAAGCGTAAAGATTAGAATGATTATTATTTTTCAGTGCACGTTTTTGATAGATCATCATCAGCTCAAAAGAAACGTAACTAGCACAACAAAGTAAGAAATTTAAGAGAAAAAAAAAGGCAATAAAATAGCAATGTATAAATAAAAAAAAAGTATAGCAATAAATGTTAATATACATTGGAGGAAAAAAAAAAGAAATTACGTGATATTTACATAATACTATTAAAGTACGACAACAGTTGATTACCAGCTGACCTTCTACCTTAATTCTCGACTCGATAACTTCTTACCTAAGGTCATGTCTTCAATCAACTGAAATTGTGTCATGTCCTGAGTCTAATCACCTCCCTCCGGTTCTTCTTTACTCTATTTCTACCTTTCATAATTCCTACGACATCTAACCTTCTCAATACTGAATCCCGCACTTCCTCTTCACGTGTATGATCCATTTTACTCTCACTTCTCTCATCTTCTCCGTTATAGAGATACTCTCGCCTTGTCTCATATAACCGTTCTTAATCATCATCGATCTATGTTACCTTTATCTTTGAATATGAACATTCTTCACTGATCAACACTATACCTTATATGAGAGTGTAATTATTAATCATTACTTTGTAAAACTTTAACGATATATTATTATCGTATAGTACTAATTTTTTCATGAAAAGAATAATATATTCCCCTTTCATTGAAGGTACATTAAAAAACTTTAACTAAATCAGTATTTTCAGCTGGTTGGCATATTTTTTTTTAAAAAAAAATATTATTTCTCATTTATAGCAAGAAGTACTACATTGTCAATTTGTCATATAGGAGTACTAAAATAGTTTTACAAAAATACAAAAAAAGTAATACCATATTTTCATGTAAGAGAGTACAATATTGGTCGTTTTGTCGGTGAAATAAGGATAAAATACAAAACTATTTTATCGTATGTGTATATATTTGTATTTATTCATGAATCGTCTTCTTTTTGGGTTTTAAACTTATAATTATAAGGTTTGAACTTTATGAATCATTTTTTTCAGTTCCACAAACTTGTTAATCCTTCGAATTCAACAATTTTTATTGGAGTTATTTTGTGTTTTAATTAGAGATATTTTTCTTTTTAACAAAATGAGTTTATGTTATATTCACTAAAATAATGTACAAAATTTTCCAAAACTAGATCACTTATTAAGCCAATTATGTATGTATTTTTATGATAAATATTACTTATTTAATATATGATAATAATCATAACTAAATTGATATAGTAATTTTTTTTTATTTTGTGCTAATAAAATGTAATTTAAAATATAATTAAATAAGACCTTGAAATAGTTAAGTACACAAGAAATTAATCGTTATAACTCTATTTTCAAAATCAAAATATATTGATGTAAATTTTTTTTTATATTATCGTTCTGTATAATTATTTCTTTTACTACAATGAAATTATTGAACCCAGATACAGACTCACATACATTGAAGTTATTAGACCCACAACCAGACCCATATAATATCGTGAGGATACACATACACCCGTAATTATATATATATATATATATATATATATATATATATATATATATATTATATATATATATATATATAATATATATAAGTTGCAATCACAATTAATTTTGCACTAAATAAACCTCATAAATTCTCTTTCATCTAACTTATTATATAAATCTTATCCAACTTAGGCTATTTTCCTCCTACACCAATTATTTCTTCTCTCAATTTTCACTTTATCTTGTTTTTGATCTACACAATTAGGCAAATTTTCAACTCTTCTCATCAAAGGTAATTTATTATTTCTTCTTAATTTTCATATTCACACCTCTTTTTATTTTTTTTTCTAATTTTTATTTATATTATATATGCAGAATTATTGGGATAAAATTCAAAATAATAATAAAAAAAATGAGTCATACTAAGGAGAATACACATGCAAAAGTTGACTTGAAGCTAAACTTATCACCACCAAGAAGATCATCATCATCTTCTTCTTCTTCAATGGAGATCATAAGATCACCAACCTCCTCTTGTGTTTCTCAAGAACCAAGCCCTATCGACGATCGATCATTTTCCGATTGCCCTAGTAGCTCAGAGACAACCTCAATGATGCTTGTGGGATGCCCTAGATGTTTGATGTATGTTATGTTATCAGTAAATAAACCAAAATGCCCTAAATGCAAGAGCACTGTTTTGCTTGATATATTCCATGAAGAAAGAATCAAGAACTCAAAGTAATCAAGGATCAAGCATGCATGTTGTAATAATACGGGAAAATGCACGAGTACCCCTTCAACCTAAGCCCGAAAACTCAGAGACACGCTTATACTATACTAAGGTCCTATTACCCTCTGAACTTATTTTATAAATAATTTTCTACCCTTTTTCGACGTACGTGGCACTATCTTGTGGGATCTGCACGTGTTGACATTCTTTTTCAAGTTAGTGTCACGTAGGCCGAAAAGGGGTAGAAAATTAGTTATAAAATAAGCTCAGGGGTAATAGAACCTTAATATAATATAAGTGTGTCTTTCGAATTTCGGGCATAGATTGAAGGTGCTTATGCATTTTCCTTATATTTTATCAATATTAGATTATAGTAGCTTTTATTGAGTTTTGATTATCTTGATATTATTGGATTAATGTGTGATCATGAAAATTTGGAAATTTTGTATTACAACTAGTGCTATAGTAGAAAGTCATAATAATTTGCAACCCAATGAAACCTACTATACTATATAGTTTGGTTAATCATATTAATATTTTGTTGTTAGTAATTCATGTATAGTTGTTATCTTTACTATAAATGCAATTACATTTTTGTTGCAACAACCCTTGTTATTACCTTCAATAATTACAAAAATAAAATAAAAGAGATATATAATTTAATCTTGTAAATGCTTCACATGGTTTGTTGGAACATCAAACACTTTATTGTTTTTTTACTATTAATCAGTTTAAATAATCTTTACTTGTCCATTATATTTTTTTAAAATGTCAAATAATATTTGATCAGTTTATAGAATTAATGAATAATTTATCATTTTATATTTATTTTTTACCCGACCAATTAAAAATTATTCATTTTTTATTGTTTAAGATGACTTATTTTAATAAGAGTGACTTGATAAAATTAAGTCTATCAATTATTATATCTCAATTCCCTTAGAGCTGATATACCCCTTGTTATGAAAGTGACTCATACATACTCCTACTTATAAATAAATGGCTCACATATGCCCTTTTTCTCTAACGGAAATGAAAAAAAAAATTCAATCTATTATTTAATTATTTTTTCTAAAAAATATAATTCCATATGAGTAAATTTAATCCTCGTCAAACATTTTTTCTGACTTTTTTTTTATTTCAATGACTAATTTAGAATTATTACTTTAATTCTTAAATTTATTTATGTTTCACTAATATTCATCTAAAACTTATCGTACATGACAAAACTTTTTTCTTCGAATAAAAAATCATATTACAATATAAACAAAAAAAATAGTTTAAATTTTTTTTCTTTAAACTAAAAATGAAAGAAAAAAATAAGAATAAGAATAAGAAACTCAAATAATTATAATAAAAGAAGTCAAAAAATAATTTATGTATGAGAAAAATTTAAATATACCTTGAACTTTGATAGAAGAATCATATATACCCCTAAATAATTTATGTATGAGAAAAATTTAAATATACCTTGAACTTTGATAGAAGAATTATATATACCCCTAAATAATTTTTTAAAAAAATTAGAAGCAAAAAATATAAATTTAAAGAAGTCAAAAAATAATTTAGTATGAGAAAAATTTAAATATACCTTGAACTTTGATAGAAGAATCATATATACCCCTAAATAATTTTTTTTAAAAAAATTAGAAGCAAAAAATATAAATTTAAAACTAATTTTTCAACTTCTGTTAAATGAAGGATATATGTGAGCTCATTTTGTAACGGCGGGGGTATACATGAGTCCTTTGTATAACGATAAGGGCATATATGAGCCATTTTCATAACGAGTGACATATCAGCTTCAAATGACAAAATTGAGAAGTATATCAACGTTTTTCCCTAACTATAATTGTAGTTTCCGAAAGCAATTAATATTATAGAGCCTTCTTTATATTCATTAATGATATTAATTGCAGCTGTTAGTTAATTAAATGGGCAATATTAAAGTCCAACATGAATTAGTTTATCACATTATCAAAAGAGTGACCATTAAATAAGTTGTTTTACATCTTTATCAATGGAGGTTATTTTCTCTTCTTCTTCTTTTAATTAAAAATCAATCTCATTGCATGTGGAATGTTTTTAAGTCATAACTATGTTTTATTCAACCTCGAACGAAAAATTATCGAGTATTGAGATGAGATGAATATGATTTTTATATTCTCAAGTAAAGAATTGAGTCGGCTTTGGATATAGAAAAGTCATGATGGTTAATAAACCTTCCAAATAAACCTTTCACAATACAAATTCTGTCTAATTAGTAGATGTCGAACTCCCTCCGAATACTTTGTGTGTCAATTTCTTCAAATTTTGAATCCCCTTATTGAAAATTATGGTCATGCTACTGGTGCATGCTATTATGACTTTCCTATGGGTGAATCCTACATCAACAAAACACGAGAGATCATATTGGATATTTTAAGAATGGCATAATACGTAAACATGACCCTTAACTTGGATTAAGCGGACAACTATGTCCTCCGACTTTGAGTGTGTGCATAAGTAGGCACTTAAACGTGTATAAAATTGAACAAGTAGACACACGTGTCCTACATGGCATAATACATGTAGCACGCCACGTAGGACACAAAATCGTCATGTAGGATGTCATGTAGGACGAATGTATCTATTTGTTCAATTTTATACAAGTTTAAGTGTCTACTTGTGCACGCTCAAAGTTAAGGATCATAGTTGTCAGTTGACGTCAAGTTAAAGGTCATGTTTATATATAATGTCTTTAAGAAAACATGTCTCATTTCTTAGTGACGCATATTCAAGCGAACAATATTACTAGCAGAGTGATTTGTAATGTATAATACCAATATTACTTTGCGTACTACAGCCTTAAATGATGATAGGACAAATCTCAACGAAAATATTGAATCCCTAGAGAGGAAGTGGGGGTATATGCTATCATGACTTTTCTATAGGTGAATCTCACATCAATAAAACTCAAGAGATCATACTAAAGATTATAACAAAACAAGTGTTATTTTTTAGTGATACATTTTAAAGCGAAAAATATTACTAGCAGGATGAATTATAACATATAATATCAAAATCACTTTGCGTTTAATCTTAAATGATGATGGAACAAAAAAATCCTTAGTCAAAATGTTGAATTACTGAAAGGGATGTATATGTACTCAAGCAAACTTTAGACTCTAGCAACACATTTTAAAATAATGTGATTGAACTAAGATCTAAAACTGTCAATATCATTAATAGATTGGACTGTTACACAAAATTTTAACTGAAATATTGAATACGAAAAAGACATTAAAAGGGATAATGCATAAGTATCCCCTTAAACTATGTTCGAAATCTCAAAGACACGCTTATATTATACTAAGGTCTTATTACACCCTGAAGTTATTTTATTAATAATTTTCTGCCCCTTTTCGACCTACATGGCAGTATCTTGTGGGCCCAATGTTGGTTGATTTTTTTTTTCAAGCTAGTTCCTCGTATGCCCAAAAGGGGTAGAAAATTACTTATAAAATAAGTTCAGAAACGTAATGAAACCTTAGTATAGTATAAGTGTGTCTCTCAGATTTCGGGCATAAGTTAAAGGGATACTTGTACATTTTCCCGACATTAAAACTTTGTTTGGACTTTTCGAATCCACCTCACATCAACAATTAGACCCCTACCACTTATATGTAATTTTCAAATAAATCTCTCTTGAAGAAAATATATACATAAATATCAAATTGTACAACATCTGATTAATAATAATAATATTACATTAATAGCTAGCCATTAGTAGAGGGCTCATATCAAGTGTACAATTTCTGGCAATATGAATCACATGACCCAAATAGAATTAACCTTCAATGGTTGGTATTAAAGAATTCATTCAATATTTTATTGTTAAGAGATTTACAAATATTTACTTTTCTCTGTTCTTTTTTAATTGTTATGATTTTTTTAGACTAAAATTATATGAATTTAGATTAATATCTTAACGATTTTTTTTCATTGTATTGATATGTAAAAGAAAATTAGATATGTATTCTGGAGCTGAATAATAAAATTTAATTTATCGTTTGGAGATTGGATTATCAAATAACTTTGTTAGGAATATATTGTTCAAACTCTTCAAATAACTTTGAGTTCTTTGAGATTATGTTGTTCAAATTCTTAAAGAAAAGTAAATAAGTCGATGAGTTGTGTGCCTAATTTTTCAAAAATAATGCATTTTTAATACAAGGTGTGATATATTTTTTATAAATAGGCCTTAAATTGTGCAAAGCCCATGTGTTTTTGGCCTATGAATATTAAGAATATAATGCAAGGACCAAAAAACACCAACTTTAACGGATCAAGTTTTCTCTAGATTCGAACTTGAAACAACTGGTTAAAGAAGGATATATACTTACTATCATATCTATCACAAACTTTGATGATGATTTTACCCTAGTTATACAAGGCGATACTCGTAACTTTTAAGTAAAACATGTGGAAAAAGTGTTTACTTGAACAAAATTGATATTTGGCACAATTATTGCTAATCTACTTGATTTGTCTCAACTTGAACTCGATATTATATCGAATTTGATTGAGATTGGCTCAGATTCTACTCGTCATCCAGCCTACAGACACTTACTTGAGCTCAACTTATCTTCTTTCTATTTGTAATTTAAGTTTTTTTTGAACTCAACCTTACAATAAATCAATTTGATCGAGCTCAACTCAAGTTCAACATCAAAGCCTATGGACAATGTGATTATATATAGTATATATACTTCAACAAAAATAAAATTGACATAATTTTCACAAGAACACTATATTGAATATTTATTTTAATGAATAAATTAAAAGTAAATGGAAAATTAAGTGATAATTGTATTAAAAATAAATAAATAAGAGTTTTACTTGGTCTCCATGAGTACACAGAATTGACCAGAAATCGACTTAAAGTCAACTAATCTAGTTGAGTCAAAATAAATGGGAAGGATAATATAGTAAATTTATATTTTTTCTGTCTCAATTTATATGATATTGTTTGAATTTTAAAAGTCAAAAGATTAATTTTACTTTAAATTTGAGAAATTTTTAAATTTTTTGAAATAAAATTTATATATTTAAAAACTATATAATAATTATTATAATTAACAATATAAAATTTAATGATAAAATAATAATCTATTAAGATATTTAAATATGAAAAATGATAAAAATAAATTGAGACTTAGGAATATTAATTTATCTCCATAATAAAAGAATGTGTATTCAACATATGCCAACTTGTTGACTTTCTTTCTTGTTCACTTAATTATTTTAGTTTTTAGAGCCTGTTTGGCTCAGCTTAAAAGCTGGTCAAACTGACTTAAAAGCTGGTTTTTGACTTATTTAACTGTTTGGCAATATTCAAAATAGCTTATTTTAAGTTAAAAAAAACTTATTTTAAGCCAAAAGTAAAAGTTGGGGTAGGGGTGCTTTTTTCTTTTTGGCTTATAAGCTGTTTTAAGTTGACCACATTTTATGTTTTTTCCCTTAATATTTTTATACAATCTCCAAATTACCCATATAACCCTAACATCTCTTTCTTCTAGTTTCCCCTTTTCACGTTTGACATAACAACTTCAGCACTTTTATCCAAACGCATAACTGCTTATTTTAAAAATAAGTTTCAGCACTTTCAAAAGTACTTTTTTAAAGCTGCTTTTATTAAGCCCATCCAAACGGGCCCTTAGTCACGTTTCCAATAATATCAATGAATTATTAAACTTTAAAGGGGTCATATTTTTTTTTAATTAATATATTATAATTTATAAATATCATATTAAGAAATTCATTTCACGTTTGGTAAAAAAAAAAAAACTTAGAGGCGGCCTTTTTATATTAATTTCTTAGACGACATGCCTCGGTATAATTTTAAGAAAAAAAATACATTTTAATAAATAATTATTGATTTTAGCGATTTTTGTTTATTATTATTTTAGCAATAGTATGTGAAATATTTTATATGAATTAAAAGTGAATTATGTATACAATACATATGAATTATAATTGTTTTTTAAAATATATTATGTTTGTTTGGTAAAAATATTGAGACATTGCATTATAAATATATTAAGGGTGCAATAAATATACTATCTATCCTTAAAACTTGTATTATATGTGAATAATAAATTATTTTTTTATAATATGTATTAAACTTATATTATAAATGAATTAAAACTGATAAAGTGAAAAAAATATTATTATTATAAATAATAAATATTTTTTTATTATAATATATTTATATAAGTTTCTCAAATTTTTATGCATATATTAATTAATTTAACAGATATTTATTTTTTTTATCAATATAATTATCAAATAATCCTATTTATTAAAGCTCGAATAGATGAAAATAAGCAATTGAATGAAGCGTGTTCCTATAAAAATTTTATTCCATTTAATTTGAATATTTGAAATAATAAACATTGGCAAAAGTGTATATAATAAGGTATTTACACATTTCTTAAACCTTAGGCCTTGTCTCATAAAGTAATTGCGTTGTAAATTTTAGTACGTAATTGTTTTGTTTTTTTTCTTATTTAAATGTCTTCTTCTTTTAGAGAATTTTTCAACTAATAGAATAATATATATATATATATATATATATATCGAAATATAACATGAAAAAAACATATTAATTTAAGTAGAAGCACTATATGTAATAACCAATAATATGTGTTACAAAATGTGCATAAAATTAAAAAATCACTTTGATACATTTAATATATATTTAATTTAATATTATAAAATCCAAAAGAAATTATTTTATGTAAAACCCTTTTTCTTTAATTTTTTATGTAAAGAATGATATTTACTATAATCAGAAATAATTTAACTTTACAATTACTCTTTTATCCTTAACGAAATGAATCACAATCATACAAATACCTAAGAAAGTAAGAATAATATTTTACGCCAAATTAAACTATACATAATTTAGACGACGTGACTAGTATCTTTAATTAAACTTCAATTTTACATACATTTAATTTCATATCGCATGTTCAAACGATCACATACACCAAAAGAACACAAACAAGAGCACCCAAATTACCGACTTTTTATCATTAATCAAAAATCTCGAATTCAATTCCCGAATCTAAAATTAGTTGTACCCAAGCTATACACCCTTATGTCAACTCTGTACCATACCTACAACAGAATCTGGTCACTTCCAATAACAACACACTTATCACACGCAACAAACATTTTGTAGCGTAACTCATACATAAAGCCGGTATCGATGGTACAGAACGATAAATATTCTTTCATCTATAATTTAAAATCTCGAATTCAAGTCTTCATGATTATATAATTATCTTTGTTAGAGAATGTTTGAATTTCTAATGTGAAAATTTTTTAATACAAATTTTTATTTAATCAAACTTTTAATGTGAATATCGAAAAATAAATAATGCGATTGTTAATTTAAATAAACAATCTAGACGCGTTGAACTTAGACATAAAAAAGAAAAACAAGAATCCTTCTTTAATTCTTTTTCCTTTAGCTAAAAAACAAATCTTTTTTTAGAAAAAGAAAATAAAACTGAATTAAAACTCTACTTTGGGCCATTAAATGAATCTTTTTTATTAACTTTTTCTTTATTTATTCTGTTTTCTGTTCTTTTTCTTGTACTTTTTCTTTTTTCTATAAAACAACCGATTCTCTTCAACATTAAGGCAAAAAAGCAAAATTTTTTGGATTCAGATCTGGAATTCACTGCAAACCCATAATTTATTTAAGTTTTTACGACGACCCATCTGAAAATCTTGCTGAATTTTGAGTTATGGCTGTTGAAATTGTTGATTCGGATGAAAACCCGATTAAGATCCGGGAAGTTTGGTCGGATAATCTGGAATCGGAGTTTGAGCTTATACGAAGAGTAATTGATCACTACCCATTCATCTCAATGGATACAGAGTTTCCGGGAGTCATTTTTAAGCCGGAGGTTGTTTCATCCCGGAAAACTCGCCGGCGATATGTGCCGCTGTTACCATCGGAGCATTACAAGATGTTAAAATCAAACGTCGACGTTCTGAACATAATTCAAGTAGGACTTACATTGTCCGACTCCGACGGGAACTTACCGGATCTGGGTACCGCCGGTGTTAATCGATACATCTGGCAGTTCAACTTCTCCGATTTCGACGTGGAGCGTGATCGACACGCGCCGGACTCGATCGAGCTACTCCGGCGTCACGGAATCGATTTCGAGAAGAACAAGGTGAACGGAATCGACTCTTATCGCTTCGCCGAGCTGATGATGTCGTCGGGGCTTGTATGCAACGAAACCGTAAGCTGGGTTACGTTCCACAGCGCTTACGATTTCGCATACCTCTTAAAAATCCTCACCCGCCGGGAACTTCCCGGCGAGTTAGATGATTTTCTGGAGATTTTCAGGGTGTTCTTCGGTGACAATGTTTATGATGTGAAGCATTTGATGAGGTTTTGTGAGAAACTTTACGGCGGTTTAGACCGGATTGCGGCGGTTTTAGAGGTGAACCGGGCGGTCGGAAAGTGTCATCAGGCCGGTTCAGATAGTTTATTGACGTGGCACGCATTTCAAAAAATGAGAGACGTGTATTTTGTAAATGACGGACCGGAGAAATACGCCGGCGTTTTGTTTGGATTAGAAGTGTATTAATTAGGAATTAGTGTATGCTAATTTTTTTTAAAAATGTTAGTTAAATAAAATTTGTTTGATTAAATTTACTAAATTGTGATATCTAATATTTTGTTAATCGTAAGATTTAAAGACATAATAACGACACCAAATGGTTATATCGAATTAATGCAACTTGGTTAAGAAATTTGTTTAAAGTCAAAATATGAATTAATTAACTATGGTTAATAAAGTAGGTTTTTTTTTTCCGCTCAATATCTAATTAATATATTAGATTTTGATTAAATTTAAATTCAATTAATTTTAATTCATGTAGAAAAAACACATATATATCAAAAATAAATATGATACTATGAATTCGATTAAATTTAGAGAGGTAAAAAGCGCTTCACGTTTGTTAGTACTTATAGATCATATATTACCAGCCACCAATATTGTTGGTATTATTATCATTTTTTGTCTCGAATTATATGTCGTAATTTTTTAAAAATATTTATTTTAAATTATTTTTTTATCCTAAGTAGTTCATAGGTGAAGACTAGAAATACTCAATTGGATAATATTCGATAAAAAGAGATTTTCGTATCTTCTTCTATTACTGTACCTAAAATATAATATAATATATGTGTCCGTTTATACGCACTTCAATTAATTTCAAGATATATATATATATATATATATATATATATATATATATATATATATATATATATATATATATATATATATATATAGACATATAAAATAAAATAATAAATAATTTAATTCACATTTATTTAAAAAGGATAATGCCCAAGTACCCCCTCAACCTATGCCCGAAATATTAGAGACACACTCATACTATACTAAGGTCCTATTACCTCTGAACTTATTTTATTAATAATTTTTTACATCTTTTTAGCCTACGTGGCACTATCTGGTGAGCCCAACAATGATTGACTTTTTTTTTTCAAACTAGTGCCACGAATGCTAAAAAAGGGTAGAAAATTACTTATAAAATAATTTAAAGGGGGTAATAGGACCTTAGTATAATATAAGTATGTCTCTGAGATTTCGGACGTAGATTGAGAGAGTACTTGTACATTTTCCTTATTTAAAAAGCATATATGAGAAAAGTACGATAAATAATTTAAAATTGAGTGAGTAATTATATATAACTCCAATTAGAACAAAGTTCAAGGAACTAAAATTATTGTTAAACAAAAGTAATAGTTTGGGAGACTTCAACTTTCTTTGAGTTGTTGAGAATAGTGCTAAGTAGTTGTTGGTGGCTTGATTTTTTCTTTCCTTTTCACACCGTGCAATAGATTTTCGAGTTTAAATTATATATATCGTTAATTTAATTTTTATTTAAGTGATCAAATCAAATATCGTGATATTCAATATTTTAAAATTATAATTTTTATTTTGAATATATTATCTTAAAGTAATGTGACAATATAAACAAATTGGAATTAAATTTATAATAAAATCATGAGATGTCTAGTCGTATAGATATATCCGATAAATAATTACACTTATTGATATGATTTGATATGAACATTAATTGAAACGTGGACATTTAGTTAAAATTCCATGATACTCACATGAATAAATTGGATTGATAATGACATGCACTATAGTCTATAGCCCATGGATAAGGTAAAATATACTCGTTTCGTTTTAATTTATTTGTTTTAATTATTATGTGGCTTCAAAGGATAAATTATTTTCTAGAAAAAAAATTCAAATTATTAATTATTGTGACGCAATACTATTATCATATTACTGTAGTTTATAAATATGTAGATTTTATGTTTGAATTCATAAAGAATATTAATTAGTTTGATCCTTATACTTCGAATTACGTCAAACAAATTGAAACGATTATCTCCTTCTTAAATACCATCAAATTTTTTTAACCGAAAAGATTAAAAAGAAAAAGAAAATGGGTTTGGTTGGGCCATCCCCGGGTCGGGACTTTTTATAAATGGGCTTTTTAGCTTCTATTAGTATGAGGTTTGGGCTTGACAGGCTCCTTAGGAAAAGCCCAATATTTTGTGGTAATAGAGAAGTCCAGTATAGCACATCGGTCTACGAAAAGAAAAATAGAAATAACGTTTACAGGTCACTACGAGAAGCTTTCTTCTATTGCGAAGGAGACCTTCCGACCTAAATTCTCAATCATGTAGAGCCAGATGTAATCGCGATACTATAATTTAGGCCACATTTTGCAAAATTGAATCGAGGTTGTTTGGTTACATTTATAACTGACATTATAAATAGATTTTTAATTTTACCTGGAAAAAATACCTTCACATTATTAATTATTACTCACTTCGTTTCATTTTAATTGATATTTTTTATAAAGTAATTTTTTTCTTCTTATTTACTTGTTTATTTTAGCAATTACAGAGATTCTTTCAGTATTACCCTTATAATTTAATAACACTAGTATTTAAAATTTGTTTTCCAAAGCATGGTATTAATAAGGATTAATTAGTTTTTTTTTTCAAAAAAATAATAATTAATAAACAGTTTCTTAAGAATTGTGTCTAGTAAAACAAAACAAAAGGTAGTATAAATGTTTTTTTTTTTATAATATGCATTTAAGGAAAGCTCTTGATGTTTTGATTTTGTTCCATAAGATAACAAATTCCTTAAAAAAATATTATTATTTTTTCTAATAGACGTATGTAAACAAGTTTTATAAATGACATTTCAATTTCATTATCTTCTCCTCAATCTCACCGCTATAATATTTTGATACACTATATATAAATATTCTAAAAATAATATTTTATTTATATTCTTACTAATTTTTTTATGAAAAAAAAATCCTAAAAAACACACCCTTTTATGGATAAAAAAGAATTAAACCCAATGTCCCACATTTTTTCATGGTTAATGTAAGTGACAGTTAAGAAGGAATATGATGCATATGAAAATGAAACATAACAGCAAAATAAGTGAAGAAATAAATTATGAAACTTAGACATACAACTACTATTTATTAGTTTAAAAAATTAGGACCACAGTCTTCACAACAAATGTACACCATATATATAAAAAAGATAATTTTTTTAAAAAAAAAATCAACAAAAAATATTGGTATATTTGGAGATTTGGAGCGAATAAAAGTCGAATCGACTAATTAATTAAATAAATAAAAATATCATTGAGTTATTGAGTTAATTGTTTTAATAGTTTTATGTATATAAAAAGAATTCTCTAGGTATTGGTTCGATGTTGATCTTTTTATATTGGATTATTGACAAATCAAAATTCATCAAGATAATAGTAATTTACTATTTTATTCCTACATAAATATTACTATATATTAATATCAATACCTTATTAATTACTGCGTTTGTCCTTTAGTCTTCAATTCACATTGTTCTCTGCGTCCACTTTTAATTGTCATATTTCCTTTTTTAAAGTTCAGACTATAAGAACTTTGACTAATATTTTATCATCTATTTTTTTATTTAAAATATAGAATTGGTGTAATCTAACTTAACTTTGAAAATTAGTCAATTGACTTTCGAAAAAAGCATAACATGATAAATAAAATTGGACGGGTGAAGTATTGTTCTAGTTCTTTGATTTGTGTTACACTTAAATAATTCTTTTCATTTTAGTTATTATTATTTATATTTTATGAGCATTCTGTAAAGTAATATTATTGTTATTGGAGAAGTCATATATTATTTTATGTCAATTTTTTCATTGGTTGAATCGAAAATCAAATCGTTAAATACAAAAAATTAATAAAAAAAACATCTCATTAGTTTATTTATTGATATAGCATATTAAATTAAAAATCAAAACAATAACACATAAAACCAAATCGATCCATAGTATATTACTTACTTACCTCAAAATATCAGGAAAATTTTATATATATACGCTCTGTTTGATATAATTTTATTTGGTTTTTCAATAGAGCAACTTTCACCTATACCAAACACAAAATTATATTTGTATATTATAGAAAAGTTTGCATAATTGCATTTTACAGCAGACGTGTTATGACTAGGCTATTTTCCTATACATATATACAAGAGAAACAATTGTGTAATTCGCTGGCTCCTCTTCCAGATTTTTCGCTGGCACATCATTTGTATAAATGGATGTCAGTCTCTCGTTTGTATAAATCGTTGGCGTCTTCTCAATTCAATTTCATGTGTTTGTATATATGTATAAAATTTGAATTTGTATATAATTGAATCGAAATAAAATATTTGTATATCAAAGATCACACACTCTCTCTCTCGCGCGCGCTTTATACAAACACAAATTATAAATTGTACGTGGAAGAGAGAAAGGCAAAAGAAAACTGGACAGGAAACTATTTGTATTGTATAA
The DNA here is from genome assembly GCA_027705065.1 of Solanum peruvianum. Taxonomy (NCBI): domain Eukaryota; kingdom Viridiplantae; phylum Streptophyta; class Magnoliopsida; order Solanales; family Solanaceae; genus Solanum; species Solanum peruvianum. The sequence goes on from JAKWJD010001765.1 coordinate 56,434,340, forward strand.
TTATAAGTGTATAGAACGAAGATATATGTATTTGCATGTGTATATACAATTTTATTTCCATCTATACAAACAAAAACACAATTTATATATTTCTAATTTTATAGAACGAGAGAGACAGCGACAGAGGGAGCGAGCGACAGAAGGATGGTGATGAGCGAGAAATTGAGGGAGAGATGCTACTAGCAAACTATAGGGTACAATTCAATCAAAGTATAATTATATCGTTTAATTTAAATTAATAATTTATCATTATATATAATTTTCCCTTTTCAATATAGCTTTTTTAATTATTTTTAAGGAAAAAAAAACATATAAAAGTTCATCATAATTAAAGATTTATTAAACCAAAAAAAAAACATACCATTTATAATAATTATTGAATACTATTTTTTCGGAAATGAAATTTTTAAAGAATTCGACTAACTTAAAATATAGAATATATATAAGTCATATAACATTCTACTATCCCAACCTGTTATCGTCTAAACATTTTCGAAGAATTCGAGCAATTGAGCATCAATTTTCCATTATTCCAGATCTCCATGAAAGCTTGAACAATAATATCATGATGAGAAGGCGAATTCAGCTGTAAAAAACAATTCAAAAGCTCATTCAAATCATCGTAGGAGTAAATCTCCTTCTCCATTATCATCTGCAACATCGATCGCCGGAAATCCCCAAACGGATCATCGGAATCCTTCACCACCGCCACACTTCCGACGATCTTCGCCGGCATAATCGTCGGAGATGGTGAATCTGAATTAGAGGTTGAAGATGAGTGCGCATTGGGCTCGGGTTCGGGCCTGGGCTTGGGCTTGGGCTGAATGATTTCTGATAATTTGGGCTTACTGCAACCACAACCTGCTGTTCCATTGGAAGTAATGCAATTCCAAATTTTTTTATTTTTTGAAGACATTTTTGAATATATTTTTAAAGAAGAAGAAGAAGTTTAATATATATATATATATAGAAGGAAATAAATGAGTTAACGTGTGATATAATGTTCTAATTTTTATTTGGTCAAATATATTATTTTAGAAAATATTATGGTCAAAGATTTTATTGTTTTGACTATCTAATAATAGTTGATCAGAAAAAAAAGATAGAGATAAGATTTATGCATATTTTAATTTTTTTAAACATAAAATATATAGTTCTAAAAGTTAATTAATTTTAATATCTGGTCTTTTCGAAATTACAAAAATCCTTTTAGTTTGGTGGAATTTGGACACATCCAAAACGTCTCGGTTTAAGATTGTATCAATCAACGGTATCGGTACATAGCGTATGTCTTTATACATTCCATAAAATGATATATATGATCGATATATCGCTGTAAAGTGGTGTATTCAAGAATAAGAGAGTGGAGTTTTTGTAATTTTTAAAAAATTAGAGGAAATTTTAAAGAATTTTGTTAAGTAAATTGTGTATTTAGATAATTTTTTTATATTTTATATCTGATTTATTGTTGATGGTCAATTTTGATTTTTTTTTTAACTAAGAGTTTTTCGAGAATTGTCTTTCTACCGTAAGATAGGAGTAAGAATACGTAATATTGTACTTTCACCCGGGGGCGGACCTACCTTCATACAAGGATGTTCATCCAAATCCCCTTCGGCGGAAAATTATATTATTTATACATGGTTAAAATAAATTTATAGGTATATATAATAGATGTCGAACCCCCTTCGAATATCTATTTTTATAAATTTTGAACCCCTTTATTAAAAATTTTGATGCCGCTTGTACTCTCACCAGAGTTTATTAATTATAAGATTATGTATATTTGTCATTTTCATATATTTATTTGATCCATATTGGAGGAAAAAGAGGGATTATATTGAGGATTTTTTTTTGCTTTTTTTCTGGTCTCTTTCGTTTACGTTTTGTCTAAGGATATAAAATATTGTTTGAATTTTCAAGAACTTTAATATTATCTGATCTTTTTTTAATTATTGTATTATTTGTTGTTATTTATATTCTCCTTTATATTGATTTAAACGCATCATTTTTTTATATTTTATTTTGGATAAATTCTCAATTTTAAAAGAAGAGGTTATTCCGACAAAATATATTTACTGAAATAATTTTTATTATGATTAAATTAAATCTACTATAAATTATTTTTGATAAATTTGTGGCAATTTTTTTTTAAAAAAATTAGATTATCCAATTAATTTGCCGTAGATAACAAGGAAGATAGACGTGTATAATAATTGTGTAGAGCTAGGTAGTTGACTCTTTAAAGGTAAGATGGAAAATACATATTTAGCTAAGCTTATTTATTTATACTCTCAATAAATATTAAAGTGCTTATGATAATAACTTATTTTGATGTAATTTTTAAAAAATAAAGGTTGAATTTTTTTTAGAATATATCTTATATGAAATAAAGTCGATTTTGATATACATTTGATTTAAGAAAAAGATAAATTTAAAATTTTTAACGAGTCAACCCTGAAAGCTTATATTAATTATATAGTATATTTATATATGTGTAAACACAATTTTTTTTAAGATTAGACATGTATATGGTATTTGATTATAAACACGCAACTTTCAACTATCCAATATTTAAAATTTTGAAAATTTTGAGATTAGTATAAAATTTTAAGATAATGATTGATTAATTTTTTATTGTATGGATTGAAATGTGGTTATTTGTGAACTAGGAGAAGGGCTAAAAAATATTTGAACAATTTGAAATAGGTCAATTTTATTTTTCGTTATATTTTTCGATAATATATAAGTCTTGTTATTAGTTAACTAGATTAAAAATATCCTTTAGATAATTAGTCAAGTAACTCAAAAAAAAAAAAACCTTTCAACGTATAGCTGGTTTCAAAATAAAATTTAAAAAATTAATCTATTGTGTCCTTGAACTATTTGAAATTGGATTTTTTTTTAAAAGACATCATCGAAAGTATCGATAAACGTCATACAGTATAAAAAGAAAAATATGAAGAGCAGTGGCGAAGTCAATATTTTCAATAAGAAACCTCAATCTGAAGAAATAAACACAGCAAGTAGCTTAAGGGGGTTCAGTGTCCATTATATATACTTAAAAAATTATTTTAATTATGTATAAATAATATAATTTTTTATCAAAGGAGATTCGAATAAACCCCGTAATAAGCTAGCTCCGCCCCTGACGAAGAGTGAAGTAAATTACAAGTAATACATGATTTGAAGAGCCCACTGATAGGTCTTTTTATTATTCTATCGAAATGTGAATTTTTTATAGGAATATATATATATATATATATATATATATATATATATATATATATATATATATATATATATATATAATGAGAATAGGGGAGTGTTTGGTGAGGGAAAATATTTTTTGAAAAATGCTTTCTAATTTTTTTTTAATTGTTTCTGTTTATCAAATTATATTATACCTTTTTTAAAAAAAAAATAAGTTTCTTAAAAATGAGAAAAATGATTTATATAATTGAAATTGTGGAAAAAAATTCATAACTGACCTTTTAAGTTTAGCGTCTCGTCTCCCTTTTGTTGTCTCTGAATTTTCACTTCATCTTATTTCATCCTTATAGTATTTTGTTCGATTATATATAATTACTCTTGAGATAATATTTTTATACTTACTTATAAACATAATTTTTTTCTTTTTTAAAAAAAAAATATCTACATTTTCATGTTCATATATTAATAATTAGTTGGTGAATGAGCTTAACCTATCACCAAAATTTTTCTACAAGGAACAACTATATTTTCAATGTCATTTCTTTTCACTTGATATTGAACGTTTATTTTAAGATTCGATTAATTTGAATTTACGTCGAAAAGTTTCAGATAAAACGTTTCTAATAAAACTGATTGACTCCATACTCACCATTCAAACTCGATCGAGATCTCTAATTAAAAATTGAAAAGTACTTGCTATTTGCACTACAATCTTTGGAATATTTTCAAGATTTGTTTTCTTTCTTAATAGTTAATTTACTTCTGTTTAAGATATTTTTAGATTAGTTTTCATTTTCAATTTCAAGTAATGCATCAATTAAGAGCTAAGTTGTCTTCCAAATTGCTATCAATTATATTCATTTAGTTGTATAAAATAAAAGAGCAGAATAAAAATAATATAGAGTAATTTAGTCACTCTAAAATTTTCACTTCAAGAAAGTAGCAAAATGTAGTTCCCTTCATTGCTAAGCAATGTTTGATATTTATTAAAAGAAAAAAAAACAATTCAAAATTATCAGGTCCACTGATAATTATGAAAAATAAATTATAAAATTGAGTAGTAAGTTAAAATAATGAAGGTATAACTAACTATTCAAAAAGTTATATAAGTTAAAAACCAAAAAAGAGGTTTAAAATTCGAAGAGTTAAACATACGAATTAATTAAGGCGGATTAATATTTACTATATATACATAAAAAATAATTTTAATTATGTATAAATAATAATATCTTCCATCGAATGAACCCCTAAGAGAAGTCTGACTCCGCCCCCTGTCACCTGATTATTTGAGAAAATTTTATAAAAACGGCAGTTTAAAGAGGTAATTACGAACATAATTATAATTAGCAACAATCGTTGTATATTAGTTGAATATTATTCGTATCAGGCGAAAGAGTTATATTTTGACATCAAGTATCAATTTTATTTATATTATGTATTTACTACATAACCCAAAACATAGCTATTGATCATAATTTTTTAAAATTATAACTAGTTATCATAAATACAATAAACATTTGCCACGTCCAATATTATTTTTTTTAATTTGAGCAACTTTCACATATAGCAAATACAAAATACATATTTGTATGTTATAATAAAGTTTGTATAATCGTGTTTCATAGCAAACACAAATATGTATATTTCACTGTATATATACAAAAAACAGTTGTATAATGCGCTATACATGTACAAAAGAAAGTATACAAAAAATCAATTGTATAATTTTTGTATGTATAAAACGAGAACGAGAGAAAGACAAAAGAAAACCGGACAACGGAATATTTGTATTGTATAATTATGAGTGCATAAGACTAATATATATATATTTGTACGGTGAATATACAATTTCTGTCGCTTTATACAAACAGAAACTCAATTTATACATTTTTGTTTCTGTTTGTATAAGCGAGAGAGGCAAGCAAGATTAGGGAGAGTGGCGAGCGAGATCTCGGAGGGGGGAGAGAGGGGAACGAAAATATATGTATTTATATAATTTCCTCTTGCTTTATACAAACACAGACGCATTTCATACATTTGTGTTGTGTATAAAAAGCGAGAGAGACGAGCGAAACTCCCACCAAACGAGAGTGGCTAGCGAGATTAGGGAGAGTGGCTAGCGAGATCTGATAGGAGAGAGAGTGGAACGAAAATATATGTTTTTACACAATTTCCTCTTGCTTTATACAAACACAAACACATTTTATACATTTGTGTCGTGTTTAAAGAGCGAGAGAGACGAGCGAAACTGCCACCAAACGAGAGTGACAAGCGAGATTCCACCAGAGAGAGTGGTGAAAATATCAATAACTTGCTATAGAATACAAAATCAAAGTATATTTATGACATTTAGTTTAAATTAATAGTTTACTATTATATACGATTTTCTCAATTTTAAAATTTATGATTAGACTACTAGGCCCAAAAAAGAAGTAGGAAGCCCAATAGTAGGGGGAATATATAATATCTACATTTTTATTTGTTAAAACAAAGAAAGGCCAGAAATAATGAAACTTGTCATTCTCTCCATCTGATTTTTTTTTGTTTAATTCTCCATTTGAGTCCACTCATCAAAGAAGAAGAGAATTAACGCCGCGTTTGGATAAACTCAAAAAAAAAATATGGCTTCTGCTTTACAAATCTCTTCTCAGTACAGTAAAATTGCTCTTTGTTCTTTATTTCCTGTTTTTCCAAATTTAAGGAAACCAAACAAGGCACTAAATTCAGTTACCTCAAATTCCAATAAAAAGTTTAAAATTAGAGCATTGAAGGAGAAAACAACAGAAGAAGTTAAATCTGCTGATGAAATTACAAAGAAATTTGGTTTAGAAGCTGGCCTATGGAAGGTACTCTTCTGTTCCGATTTATTATTTTACCTCTATTAATTAATTGATAAGATTTCAAACACTTTTTTTTAAATGATATTAGTTTGATATTAATAAATTGTTGGTATAATGTTGAAAAATAATTGTCCAAGTCGAAATTGAATTAGTAAATATTTGACAAGTAAATTCGAAGAGAGGGTGTTTGGAATTTGGGAATTATAATATTTTATTTTCTTGGTATATAAATTTCAATGGTTTGACTAATTAAAATTCGCATCGTGATTAAATAAGATAAATGTATGTGCAAACACGTGTCAATGCTTAATTGATTGATTAAATTTACTATGGTTAAGTGAAAGAAAGAGGTGAAAAAAATATGTTAATGAATTGTTGTTGATTAAGTGTACAAATATGTATCGTATATTTATTGCTTTGATATAAACAGTTGATCGCGAATAAGTTTCTATCGTTCTATTTTGCCTATTACTTACCCCGTCCAAGAAAACTTCACAAAAGATTATCTTTTACAAACAACAATATATCGAGTATAATCTCATAAGATGAGGTCTGGAGATGGTAGAACACGTACCCAAACCTTAACCCTATCTTGTGGAGATAGAGAGACAGTTTTCGAAAGATCATCGGCTCAAGTAACACATAGAAAATATCATCTTTTACAAACAACAATATGTCGAGTATAATCTCATAAGGTAGGGTTTGGAGAGGGTAGAACATGTGCAGACCTTTAACACTACCTCGTGGAGATAGAAAGACTGTTTTTGATACACGATCGGCTCAAGTAACTCATAGAAAAGATTATCTTTTATAATATATTAAACGATTTCAGATATTTAGCTCAAAAGAGGATGGAGATGAAGAGAACAAGGATAAGAAATCAAAAGGGGATCAAGCAAAAGAGCTTTTGGCAAAATATGGAGGAGCTTATTTAGCAACTTCAATTACTCTCTCATTGATATCATTTGGTCTTTGTTATGCTCTCATCAATTCTGGTGTTGATGTTCAATCCTTGCTACAAAAGGTACACTTTTTCTAACACAAAAAGAGTTCTTGCACCTCAAAGGTTTGTGGCTTGGCAGTTATGTTGCTCGGATTCTTCGAAAATGTTAGTCAGATCCTCCAAAAGAATGGTGATGTGGCATGGTTGTTTATGTTGCTCCGCCTCTTCAAAATTGTTGTTGAGTGTGTACAGTGCAATTTTTAAATATAGCAACAAGGTTTTGAAGAGTTCGAGTAATATAGTCTGACAGTCAATGAAAGTTGAGATAATATCTCAAAATGGTCACTCAACTTTGAACTTATCTATAAGAAAGTCACTCAACTATGAGGTTTTTTTTTCTCTCCGAAGTATGATTTTCAATTCAAAAGTCACTCAACTGTGGAAATTTTAATTTAAAAAAAATCAAAGTTGAGTGATTTTGTGAGAGAAAAGTTCTTAGTTGAGTGATTTGTTGTATATTGATGAGGATATGCATGTGAAGCATAGGTTGGCATGTTACAATTGTTATAACTACGTCTCAATCTCAAACAAGTTAGAATCAGTTAGTATGAGTTCTCGTCATCCATATTGCTCCATTTAAACTCAACTCACTCCAATATTTTAACGTCTCAATCTCAAACAAGTTAGGATCAGCTAGTATGAGTTCTCGTCGTCCCTATTGCTCCATTTAAACTCATCTCACTCCAATATTTTAACGTCTCAATCTCAAACAAGTTAGGATCAGCTAGTATGAGTTCTCGTCGTCCATATTGCTCCATTTAAACATATCTCACTCCAATATTTTATCTAATAGAAACTCATATACATATTTTGCAGGTTGGTATTTCTACTGATGAGACTGGTGAGAAAGTGGGAACTTTTGCATTGGCTTATGCTGCTCACAAAGCTGCATCACCTATTAGATTTCCCCCTACTGTTGCTTTAACACCAATTGTTGCTAATTGGATTGGAAAGAAAGTTGATAAAGAAAAGTAAAAAACTAGGTTGATTTTGAACAGAATGTTGATAAAGAAAAGTAAAACTAGGTTGATTTTGGACACAATTTTGCTGCAGATGTAATATATGTGTTAGTAAATACTACAGGTTAATTATACTTACTACTATTTTGATTGTTATTGTCAAGTATAACAACACTGTTGATAACTGCAAAATCTAGCTCAGTATATAACTGGAAATACAGGTGTTCATCGATGTTTCTATCGTTAGCCTCAGTCCACAAAGTATCTCATGTTCGTGCAAGGATTGGGAAAGTTCTGCACCCCGAGGGGTTGTAGTGTACACAGATAAAAGCAAGCATCAATGGTTGATTCCACGACTCAAACAGTTTACTATTGCTCCAAGTCAGCCTTTCTCAATAGATGCAATTCGAGAACTTGAATAGCAGAAAAGCAAACTCCAGACACATTCAAATGTAAAAAAAACTGCAGCAACTAAATAAAACTTGTCCAGAAGTATGAGAATAATCTAGGCTAAAGCATCAACCTAATTATATTGTTAGAGCTAAGATCATAGAAAGCAATGAGCTAGACGATACACGAGGCAAGATATCGACAGCTTAACCTACTGACTGTTGCAATAACAAGTGCTATCTAAGTATATATCTAAACTGTACAATGAACAATCGGCTCGAGTCTAGCAATATCTTGAGCCTCAAATGCAACAGCCCTGGATGCACTTGTTCTTTCCTTTATAGAGTTGAAATGGATGTACAGGGGAATGAATCTAATGTAGAAGCTTTTGTTCAACCAACAGTATAAGCATCATCCGGCAAATGGAGCGACCATTCATCTTTTAGAAAACTAAACGACAGCATCCACACAAGCACCAGCAAATACCATTTAGCACCCGGAAGTATTAGCTGCAGAAGGTACTTCAGTTGTAGCAGGTGGCGGAGTTTGGGCTCTTGGGGTACTGACATTAGCGATTGAATAATCTTCTTGAATTACATCCAACTCGTTCCAGTCAATAGCAGCTATTTGCGAGTTATGGATGTTACATTCAGAGAAGTAATGTCAATGAAAGTTCAACTTCTATGCACAAAACAGGTTGCCTAAAAAGGTAACTACATGTAACCGTCCATAATACATCGATAGTGTTAGAATCAATATATATAAAGTTAAATCCTTTTGATAATAACAGAAAACAGATTTCGGAAGGATACATTCTGTCCTCCACATGTCAGTGATGCTAACATCTGCATCTGACAAAAGCCAGTAATCTGCTTCGTTCTGAAGATTGAAAATAATTAGCAACTGAAACCATAGTATTCAAATCCTATATTTTATCATAATAAATAAGATCGTGTCTGAAACATCTATTCTTCTAGGAATGGCAAAATACAAATGCTTTATGGGTCGTACTTTCTTACTTTTGCCTGGCATTCAATAGCACTGCAATTATGTAATGCCCATGAACAATTAATGTAATGCTTGTAATGAGAGGTTAATGCAATGCTTGTAAACAGTAACTTACATCAACATCTGGAACAATCTTCATTATTCCAGTCATAAAGTCCTGTGAAGTGCCAACTTCTGAGCGCACACTTTGATTTTCTTTTCCCTCCATGCCAATATCAACTTCTTCATTCTCCTCAGTAGCCAATGTTGGAGTTGCATTCTCATTCAGACCTGACGTTGAAGGCACACTTGGGGGTGCCTCAACAGCATTTACCTCCTCAAACTTCTCCTCAAATTGACTAAATAAAACACAACTCTAGTTTCAAATATTGAAATATATCCATTATACCCCATATAATGTAAAAAGATTAGAAACACCCCTCCCCTTCTCTCCATCCTGGGATTCATATTGTGCTAAGAAGCAGCAAAATACCTGACTAGGTAAACATCAATGGGGCCCATGGTGCTCCGTAACACTATTCTGTATCTCCTTTGTGGATAATCAACAGCCTATTAGAGGCAAGAAGGACATGCTAAGATATGTGGAAGTGAAAGGGCAAGAAATGGAACTTAATTTTTCCTGTAATAAGGAGATATAGGTTACCTCGTCAGGGTCTGGGACTTCTAAAGTGGTGCCATGTGGAGCTTTAATTGCTATCAATGTTTCATTCTGATCGAACCAATCAATTTTTAGACTAAGCGGTCAGTTATTGAAGGTTGCATTTAGAAATAAGGGAATGGAAAAATTGGAAGGAGGGTTAAAATATTACCTGGAAACAAGGTAAGCTCTTGATATCGTCTTCAGTGACGAAAAGCCATCTTTGAAAAGAATTTTTCAGGATATCAGTATTTAAGAATGAATAAGAAAATGGTGAGCAGCTAAATCCATCAGAAATCGCATGAGCAGAATGTTGTTCATATTTAAGCCAAAGATGCTACCTTTGATTATTTTCATCTTCACTTAGGTCCCTTAAATTTTCCTGCATTTCTCTGAAAGAAGCCAACAATAACACAATCTAAGGTCAGAGATGAAGCAAAGCACTGTTGGATTTTTTATTACTAGTTAAGAAGCTACCTTATCTGGTCATCTAATCTATGCTCTTCAATCGTCAACTTATCCACTTCTGCCTGCAAGAGTGCAAACTCCCGATAAGAGAATACCATTAAAACTGATACTGGCAGGTCAATGTTGTTAGCAGCCTTCAGCAGAGGAGGCACAGGCTAAAATTAAGAGCATTGGAATACTTAAAACTGTTGTTTTGTGGGGAAAAAAAATCCCACACATTTTTCAAGAGAATAGAGGATCTTTTCATCAGTACGAGCCCCTTTTGCTCAAGTTACTTCACTTTTAGAGGACAAATGTGTAAACTAAAAAACATTAAGAAATACAACAGGCGTTGGAGTAATGGTCCTTACCTGTAAACTTGCAACACTCTCGTCAGCTTCTCCTGGTTTCGAGACACCTTGACCCCTACAAATAATATTTAAAATCATATTTTAACTTATTTTTTCTCTGAATTATCCCGAATCACATTATAAATATTGATGACAAATAATTGAGAAATTTATTCAACTTGGATAAGTATATCTGCCCATACTTCCACTGGATCCTGTTCTTGAGTTTCTTTTCTATCAGCCCAATGCCTTCCAGGACATTTGTGATATCATATATACGCCTTTTCTGCACCTGTTTTAAGAAATAACCACCTTAAACTGGTAAGACCTCATCAAGCACAGTAGCATCAAGATTCAAGAATACTGTCTTCTGCATCGTTTACATAAATTGAACTTCACCTCTAATGTATCAGCAGCTTTATTTAGATCAAGCATACCGTCTTCTGCATGTTTGATTAGATTGATGAACTTTTTCGTTAGAAGACCTGAATGGGAATCAAGAGATGCTGTTATAAGTACTAGTTTACTATAGCTCTTCCATTTAACAGGTAATTGCCGGAGGAGTATCCAATAAACCACAAATATGTAACACTTGAGAACAACTCAGACATCAGAGAAATAATACATTGAAGGACAAATCAACAATTATGTCATCAAAGTTTTAACTTACCCAGGGAGCTATCATATCGACAAGGACCAACTGGAGTAACATTATTGCCTGAAGGGGATCCTGTAAATTCAATAACCAAAAATTAGAGCTAGTAATTCTCTGCTTGCATAAATAAGGTCGGTCTCAGAAAAAGTGAATTACAAAGATAAGGATCGAGAGAGAGAGAGAAGGGGAGGAAAAGAAGCAGCAGCAGATAATCTACAATTTACTGGCTTGCAGAAGTAAGATTGCTATACTGAATGCTTCATTGAAAGTAAATGAAGTACATTAACATTTTGAATGAAACATTTTTCTCAAAAATCCTCACCAACATTGGAGGTAACAGCTTGAGAAGCAGATCTGGCCTTTGAAGTCCTAGGAACTTTCTGTGCATCTTTTCCAGATACTGGTGTCGTCTGTAAAGGACTGTTGACATTAGCATATCCAGAAGCTGGATTCCGGTCACCAACCACCTGTCCATAATTTGCTGCTGCACTCTTCCGCTTCAGTGGCTGAAAAAGACAATTGAGTACCCCAAGCGCTATCAGCATATTATATTTTTAAGATTTAACCTAAATTGTGTCTGAAAATGAAATTGATATATAAATGTGAACTTGTCAACCGCATGCATCTCCTTTGAATCAGCATAGGTTAAGTGCAATTTTCATTTTAGCATGCACAATGACAAATTAATCACATACTATCCACACTTCGAATAATAAGTGAAAATTAGTCATACAACACTTATTATTGGGTTAATCCTACTTAGACAAAAATTCCTTACTGATGGTCATACGAACAGTTCATAGTTTGGATAGCTGAAGACGGATGTATTGTTATGGAAAAAGCAGATGAACAACCATCAAATAGCTGCTCAGTGCGAGGATTTTAATAAGACCATGAGTTCATTGGTTTAAACATTCCACAAAACCAATAAAAGGAAAGAGAAAAATTAAATTAGAGAATGTGCCCGATAAATTAGTCTTCCTTGAGTTTGGTAGTAGTTAAATATTTCCAAATCTTCCACTAGATCAAGGTTCTCGAGACTCGTATGATAAAGAATATGTCCTATAAAACCTAATAAATAGTGTGCTACATCTGAAACATTTCTCAGATACTTGTGTATAGTCCCTTTGAAACATTTCTCAAATGCTTTTCCGATTGGAGAAACAATTGGGCTCAATAAAGCTACTATGACCACTATATATCCAAAATTCAACAGCACATTTAACACAGCCAGTTCCTTGATCCATTTTATACCACTGGCACTCAACAATACTACATCACAGAATGATATACAGCATAGCGTTGAGGAAAATGAAGAACTTACAAGAGCCTGAATTGTAAAGCAAGAATTCCAGTCAAACCCACCTCAAAACTTCACTTAAACAACATAAAACCTCAATTTTTCCGGTCGAAAATCTTAACGAACAAACAATAAAGCATCTTTCACCATTTAATATCCAGACGCCAACAACAGATTGTACATAAAACTGTTCATTTATCCCATAAACACACCTATAGTGCATCAGTAAGGCACTAAAGAATCACAAAGAAAGCTCACTAGTCTCGATATTCAAATTTCAACAACATTTAACACAAATAGTTCCTTGATCCATTTCAACCACTATCATTCATCAATAAAGCAAACTACATCACAGAAAGATACACAGGATAGCATTACACAAATTGGAGAGCTCACTAGAGCCTTAACAATAAAACTACAATTCAAGTCAAACCAACCTCGAAGCTTCACTTAAAACAACACAAAACCTCAATTGTCCATTCGAACATCTTAACCAGCAATTTTCACCATAAATACCCAAACTCCAACAGCAAATTTTACACAACACTGTTCAATTTACACCACACCTATATTACATCAGTAAGACACTAAATAACAGTAAAAAAAAAAAAAAAAAAAAAAAGCTCACCGGAGTCTTCACAACAATTCCAGGGGGTTCTTGAGTGGAACAATCAACTGGTTCTGTGGAAAACCGGTGGTAGTCACCAAACACCGGTTTAATCGACGAAAACTGAAGCTGACGCTTCAAAGATTGTTGCTGCTGCTGCTGCTGTTGGGGTTTCATGATCTGCTAAAACCTTCGTTTTTATACAACCCCACCTGCTAAAAACTCCCAAAATTCCCAAAAAAATCGATCTTTTTTGTTTTCAGTGACAAAACAAGAGATAAAATTGATAAAATTGAAAACCCTTTTCGATTCTTGAAGTTTTAGGCATATGGGGTTTGTCAAAAAAGTGAGAATTGATGGAAAAAAAGGAGAATTGAGTGGAAAAAGATGAAGAAGATGAGATCTGAAATTGGGAAAAGGGAAAAAAAAATAGCGGGAAGAGAGAGAAAGGGAAGAACAAGAAGAAGAAAGAGAGGGAATTTGGTTCGGATATATAGGTGGAGGGAATTTGCAGTTATTTGTAAATAAAAAAATACTATATATTATAAAAATTAATTAATCAAAGTAAATAAATGGTACTTTAGTACTATGTTTTCTTTGTTTTTTTTTTTTAACAATATGATTATGCAATTATAGTTTAATGATAAAGTTTGGATTTAGTTTGCACCCTCCATTTTCACATGTCAAATTGAATTCTATGGGCTCCATGAAAAAAAAATTATTGATAGAAACTTTAATATGTTTGATATAACTTTAACATGATAGTACTTATATAATCATATAACTTTTGAGATGTATAATGTCAATATTTGTGTTGTTATAAAAATAATAATATTAGGAATGTGGTTCGATTCAACTTATCAATTTGCAGATATCTATTATCAATCACTGTTCATTATAGGTTAGATTGTCGTTTTAACCGCTATTGAGATTTTAAATCAAAAGTCATACTATAGATAAAAAGAAATTTTCAACGTTATCATTTAAACCTAGTGGAGAGTAAAATATATCCAGAGTTTATATTTTATCTCGTGGAGATACAAGATAGAAAGGTTGTTTTCGAAGACCCCAAACTACTGAAAGGTCATTAGAAGGGGGAGCATTTTCTACAAGTTTTTTCTATTCCATGGTTCGAACACGAGAGTTATGATTAAGGGTAGAGTGATCCGATAGGATCGCCCGCGACCCTCTAGGGGAAAATAATTGCAAACTCATACTAATAAAGTCACATAGCTCAAGCAAACAAGTGATATTTCACATGATTTCCATTTCATAAAATCATACACAGGATCTGAATCTCAATGTACCAGTACAGAAAACTAAACATCAATTTGAAGTTTATACATGTTCTTAAGAGTATTGCAGTTGATATACTTCACTATTTGAGTAGATGAGCAAGGTCGGGGTCATCTAAGCTGACATCCAACCATCCCTGTAAACGCATGTATTCTATGTAATGATCGGGTGGCCTTACAGCACGAGGGTTTCTTGGAGTGAAGCCATGAATTCTCTCGAGATCACGAGCAAGCCATCTAACGTATGCTTGATCTAGAGGAGGCACAATCTTCAAAAGTACCTCATCTCTCTCCGGCTTTGCTGGTCTATTTCCCATCACTGGTCAACTTCAAGAACCTGATGACTGACGCAAACAAGAGAATGTGGTAAGACGAAAATGGATATGCTGAAGTTTAACAAACACTAAACCACAAATAGAAAGGCATCTCAATAATCTGAAGATAAAATGGACAATAAACACGCGGAAGGAGGAGCTGTGTGTCAATACTTTCAGGAGCAGTATAGAAAGTAAGAACATCTTGGTAGCATATGGTCATTATCAACTTTCTTTTTTCTCAACGAAACAAATCAAAGGCTTCAAGGATAGAAATGCTTAAAGTTCAGAGCAAGAGTGTGAGATAATCAATATAGATGTCTATAAGTAGGATGACTGGACAAAACTAAGTTGCTCCGACTCTTCAAAAATGCCAACAAGTGCGAGCCGGATCCTTCAAAAGTAGCATTTTTGGAGGATTCAACACAAGTTCGATAACATTTTTGGAGAGTCTAAGCTTCATGCGCACCAATATGATTCATCACCCATGCAGCAACAGTCACTCTATTTCACTTTCAGCAATCAGCACTTTTCTACTGGCTGTGTGTAATGACTTTTGAGAACAACTTGATCAAGCATATACAGAACATGGTCTAACAGACCTATTATATAACACTAAGAGCGAGATAGGCTTCCAAATATCATCTTGGATAGCTTGCCGGTCTTATGGTTCTCGTGAGTACCATTCCCTAAATTCTGAGTCACTTTGCAGCCAACAGGCACTAGATTCATAATTCAGAGAAATTGTTAAGAGTTTTCCATCGCTTTGGAGTAAATTTACTAACAAATTTTCATCTAAAAGTTTTCTCCCCCGGGGCGGATCTACACCACAAGCTATGGGTTCACAGAATACAGTAGAGGTTTGGCCCAAACTTTGTAATTATGTTAAGAAATTCACTTAATATGTGTAAATAAGATACCTATCCCGAAACCAGTCGTTGTAGTGTACTAGAATCAAGAACCCACCAGCAACAAGTATCATGTAACTCTTATCTACCAAAGCTCGGACACGGACAGATGGCAAATAATTCTACATATAAAATGCCAAAAGATCGAAAAAGCATAAAAACTTGATAAGCAATGGCTGATATGGCTACCAGTGACTGCATTATTTGGTCCCTCTCAATCTAAATACAAACTGAAATATGCATCAAACATAAATAGGTACAAATGACTTTAGGACTCAAGAGCAGTTCAATTAACCTGCTGATCAAAGATATCATCAGTATAGGTTCGGATTATGTACGCCACAAAGGCATCTTGAACTGACAAATTCTACAATTGC
Source organism: Solanum peruvianum (assembly GCA_027705065.1). Taxonomy (NCBI): domain Eukaryota; kingdom Viridiplantae; phylum Streptophyta; class Magnoliopsida; order Solanales; family Solanaceae; genus Solanum; species Solanum peruvianum. The sequence continues at coordinate 56,450,643 of JAKWJD010001765.1, forward strand.
ATCATTTTTCCTAATTTAAACGTCTATTGCTATTTAATTTGCAGTCCAGTACCTTCTTTTATTTGATTAGTATGTTCAATATACAGATGGTTTTAGGTTACCCTCTTAGCATTTGCCCGTGGAATAAAAAGGTTATGTAACTTTTACTAGTAAAAAGAGTTTCAAAACTCGGGAACAACCCAAGCATACCAATTAGGACTATAGTAGAATCCAATGTCACAATAGCGCAGTATCAATAACAGCCTGAAATATCTTGGAAGTTTAAATAAAGGTAAACAAGCTGAAGATCTTAGAGGAATTCAAAACTAAGGTGCATTTCTGTTTCACCGTATTAGGATATGCCGAAGTGTACCAAGTATAAAATGGGGAAAATGATGACCGTAGGACTAACTATTGACATAAAAAACAACTAACAAGAATCTTATAACCAATCTAAAATATACTCCGATCATCACCAATACAAATCGGAAAAATACATTTTTGATAGTAAGTCTAGAAAAGTCTGATTGTGATTTTGGCACTGTTCAGTCTGTGACTAGAATCATTTTCCACAAATACATGTTAAAATTAGTTAACTTCAAATTTGGTGTTTGGTTGCTGAAAATGTTTTCCACCAAAAGAGGAAAATGACTTCTCCTCACTTATCTCATAAATCATGTCCTTTTACTGCTATTTCAATTCTTACTCCATATCGCTAGCTCCAACCAACAACAACAACATACCCAGTGACAATCCCGCTAAGTGGGGTCTGGGGAGGGTAGAGTGTACGCAGAGTTCACCACTTCCTCGGCTAGCTCCAACCAATGCTCACATATAATACTCACAACTTATTTTTCCGATAAGCATTTTCCTTCATGCCTAACACACCTAAATGGAAAAATCACCTTTAGTCCTCATTACAACTATCTCTTGCTCCTTAGCAATACACATCACATTCACATTCACTCTTCTTTTCAAGATAACGCCTAACATCATCTACCTTCCTCCATAGTCTCATTCTCAAACTCTAACATCAAAAAATAATTCCGCAAATAAAGCATTAAACAAACAATTGGTGATAAAGGGTTCACAATATAATCAAAAAGGACAAGTCTTTAAACCACAAACACAGAGAAATCAGAAAAAAAATCAGTATCAATGACAATACCAACTCTAGTTTGTTCATCAAGATTGCTGTCAGCTAAAATTTGGCACAGGGCTTGCCTAGTGCGATTTGACACATATTACAACTAAACTTAAACATGAGAAAAATTAAATAAAATAAATAGATGAACTCACCGAGTCTCTTCAATCGCAAGATGAAGAACAACCAGAATCACAAAATCCTCTACAAAGAGAACAGAGAAATGGCTGCCACAAATTTGTTCAGCACCAGAGTCGGTTTCCGGGTCGGAGTATTTGTTTTGGGACCCGACTACAAAATCGTTTAATAAATTCACGATAAAATGTAAGATTATTTTATTTCAATTTTGATACAAGGTCTTATATATTTTCTTTTTTTGAATTATTTATCCTATTATTTTTCTGGCACGACGAAATAAGTTATGTCGTATGCCTGATGGAATAACTTTTTTCAAATTAACTTATTTTTAATAAAATAACCACTAAAAGGGATGAAATATTTTATTTTAAAATTACTTATTTCAACCAAACGATCACTAGAAAATTAATTATAATTACACTTAATTGTTTTCACAGTCACTATTTTAATACGAGAGATGAGATAAACAAACTTATCCTATTTTCATTGGATTAATTTTCCATGGTATATATAATATGAAAACTTATCATCATATGGTTATAGTAAAAAAAAATTATAATTCTGGAACTAAGTACTTATCTCCCACCATAGATTATTCCAAATTTAATATTCCTTCTTATATCAAATGAACCCTTTTATGTACTACTCATTTTGCTTTTAAATATACTCTCATCATCCTAATTTATACGATACGGTTGTTAAACAGTTTAAATTTGATCAGAAATTTAATGATAAAATTTCAAGTTTCCTTAAATTAGAAGATTTCTCTTACTACTAGCTTCTGTGCGGAATAACGAGGAAGGTCTTTGAAATTGGATTATTTTACTTATGATTTTATCAACTGAACACTTAAAACCGAATGAAACTCAAAACTCTTTTGGTTGTGCTATTGTGCAAAGCTGCATCTTCTGAATCATACATTTCATTCTGTACTCATACAAACTGTGACAAAAGACTCATGCTTTCAGTAACACAATTTACAAACAAAAAAAGACAACAATGGCAGAAACACAGTTTAGAAAATGTGCCTGCAAATGTGTTCCCAAGTAGCTACTAGCAATAACCAAAACGACAACAGAATGTTTAAAAACTCGAAAGACCATTATCAGCAAGTGGTGATGGGATTTTCCTCGGAGGATTCAGCAGCAGAAGCAACTATCAACTGAGGCTCAGGGATGACACCTTCTCTTCGTGCCTTTCTACGTTCACGTTGTAATCTGAAGGACTCTCTCTTTCGGTTTCTATAGCTGTTGGGGTTTTCAGGTTGCACCTCGCGAGGATAAACACTTATCTGCACATTCAGTATACGTTAATAACACTCGTGTACCACATATCTATCTACAAGCAGTAAGCTAAAGAACTCAACCTTTTTCCTGTCAGGTCCAAACTTTTCAAATTTGACTAGTCCATCAATCAAAGAAAATATTGTGTGATCTTTGCCAAGTCCAACATTCTTTCCTGGGTGGAACTGGAAATATCACCACGAGAACGATTAGGAAACAGAATATATGGCAATGCTAAACGGAGAATGCAACTTTCGAACTACTCTTAGAGCAAACAAACAGACGATAACAGGATCATATCAGAGCCGAAAAAGTAAAACTAATACCAACCTCTGGCATAAACCCTTTTACTATCTAACTGATATAAGACGACATCTACTCATAGCTAATTATCCCGCTCAGAACAAGCATCATACTGTCAGAAACTGACACTTTCAGCAAAGAAAAAGAACTCAAGTCGGATTATATACAAGTGTGCATTTCTTTAAGAGAACTTCCAACTATGTCTTCACGACATGAGCTCAAAACCTTAAACCTTATAGCAATCTGTTACTTCAAATGACAAGATATGTATTCCTTTAATACCTTGTTTTGTACTCAATCTAACGCCCTCTAGACAATCCACATATTTCCAACAAATAATATACAAACCAAACGAAGAAAGTCAGACGAATGGAGCAGAGTTATTGACAAGATGCCAGGACCTAGTATGTTTGTGAGGTATTGAGCAAAAAAACTGGAATTACACTCTACTTGGGCGGGTTCATCCGAATTCATCTCAAGCACTATTAATTAATCAAAAGAACTATCAGAACTTCCACAGTAAATACGAGTTTTAGGCAAAAATAAAAAAGAGAGAGGAGTTCCAGAAGAAGTAAAATTGAAACCTTTGTACCGCGCTGGCGAACGATTATAGAACCGGGCTTGGCGACTTGGTCACCATAAATCTTGACACCAAGCCTCTGTCCAGGAGAATCTCGACCATTCTTAGTGCTACCAGCTCCTTTCTTGTGTGCAGACTCAATTGTCAATGGAGATTTCAACGGGAAGGAAACGGAGAACTTAGGGGCAATGGGAAGAGAAACCCCAAGGAGAGAATTGGAAGATAAGGAGAGTCCTTTGAATGAGGAAACAAGACTCAAACTCACTGCCATTTTTACGCTGCAAAGAAAACAAAGAAATTCAGTAGCCTCTCGTGGTACTTACTATCAGAGATGAGAGGCCTAAAGGAAAGGAAGTGATATTTAACAATGGGAAAAATATGAGCATAGTACTACTAAGAGGACAAAACTATTACCATAAAAACTACCAAGGATCTTATCGCCAATCTAAAATTTCCCCGGATCATCGCGAACACAAATTGGAGAAATATATTTTTGATAGTAAGTTTACAGAAGGTTTGACTCTGACTTTAACACTGCTCGGTATGACTAGAACAGTAGAAGAGTGATTAAAATTGTCCTAAACATATTTCCTAAGAAAAAAAGTTTTCCATCAAAAGGGGGAAATAACTACTCTCACTTATGAGATAAGTCATTTCCTTTTACTACGATTTCAGCTCTTTCTCCTTATCGCTCGCTCCAACCACTGTTTAGATAATATTGTCATTTCTTAATACTCAACTTTATCAAAATATAAAACCAATTTGCTGAGCTTATTATCAATCTTAAAAAAAATACAAAACACACACTCCTAACAATAAAAGTACCTTAAGTCCTCATTACAACTATCTTTACTCCATTCTATATCTCTTGCATTTCAATACACATTACTTCCACTCATTGTTTTTTTTTCAAAATTACACCAAACATCAACAACCCTCCAACACAAATGCATTTCGCAAACTCTACACCACAAAATATTCCGCAAATAAGTCCTTACGCAAGCAATTGGTCATAAAAGAACCATATTTAATCATAAAGGACAAGTCTTTAAACCACAAACAAAGAGAAATCAAAGGAAACCAGTCTCAACAACAAAATAAACACTAGTATGTTCATCAAGATTGCAGTCCACCTAAAATATTACTAGCGGTCAATAAAGTAGATTGAGAACCATAACGTCTCAAGTTCAAATCCTAGTGAAGCATAAATACTAACCCCCTCCATTTCAATTTCCAATAGCAACTCTCTAATTCTAACTTTCCACGTTAAACAACATTTTGCTACATTCGACATATCATTAGTTTAACTTCAACCCCACAAGATTAAAAAAAAAATTCTTTACTTTCTTACATTATTTGCCAAAGTTGAAACCACACAAACAAATTGAAACAAGAGAGTAGTAAACCAAGATTTGCGAGTCAGCTAAAATTAAATACATTTTCGAACACCCAATTAAACATAGTACAAGAAATAAACATTGAATTTACAGAAGAGGGGAAAAGAGATGAACTCACCGAGGGGATTATGGAGCCACAATGGCAAAATCCTCAAGATAAAAATAAAAAGATAAGAGAAATGTCAGCCATCCTTTTTATAATATACTTGACCCGTTTTCAATTGGGCTTTTTTTTAAGCTTGTCTTCGGGTTAAGTTTAACGGTTTCATTTATCGAACATAAGTTATGGACATAAATTAATTTTGCTTATAAATATCGAAGTTATAAATATTTTTATCGAATTTATAAAGGGAATAATATGATTTTAATTAGTATAATAAAATGTTCTTTTCAGATATCTCTTCTCCGAAACTAAAATCCAAATGATTGTTCTTATATTTTTGAAAAAGTTCTTTAATTTCAAATTGATATTCTACGAAATGTATTTTCGAAAAATGAAATCTTATTTAAAAAAGTATTACATGATTTTTATCGAGAAAATTTCATACTCCTACTTAAGGGCATATATAATATGATTTATCGATAAAAAATATAAAAATAATTTTTTTTTGCATACCATATAAGTACGGTTAAGAATGTCAAAATGAGCCTAAATATATATAACTCGTCTAACCCATTCAAAATTTTATGAGCGAAGCTCTAGATATTTTGAATTTGATCAATCTCAACTTATTCACGATTTAGCCCATTTTAAAAGAATTTTTAATTGGTCCATTGTAATCTCTAATTTCAACATAGTTTAAGAGTATTTTTTGTAGGGAAAATTGTATATAATAGCAAACAATAACCTAAATTAAATGGAATAGCTAGGGTTTGATTTAATTGTGCTCCATACCAAACATTAGCTAAAATTTGCTAGCGTCTCTCTCCCAAAAATCTCGCTCGCCACTCTCCATTCTCGCTCGCCTCTCTCGCTTTATACACAGAAGTGTATAATTCTGTTTCTGTTTTGTATAAAACGAGAGAAAATTGTATATACACATGCAAAAATGTATATCTTCGTGTTATACACTTAATTATACATTTTGCAAACATTTTACTTCAAATATTGCAGAGAAAAAGGCCAACGAATTATACAATTGCGAATTATACAATTGCAGTGAAATACAATTTTCTCTAGCTTTATACAACAGAAGTGTATATATTATGTTTTTGTTTTTGTATAAAGCGAGAAAAACATATGTCTTCTTGCTATACACTTATAATTATGCAGTATACATACATTTTAATTCGATTCAACGTATGCAAAACAAATTATACAATTGCAGCGAAATAGGCCAGCGAATTATACAATTTAGGCCAGCGATTATACAATTGTATATGTATAGCAAATTATACAGTTTTATGTTTGTTATGGAGCGCAATTATGCAAAGTTGTTATAGCATACAAATATAATTTTTTGTTTGATATATGTGAAAGTTGCCCTTTTTTGTATTGGTGTAATTTATGTTCTCATATATTAAATGTATGAATTATAATCTATTTATATTTTTTTATGATTTATATATTAATTTATCACTGTTTTTTATTGAATTGAAATTCAAATAGTATTATTAAAGGAAAATAACAATATGTTTAAATTATTGAGATTAAACATGTCAAATCGCACATGTCATGATCCAATTCAATGTTTATCCTATCCGAGCCTGAGATAAATTTGAATGAGTTATGATTCGACCAAAATTTTATTTTAACTCATTTTAATACTTTAAATTTCAATTTAACCCGATCATTTAACACCCCAACCTACAATCATACCACATGAATCTTAGAAAATTAGTGGAATTGATTGCTCGAATCAAAAGTAGTGTTGGTAAATTAAAGGATTTAGAAGAAGAATATTTAAAGTAAAATAGATTGTTTAATTTATTTACTTTTATAGGACAAGAACAAGTGGAGAATATAAATGCCATGAACCTAATTCTTTCAAAGAACAAATATATTTATTGGTTAAAAAATAATATTAGGTGAACATTTTAAATATATCTAAATTTCAATATATAAAATTAATACAATAAAATTATTAAATCCTACATCATGCTATAAAAAATAATCTATATGTGCAAATACAATAATGGTTTTAACATGTAATAGTAAAGTACCGATAAAGATTGTAATGGAAAATTGAAACAATTCAGAATCTCGTCATTTTTAGTTACGAAAATAAATTTTAATCAGATTCAATATAAATATCGTATAAATTAATAATAAAATTTATTAGAGTTCTTCTCTAAAAATTATTTTGAACAAAACTTCAACTTCAATTTAAAAATAAAAAATAAAAAAACTTAATTCATAAATTTATATTTTATAAATAAATAAATACACTACACTCACTGTGTAAATAAATTATTTATACCTAACGAAATAATCATATTAAAAGTTAACTAATTATTTATATTTTAAATTTTAAATCAAATTGATTTTTCATCAAATTAATTTAAAACACGACCAAAGGGACCCTTTAATAGGCGAAAGGTAAAGTGTGCTTTTTCTCAATTAGCACTTTCCTTCTTTTAATAATTGATTGGTTGATTTAATTGGTCTACGATTTATAATTATATATTTAGTAAAATTTTATAAATAAAATTAAAAAAATAAAATATATGTAGATTTGTCACTATTTTGTAAGCGTATAGAGATTATTTTTACAAAATATTCAAGTTAAGTATTATGAATTCAAATATAAAAATAAATGACTATAAAAAATATATCAACTAATACGCAATCACTTTTTTAAAAAATAAAAAATAAAACCCTACTTTTGTGGTCACTTTTTTTCTTTATGTTCTAAATGTATTAGTATTATTTAATTTGTTGAGAGATGAAATTCATAATATTATTACATGAAATATTGTCCAATTAAAATCATCTTAGTAAAAGCTGAACTATTTATCAAACGGAAAAGGGCCTAAAATACCCTTGAAGTATTGAAAATGGTACACAATTACCCTCCATCCACCTATTGGCCCCCAAATACCCTTCACATCCACCTTTGGGTCCAAATTTACCCCTTCATTAACAGCCAAAATTAAAAATAATTAAAGAATAATTTTTAATGACGTGGCACTCAACCATTGTTGTAATTTAATTATTTAAAATAATTTTAAACCCACCCATTTTAACTAAACCCACCCATTTTAAATAAACCCACCCATTACTTTCCCATTTATTTTTCCCTTATTACCCTTCTCTATCCTAGAGTGAGGGAAGAAGATGCAGGGGTTCCATTTCAACAAGGTTTGATAAGGTCACACTATGTTGGTAGGACGTTCATCGAACCATCACAGAAGATTAGGGATTTCGGAGTGAAACTCAAGCTCTCACTAGTTAGGGCAGTGTGGAGGGGAAAAGAGTTGTCGTTGTGGATGATTAGATTGTTAGAGGGACAACCTCATCCAAGATTGTGAGGCTATGTATTCATAATTTCTGGCATCTTCTTCCCTCACTCTAGGAGAGAGAAGGGTAATAAGGGTAAAATGAATGGAGTAATGGTGGGTTTAGTTAAAATGGGTAGGTTTAGTAAAATGGGTGGGTTTAAAATTTTTAAATAATTAAATTACAACCAATCATTGAGTGCCACGTCATTAAAAAATTATTATTTAATTATTTTTAATTTTGGTCTGTTAATGAAGGGGTAAATTTGGACCCAAAGGTGGATGTGAAGGGTATTTGGGGGCCAATAGGTGGATGGAGGGTAATTGTGTACCATTTTCAATACTTCGAGGGTATTTTAGGCCCTTTTCCGTTTATCAAATATTATCAAAATAACAGTAATAATTTAGGGTAACTTTTACATGTATCAAACATAAAATTCATATTTGTATACTATATCAAAATTTGTATAATCGTGTTCCATAGTAAACATATATATGTATAATTCGCTATACATATACAGTTGAAGCGAATTGTATAAAACAAAGCGTAAAGAACGAGAAAAAGAAAGAGAATTGGGCAGAGAATTGTATAAAACGAATTGTATAATTACAAGTGTACATGACGATTATATAAAATTTGAATTTTGAATAAAACGAGAAAGAGAGAAAGACAAAAGAAATTTGGGCAGGAAATACACAATTGAATCAAACTGTATAAAACGAGAAAGAGATAAATTATATACAATTTGAATTAGTATAAAACGAGAGAAAGAGAGAAATACAAAAGAGACTTGGACAGGAGAGTAATTTTATTATATAATTACAAGTGTATATGACAAATATACATGTATTTGCTAGGATATGAGGGAGAGAGGAACCGATAAACATTTTGTTATGGAAGACAAATAAATCAAACGTTAGCTACTATATTTATTTTATATTATTAATTTGTCATTCTATACAATTATCCCAATAACGAAGCCTCTATTGGAATTTAAATTTTATAATTTCTCACTCCCAGCCCAGCCCTCCTCCACCCTAGCCTCAAGGTCGAGAGTCAAGTCATGGGTTGAACTCGCGATCTCCCGAACCTAACCTGACTCTTAATCTTGATTTTGACTTTTGAATTTGAGGTCACAACTTAAAATTTGATAACTCTTGATTTTAACGTTAATTCGACTTTCGATTACAATATTTTTCGATTTAACATTATAATATTTGTCTAAATTATACTCGGAGATTGTACCATATTTGCCCTAGACAAAACCTCTACCTACTTTCCCAACATGAAAGTAAGTAACTATAAAAAGTGCTGTTTTCTTCAAACTTTGAACTCCACCCAGTAGCCACCTTCAATCTAAAAGCTCAAAGAAAATGGTATCGGAAACAATGGAGTCGATAATCCTTCAGCTTCACGACATCGCCGCCGTTAAATTCGGCGAATTCAAGCTCAAATCCGGTATCTTTTCCCCAATCTACATTGACCTCCGGCTAATCGTTTCATACCCTTCGATTCTCCGTCAGATTTCACAAATTCTGGTTGGTTCACTACCGGAATCTACCAAATACGATGTTGTTTGCGGTGTACCGTACACGGCGTTGCCTATTGCGACGTGTATCTCAACTGCACATGACTTGCCGATGGTAATGCGGAGGAAAGAGGTTAAGGATTATGGAACTGCTAAGGCTATTGAAGGTGCTTTTGAACCAGGTCAAGCTTGTCTTATTGTTGAGGATTTGGTTACTAGTGGTGCTTCGGTACTTGAGACTGCTGCTCCTCTTCGTGCTGTTGGATTGAAGGTTACTGATGCTGTTGTCATGATTGACAGGTAGTCCATTTTTTTTTCGTACTCATACAGTTGAATTTGTGCTCTGTCCATCAGTTTTGTGGTGTTTGGACTATTTCTTACCGAGAAAAATAACAAAGTAGCTAACTTTATTCCAGAGAGTTTTGCAAAAGTCACAATTTTTGGCGTATGGGTTAATGATATGTAATATGCCTTCTTTTTTTGGGCAAAATCTGATATCATTAATGCCACTATAAGCTTTCAAGAATTGTAAGGGTAAAAGGTTGGAGTATATTATTTTATTCATTTCTCTGTGTCTGATAGATCATAGACAATAATTTATTACAACTACTATCATGCGTGCTCTCACTATACATTTTAAACATCAAGTGAATCTGATCTTCACAGAGTTTGACAGGGTCTATAAGTAACTTTTTATTAAGAACTTTAAATATTTAGTATGTTTGATAAGATCTTAATCTAAAGGAATTGATTACTTAAAATATGTGATGATGGGGAAATTAGTTGAAAATTTCAGTATCAAAATCTGAAATACTATAAAGAATTACTAGTAGTTTATATTAGATTGAACTATTGGGAAAACTCTTATCATTTTAAAAGAGGTGTGTGATAGATCAAAATGATATGCCAAACAAAAGTGTAAGGTGTATTTAATTTTAAAACTAGCGTAATGTTTGTAGAAGTCAAGTTCAGAGATAAGCATGAACATGATTAACACAATTGAAAAGAGAATGGTGGCGTATAATTGTTGGTTTGTACTTGTTACCTTTGTCAATTTTCTTTTTACTGTTTGTACTTATTGTTGTATAGGATAAGAGGATTGTTCGGTGCCTCAAGTCTTATTTGGTGTTAGTGTGTCATTTAAGAAATTCAATTAGCACAGATTTGTGATATATTGGCGAAACTGGAGCTAATTTTTTTTTCCTGACTGTGGCTTGTTTGGTGATTCTCTTGGATAGAGAGCAAGGAGGAAGGGAAAATTTGGCTGATAATGGAATCACATTGCATTCAATGGTGAAACTTACTGAGATGGTGAGTATACTAAAGGAAAAGGGTAGGGTTTCAGAGGAAACAGAAAAAATGGTGAAGAAATTCTTGGAGGAGAATCGCAAGGTTGCGGTTCCTGCACCAGTGAAGGAAACAAAGGTCAGGGCCAGATTACCATATGACGAGCGGGCAAAGACTGCAAAGAACCCTACTGGGAAGAAGTTGTTTGAAATCATGGTGCAGAAGAACACTAATTTGTGTTTGGCTGCCGATGTGGCCACAGCTGCTGAACTACTGGATATTGCTGACAAGGTGATGAATAGTACCTTTGTTCTTTTATCTGTTATCGTTCATGAATAAGGTATAGGAAACAATACAAGTAGGCATTAGGCAACTTGTATGTGTTAAATAGTTTCTGCAAACAAGGATCAGTGCTGGCGAGATATAATAATCACTGCATCTCTGCTGTTCTTTCTTGTTATATTTGAATTTGTCTCACAGGAGTTGTAGAAACCCTATTACCTTGTCTATTGGGTGTCAAATTAACTGAAAAAACCATACATTTGAGGTTTACGAATAATAAAGTTAACAACTAGTAGCCGTATTTAGCATATGAATTGTGCTAAATCTCCTTTGTTTTGGTGTGACACAAGGAAATCATGCTGTTTTCCTCCTTTCCTATTTAATCTTTGTCCAATAATTTATGTCAGTGCCTTTCATGTTTAATAATTTGACAAGTTTATTGCAAATTTTCTATGCAGGTTGGACCTGAAATCTGCATGTTAAAAACACATGTTGATATATTGCCTGACTTTACTCCTGACTTTGGTTCTAAGCTTAGATCGGTAAGTTAATAGTGCTCATTGATCTGCTCTGGTGGATGATGATGCAATTTGTGCTTCATTTTGCTCCAGGGCAGAAAATTTTGGATCATGTTTACCGTATTTCTGTATTTCTTTTTTCCTTCAATATGTGCATGAGCTGTTTATAATTAATAATGAGCTAGCCGAGCAGGATTACAAATTTAATCTTAAAGAGTTCAACTATTGCATCCAAGGAGTAACTTATGTTTAGGTATTAATCTGAAAACTGACTTAGTTTCCTAGGCTGATAGCTAGTGATGAAGCTAAGATCTTTAGTTTATGGGTTCTGGACCATTTTGCTTACTGGGTTCTAAATAGATTATTTCTGCATATTATATGAAAATTTCAACAAATTTCAACACAATTAGTGTTCGAGCCAAACCTACTGGGTTTTGCGGTAGCTGATAGCTAGAGCAATGGACCAAATAAAAGGATACTACGTGTTGGAAGTATTTGTTGACTTAAATAATAATGTATGCCGACATTGGTTTAATTGACACTTTTTGCAAGTTGAAAAGAAAATGATATTGAACGGGGCTTAAAAATAATGCTTGTTTTTGCCAAGGTAAAGGGATTTTAAAGTTTATCTGAGTCCTTTCTATTGTTTCTTTTCTTCTGTAGATTGCAGACAAGCACAACTTCTTAATATTTGAAGATCGTAAATTTGCTGACATTGGAAATACAGTGACAATGCAAGCTGAAGGGTGAGGGAATGCCAGCTTTCTTTAACATTCTTATTTTTTTGTTGTTCAAGTTTATCTAATATGATCTGTTTGTCTGCAGAGGTATCTTCCGCATTTTAGATTGGGCTGATATAATTAATGCACACATTATTTCTGGTCCAGGAATTGTTGATGGTCTGAAACTGAAGGTTCGTTTTATTTTACTATTACTGATACCCTAGCTATTGAGCTACAGAACATTTTATTAAGACCTGATTTGGTTCTCCTGTACTTAGGGATTGCCGCGTGGAAGGGGCCTGCTGCTTCTTGCTGAAATGAGTTCTGCGGGTAACCTAGCCACAGGAGATTACACAGCAGCAGCAGTAAAAATTGCCGAGGATCACTCGGATTTTGTCATTGGGTTCATCTCTGTGAATCCTGCTTCATGGCCCAATGGACCTGGAAACCCATCCTTCATCCACGCTACACCTGGTGTTCAATTGGTAAAAGGAGGAGATGCCCTAGGCCAACAATATAACACTCCAAATTCAGTAAGTCACATTTGCTACCGCGTCTTATTTTTCATTTCTTACATTTCAGTCTTCATACCTTACATTGAATTAGATGGTCTATTACGGAATTATTAGGTTAGCGCATGCTGGCCCTGATACCATAGTTATCAAAAAATTAAAAATTAAAATGGAATATAAGTTCTGTAAGTTTGTCAGAAGAGCTGAATAGTTTGTCCATTCCTTTTATTTTTCCTTCTCATTTTTATATGACCAACTGCCCTTTCTTGATATATAATTTGGTATCATGGATGCGCCAGCAGATTGACATTTGTGATTGTGTGGCAAGACTCCCTGCTTGTTGCAAGAACAACAACTTGCACCTGCAGTTGCCTCAACTGCAGCTTTATCAGTACGAATAAGAAAATTATAGACCTTCAAGCTGGTTTTATTAGAACTGCTCTAGTTTTAACGCGACATAGATAGAATTGTATTAGCTAGCTGTTTACTGTGGGAAATTGTTATTTCAGGTAATTGGTGATAGAGGCAGTGACATTATTATTGTTGGCCGTGGAATTATAAAGGCTGCTAACCCTGCAGAAGCAGCTCGTGAATACAGGCTTCAAGGTTGGGATGCATATTTGGTTAACACCAAGTAAGAGTCAGTTGTAGTAGTAGGGAGGACGACGGGGGGCTTTCGAGCCAGGATTTCCTTCCAGTTTTTGTTTTTCCTTTTGATCGCGCCTTTTTCTCGCCCTTCCACAGCCAGTTGGGGCTCGAAATTGAGTGTTGATTCTAGATGTGTGCTTTCTAGACTACCGCATTCCAACTCTGATGATTTGAATAACTAGATGCATGGAAATACAATGAGTTTGGATGAATGATACATCTTTTTTTGTGTGTGTTTGGTTTTCCTATACGATATTCACATTGGAGCCCGACTAAAATTGTTCGGAATAAAAGTGCTTCCTACAATTGCATATGGAGGTTGAAGGAATGATTGATCATATAGAAAACTATGCAATTGCATATGGAGGTTGAAGGAATGATTGATCATATAGAAAACTATGTATAATGTAGAGATCATCTATTAGTTTCACCAGTGGCTAGTCAATATTCAAATATGTGTGCATTAAAATTAAAAAATTGATTAATTAGTAAATGCTAAATTTTAGATTAACTTTTTTCTTGTTACAAATTTGTTTCATAATATTATTTATATTATATTGTATTGTACTATTTTAATGAATACAATGTTGACATAGATTGTATCGTTCTTCGTCGTTACATAATGTCAGACATTCATAATTTGATAATAAATCTAAAGAAAAAGTAAGATACGTGTAGAGTTACTATGAAAAGTTGTGATGCAAAATGGAATATAATTATTAAATAATAACGAAATCACAAAATGAGATGATAATATTAAGGTGGTCACACGATCACACCGAATTAGTGTTACATCGAATCGATTTTTTCATTGTTACCTCACGACAATATTACTACGTAAAATTGTTTTTTTGATTGTTACCTAACTATAGTGTTACGTAAAATCGATCTTTTAATTGTTATCTAATAAAAAATGTAAAAGTATTTTCTATTATCCATTCTCACTTTAAGAAATTTAATTTCTTATACATAAATAATAAGAAAACCAGTGAGCTCGATCCAAACAGGCCCAGTTTACTATCGTCGCCGGTACTCCATTCCGCCACCGCCTCTCTGCCGCCGGACCACCGCCTTCTTCCGACGGCTCTAATTTTGTACTGTTGATCGAGAACAGAACTTGCCGCAGTGTTTTAGGGTTTGGTAGCGACAGCTACAAATCAAAGGACCTGTACTGTAAGTAATCAAAAACAAGCTTTAAACTTTTAAATTCAAATTAATATATAGAAAATTTATCGTATCTGTATTGCTATTGTTTTTATACGATAGTACCTGAAGATTTTTGTTTATTAATTATGAATTTTCAGTTTGAAGTTGATAGTGAATCATGAAAAAATCGGGATATGGTTTACAGTTAAGAGTTCCACCATCGCAGCAGAAGAAGAAACAGCCGGCGAGGCCTCCGCCTCCTAAAGCACTTGGTTTTGGGGATGGGGATGATGATGATGTTGAGAAAGAAATTTCTCGTCATGCCTCTAAGAATAAGGCTCTTAAAGATGTAAGCTGTAACTCTTATCTCACAATTTTCACATTTGTTTTATAAAATCTTCTGAACTTTTTTTGATATATATGGTGTTTGTGCTAGCTTGTATGCAACTCGACTAATTCCAATTCCACGCTGTACCTGCTACTAAGCTTTAGATTTATCTGTTATTTCAAATTTCACATTTGTTTTTTTTATGGTGTTTGGCATGATAGTCCTATTACTGTAGTTTTATCATTGTTTGTTATTTGCTTTTTTATTAATCTATCTTAGTAATTAGTATGTTTTTATGGTGTTTCATATGTCACATGATTTTATTGTTGTTTTGGCTCCTCTCTGGTGGACTTATGCATTGTTTCCTTGTTATTTGCTATATTCTCTTCATTGGTTCTTTCGTCTTTATATCGGGATTTATTGCACTTGAGCCGAGGGTCTTTCGGAAAGAGCCTCTCTACCTCCACAAGGTAGTGGTAAGGTCTGCGTGTACATTCTACCCTATCTAGACCTCACTTGTGGGATTTTACTGGGTATGTTGTTGTTGGTGTCCGGGCTTAGCTTGTATGCACCTTGACTAACTTCATGGAGCACCTGCTACTGAAAACTTTGTCCCAGGTGCTTATGAGAAGGAATCGCCTAGTGCCTAGTCTCAACTCACTTCATTGACTACTAGGTTGCTATACATTGTCCTGAACCTTTTATACTGATTTTGTTTGTCCCAAGAAAAAGCAAACGGGTTATGACTCAAGAAGGGGAAGTGACTAACTAGGGGTGTAACTCCATTTTTTTTGGGCAGATTGAAGAACAGCATAAGAAGGCTTTAGAAGAGGACCCTTCAGTATTTGATTATGATGGAGTGTATGATGATATGAAAGTGAAGGCTGTCCAACCTCGAGCTCAGGATCGCGAAGAGAGGAAGGTATTGTTTTACGTTGCATTTTTTCCAGTTTATATTTAGATATTCAGTGTGATTTGATGAAGCAAAATAAATGAAAACATATCAAAAGTTTGGAGGGGATACTCATGATTGTTTCTGCAATTAATTGTTAAAACCATGTGAAAGTAGTTGCTATGCTGAGTAGGCTAACAGACCTTTTAGCCATGAATCACTTGGTTGAAGTAATTTGTATAAAAACTTTTGTTGTGGTAGACTATAAGTGAATTTGGATTTTGGGACGTTTTACCTTGTTTAAAGCTAGTTGTTTAAATTTATGCAGTTCAGTTGGGTTATTTAACCCCTGTATTTAGTACTGGACTATTTCTTGACTTTGTTAGCTGTCTTGTACTAGTTTGAAGATTGTAAAGGAGCTGACAGCTTTTGCTTATGCTCTCTGTGAGCCCTTTTGTCTATTCTGTAATTCTGTTTCTGCTTGATGCTTTTTAATAAAATACCTCACTTCATTAAAAAAAGATATATCCTGATTTAGCTCTTGAAACTGAGACCCATATGTTATGGTGGCTTTGTCAGTAAGATGTTAGGATAGGAGCATTTTCCGAGTGAAACGAATTATGGGTAGATTCTGCAAGTGTTAATTTTAGAGCGTCTCATTCTTTGATTTGTTATGCTTAATTCAAGGGCCAAGTAAGCTGCTCTTTTAACTATTTTCATACTGAGGTAAAGTTTCTTTTACTTTAGAGAAACTAAAATTAAGGAATTTGTTTTTTTTTCCTGATTGATTTATGCTACAAAAAAAATAAATAGGAGATAGCTCTCTTTTCTCAGTGATTATACTAATCTGCTTTTGTCTGGTTGCATTATCTTCTTCCTGAAGGTCTCTTGGAAATATGCACAGTAGTTCTCTTTCCTCAAATTTTTTTTCCTGCGAAACTGGCGCCATATATTATTGCAACTTTCCTTATTTATTTCTTCCTTTTCAATAATATGTAGAACATGTTATTACTTATTACTCTTTCTGCATGAGATGATAGCATTAATATCTGCACTTTTTACTTGAAGGAAATGAAAATTACTTCTACAATTTTTGCACATTTTTGAACTGTTATGCTTGTTCCAGCCAAAGTATATCCAGATGCTAATGGAGAAGGCAAAACAACGAGAACGGGAGCATGAGGTCATTTATGAGAGGAAAATAGCAAAAGAGAGGAGTAAAGATGATCATCTTTTTGCAGACAAAGACAAGTTCGTCACTGCTGCTTATAAAAGGAAACTTCAAGAGCAGGCTAAGTGGTTGGAGGAAGAGCGTCTTCGTGAGCTACGAGAGGAGAGAGATGATGTAAGTGAAATCTTCTCATTTCTCTTTTGTTCTTTGCTTGCTTATCTTTATACTCAAGGTATTTATGTAAAAATTATGGATAGTCATAATTTAGTTTTACACCATAACCACCTGATGACCGAGCATGTTCTAGCAAGATCTTAAGTTAACTTCTGCTTAGAAGTCATTGATGATTGTCAAGCTCATTTGAAAAGTTTTGGCCTCATGTACTAAAATCTCAATAGTGATTTTCTTAGAAAGCGCATTGAAACTCTTATGAAGGTATAATATAACTGAATGAGAGAAAATTACTTTATCAATATTAAGGGTCCGTTTTGGAGTATATTATTTTTTAGAGAGCATTTTCGGATAATTCTTAAAAACATTCCCAAATTTTAGATAATTACTTCATACAGTGTGATAATTGGGCTGTGTTTGTGTCTTTTAAACTAGCACCTTATATCTGAATTGCAGGTCCAAAAACAGTTTTATTAGTTCCAATTTTGTCAGACTAAATGCAGTAGTAAAATTTATCTAATACTGGAGGACGTTTTTCTTCATACCAAAGCATCTATATCTCAGATGCGGACAATTTCAACTGCTCTAGTTATCCCTGAACAGAAGTACTGAAGCCACCATACGACTAATAATGTCAAAAGGAAAAACTAGAACTGCTAATTATACTTAATTTATGGACATAAGCTTGTGATCTTACTTCCCTTGTTGGTTTAACACCGATCATTTCACAAGAGATAATCACCACTAAACAGAAATACTGTGTCAGTTGACGCTGTTAATCAGTTTGTGGAAAATAGAAAGAAGCTATGGTTGTCTGTTGCATGCATTAGTTTTTCTATTTGATCTGAAAGTGACCCTGTCAGCACGTAATCCTTTTATGTTCTAATAATGTGAAATATATTGACAGGTTACTAAGAAGACCGACATCAGTGATTTTTACTTCAGTCTTCAGAAAAATGTTGCCTTTGGAGGCGAGGGCAAGTCCAAGAAGGCTGTGAATCATCATGAACCAGAAGCAGTTCAGACAGAAGAAAAGCCTTCATCATCAGCGGATGTACATTCACACATGTCTAGGGAGATAAAGACACAAGATCATGAACCTTCTGTTTCTCCTCCTCGTATGGAAATGACTGATGGAGCCGCAGTAATGAAACCTCCTTCAGATGGTTTGTCTGAAAAGAGGGCTGAAAAACTAACTTCCGACAATGTACCAACTACTACCACTGAACCTGCGGCAAGTGATCAACCAAAAGTTGACCATCATAAAAGAAGTCTGGACGCTGTTGCTGCAGCTAAGGAACGGTTCTTGGCTAGGAAGAAGGCGAAGGAACAATAAGGTTCCAGCTGCTGCTCTTGTTCTTTTGGTTGAAGCTGATATCTTATCTTTCTACGATTAAGATTTACTCCTGTTATATACACACACTCACATTGTTGTAACAGTCTTTTTCATGATTTCCGACGTTTGAATGCACATTTTCTTACTTTCTATTGAACAGGGCTCTGATCAAAGCTGCATAGCTTCCTTGTTTTTGAAACTTCTGGATAATGGAGTAGGGTTGTCAAGGATCAACCAGAAATCGCCTCTCTATCCCGTAAAGGTTGGGGTGAGGTTGCATAAACATCTTAACTCTCCTGTCCACTTGTGGGATTAAATTGGGTTTATCGTCGTTGTCTTAAAAGTACAAATAGTGCCCACAAGTCACTTTTTGGTTCCCGTTTTTGAAAAATAGCTATTGTAATGATATTTAAAATTCTAGAAACTGGAACCCTCAGATATTATCATGAAATATTCCAAATTGATTTTGAAACTTCAAGATAATAACTATTTTTTCATTTATTGGGGCTGAAAAGTGATTTATTTTGTGAATTTTCTCACTATTGAATGGCAGTTTATACATTAATGTTGGAGCAGAAAAAATGAGGGCTATATGTTTATCCTATAATCACATTTTCATAGAAGTCTATTAAATATTGGTTGGGTTCACAAAATCCATTTCAAATTCATGACTCATAGGCTATAGAAATTATAGATTTTATAGATTTCTCGATCCATTTCATTGATCATTATACTGCACTATAGATTTCTCGATCCATTTCATTGATCATTATCCTGCACCCCTAGTTGTACCTATCCCTTTTGTATATTGCATCACATAGTCTTGTCATCTTCTATGGTTGCATTGAAACTTGAGTACATAATATATATATATATATATATATATATATATATATATAGTAGCAAACAAATGCTTGTGTAATGGTTAGTATCCAAAACAAAAATGTGTTGCAGCAAGGTTTCTTGGATTTTATGAAACTCCACCGTTCTTTATCATTTAAATTTGCGGTGCAAAATATTAATTTCTTTGGAAGTTTGTTGATTGTTAATTGTTGATTGTTGATTGTTGAATCACATGGCACACTGCCAAATTGTTGTACCTATGTCCCAATAGTGGTACCAAAACCTACTATTCTGCTTTAACTAAAGGCTCTCAAACTTCCTTTTTTTCCTATCCGATGTCTCGATATTCATTTTGATGTCAAACTAATCTAAATTTACATCGAGAAGTCACAGAGGTGAATCTGGGTTCACTAGAACCCGTAAGTCACTTCAATTTTAGATCTGTTTTCGCTACCACAACTATCTTTGATGAAAAAGATAGTTTTTTCACTTGGTGTCACATTGAAGCCTGACTAATTTAAGAGTTGCGCCAAGAAGTCTCATTTTGGAGAAAAGGACTCCTTGCTTAAAACGATTTCATTCTCAAATCTCGAACCTGAAACCTCTAATGAAGTACTTATCACCCCACTACAAAAACAGTTTGATATATAAGACACTCTTAACTTCCTTCAACATACTATTATTCTCCAAGTTCCCAAGAACCATGGCTTCTTCTTCTTTACTCCTTTTCCTCTCTATCATTTCTTTCCTCTTTCCCTTCATTTCTTCATCAATATCCTCCACAACAATCCCTCTTTCATTCCTCAGTACCAACACAAACCAAGATTTCTACCAAAAGCTCACTCATTTAGCTTCTTTCTCTTTAGCTAGAGCTCATCATATCAAGAATCCTCAAGATTCTTCAATTTCCAACATCCCTTTATATCCTCATAGCTATGGAGGCTACTCAATTACTCTTCCATTTGGTACTCCTCCTCAAAAAATCCCATTTGTAATGGACACTGGTAGTAGCTTTGTTTGGTTCCCATGTACTAAAAAGTACCAATGCTCAAAATGTCCTGTTTCTTCACAAAAAAATCCAACTTTTATTCCAAGATTGTCATCTTCAGCTAGAGTTCTTGGATGTTTGAACCCAAAATGCAGTTGGATTCACCCAAAAAACAGCCCAAAATCTCTTTGCCATGTTTGCGAATCGCGTAATAGAACAAACTGTAAACATGCTTGTCCACCTTATATGATTCTTTATGGTTCAGGTTCCACAGCTGGAATTGGCCTAGTTGAAACACTGAACTTACCAAACAAGAAAACACCCAATTTCCTTGTTGGTTGTTCTTTACTCTCCTCTCAACAACCCGCGGGAATCGCGGGGTTTGGGAGGGGAATGTCATCATTGCCAAACCAATTAAGAGCCAAGAAACTGTCTTATTGTCTTGTATCTCATAGGTTTGATGATCTTCCTAAAAGTAGCATGCTTGTTTTGGATACTGTTTATGAAAAGTCGAAAAATTTAACCCGTACCCCATTGCTAAGACCTCCATTTGTTGTTGGAAGAAATGCATTAGCAGGGTACTACTATGTTGAATTGACAGACATCACAGTTGGTGATCAGATAGTGAAGGTACCATATCGATATCTGGCACCGAATTCATTAGGGAACGGTGGAACGATTGTGGATTCAGGCACGACGTTTACTTTCTTGAATCATGATGTATTTGTGTCTGTGATGAATGCATTTGTGAACCAGGTAAAGGGGTTCTCAAGAACTGAGGAAATCGAAAGATTGACGAATTTAAAGCCATGTTTCAATGTTTCAGGGCATAAAACAGTGTCACTGCCAGAGATGAAGTTTCATTTCAAAGGAGGATCAGAGATGGTATTGCCATTGGTAAATTACTTCTCTATTGTTGGTGAAAATGATGTGATTTGTTTGACATTGGTGAGTGATTTTAGGCTCGAATCGTCTACCGGACCATCGATAATTCTTGGAAATTTTCAAATGCAGAACTTTTTTCTTGAGTTTGATCTCAAAAATGACATGTTTGGGTTCAGGCATCAAGTGTGCTAATGAGTAATGAGAACGATGTTGCTCAGACTCTCTAAAAACGTTATCAGGTTATGTTGCTCGAATGCTTTTTCAAAGAGTACGAGCAAAGGTTAAGTGTTGGATGTGCTATATTTGGTGGATCTAGCATGTTCTAGTCGACGTTTTTGTAAGAGTCTGAACAGTATAGCTAGGTGAAAAGTGCTTGAAGGACTTAAGCTTTTGTGTAGTTGTTTTACTTTGAACTTTAGAATATAAGATAAAAAATAACACCAAATGATGTTTTGTTCAAATAAAATATCATTATTTATCTCATCCCACATATTAAATTATAACTTTGCAAGTGAAAATAGAGAAAAATATTCTAGAGTTTGAACTATTCTTCGAGTTTTTTGAAAATAATCTTTTTTTATTGGTTAAAGATTACGTAAATACCATCATCTCTAGACCTTATTTTTAAGATTACTCTGAATATTTATTTTTTGAAAGAATGATACATTTTGCTACCTTTAGTTTTCAAACTGCTTGATCTAGTCTTAGATTTTTCCAAGATAATTTTGCATAATATTATTTCTCAAATAAAGTTTGAGTTAAAAAAGTATAATCTTGAAGATTTATATAGTAGACACCTAATTGTTTGAGACTAGAAGTCCTCATTGCTATTAATTAATTATGACATAAAACACTCCAAATATATATTTTGTGTCATATTATTTGTCTATATACTAGATAATACAAACAAAATTCAAATGTATGAAAAACAGATTTATCGAAAGAATTACTTGATGAGAAATTTCATCGTGTCGATGTTAAAGTTGGAGTTTTTGGTCAAAATCATCTTTAAACTATATCCTAAACTTAAACAATATCCCTAAAGTATCATTTTTAGCAGAAAACACCAGTCAAATATTTAAAAGTGAACCATTTTCATTCGTCTATTTGAATTTATGAGAAAAATAATAGATCACACAAAAATCAAGTCATCCCTTCGTAATAGTTAATTTAGATACGCCAAAAAATCTATTGCAGACTTTTTCGGTAATTGAGTTTAGCTATACGCAAAGTCTTTTAATTTGATAGTTCTTTTTAATTTATTTTTCATGTAATTTGATATTAAAAATATTATTTGTTGAAATATGTTTCTTCTCAATTGAATATGCTAGAAGGGACGTTTGTTGAAGACTTCTGCTTCTCCGGTGTATTCTTATCCAACTTTTTTCCGTTACTAAATGAGAAAAAAAATCGTATATCCTCACACCTTCAAAATATTTTTTGTTTCCGTAAATAATAATGTCTAAGATTTACTATTTTCAGAAACTTTTTATAGCAAATAATAAATTATTTGTTAAAAACAAATCCGATCGTTATAAATGTATTTATTAATTTTTTTACTTTACCCTTTTTCTTTTTTAATTTTAGAAAATACTAATTGCTTATATTTTTTTAATTTTTTTTTCTAATAGAGAAGTGAGTCAGTTCAATTATTAACAAGTATTAAACTTGTGTTTGTCAAGTAGCCATCCATTGAATATAACAAAGACAGTATTAAACTTCTGTTCAATTCTGCCCACAAAAAAATAAAAGCTTCTATTCATTATCTTTTTTTCGAGTGAACGTTGGAGCAATGATAAAATATTATTTTTATATGATTTATAAATTAATTATATAAATTGAGTCGTAAAAATAACAACTAATTAGAATATACTATCTATGTCACACCCTTTAAAGTGTAGTTCTTTATATGGACCATTTAACAAATGTTGTGAAAAATTATATTGATTCGTTAGGACTAATGTAATAATCAATAAAAAGCTTTTTTGTCTTTTTTCACTCAATATCTGATATTTGTATTGAAGTTTGATAGAATTTGAATTGACGCATTATGAAATTCATTTCTTAAAATAATGATCATCCTCGAATTCTGATTAAAATTTAAGAGTGAAGAAATTTCGAACGATCGAAATAAATTCAACCATGTTGATGATAAAAAGCTTTTTCAAAAGCGCGCACACACCTTTTTTTCACGAGTGGTTCCTCTCTTTATGATGATATTGGATGAATACGATTCTTTTATTTTAAATTAATTTTTTTGAGTTTGAGTTTAAGTTCTGAAAATAAAAAAAAGTTATATAGACTTTTCTTCCTTTAATGACACGTATTGCATGTCCAAAGTTCTTTGCATGACACGAACCAAGAAAAACAAAAATAAATGAGAAAAAGTTATATATTATTGTTTAAACTATTTACTGAAACTCGATACATGATACATCCCCTATTTAGATAAGATTTATAGAATCAACTATTGATATATCATAGGTCGCTTATATCTATACTTTTTTTTCTGAATTCTACACGAATACGAAATATTCTCAAATTATATATTATTGTTAAACTATTTATTGAAACTCGGTACATGATACATCCCCTATTTAGATAAGATTTATAGAATCAACTATTGATATATCATAGGTCGCTTATATCTATACTTTTTTTTTCGAATTCTACACTAATACGAAATATTATTATACATATTAGAACAAGGATTCACTTGTATCTATTAAGGATATATATGTTTTGTGTGAATCCATAAAATAGTGTTGTAGATACTAGGAAGTTGTTGGTGAATGTCTTGCACCCTTATAACAAGATCCTAGTATCATGCCATATCTAACTCGTGAAAAACATGAATATTTTTAAGATTACATCACACTTCTTGGTAAATCCTTTTTCAAGATTCGAAATAAATCGACTAAAATATTTTGTGCATTAAATTATTCGATGTCTTTTTAACTCGATTCTTTGAACATTTTCTTATCACTAATAAAAAGGTTATGCATTCTACAAGTAATCACTACCCAAAGAAATAAAAAGAGAGAGAAAAAAAAAATTAACATCAAAATAAAACAATCCCCACTAAAACTTTACACTATTTTCTTAAAGGTCTAAGACAGTAATATTTAAATTATAAAAATTCAAAATATATACTCCCTCCTTCGTTTAATAAAGGATGGTTTAGTTTGACTTGAAACGGAGTTTAAGTAATCTTGTGGTTCAAAATTAAAGTTATGTCAAATGTACTAAAATGTCCTTTAATCTTGTGGTCTTAAGCATGCCACGTGAAAAGATTAAGTTAAAGAATTGCCAAAAAAAAAGAAAGGGAACATTCTTTTTGAAACATACTAAAAAGAAAATAGGAACGTTTTTTTTTTAAACGGAAAGAGTATTAAAAAGGGAAGTGTGTATGCTACACGGTTCTTGTTTGAGGTAAGGTTCATGTTCCCCTCCGATTACACTTTCTGAATTAATGGACATGGCACGGATCAGGTCTAACCCCCACATTAGTGACTTACAACCAATTGGTGACGATCTCGAAAAAATAAAAAAAATGATACACGATAAAATCTAGACGAAAAAATCGAGGTTAATTTTTGTTTACCTTATATAGAATTTTCGAGTTCACAACTATAAAATGACAAACACAACGGCAAGAAGTGGTTCCCTTTTAATAGCTACGCAGTACACGATTGTTAATTATAGATTTCGGGTTCAAATTCTTGAAATGGAAAAACTTATAAGATATAGTGAACATTTTTCTCTTTAGACCAATAAATTACAAAAATTAAAAAGGAAAGTGTATGATCAACAAACCATACATTCTAAATGACGAAACCGTGATTAAATCATTTTACCTAACTCAGAAATTTCGAGTTCGAATCTTCATAATAATTAAGCATACACGAAATTAACTAGAAATGAACTCTCGAAATGAAAAAACTTTTGATACGAAAATGCGTTGCTCTATTTAGTAAGACTAATAATACTGAATATCAAATATCAGACGATTTCACGAAAGAAAAAAAGGTCTAGTAGAGAGAGAAGAAATATAGAGAGATTCTTGAATTCTTCTTCAAACATCAACATTACAATTTTGCACCAATTGATACTTCCCAACAACAACACTATTCCCAAGAAATTTTCCACCAATACCAACATAAGCAGGACAATTAACATACAAATGATATTTACTTGAAATAAAATTCCCAACTTTCCACCTAACTCTTCCATCAATTCTAACATTTAATAAAATTGTACCAAAAATTATATCTTGACTAATTTCATTACCTAAGTAAGGTGCAATTGGTACATTATTACCATAGACAAAAGGTGACCATATCGACACATCTTTGTGACCTTGGTACGTTTGTGGCATCAATGTTGGTAGTGTAACTTGTTGGCCACGATAAGTGGCGTAGACGTCGAGCCTATCGTAGTAAATTCCAATTTTATCGTTAGGGTTACGAGAGGCGATCGTGATTTGTATGTTGGTAGTGAGGAAATTAAAGGGGGTAGAGGTGTTGAACGCGTACACGGTCGCGTCTTGGAGGATGAAATGTGGTTTTGTTGGACGTAGGATGAGAAAAATGAGGAGGATTGTGAAGAGGATTAGGGTTACGAACGCGATCAAGGCGGTGATTAGGCGGCGTTGGAGGTTGTGCCGCTCATCCTCGACGTGGTGGCCGCAGTCCTTTTCCGTCATGATGGTGGTGGATGGTGGTGGTGAGATTTTTTGGTTGTTTGAGAGAGTATTTGTTGAGTTTTCAACATTATGAGAGAGTGGCTCCCTAATATAGAAGAATTTGGTAGAGTTTTTTTTTTCTTTCTATATTTGTTGTGGTGTTTTCGAGCGTTTATCGAGACAATCTCTTTATTTTTACGATACAGATATAAAATTTACGTGCATTCTATCCTTTACGTATCCCACTTGTGAAATTATACGTAAAATCAATTTGATGGTGTAAAATCACATTATTAAACTGATGATGTATATAACTTAAACTCCAGTTACTATCCGTAAAGGAAGAATTATAACATATTAACACGACTAATTTAGATTCATGTTATCATATAAAATCCTTATCGACTTATTACAAAGGACGTATACATTTAAGTAAGCGTGAAATAATCTCATCTATCTTGTTATATATACTTTAGTTAATGATAAATTGTGCTTAAGACCAATACAAAAGCCAAAAACGTACCTCAACAATTACTTATGAAGAATTAGAGGATATTGAAAGTGAATGGTGGAAATGAAGTTTGGTGATGGTAATTAAAGTTTTGTTTGGTACAACCTTATCTTTTAGGGATAGATGCTTCTACATACACACACAAAAAGGGTTAAAAAGTTATAAAGAGATACAAGAATATACCAAAAAGTTATACATATATATATATATATATATATATAAATTTTGATGAATAAAGACGATAACAATAACAATACTGATAACATTTTCGTACAATTCTAGGATTGAAATTTGAAGATAAAATATACACAAATCACGTTATTTTTATTGAGATAAATAGATCATTTTTCAATAGATTTTCCGACTCAAAAAATTAGAGAAGAGAAGAAAAGAAAAGAAAAAGAGAAAAGAGTACATAGCATAAATATTAAAATAAAATTTAACAACAAAATAATAAAATACAAATGAATTATAATACACATTTTTCATATAATATAAAGACATTCTTTTGTCAAGTAATTATCTATCAAAATTTATTAGTTCAATTAATTTAGGTTTATATTACATTAAATTAATTAATATCTTGTTTTTACCATACAATGGGTAAACAAACGTAACAAGTGTTATTGGCATATTATCATATTTTTATCATACTCCATAGTTTTATAGGAAGGGAGTAACTATTAATATTTATATCTGACATTGTTTTATTTTTTTATAATAAGCTAATCAAATTTTTATTTTATCTTTTTCTACAAATGATAGAGATAACTCTTCTATAGAGTTCATCAATTTCTGAGCTCATTAGTTTACCCTCATCTATCTGAATAATCGGTCTCAACTCAGGAGGAAGAACTGGTAATAGACATAAATCTTGTTTTTTACCCTAATCCTCATGAGAAATGCTCTCTATTATTAGAATTTTTTTCTGTATTCATAAGTTGAACTCGAAATACTTTTTACTAAAAATAAATAAATAAATTATCATCACTCCATAAATCGTACAAAACAACCTTATATACACTTTTTCTATTCAGAATTCATTTACGAAATTGTATAAACCACGAAGCTGCCACACAATTTTAGAAATATTATAGAAACTTCTATCATTTAATTATTTATTCGCACTCTATACATATTATGATTTATGACTTGATGATTATGGTTAAGAAACAAATATATTTTATAAAAATTATAATATATTAATTTGATGTAAATATTTAATGTGGATAAAAATAATTAATCTCCTTTTAATTCTTAGCAGAGAATAAAGAAACAAAAGTGTAGGGAACAAGAGAAATATCCAAAGCAAATATTAATATCATAATATCACCACCTTTCTATATATGATAGACAAGGAAAATAACAATCACTATTTCTTTAGATGCGCACATAACTATGTAATAGCTCGTAAATCACACTAGAAAAATAAACCGCAACTCAAGCCAGAAGACAAACCTCTTACTTTTGGATAGCAAGAGATTTCGAACTTGAAACTTGTACGGACACCTCTTTTCTCATCTCTGAGTTAAAATTCTAAGGGATAAAAAATGAGAGAAGAGAATAAGAAAAAAATACTGCAAAGTTCCAACTAATCTGAATTCATATTGCGAAGTTCCATTCTGAAGATGCATTTTCTATAACAAATAATTTCATACTCAAGGTTCGTACCCGAAACCTTTGATAAAAAATAGGGATAATGCCCAAGTACCCCCTCAACCTATGCCCGAAATCTCAGAGACACACTTATACTATACTAAGGTACTATTACCCCCCTGAACTTATTTTATACATAATTTTTTACCCCTTTTTAGCTTACGTTGGCACTATCTTGTGGGCCCAACGATGGTTGACTTTTTTCTGGAACTAGTGCCACGTAGGCGAAAAAGGGTAGAGAATTACATATAAAATAAGTTCAGGGGGGTAATAGGACCTTATTATAGTATAAGTGTGTCTCTGGGATTTCGGGCATAGGTTGAGGGGGTACTTGGGTATTTTCCCTAAAAAATAAAATATAGAGAGCTCCACCATAACCATAGTAACTTGGTAAATGAAGTCATATATGCAAATCAGAGCACAAAGTTAATGTATGCGTCGATAAACATTTACAAAGAAATCGATGTTTAGATGTTATTTATAGCTCAATTGTTTCTCAATATAGAAATGTATCAAATCAATTACCAATAGGAAACAGAAATAACCTTATTAGTCTACTAATCTAACTCAAGTTTAGAGATCCAAAAAATTATTAAGATACCCCAAAAGCTATTGTCATTAATAAAAAAAATATCCAGAGACAACTAAGTTATCAATGTGAGCAATATAACTGATACTTACTAGTAAGTACTCATTGAAGAAACCTACAAAGTTATTCCTAGATGAAACAGCAACATCAGCAGAAGCCTCTGAAGTCGTTTTGGTAGAGACGCGGCAACTAAGACTGACAAAAACACCGCGTACCCCTGTAAAACACAGGAGACTTTGTTAGCTTCATAACCAAAATCACAAAAACATCATATGCAACAACTTGTCCACGTCGGGTTCTCCAAATATACACTACGTACACATTAGAGAGCCTATGCAACATAGAACTGTATTGTTTCTGTATATAAGACGGAATATACTTTGACTGCAGAACAAAACCTGAACTATAAATGCAGCACCAAATCAAATGATCAAACAAACAACAACAGGTAGTTGTGGAAAAGTAACAAATGTAACAGGTAGATCTCTTTGAGATTAATAATGCCATTCGATCCACGTAGAAAATAATCACTAGAAAATTTCAAGCCATGACTTAAATTCACTAACAGCTGCAGAGATGTCTATACCATATCTGAGAAACAAGGCTATGCATGTATACAAACCTTAGCCTTACCTTAGGAGTAGAGAGGATGTTCCCGATAGACCCTTGGCTCAAGTAAAAGCAGCATCACAAAGAAGTTTGAAAAACGAAACAATGGGAATGAAGAAGCCAAGACAAAATGCTAAGCATACATATAAATGGAATAACAAGAAGTTCTTATAGTAATACTACGACAATTAATACGGAAAAATAAACGATCATTATTAGTTCAAAAATTTTAAAAGGAAAACCTCTATGAAAGCATAGCATGGCAGGCAAGTCCTAAAGTAAGTTTTCTCCCTTCCACACAGAAGAAGGGCAATATAAGGAAATATTAACGCTACAAACACCACGTCTATATTAGAAACTACTGCTATCGCATGCCAACATTTCAATTAAGTGATCTAGAAATAGAAAATGTATGAAGAATATACCTATCAAGTATAAAACACAGGGACATTGGACATGAGGATGTAAATAACCATAATTGAACTAAAGGGCCTTTCTACATCTCGATTTACCTCAAGATCAGTGATGTATATAACTACTCTCAGTTCATATTTACTTTCTAGCATAACGTATCAAATTCCACTTCATTCGTTATGCAATGGACTATAAAAAGCAAGAACAAAAGCTATTAGCTTGATAAGCAATGTACCTAGCTATAAAATTATACACAATGGAAACCAATAATCAGTGATTAACCACATTGCATTAGCCAATAACAACAGATTTTTTCACCTTAAAACAAGCAAAGATCACCATCAGATTTCAACCTTGCACTGTTGCGCACCACCAAGCAAGGTACCCGATGAATTATTTGACCCAACCCCGACTGACAAATCCTTACAATAGACGATTATAAACGTCCTACTCTTACTCCAAGACCCATCCCTAAACCTAGCCCCAGCCACCACCCTCATATTGAACCCAATTGCACCTTTTTGCGACCTTTCTTTGTCCATCTTATCAAAAGTCTGATCATCCATATATGCTCCTGCAGTAACAAAACTCGCTTGCCGGGCCGTCTCGGTCTTTTTAACCTGAAAGGCGGAACTGTTGTATCGGAAAGCGACACATCATCATAGAGAACCGTAGTGGTGATATCGTTATAGTAAATGATCTTCTTAGATGGATTTGTCACAGTAAAACGAAGGTCCCATTTACCAGAAATCAGCGAATTGGTGAGATTAAGATTCGATACTGACAGTGAATCAACTCTGAACTCGGGCTCTCCATCATCAAGTATATGAACGAAAATATAAATAATTGAAACGCCGATGACCGCAATAGCTATAGACACACCGAGCACTAAAAGCATGGGGGCTTTGCGTATGGGATCGTGGATATTAGGTTTGGTTGTACACCGCGGAGGCAGTTGGCGGTGCTTCACATGGGTAAGCTGTGTCTCTCGGTGGTTGTTGGTAAGCAGCACCTCCATAACAGTCAGGGTTTTGCGGTAGTGCTCCGGCGGCAGGGTAACCGGTAACTGGGTCGTTCATGGCAATTTTTCGTAGCCGAGAATTGTAAAGTTTTACAATACATGGAATGCTACAGTAAGCCGGCACTTTTTAAACCAAAAAAAAAGTAAAATACGGGATTTTTTTGTTTCCGACATTTTAATAATAAGTAATTATGGTTTTTCCCCCGATTTATACGTATAAGATTATATTTGTGCGAATAAATTTTCAATTAGCAAAGGAAATCTAACATCAATCTAACATCGAACTTGTATGGAAATAATCATTATTAGTCACAAAATTTATTAAAAGGAAAGCACACAAAATTTATTAAAAGGAAAGCACGTCGATCCCACCCGAATTCAATGATACATAGTGAATGAAGCCATATGATATCTTTCAAACTTAAAAAGATTGGAGCAATGATGGTATCTACTTAAGCCACGAATCGTGACTCAAAACCTGCCTAAACATTTATGATCGGCCCAACCTAGAAGTACATTTTGTGATATCACACCCAACGCTTTTGTCATTACACCATAAAGCGAGAATATATTGGAGCAATTACCGGACAAGTAACATTCTGAGATAGATGGGAAGAGTATGCAATCATACAAGCAGTGATATATTTGCAAATGTAGAAAAACGCACTACAGTTTAACTAATCGTTTAACCCTACCATTATGACCAAGTACCCATAGACCTTCAAATTCTTAAACCACTGAAACTGACTCATCTTAACTCTAATTTCATCTCTAATAACCAAAGTCCTTCCCTATCCTATCCTCTAGTATTATTCACTCTTCTTCTCAAACCACACGTTATCAAGTGTGGAGATCAGGCAACTTTTAAGAGTAAGCCGAAGTCATCAATAACAGCCATGATTAGGATTCTTTAGGACCAACAATCTAAACCTTCAAGTTTGTGACACAGAAACACACCGAGCTGTCTGTTACCTAACCAGATCAGAATACAGACGCAAAGAAAGGTGATATCCTCTATTTCAGCAAAAACTAGGTGGTGCTGAAAAAATCAGCAACTAGTCAGTCTAATTATTATCTACCAAGAGATGAACACGTTTCAATCGTCGTGAACTTCTACCAGCAGCTAGTACAGAAGAAAGCAATATTAACAAAAAATGCACATGAAATAAACAGATCCTACTCTACTTGGAACTATTAGGTATCACTTTCCAGTAAATTATATTCCAAAAAGAGTTCTGTTGGACTTGGAAAACAAACATCTCAGAGCACCGAGACAAAAAAATTAAGATATACAGGCTGATAACAGAATGATCCAGAAGCAAATTCCATAATTGAACTAAAGGGCCTTTCTACATCTAGATTTACCTCAAGATCAGTGATGTATATACCTACTCTCAATTCATATTTACTTTTTTAACATAAAGTATCAAGTTAACATTCATGTCAACTTCATAAGTTATGCTATAAATGCAAGAACAAACAAGGAAAAGCTATTAGCTTATAAGCAATGTACCTCAGAAAAACAACTACTAATAAAATTATACACAATGTAAGCCAATGAACACCTATAAACAGTCAAGTTTAACATTCATGTCAACTTCATTCATTATGCTAAGAACTAATAAATGCAAGAACAACCAAAGAAAAGCTATTAGCTTGATAAGCAATGTACCTCAGAAAAACAACTACTGATAAAATTATACACAATGTAAGCAAATGAACCCTTATAAACAGTATTTCTTATAATAACTTAGACCAAAATTAACTACATTGCATCTGCCAATAACGATAGATTTTCACCTTAATACAAACAAAGATCACCGTCAGAAGTTAACCCGGCACTGTCGTGCACCACCAAGCAAGGTACCCGATGAATTATTCGACCCAACCGCCAATGACAAATCCTTACAGTACACCCTTATAAACCTCCTCCTCGCTCTCCAAGGCCCAGACCTAAACCTAACCCTAGCCACGATCCTCACATTAAACCCAATTGCACCTTTTTGCGACCTTTCTTTGTTCATCCGATCAAAAGCCCGATTATTCACATAAGCGCCCGCAGTAGCAAAACTTGCTTGCCGGGCCGTCTCAGCCCTCTTCTCTTGATAGAAAGGCGGAACCGTTGTATCGGAAAGCGACACGTCATCATAGAAAACTGCAGCGGCGACATCATCATAGTAAAGGGTCATCTTCTTATTCGGGTTTCTCACAGTAAAACGAAGGTCCCATTTACCAGAAATCAGCGAATTAGTGAGATTAAGATTAGATACAGACAGTGAATCAACTCTGAACTCGGGGATTCGAGGACGAAATATCAGCCAGAGAATGAAAACAAAGGTACCAGCGATGACCATACAAGCTATAGCCATACCGATCACTCGGCGGAACAAGGTGTTGCGTTGGGCATCGTAGTGATTAGGTTGGTAGTACGGGTTGTTTTGATAGTACACCGCGGAGCCAGGTGGCGGTGCTGCATATGGGTAAGCGGTGCCTATCGGTGGTTGCTGGTGAGCAGCACCTCCGTAACCATTAGGGTTTGGCGGCGGTGCTCCGGCGGCAGGGTAACCGGTAACAGGCCGATTTGGGTCGTTCATGGCGGAGAATTTTTGGTAGCATAAAACGCGGAGAATTGCCAAGTTTTATAGTGAAACGGAATGCTGCAGTAAGTCGGCAATAATACTTCTTTTTGAAACAAAAACAATAAAATAGACACTTTAGGGGTTGTTTTTTGACATTTTAAGAAGTTTGGGGGCTAATAAGTAATAATGTCCACAACTTTTTTATTCTTCAATTTATCTTCCGAATAAAATATCAATTAGCAAACGAAATCTAACATGGCATGAATCATCGAATCTATACTAGAAATAGTAATGCTTTGAAAGAACCGTGATTCATTCAACGAAAAACAAATAGTTAGAAAATACAGAAGGGACTAATCAAATTTCTGAATGAAGTTTTATTAAATTTTATCTTGAATTAAGTGGACTGTGAGGGTGAATTTTGATATTATGAAAAGGTTGGGGTTGATATGTAAATGACATCTCTAATTAATATTTTCAATTTCTTATAAGTTAAGAAAAAATAAAATTAAGTGCTTAAGTAGGCACATGACTTGCATCGTGAAATATTTCTTCCATCATTATTTATTTATTTTTAAGATTAGCCAGATAATCTTTACTTTGTACAATTAATTAATCTCTTTATTAGAAGATTCATAAATAATATCTAATTTTTTAGCTATTGTTTATAATAATTTTGCTTTAGAAATAAAGATTATTATGATTATGATAAAATGAATAAAAATTTTCATAATAATAATAATCCAATGGCCTTCTAGTTATGTATTTACTAAAACATGAGGACTGTATGTTTTTTAAAAACCAAATTAGAAGGATGAAAATATAAATTTACTAAATTAAGATAAATATCATAACCACCATTTTTGTTTCCCACAAAATCCATGTTTCTAAACAGCAGTTTTCCTAATGGACAACTCCATGCTTACTCATCTTTTTTAAAAAAAATTGTTTTATGAGTATTTTGTTAGATACTTTATACATTGTTCTAGAAAGGTCATCTGGGAAAGCACACTGTTCTTTAGTACTATTCTTAAAAATAATTTTCTCAATTATTTATTATTTTAGAAATTATATGTATACATTCATTCTTCCGAAATTTACTGTGTGATTATGCAGATTATTGTTTTTTAGGAATTCAAGATAAAATTAATTATATTTTTTCAAATTGTTTTTTGAAAACTTTAAACACCTTAATAGAATAAATATTTCATAATTTTTTTTTATATTTTAAGCAAAAATAAAAATAAAATAGCTAAGATCTTCTTCTAATTAATATTTCAAAAAAAAATACATAAAAAAAACGATGGGAGCACATATCATCGTGTTCTTAGGTATAGAAGTTCATTATTACCCCTCTACAATATTATTATTCTAAAAATCAAATATATTTAAATATTAAACTAATACCATGAGCAATATTATGCATGTGGACAAAGTTTCTCAAACTAAGGAAAAATAACATGAAAGAACATATGATTGAAGTAAACAAGCACCAACTTACTCTCCCTTTTTTTAGTTTAGAAGCAATTAAAAGTGAGTAAAAAGTAGTGAGAATAACAAAATACTACATAGCACACACAAAATCAATATCCCATATCTAAAAATATTAACAACATTTCACCAACAAGATCAATTTTCAGCAGAAAAAAACATAATCATATTAACTGAAGTAAAAATTAACTTCCAACAGCATCATTTCAATAAAACTTGTGATTAAGCTCTTATATAATCATTCATCAGAGATGGAAATAAAGAATCATTGCATATATAAGTAATCAGTTCAAACTGAGTGAAAAACATCGATATAAGTAGATAGAAAATCACATTATGGCATACGTCAAAAGTCAAGACTATTCAATTCAGTTCAGAACTGTAATCCAAGTATTGGAAAAAAATGATATCG
The DNA here is from genome assembly GCA_027705065.1 of Solanum peruvianum. Classification (NCBI taxonomy): domain Eukaryota; kingdom Viridiplantae; phylum Streptophyta; class Magnoliopsida; order Solanales; family Solanaceae; genus Solanum; species Solanum peruvianum. The sequence goes on from JAKWJD010001765.1 coordinate 56,486,129, forward strand.
AGAAACAAAAACTGAAACTAGAGGGAAGGAACTTACAGTTTCATGGAGAGTTCGATGTATACGTGAAGTAGAACCAATGCCCTATCAAAGATCGTCACTCAAAGTTGAAGAACTTTTAAATCTTCAATTGCTGCACAGTTAGCATTATCAGAAAAAGTGATGAAACAACTCATTATTGCAACTTTAAGCAAACTGTGAAGTACCTTGCTGACTTGAACTGAAAAGGAGAGGTGCTACCACAATTTGAAGACAACTACTCTTGATTTTAGTAGCCACCTTTCCAGAAAACATCATAACTGTATACATTTATTAATAGAGAAACGGGCCAACATTTTGTCAAAATGCAAGAAATCCTGAGACCTTTATAGAATATAAGTTGATCAATGTCGAAGATGACAGCAGCAATACAGTGCAACACAAAATAAGTAGCTAAGAATTCTTAACATATGCAGAGCATGCTTAATGCTGTTTGTCAGTTACCTAAATCAGGGCCAAGAAGAAATAAAGGCCAGATGATACAGTATTATACTAAGATATAAAAAAGTTAACTTGAGGTGGCTTGGTTGATTAAGGTGGCTTCTTGCTGCACATAATTGTTAACACCTGCTGCAGCGGATTCTGTGCCATTGATCTCCTCAATTGGAATCTCCCTGACAATCTGCTCATTTTCGTGTACTTTACCATCGTTAGAATTCTGAACCAGTGGATCTGCAGCAGCTGGAGCTTCTTCTTGGCTAACTGAGGTTGCCTTGCTGAGTTCAGTAGAATGAGATGAGGCATCTGCCCCAGCTGGTTTACTCTCTATCTTATTTTCCTCAAGCGCATCCAGTGCATCTTCAGCGGCAGGAGCTTCTTCTGCAATTTCTTCTTGGCTACCTGAGGTTGACTTGCTGAGTTCAGCAGAAAGAGATGAGGCATCTGTCCCAGATGGTTTACTCTCAATCTTATTTTCTTCCAACACATTCAATGGTAGTGTTTTATTGTCAGTCTTAAGGCTGTTATCCAGAGGCTTATCTTCCGCTTCTCGATTTATCATTTTCTCAATGTTTCCCTCATCCAATATTTCTTCTTTTTCTTGCATAATTTCCATCTTATCTTCACTTTCCGGAGGCTCCTCAGGGACAATCTCACCATCATTGCTCTTCTCCTCCTCATCCTTTGTTTCTTCTTTTTCTTGCACAATTTCCATCTTATCTTCACTTGCCAGAGGCTCCTTGGGGACAATCTCACCATCATCGGTCTTCTCCTTCTCATCCTTTGTTTCTTCTTTTTCATGCACAATTTCCATCTTATCTTCACTTGCCAGAGGCTCCTTGGGGACAATATCACCATAATTGGTCTTCTCCTTCTCATCCTTTGTTTCTTCTTTTTCATGCACAATTTCCATCTTATCTTCACTTGCCAGAGGCTCCTTGGGGACAATCTCGCCATCATTGGTCTTCTCCTTCTCATCCTTTGTGTTATCTCCATCAGTTAGATTCTTAGATGCCATCTCTACATCTTGGACTTCCAGATCCTCTGCATCAGGCAAAGCAGGTTCATCATTTGCATTAGTTTCTTTCTCAGTAGCACCCTCAGCTTTTCGCTCGCTAACATCTTCCTTGGCTTCTTTTTTGGAACTTGATTTCCTTTGTCTCTTCGTACTGGGAGTATCACTTTCTGGTGTCTCCATTGCTTCAGATTTTCCACCCAATCTACTTGATCGTCTAGGAGTGTCACCTGAATAAGTCAGAAAGTAGAGGATTCATCCAACCAATAAGGAATTTAAACAAACCTCCCAGAGATGAATCTGCAACATCTCATCCGAAGAATTTACTGGATATTTCATTGGGAGATATGCATTCCAGATATGCACAAACAAACAAAAGGTGAATAGAGAAGATATACCTGTACCCCAATTAAATTCAGAGGCAGGAGGTCCTCCTGGATGAGATTTCAGATACTTGTCTAATTGCTTCTTGTTCTTAATTTCGTCACCGTCAGGTGAAACAAATACAATAGCATACCTTCTAGGGGTACTGCCCTTTCCCGGAGTGAACTGGAAAGACGAACAAATACTTAATACCAACAAAATACAAACTGATTAAAATAAAAAATACTTCTACAAGTCGGCATTCTAAATAGAGACTCAACTTTTGTATACAACCCTCTAGGGGAAAGTCACTTCAGAATTTTAAGCCAACTCAGATAGGCCACAGATCCATCAAAAAGTAGAAAAGTTCAGATACAGTGATATTTTTCATATATGTTCCACACAGGTAAATATAGTTAGTGCCACACATTCAACAAACTTAATTAAGTAACCTTCAAAGTTGAAGTTGATTCAAGCTTCTAACAATCTTAAGAAATATTTCGAACAACAAAAAGTTTCTGTACTAGGGTAGACTAGTAGCATTAGTTTCCAAGTTAGTCCTGAGTACTGGTATAAATACCTCTCCTAAATAGGAATCTATGAGTACTCCGGATGTTTCATGGACAATGCTGGAACAGCTTGCACCCTCAATTACATAAAGAGCTGTACAGTGACTATCTTATGTCTTTCGAAAAATGGCTTGGAAACCATATGACTTAAAAAAGGTGATTAAATCAACCAACTAACACCACAACATCTTAATTATGATATTATACAGATTAGCTAGGAGACAATTCCGCCTACACCTGTCCTAAATAAGCATTTATTTCAAGTAGTACACATCTTTCATTGTCAATACTGAAACAGCTTCCCCCATCCCCTCAATCACATAAAAGAACTGTTTAGTGACAATAGTACCCTTTTTCAACAAATAACCTGGAAGCTATATGACTGAAAAGAGGTGATGAAACAAACAAACAAAACCACAACATCTTAATTTTGAAATCATCCAGATTAGCTAGGAGACAATCCCGATAGTTATGAAAATCATTAATTCTATTAAGTTCATAAAACAAACTGCATACACCTATTCACAGAACTTCTGCTATGAAGCTAACTAAATCATAATACACCTACTTGTTCGAGTTCCACCATACATCACTCATAATTATTTTCAGATAAAAGTTGAACTCTATCAAGTTCATACAAGAAACACATACTGAATATACTTAAATTGCATAAGTTTTAGCTAGGAAGCTAACAAAAGCATAATCATCTACTTGTTTCAGAGCTTCACATATCACACATAATCAAATCTAGATCACAATTAACACACATAACATATCACTAATTCAAAACAACAAAAACAGCTAATCGAAATTTAATCACCAAATCAGAAACCTCATGAAAACCTAAATCCAGCAACAAAAGTTACATCTCCATTTTTTCAACCACAAACACGCAACGAATAGTTACAGAAATCACTAAATCAAAAACAGCTGAATCGAAATTTTAACAGCGAAAAAAGTATTAAAGAGTACAAACTCTCTTCTTCCAGCCAGGAGGAGCAGGTAATTCGATCGGACCGGCGTCGGTTTTCTCCACGGCGACATCTTTGTTCTCCATTTCTGAAACTGGAAAAAAAAACTTTGAAGATTTTCCCGCTAAGAATGAAATTTGTAAACAGACAAAAAGGGGAAATTTTCGAATTGGGAAAATAAATAGGGAAAATGTAACAACGGACGTCAGATTATTTTCCTTAACTAAATTGGAATTATTTAGTTAAAGTCCGATCAACTTAATTTTATAATTTAAACGAAGATTTAGGATCTATTATATTCCCTTTTAGTTAATTAAAAGGGGATTTTTAATAAATAGCTTTATATGTATGTACGTGAAATAAATTCGGTTTCACTACATATTATAATTACAAAATTCAAAATTATAACAAAAAATGGAACTTAACAAAGAAAATTATTGTAGAAGATAACTAGAAGGAGACAAGAGACAGACTCAGAGAAAGTGAATGAGAGGACTAAACAGTTTTCTCAACGATTTGTAGAAACAGTTCTTTCTCATCTGTCGTCATTTTCGTTAGTTGTTAATTGGACTTGGGTCTCAGATAGGGATGGGCGTTCGCTTCACCGGTTCAGTTTAATCAAATTTCGATTCGGTTCTTCGGTATTCCGTTTTAGAAAAGTGTGAACCATAGTTTATATCAAACTAGACCGGTTTGGTTCAATTTTTTCTACTTCAGTTCGGTATAGTACGGTATTTTTAATCGTTTTTCGGTGTGAATAAAAATAATGAGGGATAAATGAAGTGTTAATAGTTTAATTATGTGTTAATTAAAAATAAGATAATTTTTATTTTCTTTACATGCCAAATGATTTCTTAGCATAGATAGTTGAATGGCTGTCAATTGTCTTATTGCTAATTGCTAAGAAGTAAGAACAATCTGTCAAAGTGTTAATAGTTTCATCCTTTGCAATACTCATCTCAGGATCCACGTTCCATACACTCCTAATTACACTCCTAAATCCTAATCCTCTGCAATTCCACGTTCCATACATTCTCTGTAATATTCATCCCAATTGCCATATTTTCATACAATTATAGGGATAATGTCCAAGTACCCCCTCAAAACCTATGCCCGAAATCTCAGAGACACACTTAACTTACTAAGGTCCTATTACCACCACCTATCCTATACCACCTCCCTACCCCCTGAACTTATTTTATATGTAATTTTCTACCCCTTTTTAGCTTACGTGGCACTATCTTGTGGGCCCAACGATGGTTGACTTTTTTTTTTCCGAACTAGTGCCACGTAGGCTAAAAATGGGTAGAAATTACATATAAAATAAGTTCAGGGGTAATAGGACCTTAGTATAGTATAAGTGTGTCTCTGGGATTTCGGGCATAGGTTGAGGGGTACTTGGGTATTTTCCCTACAATTATATAAAGGTTCACCTCCAGACATTGATTAACTACTCATTCAAATTTCAATCATTTAAACTCATCTCCATACATCCCCCACACCTCTGCAATACTTTTAAACTCATCTCCATCCCCCACACCTTTCACTTTCTTCTTTCATTTCTCTGAAGATGAGACGATGAGAAGACGAGAAGGGGCTCAGAGTCGGCACTCTCAGACGAGACGACGAGAAGACGGAAAGCGGTCGACGACACTCTCGGTTAAAGCTTGAAGACGACGAGAAAGATGAAGAAAGTTTCAAGAAGACGAGAAACGGAGAAGATGACAAAAGGCCAAAAGCTTGAAGAGTGAAGACTAAAGACGACTCTCACAACTCAAAAGTTTAATTTGGGGCTTAGGGTTTACATATTATATTTTAATTGTTAGTGTCTTAGTGATTTGAAATTTTAGTAAAAATTAGTTAAATGTGACTGTAGTGTATAGTCAATACATTATTTCATTTTAAAATTAAAAATATTTTGAGTAAAATTCAAAAATATATAATTAGGTAATATAAATTAATTATTTTTAAATTTATTAAATAAAACTTCGGTTCTTCGGTGTACTGAAGTTTCGGGACCCTTGCACTGAACTCCAAACCGAAGAATCGAAGTTCCGAAAAAAATCGACACCGAACCAAAAAACAAAAGAACTGACACCGAAAAATCGAAATTTTTCGATTCGGTTCGATTTTTTCGATATTTTTGCCCATCCCTAGTCTCAGATCAATCTTTGTGAAGGCCTTCTAATTTTGTGCTTCTATTCGGCCCGATAACTAGTTATGTAGCACCCCGTATACGTATCAATATTAGGCCGTATTTTATTCATAACAATATGTGTGTGTTTTCAAAGTCGAAATTGGATGTACACATATGTATGTGAATACGTTGATTGTATGTGCCACCAACTAGATCCAATGTATGTGTTTTCGAATGGTTCGTGCAAGTTAATCGTATGTGGAAGATATATAAAGTGTATATTATATGTATCAGGAATCAAACAGTTAAAAATACATGTCATATGTATATAAGTAAATTAGGTTTTTTTTTAATAGTAAAAAGATATTTTATATAAATTGAAATAACGCATAGATCTTAAATTTGTTATTAGAAAAACAATATATCATTATCTTTTACAAAATATACAACGTAACTTTAATTTCTATACAATTTTATGTTGCGTAGAATCAAGTTAACTTGTATACAATTTTATAATTGTATACAAATCGATCAAGATAACTACTTACTTTCAAAAATTCTATTGTATACACATTCGAATGATATATACAACTCGCCTACATGATACAATCATATTTTCCGTCAGAACATTTTATATGTTGTTCATATGTATTTGATATGTTTGTGTATATCATTACGTCATTTGTATGTTGCTCGTATGTATTTGATTAAAATTTAAACTTGAAATCAAAATCAACTCTGATCTTCAGCGAACTCCCTCAAAATTGATATATAAGCTCAAAAGATATTCTCAATTGTTTATTACAACTCTCAATTCATATAAATAATATTTTTGAAGAAAACATCACGTCGAACTTAAATTTTCATAACATTTTTATGGTTGTCAATAAAGCTTTTCAATAAATTAATTTTCAAATTCGGAAAATTCAAAAATAAAATAATAATCTCACTGAATTGAGTTGGAGTTGCTTGTCAATTCACTTGACTTGTATTCAAAAATCAATTTTCGTGTTTTGAGTAGAAATTGTAACTAAATTTCGAAATTGTGTAGCCAAAGACTAACTTTAACTTGAATTTTATGTGACGTTATCTAACGAACACAACATTTTATAATATTAAGTTGATTTTTGTATTATAGGTATAATAAAAATTATTAAAAAGTTAAGTTGATAGAGAAAAGAATCTATTAGATTTTTAATTAGATAATTAAATGAACTTAATTATTCAATTTGTAAATGTTATATATTATAGGAGAACTATTTTTTTTTTAAAAAAATAATAATTAATATTCGATTATTTTTTCATTGAAAATTTCATATTTTTTATTGTATTTTTATGAGAACGTCCATGAGAATTTTGTGGTTCGTTAAGAGGTAAGAGTAAGTCAAACTTGATTTGATTGTCTAATTAATGTAGTACCAATTTGTGGTGAGACTTTGTTTTTGTGATATGCTACCCTATTTTACAACAACTTAAAATGACAAAATATGTAATTTATAAGTAATTGCAAAAGACTTTCTGAAAAATTCAAACTCCTACAATTACAACCAAGAATTTTGTAAATTTCTCAATGTCAACTACTTCATTGTATTTTAGTACCTAAATAATAGGTTTTTTCTCGTTAGGATGTCTCGAGTTTGAAAACTGGTCTATAGAGAGTATTTTATCTTCTTAAGTGGACATTTCTAGGTAGGGCTGTGTATCGGTCCGGTTCGGTTCGATTTTGAAGTTTATCGGGTTGGCTTATTGGTTGTTGGTTTGTATAGATGCTAAATTGTTATAAAACCATTATAATATTGCTTATCGGTTATTGGTTTATTGGTTTTTGATCGTTATCGGTTCGGTTATTGGTTTAATCGTTAACGTTTTTAAAACAAAAGAAAAAACATTGAAAATCACTTATAAAGAAGGTGAAAACCAAATAAACCATGCACTTGAGTTCACAAGTTACATTTTGGTCAAAAAGCACTTTTACGTTGTAGAATAACCAAGTCATGTTTGAGACAACCAAAAATAAAAGTATGAAAAGTCAAGGACTTTATATACAAAATAATATAAATATAATTATTTAATTTACTATCGGTTTACCGGTTAACGCGTTAACAAAAAACTTCAAACCGTTAAGAACCGATAACCCGATAATAAAAAAAAATCAAAACCGTTATCAAAATCGCTAAACCAATAACCCAATACTGTAAACCAATAACTTTTTTATCGGTTTTGGTTCGATTTTGAACAGTCCTATTTCTAGGGCAAATTTGATTCGATCACGTCTCAGAATAGGTATTGATTTTTTAAAAATAGATCGAGCGCTTCTTTCTTAACTAAGTCTTATGCGGCGTTAATCCAAATTAATTAGTAAGCACCGAAAATCAGATGGTTAAAGAAAGGAAAAACTATATAATTAGACATACTCCATTATAATATACATTTTCAAAAAATTGTGTATCTTATCATATATTTTGAAAAATAAATACACGTATTTATGCTACTAGCTACATGTATTTGTATGTATATGAGATGAGCCGTATGTATCTGGGGTACCATATACGTGATAGAGTGGCGAGATAGATGTGAGAGAAGACAGGGAGACAAGCGAGTTTTGTTATGCATTTCAAATTCATGCGAATCTATTTGGATACAATATATCTAGAATAAGTTACATATAATTTTGACCCTTGTATCCGAGATAAATATATCTGGACGCACCAAAATATGGTAAGATACGTAGCATTACAAATTAGAATATATTTAAGTAATTAACTTCTAAACTAACGAGATTTTTGTCAGTTCTCAAATTGTTTTTTTTGATTTTATTTACCATTCAGGGGTTGTGTTTGATTATTAGTTTATCAAAGGTACCCCTTCAAACAAGCTGCTAATTTTTATTTATTTATTTCTAACCTAGGGTTTGTATTTTGACTTAATTAATTTTCCATGAGAATACTTCTAACATAATTTACTTATCTCATTAATATCTTTAGAAAACATCAAACTTAATCTTGAAGTTTTTACTAATTACTTGACCGTTACTTAATAAAATATTTCAATAAGTTAAGCAAGAAATTAAATATTTTTTTAAAAAAATTATGAAATAATTAAGAAGGAAACTTTCTCTATATTAATAATTGTCAATTCTTTGGACCATCAAAATTAATTTAGATAGGTGGAACCATTAACTTTGTTATGGACCAAATCAAGAAACCTATATATAGTTTAGAATGGTCAAAAATAATAAACTTTATATTAATTTTGCAATTATGAGATAGGCCCAATTTTTCATGAGGTAAGTAGAAATAGTTTGATTTAAAATCAAATATTTCACAACAATTAGATATAGGTTCTCGAAGCTGGTACAAACGAGTATTTTACGAATTTCATTAATAACTGACCGTTTGATCTTTTAAAGTAACTTAATAAATTTAATAAATCATGTTATGAATCAATCAAATCCAACATATACGATTTTCATAGTACAATGGCTAGTTGTATCTATAAGGTCAATATGGACATTATATTATGAAAATCCCCGAAAAATCATATTTTATATGTATAAGTTCAAAATATTTTCCTCATATGAATATTTTGAATAATAAACTTTAATGAAAATTGATATTCGATTATCATTGTTCTTCCTTGATCCCCCTCTTCTCCTTTTTCTTCATAAAACTTTAAGGGATCGTTTGATTGCTAATAAGGAAACAACTTATTCATATATTACATATAAGTTATACATTAATATTTGGTAGATAGTTATGAAATTAATACAACGTTTAATTTGCAATCTTATAGAGAAACTATTAATAAAATGATTAATATCAACAAAAATAAATATACGGACATAACCAATATTATATTTTAATATTTAAATAATTCTGTCTAACTATCAAACGAGCTACGTACGTAATCGATCCTTTTTAGGGTAACTTTCACATATAGCAAATAAAAAATTCATATTTGTATGTTATAGCAAAGTTTGCATTATTGCGCTCCATAACATACATAGAAACTGTATAATTCACTATACATATACAGTTGAAGCAAATTGTATAAAACGAACTGTATAAAACAAGAAAGAGAAAGACATTTGGGCAGAGAACTGTATAAAAGCGAAGCGTGTAAAACGAATTGTATTATATAAGTGTATATAACGATTCTATACAATTTGAATTTGTATAAAATGAGATAGAGAGAAAGACAAAAGAGACTTGACAAAGAATATACAATTGAATCGAATTGTATAAAACGAGAAAGAGAGAAATTAGATACAATTTGAAAATTATATAAAACGAGAAAGAGAGAAAGGTAAAAGAAACTGGGCAGGGGAGCATTTTTATTGTATAATTATAAGTGTATAGGACAAAAATATATGTACTTGCATGTGTATGTACAATTTTCTCACGCTTATACAAACAGAAACACAATTTATACATTCGCTTCTGTTTGTATAAGTGAGAAAGGCGAGGGTGGCGAGCGAGATCTGGAAGAGGGGAACAAAAATATATGTATTTATACAATTTTCTCTGCTTTATATAATTTGAAACAATTTTTATACACTTGTATTTGTATAAAAAATGAGGAAGCGAGCGAGAGATGGAGGAGAGTGGCGAGCGATATATTTGGAAGAGAGGTGCCTGACAATTTTTTGCAAACGTTTGCTATAAAGCACAATTAAATCAAACCCTAACTATTTCAATTATTTTATATTATTAGTTTGCTATTATATATAATTTTTCCGTAATTTTATAACCTTTGAAAAATTAATATGGAAGAACCCCAAATTGGCCCATTGATTTCTGTCTGTATCCAACATGTGTTCACGTTGTTACATTGTCACGACCCAAATCGGGGACGCGACTGGCACCCACATTTACCCTCCGATGTGAGCGAACCAACCCATCTAACCTTAACATTTCAAGATATTTCACTATTAAGATAATGCGGAAGACTTAAACTCATTAATAAAAACAACTCAAAACTATTATTAATATTCCCAAAATCTGGAAGTCATCATCACAAGAACATCTATCTCAAATTACTAAACTAAGAATGTCTAAAAAGCTAAAAAAAAAACAAGTAAAAGCTAGTCCATGCCGGAAGTTCAAGGCATCAAGACTTGAAGAAGGAGACCCAGTCCAAGCTAGACGCATTAGCTCACCCTGAATTTCCGATGAAGTGAAGACTGGCTTGATCTACTGCTGAGTCGAAGTTGTCGGAACGTTTGCTGCATTACACAAATAACCAAGAAGAAAACATAAAAGTAGGGGGTCAGTACAACCACACGTACTGAGTAGATATCATCGGTCAACTCAAAATAGGGAACAATATATATCAATAATAATGTAAATCAACTACAATACTCAACATGTAGCACAGCAATTACTTTATCATTAACAATTTCCGTCAAGTTCACACATGAGGACTCAAGCCTCAATACCATACTCATTTGGGAGTTAAGTTCATTAGATTGAGTATATTCATTATCTTTCAAGATTCATTATCTTTCTTCCTCTTGTGTCGGTACGTGACACTCCGCTCCTCTATTTCTATCCTGGTACCGGAACGTGGCACCCGATCCTCATATTCTATCCTGGTGTCGGAACGTGACACTCCGATCCTCATATTCATTCTATCCTGGTACCGGAACGTGGCACCCGATCCTCATATTCTATCCTGGTGTCGGAACGTGACACTCCGATCCTCATATTCATTCTATCCTGGTACCGGAACGTGGCACCCGATCCCCTAATTCATCAAGCCTTCTTTTATACTAAGGCATCCTCATTATCATTATATAATTTATCAAGCCTTCTTTCATGCTAAGGCATCATCAATCTTATTATATAATATATCAAGAGAATTAGGGTTCTTTCAAGATTTGGGATTCAATAGCTTCATCATGCTTGTTAATTAATCACAATCTCATAATCATAATCATGCAAGCATACAATTTAAGCACATAGACAGGTTTACAACATCATCAATACATATCATACACTATCAAGAGTTCACTACGATTATCGTAACATAAAACCATAACCTACCTCCACCGAAGAATTGGAATCAACAAGAAATTTCCCAAGCTTGCTATTCTCCTCTCTCTCGATCGATCTCTCTCTCTGTTCCCTTTCTGTTCTTTCTCTTTTGTTTTATTCAACCCTTTTCCTTTACCCTAATTAATCATGTAATTAAGTGTGAAAAAGGACAATAAAACCCCACTAATTTACTTAAGGTTACCCCTTTTAACCCCTAAGAAATTAGACTTGTTAATGTTACCCCTCAATCCTTATAATTAAGGAAAGAATAATCAAAAACGACCCTTAAAACGAGGAAGGAAATCCTAAACTGCCTGGGACTGCACAACCTGTGACGGGCCGTCGTGGGCGCGACGGTCCGTCGCACAGGCCGTCGTGCCTGCCCAGGTTTTCCGTCGTTACCACGGACGCTGTGACGGTCCGTCACGCCTGTGACGGTCCGTCACGCCTGTGACGGTCCGTCCTGCACGTCCGTCATGGCGGTCAGAAACTCGTTTCTCGAACCAAATTCTCAAACGTTGAAGTGTTTTGCAACGGAACCTCACGACGGTTCGTCGTGGATGTGACGGCTCGTCCTGCAGGTCCGTCACAATTTACAGAGAGTCAATTTTCAGTACCCAATTCAGAACTCTAAGTGTCATGGGACGAAACATCCATGACGGGCCGTCGTGACTACGACGGTCCGTCACTGCTTCCGTCGTCCTAGCCAGTTTTTCCTAGAATTTCGTTCTGTGCTCAAAACGACTAAACAGGTCGTTACATACATTAAAAGAAAATATATTTAAAAAATGTACTTTATAGAGTATATTATTAATTACGGTACAATAAATCAAATATTGTACTAAAATTGGTCAAAATGTAGACATTATCTACACAAGGCAACACCGACGTCCTCCCCCATATGTGCTAGTCAATGCCATAGGAATTAATTTTATCGATAGACGTTTTCTGTATCGTTTTAATTTTATTTTATCTTTGAAAGAATAATTATTAATCTTTATTTTTCGTTTGAGAGGCTAAAAATATTGTGTTGATAAGTTAGATTTTATCATTGTTTAAGATTATTTATAAAGAGTGACAGGTTAATAATATTGTGTCGATCAATTAGATCTATCAATGAATAATAAGAGAGAGAGAAATACTTGATGTAACACTAAAAATATAAGTGGAATTTGAATCATATCGATGTAACGTTCGAGACTTTTATTTTGAGAAATGAAAAACATTAAATAATTATATAAAAAAATTAAATAATTATCATATAAATAAAATGAAATAAAAAATTAGTTATAAGGTATCATGTTCGAGCTTAGGATATAAATTTTTTTTGTTGGAATCGTCATTCTCGAATAGACCCTGCAGTATGCGATTCAATATGAACTATGAACATCAAATGAAAAATTATTAAAAAAATAATTATTACACATTATTTTTGATACGATCACTTCCAAATTGAATTGAAGAAAATGTATACATAATGTTTAGCATAATTTTATCTTTGTTGACCAAAAAGGATGCAAAATATATTATATAATTCAATTTTATTTTTCCAAAATATTGAAAAAGTCTATTAAGAGCCTCTTTCTCCTTGTCTCTCTCTCTTATATGAATTTTCTTTTGTTGACTTTCTCATAATTTAATAATCAACTTGCATCTAAACATGGCCCCTTATTAATTATTATATACTATATACTTACTATATATATATACTTCTTCATATTCACACACATTATTATTATATAAATAGAAACCAATAATTTCATTTGCATCTTCAATATATACATACCCTTCTTCTTCTTTTTTTTTTCTTTCAAATTTGATATATTGTATAGTGGAAAATATGGAGGAAATTGATATTCCTTCTTATTTTCTATGTCCAATCTCAATGGAAGTTATGAGGGATCCCGTTACGATATCAACTGGAATAACATATGATCGACAAAATATAGAAAAATGGTTATTTTCACGCAAACACACAACTTGTCCTGTCACAAATCAAGATCTAAAATTCAAAGATCTTACTCCAAATCATAATCTACGACGTTTGATTCAATCGTGGTGCATGTTGAATTCTTCAAATGGTATCCAAAGGATGCCAACCCCGAAGCCTCAGGTTCAAAGGGCTCACGTTGTAAGAATATTGAACGAAGCACAAAAAAATCCGGATATGGAGTTTAATTGCCTTAGGAGAATCAAATCAATCGCGCGTGTAAGTGAGAGTAATAAAATGTGTCTAGAGTCAGCCGGGGTAGTTGATTTCTTGACCTCAATTATGATGAAGAAAAAAGAACAATCAGAGGTATCAGAGGCGAGTGATGAAGCTTTGAATATTCTTTTTCATCTAAACCCTTCTGATACTGAATTGAAAAAGTTGATCAACTCGCATAATGATAATCAATTCTTGGATTCTTTACTTCAATTCTTGAATAATGGTCATGTTCAATCGCGAACAAACGCGATAGCCCTATTGAGATCAACCCTTAGTATGGCTGATCCAGCTCAATTAATTGGTATACAACCGGTGTATATCAAGGGTATAGTTTGTATATTAAATGACAAAATCTCTCAACAAGCAACAAAACTAGCACTAAAGCTCCTAGTTGAATTATGTCCATGGGGAAGAAATAGAATAAAAGCAATTGAAAATGGAGCTGTATTTGCCCTAATTGAACTTCTTCTTGACACAAATGAAAGAAGGGTTTGCGAATTGATACTAACGGCTTTAGATCATCTGTGTACCTGTGCTGATGGGAGGTCGGAGTTGTTGAGACATGGTGGAGGTATAGCCATTGTTTCTAAGAAAATTCTTAGGGTTTCACATTTGGCAAGTGATAGGGGAGTGAGGATCCTTTATTCAATTTCAAATTTTTTAGCAACTTGTTTTAGTACTAAAGTTCTTCAAGAGATGTTGCAAGTAGGAGTTGTGTCAAAGTTGTGTTTGGTTCTTCAAGTGGATGTTAGTCCAAAGACTAAAGAGAAAACTAAGGAAATTCTAAGGTTACATTCTAGGGTTTGGAGAGATTCTTCTTGTATTCCTCCTCATTTGCTCTCTTCTTATCCACGAGGCACAGACAATTTCTATCGTTAAATAACAAAAATTTAGATTAAAATTATCATTTAAAAAAAAAAATTATTAGCTATGAACTATTTTTGATTAGTAACGACGAAGTTTGTAGCTGATTTCTTGTTATTTTAGTAGTGTTAAAGATTTTTTTTTTCTTTTCATGTATATATATAGTGTACTGGGATTCAGAGTTTGTGGTATTTATCTATCGAGATACATATGTTTAGAGTGATAAAGCAACAATCATATGAATAAACAAAAAACAAAAAAACAAAATAAAATTATGTAGTTAGTTTTCTTGGCCTTCTTATAAGTATTTACTATTAGAATATTCATGATTTGAATTTTATAAATTTAGAATTATTGAATAGAGATCTCAAGTACTAATATTCGAGTTCGGATTTTTATAGGCCGAAGTCATGACTTCCTCTCTTTTATTTTACTTGGTATATATATATATATATATATATATATATATAATATATATATATATATATATTATATATATTAAAATTAGATATTTTATTTAAAAAATATTTCTAATTAATTTTTTTTTAAGAGGTGTGTCAAGTCAGACTAAATAAATATTATTCTAAAAAATATTTTTTCTGTCTTTGAGCTGTATTTGATCTGTCCAAAGCTTACACACCTACCCAATACATTATGGGTACACACACTTTTAATATAATAATTGAGGAAACATTTATGAGACAGGGTGCAAAAATCGAATAAATAAATAAATCATTTTTTACATTATAATAATTGAAAAATAATACATTATCTTGAAGTTTTAGCTTCCACAAAGTTGAGAATTAAAGGGTAATAATTATTTTTATTAAAGACTTGGGATTAACAAGTGATTAGTAAATGCTATTTTACGTGTAAAATTTAGCTCATAAAAATATAATTTATCAATTTGTTCAAATAATAAGCAGATTATGATTCAACTTCTTTATTGCTTGATACATTTTAATCCATCTCGAAATTGCTTGACTCGTTAATTTGACACCCCTACATTCAAAGAATGGAGAATACATACGTAGATTCAAAATTCAGATTTGATGAGTTCTATTTTTAAGGTTCTTAATATTAAATTCATGGTGTTCGTGATTTCAGACAAATTTAATAGCTTTTTTGTAGATTCGTATTTGTGCAAGAAAATTAATTAAATATATATATACATATATTAATCTGTGAACCCTAACAAAATTAATTAACGATTCTAATGAAAATTTAAAACCCCAAAACTCTTAATTCTGACTCCGCCTACGATCCGAAGCCAAAAGGTTAAATCCATCTCGGATGGCAAAAAACATTATTGCTTGGTCAATATTTCTTTTGATAATTGAGTGATTTCGTTTTCACAAAAGACTTCAATTTTTTTTAAAAAAGAAATTGATTTTAACAAATTAATATAGTCAAAACCTTATTATATATATATATATATATATATATATATATATATATATATATATATATATATATATATATATATATATATATAGAAAATAAAAATTATTTAATTGAAGTAGACTTTTCATACAGTTGCCATACTGACACAGATGTAGTTAGTTGTAGAATAATAATACTAACAATAATAATAGGAAAAATGGTCTGATATACACTTCAACTTTGTCATTTATAGCTGATATATCCCTTGTTATTAAGTGGTTCATATATACCCCTACTTGTAAATAAATGGCTCACATATACCCTTTTCCTCCAACGGAAATGGAAAAAAAAATTAATCTAAATTTTTATTATTTTTTTCTAAAAAATATAATCCAATATGAGTAAATTTAATCCTTGTCAAACATATTTTTTTGACTTTTTTTTGTTTCATGACTAATTTATAATTATTATTTTGATAATCAAATTTATTTATGTTTCACTAATATTCTTGTAAAACTTATTGTAGATGACCAAATTTTTTCTTCGAATACGAAATTAAATTACAATACACAAAAAAAAATACTTTAAATTTTTTTCTTTAAACTAAGGAATGAAAGAAAAAACAAAATAAGAATAAGAAACTCAAATAATTATAATAAAAGAAGTCAAAAAATAATTTATGTATGAAAAAATTAAAATATACCTTGAACTTTGATAGAAGAATCATATAATTTTTTAAAAATTAGAAGTAATAATATAAATTAAAACTAATTTTTTAAAATGAAGGGTATATGTGAGCCATTTTGCAAGGGCAGGAGTATATATGAACCGTTTGTATAACGATAAGGGCATATATGCGCCACTTTTATAACGAGGGGTATATCAGCTCCAATGACAAAATTGAAGGGTATATCAGACATTTTTCCCATAATAATAAAGTGAGAAGTAGGTAAGAGAAAATTTAATTATATTTTCCAAGATATACAAAAAAAAAAAACATGTAGGGTATTTTCTAATATCCCTACTTTCCGAAAATAGAGAGACTATTTTCGATAAAACCTGACACAGGTACCGCAAATCAAAGAAGATACATAAGAAAAGAGATAAAAACGAGCACTAGAGAAAGAAGACTGTAGCAACAACAAAATAATGCGATAACGAAAACACCAGACTTGTTAATAACTAAAACAGAATGCCATAATTTCTTACAGAAATTTACATGTAGAAACTATCTAAAGTTTTTGAGTTCTCATAGCAGAACATAGTGGTACCTAATCATCAGTGCAGTTATGAAAATCCGGTCAGGTGAAACACAGACAATCAGATTGATTGTAAAAGAATGAATGTAGTTATGTTACAGCAAGGTTATATTTCTACACAGTCATCATCATCGTCGTTGTCATCATTTTCACTATCGTTATCCCAGTCAAGCGTGTAAGATCCTGCTGATTTCATGAGTTCTGTTAGTCCAGTTAGATCCTCCAGATATGTAGGATGATTGATAGCTTCAAGTATGAATTCCATCCCTCTCGTTCGATATTCTGATACAACCTGAGCAATAAGGATTTTCATGTATATTCGTCAAGTTATGATGCTTTCGATAGTCAAGTTTGTAAAAGATATCAGGGAAAACTGAGAGTCCAACGACAACATAAAAAGGGCAGTTGGATGCACGAAACATCCCAGAGAGGCTTACACCCTCAAGGAGGTGTAGTGCAAGCAGCCTATTGAAGTATCAGTGGCTAATTCCACGGATCAAACCTTGACTTATCAGTCACCTGGAAACAACTTTGTGTTGCTCCAAAGTCAAACGCCAACATAGTTGGGCGTTACTTGATTTAAAGTGTTTTATTTTTAATGATAGGCATAATATAATCGAAGTTAGTTAAAGATGTTACATTGTGTGGTGCAACGACCATAAATGAATGAATGGTCACATGACTCAAACATATAGGCGGAGGCTACGGGTTAGGCAAGAAAATGACATCAAATTGTACAGTATAATAGTAGTTCAGGATGGAATTGCCTTGAAACATTTTAACTTACCGTGCTACAACAAGCAGTGCAACAAGTTGAAGCATGACCGACAAGTGTCATCTGAGAAAACTGAGATATGGAGCCCCGAATCTGATGAGGTAGAATGCCAAGAGGTTGTTCAGTGCTGCCGTTATCATTAGAGTTTGCAAACTCAGCTTTGGCACATATTCTGCAAATGTAGTTAAAAAAGAAATGCTTAAAATGTCGGGATACAACATAATTTGCATGTATATCACAAAATAGTTAAGGATTTACCCAGAAGGATGATGCAAGACTCCAACCAAAAGTTCAACAGCAAGGGCTGATGCAATAGGAGCCAGCCCAGGACGAGTAACTGTACATTGTTGGTCCAGGGTACGGTTAGCCGTTGACTGCACCACAGAACAAAATATGATTCATATTTGCAGATATTGCAATCAAACAATTACTATCAATTTCACAAGAATCTTACATCAATTGGTGCAACCACATCGTTGCAGAAGTAACATCCCAATCGCGCTGACTCATTTTGGTTCGAAAGGGAGAGATTCTCCATACTGGCAGAGACATTATTCAAAGTTTCAGCTTGTGAGTTTTGTAGAGCATCCAAAGGGCCTGCTCCATGACGCATCACTAGAAAGCTATCGAAACCTAAGGCTGCAGTAATAGTGATCTGCAGAGAGAAACAAAAGACGTGCAATAATCAGGAAGAGTTCAGCTGACTCTAGTGAATTCAACATCACATGCAACATACTAGTCTCGGAAAAGTAAACAAAATTTCCAAGGAAAATTCACAAGAGAAATAAAGGAGGAAAACCTTGTTAGCACTAGCACAAAGTAGACTAGGAAGCCACCGACTTTCCCGTGTATCAGTTAATAGAAAGATTGCATCATGTGAGTTGATCAAATCACTCAAATGTCTGCAGTCCTGAAGTATATTACTTTCTTCTTGGCTAGACACTGGATGTCCAGGCATCGGAATAGCCATCACAACTCCTTCTGCTTCCTGTCAAGAAATTAAGGTGCATCGGCAAATGAATTTATCTTTTCTCTACATCTTAAATTATTTTATTTTGATTCTTTGAGGTCTTAATAATGGATCAATACCACTGCTGGAAATATTCGCTTGAGACTTTCAACTGCTGCAACGGCCTTAAATTTGCCACCATTTAAACAGTCATCAAGCGCATAAAGAGACTGCCTTATTGGATTAGACATTGAGACCTTACCACTGTCAACCAATGTAATCTTTCGGACACCCCATGCCTACAAAAATTATAAAGTCTAATAAGCACTTTCAAATTTTTCTTTTTACACAATTATTGCTTCTATTTTTCCCCATTTTCTTGAGCACTTACCATAAGCATTCGAGCAACTTGGCATCCGAGGGTACCTGCTCCCAGAAGGAGACATCTTGTGGAAGCCAACATTTCTAGATTCAATGACGGCAATGTCCGCCACCTCATTAGTTTCAAGTTCAAATCAGCAGCTGATACAGCTAACCTGGTAAAACATGACAGTGATACCTATAATGACCATTAAAATATTCATAGAATACAGCAGTAGATGTTTACGCATACCTCGTCGGATCCATAGTTTTAGCGAGGCTGATGCATCTCAAACCCTTCTTCCCTTTATTTAGTTCCCATCCCACAACATTGGGCATGTTCTGATGATTCCTCCCTCCTAAACAAATTCATTAGGGTGATGTAGAAGATATGACTTTCACCATTTATAAAGGAAAGCATAAATCAGAAACCAAAACCTATTACCAATAGATCTACCTTGTGAAAGAGATATTTCAGCTTCTCCAACAAGGGACAATCCAAGATCTGCAAAACCACGGTTTTCGCGGTAGCAGAAAAAGTGAATCTTTCCAAGGCCCCACCTTGAACAGATATAGGCAAGATAATTGCGAAGTGGCCATCCAGGATTATTTGGAAGATGACAAGGGTCATAAAAACCAAAAAGAATCTGTTAATCGTAAACAGTGAAATTATGTCAAAGACACTCCTGTACCATAAATATCACACATATGAAGAGATTACACGGAAACTATACAGCCTTTATACTAGTTAAGATTCCAAACAACATCAAGAGAAAACAGACGAACCTTTTGACCATTATTTTGGCAGGTTTCCAACTCTCTTAGATGCCTGAGAGCAGCAACTGAATTTGAACCAATAGACACCAAAAAGAAAGGTATATCTGCATTCAACAAATGTTTCAGGTCCCCAAAAAAACAAACGTCAAAACTTGAGACCTTTAAGGATTATGTGATAGTTAACTTTTCACCTGCTGTGGAGCTCTTGCTACGCCACTCATTACAAGCACTAGACACAGATTCAACCTGTTCGCCATTACAACCAATTTGAGATAATTACATCTAAAATGTGAATGAATGAAGTGACAGATCATTCGAGAGAAAAGAACCTCTACAGAAGTGAAGCACTGGGAAGCTGGTTTCAAATTAACTAGAGTTGCAGGAGGATCAAGCACCAAAGCAGGGAACGCAAACCAATAATGAAAGCTCCACTTTTTCAAGTCTGCAAATGATATAACTAGGAATCTTAAGAGCACAGAACTGTCCTCCTCAACTTTGCCTGAGTAAATGTCATCCCATATCTGATTCGCAATAACAATTCAAAACTATCAAGGTGAGATGACACTAAAGTTCAACCTCTTCCCATGCATGATACATACTATTAAGCTACACAATAACATAACGCAACAGAGCTTTCATACAATATGTGAATTTACCAAGGTCATCATAGCTATGCTTTCACACAATATGTGAATTTACCAAGGTCATCATAGCTATAACTTCTTCATGAAATTGAAGAAGACAAGATGTGCTATTGTTTTTCTCTTACTCTATGGCCAAAGATTAACCTATCCAAGTGTTAGCAGATATAGCTCAACATATAAGTTGCAATTTTTTGAGAAAAAAATGGTTTACTATACCTTCTTGGCTTCTGCCTTAAGTAGGCTCTGCTTATCAAGCGCATAGAAACTTTCTAACGTGTTTGTGTTGAGAAGAATGCCAGGAACAGGACACCTATTTCTATTCCCCTGACTAGCTAGAAGAGACGATGATTCTTCATCGGAATCAGCAGGCAAAGATTCAGCCAGGAGAGTCAAGTGATTTGATACTTGAGGATGCGAGCAAGGTGCATAAAAGCCTGCACAAAAACAATTCAGTCCAGCAGGAACAAACACTAAACCCCAAAGGCTAAAATTGCAATTCCATCAAAAAGGCAATCGTTCATAAAATCGGATAAAATATCAGTAACTCTATTACGATATAAGCCCCAAAAGGCTACAATTTCAGTCCCAACAATAATGCAAACGATTCATACACCACCAACAACTACTACACCTCAGTCCTAAATGAGTCGGGAACAGCCTATACAAGTCCTCACTGACCATGTTTCCCCGTTTAATCTCAACTCACGTCATCATCATACCAAAACAATAAATATACTACTAGATAACATTCAAAAACTCTAAATCTCACCCCAAAACAAAGACTGAAATAAAACCCAAAAAGATTAAATTTTTATTTCTAAAAAAGGTAGTAGGAAACACACTAATCCAATTATGGGGGACAAAAGAAGAAGAAAGAGCTCAAAACAATGAAAATCACAACGAGATAAACTGAAACATAAACACTTACTGATTCTAAGAAAAGGGTCAACACTAAAAAGTAATAAAAAATCATAAACAAAGATCTACATTGTTGAATCCCAACAAAAGGGTAACTTATAAATAGCAAGAACAATCCATTTATCACCAAAAAGCTGCAAAAAAAGAGAGCTCAATACAGTAAACAATCACAATCAAATAAACCCAAAAAAACACAAAATTATCGATTTTAACAAAAAGGGTTACTTTTAAATATCAAACACAATTCAACAAAATCACAAAAGCTATGTAATTTACCATAACAAACAAATAGCCAACAATTTACCAAAAAAGAAGTTAAAGGGGTTTAGTATTATACCAGTAATTGGAATTGGGGATTCATCAAGACGCAATTTATTAAGCTTTAAAGAAGATAATTTATGCCAAAACCCTTCATCTACAAAACTCTGAAAAGGTGCAAATTGAAGAATTGTTCCTTTTCCAGTATCCGCCATGGATAAAACTCGACCAATAAAATCTTGAGCTTATTGAAAACCCACTAAATATGTTGTTCGTTGACCTATCTTGCTGAGAATTGAAGGGTTAATAGTTACATATATTTGCAGAAAATAAGCAAAAAAAGATCGGAAAATTTTTCTTTAAGCAAGAAGATGACAACTACAAGGAGAGAGGAAAAAAAATTGAAGTGGGTTGATTCGCTATTTTAGTAAAGTATAGGGTGGAAATTGTAAATATAGAAACTTTTATTTTAAAATAAGTGCTATTTTAGGAAATTGCACAATTACCCCCTAGAATATGATCAAAATCTAAGAGACACACTTTAACTAAACTAAAGTACTATCATTCCTAAACTTATTTTTTTTTTGTAATTTGTACCCCTTTTGTCTTACGTGGCACACCGTGACTCCACCCAATTGAGGCATGTGGGATAGGGTTGTGCATCGGCCAGTTCAGTTCGATTTTGAAGTTTATCGGATTGACTTATTGGTTATCGGTTTGTAGAGATGCTAAACTGTTATAAAACCATTAAGATATTGGCTTATCGTTGTTCGTTTATCGATTTTTGATCGTTATAAGTTCGGTTATCGGTTTAACCGTTAAGATTTGATACAAAAGAAAAAACATTAAAAATCACATAGAAACAAGGTGACAAACCAAATAAACCATGGACTTGAGTTCACAAGTTACATCTTACTCAAAAGCAAACACTTTTACATTGTAGAATAATCAAGTGTTTGAGACAACCAAAAATAAAAGTAGGAAATTAAACTCCTAGTTGAGGACTTTATATACAAATGGTATAAATATAATTATTTAATTTACTATCGGATTATCGGTTAATCCATGAAAAAACTTAAACCGTTAAGAACCAATAACCCAATAAAAAAAAAAAACAAAAGTTATCAAAATCACTAAACCAATAATCCAATACTATAGACCAATAATTTTTTTATCGGTTCGGCTTATCGGTTTTGATTCGATTTTGAACAGTCCTAGTGTGGAAGATATTTGGATGCCACGTGAGCCAAAAAGGTGCACAAAATTACAAAAGAAAATAAGTTCAGCGGATAATAGGACATTAATTTAGTTAAAGTGTGTTTTTCTGATTTCAGTCATAATCTAGGAGAGTATTTGTACATTATCCCTCTTATTTTAGCAAAAATCACATTTACTATGCGATTAATAAATACAATACGTAGACAAGTATATCATTTGTATTTAATAAATATTTCTTTTGAAAACGGAAATACTATTAAGAAGATGGAGTATAACCGTATAAGAGTATAGTTGAAATTAAGAACAAACAAAAATTTGTGTTACAATTCCCAAGTTAGACATTTCTTAAATTTAAAATAATTATATATCTATTGAACACTTATTTTGAAACATTTTCTTTCAAACTCGATCAGTAATTAAATTCATTTTTATTTTTAATTAAATATTCAATTATAATATTATTTCAACTGATAGAAAGCATTTTATCATAAAGCATGAAACGATCAAATTAAACAGATTTCAAAATAACTATCATACATCATATGCTTAAAAAAATAACTTGCAAGTACTTTACAAATATCATTGTGATTTCCAACTTTGTGTGTATACAATTTTGATTGTTTGTTTTACAATCATAAAAATGATTTACATTGCTATAATAATTATACTATATTCTATTCTATTGTTTTGTCAAAAGATAAAATTTGTATACATGGTGAATTACACCAAATATGTGAATGTGATCTTAATATCTCTCTTGCTTTTTTCTTCAAATGAATTTCACAATTTGCTTGCATTACCATACAAATTTTTGACACCCCCCCAACTCTCAACATCTCCAATAAAACTTCTTTTGTGGCTGAAAATTTACAAATTAAACCAAATATTTGTATTGCATTATCATCTATACTTGCACTAATTCTCAATGTCCTCTTTGTTACCAATGCAATTCCAGCTGCATGTTCCAAAAATTTTGCCCTCCCATCAGCCAAAACACACAAATTAGCCAATAGACAAAACCCTAATTCACTAACCCTTTTCTCAGGGTTAGTTAATTCGAGCTCGATGAGCTCAAATATAGCTCCCGATTCGATGATCTTAAGCTTGTTGCGTCCCCACGTACTTACGGCTATCAGCACTTGTAGGGCTGCTCTGGTTGCTTGCTGGTTGTTTTTTCGTAATGCGTGCACTGTCTCCTGGAAGAATTCTGAGTCCAGCCCTGATAGAAGATTTGAAGTTGACACCTCTATCACGTCCTTCAAGACCAGCATTGCACGTGCTGTGACAACGTTATCGGGACTTTCGTTTTTTAAAATACATAAAATAGCTTTGACTAAATCATGATTATCCTTCACATGATTTTTGTGATCTTCATGTGATGATTTCCAAATTGAATGAAAAATCCTTAAAGCTTCTTCAAGGCCAGGAATTAATAATTTACCAATTTTGTAACTTTTCATAATAAAACCAATAATAGCCTTAATTGCACCAACTTCCTCCATGCACTTTATATTTTTCTCATTTTCACTAACTAAATCATCCATTTTCCTTAAAGCATTAACACAAACTTGTTGATCATTATTACTATTACTATTACTATTATTTACCTGGCGAATTAATCGAAGTATATTCGATTTATCCATCGGATATTTTGGCGTTGGGATCCGGTCAACGCCTTTTTCCGCGTTGACTATGCACCACGCTTGAATTAATCGTCTGACCATATGATTCGGAGTCAACAACTCGACGTCTTTAGGCAAATATTGCTTTGTCACCGGGCACGTGGTGGTCACCATCTCTTCCTCCGCCGTGTACAACCACATTTCGATACTTTCACGATCGTACGTGATCCCCGTGACCGTCGTTACCGGATCTTTCATAATTTGTAATGATATAGGACATAAAAAATATTGTGGTATATCTAGTTCTTCCATATAACCTTTTTTTCTTCTTCTTTAGATACAAAAATAAAATCAAGAACCTAAGTCTATATATATAATATGAAAAGAGAGAAATAAGATATGTTCAATTATTTATTTATTTATTTCATTTTTTGGTATATGATAAAGTGGCTAATATAGTGTATGAAAGTTTGAATGAGAAGGAAGAATGAAGACTAAGAAAATTCTAGATGATATTTAATTATTAAAAAATATATATATAGTATTATTGTTGGTAGTATTTTTTTTTAATTTTAAATTTGGTTTTAGTAGTCAAAAGTTGAATAGGACCAAGGAGGTTGTGGCTAATTAAATCCCCACGATAAAAATTAAATAATTTGAAAAATAGATATGAAAATCTCACATTTTTGTTGACTTTTTTTAATATTTGCCACATGGAAGATAAATCATAGTCGACATGTGAAAAAAAAAAAGTAAAAGTAATTAATGAAGTGTTTTGATATATTTTTTGAATGTTTTTTTTTTTCTGAAATTGAAATGATAAATTGAATTTGAGTGTTTGATATATTTTTTGTTTAATTTGAATTAACTTTAAGTAGATTATTTATTTTGTTGCCCATCTAGTCTGATTTTCGTATTAGATTGATTAATTTAAATTCATATCGAAAAGATGAGTAAGATTCAATACTCATTATTCAAGATTTTTTTGATATATTTGTGACTGTATTACAAATAAATTTAGATTTATATTAGAAGTGAAAGTGCTAATTATATTCTCGGAGATTTTTTGTGACTTTTAAATTCAAACGGAGATTTTTTGTGATTTTTATGTTTAATTTACTTTGAAGATCAAGTGAAACGCACTATCAAAAGTAATTAATTCTCGAGGCTCAAATTAAACCTAAAACCCTGATTAAGAAAATTTAATTATCACATTATCATTATAATATTTTATGGTCAATAGATCCAACATTCATGAGTTTATATATATGGATTTCAAATTAATATTATAATAATAACAATTATATTTATATATTAAATTTACGTAAATTCATAACCATTTTCTAGATTCGTCCCAAATTTTTTAATTTAATTTTCCATATTCTTACACTTTTGGCCCGTTTGCTTTAACATGTATAAATCGTTTCATCATGTGAATAATATAAAATATAAAATATAAAATCAAAAAGTAATTAATTTCGGCTTGACTCACCGTTACTTTATTTTTTTCGAATATATGCTTTTCTACTTGTTTATTTATTTTTCTTCGTTATTAATTAAAGATAGAAACAACATGTTTTTCACCATTTTGCAATGTTATTAGTATATTTTGTAGATATAAAATATATTATGTTGAAAATTGTTTTTTCTTTTCGTAAAATAGAAATAAAGCTAAGAAAAAAAAGATATTTATTTAATAAATAAATACGGACTAAGTAATATTTTATCAAAAGAAAAAGAGAAATTCAGTTGACCTATCACTAACTAATACAAGAAAATTTTGCTCTAACGACTATGGATCGAGGCAAAGATCAAAGCTTACAAATTGATTTGTGAGGATATAGCTAGTTGTGCGAGTATGTTAATCGTTTTTAAAAAAGGATAATTTTAACAACATATAAAAACAATAAAAGAAATCTCACTTTAGGATAAGACGCTTAATCAGTGATCTCCATTTTTTTCTTCTTTCCTTTATATAACGTTATTTGCAGTAGCAAATCAAGAATTTCATTAAAAGTATTCAAAATTTAATATATGTGTTAAATAATTTATAACATCTTCACATTCTATAATATTTATATAAATAATATAATTTTTTAAAAAGAAAATTTCAAATAACTCTCTTATCTGCAAATTAAATATAAATTTAGTCTTTTGAGTTTATCTATGGACAATTTCAGTCAAACAAATCAAGCTTCCATTTTTGACTTAAAATGTTTGATTTTCAAAGTACTATTTATTGATCTTTTATTATTTTTGTTTTTTTATATGAACTATTCAAAATATGAAAAACAGATCATATATTATGTTTGGTGCATTCCATCATATATTACAACTAGCATTCATTGAAAGTCAACTTAAAACATACCTATAAATTATAATTTTAGGGGGAAAAAGAACCAAATATTTGTTTAAAAGAATTTTTTTGAAAATATTAAAATACAACCATCATTGTAGAAAATTAATCAGAACCAAATATTTCAAAAATTGTTTTATATATGTATGAAATTGGCAGCTGGAAAGAGACTTGTTTAGCACTAATATCACAACACAATTTATATATTTATTTTTTTTTTAAAAAAAAAAACTCATTTGTTACTTGATTTGCGATCCGATTAATTTAAATTTGTATCAAAAAATTCTACGTGAATGTAAAACAGTCCCTACTATCTACAAAGCTATATGTATGGTATCCGTTTGACAAATTTAATTTAGGGTTTCGTCGATTAATATGAAATCGCACAAAAAAGTTTTCATTTTGGATGACAAAGTGCTATCAAACACGAATTCATTTTCAACCATTCAGGAATTTACTTTAGAAATCAAATAATCTCGAATTTTGCTAAAAGAATCTAATTTAAAAGATAAAACGCTCTCTATTAAAGTTAACTCTGGTCCTTTTTCTGAAGTACTTACTTTACATCTAATTATTTCAAATTTACACTATAAATTCACAATATTATAAACTCAGTTTATATAATTTTTAATTACAAAGTGAGATCATCTTAAAATTATTTTTGTATGACACGAACGTGGTCAATTGAACAGATTTATGGATATAAAATAATTTAGCTTAATAAATATTTATCTAAAAACAAAAAACATGTAAATTGGTTATTTTAAAAACAATTAATATTGGTAAAATGTCCCTACAAAGAATTATTTTAAATTGTTAAAATTAAAAAGTATGATTGTTCAAATGTGAAATAAAAAATTTGTTAATCATGGTAGATTTGTATACTGCACTTTTTTATTTTTTTTTATTTTATGGTCCCATTATTTATACTTTTGGTGTTTGAATTGTGGAAAATAATTCCATCAGTATGATTTTTCAACAGTGATTTTTTCAACGGTGAATTTTGAAAGTACAAATTCCAATTATTTTGCATAAATTAAAGCAAAGAACACATGTTAGAAAAAAAAAATATAATCCACTTTTATGTCCTAATTAAATCTACGAAACAATAAATTTAAAATTCTGAATATATAATTATCGTAATATATTTTTTAAATAAATTTAAAGGTGTTTCTTTAATAAAAATATTTAATCTTTGCAATAAATTGTTTGAACTTAACAAAGTAGGGCGGACGGTAGAGTTATTAATTATAAAAGAAAAAGAATAGAATATAAATGGTAAAAAAAAAAAAAAATTCGGTCACATTAAATTAATTTTTGCATAAAGTTTCATCATTACATAACAACTATTTTAATAATACGATAAAAAAAATTAACTAACAATCAAAATACTTTTAAAAAATGACACAATACAATAAATAACAATTGTTAAAATAAATTTAGAGATACTTCGATAAGATTAAAATTTATATATACTCTATTTTTCCTAGATTCTTCAAATACTATACGCTGAATTTATTATTGTTATTATAAATTAAATACACTCTCACTCCTCAGTCACACAAATGTTTAGGAATTAACCCCTAATGGATTAAATTTTATTTTATATAGTTTAAAAGGTAACAAAATTTTAAGAATTTACATATAATATATGAATATAATTTAAAAGAACAAAAAAATTGCTCGATAAACATTGATTCTTTATTTTAAATTCCAAGTCTTCTCCGCCAAATAAGACTTCTAGCACCAATTATGACCGTTAGTATACCTTTTTTATAAAATTATAAAATAAGATAGACAATTTTTTTTAAAAAATAAATAGACTATAGATTATTTTTTTTAGGTTAAATCAATTTAATATTTGGAGACTAGACTATGACGTGTTGGTATAATATATAGTCCCAATCACTTGAAAAATAGTGTATAGAAACTATCTAGAAGGATTCGAAATAGCTTAAACTATCATTATTTGCGATAATTTGACTAAGCATATAAACTGATTAAAATAATTTATAAGCAACTTTGATATATTTGGATAAAAATGTAGCTAATAATTCACGTGGAACTTTTAAGCCAAGTTCGATGATTATTAAGGATCGTAATTAAGACTTATTAGTAAAAATTTATTCAACACTCAAATTTTGCACCAAATAGATCTAGGGAATTTGCATAAATTTCATTAGTTTAAGAGTTAATTATTTAGATACACTCTAGTTCATAATATTACACATTTTATCAAATTTTGGTGTCGTTTATTACTATCAGATACATGTATCTCGAAAGTATGGAGTCAAAATTAAGTGTGATTTATTCTGAATACATTGTGTCAAAGTGGATTTACATGTATATGAAATACATAACAAATCTCACCTCTCTCACATCTCTCCCATATAGCTCGCCAATATTTTCCATGTATATGTATCTGGTATCTCAGATACATGCGAATCACATTAGATACATACATACACATATATCTAAGTGTATTTTTTTGATATATTATATGACAGGAAACTCATAACTCGTAGTAAGATACAAAATATTTTTAAAATATAGATAATAATCGTATATATGACAATAAAGTATGTCTAATTATATAATTTTTCCAATATGCATAATAACATGTGTTCGCACATTTGATTTTTAACAGTTAACACTTAATCATGATTAGTCAGTAGTGAGCTTTGGATATGAGCATATCCAAATTTGACATAACATATATTCATCCTCAGTCCAAAAATAATGATAAGTTATGTTGCTCCGACTCTTCGAAATCGTCATCATGTTCATGTTGAATCATAAAAGAATTATATTATTTTTAAAGGATCTAACACACGTGGTAATTTTGTCCCTTAACTTTTGTTACTGAACAAGAAGAGTTCCCTTCATAACAAAAACGACAACTAATAACAGCGATACTCGAGTCAGTTTGTGCACACCTCAACTAATTTCACGTGATACCTACTTTCTCTCACCAATACAGAATAATAATCGGACACTCATATCCAAGCTAGCTAAAATCTGTATCACTATATACCCTCTTACTTCACTGCCCAAATTTTAAACTAATTAACCATTGTGACCAAATATAAATTCAAGTAAAATGGTTAAGAAGGTGTAATTCCATAGCTTGAAAAAAAAAATCAAACAAGAGAAATGCAAAATAACAACTTCATCAATCCCCATTTACATGACCAATAAATAAAGCAATCCAACAACAACATAACTACTGTTAGGGGTGGGCATAAACACCGAAAAACCGAAACACCGAACCGAACCGAAATTTTTTTCGGTTTTTCGGTTTTCGGTTCGGTTTTCGGTTTTTTTTTGTATTTTCGGTATTTCGGTTCGGTTTTCGGTTCGTATAACTTTGGAATTCGGTATTTCGGTTAAACCGAAAATATTATTATTTTATTTATAAATTATATTATATTTAATAATATTAATATTAAATAATTTTTTAAAAAAAATAAAAACCCTAAATCCCTAATACCCTATCCTCTTCACTCTTCAGCAGCCTCTTCCAATTTCATCTCCCTCTCTCTCAACTTCATCCTCTCTCTTCAATTCATCCTCTTCCTCTCTCTTCAACTTAATCCTCCTCTCTCTTCAACTTCATCCTCTTTTCTTCACTTTCAATTTTCTTATTTGACAACTTCTGCCTTCTTTTTCTTCTTCCTCTTTTACTACATCTGGCGTCCACCGCCACCAGTAGCAGCGCCGCCAGCGCCGTCCTCGAGCAGAAGATAGCAGTAGCAGCCAGCGCAGCAGCCAGCAGGTCAGCACTCAGCAGCCGCCCGCGAGCCGCGACAGCAGGTAGCAGCAGCCAGCAAGGTCAGACGCAGCCAGCCGCCGGCGACAGCAGGTCAGCAGCAGCCAGCCACCGCCCACTAAACAGACCATAAAAAACCGAAATAAAAAAACCGAACCGAATTAATAAAAACCGAACCGAATTAACAAAACCGAACCGAACCGAAATATTTCGGTTCGGTATTCGGTAAGTAATTTTAAAAAACCGAAAAAACCGAAAAAAAAAACCGAAAAAAAAAAAAAACGAATCGAAATCGACCGAAATACCGAATGCCCACCCCTAACTACTGTAATTACACAAGTACACTCTGCAGATGATAGTCATGTATATGCAATTTTCAATACATTTCTTTCCAACTTTTTGGGAAATAATCAAAGAAGATATATGCAAATTGAAACAAAAAGAAGCACAAAATTTACAACATATATAGATTATCTTTTCTTCTTCTTTAGTTGCATGCAACAACTATAAATAATAATCCAAGCTAGCTAGTTATCTCAATACAACAAAACTTGTATCTTCATATAAGAAACTAATAGTATAACCTATATATACTAACTAAAATTTCTACCTATACATATACATGATTACTAAATCTCAATTCCCCTTCTTTTATTCAAGGCCTTTACATGATGTAATTCCAAGCTGATTTACCTGCAAATTATATGTATATGTATGATCAAGAAACATAATCTTGTAATAGTTGAGTCGCGTAACGCTTCCCACTCTGAAAATCAATGTTTTCATAGCTAATATTTGGATGATGTGTAGGTTGATTGTAATGACTTTCCAATCCAATGTAATTGTGTTGGTTTTCAGAATTTGGTGGAAGCCCTAAAGTAAGAGAAACATGACCATTGTTTCCTTGATGAAAAGTTGTTGCTAATTGTTCATGATTTTGATTGTTGAACCTTGTTCCAAATTGATGATCATCATCCATTGTGTAACTTGGAGTCATTAGAGTGTAACACTCTCTTGTTTGTGTGTTGTTGAACTTTTCACTTTTCACTTTATTCATGATTTCTCTTTCCATTGAGATAATAGTACTATTTTGCATCTCATTTCTTGCCTTTTTGTTGTTCCTTTGGTCATCAATGTTGTCCATGTTTAATGACCTAATCAAGGAGAAACCTAATTACAAAAAAAAAAAAACATGTTAATTAGTTAAAGAATATAGAGTCATACACATTATTATTACAATAGAAATATAAATGCTAGCTAAATTTTATTGTCTTTTGAGCTATACTAGGTGTTTTAGGGTGTGTGACCATCTAATCACCCTAGATTGTTTATTAATTGAGGTATAGTAGTTATATACTTCTCCGTCCGTTTTCACTTGTCTACTTTTGAATTGACACACTTATTAAGAAAATAATCAAATACGTAGTAAGTTTACCATTTTACCCCTACAATGGATGAAAAGTTTTACATTTTTAAAAGTAATTAGTCAATTAATTGAGGGTATAATAGATAAAAAAAATTATTCTTTCTTGATTTGTCAAAATGGACAAGTAATTAAGGACAATTATAAAAGAAAAAGTGGAAAAATAATTAGGGACGAAGGGAGTAGATGCTAGTCAAGAGTGTAGCCCCACATTCACGTAAGATTCGAAAAAAAAGTTATATTTCAAAGTGTGTGATGTAGACAGTTATTCTGATAAGAGATCAACCAACTCCACAATTTGAAGTTGTGTGGCTTATATAGGTCACGTGGAGATGACTTTATTGTTACTTCAAGAGTGCCTACATGGTCCATGAAAAAGATCATATCCCAAGGGGAAAACCTACCTTTATGTAAAATTAGTGACGCCTTCCACGACTCAAACCTACATTATAGGTCAGACGATGACAACTTTTATAGTGATTTTCTTATATATTCCAACTAACCTCCAACCGTCTGAGCCGGAATCGAACCGCCACCACCTGTGGGAGATGTTGAAATGGTGGAAGTAGAAATATCATTTGAAGTAGCATCATGAATAATATTGCTACTAATTGGTAATTTTTCTTGTGGAGCACTTGATTTTGACCCAACAATTTCATTGTTATTAGGTTCAATATTTTTTTGATCTACACCATTTTGTTCTTGATTGTTTTTCTTCACTTCTTCCATGTACATTTCTTCTACCATTGGCTTCCATAGTCTAACTCTAGCATTTATGAACCAATTTGATACCTGCATTTTCAAAAGCATTTCAAGAAAGAACAGAAAATCGACTTTTAAAATTTGTAGTCTAAAATACGTACACTTATATACATACTTGTGTGACTTACTGACATATCTTTCTATAACATTCTAGATATTTTTTGTCTGCTATAGTGAAATATTGTTCGTAAAGAAACATATACTACATGACTTTAACATAACATGAAACACTACATTAGAATTATCCTTAACATAAATTAATTAATGACAATAGCATAATTGTCGATAAATATATATTTTCAGTGGTATTAATACTTCTTTTTAAATGTATCTATAACCTATAGCGATAATAGATCTAATAAAAATTAACTAATACCGATAAAAGCTTTAGTATTCATTATTAACGTGCTGCTAAAATTGTTTTTTATTTTGTTATAGTGAAAGTTGGTTTAAAAAAAATGGTTGTTATAATAAGATATTGTTACTGTTATATAGATATCGAGGTACTATGGTTGTTGAGAATTTTAAAGTTATTTTATTCCTAAATTGGAAAGGAAACAATTTTTTTATGAAAAAATGTGTCATATAAATTGAAGATGAGAATTTTTCAAGAACCTGGCTCCTTGTTAGCCCTGTTTGCTTAGCAAGCATGATTTTATCTGAATCTTTAGGATACCTGTCAAACAAAGAAAATCTCGTTTAAAAATTTAAATTGTTATATACTTAATTACGTGTTCAGGAGATACTTACGGATGAAGAAAATGCTCGAAAAGCCAAGCGCGGAGAACCGAAACCGCTCTTTCTGGCAAACCTCTTTGTGGCCTCCATGCATTGGTTTGCATCATCCCTAATTGTTGTAGTGCACGCTGTTGGCGTAAATGATGATCCACAAATTTCAACTTTGATCCTTCAATTTTGCCTCCAATGTTCTCTTCTTCCCCTACAGTTTTATTTGTGTCCTTTATTTGCCCAGAAATTGCATCTTTTAAACATCTAAATTGCTTTGAAATTGTGTGCAAAGCAAGTTGTGTGTATGATTTTGATGATCCAATTCCTGTTGTTTGCTCAAATGATGTTGCAATCATTTGCATTTGGTGATGGTATTGTCTATACCTTTGATCCACCTAAAAAAAAATTCAAAAAAATAAAAATAAGTGGACTAGTATCGATCATGTCTCGACGGTATCTGATTGAAGTTTTAAAAAGTATAAGAATATATGAAGTTGAAGTTGAAAAAAATACTTTTTAAATCGATTTTCAAATTTCAAATTCTTTATTTAATGTTCAAGCTGAAATAACTTATGAAATTATAAAATAAAACTTGATTTGCAAAATAATATTTATCACTATAAAAAAATTGTGAATAAATGAGAACTTTCCTGTGGATTAGTATGAAATATCGCAGGAAATTTATTTTCCTACAAATTTTAATACTAATTTACAGGAAAATCCCCATGTAATTTACAGTTTTCTTGTAGTGTTTCATTATTTTTCAATAGAAATTTATTCGAATACTGAGTATAAACGCTCTTTTATTAAGCACTTTAACCTCCTAAAGTGAAATGATTTAATTACACACATATTAATTAAGCTTTAAAACAAATATCGAATATCAATACGAATACCAAAAATACAAATTATTCCAAGGTTTTTCTTTTATGGGATTCTCAAAAGAAAGGTAAAGAATATTTCTAAATTTGAAAGGTTTTAATTAATTGATTGAATAAGACCACGTGCCTTTGATTTTTTATTTGATTTTTTGTCAACTCAACAAGACATATTAGGTGTATTATCTTTAACTTTAGTTGGACCCCAATAGAAAAAATAAATAAATTAGAACCACATATATTGTCTAAGCTTATATGAATAAAATTGTACCTTTTAAATAAATCAATAATTATTGCTAGTATATGAATCAATAGTAACTTGACCCCTCCCCCTTCCCAACAAGAAAAAAAAATTTAAATAAAACAATGAAATTAATATGAAGATATATAAATTTATACACTTTTTGTATCATTTAATAGGAGTTAGATTTCTTAGATTGTCATAATTAATCAGTAGTTTTATTACTATCTCATAATTAAAATTACTCCTTTTATTGAAAAAAGATTAAAATCGAGAAGAAGATAAAATACTAACGGTTAATTGGGTAATCAATCCAATTTAATTGATTTTACTATTGAAAAAAAAAAGAGCAAAATTTCGACAAAGGTTTTGTTGTAAATTCTATTGAACAATTTTTGGTTTATTTAATTAAATTCACTACTAAAAAACGTGAAATTTTAATAGATGTTTGGTTGAAAATGGAGAATTTTTTACTGACCAAACGTCCGTTAAAATTCCGTGTTTTATAATAATGAAATTTGCCTAAATGATCAAACTCCAAATCAAGAAACTTGATATTGATATTTGATAGGAGATAAAAATTGATGACTAATTAATTAATTAATTAATTAATATATGAATAATTAGAAGTATATATACCTCATCAAGCATGCTAACAAGCTTTGCTTTCTTCATTTGAAGTTCTTGTCTTTGAGCTGTTGTAAGTTCAACAACACTATTTTTTTGGGTGTTACTTTCAATATCATCACTAGCCAAAGATATTAATTCATTCTCCAATTTGTGTTTCTCCTTTGCACCACCAACCTCTGATAATTTGATGTTTTTTCCAACACTAACAACTTCATCAAGAAGATCTTGTGCAACTTTTAGGTACTTAGAACCCAATATCATCCCATTAGAAATCGAAAAAGACGATGATGCCCCTGATCCTCGAGTATGATCGATATTACTGATATTGATACCTGGTGATGATGATGATAGTATTTCAACTTCGCGATGGTCTAGTGGAAGACTAGACCTGAAATTCATTTGTTGTTGTGGAGAAAGGCTTAGAGAGAGTCCTTGATGGTGCGCTTGTGTTGGTGACACCAACCCCGGTCTTTGAAACCCTAATTGGGAAGCAAAGTCCGTGGTGGTGCCACCCACACTGCAAGCTGGCAGGGGCACGCCAACCAAGTGCCCCTGCGCATGTGCTTGCAAAGGGAGGGACACGTGGGGGAAATTCCCCGACGCCACGGAATTCAAGAGGAACATGTTGGCTGATTGTTGTTGGTGTTGACGATGATGATGATGATGGTGATGTGTGTCATTATAGCCTATAAAATTAGGGTTCATCAAATAAAGTGTTTGTAGACTATCAGCTTGGATTTCTGAGCCTCCTTGATAGTACATAGCAATAAATTTCACAATCAATCAAGAAAATTAAACCCCCTCTTTTTTTTTTTTTGGAGTTCAATTTTTATTTTTTTTTTCAATAAAATCTTGTACTTCTAACACTAGGCTGATGATGAAACCTGAAATTAAAAAACAAGATTAGAAAATATTTATAATAAATCCATGCAATACCTTAAAGATAGCAAACATTTTTAACAAAAGAAAATTAAAATAATATATGATGAATTATATATAATTAATGTTAAACTAAGAAAATATGGAGAAAATTTGTGCTTACATGAGTGAAATATATCAAATATCTTCAACCATATACTAAATTATAATATTTTTATAAAAAAAAATAAAAACAAGGAAGAAAGAAAGTTTTCTTATTATAATTGGGAGAAAGAGAAAGTGAGAGATTTTTCTTAAAACTCCACAAACACATAAAGGGGAATATGAATAAAGAAGACATGTTTATTTAGTGTAAGTCTCCTAACATATCCCCCACCCCCACCCCCACCTCCACCCCCTCAAAAAAAACACTAAAAAATCGTCGATATAAATATTTTTTACATTATCAGATAGGTAATTTAAAAAAATATTTATAGATAAATTTTTTTAAATGTGAGGCTTATAATTTTAAAAATAAAACAGATTATTCATAGAAAAAGATGACACGATAATTGAATTCTTTTGACAATTATGAATTTAATTTATATATAATACAAATTATTTTGTATATTGCATGTTTTAACCCTTCATATAAAAAGTAAAATTGCAATTTTAAAGATAAAGACACTTTACTTTACTTGTTATAACATATAAATATTAGTTTTTATACTAATAAATATTAGTTAAACTCTATAGTAAGGGGGTGGGGGTGGGGGTTGTTGTTCTTTGGATATTTTTTTAATAATTTTATTTGGTGTTAGGTACATAATTGTGATGGAAAAAATAAATAGACTCAACCTTTCACTATTATAAAATGATTTGATACTGGCATAATTTAGATTTTTTTTTTTGTTAAAATATCTTTAGAGAAAAAGAGTGTATAGTGAATTTAACAATAATAAGAAAGAAATTAATAACGAGTAATGATGGAATGATTAAAAATTTTCGTCTTACTTAGAGGTTACAAGTTCGAGTCATGAGAAAAAAAATCACCAATATGTTGAGCTTTCTCTTTTGATAAGTTTATTTAAAATATGAATTTAAATTAATCAGAGCATCAAAATAAATACTCGACTCTAAAATTAGATGAAAGAAAAAAAAAACATTAAGTTAAAGGAAGTAGGCCATAGATAAATGAAAAATGAGGAAACATCTTTTTCCACCAATTTATTGGGTCCATATATGATACATAATTGATTATATTAGTTGCTAGAAGTCCTTTGATTTTTCATTATTTTCACTTGGGGGTTCGTAATTGATTTGTTATTCTTTTCTCTTTTTCTTGGATGGATCGAATTTGGATTGAAATCGAACTCCTTCTCAAAAGGATAAATAAAGTGATTCGGTTGAGATTAAGAGCCCGTTTAGCTCAGCTTAAAAGATGGTCAAACTGATTTAAAAACTGATTTTTAATTTATTTAGCTGTTTGGCAATACTAAAAATAACTTATTTTAAGTTTAAAAAAAACTTATTTTAAGCCAAAAGTTAAAAGTTGGGGTAGGGGTGCTTTTTTTTTTTTAGCTTATAAGTTGTTTTAAGTTGACCACATTTTTATCTTTTTACCCTTAATATTTTTATACAATCTCCAAATTACCCATATAACCCTAACATTTCTTTCTTCCATTTTTCCCTTTTCACGTTTGGCATAACAACTTCAGCACTTTTATCCAACCGCATAACTGCTTATTTTAAAAATAATTTTCAGCACTTTCAAAAGTACTTTTTTAAAGCTGCTTTTATTAAGTCCATCCAAACGGGCCCTAATAATGTGTTAAAAAGCTTTTCATAAAAAAAAATTCTTTTTGAAATAAAATAAAAAGAATATAGTGGTGGTTGCAAAATTTTAAAAAAATATATTTTTAATAATTTAAACTAAAAAATTCATTAAGTGTAAATTAACAAGTGACATTCTTAATTATATATAATATGCTTTTTCGATTAATTAAAAAGATTCGAATGAAACCCTTTCTATCGATAAGTACCTAGGTCATGGACCATATGACAACTTCAACATTTTTTTAAAAAAAAAAGTGTCCCTCCATCCCTATCCTCCAAGTCCAAGAAAGTTAAAATAATTGGATTTGTTATATACTCTATGAATAGTATATAATAAGTGACATTCTTGAAGTACATATAAAATCAAGGACCAAAAATATACTTTCATAATTCATGTGCTTTGATAGGGAAATTACTCTATTAAAATTAAAGGGACAGTTAGTTAGTTACTCTTTTTATGATATCCAAGAATCATCTTTCATAGGATTGATTATTTTATTGAGAAGAATAATTTGAATTTTTATTTTTATTTTAGGTTTTATCATACAACTTTTTGTAAGTATGTGTCATTTTCTTTTAAAGAGAGAATAACGTAAGTTGTATTGCTGTTTTGAGGCTGTTTCAACTTTAACTAGATGTTTTGTGTTTGAATTTTGGATTTGAACAAAAAAAATTAGGAGTATCACATCTGATTGGATTTTGTAGTCTGCAATATGAATTTATTCAGGACTTTAAAGTGAAATCCGAATATCGAGCGAGAAAAATATGAAAAAAATATTGATTATCATGAGACTTTCAATTGTTGTTCTTTTTTATGATCAAGTATGTGAAAAATCTTTTTATAATGGGTGACATTAGGTATCTGTTATTTATTTGGTGATAATGAGATTCAGATTTACGATATCTATTTGTTTTCTTATCATATTGAAGTATGTGAATGATCTCATAATCAAAACGCGTACTTAGATTGTTAGAGAGAACTAGAGAACATGTTTTTATTTACTTTATTACTTGTTCAATAACTTTAAATTAAAGAACATAATTATTTAATATTTGTATTGATATAAGATTGCAAACTAATACTATATAAAATAAAATCAATATCCATACGATTGATTTGAACATCACTATTATCCAAAAATAATAATTTTGGGCATCCCTTTATAGAATGTGGGTGGGTAGGGTGTCACTAGAAGGTATTGCAACTTATTTGCCAACAAAAATCAAGAGTCAAATTAAATAGACATCAACTCAATTGAAAGGAATATATATTATATATATATATTATTGTTATTTCCTTATAGATTTTATGATAAAAAGACTTCTCAAAGACAATAGATATGTATTATTATTTTATAAAACAATGATGAACATCTCAAACAATTTTAATATGAATAAATTTATACGAGTGAAGTTTATTAAAATCGTAATAAGTAATAGATCAGAATTCGTCATTTAAATGTATAGTTGCTTCAATATTAAAAACCTAAATATTGAATTCATAAATTTTAGATTTTAAATTTATTTTTTACATTTAAAATGAATGATGATATAAATTATTGTTTTTTTTTCGATATTTGATATTACATAATACTCGCTTTACATTCCTAATAAATTTGGTTGTCAAGTGCTCTATCCTTTAATTAACTCAAAAGTTTTATGATAACAACTATTCATCTCTTTAACATCAACGTCAATATCAAAATTTATTTTAATTGAATAACTTTTTCATAATTAATTTATATACTATTAGTCTATTAATTACTATTTCCAAATAAAAATAGAACAGGATTTTGATTGAAAAGGATGATTTAACAACTAATTTTTTATATTTATTTTATTTATGTAACATAAAAGCATAACATTTTTCATTTTAGATGGCCATAATGGACACAAAAACTTTTTTAAATTTTTTTTCTTCTTTAATTTTTTTTCTTTTCAAATTCACCTCGTACCTCTTTTCATCTTTCTTTTTATATTGTTTTTTTGGAATTTCTATCACTAGTTTTTGTCTTTTCATTATTCTTTTTCCCTTTTCAACTTTCATGTTTTAATTAACGTGACATAATTTAATTTGACACGAAATTTATAAAAATAATAAATAATTAAGGAAAACACAATATAGAAAAAGTATGCTTCAATCTTAAATATATTATATAAATCATCACTATGCTTCAATCTTAAATATATTATATAAATCATCACAGGCTAAATATACGTTTGGCTGACAGCAACCTACGTAAGTAAGTTCACACATAAATAAAAAATAATAAAATTATAATTTGATCCTAAATAATAAATCTAACTAAAATTCAAAACTCGAAGAATAATGAACTAATTATGATTTTTGGATGTACATATTGCTAGAATTCTCTTTCTTTTTTTTAAGTGTAAATTATGGTCCAAAATGCATCACTTTCATAATGAGATAAGATACGTGCAAAAGCAACTTACGTGATTAATAATAATAATGCTAAAACTTTGGTGGACCTATCGATTATATATATATATATATATATATATTATATATATATATATATATATATATTCTTTCATTTCTTGACTTATAGGCAAATTTTTGGGTCCACTTAACTATTGAGTTTTTGGCTATTATGCAAAAAGTTTACTAGGGTTTGGAGGTATTAGCTTGGATAATATCCTATGGTTTGACACGCAATTGATTTTTTAATCTTTCAATAAAATAATTGAAATACACAACTTATTTTATTATATTTTCAAAATTTTCTATAATTTGAAAAATTACAAAAAAATTCAACTTTACGCTATGTATCAGTCGGGTACCTCACTTTACAAGATGTATCAGTTGGACACATCACTTTACGCAATGTATAGGGACGTGCGCGACGTGTCGGGATGTTACTTTATGCGATGTATCATTGGGATAAATCACTTTACGCAATGTATCGATTTGGGCAGGGGCGGACCCACATGGTGTCCGCCGGGTGCTCGAGCATCCATTAACTTCGTTACAAAATATATATATATATATATATATATATGTAGAAATCGATAGATATTTGTATAAAATTAACATAGAGCACCCAATGAATAAATCATATAGTTGGCCCAGTGGTTCTAGGATGGGTACTTAAAACTTTTTTAGAGTTTGTGTACCAAGGTTCGAATCTCATTGTTAACACATATGTTTTATAGAGCACCCACAACCTTAAAATCCTAAACCGCCACTGGATTTGGGATACATCACTTTATGCAATGTATAGGGACGTTACTTCACGCATTGTGTCAAGATGTTGAGTGATGTATCCAAATTGAGAGACAATGAATCAGGATGTTGAGGGATGTATTCGAAATTATAATGTGATGTGTCGGAACGTTTTGTGATGTATTTGGGTGTCCGCCAAATTTAAGGAATTTTTTTAATTTGCGAAAGAGTTAAAATATGATATAATTAACTCTTGACACTATAAAATTAGTGTGAAATCTACATAATTATTTGCTTTCTTATTTGTATATGAGCTCGTTCATATTATCAGTTTTAAGTTCAAATAAAAAAATATCAAGGATTGTAGTTAACTAACAATTGGGATGTAACTAGCTAATTCATGAATTCAAAATATTATATTTGGTACGTAGAAAATATTTTTTTTCGAGGAAAAATGGTTAAAATTTTTAAAATTTTCTCTAAGACGACAACAAAAATTATGAAAAATAATTTTTCTAGTGAAAATAGGAAAGACGAGCTTGTGATTGCTCTATCAGGTCTCATGAACAGATCGAGCAAATTCGAATTAACGTAACATGACCTATCAAACCGAAAATCTCCCATCTCTCCCATCCCACACTCCTTCCTAATACCGTTAACTTTAATAGTATTCATCTAAATTATATACAATTACTTTATAATCCAATTTAAATTGAGTATTTTATTTTTTATTTAACATTTTTAATCAAATATAAATACAAAATATCAAAACTTCTAAATAATGTTTTTTCTTAGGAAATGAAGAGTGGTGTCTAATGTTATTATTACTACTACTACATGTTTTTACTTTTTCTGGTTTTCAAAACTCGACTCAAGATATATTTATTAAGAATTAATGAATATTTTTACTTAACTCATCACAACGTTTCAATGTTATTATTTTAACAAGCTCAGCCCCAACAATCTCGATCATCACAATTAAAACCACGATCAAATATCATCAATATCATTACTATCAGTTATCACTACGTTCTTCAGTCACCAAGACCAATTTCATACATCCAACTAATCGATTCTTATCTAAATGGTGAACGTCCCAAATCACTAGCAAACATAATATTTCATTATTTTTACCAAATAATATTTTTAAAATTTTATTCATTTAACTTTTTTTTTTTTTAAATATAAAAAAGGCCGGACCCACAAGTAAGTACGTGGGCACTGTGCTGTTGT
Source organism: Solanum peruvianum (assembly GCA_027705065.1). NCBI lineage: Eukaryota > Viridiplantae > Streptophyta > Magnoliopsida > Solanales > Solanaceae > Solanum > Solanum peruvianum. Next base: position 56,528,828 of record JAKWJD010001765.1, read on the forward strand.
CAACTTGCAAAAGCATTATCGTCAGTGCGGGCCCACATTCTCTATTGGGTCCCACAGTTATTGTCTTTTCCTTTTTCTTTTAATTGTCTTTTTTTTTTTTCAAAATTATATAATTCCGCCCCCAATTATTGACAGATATTTCTTAGTTTCGTCCTCAAGCTATCGATCGACTAAAAAATACTTTTTTATTTGATTAACTGAATTTAGATACATTCTTAATCGATCTGATAACATAGCAAATGGTCTTAAACTCTATGATTGAGTCGAGAGGGATGTTGAAACCATTCCAAACATGAAACGAGAATTTAGGGTTATATTTAACTAATGTTACAAGATTGAGGGTGTTTTATAAGTTCGGTTTATCAAATAAAAACGTGTGTTTTAAGACTGTCGATAGTTTAAAAATGAAATTAATAATTCACGATTAAGTGGACCCCGCGTGTTGATTAGTTCAATTGATTAGCCAATGAGAAGATAGCTTAAATCGTCGGTAGCGAATGCCACGTGTCAGCAGGACTTATTTTGTGTAGGGGCCAATCTGCTACTTTTCTAAATGAAAAATTAGCATTTTTAGTCCTTCACATATTAATAAATTATTATTTTGATCCTTAGAATTTTAATTAATTAAATGTATATTTTTAATCCTTAAATTTTTCACAAGTTAATAAAATATTAGGTTTTGAAATAATAATATTATACTTTGTGTAATTTCATAATATAGGTTGTCTATACACAATTTTATTCTTTATTTGTTCGATAGAATTTTTAGTTTGAGTAAATCAAATTAAAAGTTAAATATGTAAAGCAAATATAATAGTTGAAGAAGCGATGTTGAAAACAACTAAAAAAGAATAAGTAATAGTAACAATAATAAATACTAATAAAAAATTAAAAAACGCCTGATTACCTACTAATATTACACAGTAAATCGCCGACCTATATTTAGAATCATTTTATTGTAGGTGTATGATGTTAATTTGAACATATTATTTCACATTTAAAAGTGAAATAGTTCAAATAATATCAATAATTCACATATTTTCTTTGTAAAAAAAATCAAAGACGTAAATTTTGTATAACTAAAAGGTAAATGTATTTAGTAAAATATTATAAGACCTAAAAAAAAATTTAATAGTTGAGAAATCGAAAAGTATAATTCTAATGCCCTGTTCAGATATCTCGATTGAAATCCCCGTAAATGGTATTTTCCGTCAAAATAGTATTCTTGCTTATTTCGATGATCCTCGATACAAAAGAAAGAGTTCGGACATTATTAAATATGGGACTACAGAAACGCCAATTGAACCTTCTCGAACTGTTTCTTTTTAAGAACCAAAAGATTTGTGCCAAAATAACAGATGCCAAGTAGAACAAAAGTCCTTGGACACGTAATAGATCTTGAAATACTATTTTATCTCGTATTTTGTGAGATTTAAAGAAATCCACCTAAGTGGTTTTAATTTTAATATTACCCTATCTCACTTTTTTCAAATAATATTATATTTTTTGGTTGTTTGAAATTTAAAATATTTTCGATTATATGAAATTCATATTTTCTTTTAATTGGAAAAAGCTAAAAACCTCAATCAAGAAAAATCAAATTAAATTTTTTATTCGAATTAAATAATCTGAAAAAAAATTAAAAAAAATTGAAATCGAATAATGCAAAACGAAGCCCAAAATATCGAATATGTATCCCAAATTAAGGCCTATTATTCTTTTTTCCAATATTCTACATAATCACCACAACTCGATGAACAAGATATTCCATCCATTTTTCATTTTACATAAATTTATCTTTTACTAGGCACAAAATTGATTTTTCCTTAAAAAATAACTTATGAAAAACTTAAAATAAAATTATTTCACTAATTGTAGTCTAGTATGTTGGATTTATTTTCATATTTTGGTAAAAGAAAAAATAATTCTAGTAAATGTTTTGTACTTCAAAAAAAAACATACAAAAATTTATTTTTGATTTTCTTTTTTTTAAAAAAAAAAATGTAACATGTACAACACGTTTTATTTCATAAAGGGAAAACAATACTAGCTTAAGGAAAAACAATACTAGCATGCTATGGGATGTGAAATACTCGTTCGTTTTTAATTACTTGTTCACTTTTTAATTGACACGTTTATTAAAAAATAATTTAACGTAGTAAATTTAGCATTTACCCCTAATGATTATGATATGGGTGAACTAATTAAAAAACTTATGATTTTGATAAAGTTCAACCTTTTTCAGAGTAATTAATTAAGTGTATAATAGATTTAAAAGAATTCCTTTCTTGATTTGTCAAAATGAAAAATTAATCAGGGACAACTAAAAAAGAAAAAGTAAACAAGTAATTAACGACAGAAAAAAAATAATTTTAGTTTCACTTAACAATTATCAGAATACTTGTCGTCTTTAGTATTTGTCATTTTAGAGATTCAAGATGAATTTTCATTCTTACTAATAATTATTTTTGAAGATTACAAATATCTTTATTATGATACATAAATGGAGTAAGGTTCAGTGAAGATCGATTATATTCTTAAGATATAATAAGGATTGAAAAAAAGTCACGGTTAATTTATAATATTTGCATAAAGAACGTATAAATGAAAAATAGGATAATTATTTTGAGACAGAGAAAATATTTAAATCGCAAAAGGGAGAGATATAACATTTAATTATAAAGATTAATCATTCATTAATGCAATTAATCTGACTTTTTCTCATAATCTTAACAACTACTGCCAAACTTTTATTGACATTTCATGTTATATACTTTAGATGGATTAATTAGTTTAAGGATTAGTTCCACTTTTTAATTAAGTAATGATTAACAATTTGAACTAAGCTTTAGCTTAAAAAATGACACATATACACAAGTGATTTTCCATTAAGAAAAAAAAGTGAGATAGATTAGTTCAAATTAATCTCCTTAATGGAATCTAAGAAAAGTTGTTGAAAGTTAATTGAAGTAATTTTCTCCTTTGGACCCCATTAATGATAACATGATATGGTTAATTATTAGTGATTCATTAATCAAGAGAGTCCATAAAGCTTATTTTATTCTTAATTAGGTGTGCATGGTTTTGGCAAAATCCATATCAAGAATTTTCAATCACTAAACAATATATAATTATATCATCTAAACTTTTTACTAATATGTTAATGCCAAGAATTAATTATTATTTTCTTAAAAATCTTAATCAGAGATTTCATGTTTAATTTTAGTTGAATAATAAGAGAATTCTAAAACGAAACAAGATCATATAGGGTGCAAATATGAATCAATCAAACAAGTGAGTATCGAAATCGAAAACAAATCTTTCTATCTCTTAATCTATATATTGTCCAATTTAATATAACTTTATATTTCTGTATGATTAGGCGGTGTTAGCAAATCTACATCAAGAATTTTCAAGCCCCAAAACAATACTATATAATATCTAAAATTTCCACTATGTCGAAGCATTGGATACTTTGGAGATTTCAAGTTTAGATTCACGTTCAAAAATCAAGAAAATCATGATAAGGTATAATTTTTTTATATGCAAGTAAATTTTTTTAAATAAAAAAAGGTGTTCTTTTTATATATTATATAATTAAAATTTTGCAAACATCATGATAAAAAGATTTGCTAATATAAAAAGTAAGACACTTCTCTTCACATTAGTAAAAGCAAATTTGCCTTTATTTGCCATGCAACTTCTACTCTCATTATGTTAATTATTATCACTTCTAAGCTAAAGTGAGTTATACTAAAACAATAAAATAATATAATTTAGTATAATTTTATAAGTGATTTCGAAAAAATATTTATATAAAAAAAATATGAAAAAAGGAGAGGAAAGTTGTGGATTTAAGTAAAAGGGCATTTACTCTATTTTTTTAACCTCCTTCAAATCATGCCAACCAATAGAAAATGAATTGATTAATATTTACCCAAGAAAAGTGAATTTATATGTATTGGTAATATATTAATAGTTAGCAAATGATATTTGCATAAAATCAATAGTTTTTTTTTTATTTTAAAAACTAATCCTAAGTACATATAAGTGTTTTATTTCGAGATTATAATGGACTTTGAACCATTCGATCATTCAGTTTACAAAACAAAGTGTATAAATTGTGTATACTTTATACTACATATACATAACATGTACATTGATAGTGTATATATATTGTATATTTTTTTTTACCGTATTGATAAACTAGTTGGCGGAACGATATGTACTTTAATCTAATGCTGATTGGTGAGCATCTAATAATGCTTTGGGCTTGTTGATAAGTAAGTGGCTTTTGGGTCTTATTGAGCCCAATGGGCTATTCTTGCAGTAGTTACAACCAGCCCAATAAGTTTTGGGTATCTGACCTTGAAAATTGAGGCCCAATAAAATGTAAAGATGTTTTCACTTTATTTTGTGGGCTTATTCCTCTACAATAGCCCATTTACCTACTCCAAAACACTTTGTCAAAGATATTTTTTTTTAAAAAAAAAAAATATGCTAAAGTTGTGATTTATCAGTAAAAAAAAAAAAACTCAAAAAGCTGGAACATTACTAAACTCTATTTTGTAATTAGTTAAATTTTCTTAATTTAAGTTATATGTATCGTCAATGTAAAAATACGAGACACTCAGCTATTTTCACAGAGATAATTTGATCTGATTTCGTGCAATATATTTGCAATAGGAAGCCTTAATCCACTTGGTTACATCTGTCCATCTAGCGAAGGCGTAAAATCGCTTGAAATTTTTCGCCTTTGCTCAAACTCTTCCTACACAAGTGTTCTCTTAATTTATTTATTTTTTGTAAAAATAATTGATAAATGAGTAGTGATTTTTTTTTTCTTTTTCTCTATCATATTTAGGGAATTTAGCTATTTCATAATCGAGCAAATAAAGAGAGTATGTGTATAATTTTACAACAAAATTAATTGTACACAAAAAAAATATAGATCATCTGTAGACATTGAAAATTTGTAGGACTCTCTAAGATTGGTTCAATTCGAGTTGGACTCTACAAATTGTGTTCAACTCAGATAAGGATTCTTGCAGGTTACTCAACCCTAAACCCTAGTTTATGCCTATATAGGGTACTAAATTCCCTTAAAAGACATCTCGGAAATTCCATAAAGAGATCAAAATCTCGAATACTCTACAAATTGATGGATTATTCACATAGAGAGGTCAAATCTAAATCATTCTAGTTCGAGAAATACGCCACTAAAGGCCCTCAAATCATGGATAAATCATCTTAGAGAGTATAAATAAGGGAGGAACAGATTTGTAATCACAATCTTGATAAATAAAATTACGTTTCTTCATATTTTATTTGTATGGTTTGTTTATTTTCTATATGTTTAAAATTTGTTACAAACATCATCATCCAAATATATAAATAACTTGTACATATTTGGTGTGTATGTGTATGGGGATGAGAGGGACACAATCGATAATAATGAAATTTTTGGACATTTATTCGATTAAAGGTAAATCTCAATTTTTTTCCATAGAAAAACCAAACAACAACTAGGTTTAGGGGCCCTTTATATATACCTCAACCAATAGAAATAATTAAATCACGTCTATCGTTAAATAATGAACGAAAACTGATTTGATAATAACAGGACATTTGTCTATCAATTTTTTGTCTTTTGATGTTATTATTACAATCAAACAGAGAGAAAATAAGCCTCAAATCTAACAATCAGACACTTTAATAACCTATTTAACAATATATATTTACACTTGCTCGATCGATTGGGGTTTTCACTAGATAGGTTAAAGCTCTATATAAATGAGAAGTTTTTTCCGTTACTTTTGTTTTTAACTATTCGGTATTTGAACCATTTAGCCTCGATTAATCTTGATGTTCCGTGTTAAAATAAATTCATATCTAAAGTTCGAATATGAGATTTTAACGAAATAGTTTATATATCAATCTTGCCGCTATTTATTTCCAAGATGAGATGAAAACCCTAAAATGTGGTTTTTGGCCCACAAAGGGTTTCCATCAAACACACAAATGGACAAACTAGTAAGGCAAAAGCACAATCTTCACATGATAAATTGAGTAGACAAATTTGAAACCAACTCCAATCAAGTCAATAGTGTTTGAGTTGCAATTTGGATATGCACTAAATTTAGCTCCAATTAAACATGTGAAAATATATGTATATATAAATAATATTAAAAAAATAAATAAACTCATGTATACCACACATATGAAAACCAAGTTGCAAAATCCTTGTCTTTGTCAAAGAAATAATTCATCACTCAATATTATCCTATACTCGCTTAAGAAGTCTATTTATTCAGTTCATAACGCGTAAAAAGCCAAAAAAAGATGATGAAAGCATTCCTAACTATATTTTTTCTTCATTTTCATCGACGTTCAAATCTAAATGAACAAAAACGAAATATATTCATTCCTTCGCGAAGCTCGATGAATAAAGATAAACAAATGAGATAAATGCAAATAGTTACTAAATCATATTCCCTTTTGGTGCCATCCATAGTGTTTTCTTATCCTATAATTTAATGGTCTCATCTCAATCTCATAAGTTATTGGGGCTACATGTAATTGAGTACACACAAAAATAAGATCAAATAATTTTTGATATTTTTTTGTTTTTCCACACAAGTCTTTTCTTTGCTGACAATAATCAATGAATACTCTGTTGAAAATTTGCTATTCATTTTAGGGTTTTTTTTCTCCTTTTTTGGCTACTTTTTATCAATTAATTTTGTTAAAGAAGTTTTTATAAACCTCTTATCTTGATGTATAATATAATATAATTTTATAAGCCAATTTATATAAATATTTTACACTGTTTTTCTACTTTAATAGAATATGAAAATATTACAGAATTTAATTTTAAGTTAGAGCAGGGAATAACCTTTGTCTCATATAAAACAACTAAATGCACCTCGATATATATTGATAATATATATATAGAAAAAACTAATTGTTAATTGGTTAATAATAGTGTTAGATTTGTTACTAGAGTTGCATATGGGAAATAGATTTTTTTAACCTAATGATATATTAAAAAAATAAAACTTTTAAAAATACACCATTTTGTGGGATTGTTGCATCAATTATAGGACCATTCAAGATGGTGAAAGTCAAAATAGTATTGAACTATTTTGGTGTATAAAATTTAAGAGACTCGTTTTTTTTAGAAACAATTTTCTATACGATGTTTGAGAAATTTAAATTTATACTGAAAAGTCTAAAAGTATTTTTATAAAAATAATTGTAAACTCAGAACTCGAACGTGAAACACTATAAATTTATTCCATAACAAAGTAAAAAGGCAAAAAATATGTAAGTATGATTGTGCTCCATCTTCCATTCATATAGGCATTGATGTAAAAAGGAAATGGGCTTTTGTATATATGCTATGATTTGGTCTTAAGGCATGCAATGGATCATGGCCTACCAATTTTGATAGTGACAAACATTCATCATTTTCAATTTTTTCCTTTTTATTTGGACAATGAGAAGTGTTTTTTAATTTTATAAAAAAAAAAATTGAATTTTTGGACCATATGGTATATAGATTTCCCAATGGTATATTGATAATCCAAAGTATTCAAATTATTGAGATAGTGATGGTTTCATGTGGTTTTCATATTACTTGTTAGAAATTAAACCTACTTTTTAATTCTCCACTCATTTGATATGATATATTGACTTTCTTTTTTTAGGTTAAAGAAGTAATTTAATTTTAAACTTTTCAATTTATTCTTCGTAACATAATTTTATAGTCAGAAATTTAACGGTTTTATAACAATAATATACCAAGAAAATTTGTTTGTCAAAACATTTTCGATAGGAATCTCAAATTTTCAATGGATTTTCACCGAAAATATCCATTTGAAATTTCCATGTTTATCAGTGTTTGAGATAGTATGTTTCATTTCTCGTTCGTTTAAGCGCCTTTAACGTGAAATGAGACAGAGTAAATTGTAATGCAAATAATTTATCTCTTAATAAGATTTCTTTTTAACAACTACTAAACTCATGTAACCCTATCTACCAACATTTGGTGGAAAAAAAAGTGAGATGATCATAGAATTTATCTTTTTGTGTTTTAAAAACAATTATGGCACTATGTCAATGCTTTAGATCTCAATGTCTAGTAATGAAAGGGAAAAAATAAACTTTTTCCACATAAAACAAAAATTGTTATATTTGAAATGAATCTCAAAAGAAAATACTTAGTGCTAAACCATGCTTAATCATGTACATACAACCAAGTAATAATAACTAGCTAACCAACCAGGGATGTAGTAGGACAGTTGAGATTCTTTTATTCTTAATCAGATATTTCGTGTTCGAGCCTTGAAAATTAAAAAAAAATCTTTTCGAGAGCACGCCAACCCCAAAAATAGGATTTACAATATAAGAATCGGGATTAATCGAGCTCCAATTTGATTTTCTCATCATACAAATGGAAAAGGTTAGAATAAAACGAAAAATATTTATTTTCTTATAGGACAATGAAGTTGAAAGTAATTGCATGAATATAAATTAATAATAGTGCATTTACTTGCACCACAACAGAAACTAACCCTAATAATTATGGAAAATTACATAAATTAATATATTTTTAAAAATAATTACTGATTTTAGCGATACTTTTTGTTTATTATCATTTATAGCAATATTGTGATAAATCTGTAATATGTATTAAAAGTAAATTATGTATGCAATATATTTGAATTGTAAATGTTTTTGAAATATATTATATTTATTTGGTAAAAAATTGATACATTGTATTAAAATGTGTGATAAATGTATTATCCATCATTAAAACTTGTATTATATTTTTAATAATAAATTTATCTTTGTAATATGTATTAAACTTGTATTATAAATGAATTAAAAGTGGTCAAGTGAAAAAAAAATACTATTGTTATAAATGGTAAACATTTTTTTATTATAGTATATTTATGTAAGTTTCAAATTTTGTAAAACAAAATAAAAACAGATAGAACTCGTTGTATATATATACTGATTATATACTTGTAATATACACTGGTATACATCGACGACGACGACGACTACAGTCTATATATAATCTATCATGCTTAAGAGAGTGAAATATTTATCGCTACTAATTTTAATTCGCCCTGCTTACAGCTCATTTAAGACGGAATACTTTTTCCTATATAAAACTTCTTTATTTTAAAAACTCAAACTCGACACCTTCGATTAAAGGTGAAAAAATCACATTATATTTTACAGTGATATAAGCAAGTTGTTAAAAACACATACACACTATCGAAATAATGAACTGATTAATCTAAAATTTATATCGTTAAAGTCTATTTAAGTGAAATCCTTATAACTTTTAGATACTTTTGTGGTGTGAAATGCCTATGATATGATATATAGTTTTTGTGGTGTGAAATCAATTTGTATAAGTTGATATTATCCTAAATTTGAACAATACAAAATTAAATAAGATTTAAGATTGGAAAAATCTAAAAAGGGATTTTATTATAAGATAAAAATAAATTAGGAATATTTGATATCACAATAGTCAAGATTCTCAAGCTTTTTTTGTCTACTCATAAATATACACTGTAATCTTTGATTCTTTTACTTTTTTTTTCGACTTTCCGTCATATCTTTTAATATAACCACTAATATATAATTTTTTATTGGGGGTTGAATTAGAGGATTTTTGGATTAACTAATATTGTTTTAAAATAATGTTTGTGACTATTAATTAGTAGTATCCAAATATAGTAATAATTTGGTTTGCTCTTTTCTTTTTAATATATTTATGATATTTGAATTAGCTTAAGCGTATTTTTTTTGTCATCTATTTTATCAAATATTTATTGCGTACTTGTCTCGTACGAATATATTTATCGAATAATTTGATCATTGAGGTTTAAATATATAAAAAGAAATTACCTAATATATCTTATCGCAATCGAGACTTGAGCAATAATCGTCGAGATATTATATAATTTTGTTGATCTTTTTCTGCTGATATGATAGTAAAGTTGAACTTGAATCTTGGTCTTCGATTTCTTTTATTACAACTCGAACTTGAATATTGGTCTTTAAGAATTTGATTGATCAATCTTTTTTACGTATAAATTTCGATGATATCATCACTAGTTTATGTGCAATATAACTACACTATCAAACGTTTGCTATCTATTTTTATCAGTATAATTGCAAAATAACGTTATCCATCAAAACTTCAACAACTAAAAAAAATCACTTTATATTTATCTTAGGTTATAAGTTTGTAACAAAATCCAAAAAGAAAAAAAAATGTTTTTTTCTCTACTTTATTTTTACATTCAAATTATTACAACAAAAAAAAATAAGTTTTTATAGCTTTATGGAGTAGTTGAAATACCTTTCCACAAAGGTCAATATTAACCAATGTTTTTGTTAATTTTTGAGAATAATCATTAGTTCCTTTAAGATTTAGATCTGTCAATTACTTCCAATTTAAAATAAAATAAAATATATATATATGACAATTATTACTGAGCTAAAGTTTAATTAGAAGTTGTGCCTTTAGATCTCTAAATCAAAGTGAATTTGGATAATTATCAGTGTATTCTCAACTTCGTTGGTCTTGGATTTGAATTATAGTGATAAAATCAGTAAAACTTAAACGATTATAAAATATCATATTAAAATGAAATAAGAAATAAGTATAAAATTACTATCACTTTATGACATATTAGCGTTATAATATGGAATTTCATAAAATGTTCCTTCTCTTAAACGAAAATACTTTTATTTTTGTTTTAAAACTTCTCAACATATTTTATTATCATATTATTAAAAAAATGTAATTTACATTTTAGGAAGATGATTGTGAATATTGCTAAGTTTTTGTAACATTATTATGTCAACTCTAAGGTTATAATTAGGCAACTATCTACAAAATGATTAAATGTCTTAATAGATAAAATTAAGAGATAATTATGATTCTAATTACTTTCATTTCAGACTTTACTTATGAAATTATATTATTATTATTATTATTATTATTATTATTATTATGGTTTCCAGACTTATTATATAGAGCTAATTACTGAACTTGAAATGTGTTTAAATTAAATTATTTACAAATTGCAGCCAAATAAAATATTTGTATAAAAGAATTAAAAATAAGATTTTACAAGTTATTTAAAGCACAAAAATATAACATGGTCAACAAATTCAGTCAACAATTCAACTAAAAAAGAATATGACACAGATTATTTTGAGACACAAAAAAAAAAAAATTATGTTGTCAGAAAAATCAGTCAACAATTCTATAGAATAAAACCTGTTAAAATATAGATTGTACATAAAATAAAATAGGTTAATTAAAAGAAAACATAAGATAAATAAATTATTACATAATTAAAAAAAAATAGTTGAAAACATCAATATGGACACATTCATATTTGATAAGTGTACATACTTTTATATAGGAATCTTTTACCCATTTCCCAAAAATAAAAATTTAAAAATAATTATAATGTCTTGTTGTATATATATTATAAAATTAATTAAATAAATAAAGTACAATAGTAACAAATATTAAAAAGTTAACACTAACTCATGTGCTTCCAACTATTGTTCCATCTTTTCATGCCCTCAACCCCCCCCCCCCAAACCTCCCAACCCCATTTAAAAGTTATTTTTTTTAAAAAAATATCGTTTAGTGTTCGATATTCGTTTTGAGGTATTTATTTAGTCAAAATTTACGTTGTTAAGGTCAATCAATAGAGGAAATACTGCTTCAGAAAAACGTTCATTCTCACATCTCAAATCGAGACATCTAATTAAGGTTTGATGATATTTCATTTATTCCACCATAACTTTAGTGGTAAATCGAAGATGTTTTTTCAATTTTTTACTTAATATTTTATACCAATTTTAGAGCTATACTATCTCGATTTCACATTACGTTATACTTAACTGAAAACATTCCTAATTATTATTTTTTCTATTTCTAAATTTGAATCGACGATTCAAGTTAAAAAAAAAAAAATTCTATCCATCCTACTACAATCCGAGACTGTCATTTGAGGGTGTGATCATAAAGAATCTTGTCCATTAATCAAGTAGGGTCCACTCTCTAAAAAAGATTATATTATCTTTTAATCAATGGTTAGAGTAATGTTTTAGGATAAACCAAGTTAGACTAGCTAATCCTCAAACCATGTGAAAAAAAATGGAGTTACTCAATTAGATGTAATAGTTTATAATTATTTAAGGATATAGATTATAGGGGTATTATATGATAGAATAGAAGCATTAATAGGCTCACAAAACCCTAAAAAGGTCCTTTTGTTTATAAATGGATATATATTATATATTAAAAAAAATAATTAAAAGTACGTTATCTCTGTTTACTTTTATTTATCATTTTGATACATCAAGAAACGATAATAATGTCTTTCATGTTCTGACATCAGCATTAGATACTTATTTTCTAAATCATTTTTCAAGACATTATTTAATAAGAATAGATTGTAAAATATATATATCAATAATTATTTTCTTAATAAATATAAAAATCAAATCTTGATAAATAAAATAAACTAAAGAAATTATAGATATATATATATATATATATATATATATATATATATATATAATTAATTTCTAAATTAATGAAATTTAATGAGACAATTACTGAAATGTCAGACAGCAGAGTATAAAACAAACATTAATAACTCTAGAAATGGACCAAGAAAATAATGAAACTCATAGAGAGCAGCCTTAATTTTATAATGTTTTATACTATTAAATCACCACAGTAAATTTATAGACAGAAATAGAGTAAGATTTTAAATTTTAAAATAATGATTTAGATTTTAAATTTAATATGTGTATATATTTAATGATTTTTTTAAACATAAATAAATTATTGAAACAAAATTATTGCATACAGTCGAATCTGAACATGAGATTCTATCTCTATCACTCCGCCCCATCTCTATATTACTTGCTACAACTTAAAAGTATCATCTAACAATATACTGTCGATATATATAACTAATTACTATTAGAAAATTAGTGTTTTAGATATTAAAAATATATAATTGTTTTTTTTAGCAAAAGAACAAACAAAGAATCCAAAAAACATGAAGTGAAAAGATATAACTATTTTATTTTTAAAAAAATAAAATAAAAATAAAACTAGAGAATTTTTTTTAACTAGCAGTTGTACCACCTGTCCAAATTCCCCACTCTAAATTCTAGGTTTTTATAGGGTAATGTACACAAAATATAAATAAATACAAGAATGTTGGCCAAAAAGGAAAAATAAAACAGTCTTAAAAGGAGAAAAATAATTTCATCATACCCTAATAGGACACAATGAAAAAATTTGGACCACAAAAGACCAATGGAATAAAGTGAATATACATATATACATTCAAATTTTTCAAACCTCGAGAGGCGGAATCAGAATTTAAAATTCATAAATTTAAGATATTAATATTTTGATGTTATCAATCGGATTTTAAATTAATAACTTCTGTATATTAATAAAAAAAGTATAAAATTAAAATTAAAATTATTGAATTCAGCTGAACTCGTAACGATAGGTTTAGAAAAATAAAGAAAGAAAGTGCCTTACTACTTAGGACATTGGGTATTACATTCCAAAGGAGTATGATATATGGTGACATTTAGGGGCTCAAAGCAAATATGTGACTCTCCCAAGAAGGAATTGAATTATCCAAAAAAAAAAAAAGTTTTAAAATTTATGTGACATTTTTTTGGAATTTGTATCAAGAATTATTTTTTTTAAAAAAAAAATGAGTTGTCTCCAATTATTTGGGTAAGTGAAAACTTTTTATACCACTAATGAAAAACCACTTGTCAATGTTTATGGAAAATATCATGTAATTACAAATTAATCATTCAATAAAAATTTAATATAATAAGTGGATCTTAATATTTTTAGCCAATATATGGACTAAAATAAATTGTCCTACCTAGTTGTAATTGTTATATATAATCGTTCGAAATTGTTCAACGAATCTAAAAAATGGTCATTCGTACAGATAAATCGATAGAGATTCTTCTCAATATTTTTTTAATCGAGTATGTTATACAAAACTTTGCTATTGCAGTTTTACATCAACTGTGTGCTTTGCAGGTTATTGCACAGTTGGATTTACCCAGTGCTTAGTTAAACAATGAAGACTATGATAAAGATTATTGCGGAGGCAAATTATTTTGAAATTCATATATATATATATATACACACACACACATTAAAATCAATTTATAAACAACATTATCCATATACGTCTATAATATTTTTAGCGAATTTTTCATTCGAAAATCTCTTATTAAGCTAAATTCTTAGAGGACATTTGTTGAAATATAATTATGTGCTAATTAACTTAATTTTTTTTTAATAACTTGAAGTAAATAATATAAAAACTCAGATGCATAGACCTACTAATGTATCTCACACTTAAAAAAAACATAATTATAACTTCAAAGTAGCTAGGCAATTAATTCTATAATTTTCTTCATTGTTAGGTAACCATGATTTGCATAGTAATTAAATAATTAAATGTAGAATTTTACTATTTGTAAGTAAACTTGAGAAAATTTTATATACGTATAACTATATAATAATTATTTTACAATACGTAGATAAAATACAACTTCCTACCTATATCTTAAAATAATATTATAGTGGCACAAGCATGCTTATACTATAGTCAATACCATAATTATTCAATTTGATAGATTGCAAACCTACCTAATCAATAGTTTGAATAAGTTTTATTATTGAGTTTTATATTATACTAAATATATCATTATGATTGTTAAAAGATGTGGTGTAATAGATGTGACTGTTCCTTTCTTAACTAAAAATTTCGTTTCGAGTCTTACATATGAAAAAAATTATTTGTAAGGAGCGTTTCTCTCGAATGAGACCCATGCATTACAAATATGAGAATAGTTGTATTTTTATGTACCAAATATTTGGAAAAAAAATGTATTATTACTACAAAATATAATATATTCAAGTTGACCTGAATATTAAAAAATTGTAAAAAAAGTGCATATTTAGACCAATATGTTTACATTGGTTCTAATTAGTTAGACCTTTGTTTTCTTTAGTCTCAAATTTTCAAATAAAATAATTTGTTGAATCAAAATTATAGGGAATATTAGTTGCAGCTCAGAAGTATATTTTCTTTAAATAATAGGGAAAATTTCATTTCTTTTAATAAGGGAGAAGGGTTAAAAATGCCCTCAACGTATTCCAAATGGTTCAAAAATGCCCTCCTTCCATTTTTTGGTTTAAAAATGCCCTTAACGTTTTTTTAAGGTTTAAAATTGACCTTTTTTAACGGTCTGCTGACATGGCAAACGTGACATGGATTTTTTTTTAAACATTTCAAAATCTATGACCCATTTGGTCTAAAAATCAATTTCTAAAAAATTGACCCGACAATCGTTTTTGGGTCCTTTATTTCCATTGCTTTAGTTCTCTTCTTTCTTTTTTTCCTTCAATTCATACGTTCCATCTGCTTCTGGTTTTCATTATAGAAATCTAACTCAATAAAATTGCTGCACAATTCTTATCAATTTATTCATGTCTCTCTCATTAGTTTGGAGTGGTATTCTATTTCTTTCTTCTGCAACTTCCAACCATAAAACATAATAATACTAAAATAAACTTTTGACAAGTAAAACAAATCAACAATACACATAGCTAAACAAATCAACCATGTTGTCTAACACCATTAATAATACAAAATCAGCAAAAACACAAGGTGTTTGGACTCCACTAGCAGTAAAAAAAAATTCTACAATAATGAAGACAAAGACAAATAAAAGAGAAGGGACATGGACCACTACAACTAACACAATACAAAGAAAGCATAAAAAGATTCAAAATACATGATTTTTTAATAGATACTCAAATACTCTGTATTCTAAAAAAAATAAAATATTACCTTAGTTGCAGGGTAATGAAATCAACTGAGTGAAAACTTGAAGTAACAAAACAACATAACTAGAAGGTGTTGTGATTTTCACCTTATTCCTCCATCTTCGACGACTGCTACAAAAAGAAAGCTGAGAATCGTGTGCTAAAATGGAGTTCAAGAATATATAGGTTAAAACGTAAACGGGTTAGTGGGTGGGTTTGAGTTTTTATAACATAGATGGGTCGGGTCGTTGGGCTGGATTATGAAAATTTAGGTGGACCAATAAGATGAAGGCATTTGTCTAATTTAATGATTCATCATTTGCCATGTCAGCAGACCGTTAAAAAGGGGCAATTTTAAACCTTAAAAAAACGTTAAGGGCATTTTTAAACCAAAAGGTGGAAGGAGGGCATTTTTGAACCATTTGAAATACGTTGAGGGCATTTTTAACCCTTCTCCCTTTTAATAATTGCGCTAAGCCAGCAATTTCTTTTCATATTTTATATATAAATTAAACGATTTTTATAAGTTTATTGAAGATTTTGACATACTTTCTTTAAAAATGAAAATAATTTCATTTTTATTCATGTCTTTAAAATACCTTAAATTTGATGTGAATTGTTAGTTTTTTTTTTTGAACTATCAACAACTTTAAAAATATCCCTTTACTTGACTAATTAGACTTGAATACATTCTACGATCTTGCAACATGAGCAAAATACACAACTAAATTCTCTTCGAGTTTAAGGGTGTTTTCAATGTTTTTTTCTCGACTTTTTATTAAGAATCTCATGTTTCTATAAAAGTTTGAAACCATTCCATGTCATTTGGCAGATCGAGTATGTATCTAACTTTATTTAATTAAATAAAAAGATATTTTTAAGGCTATTAATAATTCGAAAACACAATTGTTGCACTAAGTTCAAACAGGTTTTCAATACTTCTCTCTTTTTATTATAGTCCATTTTTCCTTTTAAACTTTTTTTCATCTCTAATTTCATTTTTTACTCCTAAATTAATTTAATTAAAGAAATTAAAAAGTGACAAGAATTTGCATCACGAACAGTGGTAAGATTGTAAAATTAGTTAACGTGGAGGGTAACTATGGAATACGTCATCCTGACAACAATTCCCACTAAATGCAAAAACTCAATTTGCTGACTACGATTTCTGAATAATTTCTGACTTTTTTTAATTTTTTAATTAATTAATAATAATAATAAAAAATATATATTAAATATTATATTTAATACTCTAAAAAAAGAAAAGAGACAAAGTACAAAACTTAAGAGGTCCCTAGATAAATTGCCCCCACTGAAAAGTAGGTTGCTTTACAAATAATCCACCTCTTTTCACAAAATAAAATAATACAATAAATAAATAAATAAATAATTATGTACTTTAAATAATATTTTTTTTCCAACAAAAGCTAAAATATAATAAAAAGTTAAAAGGAAATCATCATTTTACTTTTCTTGTTTAGGAAAAGCATTAGATTTATGTTTTTTCTATGAAAATTAGACTTTTTTTTTTTTTTGGATAAGAGATGAAAAAAACTTAATTTTCAAAATCATTAATTAATTTTTTCAAAAATTTATCCTCGATGAGGGATTTTCAATTGAAATTTCGTTGAAATTTAATTATTTTATTAAAGATTTATCAATTTTTCAATTAATATATAGTTTAATAATACATGCATAAATATAAAATCTGAGTAAAAAATAGCAAATAAATAAAAAAATTGAAAATAAGTATTCATGTGGATTCTTACTTCCAAGTTAGATGAATAATTGAATTATACTTAATTAGTATCATTTATATCTACTTTAAGATATAAATATTTTGCATGGTCATTCTCGTAATAAATATTCATGTGGATTCTTACTTTATGTATTTTTAAAAAAATTATTTTAAACCACATAACTAAAATCTCATTAAAGTTCCTTTTAATTTAATAAAAGGGCCATGGCTAATATTTAAACAAAATAAAAATCTCATTAAAGTTGATTATTAGAGTAATTAGTTTCCTATCTTAGAGGTATCTTTTCTAAATCATGAGAGATTATGATAGTGTATATATTATATATATGTTGATTAATTAAATATTTTAAATTTAAATTTAAAATATAAATTATTTCTGATGAGGAACACTTTACTTCTAATATAAAAGAAATTATGATTTGAATTCTTGTAAATGATTTTTAAAAAATTGAGAACACCGTCTAAATTATGGATCATATAATTCATAATTTAAATTTAATTAGACTTCAATATTAAACTTGAAATAAAAAGCATAAAAAAATATTTTATTAAAAATGCCGCCTAAAAATAAATCATATAATGTGTAATTGAAATTTAATATAATTATCAAATTTAATTTAAAAAAAAACAAAAAAAATCCATTAAGAACACCATCTCAAAAATTAATCATATATTTCATCCGTCTCAATTCGTATAATTTAATTTAATTAATCATAAAATTTAAGAAATAAAAAAAAACTTTTTAAGTTAATAATCTAAAATCAGTATTAAATATTTATGTAACTATAAATCATTTCATTAAAAATAAAATAAATATTTTAAAATTAAATATAAAATTATATTAATTTATTTTAAAATAAACTAAAATAAAAAATAATTATTCTATATTAATATTCATATTTAATCGAAATTCAATAGAGATATCGAACTAAGATTATTTGGCGTAGTCCCAATGCATAGTGAGCCTAATGAATTAGAAAGCCGACAGTGGCACATTACACGTAATTCTCTACTATTTCCAAGGCTATTTCTGTCAACTCCAAGAATAATTAAACTAATTAAAATTCCCTCACTAATTAAATCATTAGTGCATTTTAGCACGACACAAGCGCATGTTAGCACACTCACCACCACTATTTTTACCCCCTTTCCTCTTCCCTTTCTGCTGCTACTACTTCTTCTGGTGATTGAAAAAAAAAACACACAGAGCAAAAACACTAACAGCAGCCTCTTCTCTCAACTACCCACTTCCCAAAAAAACACACAATACACACAGTGATTACACTTTGGAACACCAAAAAGATTCTGTTTTTAACAACCCCAAGGATCAAGAACACACTGAAAACTGATAAAGTTTTGATCTTTACTCTTTTTAGTCACTAAAGATTCGTATATTTGTTGGGTTTTTGTTAAAAATGGAGAAAATTGTGTTTGTTGTTAACTGTGAACTTAAAGCTTGTGGTATAGTGTAGTTTTCTACTCCATTTACTTGGCTGAGGAAAAAAAGAAGCTCTTTTTTTTTCTTCTTCTTTCAGTTTCAACCTTTTTTTCTACCCATAGAATGGGTTGCAGGCTAAAATCAGTAGAAAATTTGGATCCTGTGAGAAAAAGAAGTGGTGGACTGAGAACTAAACAGGCAGGGCGTGGGTCTTGCAGGGGGAGTTAGTTTTTTTAATCTGTAATTTTTTAGCTGAGAAAAGTTGGAAGAGAAAGAAACTAAAGAATTGTGCAAAAATGGGGTATTTGCTGAAAGAGGTTTTAAAGACTCTGTGTGGAGTCAACCAATGGTCTTATGCTGTTTACTGGAAGATCGGTTGCCAGAACACAAAGTGAGTTTATTTCCCTATTTTTTCAATGAATAGAGTTTTTGTTTTCATTCAAGAAAATGTAATAGTATTGGCTAGTGACTTGAGTTTGAGGTTTTATGTGAAAGTTTTGTTTGATGGAAGTGAAAAAAAGAAGTGATCTTGGCTTGTTGGTTGATTTCAGATTTCATGTTAATTCTTGTTTTAGTTGTTTCATGTGGTGAAAGTTGAAAAATCCAATCTTGGCTTGTGGATTTAGACATTGAGTTAATTTTGATGTGAAATTTCTTTTCTTGGATGCCATGTACTGCTTTTTGTGTTAATTGACTTATTTACTCCACTGTTGTATTTTGATTTGTTGCACTTGAGGTTAGTGGTAAGGTCTAGTATAATCTACCCTTTGCTAGATCCAACTTGTGGGATTATGTAGTTGTTGTTTCTTGTCGGGTTTAGCTTCTTTTTTTTTTGTTCTTTTTTACTAAACCAAAAAGAAAATGAGAGTTGATAAAAGAGAATACTGATCCTATAATCTTGCTTATGATTTGATTAAAGAAAATTACTGTTTTATGAATTCATTTCTTTTTTGAGGCAAAATGGAGAAAAGGGTATGATTTTACTACTATTTTTTTTTTGTTTATTCTATGGCATTTGTTTTTTCATCTTTTCATTTTTCTTGTTGTACTGGTTTCTGTTTTGGATTTTGTGCTGACAACTATTCTTTCTCTTTGCTGAGAAAATGGAGGACAAATGAAAGTAATAAACTGAAAAAGTGTTGAAAGTCTGATGGTCCTTTTGTTGTTCAGCACTTCAGCTGTTGCTGCAACACTGTTAACTGAGTTTCACTGATTCTATTGTGTTCACTTCTTTGTTTTTGACCAAACAAAACTGCTAGCTTTCTTTAATGTGTAGCATTATACTGTGCTAGTAGGTAACAATGTGGTGTCTTGTTATCCATCCATGCTGATAGCTGTACTATTCTTGTTTTTTTGATTATCATATTATTTGTTGTAGTTACTATCTTATTACTTTGTTACTATATGCTATTTCTTGTACTTCTGTTTCTTCTTTTTTTTTGGACTGCTTCGTTAAGGTCTGCGTACATTCTACCCTCTCCCAACTCCACTTCTGATATTATACTGATTATATGTTGGTTGTTTTTTATTATGATATATATGATTTGACATGCTATAAATTTACTAGATGTTGTTGTGTTTTTGGTTTTCCTTATATTATCTGGAAACTGTCATTTTCTGCTTTTGGAATGTTGTGGTTTGTTCCAGTCCATTTTGTTTTGAAGAATCTTATTGGAATGAATGAAAAGGAAAAAATAAATGAAAGTGATTTGTTTAAATCTGATGAAACCCTTTATACTGTTATGATTTTCCTGTATAGGAACATATAATAATTACTCATTCTTGTTTGATTCTATGTGTTGTTATTCTCCAATTTCTTGTCTCTTCTTCTTCTTTGTTTTATATATGTACTTCTCCAGTAATCTTGTTTATAAGAACACATAGAACTGTCACTTTCTATTATAATATTAATGACACTGAATCTTGGCTTATCTGCTGGTATTTATTTAAGTTTTTCTAATGATTTTTTAAAACATTTTTTCACTTATACTAATTGGCAGGCTTTTAATTTGGGAAGAATCCTATTATGAACCATCAACATACTCCGGTATTCATGGAGTTCCGATGGTTGAGAATCCGGAATTGCCGTTCCATGATTGGGGCGTTTGCTGGGGTCCGGGGGAGGTACGTAATCCTCAGCTTATGAATCAAGCAGGGGAGAGAGTGCAATGCTTGTAAACAAAATGATGATGGAAAGTCAAATCAATATAGTAGGAGAAGGGTATACTATCTGAACTTTCAGTTTATTGATTATTTTTTTTATAAAAAGTATTGAAAAGATTGTCTGTTTATACCATGTCGTTGATATGAATAATTTTGCTTCTCAGACTAGTCGGACGGGCTGCAGTTACTGGGAGTCATCAGTGGTTTCATTCAGAGGGTTTAAGTAGAGTAGTTCATCCACAAGAGGTACATTTTGATATAATTCTTAGCATGCTAAGGTTAAGAGCCCGTTTGTCGTTGTGGAATTTGAGAAAAAAAATAGTTGTTTTCGAAGTGAAAATAGTATATTATACAAATTGGACTTGTTTTGAATTTTCTGTGAGTGATCACTCATTTAGACAACAACTTTTTGGTGTTTTTCAAAATATTTGGCCAAACATGATGTTCAACTCCGGAAAGAAGTAAAAAAATATTCATGAGAGAATATGTAGTATGCATTAGTATACAGGATTTATGCTTTCTCAACTGCATTTAGAAATTTGAATAGCTGCCCCTTGCGATAATCAGTTGTATGGTTAAAATTTGATACTTTTACCATTGAACCAAATTTGGTCTACAATTATTTTTATTTGTATTTTTTGGGGATGTGGGGAGCCTCTTTTCAAAAAGCTAAAGATAAACTTAAGCTAAGTTTAATCCTAAATCTTGTATTTTTTTTTGTAATGCGGAGATGTTATGGTATTTGTGTCCTGATGAAAGGCCTGATACTCATTGGTGTATCCATATGCTGTTGTTCTTTTAGGTCCTGAAAGAGCTCACGGGACAATTTTCTGCTGGCATCCAGGTACAATGTGTTTGATGTAACATTTATACTAATGTGTGTTTTAGTTTTGCTGGTCACTGATTCTTTATATTGTTGATACATGCAGACAATTGCAGTTGTTCCTGTTCTTCCTCATGGTGTGCTCCAATTTGGATCATGCTTGCACGTAAGTCCATTTT
Organism: Solanum peruvianum; assembly: GCA_027705065.1. NCBI lineage: Eukaryota > Viridiplantae > Streptophyta > Magnoliopsida > Solanales > Solanaceae > Solanum > Solanum peruvianum. The sequence goes on from JAKWJD010001765.1 coordinate 56,551,136, forward strand.
TCTTCCCCATTTTTAAATCGTACGCGGTGAAAAATAGACTTCAGATACTATGGCACTTGAGCGATATCTTCAAATGTTGCATTCATAAAAAAAAAAGGAAGAAAGGAATATGGCTGAAAAGATTAGGGGAAGGATATGGTATTTGTAAAACAGTTCTAACATGATTATCGGTTAGTATGACGAGATTCAGCAACATGTATGTGATATTTTTGTATTTATACAAGCTAACCATTTCACTTTTGTATTCCATTTTCTCCTTTTTTAAAAAAGAAAAATTGTATTTTCATCATTGTTGCCTTTAAAAGATATGTTAGGGGCCAAATAGAGTAGAATCTATAGCACTGTTGTGCTTAAGCCTTGAATTGAGGTTAAAAAACGTATTGAGCATTTCGCCTCGCTTGGATGTGCGCCTCAAGTCTCGTCATCAAGGTTCTAACACATGCTTTTCCTGGTCAACGAGGAGACACTAAACAATTGATATATTTAAATTCTCTGTTCATATATTTGTCCTTCATGCTTATAATTATTAGTCTTGGACTAAATATAAATATTTGTACTTTTTCTCCTTTTGCTTCTTCTTTCATTGAAGCCCACCATTTATTTGCGCTTATAGCCCCAACAGACTTTGGAGTTTTTTTTGCATTTTTTACTTTTGTTAATACTGATATTTAGGCTAATTGAGTGATTGAATTTCTCTTTTTCATTAATACCACCATAGAATACGTCATGTAAAATGGTCATTTTTTTTTTGCCTCAGATAATGGAGAACATGAGTTTTGTGGAGGATGTGAGGATACTGATAAGTCAACTAGGATGTGTCCCTGGTGTCTTGTTATCCGATGAGACTGCAATGAAAGATCCGATGGTGAATACTGGCACACCAGTTTATATGGGAAGTTCAGTTCTTGTAGATTCTTGTGTGAGCACAAACGTAATGAACTCTGCTCCGGTTATTGCTAGCTGCAGTTATCAGGGCAACTCAAGTCAGAATGATGGTTTCATTCGTCAAACTTCTTCCTCTCTGGCTGCACAAGTTCAGGATAGAATAATGCAGTCTACCGATTCATCATTTCAAGCCTCCAATATGACCCAGCGTTTTGTTGAATCTCATGATGATCGTCGGTTTCACAAGAAAATTATTCCAGAGGTGAAATCACACCTGTCTCCTAATAGCCAGCTAATAAATAACGTGATTAAAGCGGAGGTAATTTCTCCAAGCTCCAACTTGTGGATGAGTCAACAAGCTCCTTTACACATTCTGAGGCCTCCCTTTCATCAGCAATCTTTTACTGACTCATTAACTGTAGATAGCAGCAGCTTAAGCAATGTATCCCAGCTTAATGGTTTCACTGCATCTGATCCAAGACCCAATGATGTCCTGATCTCTAGTTATCATGGAAATTCAATTTCTCCATCCAATGGAGAAAATGAACTATGTAAACGAAGGGATGGGCATCACCGATCAATTCCATGCCCCAATTCAACTGCTGATGCCAATGGACTGTCAAACCTAATCAGTTCTTGCACAAAGTCGGCTGGAAATGGGCTTCAAACTACGTCAAAATTAAATGTCGGGGATGATTTGAGTACTCGTCATATTTCTGATGGTCAGAACGCACAATTTATGTGGGATGAGAGTAATGGAATAGTCGAAAATGATTTGTTTCAAGCACTTGGAATTATGCTAACACAGAATGAGCACCCATGCAGTACAAGCAAGTCGGTGCAAGAGGTTTGTGGTGAAAAACATGAGTATGTGGGGCAGAGTGCATTACCTGAAAATAACAAGTATGAAGATTCCTGTGTCCAACGTCAATCGGGGGATGACCTGTTTGATGTTCTGGGTGCTGATTTTAAAAATAAACTTTTCAATGGAAGCAGGAACAGTTATCAAAGTAATGGACCAGACTCAAACACATGGGATCGGGTTAAGAGTAACTCTACTTCTGTGCCTAGTCAGCAGGCTTCTTCGATAGTCAATCAAGGAAAGTCAGATAGTGGTTCATTCTTCGCTGCTGGTTTTGAGCGTCTTTTGGATTCTATATCGTCCAAGCCTTCTGCCAAGCAGAATATGGATGATGATGTTTCTTGTAGGACAACATTGACAAATTTGAGTAACTCCTCTGCTCCAAATGTGTCATCATCCTATGGCCGAGCTGGTTTCTCGAGTCAAATTCAAGGAAATGTATTTGGGAAACCCAAAACCCTTGCAAAACCAGGAGCAACGGTTTCTCGGTCATTTAGATCTGAGAAAGAAAAGACAGGATCTTATTCGCAGAGTAGTTCAATTTATGGGTCACAAATTAGTTCATGGGTGGAACAAGGTCATGATACAAAGCCAACTAGCAGTGTTTCTACGGGATATTCTAAGAAGCCTGATGAGACGAGCAAGACCGGTCGCAAAAGGCTTAAACCCGGAGAGAATCCTAGACCAAGGCCAAAAGATCGGCAAATGATCCAAGATCGTGTGAAAGAACTGCGAGAAATTGTTCCAAATGGAGCAAAGGTGAGCTACCTCTTTTGAACTATTTATCATTTCCTTCTCTAGTTTTGTAGACTCGTTGAATGAATATTCTCTTACAGATACCTTTTCCATTTTGGTTTTGTGATTTCAGTGTAGCATTGATGCACTACTAGAACGCACAATCAAGCACATGCTTTTCTTGCAGAGCGTCACAAAACATGCGGACAAATTAAAACAGACTGGAGAGTCAAAGGTTTGATTATAACCTTTTAACCTTTGTTATGATCCCATTGTCAAAAAATTGTTTTCAAGTTCAGATGATACACATAGAAATGTGTCTACAGAATGTTTGAATGACGAGTTAGCAAGTGTGCTACAAGAAGCCCGAATGTATGAAAATTACTTAAGACCTTTTCCCTCATGTTGCCAACTTGCAGATTATCAGCAAGGAAGGAGGATTGCTTTTGAAAGATAATTTTGAAGGAGGAGCGACGTGGGCATATGAAGTTGGTTCACAGTCTATGGTCTGCCCGATTATAGTTGAGGATCTGAATCAACCTCGTCAAATGCTCGTGGAGGTCAGGACATCTATAAATTACGAAGTTTTGACTCTTATGTGGTCTCATTCATTTATTTCAGCTGAATTGTTTTGTTTTCTGCAGATGCTTTGTGAAGAACGCGGTCTATTTCTGGAAATAGCTGACATAATAAGAGGATTGGGCTTGACCATCTTAAAAGGAGTTATGGAAACGAGGAACGACAAAATATGGGCGAGATTCGCTGTAGAGGTACACACTTCTGCCAAGTTCAACTGTCTACATGGTCGCTTACTAAGTTTGACCGTCTTATCTTACAAAACATGTCAAAGTTTTAGGGGCTATCTACGTATTATGCCTTCTTATAGTAGCCAAACATTTCAACATTTTGATGTTTAATTACAGGCAAATAGAGACGTGACGAGGATGGAGATATTCATCTCACTTGTTCGCCTCCTGGAGCAAACATCAAAAGGCGCAGAGGAATCTGCTAAGGCCATTGATAACAACACAGCAATGGTGCATTCGTATCATCAAGCAGCGTCCATACCTGCAACAGGTAGTAGACCTTGTAATTAACAATGCTCAACACTCGAGAGAGACTATGTGATCTTTCTCTGGACGTGTTAAGAGCGAGCAATCAACCATGCTTGCCATGACTAACATTGTACACTTATGCCGACCCTCGTGGTTATTTCTCAAAGCTAATCCTCATTTTTCGCCACAAGTATCCAGACTCTCTATGTATCAAGCCTTTTAGTCCCCTCTCATGATTGCTCTTGTAGAATGGCGATGAATCGTTCGAGCTAGTTGGTTTTTTTTTTGGCTCTTGCTCTTTGAAGTACTATAATTTTGATTAGGTACAAGGAGAAGGGGAATGGTTTTTTATTGTTGTATAGAAAAAAGGTGGAGGGTAATAGGAAGTAAGCTTAGGTGTGTTTATTTTAGTTAATATTTGTCTACTTAAATGTTTTTTTCTGGCTTTAATTATGTCTTTTTTGCCAGCTGAAATATTCTTGTTTGCATTATTATTTTTCCTTCTCTTAAACTAAAGAATTTACTTACCTTCGATTGTATCATTGCTATGGAAAGTGAAAGTCGTTTTATTCAGTACGAGATTGCTTAACATCTCAGTGTGCTTACACCTCTCGCTTATTGAAGTTTTGTTTAAAAACCTTATTAAAAATTTGTATAGAGAAGGGTTTCCCACGGGCTAGTAGTTCTTCGGTATCAACTTAGCTGTTCGATGTTGCTATTGGCATAACAATTAATAAACTATAGGTTAGCCCAACCCTATCCTTTCGTATTAGGGTTGACTTTTCACTATTCTCCCTTTAACACCAACGATAGATAAGAATCGGATTGTCTCGTGACTTTTTAAACCTAACTCACAAATACCACCATTCTAAGTAAGAACTTCTGTATGGTTACAAGTTTTAAAAGTTTTATGGCCACACAAATATTGTTTTTTTAAAAAATGAAATGTTAATAGCATAATATAACTCTTAAACTTAGTGATGCATGTTATTTATGGATGTACACTGAGTAAATTTTCTTTTGTGTGAAACTATACAAAAAAAAAATATTAATTACACCAGATAAATTCGATGTGAAGAACTCGATTAAGAAGACATTGATAAAGAGTCTTCGAATATCACATGTTACACCGATTCAATCGCCGATTAATTAATATTTTTGTCAAAGTAAGAAATCTAGGCTTATAGGATATGAAGTTGGGTTGGTTCCTCAAAATATATCTTTTCTTTGTTATAATAATATTCCTTTATTTCAATGACATATTCCTGAAAATTTTTATCCCCAACTTATATGGTTAAATTGGATGCTAAAAGAATCAAATATTTGTTTGTCTGTGCTATTTTTTCATAAGAAGAAAGAATAAATTTCTACACCGAAAATAATAATATTTATTTACGTATTTTTAGATTTATTGTAATACGTTTTTTTATTTTCAAGAGTTATGAACGATGAAAAGATTTCGACCATTCTTATAAGGGTAAATGACATTTTTGGGTCCCACAATTATTACATACCATTAAGTGTATATACACTTAATCACAATTAACTAAAATGTGCACTTTGATTCTTTGCTTATTTATATCCACAAATTTATCATTATCACATACTTTCTACCTAAAAAAAAGTCCAAAAAATACATGTTTCAATTAATTAAAAATTAAATTTATTTTGTCAAATGACATAAGAATCAAAATAAGAAATTATACTATTATCTTTCAAATAATTTTGTTCTTGTGATTAGTTTTACATAAAAATAAATTCAAGAAGTTTTTTTTTTTTTATTTTTTATGTATAAAAGGTCAAAATAAAATATGAGAGTTTTTGGAGAAAATATATTTTGTTTTTATTTAAATTGGGGATAAGGATTTGAAAAATATCTCAATTTTGATCGAATTTGCTTTTACGGTACTAAATTTTCACGAGGACATATTACCCCCTCTGAACTATTTAATAGTGTTTTTTTACCCTGAACTATTTCAAGTGTATTTTAAAGGTTTATATGTGCCCTCGGGAACACATTACTATTTATAATTTTGCATTATTTTTTATATCCACATGGACAAATATATATATATTTAAAATACGATATTTAATAGTCTAGGAAGATAATAGATCCTCATGTAAATTTAGAATCGCATCAACAAATTCGACTAAAATAGAGATAATTTTCAGACCCCAAAAGATATGGAGGAGAGATCTACCATAGAAACTATCAAGTCCGGCCTAAAACATGTATTTATATTAAGAATGTATATATACTTAAAATTACGATTTAAAATTCATAAATTTAAAATTTTCGACTCTGGACTCAAATAAAGCGACTGTCTGGTTGTCCTAACAAATCAGTACAACAACATATCTTATCAATAAAAGCATGCTAATATTATTATTTTTCTAAATATTATTATTTTCCATTTATTTATTTATTGATTTATTTATTTTGTTCTAGCATTGATGCTTTTTGTCTACTCATCAACCCTATTTTCATGACTCTTTTCCACCTTTAAATTCTTAATTATTAGGATTGTAGTATGGAGTTTCGGAATAATAGTATAATTGTCTCTGTGTGATCTATAAATCACAGATTTAAATTGTGAAAATCGTAACTAATATACTTATATTAGAATAGATTGTCTCAATTACACTCTGAATATGTGATCTTTTTCCAAACTTAAATAACGCGAAATATTTGTGTACAGAGTTGCCTAGTATCGTAAAACAAATAAATCTTTACACCAAAAGGAATATCTAAATTCTATTCTATAGCTGGATTACTTCACTACTACACTCCCAGATCATATATATATATATCTATATATATATATATATATCTATATATATATATATATATTATCCTCTATATATATATATCTATATCTATATATATCATATATATATATATATATATATATAATATATATAAAAGTTAGTTCTTTATAATTATCATAAAACTTACCTCTATAATTATCATTCATGAGAAATAAAATTAATATAAATAAACGTTAGTTAATGTATATCATTCAATCATTTATTCGTGGGACATTTCTATTAAACATAGAAATATAAAACTAATGCAATAATGTATACATTTGAATCAAATAACTCTAATATATAAAGTTTGCTCGGTAGAGGGTCGATTTTGAACTTCACTTTGCACCATGAGGTCGCAAATTCAAAATTATCAACCCCCTTGCTCTATCACATATAATTATATTTACGTATTATTTTTTTTGAAATTAATGAATACATGACGTACACCCTCACATAAATACATGATTTGTCTGCCTCTGCGTCTGGATACAAATTCAGTTGAACCAATAGTTTTTGGTCAAACAATATATTTATATAAATAAATTTATTAAAATATGTATAAATATTAAATTTAAAATCTATAAAATCAAAATTCCGGCTTTTGATTTTTAGGGAGTTGTTTAGTGTTTTCTTGATTTATATGTATGTCAATGGAAAATACAACAAACTTGTAATATTCTTTTTATCTTATATTGATAAAGAGGCTAATACTCTTCAATTTTGAAATTTGGAGTATAAATATTCTTCCTTTAATATTAAGGTGATGCATGTATACCTAGTTCATTGTATAACAAGTAATGTATATACATATATTATTACTATCTAATAAATGATGCATATTTACCTTCTGATGTATCTATCAAATGATACATATTTATCGTTTTCGTATATACCTTAAATATTTATTTGAGACTGAAACGTAGTTGTATCATTTATGTCTCTAGCTCCTATATATTATTACTATCTAATAAATGATGCATATCTGATGTATCTATCAAATGATACATATTTATCGTTTTCATATATACCCTAAATATATATTTGAGACTGAAATGTAGTCGTATCATTTATGCAACTAGCTCCTATATGTACGGATGGAAACTTCACACACATGTAATAATATTCTTCCCAATATTCTTTTTAAGATTAAATAAAATTTTGTCATTCTCAACCACTCATATATTTTAACATTCGATATTTATTTTGAAATTTAGTTAATTTAATTTTTATAGGACAAGCTTTATGATATATAGTGATAGTGTCTTCTTACCAAGATTTTTTTTTCGAATATCGAATTTGAACCTGTAGTATTTAGTTAAAAGTATAAAGGAACCTATTCATTTTATCGCAAGTCGTATGATAATTTAAGCTAATAAAATGCATGAATTGGTATATATATATATATATATAATATATATATATATATATATATATCTATATATACCCTAATATATATTTGAGACTGAAACGTAGTCGTATCATTTATGTCTCTAGCTCCTATATATTATACAATCTAATAAATGGTGCATATTTACCTCTGATGTATCTATCAATGATACATATTTCATATATACCCTAAATGTATATTTGAGACTGAAACGTAGTCGTATAATTTATGTCTCTAGCTCCTATATATTCGGATGGAAACTTCACACACATGTAATAGTATTCTTCCAAATATTCTTTTTAAGATTAAATAAAATTTTGTCATTCTCAACCCCTCATATATTTTAACATTCGATATTTATTTTGAAATTTAGTTAATTTAATTTTATGTAGTACAAGCTTTATGATATATAGTGATAGTGTCTTCTTACCAAGATTTTTTTTCAGAATCGAATTTGAACCTGTAGTATTTAATTAAAAGTATAAAGGAACCTATTTATTCTACGCAAGTCGTATGATAATTTAAGCTAATAAAATGCATGAATTGGTGTGTGTGTATATATTATTATTATTATTATTATTATTATTATTATTATTATTATTATTATTATTATTATTATTATTATTATCTAATAAATGATGCATGTTTACCTTCTGAGGTATCTATCAAATGATACATATTTATCGTTTCGTATATACCCTAAATATATATTTGAGACTGAAACGTAGTCGTATCATTTATGTCTCTAGCTCCTATATATTATTACAATCTAATAAATGATGCATATTTACCTTCTGATGTATCTATCAAATGATACATATTGTTCATTTTCATATATACCCTAAATATATATTTGAGACTGAAACGTAGTCGTATTATTTATGCATCTAGCTCCTATATATTCGAATGGAAACTTCACACACATGTAATAATATTCTTCCAAATATTCTTTTTAAGATTAAATAAAATTTTGTCATTCTCAACCCCTCATATATTTTAACATTTGATATTTATTTTGAAATTTAATTAATTTAAATTTATGCAGTACAGGCTTTATGATATATAATGATAGTGTCTTCTTACCAAGATCTTTTACCGAATATCGAATTTGAACTTGTAGTATTTAGTTAAAAATATAAAGGAATCTATTCATTCTATCGCAAGTCGTATGATAATTTAAGCTAATAAAATGCATGAATTGGTATGACAAAACAATTAAATGTGAACCATTTTGTAACGACCTGTTTAGTCGTTTTGAGCAGCAGATTTTAATTCTGAAAAAACTGGCCATGACCACGGGCACTGCGACGGACCGTCACAGGCCGACGGCCCGTCGAGGGTGCGTCGTTTCAGCATACTTAGAATTCTGAAATTGATACTGAAAATCGACTCTCTGTAAATTGTGACGGACCTGCAGGACGTGCCGTCACATCCACGACGAACCGTCGTGAGTTTCCCGTTGCAAACACTTCAACTTTTTGAGAATTTGGTACAAGACGAGGTTTCTGACCGTCATGACGGAGGTGCAGGACGGACCGTCACAGGGGTGACGGGCCGTCGCAGTCCACATAACGTCCTGTGGGCTGCGACGACCATCGTGACGGACCGTCGCAGGCACGACGGCCCGTCACAGGTTGCGCAAGTCCCAGGCAAAATAGATTCCTCTACACTTTTTAAGGGTCGTTTTGGACTATTCTTTCCTTATTATAAAGATTGAGGGTTAATATTAATAAGTCTAATTACTTGGGGGTTAAAAAGAGGTAACCTTAAGTTATTGGGTTCTATTGTCCTCTTTTAGTCTTAATTATATGATAATTAGGGTAAAGGAAAGAGGGTTTGAATAAAACAACAGAAAGAACAAAGAGAAAAAGAGGGATCGTCGAGAGGGAGGAGAAAACGCAGCTTGAGGATTAGCTTGTTTGATCAATTCTTCGGTGGAGGTAGGTTATGTTATTTAAAAGATATTCGTAGTGAACTCTTGATAACGAATGATATGTATTGATGATATTGTAAACCTGTCTATATGCTTAATTGTATGCTTGCGTGAATATGATTATGTGATTTTGATAAAACAAGCATGATGAAAACCATTGAATCCCAAATCTTGAAAGAAACTTTAACCTAAGTTATTAATGATGATGCCTTGGTATAAAAGAAGGCTTGAGAAATTAAAGTAATGGAATTGATGATGCCTTGGTATAGAGAAGGCTTGATGAACGGATAGAATGATATTAGTGGATCGGAGTGTCACGTTCCGACACATAGTATTAGTGGATCGGAGTGTCACGTTCTGACACATAGTATTAGTGGGACGGGTGTCACGAACCGACACGTAGAACTAGGGGATCGGAGTGTCACGTTCCGACACATATAGGGGATCGGAGTGTCACGTACCGACACATAGTGGTAGGGGATCGGAGTGTCACGTTCCGACACATATAGGGGATCGGAGTGTCACGTTCCGACACATATAGGGGATCGGAGTGTCACGTACCGACACATAGTGGTAAGGGATCGGAGTGTCACGTACCGACACAAGAGGAAGAAAGATAATGAATCTTGAGAGATGATAATATACTCAATCAATAAACTTAATTCCCAAATGAGTATGGTATGGAGGCTTGAGCCCTCATGGATGATCTTGATGGTACTTGTTGTTGCTACATGTTGAGTTTAGTATTGATTTACAATATTGCTGATATATATTATCCTTTATTTGAGTTGGCCGATGATATCTACTCAGTACTACTTTGTGGTTGTACTGACCCCCTACTTTTATGTTTTCTTTCTTTGTTATTTGTGTAATGCAAGCAAACGTTCCGTCAACTTCAACTCAACAGTAGATCTAGCCAGTCTTTCACTCCATCGGAAATTCAGGGTGAGCTAACGCGTCTAGCTTGGACTGGATCTCCTTCTTCAAGTCTCGATGCCTTGAACTTCCGGCATTGAACTAGCTTTATATGTATTTTTAGTTTCTTAGACATTCTTAGTTTAGTAATTTGAAATAATGTTCTTGTGATGATGACTTCCAGATTTTGGGGATAATATAATAGTTTTGGATTGTTTTTATTAATGAGTTTAAGTCTTCTTCCGCATTATTTTCTGTTGTTATACATTGAAATGTTAAGGTTATATGGGTTTGATTCGCTCACATAGAGGGTAAATGTGGGCCAGTCGCGGCCCCGATTTGGGGTCGTGACACATTTATTCCATCTAAAAATAAAATTTATTTATTTCTTCCCTGTCATATTATTATTCTAGATCTATAATTTTATTGGCCAACTTTAAAAGAATTTGGTTAAAAGTTGAAGTGACTTCAAATTTTGAATATTTACAAGAACACTAAGAATAAATTCAAATTCTTTGGATCATGTGACTTGCTATCAAAAATAAATCTGGTAAATAGAATTAATTCGTACTATTTTATGTGACATAATTTGACATGATTAAAAGTATATTAATTAAATTATCGGCGGACAAGATATGATATTTAAAATTTTCTATTTTTTATTTTAAAAGAATTATCTAATAATCATATCCAATTAATTTAGTATATATATGATTTTAATATTTCTTAGTTTGATTTTAATTTATATTTTGTTCGACTTGACTTATGTATAATAGAAAATTATCATTTTAACTTTTAATAAAAATTATTTATATAGTTATCTAAATGAAAGTACAAACAATTTTCTTTATCAAACAATTACCCTAAAAAGACATTTTAATCAAAATAGAATAATTAACATAATTTTTTTACGGTATAGAAGTGTTAGCTATTTAATTAATTTACAATTTAAACTAATAAAAGTGTCCAAAAAGAAAAAATTAATGTCATCTCACATGTAGTGATTACCTTATCTGTCCCAAAGAGGAGGAAAAAGAAATAATTGGAATCAAAGTTTTTCTCATTGGATATTTAATATTATTTGTATTAAAATTTCGATTAATTAAAATTCACGCTGTAATATTTTTAGGCTCAATTAGGACATATATAAACGAGCACGGAGATGCTATTATCTCATCCTTCGATTTTATATTTTTATTATTTTTCTAAAACTTAATTTGGTTATGTTTACTGTTTTATCGACTCTACTTTTATCGATCATATATTTTACTCTTACATTTTTTTGCACAAACATGTTTTGAAAAAAATGATTTGTTTGAGTCAAGATCTATCAAGATCAACATCCCTACACTATAAATAAATAACATTAATTTATGTACATATTATTTTTTTCGAATTCCACTTTGTAAAATTATACTGATCAATATTATTACACTATTTTCTTAGAATTTTTTTTAAAAAAATGAATCCTATGGTGGGAAAAGAAAAAAGAATTTTTTGATACATGAATTAAGATAATTCATATATAGTAATTAATTATGGTACATGTGTTATTTTAGTTTGTTCATGAACTAGAAAAAATAAAATTTGTTCATGATCAACTAGGTAGATAAAAAGATATTTAGGATTAAATTAGGTAAATGCCAAGAAAATATATAAAATCTATGTGGTTTAACTTTTATATTTAGGTTGAGTTAGTGAATAAAAATATATTTTCCGCTTTAACTTAAAAAAAAAAGCTTGATTATGTAAGTTAAATTATGTGGAATAAAAGAATCACTGCCTTACTTATTTTCGAAAATCTTGATTTTTCATATTAATTACTAACATATATATATATATATATATATATATATATATATATATATAATATATTTATCGAAAATTATGAATAATTCAAATTTTAATTAGCATGTTTCAATGTAAGCTTCTTATCTTAGCTAAAAAAGGTGAGGCAACACTATTCGCTTGAAGTAATAAAGTATCACTTATTTTGCGCAATCAATATAAAACATATAGAAATTAGGTCAAAATAGAATTTGTTGTTAATCTTAATTAAACAACAAATTATATTGAACATCTAGTTAATTTTAATTTATTTTTGTAGTGAATATTCGTGATAATCAACAAAATATTATGACTATTGTCATTGTAACAAAGTTTTTATTACTTTTCTTTTAAAAAGTTCTAATTACTTGCCTTTGTGAGAGATCGTACGCGTATCATAAATATTATTGTGTAAAAAAGATAGGTCGATATATACACAAAATATCTCACGTTAATAAAGTCAAAGAAGGGTCAGAGATCGCACCTCATGAAACGTGACGTAGATAACGTATTTCTAATACTTTCTACGTTCCTATTTACTTGTCAAATATTTTTTTCATTTGATTTTCCCTTTTAACTTGTCATTTTTGACAAATTAAGATAAAATAATTTTTTTTCTTCCTATTATACCGTCAATTTATTTAACATTAAATTAATGTCTCTGAAAAAAATGTAATGAATAAATTCGTTTAAAACTCTATTAATAAATAAAGATAAAATGATAAATTCAATTATCAACTAAAATTTGACGAGTAAAAAGAAACCGAAGAACTTAATATTATATATTGTCTAGTTTTATGTGTGAACACAAAATTCATGAATGCTCTTATATTATCTTTAAGATATGTCTTTATCTTATTTTTATTTTTTTTGTCTATTGAAAGATAATTTAAATTTCCAAAATAATCTCAATATATTTACCTTTCCTTTTTAGATTTAATTTCAAGTAAAAAACTAGTCAGCCACCACTATAATATGAACAGTCAAAATTAATGCAACTGTTCCAACTAAAACTATAAAGCCATGAATAACGCGTCTGAAAAATATTTCTATCAAATGCATAACAGTTCATAACTACACTTGGTTATAGTACAATCATCACAACCAATATTGGTATATGACCATGGTTAAATTTCGTAGTGAAAGTGATAAATACGTATTTATATATTTTTATGTTACGATTCAGAATGTCGTGCGTGACACTTACTCTAAATAAACTGGTGGGAGAATCAAACTAACTTGAAATTAATTTCACTGAAGTTTTGAATCAGTCGCTGAAAGATGTCATGTACTCAATGAGAAAAATAATAGATACAATATGGCATAGTGTTCTGGTAGCATCACGCGTTCAATTTCTAGATATGAATATAAATAGTCATTACAATACGTAATATTGAACAATGCATAATATAACACCAATTAGCAATCACATAGACTCCCAGTCACATGTCATGAAACAAAAAATGCGTGAATCAATCAATGCATGATTACATGTCCAACATGCTCACAATTGAAATGTCTGATCCTTCTTTGGAACCACAATCACATATCTGGTCCTCTCTGGAACATAAACCCAATTTGTTAGTGTGACGACGTGGTACCCCAATCATCTGTAGTTAGTGTACCGACGTGGTACCCAAGCCATCCATAGTTAGTTTACCGACGGTATCCGAGCCACCTATAGTTAGTCTACTAGTGTGGTACCAGAGCCAAATAGCATAATGAACAAGATCACTTGAAAACCATAAGTCACAGTCACAAGTTCATTTTATGAGATTAACTATACATGATGTCAATTCATCGTTTTCCAACCATGCATTGCACATATGATACTCCAAAGCAGTAGACATGCAAACATACATAACTAGAAAACATATAACCATCACCTACCTCGACTCTAGTCTCTTGAAATCTCTAAATTATCTAAGCTTTCCCCTTGCGAGATGCCTTGACTTGTTCTTGGTCTAAATCAAATAATAAAAATAACAATCAATCATTATTGACTTATTAATTTATCCAGATTATTAAAAAATCTCAATCCCGACCACTATATGATCATCTTCCCTAACTTAGGGCTCTTTTTCCACCGTGGAATAATGTCGAAATATCCCCCTTAATAACTATAACCTAGATTCTAAAGCTTAAGAATCAATACATAAGGTCGGGGAGTTAAATTCTTACCTTTATCAAAGAACTTCGTGAAAAACAGATGCAACTTGCCCAAAATGACCCTCCCAAGTTTAAGAACTCAAAATGGAGAAAATATCAGACATCGTATAAAAAATAAAAAATATGTGGCCACCATAAAAATTTGTGGTGAAATGATAAGTTGGGACGTATTATCATGAATACAAAGAAAAAAAATCATCTACAATTGATAGTTGATATACTTTGCATATCTAGCTTTTTCTTTTTGTTTTTTAGGTCACTATGATCAGTACATGTATCAAAGCTCATGTTAGATACATAGGAGTAATAAACAATTAGGGGTAGGCATTCACTATTTGGTTTGATATTTTTAAATTTTAATTTTGATAATTAAAAAAAAGTATTAAATATCGGATTTTTAGAAAATCTGATTTGGTATAAAGTTACCTTTTAGTGAGTATTTCACATCCAAAGTAAAACGAGGTCTTTCGATTCAAATTTAAATTGATCGAACTTCGAAATAAATACCGTGAACATAGACACTTGGTGAGGAACCTAAAAAAAATGCTATATGGCCAACCAATTCCAATTTTAACAAGTTCTTAAAAAGATCCCAAAAAATGGTTTGCCCTATTCTAAAAAAAACTTTACTTTTGACCCATTAATCTCACTATGTGGATAACAGATGGATAATTAAAATACAATTTATTATAACTTTTTTTTTTTGTAAAAAAATTAAAAAAATAAATTCACTTCATCATTTTCAACCTCTCTTTTTTATGCACTTTCCTTGTACTTCCATCGTACATGAAAAGTAGCACCTAAAAATATTCACTTTAAAAAAATAAAATATAATTTTTACAAATATTTTAAAAATATTTTCTTGATTTGTCACCATCCATTATTCCTTTGTTCTCTCTATAAATATGAGGCTATCAGACACAACATGTCTTATTAGTAATCCCATAAACTTATTTGTCTTTTTCTTATCTCTCACATTCTATTTTTGGATTATTTTTGCATTTTATTTTTGCATAATTTGGTCCAATATTTATTTTTTTTATTATTATTACTATGGAGATTGCTTCTATGAACAATGATGAAAAGCCAAGTAATTTTTTCACTAAGGGATTATTATGGTTCAAATCTTTGCATGAAAAAATATTTGCTAACATTGTTGGAATTGCTAAGCAATTCAAGAAAAATGCTAAAGATGATCCAAGAAGAGTGATTCACTCACTTAAAGTTGGTTTATCACTCACTTTAGTTTCATTATTCTATTATTTCCAACCCCTTTACAATGGTTTTGGCGTTTCTACGATGTGGGCGATCATGACTGTAGTTGTCGTTTTTGAATTTTCTGTTGGTACGTTATACACAAATACACATGTCATATATTCTATTCGAACCTCACTAAATATTTTCTTTTAAAAATAAATTAGTGTTGATTTTTTTTAATTATTATTATTTTTTTATTTTTGTAGGTGCTACACTTGGAAAAGGATTAAATAGGGGAATGGCAACCTTGCTAGCTGGTGCACTAGGGGTTGGTGCACATTATTTGGCTAGTGCAAGTGGTAAAGTTGTGGAGCCAATACTTCTTGGTCTATTTGTCTTTCTACAAGGTTATATATATATTTTTTAAAATTACCATATCTATCGATCGTTAAACAGTTCATAGCTAATCTCATGATATTTAAAATATCATATTAAATAGGAATAACAATATTCTTGCTTTATCATGTTTTTGTTTAACCATAGTACCAACATGATTTTATTGATAATTCGTCTGGTGAATTTTTTTAAATTTAACGATAGAAATTGTCTGTCGTTAATTCTTATATTATTATTTTTTATTAACTTACTAACATGACAATTTTATTTTCTTATGCATGCAGCATTTGCATTAACTTTTATAAGATTTTTTCCTCAAGTGAAGGCCAGATATGATTATGGAATGTTAATTTTCATATTAACATTTTGTTTAGTCTCAATATCTGGTTTTAGAGTTGATGAAATAGTGGATTTGGCACATAAAAGAATCTCAACAATACTCATGGGTGCTTCTGTTTGTGTTATTGTTTCTATATTTGTTTGCCCTGTGTGGGCTGGTGAAGATCTACACAAATTAGTAGCAAAAAATATGGAAAAAATTGGGAACTTCTTAGAAGGTAATTAAAATTAAAATAATAATTCCATTTATTTTGATAATATTATATATAGTCCATAGATAGCTATGGATCATATCGAAATGATACATCTTAAAAGACTCGATTTTATTGATACGACTGAACAATAAATCGCGAGGATTGTTGAATAAAATAATGATAATTAGAATCAGAATTCTCTTTTATATGTAATTTTATATATTTGGATCATAACGAAATGATACATCTTAAAAGACCACTGAACTATAAATCGTGAGGATTATTAAATAAAATAACAATACCTAGAATTAGAATTCTCTTTTATATGTGGTTTTATATATTATGGATCATGAAGAAACGATAGATCTTAAAAGACTATGACTGATACCATTGAATTATAAATCGTGAGGATTATTGAATAAAATAATAATAACTAGAATTATAATCGACTTATTTTATATATAGATAGATATTATTGGATCATAATGAAACTATACATCTTAAAAGACTTATTGATAGCATTGAATTATAAATCATGAGGATTATGAAATAAAATAATAATAACTAGAATTAGAATCGACCTATTTTACATAGATAGATATTATGGATCATAATGAGATGATAGATTCTTATAAAGACTATTACACTGAACTATAAATCGCGAGGATTATTAAATAAAATAATAATAACTAGAATTCAATTATGTTGTTTTATAACTTTATAATATACATATTTTCATTAAAAAAAATGCAGGATTTGGAGATGAGATTTTTAAATCATCAGAGGATATTACAGAATCAAAGGTTGCTAAACCATCCTTGATAGAGTATAAAAGTGTTCTCAACTCAAAGAATACTGAAGAAACTTTGGTATGTATTTCTTATTTTCTTTTTCTTCAACAAGTATATATATATATATTATATATATATATATATATATATATATATATAATATATAACGGAAATATTAGTAGTTCAATCGGTTTGGCTACCTGAACTTTCACTTTATTGGTGAGAATTCAATTTTTCACATAATAATATAATCCCCTCCTTATTTTCCCCTTCGCCTACCCCCAATTTTTTTTTTTTTTTTTAAATATCAATATTTATTTTTTAATTAACTCAAGTATTTAAATATTATTTTACATTTTTTTCTAGGCCAATTTTGCAAAATGGGAGCCAGGGCATGGACAATTTAAGTATAGACATCCATGGAAACAATATTTGAAAATTGGAGGTCTTATTAGGCAATGTGCATGTAGGATTGATGCACTCAATGGCTATATTAACTCTGAAATTAAAGTAAGTTATTATTTTTATCATGTTATTAACTACTAATATTTATTATAGCTATATACTTATTAATTATCAAAATACCTATAAATAAGTAATATAATATTATTGCAATTATATTTTGTATTGACGTCAATGTATATAACTTTAACTCTTTCAAAATATGTTTTTTCTCCATTAATATTTTTTGAACTTGCTTTTTTGCTATTGCATTTCCTTTTTATACATGTTTTGAAATGTCTAACGGAAACAACAAATCTATCTACCTTTATCAGATACCAGTATCGTACTCAGACTTCGGCTGTAAAATTACACTGAACAAGTTATTATTGTATAATAACATTTTAAGTGATCTTACTTGACTATATTAATTTTTTTTTTTACAGTATTATTATCAGTGCATAGAACTCAAACTCGATATTTTCAATTTCAGGCACCAGAGGAGATCAAGGAAATGATCAAAGAAACATCAATGAAAATGAGCATAGAATGTGGAAAAGCACTAAAAGAATTATCAAAATCTATGAGGAAAATGAATTTGCCAATTTCAGCTGATGAACATGTCACAAATGCAAAAAATTCAGCCAAGAAATTAAATTCACTTCTAAAATCAAGAATTAATAATTGGGAAGAAATTAATTTACTACAAGTAATTCCATTAACTACAATTGCATCAATTTTAAGAGATATTGTTACTTGTGTTGAAGAAATTGGACAAGGGGTTAATGAACTTGCTTCATTAGCTAATTTTAAAACCACAAAAAGTAGTAAAGAAATAATTAATACAAATAAGGTGGTGGTGGTGGAGAAAATAGAATTATCAAATAATCATGTTGTTATTACTATTAATGAGCAAAATATGAAATTGTGATGTATTTGATTTATTGGTTAATTAATATATTTACATAATGTATTATTATTATTATTTATTTGGTTCTTTGAAAAGAAGATGAAGTTGGGATGTGTGATAGAATTGAGGTTCCCAATTTGTGTGATATATAGAGAGAGGGTTCAAAGTTTCTTGTATTATGATAAAAGTGAAATATATATAAAAAAAAATTTGTTTTCTAACTTTTCATGATTTTATTTAGTTTTGGTTGGATATACATTTTTTTATGTCAAAAATAATCTGTTGGATGGAAAAATTATGGTAGGAAGCATTTAAATTTTAATTAGCTTTATGTGAGACATTTATATTATTTGAGAATTATAAAGCGCGTATCAGAGATATTGGGTAAGAGTTGAAAAAAAGATAGTTCAAGTATCATAAATAATTTTTTTATATACATACAGAATGCTCCCCTTTATGCGATGTGAATTCATATTAATCGAGAAGTTAAAAAGAATATTGAACATTAGATGGAAAAGCAATTAAAACAAAATAATCATTCGGAATTTCGACGTTATTTTTGTCAAAATTTACTTGTTCCGGGGCTTGTTTGACCTTCAAAATGGTTCGTTTTGACCGCCAGAGTCAACTAGCTCCATAGATAACGTTTTAACAGACGTCCACAAAAACTATGAACAAAAAAGACGTCGGAATTCTAGATCACCAAAATCAGTGGACAATAGTACATGAAAATCAGCACAATGTGGTATACCTGCTTCAGGGCTCGTTTGACCTTGAAAATAAGTTGTTTTAACTGACAGGGCAAACAGGCTCCATAGCTAGCATCTGAACTGACGGCCACCAAAAAAATTGGGCAAAAGAGACGTCGGGATTCTGGATCACCAAAAATCAATAGACTATAGCACACAAAAATCAACAAAATGGGGAATTTATCTGCTTTGGGGCTTGTTTAACCTCAAAATGGGCAGTTTTGGCCGTCAGGGCCAAGTATCTCCATAAATAACGTTTTAACGAACGTCCATGAAAAATTTGGGCAACAATGACGTCTGAATTTCAGATTACCAAAAATCTATGGAATATAGTACACGAAAATTGCCAATATGGAGGATTTACCGCTCCAGGACTCGTTTGACCTTGAAAATGGAACGTTTTGACCTAGGCCCTAATGGCTCCATGGGTACGTCGCAACGTACGTCCACAGATTTATTTTTGCATAAATAACTCGGAATTCCAGATCACTTAAAAAGATAGTGAACTATAATAGAACACGAAAATAATCAAAATAGAGGGTTTACCTTCTTCAGGGCTCGTTTGACCTTGAAAATGGGTCTTTTTGGCCGTCAAGGCCAACATACTCTATAGTAACGTCTTAATGGATCTCCATAAAAAAATTGGATAAAATGACGTCGGAATTCTGAATCTCCAAAAATTCATGGACTATAGTACACAAAATCGGTGAAATGGGGGGTTTACCTGCTCTAGGGATTGACATTGAAAATGAACCGTTTTGTCTGTTGGGGCCAACTGGCTCAATAGATGATGTCTTAATCGACGTCCACAAACAAAAATGACATCGAAATCCATGGACTATAGTACACAAAAATTGGTAAAATAAGGGGTTTACTTGCTCCAGGGCTCCTTCGACCTTGAAAATAGTTTGTTTTGGCCGTTGGGGCCAACTAGCTCCATAGGTAACGTCTTAACAGACGTCCACAAAGGCAAAAATGACGTCGGAATCCAGATCACCAAAAAAGATGGTAAGTATAGCACATGAAAATCGGCAAAATGGGGTATTTACATGCTCCGGGGCTCAATTATCTATAGCGGCAATTAATTAACAACAATAGCTCAATTGCCACTATATATGTTTTTTAACAGCAATTAGGACTCTTTGTATATGTCCCCAAAGACTTTATCGATATTGAATTTAATGATACTTAAATAATGTTGGTAAAGATTTTTGCGCTTTTTATTAATATATTTATTTATTGCCATTAAAAGTTATTTTTGTTATGGTGTTTTGTAAAGAAGGTGGTGTCCCATTATATCTGATAAAATATAATTAGATTTCTCATGAATTTATCCCAAATTTAAGGCTAACTAAAAGAAAAAGGTTAATTACATGAGTTTCAAAATAAAATTCGAATGAATAATCATTTAGAAAATAAGGTATTAAATATATTTTGTTAGCTTGCCAATAATTATAGACACATATTATTGAAAATTCATGATTATTTATTTAAAATAAGATCAATTTTCATATAAAGCTACCTACTTTATACATTCACATTTTAATCATTTTTGCCACAAAAAACATATATATATTATATATATATATATATATATATATATTATATATATATATATATATATAAATTGTGTGGTTCTTTTTCATAGGTGAGCTCATCAAGTGGCTACTTTAGACTTTAATATACAAGTTGCTTAATAGTGGCCCCAAAAGTTATAGAAAATATTTTTGGTAATATATGATATGAAATTACATTTTAAATTCCATACCATAAAACAATGTTTTTCTTCATTACGGAATGTATCCACTTCCTTTAATTTACACCTAATTATTTATCAAAGTGCATGTGTACAGAGGCGGAGCTAAAATTTTCAATCAGGTGGTTCAAAATTTGTAAAAATAGGTAACTGAAGGGGGTTCAACATTTACTATACATATATATAAATTTATTTTAATCATGTATAAATAATATAATTTTCCGTCGAAGGAGACTCCCCCTGCATGTATATCATAAAAATTGTCGCATATAGTGATAAGAGCATAATGCATGATTAGTGGTGAAATTAAATATTATGTTTACTAAGAGGATATAAACTAAACATATGAAGGAGTCAAGAAGATATTAGTGGAGGCATATTTTAGTATTTACAAGTCAATTTTTAGAAATTGTGCGATTTCTTTTGTTCTTAATTTGTATTAGCTTATGAATTTGATGCTTTGGGATATTCCTATTTTTTTTCTTTCTGAAAAAGCTTTAGGGAGACCTCCGTAATGAAATGAAAGAGCATTATGAACACTCTTGTCATTTTAAGTCATGATTTTTGTATTTAAAAGTCAACTTTAAAATTATGCGACTTTCTTAGTTTTTCATGTGTATATATTAACCGATGAATTTGGTGCCTTGGGCAACCCAAATCTTTTTCTAAGAAAATTTTTTGAGAACATCTGTAATGAGTTGGGGGAACATTGTGTATGCTCTTATCATTTTTAAGACATATTTTTAAATTTTACGAGCCAACTTTTAGGAACCTCACAACTTTCGTGGCTTTTCGTGTGTATTAACTCATGAATTTGGCGCCTTGAAAAACGACAAAAGTTTTTCGAAATTTTTTTATGAGGACATCCATAATGAGTAGGGAGAGCATTGTGTATACTACTATCATTTTAAGGGATGTTTTTAAATTTCCGAACAAACTTTTACGAGCTATACTACTTTTCATGGCCTTTCATGCGTATTAACTCGTAAATTTGGCGCCTTGAGAATCGCCAAAAGTTTTTCTTAAAAACTTTATGAGGATATCCGTAGTAAGTTGGGGGAGCATTATGTGTACTCCCACTAATTTTCTAAGGCATATTTTTGCTACTACGAGCCACACTTTTATAAATTAAACTATTTTCATGATTTTTCATGTGTATTAGCTCATTTTTTTGGTGTCCCACCCAAAAATTTGTCTGCAAAAAATTTATGAAAAAATAATAGAAATATACATAATACTTAATTCTATATCAGTTAAATTAAATATTATCACATTATTAATTTAAATAGAAAGGGAAACAAATAAACAAAGAAGAAACAAAAATAGTACCTAATAAAGAATCGTAGCTAGTCAACTTTATCTACGTTGAATTTGAATATATATATATATAATATTTTCTTAAAATAAATTAGTAAAATTATTTTTTATTTATAATTTTTTTTTCTAAAAATAAATAACTAATATGGAACTAGAAAAAGGAATTTAAGTTGAAATCAGTGAGAAAGAGAACTTATTAATTGGTGAAAGTCTAATCTGTTTCCCACTAACAACATTTTTTTTTTTCATTTTATATGTTTTTTTTTGCTTTAGTGCTGCCCATTTTATTTATGTTAATTAAAAAAAATTAAGGGGGTGATTAATCAGATTTTATGTCGTGTGTCTATTAATTAATTAATTAACACATAAGAGCACTTAATTATCACCGTCATTAGTGACCACTTACCACGAATATTCTTTCATTAGGTCAAGCTTTGCTTATCAATGATAGAGACGTTTATTTAGAAGGGCCAAAAATATCGTCGGACTGTCTGAAAACGTTAGGAGAAATCATCGAATTATATAAATATTTCTATCAGATTTTACTGATTCTCCAATAGTTTAAAATATTTACATATTATATCATTAATTAATGAATTTATAACAAATTGCAAGTCATACACTTAGATATATGTTTTTATACTACCATATACATTGAAATAGCAAGGGAAGCTAGTGAGAGCGCGAGGGAGGCGAGCGACCCGAATACATGTGAATCACGCGTGTGAATGTATGTGATATTATTCGCATGTATCTACGGTATCGTATATATAGGAGAGTGGCGAGGGAAGCGAGGTGGGTTTATTTGTGTACATATGCATCTACTTGGATACAATGTTTCTAGAACAAATTACAATTAATTTTGACCAAATGTATTCCGAGATACGTGTATCTAGATGTATCTGAAGGCCCTAAAACAAAGTAAGATTCATAATATTCCAAACTAACATGTATCTATGTAATTAGCTCCTAAATTAGTGAGATTTCTGTAAGTTACGCTTAAAACTAAGGAAAATGAATACTTGTACCCCAAAAAGATAAACTATTTATACGCGACTATCCCCTTACTTTTATATCCCTTGTTTTTAACTATTAATTCACGTTTACTATTTGATATCATCAAAGTATATATATAAACTCTTAGGAAGATGGCATCAAGAAGGAAGAGACAGTGTTTCAATAAAAAGACTGTTCAATTACTGATACTATCAAAGTATATAGAGACAGTGTTTCAATAAAAAGACTGCTCAATTAGTGAATAAAACAAGGGTAGATACATTGGGTTGGGTTGAATTTAGATAAATATTTGGGAAAATTGTATATAATAGCAAACTAATAACCTAAAATAAATGGAGTAGCTAGGGTTTGATTTAATTGTGCTCCATAGCAAACGTTTGCAAAAAATTGTCAGGCGCCTCTCTCCCAAATATCTCGCTCGCCACTCTCCTCTATTCTCTCGCTCGCTTCCTCACTTTTTATACAAACACAAGTGTATAAAAATTATTTCTAATTGTATAAAGCAGAGAAAATTGTATAAATATATATATTTTTGTTTCGCTCTCTCCCCTCTTCTAGATCTCGCTCGCCACTCTCCCAAATCTCGCTCGCCACCCTCGCCTTTCTCACTTATACAAACAGAAGCGAAATGTATAAATTGCGTTTCTGTTTGTATAAAGCGTGAGAAAATTGTATATACACATGCAAGTACATATATTTTCGTCCTATACACTTATAATTATACAATAAAAATACTCCCCTGCCCAGTTTCATTTGCCTTTCTCGTTTTATACAATTTTCAAATTGTATCTAATTTCTCTCTTTCTCGTTTTATACAATTCGATTCAATTGTATATTCCTTGTCAAGTCTCTTTTGTCTCTCTCTTTCTCATTTTATACAAAATCAAATTGTATATAATCGTTCTGTACACTTATAATAATACAATTCGTTTTTATACAGTTCTCTGCCTAAGTGTCTTTCTCTTTCTTATTTTATACAATTTGCTTCAACTGTATATGTATAGCGAATTATACAGACGCAATTATGTAAACTTTGCTATAGCATACAAATATGAATTTTTTATTTGCTATACGTGAAAGTTGCCCTAAATACTTTGCTTAATGGGTCTAATTTCTATATTTTCCCTAAAAAAGTCAAACTTTTCTTAAATTAATTTTATTATTATTATTATTATTTAACTTTAATAATAATATAGTTATTGTTTAACTTTATTGAGTGAGCACATTCACAACATTTGAATATAGCAAACGTGTGTTTACCCCACTACTTGATTAATAAAATGAGAAAAAGTAATATCATAGTGAAATTTAAATTAATAAAACATTGACATGAACGTACCATATTTTATTCACTTTATTACATAACTAATTTAGGACATTTTGAAAATTGACAAGTTTCTAAGACCAGAAGCACAAACTCAAGGAATTCACAAAGGGGAAATCAACGATAACTACGTCTCGAAGTTAGAATCGTCCATATGAATCCTCATTTCTTTCGTTTAATCGGACAAATACGACTATAAAAGTGCGCGGCATGGCACATCTACAACACTGTGCACTGCCATAGAATTTGAACAAAAAGAATCTGATTCTAAATATAAAAGTAGGTTGGTGTAGGTTACATCATCCAGGCTGAAGAATGATCTATCTTGTCTAGTGATATCTATCCAAGAACTTCTCTATCAAGACGGAAAATGTCGCGAAGCCAGCACAACCCATACACGCAGCTTGTGGTCCACCTGAAACGAAATTAGATTGTGCTATAAACCCATTGTAATCCCACAAGTGGAGTCTGGAGAGCGTAGAATGTAGCAGACCTTACCCCCCTACCTTGGGAGTTAGATTGCTTGTTTCCGATAGATTCTCAGCTCAAGGAAAAGCATATCAAAGAAAGAAATAGCGGAAGTGGAGAAACAATGGAAAATTACTAAGAAAGCATCACTAAACAAAAGGAACAATAACTACAACAAAAAAGAGCGATAATACTATGACTACCAGTACGGAAGGATAAGCAAGACAACACTCTACTATCTACTAACCTCTACCCTAATCAGCGGCAAACAACACCCTCCTACCTAAGTTCATGTCCGTCATGTATTCCCCGAAAATATTCATGTCTGAATCTTATTGCAAGTATTTGACTAAAAACTATATTTGTGTTGTTCTATGGCTAAGAATTTGGAGAGTTCAGGATATTATTGTGTAGATTTATTATCATGAGTTATGCCTAAGTTAAATCATTTTTTCTACTTCTCTTTTGATTTTACTCAAAGTTCCAACTTCCAACAAACTTTTTGTAGTTAATAAAATCAAAATTTTGCTTGTTAATTTTTTCAAATATTTTGAAACCCCTGATTCTTCACTGTTTTCTTCTTCCTCTACTTGGGTTTGATATACTTGAGCCAAGGATCTTTCAGAAACAACCTCTCTATCTCCACGAGGTAGTTATAAGGTCTACGTTCTCTCTACCCTCCTAAAAACCCGCTTAGTGAGATTTCACTGGGTAAGTTGTTGTTTTTTAAGAACTGATCAGTAAAGCACCCCACCCTGCATGTTCACCTTATAAACACAGCTTGGGACAAAGTATTGCGGTCCAATCTTTTCAAGTAACACTCGACAAAAAAGAAAGAAAAGGAAAAGCACTGAGAAAGAACAGGTGAAGTCTACATGATGAGTTACACCCTGACTTCAAGCTCAGTTCCATTCCGCTATTTGAAATCTGAGAGAGCCACAGTTTTCAACCAATGAACTCGTCATGCCTTATCTACCACAGCGATCCATATGAATTTAGTTAAGAATAAGAAATCTGCTCTTCTCTATATGAATCTCAAATTACATGTCTCTATCTAGACCAAACATATAACAATCACGTTCAGTACACATTTTTGCATGATCAAGGTAGCAAATTTTACCTCTAGCTGATAACGCACCACCTGTTACGCACCCTGCAACTGCTGTATTTGTAATATCATGCTTTGCCCGTACCTTTAAACATAGGACAAAGAAAACAGTTACTTTTGAGTTTTAGAATATTTCAGAAGTATCAGATTCTAATAGAGAGAACGATTTCCAACTTTATTTCATTGGTTGTAAAAATGAACAGGAAAATTGTAAAACGACAATTGCAGAATACCACACGGTCATCATCTATGAGGATCAAAAGTACCTTCTCAACGGTACACTCAGCAGCAGAGAAAACCAAACCCATAACAGCAAAAGTCTTGCAAGAACTCCAACTCCTTCGACCCATCTGCTTTGCTTGAAATACAATTTGTTGCCTAGTAGTCATTTCCTCTTGCATTATTGGGTTATCCAGTGCCCCGAGAAACATACCCATGAACAAACCAAGTCCCCCTCCTACAAAACTAAAAAATGCATCACTAGAATCTCGAGAACCCCAGAAGTAACCTCACAGCAAAGTCCATAAACATCGACAAAAGATATCAAGTTAAGCAGAAAAAATTATCCAATTATATACAGATTCATTTACAAACAATGAAAGCTGATACTTGATAGAGCTTGTAAGCTAACTTAAACAAGCTCTCACATTCCCAACTCCAACTCCCCAAGTACAAGAGAATAACAGTCATAGCAACGGAATTAAGTCCATAAAAAAAACTCTTGGATTACCTCTTGTCACTTGTAACATTATTATGACATCAAACTTAGAAAAATCGTCATCTTTTTTTATAAAGAAAAGTATTATGATTCATTATATTAAGGCATTGCAAGAATGACATTTTGGACATAATATCCGTAAAATAAACACAAAACAATACGACACAAATATTCAATCAACTAGGAGATCCTTGTGATTAAAGCATACCCATGACTCCGCTAACAACACTACGAACTGCACAGTTGTTCCAAATGTCTTGGCCCCTTATTTCTTCCACAGTAGGCATCCGAATAGGCTCAATCTGAGGCTTTTTAGCTTCTTGCGAGCTTGAATGAGCATCATTTGATTCAGTTGCTGGATCACTCATAGCAGCTTTGATAAAATAAATCTGTAATTATTTCAAGAGAAATAGATTGAGTCACATTCAGAATTTCTCCTCCCAAGAGCTGGGAATTAAACTCCCTGAAGTTGCAACTTATTTAACTGCAATTAGATAAATATCAGCATCAACAGAAAATAAGTAAGTTATGAATCTTTCACTCTTACAATTTAGTTAAAAGTTCCAGGTTTCAAAGGTTCAAACTACAACCATATTGAAAAGCTGAGGTGTGACTAACAACGAGAATATAAACAATATAAATGGTGGAAATGGCTCTGAGATCTAACAACAAGAAGAAAAATAACAAAATATTGAAAGTAGGTTACACAAAGCTAGAACCCTTCCCAAAATCTCACTTGTAGAATTATACTAAGCATGTTATTGTTATAATAACTTATGTGCTATAATGGATTCTTGAAACGAAAATCACTTTTATCAAACTTGATGACCAAAGGGCAAAACTTAAATTCTAATGGATTATTAGAATAGAGAGTGTATAATAGATTCTTGAAACAAAAATCAATTCAAAACAACTACAACATTTTATCAAACTTGCCCTGGACCAAAGGCAAATCTCAAATTCTAATAGACTATTAGAATAGGAATGTATAATGGTTCTTGAAACGAAAATCAATTCAACACAACTACAACATTTTATTAAACACTAAAGCAAACTTTCAATAACCCCCAAATTACTCAACAAAAAAACATACAAAAGAACTATATACCTTTAATGTTTCAGAAAGAGATGACAACAGGCGGCTGTCTAGATGTTTAACTTTATGTCGGGTTAAAATATATATAAGTTTGGAGTTTGCAGACATAGACTCAACAAGAATGGGCTTTAGCCCATGTCTTCTCCAGTTTTGGCCCCGGCATACATTTGTGGGGAAAAAAACATAAATAGATAGTTTTGGCTAATAATTTATTTTATTTTGTATCATTCCTAATAGATACAACTCCATCTACTAATTATATATTACTACTAGTGATGGTGTGCCCGTGCTGAGCACGGACCTAATCTGGAGCAAGCAATGGAAAAGAGAAATCAAATAGATAAAAAGAGGCTGAGGAGGAGGATCGCCAGAGTATAATGAGAAAATTTGATGAAATATATAATATCCTCATTCATCTTATTGTGTAATCAATAGACACTGCTCTTTATATTTGGCTTTACAGAGGGAGTACGTTTTTTTCCAAATGAGCCTGAGACACATGATCAAACAACTAAGCAGATCAACTCAATTTCATCCTCTTCCAACTAACATTTTTTCTTACTAATGCAAAGCTTGATTAATGATCGAATGATTCTCTTTGGGAATGCCTTAAAAGAGGCTATCATTTTTCAAAACCCAGTAAAATCAGTCACAAAAATATGACTGATGCACGCGAGAAGATCCAAGGGAAGCAAACTCACACAAACTATGTTAAAAATGTGAAGAAGCGTCATAATAAAATGTCAAATTGTGAGATCATTCATCAAGTCTTTCTTATTCTTTTCAATCCTCGAAAGGGGAACATAAATATTACTCTCTCCAGGGAAAACAGTTTTCGGAAATAGTCAGCTAAACGGAGATGATACTTCATGAGAAATTCATTCCTCTTCCTCCGCCTCCGTCATTTCATAAAGATCAATTTACATGTTCTTCTCATTATCTTATTGACGCAATCCATTGAATTATTTTTTATATAAATGAGTGACTACACACCCTAACAAGTCACATATATGATATAACCAGAAATTGTAAAGATATGCCACTGAAGCTGTAGCAGAAGAATTCAGGAATAAGAGGTTAATTCTGTACTTGAGCAAAAGCAGCAGTCTATCTTGATGACCCAAAAACTATCAATAGAGCAGTCTATCTTTAGGACTGCTTTTTTTTTTGTCATTGTAGATGAACACTTAGTTGAGGGTCATCACAAAGAAGCACCTACTTAGAATCTTTACAATGTTTTGCAGGAAAAAGAAAGGAGGCAGGCTATGGCGTTTAAAAAAGGGCTAGCTACCTAGCAGAAATTCTTCTTATGCAAAGAAGCAACGCAACGTGGATTAAACTTGGGATGACCAAGCAGAGAAAACTATTTCAAGCAGTTACAGAAATCCAAGACGAAGACCAGCAGACCCAAACAGACCCAGAGAAGATAGCAGAAGTCTTTGTGCAATATTATAAGCAATTGCTAGACCAACAAGTCCTACTTGACTTCACAGTGTTTTCTTCACTGCCGGTAAGAAGCTAACTGTAGACCAACAAGTCCTACTAGACCTGATGAATTTGGGAGTAGTTTCTTTAGAGATTCATGGGAGATTACTTTGATCACATGCCCCAAGTCCAAATAGCTGCTACTAACGGAGACAACTATTAGAATGGTACATCGGTATAGGTACGAAATATCTAGTGGTTTCTGCTGAATTAATATGCACCAAGATTACACTAGGTTCCAGGTTCATTCTATGGTTAGCTACGCGTGATCAACTGCACAACAAGATCACCTTCTAGATTGTTTGCTTCTATAAACATAAAGTTTCAAACTTTTCTTTTTATATGAGGAATTGATGAGTATTAATTCAACATTGTATAATCATTTTGTATCCATATTATACCAAGACATGACTAAAATTGTAATTCAAAAGGTTTCAGTATATACATGCTTACTCATACCATCTAAACTGTCTTATTTATATGTAAAAGCCAAAAACTAACACATTCTTAAAACCTAACTAACATTAAAAATGCCAAAACCAAAACAAAAAGAGAAGGAAGAAACTTACCTGTAAAAACTAACACATTCTTCAAAACCTAACTAACATTAAAAAAGCCAAAACCAAAACAAAAAAAAAACAAAAAGAGAAGGAAGAAACTTACCTGTAAAAACTGGGCAAGAAAGAGTTTGAAGGACTTGTGATGTGAAGGAGACTGAGACTGAATGCTTAAACCCTAAAAAGCATTAGAATATAACATTGCTAAAAAATAATGGAAAAACCCTAAAATACCCCTAACCTAGTAGAGTAAACAAAAAGCTAACCGTCCTTTTACGCCGCCCCCACGGCGCAGTTTTGGTTAACTCACTTGATTTTCCGGCGAGAAATTTTGATCAGGTATACAATCTAACGAATTTGAGCTGATTGATTTTTTTTTCTTAGTTTTACTTGTTGATGAAACGATTTGCCCAATTTTTCAGCAATTAATCGATTTTTTTTCTTAGTTTTACTTGTTGATGAAACGATTTGCCCAATTTTTCAGCAATTAATCGATTTTTTTTCTTAGTTTTACTTGTTGTTTTACTTGTTGATGAAACGATTTGCCCAATTTTTCAGCAATTAATCGATTTTTTTTCGTTTTTGCGTTTTTTTTTGACTGAAGGATAAATCGGTTCATTGATTCTCTATGGATGCAGATAGGTATGTGCATTGCTTATTTCATATTCACATATTTGTATAAACTGTAATTACACATTAAAAATGTGTTCTTTGGGGTGTTTGTTATATGAAAAGTGTTTTTCGGTTATATAAGTAGTTTTTCTTGCTTATTTTCTGGTGTTCGGTAAGTAGTAAGTAAAAAAAAATGTTATTGCAAGAATATTGATATGTAATATAGGTTAAAGGCATGTTGAATAAAGTGAGGCTCACACAATGTGTTTGAACGCTTTGCTTCACATCATGTGTGCTTCAGTGTGGTCGTCAAGGGTATAAGATATACTTTTCGTTATTGACAATGAGCTTCTACACTAAACAATTGATATTTTATCATATCGTAATTTTGTTTCATATAGCATAAAGATTTTTTTGTGCTTTTTTGCTTTTTGATAACACTGCTAAGAAGATACTATGGGGTGAGGTGAGATTGGGAGTTTATGGGCGGAGTCACCTTAGGCGAAGGGTGGTCATGAAAACTATGTGGTGTACGGAGGTTAAATGTTAGTTATTAGAGGTGTATAACAAGAAAATTTACACACTATTCACCAAATACTTTGCTCTGCCACTGGGATGAGGTGGGGAGTAGGGTGTTGGGGGCTTAGGGGGTGGGAGGTGAGGAGGAGACAAGGAGCTTGTAATGCTACTTATGGGACGAAGGACAATGTAAAATTGTTTACCGAATTGATCTCTCTTACTTAGACTTGTTTGGGACTATGGCGTTGTCGTTGATTTCTATTGCTTATATACCACCATTTGATCATATTTCACTTACTTACAGATGTTGGTTTTCTCTTGCTCATGATTTCTTGTGTATATGTCATTTGGTGGTCTAAAGTCTCAATTTTTAACCAGATTAAATTCTCCACACACTTCTGCAATACTCATTGATGTTCTTGGTCATCAACTTCAGTTTTGCCAGGTAATTAGGCCTTTGAATATAGTATGTAGCCTTTCTTTTCTTTTGGCTATGTTAGTGACTCCTTATCCACAGTGATTTCTCTATTTTCATGTCATTTGAATTTTGACATCTCTACTGAGGTACTAAATGAATAGCATTTTTTCTTGATAGACAAAGAAAACGAGAATCAGGATTTTCATTTTATTTGACTTGACGAATGAAAAATATACAATGAACATATGAAAGAAATGGAAGTTATGTAATGGACATCCATAGACTACAACAAAAAACAGTTAGCTTTCACTGAAAGTGGAACTTGGTGGCGTTACTCACCGATAGTGAAACTTGTTAACATATTTATCGACATTTCTTCAGCTCATCAAAAGCATTTCTGAATAACTTGAACAATGTAGAAGAGTTTTGGTTTTACCAAACAGTGCATGGATATAAGTTTCTTTAACTTGCTGTTTCTTGTCAATTTTTTTTTTACTACCTCCACTGTCTTTCCAGTACTGTCTTGAATTATTGGCCTTTATTTTATGACAGGATCCTAATTCGAAGCATTTAGGCACTACTGTTTGGGATGCATCGATGGTTTTAGTAAAATTTCTGGTAAGTTTTTAAGTCCCCTCTAGTATGCTTCAACTTCAATTTATTCAACACTGCTTTGTTTTGATCTGCTACGCACAGAAGTAGTGAGTTATCTATTTAACTGTAATGAATAATTTGTATATCCTTGCTACCATACTGTATTCCTTCTCTTTTTCCATTTTTCTTAAACCTGACTGTGATTTCTTATTTTCCTTTTTCGTTTTCCCTTTTCTGAGATGAGGCTGGAATACTGAGATCATTGTCTTTCAATGTTGGAGTCCTTTTCTAATGTACATGTGTATACGTTTTTGAGCACTCCTACTCCTTCAGTATTGACGTTATTAGCTGAAAACTTTTGATTTGACATTGTAGGAAAGAAATTGTCGGAAGGGGAGGTTTTCTCCATCTAAATTGAGAGGAAAGCGTGTGATTGAACTTGGGGCAGGTTGTGGCGTAGCAGGATTTGGTAGGCTGCCTTTTACTTTATTTGACTCGATTCTTTTAGATACCGTCTACAGTTACATGGTTCATTGTCTGAGATGGAACAAATTTCCACAGGCATGGCATTACTTGGATGTGATGTAGTTTCAACAGACCAAACTGAGGTTTTGCCATTGCTAATGAGAAACGTTGAGCGTAATACTTCCAGGATCATGCAGACAATCTCAGATCCAGGTTTCAAATCAATCTGTCATTTGGATCTTTTTAGCTTTTTGAACTGTATATTCTCTTATCATTTGTCGTACTTTGTATGCAAACTGACCTGTGTCCCATTGTGGTTGTATTTGACTATGATCTGACTGAAAGCTCTATTCCCTGTAGATTCATTTGGTTCCATACAGGCAGCAGAGTTGGACTGGGGTAATGAAACTCATATAAAGGCTGTTAGCCCTCCATTCGACTATATCATTGGGACTGATGTTGTAAGTTTTGTTGAATTCTACCTGCTCATATAAAGTTTTATCTGCACTAAAACTTGCATATTTTTACTAGGTTTATGCAGAACATCTTTTGGAACCGCTTTTGCAGACAATAATTGCACTATCTGGACCAAAGACAACAATTCTGGTGTTGTACCCTCTAATGTTTTATATAACTTACGAAATTTATTTTCTTTATGTTAATGAACTTGTCATTTATAGTTGGGTCATGAAATTCGATCAACCAATGTCCATGAAAAGATGCTTGAGACATGGAAGAGACATTTTGAGGTCAAAACAGTTCCAAAAGCAAAGGTAACTCGGCCATATAATCAATCTCCTATCATTATCAGTTTTGTGTATAGTTGTACAACTTAGTCATGGTAGTTGCAGTGAAGTTTGCATTTGTAAACGGTGCAGATGGATAGTACTTACCAACATCCAAGCATCCAGTTATACATAATGAGCTTCAAGTCACAAGGAAGTACCTCGGAAATTGTTAGACAGATGGCTCAGCAGCAGCAGCAGCAGACAGAAGAGACTAAGAATGGATCAGACGAAGATGAAAGTAAATATCAAGGTGATGTGACTGACAATGAGGACAAGGTTGACAATAACCTGGTTATGGATCTTGAGAACAGAAAGCTTACTGATTGGGAAGCTAGAAGATGTGGTGCAATGGCTGCTAGACTTCTTCGCGATGTCAAGATAACATAAATTAGAGGTTAGCAGATCTCCTTGTTTCAGTGCAAATATTTATGGGTTTGCCATACTTCTCAGTTCTCTCACATGCATACATATCAACCCCTCTACGAGTCTGCAACAACAACATTACCCAGTGTAATCCCACAAATGGAATCTGGGGACCGTAGAATGTTCACCTTAACCTTACCTTGTGCAGGTAGAGAGGTTGTTTCCGATAAGATCCTTGGCTCAATACATGCATAGACACAACATACTACTCTGCTTCTATAAAGTTGGACATATTAACCTTTAGCAGTGTACCACCAGTTGCAGCTTTGGAGATGTAAGGCCACTGGATGCAAAGTACTAGCATGTTAGACCTCAGTTTTTCTATACTTTGTTTTAGGTTTTTCAAAGATGTATCAAGAAAGATGATTTTCTCAATGTAAGTTTAGATGTTGATGTTTTTACTATTTTAACAAGACAGAAGATGCTCAAATTAATCAAAGATTTAAGGCTGGTTATGTGTTTGCTTTGTGTACAGTATTGTATGGTTTCGAAATATTGTTATAAATGTTATAATATTATTAAAATTAAGAATACTTTGTTTGACTTCGACTTACATACCATAGAGATATATGATGCACAGTGGAACCAACTCTTTAATGCTTGAAATGACAAAATCACTAGTGTTTACAAAACAAGTACATGTCTAAAGTAATAGAACAATGCATTCACTCAAAACTTGCATGATGAAAAACAAACCAAAACATTTTCTCAAAAAACAAAAACAAAATAAACACTCAACATAGTGAATTTTAGCATGGTTCCAAATAGCAATCTATCATTTTGGTTCGTTTACGACTTCCAACACCTAAACACCTCAAATTCTCAAACCATAAATAATACGAGTCGTCTCAACAGCTTAAACATGACTAATAGTGTGTTTTTACATTCCCTCCCTCCTCCGTGGGGCACAAGTGATGATCTCGTCAACCCTTAGGATCATCTCAGCAGCCTCAGTGGCAGAGAGCAATACTGCCTGTTTGACTTTGAATGATTCGGATATTCCTAGCTCTGACATATCTCCGACCTGTCAAAGATATGCCCAGTTGAATAAGTAAATCTAGACAAGTGATTACAAAAATTTATTAGAGCTATGGAACGGAACAAGATGAAGAACAAAAACAAAGGAAAAAGAAAGAAAGCCCTCTCCAGAGTCTGGAGAGAAAAAGACGTAACATCATTGCTTCTCCCTTTCCATTCACGCCACATAATGAATACATCTCTTCCATTTCGGTAAAGGTTCTATTAACTCATCTGTTGCTTTTTATTTTATAGTTTGCAAACGACCTTTGGGCATGAAAGGGCAAGAGGTAGGAAAACAATGACTTTATCCACGAGAGAAAGAGATTCAGACATTTGATTTTCTCAAACCAGTTGCAAACAAATTAAGCACCAACTATTTAAAGTTAAATGGTGGTTAGGGTGGAAATCACTTGAGAAGGAAAACAGATCTGACTAAAGATTTTCCAACTAGAGTTAATCTAAGGATATCGCATCATTTTTAGCTTTTATCATTTCCTTCTTGCAGTTAGATTAATGCTTAAGGTAAAGTCAAGCACAAAAAACAAGCTCCGAACAGCTCCATACTCAACTGTTCTGAACTCATAGCTTGAAACGAAGTTCAATTCAAAAATCTTAAATCAGTTACTCACAGATCCAGAGATGACATCAATTCCTGCGTTACTTTCGTCCTTGTGGTGTTCAGCACGAAGCTGAGCAATCAGCTCAGCACTGTCTAACCCAGCATTGTCGGCAATGGTGGTTGGAATTGCCAGAAGTGCACGGGTGAAAGCCTCAATTGCATGAGACCTTTTACCTGGCGTCTTCTTAGCTAGTTCATCAACCGCCTTAGCCATCACCATCTCGGGCCATCCACCTCCAAGTAGAACCCTGCTGTCATTTACCGTCTGAGATAGTACACACAATGCATCGTGCAGAGATCTTTCAGCTTCATCCAGTACATGAGGGCTGAAAGAAAGAACAAAAATAGACATTAACAAGGAAACACATCACAAGTAGAACATATCATCATATTTAAAACCCAGTAAGGAAAACACAAAAAGTCCAGAAGAATGCAATGTGGGACAATTACCATCAGGTCCAATTTCAGAACACAAGCACTAAGGATCGAGTCGGTCCTCGAGTAAAGTAAAACAAACAGTCGAATAATGCTTCTTTTTTTCTTTTACAAAAAAAAGAATTATCCCAAGACTTCTAAAACAAATTTAATTGTTCAAACTACCTTTAAGAGGGGGTAGGTAAAAATGAAGCGTCTACAATGTCATAGTTTAATACTCACACAAGGGAACATCACAGTTATGCATAACAAGCTTGCACAAGCAAGTGAAACATATGAAAATAAAGGCAGACACCGTAACACCAACTCACCTTGCACCTCTCAGAACAATTGTACATGCCTGTCCCATTGCAACCCCAGAGAAGTGGATCAGCTTATCTTCGCCAATCATGATCTCCTCGATAAGTTTGCAGTGGCCAAGTTTGACAGACTCTGGGTTATCAAAGGTTGATGCAATTTCTCCCCCAGTAACTAAGCCCAACCGCTCAATACCATCAAAGTCAGCATGCTCTATTGCAAGTATCCCAGCATCAGCAAATAGTTCCTCTGGGAAATTGTAGATCAGCTGTCGGTTAACAAAGCAATTTATTCCATGACTAATGATCTTTTGCACCTTCTCTCTCATTTTGTCCTTTTCAGCTGCTTCTAGATCAGCAACCTTGGCCATTGAGTCAACTCGAACACGTGCACCATATATCTTCACTTTATCTGTATCCATAGCAGTATTTGCCACCAAAATCTTAGCATTTTCTATGCGTTTTGGTTGGCCAACCCCAATCTTTTTGTCCAAAATAAACCTACAAAAAGAAACTTTACTACCACTTCAAAAGAGAATACGTACTAAAAATCTTGTCCTAGACAAATAGATTTGTCTTTCATCAAGAAAAAGGAACTGCAGAACTTATATTTCATTGAGGGGGTGCTGGGGTAACAGGAAAAACTTATAACTTGTACATAACAGCAGAATTTAATTCTTAATCAAGTCTGGTTTATATGGTTTGGGATCATTTAATGTGGATTGAGTGTTTCAGTTACTCTAATCTAGAGTAATGGAAGAAACAAGGACTAATCTAGTCAAGTACTGGAATTAGTCAAGGCCAAGAAATGTAGGCTCGTGATGGCTCAAGGCAGACTCTTCTACAATTAGTTAAGGCCCAAGAAAACCAACTATACGGACATCGGGTTCACCAGCTGAAGGATACAGTAACGATTGCAGTGGAATCACATTGGATAGACAGGTTGTTTTCACTAATGTAAACAAAGAACAAAGATGCAAGAAGCAATAAAGCACTACAGTCATATGTCTTTAATCAGAAATTACCATTTTTGAGAATGACAAACAAATAAATCAGAAGAGCCTAGACATGGGTAGACTATGCATATAGTAGTAAATAGTTCAAATCAGAAGAAAACTTGAGCTTATTTACTCACCCTTCATCTAAAAATGAATCCTTCAATGACCCTCCAGGTTTCTTAATTATCTGAATTGCTTCAAGATTGGTACTTCCCTGTTATTACAATCAATTTAGCAAAAGATTGTAAACACAATATATGAATAAAACTAACAAACCGAAGGGGATTGGAAGAGTTGATGAGAGAGCACACATCTTTCTACCAATAAATAAGTGATAGACTCATGTTCATGTTAACTTTTCACATTTGACAGTTAGTGTCTGACCAAGGAAAAAAAGAAAAGACTCTATTTATAGATAAGGAAGATCACATGATTAAAAAGACAAAAACATTTTCTTTGTAAGTCGCTAAAGCAGATGAAATATTGACCTTTAACCTCATAACCGCATCAACAGCCAGTTTTGCAAAATGCTCCTTGTCCTGAGACAAGATTTTTGAGCTCAAAGTAGTCCTTGCAATATTCATCAAGTCTGATCTGAACTTCTCTGCAACAAATGAAGGAAATGACCATATCATAATGAGAAAGAGCAAGATAAATAAATAACTCTTGGACTGATTGATTATCAGCTACTAGCATCCAGAAAAAAGATATATTGTTCAAAGAAAAAGTGGTGTGCCAGTCGATCGAAAATCAAAATCAATATATGCCATAAAATGTGTAGGTTCTCTGCTATGATATTACATACAACTGACAACTCAAGCAACAATACCTGCATCCTGCTTGTTATCTACGACCTTCTGCTCCAGAACATTGCGCGCGCACTCAGATGCCATCCGGAAACCTGATATATAAGAAACAAATAGAATATTGATAGGTACCACTAAGCATAAACCAGATTAGGTACCTCAGATACTATCAACATAACATAGACTAAGAAATAGGAACTAGCTATGTTTTGGCTTGATAAGCAGAAAAGATACTTCAGCTGATTTCTGGATAGAAATATTGGGGTGTGAAGGAATTTATGCCGCCTCTTGGCACTGTCTCTTCTTTATGTTTTAAAAGTAGGTATCTGAGCCAATTTACATCGCACCTCGACTACTCTACCAGGTACCTTCTACTTCCTTACAAGGCAATCTCTTCCCACCAAGACCGACAGATGTGAAAAAATCAATGAAAAACAAAATTTTCCCAAGAACTCAGCAATCAATCACTACACAAGTTACTAATATACAGATATACCTAGGAAGCTAGGTATTGATGTTTCAGTGCAAACTTTGAGCCTATCATAGATTCAATATCATTAAGGATAAATAGTCGAGCTTTTTCTAGATTAACAACCGTCAAGCATCGGAAAACAAGAACACTAGATAATTCAATAGATAAAAGAAAAGATGCCCACTTAAAGACAAAATAGCAAGCAAGTTCTGCAGTAATGGTACACAAGAAAACTCAATAAAGCAGTCTATAAGCAGTTTGTACTCTACTATTCTGAATATAAGAAGCTCGAAGGAAGTGTCAATGATGTACATACACATGTGTATGCCTGTACAAAACATGTTAAGACATCAGATCATCAGAACAAACCTGCTATAATTGTCATTGGATGAATTTTTGCATTTACCAGCTTCTCTGCCTCCCTCAAAAGTTCTCCAGCCAAAACGACAACTGAAGTTGTCCCATCACCAACTTCTTCATCCTGAACCTTGGAGATATCTTACAAAAGGTCAAGGTAAAACATTACATACAATCACATCATTTTGTTCTCCGGAATCT
Source organism: Solanum peruvianum (assembly GCA_027705065.1). Classification (NCBI taxonomy): domain Eukaryota; kingdom Viridiplantae; phylum Streptophyta; class Magnoliopsida; order Solanales; family Solanaceae; genus Solanum; species Solanum peruvianum. The sequence continues at coordinate 56,590,601 of JAKWJD010001765.1, forward strand.
TCCCTATGATGAAGTTTCAGTGTCAATCTCATTCAACTATCTGTAAAGGTCTTAATTAAGTAGTATATATCTAGCCTTTCATTTTTTTATAACTAAAACCAAAAAAGAGAGTAAGTTGTGTAATCTTCCACTGAACTCCTATTACCTGTTTACCATTTGTCCAGATGAACCTATTAAACACTATGTTCAGCGGATTCGTTTTTGGTCCAACTTTACCTTCAACAATAGTGGCCATAGAGTTCAACAACCAGCAAGTTACACTATTATTTCAAAAGAGAGCAGAACTATCTGACGCCCATAAGAAAAATGCACACTTACTTCAGGGAAAAAATACAAGGAACACAAAGACATCAAGGATACCAACAAGGACCTTGGCAGCTGGATTATCTATATGAAGGGACTTCAAAATTGTTGCACCATCATTGGTGACTGTAACGCTGTGTCCTCTGCCTGTTGATTGCAGAATTTTATCCTGCAAATTTTGAAAAATAATAAAGTATTTATCTAAACCACAATCCTAATTCTTCTCATTTCTTAATACCGGCAAGTACATAATCAAAAACTTAGTTCTTACCATTCCCTTAGGTCCTAAGGTTGTCTTTACCAAGTCAGCAATTGCCATTGCTCCAATAAAGGATGCCTAAAATTTGAAACACTCAAATGGTTTCAAAAAATCAAAGAATAATAGTCTTAAGCAGCTATATAACATGGCAATGCAACCAGTGAGCTTGTCTTTCTCACACAATGCTCAATATTTGGGTAAAAAATGAGACTTACCATCCTAGCTCGCTCACCCTTTTCTTCAGTGGCTTCATCTTTGAAGAGTTTGTCAATCTGAGAACTCAAAAAGAACATTAGATATGGAATCCACAATCTTACAATATTTTAAAAAAAAAAAAAAAAAAAACTTACCGCCATTAGAAAGAATTCGGAGATATCAAGCTGAAACCCAAAAGCTGACACTCAACAACTATTTAAAACAACAAAACAGTTGTAATATCAGAACACTGCAGAATCAGTTCAACAATAATTTTAATTATTCAAACCGTTAAAAAGACAAAATCTACTGCCCTTAATTCAAATGTGAACTCTAAACAACTACCGATCTACAACATGATGTAGAAATATTAGACCATGCAACCCAAATCTAAACAACAACAACAACATTCCCATCGAAATCCCACTCCCAAAGTGGAGTCTAGAGAAAGTAGAGTGTACCCAAACCTTAACCTGCCTTAAGAGGTAGAGAGAACAAAAAACAATAGATAGTAACAGAACAGAAACTACAATACTACACAACAAGGTACAAGGAATAACAGAGAGTAACAGAAATCACAAAAACTACCAAACCAATACTACTATGACTACTAATATGAAAGGCTGCCTATTAGCCATCTAACCTAATCCGTTTCCCCACGTCCTCATGTACTCGGCAACCAAATCTTAACTCAAGAAGCAATACTTATTACCACAAGGAAATAAAAATCAAATCTTCAATTCAAAACAAAGAAAAATCAGATCATTTAACGAATACCCATTACTCAAAAAGTCTAAACAACAGATACACAGTGAATAAATCAGCCAAAAAAAACATAACTAAAGTTACATAAAAATTCAAAATTAGGGCAAAATATGCGTAGAAACATAACCAAATCAAAAAGAGTTAGTTCACTACCACGAGAATAACGGAAAATATGAAAATGTACCTGAAAGTAGAATGCCGTCGACGGTGGCGGCGCCGGAAAAAGGTTTAAGCTGTGAAAGTGGAAAACTGAGCAAGGGTTCTGGAGAAAGTGAGAAGAGTTTTGCTAAAATGGAGGTTTAAATGGTCTGATTGGTAAATTTTTACTTTTTCTGAGGGTATAATGATAAAAATGAAAAAATTATGTGGGCTTTCTACTTGGGCCTGGTCCAATGAGTCGGATTTTCTTTTTGGAAAAATCGTACGAAATAGCAAATTATTAATTCAAATTAAATGTTATAGTCATAGTTTATTTTAATTGTTATTCGCAACAAACATCCTTTACTGCCATCTGATTCGGTAAACAATTACTCATTTTCGATATACAATTAGTATTTTATACATTTCGATATAAAATATGTTTGTATTTGTGTAAAGCGAGTGAATCTGAGTTAAGAAGTCTAAACTCTAAATTGCCAAAAAAAAAAAAAAGAGAGAGAAGGACTTTGATTTTTCTTAAGATTTGTGATACGTCATATCCTTTAAAGTTGTTACAAACGTGAGTTTTAGTAATTAGATCCTAAAGTAGTGTGATTTGTGTACATTATCCGAATCAATATGCTAAGATGTTTGGAAGTTATTCACTTACATCACCATACATTTAAAAAAAAAAATTATCTGATATACTAAGCTTTCGCTATGTATGAGGTCGGACCACATTAGGTCTTATGCACAAAATTTTATGAACTTCACACAACAGCTGAAATCAGGCTATAAAATTTATTCACAGAAGCATTAGAAAAATTACAAGGTTCATGTCCAGTACATTGAAAGTTGCTCCAAACTAATGTGAGTTTGTGTTATATAAACTTTATGTTACAACATCTGAAATTGAAGAAGAATCAACATGAAAAAGCATCAGTAAAACCAGAAAAGAGATGATGCATTGTACACTCAAAGCTGCTCGACGAAGATTTTTAGATGGAAGCAGATTGAGACTGGTTATATGCAGTTCTTCTGAAAAATAAGTTGTTGATGAACTTTGATTTCGTATGTGTATCATCAGAGACATGTCGTGGAACAGTATACGAATCCATGTAAATTCCCAAGTGAGAGATTAGAGGGAGCACCTTGGACTTGTCGATAACCAACCTTAGTAGGTGAGATTTCACTGTAGGAAAAAGTAACAGCCTCCGATATCCTACTGTCGTTCCATTTACCACATGTTGCCATTTTCCATTTTCATCTAACATGTCAAGATGAAACTCGATAACACGCTGCCCCATTTGAATTGGTTCTTGAAGTCCCAAGACGTTGAAAGTTATAACCTGTTGAAATTCTAAATATAGTGTCCAGTCTGATTGTTGTCCCTGATCTGGAGCCCAAAATGTATGTAATCCTTCCTCAATTACATTCTTGGGGCTAAACTGAGTATCATTCGGATCTCCTCGTATACTGCTGGCAGAAAGAAGGGCAGATTTTGCAAGATTATGGGAGAATATAGAATTACGAAGCTCGGAGAACTCTTTGAGGACATGTATATCTTCGTCTGATATGAGACCGGATGAGTTAGGCGGTACATTTAGCAATAAGGGACAGTTTCTACCGACTGATTTGTAATACAAATCCAGAAGAGTCATTGCACTTTTTGGCTTTTCTGATGCATGCCAAAACCAACCAGATCGGATAGACACATCACACTCAGCAGGAACCCAGTCTTGGCCAAAGGCGTCCCCCTCCGCCGAATATCTGTTGAATACATTGAAAAAATAGAGGGATAAAAGGAAGCTCAGTGTTCCGAGAAGAAAGAGTTGAATGATGTAGGAAAGACACTGTGAATTGTTATCCATTATGTGAAAGCACTTATTCCATATAGGTTTCTTGTATCGATTGATGGAATTTAAGAGTGATATGGGGCCTTTCATTTTCACTAAAGATGTTATTGCTAGCTAAAATGGCATTCACATCTAACAGTAAACGACATGGTAAGAAGTTTTCGCTGAAAGCAAATAGGAATAAGAAGATCGATGAATATGAGACTAATCAAACAAGACTTACCTGGCATCACTATAACCACCAATCTTGACATCGCTGCCATTGAAAAGGGACCAGCACGTGCTTCCAGCAACACCGTTCTCGTTCCCAACCCACCTTGTATCAGGACCAACATCAGAGAAAATTGAAGCTCCAGGTTGGAGTTGATGAATAAGGCTAAACCAATCATCAAAGAAATACTCCATATCCTTCTCGCCATCACCTTTTGCACCATCTAAAAAAACATATTTAATCTCTCCATATCTGCTCAACAGATTTTTTTTCGGCAGGGGTGGAGATTTGAGAGTGATTGTTGTTAGAAGTTTCTCTAATCGTAGAAACTCAACAGTAAAAAAAAACAGTTCATTTCATAATTCTGCCTATATGTCCTGTATAATCGAGTTTCACATATATCTTTGTCTAAATATTTGTGCAGTTTTTTATGGCAAGAAATAGTAAACTCAGCAACAAAATAAATACAAACTATAATTGGTGGGGGTCAGATCCTCTCATACTTCGGTAAGATGACCTGAAGTATTGCGACTCGAGTAAGAGTGTGAATTCACGGTCCTCATGTCCATAGTTAAATTTGGCTGTTCTAGGGAAAAAAGTAGTATTTTACATTTGAATAAGGTTTATTAATTATTCCGAGAACTAAATTAGGAATGAATAGGATTAATATAGCCAACCTTGACAAGATTCGAATTGAGGTGTAGTAGCAGTAGTCGTTGTTTGAAGTCATTAGTAAGTATAACGACTCACAAATCCCTGTCATCATAGAACTCATACTTAAAGAGATCATTCTAAATTGGTCCTTCGATAACTATTCCCAGACAGAAAAAAGAATCATTCTACATTGGCACCGTAAAAACTCGACTGTGAAATTGCAAACGTGAGTTACAATTTTAAACCATCATGCACAACTTCATTAACTCACTCTCCATTTTCACGTTTTTTGAATCACATACATATACAGTATCTCAATCACAACATGAATAACTACATTAAAGCCAGAACAAGCTCTAATCCAAAAAGCACATACTTTATTATTTCCCTAAAAAACGTTGTAACAACTATCTTACTAACAATGAAAACTATGTGTACCACCTCATCTAGAATCATAAATTGTAGGAAGCGGAATACTTCTAATTATTAATTTTAGGGTCTGCAACAACCATAACAATAGAGCAGTAGAATCTAACAAACCAAGAAATGCTCTTAAATTCACCAAAAAAAGACATTCTCAAATCAATTCAAAATTAAATGAAAGAACAACAACGACATACCCAGTATAATCCCACAAAGTAAGGTCTAGAGAAGATAGAATGCAGACCTTATCCCTAGAGGGTAGAGAGGTTGTTCATGATAGATCCTCAACGCAAGGAAAAACAATCAAAGCAGATTGAAAAAGGAAATAACTGAAGTGAAGAACCCATGGCAAAATACTATACAAAGCATGGCAAAGCATTCTGAACAGTAAACAATAACTACAACAAATAATACGATAATCGAAGTACTAAAAGCAGAACATAGTAACATAAATCGAGGAACTAAACCACAAAACAAAAAGTTAGAGTCTTTACCTTGTAAGCAACAACAACCATAACAATAGAGCAGTATAATCCAACAAACCAGAAATGCTCTTACTGAAGTCACTAAAAACTATTCTCAAATCAATTCAAAACCAAACCAAGAACAGCAAACCAAGTGTGATCTGGGAAGGATAGGGAGGATAAAATACAAATATATATATGTTTAGTCCAAGACTAATAATTATAAGCATAAATGGCAAATATAAGAGCAAAGAAATATATTTCTTTTTAATGATAAACTGAAATATCAATCATTTAGTGTCACCTCTTAAGATCAAACTCATTGGCAACAAAAAGTATGTCTCAAAACCTTGATGATGACGACACTAAAGAGCACATTAAGTGAGTACGAAGCACTCAACAAATGTTGAGCATCCCTTCACGGCTTAAGCGAACACTAACTACAACAAAATAATACGACAATTAAAGTACAAATGCAGTAAATAGCAACAGAAATCAAGGAACACCGACCTTACCCCTACCTAGTAGAGACAAATAGGTTGTTTCCAAGCTTAAATAAAGATTGCCAAGTAGCCACAACAAATAACAACATAGCATAACTGAACAAAAGGAAACAACACATGCTACTAAAAATCGACGAAAAACACTACTGATAAGGAAAACTAGACAATGCTCTCAAAACCAAACCACAGAGCAAAAAGTTCAAATCTTTACCTTGTAAGCAACTCAGTCATTTGACCCATATAGTATTCATTATACTCAAGAGTTTCCCCATAACAATGCTCATGCCTATCCCATGGAGAAAGATACAAACCCAATTCTAATCCCCCATTTCTTGCAGCTTCAGCCAAATCAGCTACAATATCACCAACCCCATTTCTCCAGGACTTGATTTAACAGAATAATCAGTGTATTTTGAAGGCCAGAGACAGAACCCATCATGATGCTTAGCAGTTAAAACTACTCTTTTGAAACCAAAATCTTTAGCTACTGTAACCCATTGTGTTGCATTTAACAATTTGGGGTTAAAAATTGATGGGTCAACATGACCTGTACCCCATTCTGAATCTGTAAAAGTGTTGGTACCAAAGTGAAGAAAAAGTGCCATTTCTGCAATTTGCCATGAGATTTGACGGGATTTTGGGATTGGTAGAATTGGGAGTGGAGGTGGCTTTCGATGTGAAGATGTTGAAAGTTGAAATAACAAGAGGATAATGATTGTTTTGAGAAATTGTGTAATGGGTTTCTTCTTTATCATCTTGGGGTTGCCGTTGACCTTTTGTTTTCGCCGGCGATCACTCTAAAGCTGCCGGACAGAGGTGGAGTTTACCGGTGACTCCAAGTGTTGACCGACTTTTGCACTTCTGTTACTTCATAAATCTTGATGATGATTATTTTGAGGTTTTTCAAAATAAAATTTTAAATTCAAACTCCCGAATTTTTCGCGAGTCGAGCTCGCTCTCTTGCCACGCCTTTAACTCATTTGCTCGAATCGAACCTAATCATATTCTTCGAGTTTGGAGGATCATTTGTTATTCACTCTTTTGCTATTACCGGCAGGGAGCACAACAACAAAAATGTATATTATCATATAAAAAGAGGGAAGCATAGTAATTCGTACTATTAAAAAAATTACACGATTAAGTAAACATATACTTTCTCCGTTTCAAAAAGGATGAACTAGTTTGACTTAGAACAGAGTTTAAGAAAATAAAGAAGATTTTTTAATCTTGTGGTTCTAAATTAAAGTTACGTCAAATATACCAAAATGTCATTTAATCTTGTGGTCTTAAACATGTCATATGAAAAGTTAAAGTGTTACCAAAAAAAGAAAAAAATCGTTCTTTTCTAAATAGACTCAAAAAAAAATAGGATCATTTTTTTTTAAACGGAGAAAATAACGCGGCAGAAGAAAAGTTATTGGTTTATAAACTTAAATATAGATGCAAAAGTCCATTTTTGGGTGCCAAATTATTTAATTTTATCTGCTTAGAATTAAAAATATCTTCTCCTTCTGTCCTTCAACTTGATAATTGATTGTCATATTGCCACTAGTCTTCAGTGTCCCTACACAGTAGACATCACTTGCTAAGACAGCCACTAGTCTTAGTCTTCTTATGTTAAAAATAATACTATGATTTATCTTCTTTTGTCACCAACAATTCAAGAAAAGAACATAGAGTGTACTAAGTGATTCATTGGATATGGCTTATACTGAAGTTACATCTTTGATGCATACACTGCAGAGACTGATGCAACTCCATCCAAAAAGTAGAAAGAAAACAGAATCTCTCCTACAAAAGGTGAGTTTATTGCAAAGTTTTTTTGATGAAACTAGAAAAGATCATGAGGATATTAAGTTTTTAGAAGGAATTATTAGAGATGTATCATGTAAAGCAGAAGATATAGTTGAGGAAATTATGTTTGAGTATTCATCTAGTTCAAGTTTAAAGAAGAATGCAACAAAGTTTGTTGGCGTTCATCGATTAGTATTTAGAAAGATTGATGAGTCTGCAATCACTAGTGTTTATAATGAGATATGTTCTATCAAATGTAGATCAACACCAAGTAGTTCGCGTGATGTTACACAAACTTTGAGTTCACAAAACGATCATGTTGTAGTTGGTCTATATGATGATTTTTTACGAATTGCAGATAAACTAACAGGATATCCTGATAAGCTAGATGTTGTGGTAATTTTTGGTATGGGGGGTATTGGTAAAACCACTCTTGCTAAGAGAATTTATCATGACAAGTTAATAGAGGAACACTTTTATGTTAGAGCATGGATCACTGTATCGGAGCGATATAAGGTGAGGAATATGTTGTTAGACCTTTTGGTTTGTACATCTAAAGTTGCGTTTATAATGGATGAAATGGAAAACGAAGAATTGGGTGAACGATTGTACAAAAGTTTAAAAGGACAGAGGTATCTTATCGTCATGGATGATGTTTGGAATACTGAGGCGTGGGATGATGTTAGAAGATGTTTTCCAAATGACAACAACGGAAGTAGAGTAATGGTGACTAGTCGAATCATGAAAGTTGCTCGTTATATCAACCCGCTTAACCCTCCACATCAAATGCGTTTCTTGACAGTAGAGGAAAGTTGGAAGCTGTTGCAGAAGAAGATTTTTGGATTAGATGATCCAAGCTGCTGCTGTGATGACGAAATGGAAAGGATTGGAATGGAAATTTCAAAAAAATGCAAGGGATTACCACTAGCAATTGTTATGGTAGCTGGGATACTTTCTAAAGAAAGCGCGACAGCAAGTAAATGGAGTGATATTGCAGAAAATATTCATTCTTCATTCGTAACAGAGGAGTCGCGCCCATTCTTGGATATACTAGCATTGAGTTATAATCATTTGCCTCGTCATTTGAAGGCGTGCTTTCTTTACATGGGCGCTTTCCCTGAAGACGTTGAAGTCCCTGTGTGGAGGCTCATTAGGTTATGGATTGCTGAAGGATTTATAAAGTTGGAATCACCAAAGACGTTGGAATTTGTATGCAGGAACTCATCGACAGAAGCCTAATTGTAGTGAGTAAGAGATCGTATGATAATAGAGTGAAAACATGTAGCATTCATGATATCTTGCGAAACTTTTGCCAAGAAGAAGCTAAACAAGAAAAGCTTTTGCATGTTGTGAGAAGGTTGGAACCACATTTTCCTCAAGGTGTTCACCGGCGTCTACATTTCCATTCAGACATCTTTGCCTACTCCTCTTACACCTATTCTAATCCATACGTTCGATCTTTTCTGTCATCAAAAGCATGCTCCGTTTTAGAGGATTCCTACTTTGGTTGTATGGGGTTCAAATTGCTTCGTGTGTTGGATGTAGTTAACTATTCCTTTTACGGTTTCCCAATTCATGTCATAAAACTAGTTCATTTGAGGTACCCTCGCGCTCTCCATCAATTCTGAGCTTCCTAGGTCGATATCCAAGCTCAAGAGTCTACAAACCTTAATCATTTATTGGGGAACCAAGGAGATGCGCATACTTCCGTTGGAACTATGGAAGATGCCAATACTAAGGCACATCCATGTCAAAGGAGATGTTCTGTTATTTGGATCCCCCGTTGATGATCATCACTCGAAAAGGAACTTTCGAGTCTTGGAGAATCTGCAAACACTCTGCACTATCACTATTAGCACAATAAACTTTTCTCATGGACTGATCGCTACATTACCTAACCTAAAAACATTGGCCTCTAATCTGGTTACTGGCGGAAACCATGATGCTCGCGATGTGGATTGGCTTGGGAGTTGTCTCAACAACCTACAGCAAATGTACTCACTTGAAACTCTCAAGTTGCTGTTCAACTTGCCAATGAAAAATCCTCTTCCTCGTAACTCTATCCAACGATGGAATGCATTCCCACCGAATCTCAAGAACTTGACTTTGAGCTGCAGCCTTCTACTGTGGCAAGATGCTAGAGTTCTTGGCAACTTACCAAATCTTGAAGTTCTCAAACTGAAGTATTTTTCCTTCCAAGGACCAGAATGGGAAACCGATGAAGAGGGGTTTCATCGACTCAAATATCTGTTGGTTGAGAGCAGAGACTTGGTGATTTGGAAGCAGGCAAGTACAGATAGTTATCCATTCCCAGCTCTCCAACATTTAGTTTTGAGGTCTTGCAACAAGCTAAAAGAAATCCCTTATGAAATCGGAGATATCCCATCTTTGCAAGTCATCGAATTGTATTCGTGTAGCCCTTATGCCACGAGACTCGCTAGAATGATTCAACAAGATCAAATTGACTCAGGAAACAGTTGCCTTGAAGTTTTCATTCATCCAGCTAGATAGGTAAACTTAACAAGTTTTATTCTTGTGATTTTTTTATCATATGGTTGAATCACAGTATTACAAATTCACCAACTGTTCTTTCTTATCTGTGATCTGATTAAGCGTGTCGTGTGCAGGAATTTAGACCCTTTATATGGTCTTGGGCAATTCTCTCTTCATGAGCTAGCTTTTTGGGAATGAGGACGCGTGTTGAGATGTGGAGGATTTGGGCTCTTCATGTGGTCGTGAACAATCCTCCGATCCATTTGACAGGTAACAGTTACTAAGACATGCAGTTGTACTTTGACATATTTTTGACATTCACCATTTCTCATTGCTAGGAGGGTTACATTGACGAGGCATGGAGAGTACGAGGCGTAGTAGAAGAAAGGGGGAGGGAGTTCTCAAACATGGAAAAGCTTTCAATGAAGAAATGCTTGAAGTGAACGAGGAGTTGTATGAGGTGAAAATCTCATGTACGACTTGTCAATGTCATTGAGGACACATGGAGAGTGTGTGGCATTCGTACTCTTTGAGCATAGTCGGAGAAGGGGGGAAGGGATCGAGTTCTCAGATATGGCAAAGATTCCAAGAAGGATTGAACGAGGAGCTATGTGAGGTGAAAATCTCATGTGCGAGTCCTTTTGTCAGTGGTATGAGTCATGAGGTCCATTGCATATAGAAGCATGGGGAGTACATGGCATACTCTTCGGGGCGAAGTGGAAAAAGAGGGGAGGAAGAGTTTTCAGACACGGAAAAAGGTTATAATGAATTCTAAAGAAATGAACGTCGAGTTGTATGAGGTGAAAATTTCATGTACGGGTTATGTAGAATGATAGTAAGGGTTCATATAAGGTTGGCTCTAACAAAAATATTCTTGTCATCAAGAATTTACCTCATAGATTTCCCTAGATAAAGTAATTCATTAAAATTTTGAAATATCTTTTAGTCCGTCCTAAAAAGAATTACACATTTTTATATTAGTAACAATTTAACTTTAAAATATCTATTTTGCCCTTAATGAAATGATTTATAGCAAAACAAACATCAGTGACTTATTTTAGACCATACGTTTCAGAAGTCTTTCTTTCTTAAAACTTGGTATTAGGTCTAACTACATTACATAAATTAAGACGGTAATTAATGTAGGTTTTTTTTATACCTTGTGATGGCACATGAAAAATATTGTAGAATGCATGAAAAAGTGAGGTCGATGTTGTGAAAATAGAGTTTTAAGAGGGTGTTCAATCTTCGTAGAGTTCTATCAACCTGTCCAACGTTTGTTTTAGTCATACGATTGTTATGTCTTAGAGGGAACAAGTCAAGCGAGTTATTATTGGATAGGTGAAGATGAATTTATGGACCTGAATTTCTTTAAAGACAACGAGATATCTTCGACCCGGTCTTTTGTTGTTCCAATAGTAATTATATTTTCATGTTGTTAAATAATTTTCATTAATTTTCACAAATAAACCAAACAGAACTCAAATATTCCCTATTGGGCCAATGACCGAGCCCACATTGGCCCAACTAGTATTATTGCCAAATTTGAAGTGGCCTTTGATATCTTCATGAAAAACAAATATACATTTTTCAACATTGATGGTTTAATTTCACTTTGCATCAATATAGTTATAGTAAAAAAAATAATATATTAATTTATTTAATTATACATTTAACAAAAGCAATAAATAATACTCCTAATAATAGTATTATGAATTTTAACTTGTCAATGTTGTTGTATAAAACTTTTATTTTAGAATTGATCATGTCATTCTTATATAAAGGGATTTTCTATCTAAAGTTTGGTTTAATTTTTTCGATTTTTCGCAATTGAGATTTGTTTTTATTTGATGATATAAGATACCGTATTATGTTGTTGGAAGCATCTAAGAGGCTTAGATATCATCGATATCATATTGATTTTTCATTTTTCTTTGTATATCCACTGTATATCATCTTGATCTAGACAAGTCTTTGTATCATACACTGAACTTGTATGATCATGTGGCACAGGACAAGCCACTGAAAAAATGGTGTACATTACACCTTAGACAAATCCTATATCGAATTAAGAAAAAAAAGTTAGGGACTTTATAAAAATGAGTTCAGCGTCAACTTCATGTTTTCGAATTTCATGTCATTAATATGTATTCCATAGTCTAGTTATTTGGAGACATTTCATCAATTGGCTAAAAGGGATTTTTCATCTGATGTTTGATACAATTTTTTCGATTCCTCACATTTGAGATTTATTTCGATTTGGTGATATTAAGGTATTACGTTGTTGGAAACATCTTAATAAGCTTAGCCAACTATTTTTAAGATAGTTGGAGACGATTGGAGATGAGTTTAATTTACAAATTGTAATTTAAAATAGAAGACAACTTCATTTTTCTTGTATATCCACATTGTATATCAACAAAAATACATTTGATCTAGACACACCTTTGTATCATCCATTGAAATTGTGTAATTAATTAACAACAATAGTTCAATCGAAATCAAATACGTATTATCAGCGGCAATTAACACTCTTTGTATATGTTTCTAAAGCTTTTAGTGCCACTGAATCTAATGACACTTAACTAAAACCGATAAAGACTTTAGCACTCTTTAATAATGTGTTTATTTGCTGCAGCTAGAAAATGTTTTTTTTTTTGTTATAGTATCATGATTAAGGGAAATTTCTTAATGTCACATCCATGACGAAGGAAAAGCCTTCAAAGAAGGGATGTACATTACATCTTAAACAAATTCTATATCAGATTAGAAAAACAAAGTTAAAAACCTTATAAAAATGAATTCAGAATTAACTCTTTAGGTGCGTTTGAGTTAATAGTTGAACTAGAGTTGTTACACATCATCTTACCTAAAAACTTTAATCTTAAAAAAAAAAAAAAACTTTTTTATTTACCTGAAAACTTTAATCTTAAAAAAAAAACTTTTTTATTTAGTTAATCATCCCTTCAAAAGAGACTCAAATTTTTTGTCATACAAAAACCAAAAATGTACCAACTAGAGAAAATTGGCAAGCAGCCAAGCAAACAAAGGGATGATGGGATTGATGTGATTGATTTGATTCATTCATTTTCAACAATTCATCTATTCCTCAACATAGAATCAACCAAACACAAAATTCCAATACTACACTGTGTGCATTTGGGCCTGAATATTAGTTTAAGGCCTTCACTTTTATTGGAAAAGAAAGGTGACATATCGAGAAGGCATAATACATAAATATATCTTTTAACTTAATTTCAAATTTACATGTTATTTTTTGTCCTACGTAGTGTTCTACGTGTATTATGTCATGTAGGACTCATGTATTTATTTAAAAGTTGGATAGTTTAAGTGTTTGTTTATGTACTGTGAAAATTGAAGGTCAAATTTAAAATTTGAAGTCAAGTTTACAATCCAATATATGTATTTTGTGCTTATCGAAAAAGACAGAATCATCGTGCGTGCAAAAGTATCATTTAACCTTTTTGAAATATCAATAGGTATTATCGAATATAAAAAAACTAGTAAAAACTATATTTCACTAGTCAGAGCCCCATATCGAATCAGATAAAAAAAAACATAAGCATGATCCAAAGTTCAAACATTTAATTTCTCATGTTACTTTATATGTATAGATTTGGAATGTTATGTTAACTAATTAGCATATGTACATTATTGTAAATTTGGATCCTAGTTGTAAACGTGAAATGTATAGCTAGTGTACGTAAGATGAGGTTGTCCTTTCTTTAAATAGAGGTTTCGGATTGAAACTCTCGTTATGAAATAATTTTTGGTAGGAAACACTTTGCTACGAAGGGGTTTTACCTGACATAAATTTAAAATAGTCAAATATCAATGCAGATATTGAACACACGGAGAGAAACCAAAAAAATAAAAAAAAAATATTTCATCCGTTTCAATTTTTTATACTACTATTTGATTGGATGTGGTTATGCTAAATGGGATAAAAAGTACATTTTAAAAAAATACGAACAATTACATAAATTCAAAAGAAGTGAAGATTGAAAAATGAGAAGAAAAACAAAAATTTATGATTTAAAACAAAGATTAGATATTTATATGGCTATCATTTATTTTATTGAGAACAAAAATGAGATTTTTAAAGTGATATTTTTATTTTTTTTAAAAATGATGAACTTTTTTGAAACACTCAAAAAAGTGCTTCAAATAAATTAAAATGGAAAAAGTATATTTCACATAAATTAGAATATAGAGACTATAAAATAGTAGTTTATTATAATGATGATTGTAATTTCATTTTATAATGAGATGCTTAACCTCCTTTTAATGAGAATCTTACACTAACTATGGTATCTTAATCTTATTTTTTATTATTATTTTTAAGTCATCAATTAGTTTCAAAATTTGACTAAACAAAAATCTGTTAGTTTAAACTTTCAACAACATAATATGAGTTATAGCCGCCTCTATTATGGGCCCACTTATTTGCTAAGTTAATTTTTGAAGCTGAATTCACAATTAAAATTTGGATAGTTTTGAAGGGGAAAAAGATATTTGTAATTTGTCTTTTTTTTATACTTTTGTTTTTAATTATTAATTTACTTCTACTCTTTGATGCCATTTTAGAATATATAATATTTGAATATATACATATCATCAGTATATATTATATATATATATATATATATATATATATAATATATATATATATATATATATATACTTTGATGATATTAATAGCGGTTCAATGAATATTTTAACGAATAGTCAAATAAATAATTTGTGTTAAGTTCAGTCAAGATAAATATATTGAATAAGGTTCAATTTGGTTAAATAATTTGCCTAATGAGCTCAATTTGTGTAGTTTTCTCATTTTTAAACCACATGAAAAAGATAATTAATTATAATTTTTCTCATATCAATTCGATCGAATGTTTTAAAATGGCAATCAAAATTTGCATATTTGACTCTCGGAAAAAGAAACACGACAATTGACATGAGAGCGAGAGAGTTGTACTAAAATTTGTTAAAACAAAAATACATAATACATAACACTTGTCATTTACTTGTTCTTAGTTGATACTTAAACTTATATAAAATTAAACAAGTAGACACATGCATTTAATGTGGCGTTCGGTATGACGATATGTATCCTACATGCATTATAATATATAACTATAATGCATGTAGTTAAGGAAAGTATGACGATATGTATCCTACATCACTTGTTTAATTTTACACGAATTTAAATTCCTATTTATGTACATCCAAAGTTGGAATGTATATAAATAAGGAAAGTTTCAAAAACAACAAATATTAGACCTTAAGAAAAACTCATTAGCAATTGTTTCACTAATTGCAATTCGTAACTACACTTTAATTTACCACGCATTTGTATTCGTTGTACTTTTTCAAAACTTGCAAAAAAGATTCAAATACGTATTAGGAAGAGAGAGGAGACGAGATTGAGGAGAGACATGTTGTATTCATTGTATCACAATTAAATAAATACATAATACATGTACAGTTGATACAAAATGCAAATATTTTTTTTTAAAAAAATACAGGTTACATAAAATAAAAATCTCTCACCTATTTTTATTGACATACAATTGATACATAATACATTTGACGGAGAGGGTGAATACCATAGTATTTGTATGGATCACGAATACAATTAGTTCATAATATAATTATAGTTTATCAAATACGATTGACATAAAATACAAATTTCTTATCTATATATATATTTGATCGGATACAATTGATACATAATAGGTTTAACGATTTTCCCGCCATCTTAGAAAACACACGTGGGAGTGTGGGCCCCACTAAGGAAAAGACGAAACTGGTTACGTAATTTCAGACAGCGAGACTTTTAGGACTCTTGTCTATCGAATCCTAGTTAGGACACCTTTGACTTTTTTACATTTATTTTTGTTTTTGTGTTTTTTTTTTCATTCATTTACAAATTCACCCCTCTTATTTTTATAAAATTCAACATTTCCCCACTACTTGTTAGAATGATTCGTCGGATATATGATTCCTTCACTTTCGTTATTTTGTTTTCTGTATTGCTTTGAAGTATTCTTTCGTTTGGATTAGAATTCTATAAAAAAAAATGATGCTTTAATAGTCTATGTATAGTATCATTGTCTTGCATAAGATGATGATACTATATATAACAAATAAAAGGTCTGCTAGACTAAAACACGACTATTGATTTCTTCGGAAGGAAATTTTTAACTCACTAATAGATGGATGGAAATTCAGATTTCTTAAATAGGGCACCGACAATCATTCCGATTAAGCGGAACTGAAGCTACCCCGCGGAGTCCAGAAATGAAACTCCACTTGACTATTTATTCTTCGTAGGTTCATTTTGTGAGATTAGATTGATTATAATATTGATGGTGGTGGCGATAATGATCGTGGTGATGGTGTAGGAGTAAATTTTCCCTCCATTAACCATCTATCCAATGAAATAAAATAATTAAATTTGATTGATTTGTTTAGGTTTGTCATCCATTAATAATTTGGATCTCAAGTTTGCAATACTTCTTGTTATCAAAATAGATGAGTGTTTACATTGACAAATGATATAGGCTTGACAAAAAGTTTATTTTTTTGGTAAAAAGGTAATCGAAAATAAGTCAAATATGCTTTTAAGCTATGCGAAAGATTCAAATTCATATATTTTAAAAGTAAATTCTTTTTCTAACGATATTATCATTGTCTTATTCAACGGTAGAAACTTTCAAGTGTCAAATTTAAATTAGATAATTCAAATTTATCGTCTATGCAAGATCAAATCAACTAAATAATTAAGTGCAATATCAAATTGAATTCTCACAATTATTAAAATTTTATCATACAACTATTCATCACTATTCTTCTCAAATCACTAATATCGTTATAATTTCACCAGTGAGAACATGAAAAACGATGGATATGCATATACAACTTTATTTTTATTTGGGAGAATGCACAAACACCCCTTAATCCACGATCGAAATTTCAGAGACACACATTAACTAAAATAAGGTTGTATTACCCCTTAACTTATTTTTTTGATAATTATGTACACCTTTTGTCTTACGTGGCACACTGCGTGACCCCACACAATTGAGGCACGTGGGAGATATTTAGATGCTACGTAAGCCAAAAAGGTGCACAAAATTACCAAAAAAATAAGTTTTTAGAAAGGTAATAGACCTTAATTTAGTTAAGATATGTATTTTGAATTTCAGTTATAGTTTAGAGAGATACTCGTGTATTTTTCATATTATTTTATAAAAATAGAAAAATTATTGGAAAGGGTAACACTTTTTCTTATATTTTTTTTATCATAAGTCAAGACAAAACACAAGTCCACATCTTGGTTATATCAGAGTCAATGATGGACACTTGTTACATATTTTTCTTCCTCCTTTAATATTTTATTCATACATAATTTATACTACAAAATTATTAATTATTAATTATTAATTACACTTCATTTATTTGCTGTGTTACACATAATAGTGCCTTCAGCCTTGTATATATAATTTTTTTCTAGTAAAAGATTCGACGTTGCATGAGAAAAGACAGAGAGAATACATGATAAATTTAATTATTATTGTTATAATTAGTGGACCTCACTATATTAAATAATTTTTATAATATGATATGTTAGTCATAAGGTACATGCATGTTATATATATATATATTATGTTGGAGGATTTGAGATCATATTAATTATTCATTAATTGTTGTTTATCCAAGATGGTAAAGCATAACAATCAAATATGTTAGGACTTAATTAAAATAATTCTTATAATGAGACCACCATATAAAATTGTAAATTATTTACATGTCATTTATAAATGAAAGAAGTTTTAAGTTTTAAGTTTTATTCATCGATGATGTAAAAGATATATATATATATAATGAATATACGTTTAAATATGATACTATTAATCATATATACTACTATTAGCTGTATCAAGAAAGGAATCGAGGAAATTTATGAATAATAATAATAACGAAGAGAAAACCAACAAATATAATCCTTTTTTAATCATTATTATTATATATTATCCTCCAAAATTCAATTATATGTGGCTATATACTTGTGATACAAAAAAATTGATGTTTTTTTTTTCTGTTGAAGTATATTACTATTTCATTTAAAAGATTAAGATGTTAAAGTGAATATTATACTTTTTAACGAGCTCAATTCTTTTTCATTAGTAGTACTCAAAGCATATAAATCTTTTTTATTTTTATAATAAATGACAGTAAAAATTTGAATCTAAGATCTGTTTAATTATATTATGATATGAATTATTAAAGTGTGTAACTATCTTATCTTACGTTCATTTTAATTTCTATGAGTGTTAGGTTAAGATGGAAAAATATCCCACATATAAAGTCTTTGATGGAGTATTGAAAAAGCTAGGTAGTACATATTGATGTTACTTTAAACAATATATTATGAATGAGACACTTAATAATTTAAGTGAAACAATGATTTGTAAAATTATATAATTTAAAATGGACAAGTCAAAGAATTAGAAGAGTTATAAACACAAAAACATTAATCATTTGAGATTTGATTATAGAAGATTCATGAACATAAAGAACCAAAAAAAAGAACAGTTTCCTTGTAGGTATCAACAAGCTAGACATCAATGATAATAATAAGCGGATCGAATTTAATTTGCGTAGAGAAATAAGTTGAATATTAATATCTATTCAGAAGTTACTTAAATTAAAATAGATCAAGTTGATAAATAGATAAGTCAGTAATTAACACAAATTTAATTAGATGAATGAATCATATTTTTATGAGCTAATTTCATCGCAGGTAAATAATAATGCTAGCACAAAGGTTAACTCAAGGCTAAAATACTTATGTAATATATATGATCGTAAATATTAGGTATATATCAATTTTATTTATTGCTCTTATATCATGAAAAGTGTCTTTTCAAATTGATCAACTAAACATATGATATTACTTTTCATTGTGGATTTATTTTTTGAAACACATTTCTTATAAATATTTTTTAAAAAAATAAATAGAATTTAGATGTTTGATCAAAAAATTAAAATATTAAACTACTTTGAATATTTTTTTTTAAAAAAAAAGTATCCAATATGAAAGACTTATTAGATTCTAAAATATAACTATTTTTATGTCTGATATTTAATAATAATAAGCACGATAACTATCATGAATATTAAGAAAATGAGTTTTTTTCTTTAATATTCTTTTTTCTAATTTGTATTTGGTAAATTTCGTTTTCTTGGTTGTTACAATTATGAATCAAAAAATTTGTTTTGTAACTTCTAGAATCAATTTTCAAGGTCTATCTAATTATTTTATTTAAAAATTGAGTTATTCCTCAGTTTGGATAGTATTTATCATATTTTATTTTATGAAAATCAAATTAAATTTATTTTAATTAATATTTTAAGATATAATTTTTCACCACATTAATTAAAATGAAATTGCAATTTATAATATTTTCTGTGTATTTTTTAAATATCAAAAAATTATAATTTTAAAAAATGTTAAATTAATTTATTCTGATTTTACTCCAAAAAATTATTCCATTAATACTCAAAAAAGTGAAACGTAACAATTATTATAAAACAAAAAACAATATTTCTTGTTAAAGTGAGTTTGTATGTGCAAGAAACCACTAGGAAAATGAGATTATACAAAGTTAATTAATTATCTTAATATATAAGTATGTCTTATTTTTCATATTTTTAATTATTTAATCTAGATAACGAATTTCTACCAAACATATATCGTTGTTTTGCAACAAGGGTCAACAAAAGGAACTAAATAATATATTTTAAAGAAATATGAAGAAGACATGTTTTGAATTTTTATTTCTAATTTTAGCGATTATTTTAGAGATCTGTTTAAAATTTTGCTTTGAGAAAAACAAAAAGGTCATTTTATTTTTTATATTTCGAAATTTTACTTCACATGGCGAAAATAATATAAAATAATTTTAAAAAACTAATATTAAAATAATATTCCTCTACCATCATTAATTCTATCCCACCTATAAAAAGATCACATAAATAAATCGAAAATGTATTTATTTTGCACCTTCTTGATATCTTGAAATTGAAATCTAAATTAGTGAGAAGAAGAAAAAGGAAATTATTTAAAACCCTTTGACATTTGTCATTTTCTAATTGGTGGGAGTAAATTAATAAAAATTAAAATATGACAGATTTTTTTCCAATCATTTATGGGGAAATATACCTTTACAGACAGATAAAGGCTATTAATTAAGAGGTTAATATAAATATCATTTCCTAATAGTAAGTTATGTGTGTTATTAAAATATATAAATTAATGCATAAATCATTATTTCTAATTATAAGTTGCATTAAGAGACTTATTACACTAATTTGTTTAATTAGGTGTATAGTTTCTAAAATCAATGTCATGTCATCTTTTCTGAGTTTTATAGGTACATTAATGTAAACACCTAATTATATGAAAGAAATTTCAAATTTAGGTGCTTATCAATTGTTAATCATGTCTACTGAGTTTACGCGTTTTTTTTATCCGCTCAATAATAACAACGATAACATATAAAATTCTACATGTGAAGTTTGAAGAGGATAAAGTATGCGAATACTTTATTACTATCTTGTTGAGGTAAAAATGTTATTTTCGAAAGACACTTGGATCAAAACACAGTAGATACAAGTACAAAACAAAAAGAAAACAATGTAGGTTGGTGAACCAACAAAATAGCGCGCTAATTCAAACATGTTATTAAACTTGTTTCCTCGTTTGATATCCGATATTTACACTGGAACTCGACTAAATTTAGATTATGTATTCAACAAAAAATTCCTTCCCTGCGGGCTCTGATTGATATATAATTAATTGGGATAATTGTATATAATAACAAACTAATAACCTAAAATAAATGAAGTAGCTATTATTTGATTTAATTGTGCCCCATAGCAAACGTTTGCCAAAGTTTGTCTGTCGCCTCTTTCCCAAAACTCTCGTTCGCCACTCTCCCTCTGCTCGCCTCTCTCGCTTTATACAACAGAAGTGTATAAATTGTGTTTCTATTTTGTATAAAGCGAGAGAAAATTGTATATACACATGCAAAAACATATATTTTCGTGCTATACACTTAATTATATAATTTACAAACATTTTACTTCGATTCAATTGTATACAAATGCAAATTTTATATAAATTTTGCAGCAAAAAAGGTCAGCGAATTATACAATTACGAATTATACAATTGCAGTGAAATACAATTTTCTCTCGCTTTATACAACAGAAGTGTATAAATCGTGTCTCTGTTTTTTTATAAAGCGAGAGAAAAACATATACCTTATTCTTATACACTTATAATTATACAATATACAAACATTTTACTTTGATTCAATTGTATCCAAAGCAAATTTTATACACATATTGCAGCAAAATAGGCCAGCAAATTATACAATTGCGCATTATACTATTGCAGTAAAATAGGCCAGCGAATTATACAATTGCACCGAAATAGGCCAGCAAATCATACAATTGTATATGTATAGCGAGGCCAGCGAATTATACAATTAGGCCAACGAATTATACAATTGTATATGTATAGCGAATTATACAGTTATATATTTATTATGGAGCGCAATTATGCAAACTTTGTTATAGCATATAAATATAAATTTTTTGTTTGCTATATGTGAAAGTTGCCCTAATTAATTAAGATATAATCTATTTATATTGATTAAATAAATAAATAAATTGTTGGCTATTTATGTGAATTTTTTTAAATTATATGGTATGCGTAAAGTTGTAAGAATGCTTCAACTTTTGACCAATTTATCCCATGAGCAATACTTAGAGGGCGTTTAATACATGGAATAAGATAGAATATTTAAAAATTATATTTGACCTCAAATTTCTAGTTAATTTGATTGAAGATATATATAATTAATTAATTACGAGATAAATTTATAAGTCAAATTTGGTGTTGTTTTTATCTCATGTTGAATGTGCAACAAATAGTTTAAGGATTATAATCTCAGGATTATAAAACTCTGAGATAACTTTGTCCTTGACCCAAACGATTCCTTAAAATATAACAAATTTAACTTTTGATCTTGAAGATTTATCCATTGTCACTATAACAAAAATAACTTTTAGCGGCAACAAATTGAAAGAGTGCTAAAGTTTTTACTGACATTAATTTAGTGTTATTTAGATTCAATGTCTCTAAAGTCTTTATATACATATAAAAAAAGTATTAATTATCGCTAAAAATTCCTATTTAGTTATAATTACTAATAAATTACCGTTAAAGTTCAAAAAAAATTTTAATGTAGTGTGCACACCTGACAATCACACTGTAGATATAATAAAGAGATGTAAAATTGAAGATTAATTCCCTATAATTTTTTAAATAAATTTATATATAAAAAGCCCTACAAAAATCAATTGACTTGGTCTTAATTACATGTGAGAAAATAAATTACTTGGTAAAAGTATTAATAACTTATTTTATTTATATGAAAGTGATTATGGATTAATCTATGTCTATCCCAAGTTAGGATTCAAAATTTATTGTTAATAATGTTAAAATAAAAATGATATTTCTTCTTTGACATTAGTGTCTTGTCTTGTCCTATTGAATATATGATATAATTGGAACAATAATAATGTGTTTGACCAATATACTTTCATTGGTAATTTGTTTATTTTAGGACCAATAATTGAATCTTAATTGCACAATAAAAAAATTAATATAATTATGCATGAAGCTATCATAGATTATAAAATAAGAATCAATATAAGCATACGATATCGTCATTCGTCATCTATTCGTCCTCAATTAATTAATTTGTTAATATTAAACTCGTTCTAAGTATTTTATTCACGTTCATTAAATTTAAGAATGAAAAGAAATAAAAGGCTCCAACAATGAGTATATTTTGTTTTGTATTATGTGTTTAATATTTGTTAATTAATTTAAATTTATATCGCGTAAAATTTGTCAAATATTATTTTAAAAAACGTAAAAACCGAGAGACAGAAAATCGACAGATAATATCTATCCAAAAATTAGGAAAATACACCAAGTCCTTTGAAAATTAATAAAGTTTTAGAAAATCGACAGACATAATTGAATGTTTTTTTTTAAAAAAAAATATATATTTATATATTTTAAAGAAAGCTGACATAATCTTTCGAATTTTTTATTATTATAATTCTTTACATAAATTGACCGATGCAAAGCCCACGATGTACAATCGATCAATTTACCTTTAAAATTAATTATGTGTATTGATTTTGACTTTCGATTATGGTTCAAGTATTAGTAGCGCTAGGATCGAGCACTCCTCACTTAAACAAATTATCATATCAAGAGCTCAAATAAAGACCTTTGTTTGAGGTGTGGAGGAACTCTATCGACACACACAATTTTCGTTGCTTACCGAACCCTAAATAAAAAGATATGGAAATCGAAAATTGAAAATAACTTTTTTTTTAGATAGTCGAGTATTATCTTACCCTTCTTTATCAATATTGTTATTATTACAACTTGTTAGTTCCTTTGCTTTGGTTACGACATTATATGTGTTATTGTTACTATACTTCTCTTTTCCATTATATTCAGCATAACTGCTTCATTATTGTATTTTTCTTTTCATATTAATTTTATCATATTTTGCCTAAACGAAAAATATATTATAATAAAAATAAAAATATTTATACACCACACTTCTCAGACTCGATCACTTAATAATTTATACTCAATATGAATTGATTTTAGGGAAATGGATTGATTTAACACTTCCTTAGGAATTTGTATTTTTGTACATGATAGAAACCTAAGTTGACACGTTAACTTTTTTTGTTTTTTTTTTGTACTAAACTTAGTACTTAATTTCCACTGGGTAAAGACTAAATTATTATTATTTTTTATGATATATTAAATCAATAAAGGATCAAGTCAGAAACATGGGCCAAAAAATTTAGTGATTAAAAAGCTGCTAATTAGTAAGTGTAGTTTGTTTCATCCAATAAAAAAATTTCTTTTTTTTTTAACAACTATCAACTTTATTTTGACCTTCTCTTTTAAGATGTAACTAGTTAGAAAAAGTGGGATTTTCATTGGATTTTGAAATAAATTTTAAAAAGTTTATAAAAATACTATGTGATTAATTTAATTATATTTAATAAACACTTGAGAATATAATAAACTTTTTTTTCTTCCAAAAATTGAACAGAAAACGTTAAATATATAAAAATATTTTATCATGTGTTAGATGCTTAATCAGAACATATCATGGTTAATACTAAGTTTTTTAACTATATTTAATAAACACTTGTGAATATATTAAATTTTTTTTCTTCCAAAAATTGAATAGAAAGCGTTAAATATATAATATTTTATCGTGTGTTAGGTGCTTAATCAGAACATATCATGGTTAATACTAAGTAAAGTAATTGTCAAATTTTTAAGCATAGTTTAAATCAAGAAAAGATCAAGTCAAATCATGGGCCATTTTTTTTTAATAGAAAAAAACAAAAAATTGTTTTGTTTAAATGATCTCTTTTAAGATGTACTAAGTAAGTAAAAAAGGGGGATTTTCATTGGATTTTGTAGGAAAAAAAGGTTGTAATTAAAAAGGGTGACAATTCAAAAAAAAAAAAAAGAACATTGATAAGTCAATCAATAAAGTGAATATTAATAATCATTATCATAAGTCACTGTAAAAAATCTCATAATTGATAAGGTGTTAGCAGACAATCTATTCATTTTATTATGTTTGGTCATTTGTTGAGAGACATGTCAAACCTTTAAAAAGAAAAAAAATATATTGAAGAAATTAAAAACCATAAGTAATTAGATGAATTATTTTGAGTTTTATTTTTTATTTTTCAAACAATAAAGAAATTGTATTTTGTTTTCAAAATTGGCCAAGCTAAGCCTTAAAAGATAAGTTTAATTTATAGAGTGGTGGTTAAATGAACAATGATGTTTGAGTGGAGTTTTTGTCGTCTACGAATTCACACATTCTAAAAATAAGAACAACGTAAATGAGAATATTGACTCCGACCAAGATGAGGAATATAATAAGTCCGGAGATATTTCTGAAATAAGATAGGAGTGACGCTCGTATATGATGGACAAGATGAGAGAAGCAAAGGCTGATCGAGACAGTTTGGGCATGTTAAAAAAAGATGCCCTAATATCCGCTCCAACGAGAAGGTATGAAATGTTAGACAGAGATGATTAAATTTGACCTAACATATATAACACTCATGTCACTCCTGTCACTGATTGAAGACACAATCTTAGATAGAAGGATATGAAGATCGAAAGTTAGCAAACAGTCGTGTTATATACTCTATCGTATCAATATCCTATTATTTGCTATTATAACTACTCATTTCAATAATATTTTAACATGATTATTTTTTACTAATATATATTTTTATATTTTTTTTTAGTGAAACCATGAGGCACTTACATTCCACATGAGCATCCTTTTTAAGTGTGTATAAATGGCTAATAATTTTTGTTAGGTAGGTGTAGTATTCTACTAATGTTATATAATTGACTCATGTAAATAAATCTAATTAAGATAAGCTCTAGAAAAATTGGAGTCTACCTAGAAATTATTAGCCTATTGTTTGGAACATGTCAAAATAATTTATGTGATCCCAACTAATTAGCCGTCAATTAGTCAATTAATTAACTTTATTTTATATCAAACTTATGAAACTCTTGGGCATTTCTTGAAGTTTAAGAGAAAGACTACTTACTTAAACAAACCCAAAAGTCTATGCACTATTATAAAATGTTATACGTATCTGGTTCAAGTTTTGAGTATAGAAAAAAATTCGTAATGAAATATATTTATGAATAAAATTAGAATACCGAATTATTAAATAGCTTATGTGAAGTTAAATTATTTTTTCCATATTTAAAACATAGATTCAAAATCTTAAAACTTGTTAAATATTTACTTTTTTTTTAAAATTATATTTTAAATATCACCTCAATGAAAAATTCTAGTTTCATCAACGAGCGTAATTTTCTCCTTATGATAGCTTAATCGATGATTCACACAATTATTCAGTTATTAGTAATGTAATGCTACCATACATATCGAATTATGACTGGACGCTATTAAAGTCAAATTTAAGTTAAAAGTGATCTATCTATCGCACGATTTATAATATGAATTAATCGAACCAGTATATATAAGAAAATCCAATCAACTACCACTTTTTTTTCTTTACAAGAGCTAGAGTTCAGCAAAAGTAAGTTAAAAATAGGTCTGTCCTTTTGACTTTGTAATTATAAATATATGACTCAAAAAATTTCAAATTTTCTTCTTTTTTACTGTTTTAAACCCCACCCCTACCCCCACCCCCACCCCCACCAACCCAAAGTCACCTCTTATTATTTAATATAAATATTAGCTATACCATAGAGACTCTTGTCCATTTGTCTATATATCTAACCAAAAAAAAATACTTTTTAGTGTGTTTTTACAAAAGAAAAAATGGGAAGAGCTCCATGTTGTGATAAAGCAAATGTAAAAAGAGGTCCATGGTCTCCAGAAGAAGATGCAAAACTTAAAGATTTTATTCATAAATTTGGTACTGCTGGTAATTGGATTGCACTTCCTCAAAAAGCAGGTAATTATTATCTGTCTATCGGAAACAGTCTTTCTATTCTGTAAAGATAGGGATAAAGTTACTTACATGTTATAATTGTAAGTACTTTAGACCTATTTATGTGATTATACTGAGTATGTTATTATTATTGTTGTAGTCGGAAAATTGTTTTTTTTTCGATGGTATTAATTGTTTGAATATTTTTTTTTTCAGGACTAAGGAGATGTGGAAAAAGTTGTAGATTGAGATGGCTAAATTATTTAAGGCCTAATATAAAGCATGGTGATTTTTCTGATGATGAAGATAGAGTTATTTGTAACTTATATGCCAATATTGGAAGCAGGTAATTTATTTATTTTGCTAATTTAGGTTTCTATGATGATTTTGAGACTTTAAAAAAATAAAATTGTTCCCACTAAAAATGGGAAAAAAAAGAACCTCAATTAATGTGAAAAGGGGAAAAAAATATGTATATAAAATTAAATTAGGGTTCAGAAAGAAATGCAATTAATTTGTTGGATTTTTTTAATTAAAGATTCTTCCATTTTTAGATAATTTTTTTCTGCATGCATGACAGGGTTTAGATCTAAGATAAAATCTTTATTTATTTGATTTATTTCAACCCCCCCACCCCACCCTACCCCACCTTCTCTTAGTGTTTATGTTTACGAGAGATTTGATTTTATAATCCGTTATATGTAAATACGATGATTTTTAGAGAAGATCGTTAATTTATTTATTGTTGGTAGGTGGTCAATTATAGCGGCGCAATTACCTGGAAGAACAGACAATGACATCAAGAATTATTGGAACACGAAGCTGAAGAAAAAGCTCATGGGATTAATAATACCTAATAACAATTCTTCTTCTTATAATAATAATAATAATTACCAAAAAAAATTACCATATTTTCCATCAACTTCTCTTCATCAAGCCCAACAAAATCTTGGGCCTTTTATTACAGGCCCAGAACAGCCCATTATGATTCCATCAGCCCAACAAAACAATTTGTTCACCAATAATAACAACAACTTGATGATGATAGCCAATAATTTGCAAAATTATCCAAATTTTGGTGCTACAAATTATAATTTGCAAAATTATCCAAATTTTGGGGAAGTTGCAAGTTGTTCTTCATCAGATGGAAGCCAAATGAGTTTTGGTACTAATAAAGATATTATTAATATTAAAAGAGAAGAAATTATGAGTTTTGGTGGTCATCATGATGGTGCTATTTATGAAGAAATTAATAATAACCAACAATTTAATTTTGGTTATTTTGGAAATACTATGCAGGAGATTGCTACAAGTTGTTGTACCAATGGCAATAGTGGTAGTACTACCAATAGTAGTAATAATTTTTTGTTGTACAATAATGATGAAAATTGTAACAAGTCAAATGAGATAGGGATGTTTTATTACTAAAAAAAAATGTAAGTACAATTATGGAAGATTTGATAGTTGTTGTGTTGGGGGTATGGGGGTTATTGCCAAGTAGATTTTGGACTTTTTTTCGGGGTTTTGTGTAGCTCTATTCATGTTGGAATTTAATGGAAAAAAAGTTCTTGATTTCATTTCATCTGTTGTTTGGTATTTTATCGTGATATTTTGATTAATTTAAATTTATATGTTGTAAGAATTTTTTTCTTCAAACTTGATATATGGTACTTGTTTTGAAAATGTCTTGACTAATTTGATATGTATAATGCGTCATCGTAAAACTCATTTAATGTTTTGCGTAGCTACTTATTGAATGGAACAAAAAAAAATTCTTGATTTGATCATTTCGCCTTATTTGTTATTTATCGTGAGATTTTGATTAATTTTAACTT
Organism: Solanum peruvianum; assembly: GCA_027705065.1. NCBI lineage: Eukaryota > Viridiplantae > Streptophyta > Magnoliopsida > Solanales > Solanaceae > Solanum > Solanum peruvianum. The sequence continues at coordinate 56,619,145 of JAKWJD010001765.1, forward strand.
ATAATACGTAAGACTTTAAGAAATCTGACGATGATACTTGTTTTGAAGTCATGTTTATTTCGATTTGCATTCAGTAAAACTCATTTAATGTTTTGTGTAGCTACTTATGTTGGAAATTGAATGGAAGAATTGAAAATAATTTTTTTATATCATTTCACCTGGTGTTTATTATTTATTTTGATATCTGATTAATTCAAATTGCGTAAAACCTTTTTCTTTCGAACTTGATGTTTGGTACCTGTTCAGAAATCATAACAAATTTAATTTACATTTCGTAAAATCTATTTAAGAAAAAGAGGATGTTTTTTTTTCATTAACGGGGCAATTTAGCATATGTTAATTATCTCCATCTTAAAAAAATCAATTTAAAGGTATTTTGATGTATAAAGTTTGTTAAGGGTGTTTGATGTAAACAACTAGTCTATTCTGATGTATACAAGAACGACTAATTTTACGATATAAATTTATAATCTAAATATTACTCATAGATAATTTTATCTTTTACACCAAAACAAAAATATAACTCGAGATTTTCACCTATAGATTCAAAAGAAAGATTAAAAAAAAAAGCTCTCATATTTTTATTAGTTTATTTAGTATTAAACTATAGAGATTTAAATAATCTTTGTATGATGAGAATGAGTCATGCATATAGAAAGATAGATATTAATAATAATACATGGAAATATATATTTGGGGATTTGCATGGTGGTTCAAGATTTGAAAGTGATAAAAATATTAATTAATCAAAATCTCAGTGTTATTTTTTTATATAATTTTAAAATACACAATATTTATTTAATTGATCTCTAGTTTTAACAACAACAACAACAACAACAATAATAATATTAATATTTTTATGCTTATGATATTATTGATTGATCATTGACCATTGTTTTTTGGATAATCAAATATGGGTAAGGGGTCCACATTAAAGTTGACTCTTTGCTTATAAATATCATCTTAGGTAAGCTTAATAATAATTTAATACACTTGGCGAATAATTCCATCTGGCAAATAAATATAATATTTTTATATTTTTAAAACATAATTTCTTGTTGAATTTATTTAACTATTAATACATTTAATTACTTTTTCTCCTCTAGTAAAGTTTTGAAAATGATAACTAGTTTTGTTTGACTATCTATTATTTGTCCAAAACATTTTTGTAGTTTCTAGAAATTACTTCAAAATATTAACTTGAAGAACCTTTCAAATGATAACAACTTGTGAAGGCATGTTGCATTTTTTTATCACTTATAGGTGTGATGGCGTGATACGTATTTTTTTATTTTTGATCAAAAGTTTTAGATTCGAGTCTTGTTGCCTGTTGGATACATAGTCGTCGTTATTAGAGAGTGTTTTACTCCTCTGCCTCATAAGGATTTCGTGGTGCGAATTCAGATTTAATCAAATTTCACTATAGATATTGAACAATGAGAAACGACAACAATTAATTCGAAGAATGGTTCATTTTTTTTTCTTACCAAGTGTTCGGAACCTACATTGAAGCTTCGACTAAATTCGTATTGCGCATTGCATGGTCTATTCAGGTTGACGCTCCCATAAGAAAAATTCAAACACGACTCGAATACAAGACAGCTTATTAAGAATGAACGAGTCTCACCACCCTCAATCATCAATTTGCAATTAATTTGCTTGTTTTTTTTAAGTCTTGATGGGACAAATTGAGGAGAGAGGCTAGGTCAAAATGATCATAAAAATTTAAGAGTTGAAAAAAAATTAATATTATTTGTTTTACCACTTAATAAAGACCAAGACTGAGCACACAAATGTAAATAGGAAAAAAAATAGTTTACTATTTAATTTCTACTCTAATTATTCTTTACTTATTGTAAAATATTTAATATTTAATTACCAACTTGTGTTTCACTAGCTAATTTGACCAATAATGTGAAAAAAATTGCAATATGAGAAAGAAAGGTGAAGAATTTCAAAGCTTCAGCAAATTCGAAATATATTATATATCGAACTGTTATTAAAATTTAAATAATCATACATGATTAGTAAGGTTTTATCTCAATTCTATTTATTATGTTATCACGAGTTTGAAATAAAATAATTTATTATTAGATACATATATTGTTGATTCATATATAAAATTTTTTGATTAAAATTGAAATATCTTAATTATTTGATCAGAATCCATATCGGTGAGCTTTATGTGTTGTATATTTATCTCAATCAATAAATTAAGTTCTTATGATGTTTATGTTAATTCTAAAAGTCAATTTTCAATAAATAAATTATAATTTAATAGGTAGCTAACTAAGACAATTAAAAGAGCATTTTAACAAGTTATAGCATAACACTCTTTTTAAAAATTAATTTTTAACACTTATTTCCATTTTTTAGTTTTCTTTTCTAACCATGAACTATTATTATTAGTTTAAATAAATTGTACGTGTTTATCAATCATCTTTATCATAACAATCAAGTGATTGATAGATGAATAATTATGAAGTTTCATGCTCAATTCTTAACATAGAAAATACGTTAAATAATTTCTTTTCATTCAAGTCTTAATAGACAAACGAACTAATCAAAAAACCTTATAAAATTAGTTAACGTAATGCTTATATAAATCCAGACATCATACCTATATATTATTTAAAAAATTGTCCACGACCTAGCTTTTCCATAAGAAAACCTCTATTTAAAGTCATATTTTGAGATAAATATACATATATTTTCTCATCTTATCTTATATAAAATACAATGGATTTTTTTATTTTATTTTTAATCTAAAGGTGACAATTAATCGTCAAAAATCATATAGGTACAGCATGACGTGCCATGACCTAATTGATACAAATCTTTAAAGGATAAAAGTTATAAGAGTTAAAAAAAAAAAAAAAAAACATATGACAACAATTTGTTTTGTGGCTCGATGAATATAATTTTAGTGACAATAAAGAAAGAAAAAAAAAGGGTAAAGAATATTGACAGGTGAAGGAATCACTCGTGTTTCTAGCTCGGATTCTGATTTAGAGGCGTTCGATTATAGTTTTTTATGTATGATAATTTTGTATGTTAGTTTTTTAATTAAGTGTAACGATCGATCGTACGAATTGATGATTTTACTCATATTAATTCAAATTATTATAGCAAAATTGTAGTGATCAGCTTGATAAAATGTAATCTCGAGATATTAGTTAATTTTATCTATCATGATTTTAATTAAATAAAATAAATCACATCTAGCATTTTATATTGAAGTAAAACACTACTCTTTCTATCTCGTGACATATTTTTCTTTTCAATTTGTCGCAAAGAAAAATGTTCAGCTTTCCTTAAACGTAAACAATAAATTTAAAACTCTTCTTTTATCCTTAATAAAAAAATTCAACGACGAATTCAAAATTTGTTTTAGAACCATAAATTTAAATTTAATCTTAAACTCTTTATCAAGTCAATCGGATAAAGTAATTTTCACAAATTCACTAGCAAATATGATGAACAAACAATAATTATCACTTTATTTTTATTCACCAACGGTTATCATAAAATAGTTGAGATTTCTTCACTCTTAATTAAAAAAAAATCCAATGTTTGAGTCCTTCTGAATTAAAAAGAAAAAAACTACTAAAAGCGCCCGCTGTAAAAATGTACTTTTTAATAAGTAAATTCATATTCAATCGAATCTCAATACATAATTTTAGTCCTAGTGAATCGAAAAAGATTCAACTGAAAGCGCCCTTAAAAATATTTTCTATCATACATAAATCTATATCTAATCAAACTTCAATATGAATATCAGATAATAAATACTCTATATATTGTCATTATAAGAGAATGTCTTTTCCAAGTGAAAGTGTAAAAGGTCAAAAGTTTGTGGAAAAATTTTAACTGACAAAAACTGACATTAGTCATATATGAATGAAATATATGTAAAAAAAATGAGTGAATTTTATGAATTTTATATAAATTGTGATTGAACAGTATATATATATATATATCTTTGAATTTTATCATGTCATCAACAATCATAATGTGACACATAAAACTCTGAGAAAATTTTGCCTAAAGATAGAAGCATAAAATTCTCTCATTCATTAAATTTAGCAAATCTATATTCCTCAGAGTTCAGATCTCTTTTTTTACCATATGATAAAATTTTAAAATAAGAGGTTTAAAGAAAGTTATTTTTTTCGTCTCAAAATATTTATCACGTCTTATTTTTTAGTTATTAAATTTAAATATTAAAAATTATACGAAGAGTATTATAAGTTGTCGTTCTTTCCATATCGAAAATTACATTCTTAAAATATCGAATCAAAATTTATGTAGTTTGATTTTCGATAAATGAAATGTTACATGTATTTTGAGACGGAGAAAGTATTTTATGCTACTACTATTTTCTCTGTCGCAATTTATAAATCATTGTTTAAATTTTAGAATTGAGATTTCAAATAATTTTATGAAATAAGATATGTATATTTGTAAACTACGTAATTTTAATTTTTAATTATAAATGCATTTTTTAAAAGAAAAAAAAGGCCAAAGTGTCAAATCAGGTTATAAAGACTACAAAATTCTGAAAAAGTATCGAAACACCACAATATATGAAGGATAAAAGAAACGATCACGACATGTAGTATATATGTACTAGAAATATATATATTTATATATATATATATATTTTTTATGGATTTTCAGTTTTCGAATTACGAATAAAATATTATGTTAAAAATATTTTTTGAATTAGGTTAACTTGATTCTAGTATCAATGATAAGATAAATACAAAGATGATATATGATCTTTTGAGTCGCGACTTATTGTCTTTATTTGTATATCGATTAATTTATTATATATCTTTACGAGAGTGAATTGCAATCACAAAGAGATATAATAGAATTTTTCTTTTTTCACACTTCTTATTATTGTGTTCGTTGGGTATGCAATGAAATTCTCATATTAGTAGAAGAAAAGAAATGAGAATTTAAAATATAAGAAACATAAATACTTTCACGTAAAAGCCTCTCATTATTTCAAATTTAAAATATTGTTAAACAGTCGATTAAACTCAATAACTGATATCAAAATGAATAATTTGAAGAAAATAGTATGAAAATGACAGAGTAATAATAATGTAAGGCTCGATTTACTGTTTTTACACGTCTACGAGTCGATTTACTATCTTTTATCTTGTTAACTACCACTACAAAGATTCTGAAAAGTATGGAAGCATCACAAAACATGAAGGATAAAAACCGAGAATAATTTTTTTTTTTTTTTTACTTTATGATTTCCAAAAAACATTATTTTTAAAAAATAATGATCAAAATTTTGCAGAGATATTTGTTATAGGCAAGGATAGGACGTAGAGTTTAAGTAGAAGATCATAGAATTTAATAGCTTTAACTTAAATAATATATTTGTCCTTAAAAAATAATTTAATATGTATTAATTTAAAATTTAATTATTTAAATTTTTTTATATATATATTTTAAATATTGAATTCGCATCTCATCGGAGGAATCAATAATTTTATCTTTTCTCCCTTTTCTTCATCTTTTTAATGTAAGAATAGAAATTCCCAAAGTCTCAATGCAAATAACGGATAGCGAACACGGGATGGAAAACCAATAAATAATAATCGAGAAAATGGTTGTCTCGTATTCCCTACGACATGATTTGGAAAACATTTTTAAAAAATGAAATTGAACATTTTATAGCCGATCCACCAAATAATAACTCGCAAATGTACATAGTGTAATGTTAATATTTAATACAAAATTAATGTATAGTTTTTATATATTGACTAGCAAATGTAATTATTTTTTACCGAAGGACCAAATGTAAATTACTGCAACGTGAGCTTTAACTAATTATTTGGTTCGCGAACAAAATTATCCTGAGATAATAATCTTAAGACAAATTTATCCCATATCCTAAGTGGGGATAAAACTAAATCAAACTTTGAGGTATAAATTTATAGTTATTAGTCAGAGGTGAAATTCTTGGATTTATAAAAAACAAACTGCGAAAGCATTTGTCAAAAATGTTTTCATTAATCAAGAACGAAAGTTGGCGGCTCGAAGACGATCAGATACCATCCTAACCTTATGAGAAATACCTTCAACATAAGCAAAAGTACCACAACGACAACATATCAAGTATAGATTCACAAATGGATAGAGAAGTACGCAAACGTTACCCCTATCTTGGCAAGTAAGTTTGAGAGGTTTCCGTTAACTCTCAAATCATAGAAAATTTTAACAGAAGCAAGACATATACCAATATAGTAGAATTTGTGAACAATTTAACGATGTATATTTATTCGTGTCTCTATATAAATATTTTTGATCGAGCGATCAAACGTGTAACTTCCCCTTGAAATAATGTAGCTGTAGGCCCATTAGAGCTTCAATGATTGAAGTTTTTCTCATTCAATTTTTATTTCTCAATCACAGAAGTTACATTCAATCTATTATTTTGAACACAGTATACATCTCTTGTTTTTACATTACACAGATAAAAAACTTTATGGCCTAAAACATGGCGCAGAACTCATTCACTAGCAGATTAAACACAGCGCGAAAATGTTCATTTCTGGAAACACTCTCTTCAAATCGATCTCTGAGTTGATCAAGACTCGTGATAGAAGCCTCGAGTGCTCCTGCACCAAGAATAAATCGTGTATTTAGGGATCATATGGACAAGAACACGTCGTGACAGAAAATACCAGAAGGAAATAGGCATTGTAACAACAAACAAGTTACTCGTCTTCCTACAATGGAGATATTTAGCACGAAGGTACAGCCTCGACTAAAAGATGCATAACATGGACACCGCAATTTAATATAGTAAAAATCACTGGTTAAGGGAATCGAGGGAAAAGTTTAATCGAATGCAGGGTCTGCAAATGCGCCTTAACATGTCTAACAAGTACTCAATAAGAATGTAAAATTTGAAAAAAGTATAGCAAAACCTGACTACATGTCTTTGCATCAAGCTCCTAATAACCTCTAAAGTTCAAACGCTATTAACACTATTTAGTTGTAAGTAATAACATGAGCGCACACACATGCATTGTATATCTGTATTAATCATCAATACGGTTAATCAAGTAGAATCACATAATAGAAAAACATTATACCCAATGTAACCCCACATGCAAGGTCTGGGAAGGGTAGACTGTACGCAGACTTGGCCCCTATCTTATTACTAACCCCTCAAAGATTGGTTCTCCACACCAAGCACCAAACTAAATGAAAAAACGACAAGAAAAAACATAGATATGACAGGTTCCCTTCAGTAAGGGTAGTAGGTTACGTCATTTCTATGTTTTCCTCTTTTCGGTGCATTCAAGGCCCAACCACATAAACCAATAAAATGTCTCTCAGTCTCACCTAAAAAAGTTGCACATCACCAAGAAGAAAGTGAGAGCCTTAACCTAGGTTGTGTTATCAAAATGAAATTTTAAAATTTTTTGAAAAAATTAAGGCTTCTCGTAGCAATAAAATATAGTTATCAAAATAATGAGAAAAGACTTACCTGAACTAAGAAGCAGAACCAGCAGCGTCTTTGATAATTTTCGTGTCAAAGATCTCGATCCAATAGCCATCAGGATCTTTAATAAATGCAATACCTTTCATTTTTCCTGCAAATATGTTTACCTTAATAAGGAGATGAACTAAAAGACATGCAAAGATCAGCTGATTATATGAAATCGAAAAGAGATCAAAGCCCTTCCAGTCTAGTATCTGTCAGAAAATAGACAGAATGGAATCCAATTAAGAACAATAGAAGACGAGGTAATGATTAATTAATTCAGAATGTGCTAGACAGGGAAAATCCAATAATCTTTTTTGAAAATGGAAAATCCAATAATCATTGAACTCAAGCATCTAAACTACAGGCAGATCACTACAGAAACAGAGATCTAATCTTTTCTTGCTTAACGTTTAATTGTTTTTTTTTGACAAGTTCTTACGGTTTCATTTGAGGTTTGTTGATTAATTGGAAACTTAAGTGACATTATTTTATTTGTTTAATCAAACTGAGTATAAGATACTCGATCAAAGATTAACAGTTTCACAAAAATAATACTCTTAAAATGTTGAACGGTATGGGGAAATGGGAATGGGATAAACAAAGTTATTCCATGGTTTCGATATAGGATAAGTTATCCCACCATATATAAGGGATAACTTATCCCATCATAATAGTGTAAATGGTGGGATAAATAATCCCGAGATTAATTAATATCCCTAACCAAAAGCAGGATAAGAATAATCCTGCATTTTATATTGGAATTGTTATTCCTTATCCCTCAAAACAAACGGCCCCTTAAATCCTTGACTTTGGGGGAGCTTCCAATCATATATCTGGTAACTGGTTGCTTTTGTTTTTGGTAGTCGGTCACTTTCTCAACTACTTCTTATTCTTGATCTTTTCTATGTTCACATTGGTCAAGAGGTCCCAAACATGACAATCAGAGTCCATTGAGCTAGCCCGATTCCTTTTTTTATTTTAAGCTTGCTCTTTTATATAACTGTTATCCACTTAATCTCATATCAATTTATCACTTTTTCAGAAAGTGTAGTAGCCGCTGGCAATAACTTTGTTATAAATAACCAGAGTACGAGAAGGATCATCCTTACAAGGCATGAACCATATAGGCTTTTACTATTTCAATCTTCCGAGACCACCGTCATTTGTCCGGTTAACCCCTCCATTAGCTTATATCAGGGATTATCTTAGATTTTATTTAGCAACCTCTCTTAAATCACACCACATCTAGATTATTCTTGTGTGAGTTCTCGTTCTCTCTTGGATTTGATTGAGTACAATCTCATTGGTGTCAAGTTATATTTGATTGTTCTTGATGTTAACTGACTGTGCTCTAATTGTTTGAATTCCCCTTTCTTTCTAGCTATCTTTGATTAGAGTTTTTTATAAGAATTTCAAGATTAACTAATTCATAGAAAAAATCTTGCTATTTCCCCTATCTGAACCATAAGCTTCTATCCTTAATTTCTTGTTGATACAATACTGTGTTCTTGGGGTCCATTTTGTATTTCCTTCTGTTAAATGCTCTACACCTTTTGGATATGTTGGGGTGGAGTGAATGTTATTTGATATTTCAGAAAAGTTAGATAAAAATGTGGTTTCTCAAGCCAGTTCAGAAACAAAATATCGAGCCACGACCAAGGTAAGTTGCAAATTATAACGATTAAACAACTATTTCAAGAACAGAAGTTAGACTAGGCAAATGAAACTTGTTTTAATCGGATACACTTCATAGTGGTTTCTCAATCCAGTTCAGAAACAAAATATCAAGCCACGATCATGGTAAGTTGAAAATTATAATGATCAAACAACTATTCCTAGAACTGAAGTTAGACTAGTAAAATGAAACATGTTATAATCAGATACTTTTCATATTTACATCTAATTAAATATTTCATGAAAAGACCCAACACATAAAACTCATCCATTTATCAAAAATACCTCCAGGAGGCATTATTGATAAGTTTGTGAAATCAAGTAAATAATCATCCTGCAAATATTTCACCAAGTCTATTGCTTGTCCACACCATTGTATATATGACAGATTAGGTGTATACAACTTGTACTAGAGTCCCACAATGGTGAAATAAGATAGTTCAACTGATCTGCCTTGGTTGGGTTATAGCACATGTTCTTGACAAGATTTGAAGTAAAGAGGGTTCAACTTATCAAGTATATGCTACTTTTTCAAGAAATTAACAGAATCAGTCTATATATTATTTTTTTTGCATAGTAAATACAAATGACAGATCAGTGTATGTTCATGTCTACAGGGATAGAGTGGGGGATGCCAGATAATCTAAAGCTTGCACTTGGGTGGGTGATGACAGGGCCAGAGATTGATGAAGGAACGTAGGCATTTCCTATATGAAAATTTTGGACAATTCGTGTTGAAAGCTAAGTTGCGGACTCTTCACTTTCAGTGCTGCACCTGTGGCGACACGTACTTCTACCAACATTGATTCGAGAAATAAGGGACAAAAGCTAGGGTGAAACAATAATTAGGCATATGTTTTTTTATCGTTAAAAGATATTTGTACTAAAAAGCCAGCAACTAAGGGTGCTTTAAAGATATTAACAGGTCAATATCACTGTTGAATGCGCAATGAACTCAAGAAGTCTATCATGACTTCTATCTCATTTGCAATAGTCATGTTACACCCAAAAACAATAAAGAGATGCATGTGTACTCAATAATTTCAGAGTTGAACTTGCTCTCAGTGCATTCCTTTCCTTCCAAATAGTCCACCATAATTTAGGCATATTCTTATAACTCTGTTTTTAGATATTTGAATTATTTTTAGCCTAATCCCCACACCTGGGCCGTAACCATACCTAGATCCATACCCCCAAATCCTAAAATTTAGATCATGAGCGATCTAAATTTTGCACCAGTATGGTACACCCGAGTCCGAGCAACTTAGGTTAAAAGAAATCTTAGGTTCTTTGAAGGGGAAAATAGCATTTATTTGTTCATAAAATACAAACTTTTTAAATGATCTAGATAAAGCACTAGAATACTTTAATTTCTTAATACTGGAGAAAGAAAGAAAGAAGTATTCTTTAAAACTGGTAAGATAACCAAGAAAGGATCTTACAGACCAATAGCAGGCACGTGAACAAATACATAAGAGAAGATAAGATGAGAGTATTTATGAGTGAGAAAGGTTGAATTTCACTTCTCATAGCTAGGAGGCCTACTATACCAATGAGATTATCCATCAAAGCTCAAATAATCGAAGGTCAGAAAAGTATTTCTTTAGTGATGCATAGACAAGTCCAATTCACTTGTTAAGCTAGCATTTTCATACAAATATTGTCTCAAAGAGGCCTATAAAGTAAGGTTTAATTACCGTCAAGAGGTTTCTTTACAAACTCTACTCCCAGACTTTCAAATCTCTCACAAGCCTTGTAGACATCATCAACAGTAACACCTATGTGTCCTGAAAGAGGAGGAAACAAGTCAACCAACACCAAATAGGAATTGTAACATCTACAATTACATGCTCTAGCTGATCACAGAATTGCCGTTAGATACAAAGTAGTGAGTATCAGAAGTTAATGAAAATAGGCAGTCAAGAACTTTCAAGTGCACAACGTTTGAACTTCATATAGCTACATTGCTTGTAACATATTTGTCAATAAAACTGGGCTGGACACTTGTAATGTACAATATGGCCTACATTCATCACAATTTTGGCAAAGGCTTTCCTTTTCCATCCCAATAAATGACACGTATCCTTCATCTACCACGAACCATCTCAATTGAGTTGACCTTCATATAGCTACTTTCAAGTGCACAACTTTTGAACTTCATATAGCTACTTCTTTACAAGGCAAAGTCTTTAATTTCAAAGAAGTCAATTTCTGAACAAAATTACTCCACTTTTCACACAATTGAAGTGTTATTCAAAACAAATTCAGACGTAACTAGTACAATATCCTTCAACTCCAGACTTGCCAGATGGAACTAGCTAAAAAGGGACAGAGAGAGAATGCCTTCTCTAAAATGGATTCCAGAAATCAACAAGTCACCTATCTCATATGACATGTTCTTGAGAAACACAGCATTTTTTATAAGAATTATTTTGTTCATTTCAAATTGACAACTTGCTTTTGTTGTTCACCGGCCTAAAACGGAATCTTCACCTTTTCTCTTCTTTTTTCCTTTCATAAAGTGTACCATCACATTTTATCTTACACAGTCCAACACTTACCTGCCCTTGCCATTTACCTACCAAGCATTTAAATTAACAGAAATTTATCGATTTCTCCCATATGTGAGCCTAACTGTCAGAAGGTTCGTCTAAAAACGAATTCACTAAGATATCTAATTGAGTGAAAGGAAAGAAAGAACTATTGCCACTTCACTTCAAGACACAACAAGGTTAAGGTTTACTGCAGAAGTAAATCAATGAGGTATAAAGGGACAGAAAATGAAGACAAACAAAGAAGCTCTCTAAACTCGAGCAAACAAAGTTTTCAAATGTGCAAATTACATACCAAAGCCACGTGGTTCTGAATTTCCATTGTGGTAACCTGTAAAATTAGGGTCACTCTCAGTACCCCAGTTGCTGCGAATAGAATTTTAGAAACTATGAGTCACCAGTTAGCAAGAAAATAGCAAATATCATAGAGGCACCATATACACAATAGAGCTCTTACTGTGTAAGCTCTAATGTAGCTTTCTGACTAAAGGTCCAAGCAGTACGTTCAACTGGATCACTGGGTGCTGATGCTGTATCCTATACCACCCGCAAGCAAATGCAAGTGATATGAATTTAAAAATTGGTCTGGGGAAGTATATCCAAAAGGAAAGAAGATAAAACAGCATTCTAAACACAGTTATCAGAAACTTACCTCATACCCCATGAAGTATAAGCTGAACTTCATCTCAGGGAAATCCAATCTCTTGAGCAAGCTGTAATGTACAAGGCATAAATCACACTCCTTTCGATTTCCTTTTTAGTCCATTTCAAAAAGAATGTCTCTTTCCTTTTTTGACAACTCTTCAATCGACATGACATGTGTTAAACCACAAGATTAAAAATTACATTTTGGTACATTCTAAACAACTTGTTTGGATGCTTGTTACTTGTTGTATTGTATTGTGTTGCTAGCTTAAATGCAATGTTCATTTCGATTGTTATTTAAATTTCATTACATCATATGGTAAAATTCATATTTAGGTACCAACAAAAAGTCTCATTTTGTGTAACAACCGACTTGGCGTGATTGCGGCTTTCTCTTTTTTCTTTTGTCATATTGTCTTTAGTTCTACCTAATTCCCTACTTTACTTGAAGGTTAATCCTTCAAATTGTTGATGTTTCAAGTTATATAACAACGAAAAACGATACAATCTATACCATACAGTATAAAACAATACTTAACAACCATCCAAACAGAGGAAAAAAACATTCAAATTAGATAAAAGACTTACGACATGCCCAACACTTTGGAGTAGAATTCAAGACTCACTTTGGGATCCTTGATTCTAAACATCTAAATTCAAAAAACAAAAAACAAAAAGGGGTCATTAACACAAATCCATAAAAATCATTTACTCAGTATCTACAGTTCCAAAATTTTGGGGCTTACAGTTTGCTGCAAAAAGTAACCTTTAGTTGCTTCATCAAGGGTAGCATGAAGACCTGGATTGTTAGAAGGCGAATCCTTCGAATCTGAAGCCATTGATGATGATATAAACCTAGAAAAATTAGTAATCTGCAAAAAAACATAAATGGGTATCAGAAAAATTATAATTTTTTACAAAAAATTGAACCAATTTTTTTGTTCTTTTTGGAATCAAGATATGATATGGGTATTGGACCTTAGGTTTGATAGTGAAGAAAGAAGGTTTTGGAGATGAAAATGGTGATAAGGAAGGTTTATTAATGGTTGAATTAAGCAAAGAGAGTAAAGAGAAGGCTGCTCTAGGAAGTGAAGCAGCCATTTTTGGGGCTGAAGAAATACAGAGTAAAGCTAAATCTCACCTGTTGAACTTTCTTCACCACTGTGATTGGCTTTGGATTAATTATGTAGTTTATAATGAATTAACCAAAACTTACCTAAGGGCCCGTTTGGATGGGCTTAATAAAAGCAGCTTTAAAAAAGCACTTTTAAAAGTGCTGAAACTTATTTTTAAAATAAGCAGTTATGCGTTTGGATAAAAGTGCTGAAGTTGTTACGTCAAACGTGAAAAGGAAAAAATGGAAGAAAGAAATATTAGGATTATATGGGTAATTTGGAGATTGTATAAAAATATTAATCACAAAAAGATAAAAATGTGGTCAACTTAAAACAGCTTATAAGCTAAAAAAAAAAAAGCACCCCTACCCCAGCTTTTAACTTTTGGCTTAAAATAAGTTTTTTTTAACTTAAAATAAGCTGTTTTGAGTATTGCCAAACAGCTAAATAAGTCAAAAACCAGCTTTTAAGTCAGTTTGACCAGCTTTTAAGCTGAGCCAAACAGGCTCTAATCTCGCTAGTTTTTAGTCGAAGGAACAAATATTTTCCTTTACGAGTTTATAACATTACGAATTTTATTAAAATTTGAAAGGATACATAGAGATATATGTCATGTGCAATTTATTAGTGATTTTAATTAAAAAATATATATTCACATGTATACGACTCTCTAGCTCGCTTCTCTTTTTTTTCCCTCACTTTCTCTCTTGTTCGTGTTTCTTCTTATGTATCTATATATATTTAGTTTGATTTGCATGTGTCTCACTTATTTCTCTCTTCATTTTTTTTTTTTTTGTCTTTCTCTCAAATTCAATTTCAGTGTATTTGATTGAAAAAATTACATATATTTATATATATTGAATTAAAATTTGTATAAAATTATTAATTAGTGACACGACATAAAATTATTTCAAACTAAGTGAATAATTAATTAATATGAAGAAAATAGTAGTTTAAATAAAAAAATTTATTTATTTTTACAAAATTGGGGATAAAGAAAAAGGATTGTAAGGTGACAAACGAACCTTTATCAATAAGATTAAAATTCATGTAGTCAACAACCTAGGACCGTTTGGTTTGCAAGTAATATTTGGGCAAAATTTTGGCACATAGTGTTTGTTCATACAATTTGTAATTATTTGACAAATTCCAAATTTTTAAGTAATAGTATTTGGGTCAAAAAATCTCATTATTTAAGATCTTTTAAAATTTGGAAATTATACACCAAACTTTTATCTTTTGCAAAAACATCCATTATGATAGTTGGTTTGCGTTGTGTTACGTAATTTTTTACGTGAACATCAAAGTAGTGAAGAAATATTCAGTGAATATAAAAGTGGTGATGTGGTTGTTGATGAAATTGATGAACAATCGGCTCAGGGTAACAAAGTCACGTGTTTTGTCTACTTTATGATGTATGGAACGATGCTTGCAGCACTCACTGCAAACTACCACATTATTCCAGTGTCAGGGACATTACTTGTTATTTGTTGCAAAGAAGATCCAATTCACTCATAATACAAACTTATGGTTTAGTTTTAATAGTTTTGAAACTTATGGTATAAAGCATATTTTTCTAAAAAAGTGAAATACGTTTTCCAAAATATCCTACAATGAATTCTAATTTACTAAATCACATGTAGACTTTTTTAGGGGAGAATCACTTGGCGCGGGGCCACCCGTGTGAGATTAGGTGATGATCAACAACTCAGGCAGGAAATGCTGAAAAGCGGCTAACGATGTCGAAAGTCACGTTGACTCTATTTCTTTCTATGAGTTAGCAGGTGAGAAAGAAAGATTCACGATCCTTGCAGCTGAATTAATCCCCCATGTATAGGGACTTGAATCGTGGTGGTGCTCTTCTACAACTTCTTCTACATAGGCTCCTCCACTTCTAGAATTGAAAAGGGGATACTATGGCCAAACACATGGTAAAATTTTAGCCAAATTTTCACTCAAATAATATTTGCCAAGAGTATTTAGAAATCTATAACCAAACGTTAGCTTAAACTACTACGATTTCCCTAAAATGCGCTATGCACTGACCAGAGACAAAAAATTAATTTGTACATACTAATACCATAAAAAAAAAGTAGACTTTACACAAATCTCATAGTGTTAATAACTAATTACAACATATCCTGCTCCTTTATAAATTACAAAAAATCCATAAATTAGACAGATTTCGGGTACATCCCAAAACGATATGATACATCGTTCTATTATTTTTGATACATACCCTAACGTCACGATACACATAACATTGTGGTTTCATATACATCACCCAAAGTCTTAATACATTGCATGCGTCTCTATATATTGTGTAAAGTGATGTGTCCGACTAGTACATCGTGTAAAGTAACGTTTTGGTGCATCATGTACGTCCCAATACATTGTAAAGTGGTGTATCGCGTAAAATAATGTATCCGATTGATACATCGTGTAAAGTGATGTATCTAACTAGTACATTGCATACAGGGATTTTTATAATTTTTTCAAATAATAAGAAATTTTAAAAAATAAAGTAAAATAAGTTGTGTTTATAGATTTTTTCCTTAAAAATGAAAAAAGTACGTTAACGGTGTTTAATATGTTCAAGCAAATTATTTGTCTTATTCTTTAAAGGGATAATTGTATATAATAGCAAACTAATAACCTAAAATAAATGGAGTAGCTACAGTTTGATTTAATTGTGTTCCATAGCAAACGTAGCCAAAGTTTGCCAGTAGCCTCTCTCCCAAAAATCTAGCTCGCCACTCTCCCATTCTCGCTCGCCACTCTCCCTCTGCTCGCCTCTCTCGCTTTATACACATAAGTGTATAAATTATGTTTCTGTTTTGTATAAAATGAGAGAAAATTGTATATACACATGCAAAAACATATATCTTCGGGCTATACACTTAATTATACAATTTTCAAATATTTTACTTCAATTCAATTGTAGACAAATGCAAATTTTATACAAACATTGCAGCAAAAAAGGCCAACGAATTATACAATTGCGAATTATACAATTGCACAGAAATACAATTTTCTCTCGCTTTATACAACAGAATTGTATATATAGTGTTTCTGTTTTTGTATAAAGCGAGAGAAAAACATATATCTTCTTCCTATACACTTATAATCATGCAATATACATACATTTTACTTCGATTCAATTGTATGCAAAACAAATTTTATACAAATATTGCAGCGAAATAGGCAGCGAATTATACAATGGTGCATTATACAATTGCAGTGAAATAGGATAGCGAATTATACAATTGCAGCGAAATAGGCCAGCGAATTATACAATTTAGGCCAGCAAATTATACAATTGTATATGTATAGCGAATTATACAGTTTTATGTTTGTTATGGAACACAATTATGCAAACTTTACTATAGCATACAAATATAAATTTTTTGTTTGCTATATGTGAAAGTTGCTCTTCTTTAAATTACTAATCCCAATTATCTAGATCATTACTTTTTAAGCAAGTGATGATTTTGTTTTATACCATTAGGTGATGTTTAGTTATTTTTTATTTTACTTTTGATTAAGGTGTATGGAGTTCACACTAAAATATTAAAAAAATTTAGATAATGCATTAGTCTTTTTGAAAGTAATGACATAAATAAAATTTTAATAAAAAAATGGAATAATTCTGCTATCATATCACAATTCATATTAATATACTTAATTGGTGTTCTAAAAAAACAATCTTATAGTAAAATATACATTTTAAATTTAATATGTATAACTAACTTAATTGAATGCGAAATTAAGAAAGACATAAGATAACTATAATGGATATTTAAACCGAAACAAAAAAATTAAATTGACTTAATCACATAGTACTTACCAAATATGTTTGAAGTAAGGAATTTTTTTATTTTTTTGTATTTTTAGTCCTTAAATAATTGAATCAGATATATTTGATCCTTCAAAACTTTTCATTAATTTAATGAGTGTCAACACGATGAATTACGTTTTTATTATAGAATTCGAAAAAAAATGATTCGCAAAAATTTATTATACGTAATTTTATTATGCATTAATTATGATTTTAACTATTTAACGAATAATATTTTTATAGTTTTCCATTCAATATATGTGAGTGACACTTCCAACACGATCCAACTATTAATATTACTCTATATTTAAAAATATTTTTAATTTTATGAAATAATATAAATGTGACACACTCCTTCTATGAAGGGATAAAAAAATAATTTATTTAATTCAAGAATAAATAAAGTCGATGACCCGATCAAATAATATGAAAATCAAAATTAAAGTTAACCAATATTACTAGAATTAGAACAAAGTTGTGGTCAACTACTACTATTTTAAAAATATTGTTTGTATCTGCGATAAAATTCAATTAATTTAAATTACTATCGAAAAATTTCACTTTAAAAATATTTTTTTAAATTAAAAATTTAAATTTCAAATTAAACAAAAATTAAATACTTATCATTCTATAGTAACATTAGTCCAAATTTAAAGGCGGTCATAATTTGATAGTGGAGGAATTAAATATATTAGAAGATTTAATATTTACTTGTGAATAATGTGTGAGAAAAAAAAAAAGATTAGGTGAAAGGTACATTAGTTTAATTATTTGCTTACTAGTCACGATTCATAAGAAATCGCTTAAATATTAATTTGCTTACGTGTGTTGAGTATAATAATAAATTTTTTAAAAAAAGTTGTTGATGAATATTTTATATTTCATAATTTAAAATTTCGAATATTATATCATAAAGATTTGATCAATATTATGATTTGAGATTCAAGAAATAAAAATAACAATTAATTTGAAACGAATTAAATGTCTATTTAGTACTTCCTACGCTTAAAAAAGGATGACCTAAAGCAAAAAAATAAGATTTTTTATTCTTGTGGTTCTAAATTAGAATTATGTCAAATGTATCAAAATATCATTTAATATTGTAGTCTTAAACATGGCACATGGAAAATTAAAGTTACAATGTTGCCATTCTTTTTTAAACAGACTAAAAATAAAAATAGGATCATTCTTTTTTAAACGGAGGGAATAATTTTTTTTTCAATACCCAAACTCACACATTTAAATATGAATAAATTTTTTTCCCTTAAATATAATTGTTGTCCTTTTGTTATTTTCTTCTTGAAGTTTATTAATATTATGAGTTGAAATTCAAAGAAATAAAAATGACAATTAATTTGAAACGAATAAAGTGTCTATTTAGTACTATCTCTGCTTAAAAAAAGATGATCTAATTTGACTTAGAACGGAGTTTAAGCAAAAAAATAAGACTTTTTAATCTCGTAGTTCTAAATTAAGGTTATGTCAAATGTACCAACATATTCTTTAATCTTGTGGTCTTAAACATGCCACTTGAAAAGTTATAATTATAACGTCGCTAAAAATGAAAAGGAATCATTATTTTTGAAACAGACTAAAAATAAAATAGGATCATTCTTTTTTAAACGGAGGAAAAATAATTTTTTTTTCAATACCCAAAAACTCATACATTTAAATATGAATAATCTTTTTTTTCCCCCTAAATATAATTGTTGTCCTTTTGTTATTTACTTCTTGAAGTAATAAGTCAATATTCATTAAATCTAAGCATTAAATGTTTGTACTAATAATTGAGTTAATATTTTTTTTTAACTTATAATTTTTTTAAATGTGTTAGCCTGTTTTTTGGTAGTCGTTATATTTCATAGACGTGCACGACATGTCTACCACAAATAATTAAGACATGATAGATATTGATAGTTAAAATATATTTTAATTTTAATTTATATTATATAAAATTTATTTAAGATGGAGATTTTTTTTGTAAATTTTTTTCTTTTTTTCATTTTAGAGATTTAAATTTCATACATTTGATAAGGAATGTACATGAAGTGGTGGTTTGATTTATGTTTTGATTTTCTTATGTTATAAGATATAAATTTAAAAGTAAAAGAGTTTAATATGTCTTAGAATATGAAAATGTAAGAGTTTAATATATAAATTCGATTGTTAATCCATATTTGACTTCTAAGAAAATAAATTTTAATTTTTTTTAACTATACTCTCATACTCAATTTCTATTAATTTTCAAATCACATATATATTAAATAAAAGTAATGTAACAAACTACACTTAAATATTTATTAGTGTCGATTTCTTTTTCTAAAGTAACAAATAGTAGTATTACTGATCGATGATCGAGAAAAGTATTGAAAAAATCATTAAATTAATATAAGTTATTAGTTTCATTTTTGAATTATTGACAAACACTCTCACTAACTAAATTTAGATAACCTCGATCTGCCACATGATCGATGATCGATAAAAGTATTGAAAAAATCATTAAACTTAACATAAATTATTAGTTTCATTTTCGAATTATTGACAAACACTCTCACTGACTAAATTTAGATAACCTCGATCTGCCACATGATCGATGATCGCGAAAAGTGAAAAAATCATTAAATTTAACATAAATTATTAGTTTTATTTTTGAATTATTGACAAACATTCTCACTGACTAAATTCAGATAACCTCGATCTGCCACATGATTGATGATCGAGAAAAGTATTGAAAAAATCATTAAATTTAACATAAATTATTAGTTTCATTTTTGAATTATTGACAAACACTCTCACTGATTATATTTAGATAACCTCGATCTGCCACATGATCGATGATCGAGAAAAGTATTGAAAAAATCATTAAATTTAACATAAATTATTAGTTTCATTTTGAAATTATTGACAAACACTCTCTCTCACTAAATTTAGATAACCTCGATCTGCCACATGATCGACAATCGAGAAAAATATTGAAAAAATCATTAAAGTTAATATAAATTATTAATTTCATTTTTGAATTACTGACAAACATTTTCACTAACTAAACTTAAATAACCTCGATCTGCCACGTGTGATTCTCTTGCTGAAAAATCTGAAAAAATATTGAAAACAAACTAATTTAGCTAGATTTAGGATATTTCATTCATGTTATAAAATTCAATGTATATTTAAATTTATTTAATCAAATAAATGAATATTTTTAAGATTATTAATAAATATTAAAAATAAACGGAAATCATAATAATTTGTATGAAGATTAAGACCTTACATTATTTAAGATAATACTATGATGTACTTCACCTAGAAACTAATAAATCATTATAAATGGTCCAAAGAAAAATAATACATAAATAATCTTGACTTTTTCTCTCATATATTTGACTAGTGTACACTACAATGGCAAGGATCAATTCTCTAATCTAATCATTGTGATGTGTATATAATTGTCATGTTTTACAAATACCCATTTCAATTTTGTCACTGAAAAATCCAAAATCTAGAAAAGAATCAAGAAAAGTGATTTTTGATTGTAATGGAGAAATCTGGTTATGGCCGTGATGGGGTATACAGATCTCTTAGACCACCTGTGTTTTATCCAAAAGATGAAAATTTATCTATGGTTTCTTTTTTATTCAGAAAGATTTCATCTTACCCTGAAAAACCTGCGTTTTTTGATGCTGATAATGGTGAAACTTTATCTTTTTCTCAGTTCAAATCTATGGTGTCAAGAATCTCTCATGGACTTATTCACCAAATGGGTATCAAGAAAAATGACGTTGTTTTGATATTTGCCCCAAATTCTGTTCAATTTCCTTTAAGTTTCTTTGGGGTTATTGCTATTGGTGCTATTGCTACAACTGTTAATCCTATGTATACTGTTGCTGAACTTTCTAAGCAAATTAAAGATTGTAAACCAAGCCTTATTATTACTTCTCCTGAATTGTTTGATAAGGTTAATAGGTTTAATTTGCCTATTTTGCTTTTGGGAAATTCGAATTCGAATTCGAATAATGCAGGTGTTGTAAGGTTTACTGAGCTAGTGGATAAAGCTGGGTATTTTGATTTGGATAAAACTGTGGTAAAACAAACTGATACTGCTGTATTGTTGTATTCTTCGGGTACAACGGGGGTTAGTAAAGGTGTTGTGTTAATTCATAGGAATTTCATATCGGCGGCTTTAATGGTATCTAGTGATCAAGATTTGGCTGGGGAAATGCATAATGTGTATATGTGTGTTTTGCCTATGTTTCATGTGTTTGGTCTTGCTGTTATCATGTATGCACAGTTGCAAAGGGGTAATGCTATTGTATCTATGGCGAAATTTGATTTGGAAACGCTTTTGAAGAATATTGATAAGTATAGAGTGAGTCATTTATGGATTGTACCTCCGATTGTTTTAGCATTGGCTAAGAATCCTGTGGTCAAGAAGTATGATTTAACGTCGATAAAGCAAATTGGATCCGGGGCTGCGCCTTTAGGGAAGGATTTGATGGAGGATTGCGCTAAGAACTTCCCTCAGGCTGTTGTTATGCAGGTAATTTTTATCTTAAAAGTATTGGAATGAAGGATATTTCCGCAATATAAGTAAAGAGTTACCGCCATATGATCATGATGTCACGGGTTCAACCCTTGACAACGACCTCTTGTAGAAATGCAAGGTAGGTTTGCATAGAATTGACTTTATG
This sequence comes from Solanum peruvianum, assembly GCA_027705065.1. NCBI lineage: Eukaryota > Viridiplantae > Streptophyta > Magnoliopsida > Solanales > Solanaceae > Solanum > Solanum peruvianum. The sequence continues at coordinate 56,641,179 of JAKWJD010001765.1, forward strand.
TGTTGTGGTCCTTTCCGGACCTTATGTATAGTAAGAGCTTAGTGGACCAGGCTACCCCTTTAGTGGAATGAAATAGGTCAAAATGGATCATAATGCATTTAAAGGATTGCTACAGCTGACCACGAGTAGTTTGGGATTGACATGTGTTAGTTAAACTCCCCCTGTTTCAATTTGATTGTCTCAAAGTTTAAGAAAGTAAAGAGAACTCTTGAATCTCGTGATACTAAAAAGACATTCTTTTTCAAATAGACTGAAAGGTAAGTAAGCAAATTGAAACGGAGGGAGTAGTAGTTTTTGTTTTAACCTTCAAATTTCAATATAGTACTCCTTGAGTAGGCATTTGACTTCTAAACATCAAAACTACTCTTCTCTTTATCTGTTTGCCTAACCATTATTGTGGAAGAAATACAATTCTATGAGCCTCAATTCTTTGATACTTTGTTTATTGTTTTCATTTTTAGACCAGAACGTCATACGCATGAAATGAATGAATAATCAGACCGATGTTATGGTCAATGTTAATAGTTTTACATATATGGTCATGGCATTCGACAAGTACTTTGGGAAGAACAATGTGGGCTTCTCATATTACTAGTACTGTAATTTCAGGGATACGGTATGACAGAAACCTGTGGAATTGTTTCAGTGGAGAATATGTGTGTAGGTCCTAGACATACAGGATCAGCAGGGTCTTTAGCTCCTGGAGTTGAAGCTCAAATTGTTAGTGTTGATAAATCGAAGCCTCTTCCTCCTGGGCAATTAGGTGAAATATGGGTCCGTGGTCCCAACATGATGAAAGGTAAAATATTTGCTACGTTCGACTTGTTGTAGTTTTTTTATAAGAAGTTCATGTATTATGGAATAAGACTATCTTCTTTTGCTCATCTATGGAGTAACATAATATGCTAGGTACTAGCAGTACAATGAATTAAAAGGCAGAACCAAGATATAAACTTGATGAGTTCAACATTTAATATTCTTATATATGAACTCATTGTACTTCTGAAAATCATGGGTTTAGTATATAATGTTTGTGGTATGTATAAGTAGTCAATGAAGTGGTTGAGAACTGAGGTCTCAGGTTCAAAACTTAGCGGAGACAAAAAAACGCTTGGTGATTCTTCCCATCTGCCTTAAGCCTTGATGGACAGAGTTACCTGGTATCTGACCAATGGCAGGTACCCCGTGGAATTAGTTGAGGTGTGAGAAAAGTGGCCAGGACACCACGTACATAAAAAAAAAACAAAATATTACTCCCTCCATTTCAATTTTTTTTGTCTTACTTCCCTTTTTAATCCGGTTAGAAAAGAATGTCTCTCTCCTTTTTTGGCAACTCATTTAATTTCAACTATCCATCGTACATGTTAAAGACCACAAATTTAAAGGATATTTTGGTACATTCTACATATCTTTAGTTTAAAATCACAAGATTCAAAACTCTTCCTTACTTTCTTAAACTCCGTGCCAAGTTAAAACCAATCAAACAAATTGAAACGGAGGGAGTACTGTTATTACATATATATATATGCTTTATGTCAAAATATTGTGTTCAGTTGAACTCTTCATTCAAAAGCTCCATCCGATCTGTATGAAAATTACACCTTGCACCTTATTGCATTTAAATCTCTTGAAGTATGGTCTGTTCTGAGAAGAATAGGATTAGAGTATCATGTGCTTCTCTGCTGGCCAAGTTAAAACCAATCAAACAAATTGAAACGGAGGGAGTACTGTTATTACATATATATATATATATATATATATATATATATATGCTTTATGTCAAAATATTGTGTTCAGTTGAACTCATCATTCAAAAGCTCCATCCGATCTGTATGAAAATTACACCTTGCACATTATTGCATTTAAATCTCTTGAAGTATGGTCTGTTCTGAGACGAATAGAATTAGAGTATCATGTGCTTCTCTGCTGGCGATTCTTCCCGATATTTTACTTGCCCAAAATAGAAAAAAGAAGATATTATGAGATAGTATCACAGTTGAGATGCTCTCCAGGATTTTTGTTTACTTCAATTGACCTTTAGACTCTTATAAATTTAACTCTGGTTTGTTGCCAAAGGGCATATTTTTGGAGCTAATCTGTTTCTTTTGGACAAGGCAATAATTGTCAATCTAAAAATGAATAGTTTGTAGCGACTGTCATGAGATGGACGGGTTTCACTGGGCATGTTGTTGTTGGTTTCGTATATTTCACAATGACCAGGTCATTGAATTATTTTAGCATGTTCTTCATGGAGTCTTGCTATTTTCAGGCTATTTCAACAATCCACAGGCCACAATGCTCACTATAGATAATCAGGGCTGGGTTCATACAGGAGATCTTGGGTACTTTACTGAGGATGGATTGCTTTATGTCGTTGACAGGATCAAAGAGCTCATCAAGTACAAAGGTTTTCAGGTACCCTCTATTTTGGTGATGACGGAGTTTCTCCAGGTTTTAAAAATAGAAGTAGCATAGACTCAGCTGGACTTGCTACACCCAATTTTGTCCATGCTGTCCATGCCCTGACGTGGTACATATGCATTAGTTTCACGACCAAAACTTGATATGATGAAGGGGTCATAATCCTATCTTTCTGATTTCATTGATTATACATATTTATTATTGTATGAGCTGCTCACGACCAAGTTGCATGCTGGATTAGTTTCTGACAACAAGTTCCTGGAGAAACATTTATATCAGTTTTTAATGTTCCTGGAAAGCATTTTGGTTTGATTTCCAAAAAGGATCATCTTTACTACTTTCTCAGAACTGCTCACAACATGATCTTTTCAGCTATTGGGACTCCTTTAGTATGTCGTTTCCCTTAAACAGGTTGTGTGCTATGTGTGGGTGAAATAAAATGATCTTTTCAGCTATTGGGACTCCTTCAGTATGTCGTTTCCCTTAAACAGGTTGTGTGCTATGTGTGGGTCAAATGCCCACTAGGAGGGTGTCTATTTACAATCTCTACATAATGGCAGGTTGAGTCTGCCTCTGTGGTGGTCGCTTTACGTAATATGCCCTTGGTAGTCCCCTATTGGATTCTCCAAATAGGATTGTAGTCCAAGGAGCTTTCCGTAAAAGTTCAGAATAAAGCACATATTGTGGTCGCTCCTGAAGGGAAAAGTGCCTCCGTTAGATGCTTCATAAGGCAAATATTTCCTGTTCCATTTGGATTGATTTACAATTCTTTGCAGAGAGGGTATATTCCATTTTACTTGCTGAATGTGCAAGTAAACTCGCTTTAACCTTAAGACAATGGGAGTAGCCGTGATCATTTAAACCCCTTTGGGAACTCTTACACAACCGATGAAGGACGAATGTAGCATGCTCTAACATCCACATTAGAATCTCTAGTAACCTAGTTGAAAATAACCTATCGTATCCACTAGCCATAGTTAACTTTTCAACATCAACTGTCTACTTTCACTTCCATTTTGCAAATAGTTGGACAGATGGAATTTCATATTATGAATGAATTATGTAGTGTTCTGTGGATGCATATCAATTAATCAATTCAAGCTTCTTCTTCTTTTATCAGGTTGCACCAGCAGAGCTTGAAGGTCTACTTGTTTCTCATCCTGAAATATTAGATGCTGTTGTTATCCCGTAAGTCTCGCCTTAGTAAATTTTGAAGCTATCTTATTCGAACATCACAATTCACATGCTACTGGTGATTCATCCAAAGAAAAATGTCATGTGATACATCAAAATACTAAGTTAAGAGTTCCCTTGTAGGTTTCCTGATGCTGAGGCTGGTGAGGTTCCGGTTGCATATGTTGTTCGCTCTCCTAATAGCTCTCTGACTGAAGAAGATGTTCAAAAGTTCATTGCGGATCAGGTATATGCTCGTGAAACAATGACATCTCTTTAGATATACATAAGATATTTGCACGACTAGCCTAGAAGATCTCTATATATTAGCTAAAAAGAAAAATAACCTAATAAGTCAGGGTTCTTGATCATATGAACACCATCATAACTGTCTCAAGTATGCTCTGCTGGTGTTAGGCATGGACCCTCTTCAGACTATCTGCCGGGATGTGTTTTACCGAATTAAGTTGTCACTTCACATGCTAAAACAGCTACAACAAATACGTCTCAATCCAAATGAACCCTTACTATCCATATCGCTTCTTTTAGACTCTCTCTCGATCCAATATCACGGTTGCCTAGGTGAGCAGCCTAGGAGCACATACCAAACATAGTTCTGTACTATGAAAGATTAATCAAGATCTGATTATAGTTTTACATTAACTGTTAACGGTGACCAAAAACTCCTCCGTTATATCTAGGCTTGAGACCGACATTATGCTCAATATTTTGTTGGAACTGCGGTGGTTAGTTGGGTTGGCTCGGGAGGTGGAAAACTGGAAATCTTGAAATATAAGTCGTTACAGCTTACCCCGAGTGTATGTTTTGTCCATTTCAAGATCTTATTTTCATTTTTCGATCCATATCTATGCAGGTTGCACCTTTCAAAAGATTGAAGAAGGTGACATTCATAAACAGTGTTCCCAAGTCAGCTTCTGGGAAAATCCTAAGAAGAGAACTAATCGATAAGGTTCGTTCCAAAATATAAGATTTTTACTTGATACCTGTGCTGGTGGGAGCTAGCAAGTACGTGTAGATTATGTCAAGGTGTACACAAACTGACTCACACTATAGTTATATTTTTTATTACAAACTAAGTATTGGTAAGATTTGCATAGTTTGTTCATTATATGTTAAAAGCACATCGATCTACTGTGTATTTTTTTTTTTTTTTTTTTTGGATTTGTGACAGAATTGCTTGAATAATGTGAAATTACAAGTGATTTGCATAATAAAAGATATACATTTTGAAGGGTACTTATTCATCTCACCACAATTCTTGGTGTTTTTTTTTTCTTTTGCTATTGATTGATACGAAATATAATGTCTTGTTAAAATGCAATATATTTACTTGTGATGGATAAAATGAAACTTCAAATACAATGTACAAATGAAGTTACATATATGGCTAAAATGTAATAATTTTTGTAAGTTCAGATAAAATTGATTGAACTTCTATTATGTTCGAAATTCACGCACATATGGGTTAAGTGTAAGAAAAAAAATTTAGTCACACAAAAATGATTAAACTTTAACAGTATATTTATCTAAAGTTCAGCTATATGCAAACTTCATATACAATATCTAAAAATATCTCGAAGTAAATATACATACAAAAATTTAGAAAAATTTATCACAAATAAAATAATGTTAGAATCAGATATCTATACTTTAAAATTGAAAACTCCTAACTTTTTTAGATCAACTCTTAGAGTACGTAACTAGACCAAAAGACATAAATAGAGAATAGAAAGAAAAATAAAAACAATGAATCAAATATATATAATTACATTAAAAAAAAAGATTATTATACACAATTAAACAACATATCCAACATCAATAAAAATAATGAATCAAATATATATAATTACATTAAAAAAAAGATTATTATACACAATTAAACAACATATCCAACATCAATAAAAATAAAGTGCAAGTAATTTACAAGTTCTACTTCCAATTATAAATCAGTTATGTACAAATATTTTTATATTATCAATCAAGAAATTGAAATTGAGAATATAAAAAAAATGATACTATGAGGTCATTTAGATAGTAATTACAAGTGGAAAATCTAGAAAATAAGATTAAATAATGTTTGTACATGGTATTTTTTCTGTTTCGAAATACTTTTTATGTTATTGCTCTTAAGAGTTAATTTGACTAATCTTTAAATCAAATTAATTTAATATTTTAAAATTGTACGAGAAATACTATAAAGTTGGGAATTCCTTTCATATCATCAGGATGAAAATCACATATTGATAAAGAATTAGATAATTTGACTCTTGAGAAATGTAACCTGACAATTATTATAGGACGTGGAAAGAATATATAAAACTAAAAAGAAAATACGGTGCAGTATATATAGTTTGACTAAGGTAAAAGGGAATATCTCATTTCGTCATTCATATCAATTAGTCTTAAATTTGCTTTGACGATTCAATATGATATTTCATTTTCCTCTCTCATATATATAATCTTCAATTCTCTGGCATTAAAGTTTTTATCAAACACTAAATCTTCTAAAGATTTCTGAAAGATTTTATATTCAACTTTTCGTATTATTTAGATCGAAATATATCGATTTAAGCTCACACATTAATTGATTATCTAAAAAATGTCTAAAAAACCTTATATTCAACTAAAAGAATTATTATGGCTTTTTCTGACGAACAATATAGTGTTATAATTTTATCGATTAAAAAAGTTATTAAAAGAGAGTAACAATTACAATAAAACAACTATTTATTTTTTTTGTAATGGGAAAATGGCCGGAATAGAGATGGAGATTAATAAAGTCAAATAATTCTCGCTAACAAAGTAAAAGTAGAGATAATCAATGGGACTATAAAAATTTCCCAAAACACAACTAATTCATCTCATCTTCAAATTAAATTCAATAATCAAATGCAATTCTTTAGTTAGTTAACATTAAAAATAATTAACCATTATACTATAGGAAAAGGGTCTGATATACCCCTCAACTTTGTCATTTAGAGCTGATATACCCCTCGTTATAAAAGTGGCTCATATATACCCCTACTTGTAAACAAATGGCCCACATATACCCTTTTCCTCTAACGGAAATGAAAAAAATATAATCCCATATGAGTAAATTTAAACCTTGTCAAACATTTTTTTTTTGACTTTTTTTTTGTTTTAATGACTAATTTATAATTATTATTTTGATAATCAAATTTATTTATGTTTCACTAATATTCTTGTCAAACTTATTATAGATGACTAAATTTTTTCTTCGAATACGAAATTAAATTACAATACACACAAAAAAAATAGTTTAAATTTTTTTTCTTTAAACTAAGGAATGAAAGAAAAAACAAAATAAGAATAAGAAGTTCAAATAATTATAATAAAAGAAGTCAAAAAATAATCTATGTATGAAAAAAATTAAAATATACCTTGAACTTTGATAAAAGAATCATATATACCCCTAAATAATTTTTTTAAAAAAATTAGAAGTAACAAATATAAATTTAAAATTAATTTTTTGATTTCCGTTAAATAAAGGGTATATGTGAGCCATTTTGTAACGGCAGGGGTATATGTGAGCCGTTTGTATAACGGTAAGGGCATATATGAGCCACTTTTATAACGAGGGGTATATCAGCTCTAAATGACAAAGTTGAGGGGTATATCAGACCCTTTTCCCTTATACTATAAAACAAGAAAATTTCCATCGAATTCCAAATTTCATTTTATGGTAAAAGAAAGACTACTTACCTCATTGGTGCTCCTATCTTTCCAGCTGCCAACGTAGTTCAGTCGATCGAATTCAGTAACTTTAATCAAAATTTCATATTTTTACCTTAAAAAATTCATAGGATATATATATACACATAAGTTATTACGATATTTTAAAGTTGTTTTATTAGCAGAGACGTAATAAGAATTTAAAGTTTATGAATTCAATGTTCTAGATCAGCTACTAACATAGTTAGCAGTGTATCAAAATCAATAACTTCGCTCGAAATTATGTAATTTTACCTTAAAATTGTAAATTTAGAATTCAAATATATAACAGGACTAAAATCTTGAATTCAAGAACTTCAAATTCTAAATTGTTTCGGCAAATAAAAACATATGAAAAATAAATGATAAAGAGAGCTAGAACAACCCAAAAGAAAAGCAAATCAATAAATTAAATAAGCATTTTATAAATAAAGGATAATACATTAAACTTTTTAGGGTTTAGAGGTTCATTAATAAAGCCCTAAAAGACTTTTTATGCATATATCTTCAAATAATATATGCTTAATTTAATTCATAAATATACAAGGAATTTTCTTACCTTTGCTTTATAATCTCCAATAATAAAATATCATGAAAATCAAATCTCCTGAAACGAAAAAAATTCAATATATAATACACTTATATAATACATATAAGTTTTATTCTCGATATTGCAATTTTTTTTCTTACCTCTTTCATAGAGATGGTTCATTTTGGTTCTATCGACAAATCGCCTATATATAATTAACAACGTAATATCATGAATTTTTTTTCCTTTCAAAATGTCATTCACCTGCACTTGGACTTGCACCTCCTCCTATAATTTCCCATCTTTTGTTACATAGGATAATTGATTAAATGTATTTTTCACATTTGGTACGAATACTATAATATTATTTGAGGATTTGATCGACATATATACTAAATAAAAAAGAAAATGACTAGTTAGTAGAAATTCATAGTTATATGTAAAAAACTTAACCGACCTGAGTCAAATAGCAATGATTTGAAGTATTTTTGTTTAAAACTATTTTGAAAATCTAAGCACTTAATCATATGTATATGTAAAACACACGATTTCCAATTCTCTCACGATACAGAGGAAAATAGACACTCAAATTAAAAGTAAGTAAACAAAATTCCAAGAAATGTCATACTCTATCTCATAGATGCATATAAAATTTTGCAAAAAGTCGTACAATGCTTGGGAAATCTAAGCACCTAATCATAAATTAATATGTAAAATACACAATTTTTAATTCTAACAAGGTATGAAAGAAAACGGATACTCAAATTTTAAGTAAATAAACATAGTATCATATATACTCGATCTCATATATGCATATAAAATTCTGCAGAAAATCGTACACTACTTATAAAATCCAAGCACCTAGTCATATGGATATGTAAAATACACTATTTCTAACTCGAACAAGATATGAAGGAAAGCGGATACTCAACTTAAAGTAAGTAAAAAAACTTCATACTCGATCTCATAGATGCATATAAAATTCTGCAGAAAGTCGTACACTGCTTGGGAAATCTAACCACCTAATCATAAATTAATATGTAAAATACACGATTTTTAATTCTAACAAGATATGAAAGAAAACAGATACTCCAAATTTAAAGTAAGTAAACATAATTTCATATATACTCGATCTCATAGATGTATGTAAAACTCTACAAAAAATCGTACACTACTTTAGAAAATCTAAGCACCTGTCATATGGATATGTAAAATACACTATTTCTAACTCTAACAAGATATGAAGGAAAGTGGATACTCAACTTAAAGTAAGTAAAAAAACTTCATACTCGATCTCATAGATGCATATAAAATTCTGCAGAAAGTCGTACACTGCTTGGGAAATCTAAGCACCTAATCATAAATTAATATGTAAAATAAACGATTTTTAATTCTAACAAGATATGAAAGAAAACGGATACTCCAAATTTAAAGTAAGTAAACATAATTTCATATATACTCGATCTCATAGATGCATATAAAATTCTACAGAAAATCATACAGTACTTAGAAAATCTAAGCACCTAGTCATATGGATATGTAAAATACATTAATTCTAACTCTAACAAGATATGAAGGAAAGCGGATATTCAACTTAAAAGTAAGTAAAAAAAAACTTCATACTCAATCTCGTAGATATATATAAAATTCCGCAGAAAGTCGTATTCCGTGAAAGTTTGAGAAGAGAGATAATCTTTTATATCTTTCGATTTCCACCCTACAACATGAGTTTAAAAAATACAAAATACATTCAAATCAATGATAATAAAAATCTAATTAGTAAGAGAGATGTAAGGAGGTGCAGGTGCAAATGCAGAAAAAGGCAACATTTTGGTTTATTGATTATTACTACTTGTTATTACTAGTCTACATTCTTTTGCATCTTTTATATACAAAAAAAAAACAAAAGCCAGTGTGATTTATTCTGTCTATTTCACAGTTCATTTCCAGTTGTCTTTTCAAATTTAGCAAGTGTACACACTAGAACTTTTCCAAAAATATCTGAAGAATAAAAAAAAAATTCAAAAATATCTAAGGACTTGACCTAGATAAGAAAGTATAGAGATCGAAGATTAGAATAGACAATTAATAGTTAATTAAGCGATTTATCTCTATTCTCTACCTAGTGATAGAGAATGGTTCTAAGACATTATGGGGTCGTTTGATTGGGAATTAGTTATCTTAAGATTAATTATTCTGGGATAACTGTGTATATGAAATAATTTATCTCATCACTACGCTATAAGTGGTGAGATTAGTTATCTCAAACATGTCAATTGAACAAGATATCTAAATTTTATTTCAAATTATTTTTTTATCCTAAAATTATTTATTACTTTCCATTATTATATGACAGGAATTAAGACAAATTTAAGTCATTTTTGATATAGGAATATATCTTACACTAAACTCCATTAACTATTCACGACCAAAAGTATCACACATGTGATAAAAGGTTATCCAAAAGTAGGGAATTAGGATAATAATGTGTGTGAAAAAAAATTACAAGTGAAGGACATTATGTGCTGGAGAGCAATTACTACTACTACTACTTACAATATCTATAAAAAGAAATACAATAAAGAAAAGCAAGTTTTTTTACTAGAGAAAAGGATTCGAAATATATTTGAAATCGCTCTAGTAATTTTAAGTTCTAGATAGTATTTATTATGAGTTTTTGGTCAAAATTATCCTTAAACTATACCTCTAATTTAAAGTAAATCCTTAAAGTATCATTTTTACCAGAAAATATCATTCAAGTATTGTAAAGTAAACAATTTTCATCCTTCTATTTTAATTTATCAGAATATATTTGATATTAAAAATATTATTAGTTGAAATATGTTTCTTTTCAATTGAATACGCTAGAAGTGACATTTGTTGAAAACTTCTGCTTCTAATAATGTACAAAGAAACTCAAATGCGAGACATAATCAATATTTTGATCACTTCAATATCAGATTGATCAAAAAAATTGATTGATCTAAATACAGTTTGGCTATGAAAAAAAAGTAAAGATAATTAAGCTCCAAGTTCTTTCCGTTACTAAATAAGAAAAATAGCACCTTCCAAACATTTTTTTTATTTCCGTAAGCAATAATGTCTAAGATTTCAAAAAAAAATTTTAGGAACTTCATATATAGCAAGTTATTAAATTATGCAGGAAAACATTTATTGATAGTCATTAGACTGCTCATGTTTTTGTAGGATTCCTTAATTTTTTGACGAAATTTAACATAATGATAAAAATTGCTCAATTTTAAATACTTAAAGGATGTTCTCTGCTAAGACTGATACTTGAAGGATGTAGTTCAAGTTTGGGGTATAGTTGAAGGATGTTTTTGGCCAAAAGCTCTATCTATTATCGTCTTTACTATTTAATAATCTATTTTAAAGATATATACATATTCACGTGGATATCATAGATATTGCATTCAGCGTCGGCCCTATGCTATGGAAAATAAGGCCTTTGCTTTTAGTCCCCCAAATTTCAAGAGCCTCAAATTTTTGTCAAGAATAAATTATGTGTTAAAATTTTTATTTAAAAAATTGATTATTTATGATAAAAAGTACAAATTTTTAAAATATATTATTTTGTCCTCTTTAAAAACTCTTTTATACTTTGTTAAAAATAAGAATTAATACGAAAAAGTGTTGAACAGAATAACAAATTAGTTTTTATTTCTTTTAAATTTTAGTTTCAAGCATTATTACAATCATATTAAAATGAGGTATTAGGTATATCAAGTCATCAACTCCTTGAGTGAAATTCTATGATTCTAACTCTAATATTTATTTAATATTTATCAACTTATTACTTATAGTGTTATGTTGAAAATACACATAATAATTGTCTCACTGAAATGTAATTTTTTAATGTTAGATTGATAAAATCTTGCCTAAAACTAATAACTTAAAAAAAATATTATATACTGATAATTTCATCTAAATAGTGTAAGAAAAATAATTTTTAAATAAATATGTATATGAAGTTTATTTGTATTTTAGGCCACAAATAGAAATTTCGCTTTAGGTATCAAATTACATTGAGTCTCGTCCCTGATTGTATCACTATAAATAATAACTTATTCAATTAGACACTTATATATATTTAAATTACACTATTAAATAATACCTAAGATAATAAATAATGTGCAAAATTTAAAATTATATTACAATAATTTCAATAGAAATTCAGATATATTTCAAAAAAAAAAAATTATTTTTTTTCTAATAATGTTTGTAAAAAAGGGAAGTACTATTTGTCATTATCTCTTTATCTTCATGGTCCAACAAATACCATAAGTTGCCATGTGATACATACCATGTCCTCCACGTGGTAGTTTCTTCTTCAGCTAACCACATCTCGACACGTGGTGTATTTTCTGTCTTCCGATTTGGCATATTTATCATGTCCTTTTCTTCATGACTTCTGTTTTTGGTTTTGTCGGAATCGGTAGTCGGATAAGAAATAAGTGATTAATGTACTAATTTTGTTAATAATATATATGGTATTGATACTAAGTAAATTATTCATATATAAAATTAATATGATATTTAATTGTCAATTGAGTCGAAGCTAAGTGGGAATTCGTGTATTCAGATAAATCAATATTATCTCGATTGATCTTGTATTGTATTAGAAACTTAAATAAATATATATATGTATATTAACTTGTGAATCATTTAACAAAATTGATTGATGACTTAGTGATGAGGAAGGGGTCATAGATATGTTTTCCATTGTAGTATTCTTGGTTCAAAAATATTTTCCTTCTGTTTCACGATTTAGAACCATTTAACTCCTAATCTCAACTTTGTTTCTGATTTCAAACTAAATATTCGTACAACTAATATATGTACGAGATATGAGTGAATCTATTTTTATTATTTTCTGCAAATGAAAGGTAGAATAACTAATACATATAATTCATTTAGCATAAAATAATAGTTATATAGATTTACTCATAACTAACCTCTATATTACTAATCAATGCATGATTCTTACCAGTTACCAAACGACTCTCAAAAGATAGAGGTAAGTTACACTTACGCATTAGGTGGTTCATCAAAATAAATTCTCTTTTTATTAATTAATATTAACATATTATAATTATACTACTTATATTAATTAATGTATACGTCTTACATTTTAATAAATAATTTAAAAAATAAGTAATTAATATTGAAAATCAACAAAAAAACTTCTTTGTCTTTTTCGATATAATTAAAGGGAGAAGCATCAGAGCTATAAATTTTACCTTTACTTTCTTCAATCTTCGCTAGTGAAGTTACAAATATATTATTATTATTATATTATTATTATTATTATTATTATTATTATTATTATTGTTATTGATAATATTACAAATTGTTCTTTATACTTAATATACTTAAATCAAAAGTCTTTTGAAAATTGTCTCTCTGCTACTACAAGATAATAATAAGATCTGCATACATTATATTTTGTTAAATTACTAATTAAAATTTGATGAAATATAATTATATATATTATATTTTTATCAAACTTTATAAAATTTCACTCAATATTTATTATCGTTAGTATTTACAAATTTCAAAATTTAAATTCAACTTATGAATGTATTATTTTCAAAGAGATAAAAGAGTACATATTCTCTAAGAAAGAGAGAAAAAAAAGTGTATGTGATGCTAAAACCCCCAACTAGGATATTAATAAATTTTCGACATATCCTTTTCATGACTTTGATTGGTACCAAAATCAAGTTGGCTTATAAATTGGTCCCTCAATATTCACACTCTCTACGTACCTCGTACGTGATAGAAACTACAATAACTAGAAATATATCGATAATCTCACGATTTAATTTGAAAAAAATAAATAATATCTAAATTTTTATATTTTTACATAATGAAGGACGGAGATTGAGAGACTGTTTATGAAAAGATATCTGCTTAAGACAATGCAGATTAAAGTATGTAAATGTTAGAAACTGAGTCTTTATTGTTAGGGTTTGTCGTGAATTTCCTTTCTTAATATGATTCTACACCATAATTTTGTTTTATTAAAAAAAAATATTTTGATGAAAAGTACTATGTGAAGCTAGATTTCTTAAAATTTTATGAATAGAAAAGATTTCTTCTCATAAAAACATAATAACAATCATAACGTAGTCATTTACTCTTTGTTTGGATTATTGTTACTCATTGTTTCATAATGTATTGTATTGTATTGTATTGTACTGTATTGTATGGTAGATACAATGTTTGGTTAGATTGTATTGTTTGTTATTGTTTAGTAACATTGTAATTATTTAGTTTGATTGTATCGTACTGGTATTGTAATTTATAAATTTACTTAAATATTTTTAATTATTCTAGGGTAGGAGGTTTGACTAAATTTAAATAATTAAGGTAAAGGGTAAAATAGTATCTTGAAATATTATGTAAAGATATAATTGGAAAAAGAAATTAAGTAACAATGGGAACACACCAAATTGGTTGTTTCATAAAATGGGATTTTCATTGTTACGTAACAACGAAATTTAACAATAGTATAATACATTTTAAGTAACAATCAAAACTAGGTACAATAACGATACAATACAAAACAATGATCTAAACCTAGTGTTAGAGTTTGACTAATAAATACATAAGAAAAATGTATTAAAAATATTTCTTAAGTGGCCCTTCAGCACCAATGTGGGACAACTTACTTTCGATTATCTAAAGAGTCATTTGATTCGTGAAATTATGGATTATAATTGAATATTGATATAATTGTTAGGTTATTATATTTCATGTTTAGAGTATGTTTGGTATGAAGAAAATTAAATACAGAACAATAAGTGATAATTTATTTATCTGTTTATTTGTGTTCGATATGCAAGTAAAAATATTTATGTATGATTTAAACATATTCTACGAAAGTTAGAAGTTAGAATGGTGGGAATGGACAATGGAGGCTCTAGGGACGAAGGTTGAGATGAAGATTAGATGTGTTAAAGGTAAATGACACGATTAAATTAGAATGTCACTTGTAGAATGTTCTTTCCTATTTGCGATTAAAATATCACTTTTCTTTTCTTTTTTTTTCCTAAAAAAAAAAAACTCTAGAGAAAATATTTTACGGATCGAAATAAAGTTATAAGGCTTTTGTTGGTGAAAATTAAAAAGACATTTAGAAAGCTATAATTTGATAGTGATGTTTGCACTTTTCCTTTTTCTTTTGTTCAATAAAAAATGTGATACTTGAAGATTTTTCTTTTTCATTATTCTTGATATAAGGTTTACAATATTGTACGTTTCGTTTTTTAGAAGAGTTACGAAAAAAAAAGTTCAAAAAGTTCCCTTTAGAAAGAAGGTATTACACGCTTAAATATTTCAGAAACTGATATTATGCACTGTCACAATTTGTGAACTATCATGAAAATAAAATATATAAAAAAGTTATTTATCGCGATAAATATAAATTAATGATCGATATAAAAAATGGGCCTAAATTTTGGCCCAGGGGAATGTAAACTAAAGACCCAGTCCATACTCATATGGGCCTTTATTTAGTGGGCCTGGATTGAGGAAAGCGCTTATTATCGAAAAAAATCGAAGAACATTAATCTATTTTATTTTAAGAATTATTCTTAAAGTTTGAAATAATAAAATTTGAACTCAGCAAATCATTTTTCGAGTTTGAAAATTTTCATACTTAGATTATGAAAGTTAGTACTTTATGAATCATTCACTTGTTGAAGCTCTTTGAGCTTCAATATTGCGTATTAATATCGTTTTTTTTTTATTTATAGATATTTTTGTTCAAATTTAAACTCCATTATACAAATATATTCAAAAAGAGATCAGGAAACAAAGTGATAAGAATTGCGCTCACACCTTGACGTAATAAAAGACATTCACTAATATTATTAGACTATAATTTTCTGTATCGCGTGATTAATTTTGAACTATCGCAAATCAATTATTTAAAAATAAGGCCTAACTTCTAAAATAGAAAAAAAAAACAGTAAAGTTGCTAATTTTGAAAAATAAATCCCACCTAATATGCTCTTATTAACATAACTTCTATATGAGGGATTTCCTAAAATAAGGTTAAAAATAATTATTATTTTTCTATTAAAAGCACCAAATCATGCACTTCCACTTTTTTCCACAATTATTATTACCTCTGAGTAAAGATTTGCTTTTAAATAGAAAATTTTTTCCACACACACAATATATATATATATATATATATATGTGGATTTTAAAACCAATTTTCCAACAAACTACACATATATTTTTTTGTGCTGAAATATTTATTAAAAAAATGAGTTCCAAAAAGAAGAAAGAAGAAGAAAATGTTGAAGTTGTTTTTCTTATAAATATGAATTGTGTCTGCAAGAATTGTTTCAAAAAAATTGCTAAATGCACTCAAAAATTGGAAGGTATATTATCAACACATATGATTTTTGAATTTCTTCATATATATTATTCTAAATTATTTTTATATTAATTGCTTGATATATTTTATTTTTATCAAGTTAAACACGTTTTTTTTTTATGTTCAAACGCCTGCTAAAATATTTTTTTGTTTGTTTGTTATATTGTAAAAAGGTATAAAGTCTATGGAAATAGAAAATATTGGAGTGAAATACAAAGTAACAGTGATTAGCAAAGTGGAATCATTGAAACTTCAACAGAAAATTGAGAAGAAATTGAAGAAAAAAGTGGAAATAATTTCTCCAAAATCAAAAGAAAATAAAGAAAAAGAGATTCCCAAAAAAACAACACTGGAAATTAATTTGGGATGTGATAAATGTGTGGAAAAAATGCAAAACATAGTCACCAAAATAAAAGGTAAATTTTATTTATTATTATTTATTTATTTTTACTGAAATTTTCTCATGTTTAAAATTTCCCCCTTTTTTCATTTAATTTCTTTGATAGAATTTTTCTATTATTCCTTTTTTTCTTAATAATATGAGAAAGGTTTCAAGGAATATTCATAGATTTATTGTATTAAACTTTTCACTCCAATTTTTCAAGTTCGCAAAATTAGGCTAAACCAGATTTTCAAGTATATATTTTTCCTTATAAAATTTCAATATTTTTTCAGATAAAATTTCGAATACTATTAACTTTTTTTAACTTAACTTTAAATATTATTTCTTCTTTTTTCAAATATTATTAAATTTATGTCGAAACACCTACTAATTCTATCGAACCTATTTAAATTTCTCCGTTTTCATTTAATTTCTTTATTGAATTTTTCTGAAAGACTTAAAAAAAAATTCTTATGATATTAAATGGTATTCAAGTAACCTTTTTTATGATATATACTTTTCCTCATAAAAAAAAATTCAAATAAAATTCTGAATACTTAACTTTAAATACTATTTATTTTTCAAGCGCCTATTAAATTCTGCCTCTCCTATTTAAATCCCCACATTTTCATTTAATTTCTTTGATTGAATTTTTCTAATAGAATTAAATTTTTTTCTTATGATATTAAAAGGGTTTCAAGGAATATTCATTGATAGGCCAAAGAACTTGGTGATGGTGAGTGGATCAATTAATACTGAATATTTGGTGAAAAAATTGAAAAAGAAGATGAAAAAATCAGTCAAAATTGTGAAGCAAGAAAAATATGAAGATGATTTGAAGCCAATTTGGTTTCCAAATTATTATAATTATTGGCCAGAAAGTGATCAATTTGTTCATGATGAAGCTAAGTACTGCACAATTATGTGAGATAATTGTTGGTGTTTAAGAAGGGAAACAAAAATATATAGTAATGATTTGGGATTTAATTTAAGTTTAATCTGTCTTTGTTTATATAATATTGAAAATTCAATATACCTTTGAATTTTATTAAAGTTATCTTATAGAAGAATTTGATATTTTATATAATAAGAAACGTATATTTGTTTCCTAGTATAGTATTTTTTCTTTTACTCATTATATTATTTGATGTCTTTCGTGTATTTCTTTTTTCATACTTAGTTTTGATATGTTTTAGTTGAGCTATTTTAAAGACAAAACTTTATACACACCATTTTCGTTTTATAAAGTTATATATACAACTTTAACACGAATTGTGCTTTACGAAAACGAAACGAATCATGTATAATTTTGACATATTTCACAATATCGGAGCCGCATAGATTGTGTTCAGTATCGAGGGAAATCAAGTATTCTAAAAAATAATTTTACGTATTAGGTTAATAATAATTTTGTTAGATCAACATACATGTATAAGTCTAGCTTTAAAACAAACACTTTCTGAATCTTATAGATCCAAAGGAATTTCTCTAAAAAAAATACATATCAGAACAAACAGTTCACCAATTTATGAACAAACGACTAACAAATTTAATTTTGTAATATATTAATTAACCTTAATTTCAAAATAATACGTATAATACAAATTTTAAAGATAGTTCGCTTAATAATATAATAATTTGTATTGTAATTAACAAGTTATTTATTGGACATATATGACCCTAAGAAAAATAGTTGAAAGGAAATTTGCATACAAATAAACTCCCGCCAAAAGTTCAAACAGAGAGTTTATAAAGTGCAACGAGAATTGAACCAAATCACATAGCGGAAGAAGAAAAAAAAAATTATACACGAAATGGAAGGAGAAGATGAAAAAGGCGGCAAAAATGTTACTGCAATTCTCCAAATTGACATGCATTGTTCTTGTGAAGGTTGCTCTGAAAAAGTTTTCAAATGCGTTCACGATTTGCATGGTAACGAATCTGATGATTTTTGAATTGATGAATTTTTGCTTTCTGTTTTGATTTGATTTTGCTTTTTGAAATTTTTGGAGAGAAGATCTGAATTCGTGGATGAAGATAGAGGAAAATGGAGCGGTATACAAGGTGACGATGACAGGGAAATTCGATCCGTCGAAACTCCGGCAGAAAATGGAGAGGAAATTGAAGAAGTTGGTGAAACTCATTTCACCTAAACTGGATATTGAGGAAACTGAGATCCAACAGAAGTATAAATGCAATGAGGTAATGATACGCTACACACCGGAACTGAATCTCTACTCTGTTTTCCGGCGAAATTTTACACCCTCCGTATTGTAGTCAAATGCGGAAAGCATTGTTCTCTGTTTCTCTCGTGAATTGAATTGATTCGGAGCTTGTTTTGTACTATCGTAACGGTTAATATTGTCGATTGAGCCTCAATTTCTTCATATTTTCTCACTTTGCTCAAATTTCTGAACAGGCTTCAGTTACTAGTACTCTGTTTCTGGTGAATTTTAGTCCAATATGGAAAGCATTATATCTGTTTCGCTAGTGAATTGAATCGGAGCTTATTTTGTACTATCTCAACTGTTTACATTGTTGATCGATTCTCAATTTGTTCATATTTTCCTCATTTTTCTCAATTTCCGAGCAGACTATTGCTGTATTTAAACTTCCTCTGAACTGCGACGCATGCAACGAGAAGATTCACAAAATTATCACTCGAACAAGAGGTAGCATTTTGTTAAACGTGTTTATCGTGTATGTTGTAGAAGTTGAAGATTCAATCAGAGATTTGATGATAAAAATGGCTCTAATGCAGGATGTAGGAATGTGAAAATGCATTGGGAAAAGAATTTGGTGACGGTAACTGGGACAATTGATGTGAAATCCTTGGCCGAATCTCTGAGATATCACCTGAGGAAAGACGTTGAAATTTTGTCGGTGAATAACGGCGGCGGCGGAGGAGGAGGCATTTACTCGCCGGACTTTGAATGCGTCAACCGGCGATCAACAACTACATGCAGATCGGTGACCGGAGATTATCTTTATCCCGCAACGGAGGCATTCAGTGATGAGAATCCAAATGCTTGCACTGTTCTGTGAACAATTTTGGTAAGTGTGTAGAAACTTCTAGTAGTACTAGTATAATTGTTCCATATTTGCAAATGCTCAAATGATTAATTACTTAGTTTAGCAAAATTAATGCACTAATATGCTTAGAATTAGAACTAATGTGGGATTTTTTGTTGATATTTCACATGTGGATCATATTAGAGTGAATTTAATACATAAATGATCAAAATATTTTTTTTTAGAAAAACAAATTTTTTTAAAATAAAAAAAGACTTTCTTAATCAAAAGTAACGAAAATAAGTTATATAAGTAATATTGCAAGATATCTCTTTTCAACTCATCTACGAGTTCACGACCCACTACACTCCCTTGACCATCCTAACTCTGTCACCCCTTAACCACCTTATCTCACGCATATAGTGTTTTGCTAGATTATATACGAATGATCTTGATATAATATTTTTTACTTACTTATCGAACACCAGAAAATAAGTGTGAAACTTGTTCATTTTCCAACAAAACATTTTCTAAGTAAATACTTTTCCATGGGAAATACTTTCCTTTGTACCAAACATTTAAGAATCGATTGAAATTGATTTATTTTTAAGTATTTTAAATAAAAAATATATTAAAAATCCTACTTATGTCTTTTGACTTATAAGCCCAAAAATATACCATCCAAACAGGCTATAGTCTATCAGTATGTTTTTTGTTGTTGCTGTTTATCATCAAAAGGTCCATGATCATGTATCAATTCTTATACATATCTGTATATCTAAAAATTCATGCCAATGAACACTCATTGAATAGAGACAATAATAAATATCCCACATATACGTATAATATAACTATAAAATATAATTATAGGTGTTCGTTCACCAGACATACATACATACATACATATAATATACATTTTACATATCCTTCGTATACAATTCAAAACATTTACGATTGGATTCAATTCTGTTCACTTACAATTGATAGCTTAACATATACTTATACATACATCCATCCTTTGTTTTGAAAATCATATACATACATATGTAGTAAAAACAAATGTTGTATTCCCGCAATTTCTATTAGTATTAGATATTGTGTTTGGATACGTTATATAAGGGAAATTTTTTAAAATGTCAATATTTTAACATTTAAGAGGGTTCATTAACAACACTTTCAATATTTAGTAAAAATGTCAAAATTTAAGTTTGTTATGTATCTTATTTCTATTCTTATTATTTGTTTTATTTTAAAAAATATAATTTTTATATAACAGATTGAGAGGAATTTAGGGGAGATTTTAATTTTAAAAGGAACAAATGTTAAAAGTTTCATCACTTACAATTTATTAAAATATACCAACTTTTATCTATTTCTTTCTTTTTTTCATCATGTTATAAAAAAATCTTTTTTTCTCCATTGTTCTAAAAAAATTCAATATCCAATTCTGGTAATCTTTTTTTTTTTTGTTTCTAAACACTTTTATTAACCAAAATAAATATCCAAATTTCACTAATTATTGTTATAAAAATCACGAAATTAAAGAAGTACCACATCTATAAAATTTCAAATCAATTTTCACTAATTATTGTTATGAAAATCATAATCAAAAAATATAATATCTCATTCTCACTAATTATTATTATGAAATTTTATGATGATTCATTATATTTTTATCTATTAAATTTATTTATTTTTTAATTTAGAAACTTGAACACCTATAGTTATTTGTAATTGCCATACTATTCTCACAGTGTATTTGTTTTATTTTTTTAAATTTTGTATCCTTGCTTAAATTGTATTTATTCCAATATGTATGCCGTTTGTATTAGTATCCATTCAAGTTTTCATGTTGTATTTTGTATAATGAAGCTTGTATTTCTTTATTAGTTTGTATTCATTCCAATAAGTATGTCAAATAAAATGTAGCTATTTAAGAAATACATTTGTATTCGTATATATTTTTCACTGTGTCTTTATTTTTCTTTTCAAAATCTTGTTTCCTTTTCTAAGTCGTATTTTTTCCAATATGTCTATTATTTGTATTTGTATTAGAATACAAATAAACTAATAGAAAGTTGTTCTTCTTATAAATAAAATACATAACTAGTTGACATACATTTGGATTGAATACAAATTAGGGACAAATACAAGATTCATAAACCATGCAACATGAAATTTTTAATAAGTACAAATATTGATAGTATACATAGTGATTTGAATACAAATTGAGAAAGCATACCAGATTCTAAAAAAGAACTATAAATACAAAACAAACTAATAGAAAATTGTTCGAAAACTATCCGATCTTCGTCGTCTTTTTTCAAGATCCTCACGAGTAGACAAAGATTCTACATTTGCATTCTGAATTTGAGGAAGGTTTTTCACACTAATGACTCTTGTAAATGTTCTTACCCTCTTTCTTTCCTCATTTTAGCAGCGGATCATACATTATACACTATTTGTTAAGTAATAAATAAATTAAAGTATGAAAAATCACCAGAAATTGATTGATTAAAATGAATACCTCTAGTAAGCCTCTTGGATTCAGCCATTGGAGAGTAAATCATAACGGAAATTGAAAAATACAAACAACATTTTTTTAAGATTTAAACAAAAATAAAATTGGAAAAGAATTCTGAAAATATGATAAAGTTTAGACATACCTTAATCAAAGGGATTCTTCTTGATCAAATTTTGGATTAAAAAAAAAACCAAAATATATGGCAGAAAAATATTTGCGACTTGAATGTTGGAGGAAAATCAAAAAAGAAACCATGAGAGAGAAAAAAAATTAAATGGGAGAGAGAATTAACAATTTGAAAAGATAAATATGAGAGAGAATAATCTTTTTTTTAAAAAAAGGATATATAGAATTAATTGAAAAAGATAGATAAATAGGAGGAAAATTAGGACACATAAATTTTTTAAAATAATGACATTTTTGACATTATTGCTAATATTTATAAAGTATGGATATTTTTACTAAATATGTTATTTATTTTGACTAGTTTACTAATTTTTCCGTTATATAATTCTTCGAAAAGCCCATTCTCTAAAATTGCCCAAAACAACAAATATAAACCACATCTTGTAGTGGCCCAATAATAGTAATTACTAATATTCCCCTTCCTATATATAGTTTTTTTTTTTTCTTCTCTTCGTGATTTAGTGAGATTTTCTAAGAGTTTAAAGTAATTTGTATAAGATAAATTTTTTTTAGTGATTTACATGATATTTGATAAAGCTAAATAGCTTTCAATTACCAAAAAAGAGAGGGTATAACAGCTTAAAGCCTTAGAGGAACAAACTTAAAGTTGGGTAACCAATCGTGAAGTTAACCTCTTTTTTTTTTTTACTAAAAAAACATATCCAACTCAAATGACTTATTTACATTTCTATGTATTTGCAAGTATTGAACTTCTATGAATCTTATTTACATTTCAACTTCCAAATACTTTTCGTTGGACTACGATGTATTGTCCATTATAGAGAAATTTTATTTAGATATTTGAACTATGATTTCTTTCAACTGAACGTTATAACAAAGTGTTTTTTCGAGACACTTTTGATTCAATTTGAAAATTATCGTTTTTACTATATATTCTCAAATGTTTATTATGTAGTCACGTAAAGTACGACACTTACTTTAATTATAAATATTAGTATCAATTGGAGCAAACATGATATTTTATGGCTTATTGAGACTAGTGATGTGTAATTAAATAATGTGCATATTTTCATTAGTCAACTTATTTACGTAATAAGTAATAGAAAATTCACGTAACATCTTTTTCAAAATTTCAGCCAGAAAGATTTAACAGAAACATTTTATAATGTATTTAAATACTTAATCGAAAATTATAATAATTTAAATATTTATGTGAAATATTTTCTCAACACACACGTAAGGCCCCCCTCGAGTCCCCCCTTGGATTCCAAATGCTTTTTAAAGAAAATAACAGGAAAGCCTCTTTTTTGTCTTTTCACGTTATTTATTCATCCCCTTTTCTCCTTATTCTCATTCCCTTTTAAATAGGTTTGGTAGAGATTAATAATGTATAAATTAACGATATAAAGATTATTTTTTATTAAAATATTTAGCTTGATAGATAACATTTTGGTACATAGTGTATAATTAAAATTTATTTTACATTTTAAGCCGATAAATTAACTTTACTATATAAGGGCCCGTTTGGATGGGCTTAATAAAAACAGCTTTAAAAAAGTACTTTTGAAAGTGCTGAAACTTATTTTTAAAATAAGCAGTTATGTGTTTGGATAAAAGTGCTGAAGTTAAAAAAAAGTTGTTGATGTGTTTGGCAAATAAGTGCTGATAAATAGCTTTTTAAATCAAAATGTCTGAAATACCCTTAAAAGCTGTTAACATAAAAAAAGTTAATTAATTTATATTTTACAGCCATAAATAATTATATTTTGCTATCATTCACAATTTCTTTCTCATCACAAATTATTTATAAGAGGAATATAAACTTATTATAGATTTTAAAGATATTTAATTTGAATTGAACAAAGAACGATTTAAGTTTTATTTTAGTTTCATCCATAGGTAATAATAATTGTCTATCATTCACATATTTTTTTATTATCACAAATTATTTATAAGAAGAATATAAATTTTTATTGAAGTTATATGTGCCAAGCGTGAGAAGGAAAAAGGGAAAATGGAAGAAAATGTGAGGGTAAGGATGGGTAATTTGGGGATTATATAGAAATATTAAGGGCAAAAGGGTAAAAGTACGGTCAACTTAAAACAGCTTATAAGCTAAAAAAAAAAAGCACCCCTACCCCATCTTTTAACTTTTGGCTTAAAATAAGTTGTTTTTAACTTAAAATAAGCTATTATGAGTATTGCCAAACAGTCAAATAAGTCAAAAACCAGCTTTTAAGTCAGTTTGACCAGCTTAAAAGCTGAGCCAAACAGGCCCTAAGAGTTAGTTTGATGTTTTAACATTTTAATTTGCCAATACTACTAATCTTTGAATTCTTATGCCACCTCCTACTCCATACATAATATTAAATTTTATTCATATAAAGAATAAATAAATAATTTATAATGTACCAAACGGCTCCTACAAATAACTACACACACACTTTCATATGAGAAGAAAACAATATGTTTCATAGGAAACTGACTTTTTTGTTTTATTCACTTTTTTAAAAATAATAATTTTCCTTGATGCTTCTCCTTGTCTCTTTCCTTGGGCTTCAAGTTCTAGGTAAAATTACATACACCTTCCAACTCAATTATTAGTTGATTTTGGTCCTTCACATAGTTTGGGTTAAATTAGTTTGACATATGTTATTTTAGTCCATAACATTATCAACAATCATGGAGTGGTGTATATGAAGTAACATCACAAATTTAGTTTATACATATATAAATTAAGCAGCGGAATGAATATAGTTGTGGTACTACAACCTTTCTCCTTTGGATGAGCACATTGTGGTGAGCACTTTGTGCGCACTGGGTAAACCATAGCCTACAAACCACACAGGAAATGTAAATCGTACTAGGCAAGTCCTATGTGACAGGCTCGACTCAGAAGGCATTGAGGAGGGATCGATCCCAGGTCATCAGTGTAGATAACCACCCTCCAAACCAACTTAGTCATCCCTAAGGACTATTTCATCCTTAATATGTTAATTAGAGATTTTAAATTTAAGCTTTGGATAGAAAAAAAATCTTGTTGAGAAAGCCACCGTCAAATATGTGAGCAATGAGCGATCTCAGTATACTCAGGGCTCGAAGCATTGGGTGAGGAAAAAAAAGCAGTGGAATAAATAATAGTTATGAATTATGATGTGTTCATCAACATTTGAAAAGAATCTAAAAGTGCTTATCTTAATTATTTAATTTTAAATATACTTAATGGAATATCAAAAATAATAGAATTAACATTTACTCCCAATTATTGAGAGATCAAAATTGCTTTTAAGCACATAAAGAAAAAGAAAATCATTGTTCACTTTATAGCTAGCATTCTCTTTTTCCCTTTAATTTCCTTTTGACACACACATTTTGTGGAACTAAGTCAATGCATTAAGAAAAAGACTTTGTAATTCCTTTTGAAAGATCAAGAAAGAATAACGAAGCACCCAAAATAAAAATAAAATAAAGAACAAAGAAAATTCTTCAACCTAAAAGGAGGTGTGACATTGCTATATCAACAAAGAAAATTCTTCGATCTTAGTCTTTAGTCTCTACGTAAAGATATAAATCACATCAGACAAACTCCATACAAAGAATTCATATGAGAAGATAATAGGTAGGGTATCATCATCGAAATGAGATTCAATCTCTATGACCATTGTGGAATTTTCCTACGACACCAACTCAGTCATTTTTACGATAAGTTTATACTATTGAAAATGTAACAACTTTAAAGGTGGACTTTTAAGAAATGACTTTGGTAAGCCATTACTTTACAGCTATACATACATATACACAAAAAGTACAAAAAGTAATAAAACCCTAAAAAGGCCCAAAAGGCCAAAAAAGACTAATCCCACCGGCCCACATAAAGTAAACTTACTTCCCTTATCAGACCCTAAGTTTCCTACTTATTACCCAAAGCCCAATTGTCCTAAAAGCACATAAACTTTCATTTTAGTCTTATTTATAGGAAAAATTACACAATTTATTAATAAATTAATATCTTAATATAAAAGCACATGAACTTTCTTTAGTTTTTTTAGAAATAAGCGTGAGAACATATTTCATTTTTAACTTATTTTCTTTACAAGATAATTACTAATTAGTAAAAATTATGAGAGTTAGGACCTTCATATAGTTTCAATAATATATTTGACAATTTCACCTAAACTATGTTGGATTGTTTATATGGAAATTATAAGAAAATTTAACTATGAGTATAATACATATAAAAACAATAATTAATTTGCTATCACAAATTACCTTCAACTTATATACTTTAATTACAAATACATAAGCAGATTCTTAAACTTGTTGGGTTTTTTCCCTCAGGTACCTCAACTACGTCATTTTCCTATTCAATCATTGAACCCCCATAATTTGTTCCGTTTAAACAGACATCGTTGTCTGATGTGGAACCAGATTTGTGAGGGGTATTGATAGAAGATACATATGTTGTTCCACAAATCATTAGTCCAATTGATAGTGAAAATGTTTAAGAATAATTGTAGTTTACTTAAGTCATTTGAACATATTAGAAAACAAATGAGACTAATACTGTTTGTCTTCATTTCTTCAATCAAAATTATTACAATTCGAATACAATTGAAGACATTTAACAATAGAAAAGCTAATCAGAATCAACCCACAGTGTTATAAAGAAACAAATTATGGTGGTACAATGATTCAATTGAAAAATGACGTAGTTGAGGTACCTGAGGGAAAAAACCCAAAAAAATTAGGGATTTGTTTATGTATTTGGCCTTTTTTTAAAAAAAGCATAGTCAATGTGCTATTCAAGTTCTAAATTAAAGTTCCAAAATTTTTTAAAGAACAATTTGAAAATTGAAATTATGATCGTGAATCGTAAATCATGTTTTAAAATTAAATGAAATATCTTGGTAAATTTAACGAGGCTAAATATGTATAAAGCCCATTTTTTTTCCTCCATGCATAGAGTATAGTATCATGATAACATAACATGCATGTATACTTACGACATGATGACATCTCACACATTCCCATGACAGCTCACTATACCACACGGTCCACTCTCCACTTCTCTCGCACATACACATATACACACAACTACCCTTCTTCCTCCCCCCACCCCCCACCCCCTACCCCCACCCCAAACACACTTCGATATAAATATTCTCACTACCCTTCACATTTTTCTACTCTGTTCTCAAATTTCATTTTCTTGTTTCTAGAGTCTTCTTAGAATATCATCATTCATTATGGGTGAGGTAAGTACAAAAATGGTGATTCTAATGGCGTTTTTTGTTTTCCGGTGACTGATTTTGTTGATATTGTGTTTTTTGTTGTTGTTGTTGATTTGCAGAAGAAGAGTAAGAAGAATGAAGGAGGAGAGAAGAAGAATAACAGTGGAGAAGTAGTGCAGAAGAAGGAAGGAGGAGAGAAGAAGAACGACGGAAACTTAACTGTGGTTTTGAAATCGGATTTTCATTGTGAAGGTTGTGTTACTAAAGTTGTCAAAGCGATTAAAAGCGTTGGAGGTATTACTATTATGGCGTATTCCTTTGAATATTTTATAGGAATATGTGTAAATTGTTGTTGTTGTTCTATTTGGTTGTGCTTTTGTTTCCATGTTTCTGCATTTTGCTTTAATTGAACTAAAATGTGTTGTGCTGTTTTTGTTGTTCTTCTATTTGGTAGTGTGCTTTGTTTCAATATTTCTGCATTTTGCTTTAATTGAACGAAATTTGACATGTTATTGTTGTTCTTCTATTTGATAGGGCTTTGTTTCAATGCTTCTGCATTTTGGTTGAATTGAATGAAAATTTGACATGTTATTGTTGTTATTCTTCTTCTATCCGGTAGTGCTTTGTTTCAATGTTTCTGCATTTTGCTTTAATTGTACTAAAATTGATATGTTAAATGTTGTTTTTCTTCTTCTTTTTGGTAGTGATTTGTTTTAGTGTTTCTGCATTTTGCTTTAATTGAACAAAATTTGGCATGTTATTGTTGTTCTTTTGTTTGCCAGTGCCGTGTTTTCAATGTTTCTGCATTTTTGCTTTAATTGAACAAAAAATTGACAGTTGTGAATATTAATTGCTTGTTCTTCTTCTGTGTGGAAGTGTACTGTGTACTCTCTGAGTCAAAAGTTAATGGCAAATGAGCCTCTGCCTGCGTTTTTTTGCATTTTCCAAGTTCTCTTATACATAATTATACTTACTCTCTGAAAAGGTGTGGAGAAAGTTACGTGCGATGCCGATTCGAAAAAGTTGACGGTTATCGGAAAAGTCGATCCAGTGATGTTAAAAGAGAAAGTTGAACAGAAAACACACAAAAATGTTGAACTTGTCTCGCCGGTACCAAAAAAGGACGGTAAAGGAAAAGGAGGCGGCGGTGGAGACTCCGCCGGCGGCGCAGGAGAAGAGAAGAAGAAGCAGAACAAGGAAAAGGACTCAAAGGAGAACAAAGGAGGAGAAGACAAAAAGACCAAAGAGAAAGAGGTACTGCAAAAACTACTGACAAATTGTCGCGTCGTCGTTTTGCTCGTCGTTATCATTCTGCTTCATTACTTCCATTGTTATTCTGATCCCTTTTTGTCCTTACTTACGCACCTGGCGCATTTTAGCGTTTTCTGGTGTCTCATTCTTCATTCAATTGTTCTTTTCAAATTCCCAGTATATACAAAAACAATAGAATTTTCTTCTGTTTCATTTGTCCCCGGAATAATCGGTAAAATCATGTGCGCCAAAATTTCACATGCGTATTTTAGCAGTTTTGTTCCCTGTATTGGCGCATCAGTTAACTGTTCATTTGTATAATTTTGAATTTTCAAATAATTACGTGATTCTTACGTTTATCAGTTACGGCGATGATTAGTCAAAACTGACAATTACTGACTAATCAGATGTTTATTATTCATTTAATTCGTTCTTAATCATTTTATTGAATTTCTCAACAGCCTCCAATCACCACAGCCGTGCTGAAGGTGCATCTCCATTGTCAAGGATGTGTACAGAAAATCTCCAAAATTGTCACCAAATGCAAAGGTAAGAAGATTTGAAACTTCTTTTTTCCCTCAGTTATTGTTTCTTGTATTGTTTCTTGTACTTCCGTTACTTCTTTTATTGATATGTAGCGTTGCGATTGTGCAGGATATAAGGAAATGAAAATAGACAAGCAGAAGGATTTGGTGACAGTTACAGGGTCGATGAACACGAAAGAGCTGGTGGAGATGTTGAAGAAACATTTGAAGAAGGAAGTTGAAATAGTGCCGCAGAAGAAGGAAGGCGGCGGAGATAATAATAACAAGAAAGAGAAAGGCGGAGATAATAATAATAAGAAAGAGAAAGGCGGAGATAATGGTGGTGAAAACGGAAAAGGTGGCAATGGTGGTGGTAAAGGGAAGGGAAAAGGCGGTGAAGGGAAGGTGAAGGATGAGGTAGGTGGCGGCGGCGGTGGTGACGGAGGTTTTGGTGGTGGTGAGATGATTATGAATAGTAATGTAGGTAATGGTATGCAGATGATGCAGCAGCAAGTTCAATTTGGATATCCATACCCGTATATGTACGGGCCGGTTTATCCAGCTGATCAGTTTCAGAACCCGTACCCGGTATCAGTTCATGCCCCTCAGCTCTTTAGTGATGAGAACCCAAATGCTTGCAGTATTATGTGATGATAATCATGAGATTGGAGAAAAAATAATCAGAACTCTTTTTGCTAATTTTAGAGAAAATCAAAAAGCTAAAAACTTGTAGATAAAGAGAAGAGGGCCTGGTGATAATTATTAAGTAGTACTAGTATTAATCATAAATATGTATGTAAATTAGCTTCTAAAAATGGGTCAAAATGTTCTAAAATTAGATAATGATTATTAGTAGTAACTCTTTTAAGATGGCCTTTCCACTACTAGTTATGGCTTGGTTATGAATCTCTTTGTTGTTTCAAATTTTTGTATGTCATAATTTAGTGAAGCCAATTTTTCTTGAATTTGAAGTCGGTGCATTCTATTATTACATCGATAAGGGTAAGATTTATATATATTCTAACCCTACATGTCATAGGTATAAAGGCAAATTTGTTAAAACAAGGAATTGTGCATATACTTTTATCAATTTGTGAATAATGATGCAATTGAAAAAAGTGATGTACTCATTGTTTACTCAGAATATTCTTTGTATGATTAGGTCAAGGAATGACTAAATTTGTAGGGTTAATAAAATCTTAAAATGTGATTCAATTATTCCTACACAAGTGAGATGACTAAAGTTGAAGTGGTAGAAAAATTATTTAAATTATTTTTGAAAGAAAAAGTTTTACTAGTTTTTTATTTGCTGTATTCACTGCTCATAATGACTAAGACATAGGTCTAATCTAATAATAACCGCTGCCGCATTATTTTAGTGTATTATAAATAAAATAAATTAAGTTGGTATTTAATGGGATTCTTTAATTGACCAAATTGAGTATTAGTAGTAGTAAATAATTAAGAAAATCAAGCATGAGTTTTTACCCCAATGTATACGGCGCAAAAAAAAACAAAAAATAAATATATAGGTGCAATAGCAAAGAGCTTTAAATATATTCCTAACCACTTAAATTTTTCAATAGATACTTTAATTATAATGTATTGTTCGACTAATACTATTTGTTGAGTTTATCGTGCCTAATAATGTGCGATGGAGAACATACAAATACAATAAAATTACTCTTTATTATGTATTTGAAAATTTAATCAAAATAACATTTAAAATTACTATTTATTAATAATAAATGATCATTTAAGTGTAGTCTTTAACTTTAATTAATAGTAATGTTGCAAGTAATTGCGAAAATCAAGTGTAGGTTTTTTGCCGCATTGTCTACGGCGCAAAAAGAGTGAAACAATAATAATAACGGAAAAGGGCCTAAAATACCCTCGAAGTATTGAAAATGGTACACAATTACCCTCCATCCACTATTGGCCCCCAAATACCCTTCACATCCACCTTTGGGTCCAATTTACCCTTTCATTAACGGACCAAAATTAAAAATACGGAAAAGGGCCTAAAATACCCTCGAAGTATTGAAAATGGTACACAATTACCCTCCATCCCCTATTGGCCCCCAAATACCCTTCAAATTCACCTTTGGGTCCAAATTTACCCCTTCATGAACGGACCAAAATTAAAAATAATTAAATAATATTTTTTAATTATACGTGGCACTCAATCATTGGTTGTAATTTAATATTTAAAATAATTTAAAACCCACCCATTTTAACTAAACCCGCCCCACTTGACCCAATTTAAAAAAATTAACCCATCTAATTAAAATATCCTAAAATCTTATTCCTCCCATTTTTTCAATTTCCATGACTCCATTGTAATTTAAGTTCTTCGGGGAAAGAAATCGAAGAAGAAGCTGACATTTTCTTCATGAAGAAGAAGAAGAAGAAGACAATGGACATGGAAATTGTGAAAATGGGAGGAATAAAATTTTAGGATATTTTAATTAGATGGGTTAATTTTTTTAAATTGGGTCAAGTGGGGCGGGTTTAGGTAAAATGGGTGGGTTTAAAATTATTTTAAATATTAAATTACAACCAATGATTGAGTGCCACGTAATTAAAAAATATTATTTAATTATTTTTAATTTTGGTCCGTTCAAAGAAGGGGTAAATTTGGACCCAAAGGTGAATTTGAAGGTATTTAGGGGCCAATAGGTGGATGGAGGGTAATTGTGTACCATTTTCAATACTTCGAGGGTATTTTAGGCCCTTTTCCGTATTTTAATTTTGGTCCGTTAATGAAAGGGTAAATTTGGACCCAAAGGTGGATGTGAAAGGTATTTGGGGGCCAATAGGTGGATGGAGGGTAATTGTGTACCATTTTCAATACTTCGAGGGTATTTTAGGCCCTTTTCCGTAATAATATAATAATAATAATAAATAAAAGAGTGAAATAATAATAATAATAATAATAATAATAAATATAAGTGGCCAAGTAGACAAAGACATTGACATGGCCCCACGCTGAAAACCTAAAGAGAGTTTTGTACACTCTGTAAGTTGCAGGGTTATATCACCCACTTTTATCGTGGCGCGTCTCGTTGAACGAGTAGATACATGTGTTTTATATGGTAAATGTATGAAATAAATTAAATTGATTTGTATTGTGTTATTAAGGTGTATGTATGTTATTTATTTAAATTTGAATATTTATTTTATGTATATCAAAATTTGAAGATTATAAGTGATAATTGATGTCAAGTTAAGTGACATTTTATGTATTGTTTTTCTTAATTATGCACATTAGTCTGAATTAAATACTTATCTGTTCATTTTTATTTGTCAGTATTTGACTTGATACACCATATTAAAGATAATAATTATTGTTTTATATATTATCTATTAAACTGGTGTTTAGTATTAGGTATTGGAAAATGATTTGAGATATAAGTATTAATGCGGAGGGTAAAAACATGAAGAAAAAAATTGTCTTTTCTTGATACGTTAAAAATAACAAGTTAAAATGAAAATCTATTTTAATAATAAGTGACAAGTAAAAGTGCTTAAAAAAAAATACGTGTTATTATAATTAATAAACAATCTTAAACCGATTTCGAATGACTATAAGATTTTATGCTTCCCTTTATTAAAATTAATATATAAATAACATCTTTTAACTAGTTAATTCATTTACATAATGAAACATTTTGGAATTTTTTTCAAAATTTAGTTTCCAATAAAAAAAAATTATCATTTTAAAGCAAGTCATAATTCAAACGTCTAAATAAAATTTATATCCGATCCGACCCTAAGGCTAAGGGTACCTCTTCTTATTAATTAATTTAAAACAACTCATCGCCGTACAACAGACTCCACTAAAAGGACTTGTTCTTAATGATTTCGATTGAAAAAATACTTCTGCATCTACTCTTTTGTCTTCAATCAATTACTATAAAATATATAATTATTTATGTGTAGTACTATTTGTTAAATAAATAAAGTAGTACATTATTTTGAATTCAGCCTGAACATTTTTATTTCAAATGGTACTTGTAACATATTTTTTTTGGTTTCAAATTATATTAGGTATACATGCCAAAAATGAGAATTTTCCGATCAAAAATTGACTTGTTTGAAATGTTTTCGACTAGGTTAAATTAATTAAATTTATAAATATTGAGATGGCATATAATCAAGCACCATCAACATAATAACACTGTTATATATTTTATATTCATATAAGAATTAAAGTATATTCTCTTTTATTTATTTTCATCCTATTAGAAATTTAATTTTAACATCATATTTCATATTATTTCACGAGTGAAATCTCGTTATTTAATTTTACTATTCTCAAAAAATCTTTTATATTTTCATATAAGAGTTAAAGTATATACTCTTCTCATAAAAAAATATTTAATTTTAACATCATATTTCATATTATTTTAGGAGTGGAGTCTCATTATTTAATTTTACTATTCTCAAAAAATCTTATATATAATTCGTTATAATAGAAGTTTATGATAATTTTATTTTATTTTTTCCTTTTTTCTTATGTATTAAGGTTAACTATTTTTCAAGATCACAAACATAATAATATGATAAAACATTCAATAAAATATCTTTAAATATGAACATTAAACAAAAATTGAAATTAATTAATATTTTTAAAAAATAAATACACAACAAATTATTTAAGACAGAGAAGTAACCGTCAGTTACGTTAATAATTGAAATTTCTGATTAGTAATTATAGCATTGACTGTAAATTAATTAAAATTTGGTCAGCCTTGAAAAGAGCAGAAGAATAAATGAATAATTATGTCGGCCTTGGAAAAAAAAAGCCTTTTCATTAATCTTAAATAGGAGTAATACTTATATTTACGTCCTAATCTATTTTTGGAACACTAATTATTTTCTTTTTATTTTGAAAATAATAATTAAATTTTTGAAGAATTTGAGGTTGAATTAAGTTTGAAGAAATGAAAAAATTTGATTTCCTGATTTTTATAAATTTAAATTTTTATATTAGTTTATACAACAACTAGATATTAGGTTATAGGTAGCATAATCCTAAATTTATACCAAAATTAAAATCTTAATCCTAATAACCCAAAAGCTC
This sequence comes from Solanum peruvianum, assembly GCA_027705065.1. Taxonomy (NCBI): domain Eukaryota; kingdom Viridiplantae; phylum Streptophyta; class Magnoliopsida; order Solanales; family Solanaceae; genus Solanum; species Solanum peruvianum. Next base: position 56,675,625 of record JAKWJD010001765.1, read on the forward strand.
AAATATTACAATGAATTTGACAAGTGCATTGTGTTAGCTTAATATATTAGCATATAATAAAAAAACCTGTATTATATTTTCTATTTGAAATTTTTAAAAAATATTATGTATGAACTCAAAAATTGACCTTAATAAGTTGTATAATATCATATTGTTTTTAACTGAAGCCGATACGTGTAATTAAAGAATATGATATATTTTACTATATGATCAACTTAACTATCTAATTAATAGTTGAGAACACACACATTTCAACTTTGAGAATATACATTTACACACCTAATTGATTTGAGTTCGATAACTAAATACTTCAAACTTTAAGAATCATAACTCATCTCCGTTGTGTTTCCTGGACACCTAATAATTAGGTGACACGTGAATTTTGAAAATGTCGAAAAGATCAATTTGTAAGTTGAATTGTTCAAACTCTGTGGAAACTAATTAAGGTGTTTAGATGTAAAACCTCAAAGTGGGAATGTTGAGTTTTCAATTAACGAGAAGTTAATTAGAATACTTAATTACATTTTCTGTCCTAATTTTATATAACACACTGTTTTAGTCGATACAAAAAAGAATGATATATTTTTATATATAGGAATAATCTGATATCAAAATATCGATTTTATCTTCAATGATGTGACTTATAGCCAAACAAACATCTATATAACTTATTATAAATCATATATTTCAATTTTCTTTTTTATTTAAAATACTATTAAATCAAATAATATAATATAAATTAAAATATAATACACAAAATATGTATTATTATTTTTAATGAGAATGATGAACCATTATTTGTCTACTAAGCCAATTTCTCGAAGAGCCCCATTTTCCCACGTTGTATGTAGTACCATAATAATTAACGTAGTAGTAGTAGCCTAGTAGGAAACACATATCATTATTCAAAGATGTGTATCAAATCATCATCATACTTTATACAAATTTCAATGGCATGTAAAATTTTTTCGAAAGATAAGTATTCCTCACGTGTAATATTAGTTTGTTAGTTCGAGGTAAATAAATTAAGATTATCTTATCTTTGATCAAAAATTTTAATTTCGTGATTCGATATAAATTTATAAATATAGGGAACATTCCATTGGGTGAGTTTATCGTATTACGAATTTGAATAAGTCGCACCTTAATATAAATATCGAATGAATTTTTTTAAATAGAGAGATATAAATCCACAGTTCAGATTTTAGTACTATTTGTCCATAAAATATAAATTGAAGAGTTTGGCTGAGAAACTTTTTCGTTTCAAATTTGTTGTATGATTGATATTTGAATTAGTGTTCGATGAATTTTAATTTTTTGTTAAAAAGTATGAATATTAATATTTTATTCGTTTATTTTTTACTTGTCACTTATTCTTAATTATCAATTTTATTGTCACTTTTTACATATCGAGTAAAAAATAATTAACTTTTTTTTTCTTCATATTTTACCCTTAAAATACTTATTTTTTCCCAATCATTTACAAAGGCATAGTATTAAATAAAATTTATATATATTAATAATTATTTTCTTAACGAATAGTAGTGATAAATAAAATTTTACAGAGAGTAGGTCTTATGATGAGTTGATTGAATAAAAATGACTGCAATTAATATTCTACCAACTCAAAATGACTTCATGACTTGGTTGGTACTTTCCAAGTTAATTGTTTAATTAAAAAAAATTAAAACAAATCTTCATGAACACCTTCAAATCCAATCACTCTATTTAAAATATATATCATCTCAATATCATGAGTATATAATTTAAATAAATATTATAAACAAGTATCAATTATTATATATCACTCGAGAAATCAATTTTTTCTGCATATATAAAAATAATCATTTTATAAAATATCTTAACCAACCAAATATAAGAAAATCAGAATATCAGCATATCTTTAGTTAAAATCCAATCAGACATGATTGTTTTCCTTTTAAAAAAAACAAGTAAATTCAAAATAGTGCTTGGTTATAAAGAATTTTATAAAGTAAATTTCAAGTTTAAGAAATGATTTTTAGAATTTTTTTAATTTTTTAATGTTCAAATGCATATTTAATACTTGGAAATTTCAATCTCAAATATGGAATATTTTGATTAGATTCCATAGACCATAGGCATGTGGAATTTTGAATGTGGGACTTTGTATGTATTTTTAAGAGATGTGATGATTACTTAAGGCCATGCCCATGTGTATTCTAGATTTGGATGGAGATTGAATAATGAATATATATTTGAATATAAGACATGAAAAGGCATAAAAAATTATGAGCCTCTCAAATATCCTAAAGTCCCCATGCCAAAGTTTGAATAAAGAGAAGAAAAAAAAAAGAAAAAGAGTAAAGAAAAGAAAAAGACAAGGGAAAAAAAGCTTCATAAGGGTGAAAGTAGGTGATTAGTAAAAGAGGGTAACTTTTCTTTTATTATTAGATGATATAATATAAAGAATTCTTTATATTATCATATTAAGTAAAGATATTTAAAAGTATTGTTTTTAAAAAATATTAGATATGTAAATCTTGAAAATGAGTTTTGTATATTTTTATTTTAGTCCTTTTAATATTTGACAAAATTGATTTGATATGAAATTAATTGAAATCTGTATTTTCGATACTATCAAATATAAAGTAATAATATGCACGAGCTTAATGTAAGAAATATTGTAAGTTTTCGTACATAAATCTTAAAGTTTCACGTATTTTTTTCTAAATTTGATATGTGTTCAAAAATATTACAGATAAAACAAAAACGTTCAATCCAATATATATTATGTCATGCTTGATGATGAAATCAAATAATTGACAACTTGAGCATTTAAAATTCCATTGAAAAAGTTTCCAAAAATATGTACAAGTATAATTGATAGGAGAAGACAAAATTGATATCAATTGACTTAATTAACATTTTAATCAATCTTTATATGATCTATATAGTCCAATTCAAAGTTGAAAAAAAATGTAGTTTCCTCTATATTTACAACTTCCATTATTGAAGATGGGGTACTATATACAAAAGTTGTAGGGTATTGGAGTTTCCATTCATTTGACTTGGTGGAAAACAATAGTTTTAGCCATCAAAGAGGACTTACAATGAGTGTAGTACTTCCATAAAAACACGTTCCGATGTTTGATGCTCTTAAAACTCGTTATGTTTTAGATTCACGTCGTGTAGGGTTCGGTAAAAAGGGAGAAATATTCGGGTAATTTACATAAATAGAATCTATGGTTGTTACTATTTATATGGAAAAATTATGCAGAATAACAAACATTTAGCCTAGGTGTATTATAGTGATTTGTATAATTCGGTTGAATTGTAAAAATCTAGAAAAATTTATATTGTTCGATTCCTGATTATTTAAATCAATTTTTTTGTATATGTTTACTTCAACTATTTGTAAACAATTTATTGAAAATTCATAATAAATTACCTGTTTATATATTGACAAGAAAAACATACAAATGGAGTTTTGAAAAATTTCTAAAGATATAAATTAGGGGTGTGCACTATTTGGATTAAACCGAAAAACCAAATCAAATAAAATCAAATTCTAATTTGGATTTGTTTTTGGATTCTTAGTTTGGTTTTGAATTTATAATTTACTTTGTTGGATTTTTGGTTTGGTTTCGGTTTTAGAAAAATGAAAACCGAAAATCGAAAAAACAAATTATATATATATATATATATATATATTATATAATATATATATATATATATATATATATATATATATATATATATATATTAAGTTGGAGTTAACCAGTTTTGTCCCTTTTTTGTTATTTTCATTATGATTTAGTCTATTTTCTTATGTTTGAACATCAATAATTGATATACTTTTAAAGTATTTTGTTTTACGTTTTACTTGTGATTTATATTTAAAAGTATATTTAAGAAATTCAATTTTATATTTATAATTTTTTAAATTGCAAATAATTTTATTATGTTCCTAATTATTGACATAACCGATTAACCAAACCGAAAAAATTCAAACCAAAAAGAGAAAAATCAAACCAAATCGAATTTATTTTGGTTTGAGTTGGGTTACACTTCTTCAAAATCAAAAACCAAAAATCCAAACCGAATAGTATAAAATCGAACCGAAAAACCGAATGCACGCCCCTAGTATAAATACATCATTTGTATATACTTACCATATTTGTATATTCACAACCAAAATATAGAAACAGGTAAAATATAAAAACCGCAACCTCCATAGCAAACATGACTATAACTATGGAACACAATTATCAAAACTAAGCCTTATTATGTTTGGTATGTTTGCAATTTCTTAAATTTTCTCTTTAATTATTAGCATTGTTAAAAAAAATAAAATACGATGCAACATTTAACCATTGGGCAAGACTTGTTTTATTAGCAAGTCATGGTCAAGATTTTCGCTACAAATCCGACAAATGTTTTAGTTTACTTTTTTACATTAAAGTTATATATATATGACATATCAAATTTTAAAAAAAAAAACAATCTTTTTTGAAATATTTTAACAAAATTTCTTATGAGTCAATCTGTATTACAGTGTATATATATCAGCTCACAACCATGCCTAAGATCTTTGATCAATTACACATAAATAACCATCTATGCATGAATTGATCATCAATTTTATTGATTGCACTAAATCTACAACACAAAATCTAAAGCTGGATATACAACAACTTGTCTGTTTGAGCTCTGTTAAGCTGGACTTCGAATAGATTGTAAAAAAAACGAGTCGAAATAGTATGAAGAAAAAGAGAGATGATTAGAAGCTAACCACTTTGAATACGGAGGTGGATTTAGAGTGTCGTCTATGTGTTCACGTGAACACATTAGTGTTTGTCCAGTTCCTACAAACGTAGAAATGTCTGTGAATGTTTTGATTGTAAAGTGTAAACCCACTTATCGTTGTGTATATTAACTTGAAAACGTTGTGGGAATGCTATACTTCAAATCCTGAATCTGCCTCTGTTTTAATATTGATCTCATTCTATCCAACCTCGGTTGCCCCAAGTCACTAGCTTCAGCAATCAGGCTCAATTATGACTGCACCTTCTTCAACTCTTGTAGTGAGACCTGAGCAGAAGAGAAAAACAAAGGAATCATAGATGACACACAAATAGAACCAATCGTTTTTTCAGTTGCTCAAAGGATACTAGCTTCGATAGGATTTAAGAATGCAAAGTATGCAGATTATACTATCCAATTCATCACAAACATCGCCTTATTTCTTAGACTGCATCTAAGAAGCCGCGCTATGAGAAAAAATACCAACGTTGCCATAATAGCAGCATGTGTAAGACCCTCTCGCTTCTGAGTTATAATGCTTCAATCGAATCAAGATGACGTAAAATGAGTGCTTCCGAAAAGGATTTTAAAGCAAATAATTGAGATTGAAGCTAGTACAAAATCTCTATTCCTTTCGGTGTCTGTCTTTTAAAGAGAACCTACCTCTTCCACGGTACCCACCTTCAAACAAACTTATACTAATTAGATTTAAGTAAATATGTCAATCTTGATCTCGTCTAACTCAGTTTACTCTTGAGCCATTCTCCTCCATACAAGAAAATAACATCTATCTAATATAAAAATTTATGGCAATGTGTTCGTGTATTGGACTTAGTAAGGAAGTTATCGGATATGGAAGAAAAATAAATCATGATGATATTTTAAGAGCCAACTACATATTGAGTACAACTAAATTACTGAGATGAGATACATTTCGTTATTTGTACCTTGCAGGCGTGCGATAAGAGGATCAGTGCACTGTTCTAGTGGAAGTTAGGGTGAGAAGTGCCATTTTCATTGTCATCTAAAATAAGCTTCACTCCATTGCTCTTAAGGCCGTTAACTATAGCCCAAACTTTTGTACGATTCTTGAAACCTTTCTTCTCAACCTCTTTATTTACATTGACATGGATCCCGTTCCTTGCCCCTGATCAAGACCCTCCACTTTGAGACGCATTGCCAACACTTCTCCTACAACCGCTGCAGCCTTTGCATTGCAAGTTCTACCGCACTCAAGTGACTGTTTCACTGAATGTTCAACAGTAGATGAAGTTGCAACTATACGTCCGTTGTTTCTGTCTACCACATTCGCAGTGATGTACTTCAATGATATGAACAATCTCAACACATACCTCTTCAGCAACGTCATATTTCAAAAATCCAATCTGTTGGGAGGAAATTCTGTTAGCGAGAACATACATTTAGCATCTCTAGCAAACAGGTAAACACAATTTTTTTCCTTCGAGGAAAACATAAATCAAGTTCAATCTTTTGCGAAAATCAAAGAATATTCTAAAGGTCTTCACCCAAGTCAAATGTGTCCATAAGTTGAGACTATGAAGAACTAAAGACTATTCAGTTTCTTCCATAATATTGGACCAAAGTCCTTTAAAACCTTGTTGCTTCCTACATTCTCAATGGTAATTACGAAGATAAAACGAAGCTCCACCTTGCAATGAGAATGAATGGATACTTCTAAATTTAACATAAATTAGACGGATAAATTCTATAACTAAACAACAAAATCCGTCACTTAATGATGAAAACTGCTAGTCTGCAACGTTCCTTGAGAGTAAGTTATTAAGTTCCACATCTCTTGTGTTGGTTTGCGAGCTATTGAACAAGAGCAGGTTTAGCCAATACACACCCAAATGGTTTCTCTAATAAATGAAACAATTTGGTACATTAATTGAAGCATAGAACTATTTCCCAAAGAGTTGAAAACTCACCATGTGAGGATTAAGATTCCATCTTTACTGCCAAAATTTTTACTACAGATCAACATTATAGGACATAAGACGAGAATTTATAACTAACAAAAATACCCAAATGCAGATTGATACAACTTTGAGCTATCCGCTGAAATACAAGAGCTCTCATCTTTGTCACAGAAAAACCATGGAAGTTTTCAAAATTGATTACTTCGCATCCTAATTTTGGTGTTATAATTTTTTTTGGGAAACCCGAGCAAACCAGCCCCTTCTATCTCTTGGGTGCACGCTAGTTAAATTCCCTCATGTGCAATAGATTGCAAACCAAACCACACCACACATGTAAAACACACACCATTGGAAACCACTCACCCAAACTACAAATGCATGATCGGAGAAATTAAATTACAAAGAACAATACAAATTGATGTTTAGCTATCTCTATGCAGGTGAGATGAGTATTGCAATACAATTAACAAATCAGAGATTGTTATCAATAAAATTAAACTACAAAGAACAGTACAAATTGAAGTTTAGCTATCTCTATGCAGGTTAGATGAGTATTCCAATATAATTAACAAATCAGAGATTGTTATCAGAGAAATTAAACAACAAAAAATAATACGAATTGAAGTTTGGCTTCTCTATGCAGGTGAGATGAGTATTGCAATACAATTAACAAATCGAAGATTGTTATCAGAGAAATTAAACTACAAAGAACAATACTGAATTGAAGTTTAGTTATCTCTATGCAGGTGAGATGAGTATTGCAATACAATTAACAAATCGGAGATTGTTATCAGAGAAATTAAACTACAACGAACAATACTGAATTGAAGTTTAGCTATCTCTATGCAGGTGACATGAGTATTGCAATACAATTAACAAATCGGAGATTGTTATCAGAGAAATTTAACTACAAAGAACAATACTAAATTGAAGTTTAGCTATCTCTATGCAGGTGAGATGATTATTGCGATACAATTAACAAATCGGAGATTGTTATCAAAGAAACTGAACTACAAAGAACAACACAGATTGAAGTTTAGCTATCTCTATGCAGGTGAGATGAGTATTGCAATACAATTTACAAATCGGAGATTGTTATCGGAGAAAACAAAAGGGATCAAGGCTATTGCCTCGTGACATGAATATGTAAATAGTAGGACAGACAGAGGATGAGATTTACCGCTTGATCTGCCGGTGAATGAAACGGAGAGGAGGAAGTTCGCCGTCCGACGGTGAGTGGGCTGAAAGCGCCGAAGAAAATTTAGCGCAAATTCAAATTGAGGCTAATATCTCTCGGATAATTCGGGTCCAAATAACCCGTTGATGGTATTTGGGCTTTGAGTTTTTAAGTCCATTGGGCCTGTCTTGAATCTAATCAGCCCCAAATGTTACTCTCCTCATCTTTCTATAAATTTAAGCTCAACTTTCACATATAGCAAATATAAAATTCATATTTATATGCTTCAACGAAGTTTGCATAATTGCACTCTACAACAAACATACAAATATATAATTCGTTATATATATATATATAATTGAAGCGAATTGTATAAAATGAGAAAGAGAAAGAGACTTGGGCAAAGAATTGAATAAAATGAAGTGTATATAACGAATTATATGATTATAAGTGTATAGAACGATTATATACAATTTGAACTTGTATAAAATGAGAAAGGCAAAAGAGACTTGGGCAGAGAATATACAATTGAATCGAATTGTATAAAACGAGAAAGAGAGGAATTATATACAATTTGAACTTGTATAAAATGAGAAAGGCAAAAGAGACTTGGGCAGAGAATATGCAATTGAATCGAATTGTATAAAACGAGAAAGAGAGAAATTATATACAATTTGAATTTGTATAAAACGAGAAATAAAGAAAGGCAAAAGAAACTGGGCAGGGAAGTATTTTTATTGTATAATTATAAGTGTATAGAACGAAAGTATATGTATTTACATGTGTATATGCAATTTTCTCTTGCTTTATACAAACAGAAACGCAATTTATACATTTCGTTTCTGTTTATATAAGCGAGAGAGGCAAGTATGATGAGCGAAATTAGGGAGAGTGGCTAGCGAGATCTGAGAGAAGGGAGAGAGAGAGAAACAAAATATATGTATTTATACAATTTTCTCTCGCTTTATACAAATAAAAATAAATTTTATACACTTGTGTTTGTATAAAAGTGAGAGGAAGCGAGCGAGAGATGGAGTGAGAGAGAAGAGTGCCGAGCGAGAATTTGAGGGAGAGAGATGAGTTGCAAACAGCTTGCTACATGACACAATTAAATCAAAGGGTGGTTATAACAATTAATTTAATTTATTAGTTTGCTATTATATATAATTTTCCTTGAATTTAATTAAAATTAAAGCAATAGGACTTATTTTAAAATTAAGAGTGTCAAATATAACTATGTTGAGTTGAATTTTAAAGTAATTGAGTTAATAAATGGTCGAATTACTATAACAGTAATAACATAACATATTTAATAAAATTTTATAAGTGAAATTGTGAAGAATGATATATACGCACGCAGGCCTAATTCTATTGTTTTAAAAAAAATCGACTCAAATAAAATATATCAAAATGGATATGAAAAGAAAAAACACTAGTGAATAAACCATTTTGAAAACAAGAAATGAATGATAAACAATATGATAACTCAAGAAAATGTAACAATAGGTAACAAAAAAATAAGTAATAAAATAGAAGAAGTGTACTTGTAGTAATAGTTGTAGTAAGGAACTAAAACACTACTTGAATATCTACAGACATTTCACCCTAATTTTCATATTTAATTTTTTCTATCTAAGTTCATGCCTTCAATAAGTTGAAATTGCGTTATGTTTTGTTTAATCTTTCATCCAATATATTTTTTCAAACTACCTCTACCTCTCTTCAGGCTTGCCATTGCCAACCTCTTGCACCTCATTCTTCTTAGACCATATGTACATTCTTTTTCACATGCTTGAACTTTCTCTACTTGTAACTGATAAAACCGCTTCAACCTTGTGTTAAATATCATCATTCCTATTCCTATCTCGTCATATGCTCACACATACTCATTTCGCTACAGCCATCTTCTAGGCATGCAAATTCTCACTTGCATTGGAATATGTGCATCAAAATGGGATCGCAAGCTCGATTTAATCATAGATTCATTATCGATAAATTTTAGCCAGATAGAAATCATTATATGTAAGAGATGTTTGATACGATCATTTTGAACAATGAAGGTGAAATTAACCAAATAACATAACAATGACCAAAATTAAACATTAAATCAAAGTATAAGGATATATCCGATCCTTTTCCTTATATCCTATTTTTATCAAGGGCAACTTTCACATAGAGCAAATAAAAATTCACATTTGTATGTTATAGCAAACTTTGCATAATTGCGCTCCATAGCAAACATAGAAACTGTATAATTCGCTATACATATACAGTTGAAGTAAATTGTATAAACGAAGTGTATAAAACAAGAAAGAGAAAGACTCTTGGGCAGAGAACTGTATAAAACGAATTGTATTATTATAAGTGTATCGAATGATTATATACAATTTAAATTTGTGTAAAATTAGAATGAGAGAAAGACAAAAGAGACTTGACAAGGAATATACAATTGAATCGAATTGTATAAAATGAGAAAGAGAAAAATAAGATACAATTTGAAAATTGTATAAAACAAGAAAGAGAGAAAGACAAAAGAAACTGGGCAGGGGAGTATTTTTATTGTATAATTATAAGTGTATAGGGCGAAAATATATGTACTTGCATGTGTATATACAATTTTCTCACGCTTTATACAAACAAAAACACAATTTATACATTTCACTTCTGTTTGTATAAGTGAGAAAGGCGAGGGTGGCGAGCGAGATTTGGGAGAGTGGCGAGCGAGATATGGAAGAGGGGAGAGAGGGGACAAAAATATATGTATTTATACAATTTTCTCTGCTTTATACAATTAGAAACAATTTTTATACACTTGCGTTTGTATAAAAAGTGAGGAAGCGAGCGAGAAATTGGAGGAGAGTGGCGAGCGAGATATTTGGGAGAGAGGCGCCTGACAATTTTTTGCAAACGTTTGCTTATCGAGCACAGTTAAATCAAACCCTAGCTACTCCATTTATTTTAGGTTATTAGTTTGCTATTATATATACAATTTTCCCTTCAATCAAACATTCAACACCACTAATTTTGTGGTTTCCCAATAAAATTGTATAAAATAGCAAACTAATAACCTAAATTAAATGGAATAGCTAGGGTTTGATTTAATTGTGCTCCATAGCAAACCTTGGCAAAAATTTGCCAGGCGTCTCTCTCCCAGAAGTCTCGCTCGCCACTCTCCCATTCTCGCCTCTCTCGCTTTATACACAGAAGTATATAATTTCTGTTTCTGTTTTGTATAAAGCGAGAGAAAATTGTATATACACATGCAAAAATGTATATCTTCGTGTTATACACTTAATTATATAATTTACAAACATTTTACTTCAAATATTGCAGGGAAAAAAGGCCAAAGAATTATACAATTGTGAATTATACAATTGCAGTGAAATACAATTTTTTCTAGCTTTATACAACAGAAGTGTATATATTGTGTTTCTGTTTTGTATAAAGCGAGAAAAACATATATCTTCTTGCTATACACTTATAATTATGCAATATACATACATTTTAATTCGATTCAACTGTATGCAAAGCTAATTATACAATTGCAGCAAAATAGGCCAGCGAATTATACAATTTAGGCCAGCGAATTATACAATTTAGGCCAGCGAATTATACACTTTTATATGTATAGCGAATTATACAGTTTTTATGTTTGCTATGGAGCGCAATTATGCAAAGTTTGCTATATTATACAAATATGATTTTTTTGTTTGCTATATGTGAAAGTTGCCCTTATTATTATCATTTCCATTTCTAATGGGCCAATAATGAGCTCAAGGCCCAATAAGAACAAAGTAAAATTAGGTCAGCCCAAAACCAAAATCCACCGTCCACTAAAAAAATCAACACTAGATTTTCATTTTTGTTGCCAAACTTGAACAAAGGATCACCGTCCATATCTATCTTTGCACCTCCATTGAACCGTCAACGTGCACCCTCACATACTATAAATACTTTACCTCCAACATTTTCTCAACCCCTCTTTCAAAAAACCCTCGTTCCTCTCTTCTACAACAATTTCTCCAAATCCGTAGATCTTACGATTTCAAAGGTATTGTATTGTTGATGCTCTATTGATTTCTGATATTTTTTTATTTTTTTCTGATTTTTTTGAGTTGTAATTTGTGTTAGATGGTGTCGGATGCGGCGAAGAAGAGAGATGCGCAGAAGAAGGCGGCGGCAGCTGCTAGGAGAGGAGGTAAAGGTGCGGCAGCGTCTAAATCGGCTGCAACCGCGTCTAAATCGGCGGTGGAAAGTAACGGGGTTGATAATTTGACGAATGGAGTAGGGGATCTACAGATATCTGATCGGACTTGTACGGGTGTTTTGTGTTCACATCCGCTATCGAGGGATATTCGGGTAAGTTTTTGTGTTATGGATCTGATTTTCTCTGTATTTTAATGGTTTTAGATTCGTTATTGTATATAGTTTTTTGTTGATATGTACTCGTTTTGATTGATTAGATTCAAGATATTTGATGGTGTTTATTGTGAATTTTTTGGTTTAGTAGTTGGTTGCGTATTAATAGTGCAACACAAAAGTTTGGACGAGTATCTTTCTTAAGCGAGATGCTTAGGTTTAGAAAAAAGCTTACATGTACAGTATCCATTTTGCTCTATTTGGACACATTTCATCCTATAGCTGGACAAATTTAGCTACACAACAACATACTGCTTGTCAGTTTGTTAGGGGGATGTACACCTATCTGTTTCCAATAATTCTCAACTCAATAAATGTAATCAAAGCATGAATTAAAGAAAAAAATAAGATACTATGCATATACTAACTAATACTACAACACGCGATACCTAACTCATTTACCTATGTTTTTGTTATATTGAATTGTGTCAGCTTGTGTGAATACAAGTGTTATTATGGCTTTTGTCTTTTTGTCGTCTTGAATTTTGCATTATATGTGGTTAGTGGATATGTGATATTTCTGAGGTTCCAACATTGTTTTATTAGAGAGGGTGCATATTGCTTATTGCTGTCAAGAGAAGTGGTATATACAATAGTACTTTACTTGTTATGAAGAGTATTGAGTCATAAAAGAAGCTGAATATTAGGATGCAGAACTTCTGGAATATCATTGTTTATTTTTGGTGCTCTATGTGATACAGATAGAATCATTATCAGTCACTTTCCACGGACATGATCTCATCGTTGATTCTGAACTGGAGCTCAACTATGGCAGGTAGGACTTGTTATTTTCATGTATTGCTGTGTGCCTTGGTTTAGTTGATGTTCAAGTTCTGACATCATATTTTCGCAGACGTTATGGTTTGTTGGGATTGAATGGCTGCGGGAAGTCTACTCTTCTTACAGCTATAGGGTTGAGGGAACTTCCCATCCCAGACCACATGGATATTTTTCATCTTTCTCGGGAGATTGAAGCCTCTGACATGACCTCTCTTGAGGCGGTCATTAATTGTGATGAAGAGAGGTTGCAATTGGAGAAAGAAGCTGAAGCTTTGGCTGGACAGGTATGATGCTGTTAATATTGAATTGATGTTCCTTGGTCTTGGTTTTCCTTCTGATAATCATATTATCTTCATCTTTATGATAGGACGATGGCGGTGGAGAGCAACTTGAACGGATCTATGAGCGTTTAGAAGCTATGGATGCTGCCACTGCTGAGAAACGTGCTGCTGAAATCTTGTTTGGGCTTGGATTTGATAAGAAAATGCAAGCAAAGAAAACACGTGATTTTTCTGGTGGCTGGAGAATGAGGATTGCTCTTGCCCGTGCCCTCTTTATGAATCCAACAATTTTGTTGCTTGATGAGCCAACAAACCATCTTGGTAATCTTCTCTTTTCATTTCCTAGTTCTAGTAGGATAGATCTTTCAGAAATTATTAGGGTTTTCTCGTGCTAGATTTATATGGATAATGTTTTGTCTTACACGTTGAGTTATCAGTTATAAATTGCATATATAGGGCATCCAAAGTGGTCACGATGGTCCTGAGTTGCTACACCATCGTTTGTTTTAGTTTGACGCCTAGATTTTATGCATAGCATCGCAATCAATCTGGGCTATCCTTTCACCACTCCATCCTCAGACATATAACATTCCAAGTGTGAACCATATAATCAGGATATGAGTGAGTGTGTGTGTTTGGGGGGGGTCATGAACTATATAACATGCTATTTTGGGTTAAGTGCTCAGTTTCTTTTGCTGTTCACCCCTCTATGCATCGTTGCAGTTCTAATTCAGTAGGAGCTCTCTTGGTGTTTTTATGTTTATTTGTGGTGTTAATTTATTAAAAAATGGGAAGTCTTTACTTTTGGACTGATGGAAAATATCAGTTCACCCCCTGATTTTTTTAACACCCTTCATTCATGGATCTTTTAGAGTTGACATGTGTAATTCTTCTTGAATGCAGACCTAGAGGCCTGTGTGTGGTTAGAAGAATCCTTGAAGAACTTTGAGCGTATTCTGGTTGTCATTTCACACTCACAGGATTTTCTCAATGGTGTGTGTACCAATATCATCCACATGCAAAACAAGAAGTTAAAACTCTATACAGGTAACTACGACCAATATGTGCAAACCCGTTCAGAGCTGGAAGAAAACCAGATGAAACAGTACAAGTGGGAGCAGGAGCAGATTTCTGCAATGAAGGAATACATTGCTCGCTTTGGGCACGGTTCAGCTAAACTAGCCCGTCAAGCACAGAGTAAAGAGAAGACATTGGCTAAGATGGAGCGTGGTGGGCTTACTGAGAAGGTGGGGAGGGACAGTGTCCTGGTTTTCCGGTTTACTGATGTTGGCAAACTTCCTCCTCCAGTTCTACAGTTTTCAGAAGTTGCTTTTGGCTACACACCTGATAACCTCATCTACAAGAACCTTGATTTTGGTGTAGATCTCGACTCCAGGATAGCACTTGTGGGGCCTAATGGAGCTGGAAAGAGCACACTGCTTAAGCTGATGATAGGGGATTTATTTCCCACTGATGGCATGGTTAAGCGGCATAATCACCTAAAAATTGCGCAGTACCACCAGCACTTGGCTGAGAAGCTAGACATGGAGGTGTCAGCTCTTTTGTATATGATGAGAGAGTACCCTGGGAATGAGGAAGAGAAGATGAGGGCAGCAATTGGGAGGTTTGGACTCACAGGTAAAGCTCAAGTAATGGCAATGAAGAACTTGTCAGATGGTCAACGTAGTAGAGTGATTTTTGCATGGTTGGCTTTTAGGCAACCCCACATGCTGCTGTTGGATGAGCCAACCAACCATCTTGATATTGAAACCATTGACTCACTTGCAGAGGCCTTGAACGCATGGGATGGTGGGATGGTTCTAGTGAGTCACGACTTTAGGCTCATAAACCAGGTGGCCCATGAGATATGGGTATGTGAAAATCAGGCTGTGACACGATGGGAGGGTGGCATCATGGATTTCAAGAAACACTTGAAGAAAAGGGCTGGGTTGGGTGATTAAAATTAAGATCAATGTGTTCTATATTAGAAAGTGTGATGGTATCACTATTTCCTCTTGGTGGTTCAGCGCCAAGGCGTAATGGTGAAAAACATCAGCAGGGGCCCCATCACGGTAGCTGAGGACAGAAAGTGAAGGCTTCTTGATCACCAGTAAGACCTAAGTAACGTTAGCTAAGACCACGCCTGGTGCTAGAGAAGGGTAAGTGATCGAACTATGGTCACCGACTGTTTGAACTCTGGTTATTTTTCGGGCTTAGTCCACTATTTTTGTCATCCATTTTACTCTAGTTACATATTACCGTAGGTTTTGGAGAACATACATTACAGCTTATTCCTTGTGTCATTTCTATTCTATATCATTGCTATAATGTACTTCGTATTTTTGAATTCTGATTATGGATTTTTTAAATATATCTGTTTCTATTTTATTTTCAAGCCAAGTAGAATCAGCAGGTTGTTGAGCCAGTTATTATTTGTAGACTTGAAATTGGAGGTAGATAATATGCTTATATACGAGAATCAAAATTTTATTTTCACCTTATTCACACATTATCATTATAAAACACTTTGAAATATCTCCGCCTTTTCTTATTTGGTTCACACACAAGTAAGTAGTTGGAAGTTAGAACCAGACAACATGTGATGAAATCAAGTCAGTTTATAATATATAATGGGAAAAGGGTCTGATATACCCCTCAACTTTGTCATTTAGAGCTAATATACCCTCGTTATAAAAGTAGCTCATATATGCCCTTACCGTCATACAAACGGCTCACATATACCCCTTCCGTTACAAAATGGCTCACATATACCCTTCATTTAACTGAAGTTAAAAAATTAGTTTTAAATTTATATTTACTACTTATAATTTTTTTTAAAAAATTATTTAGGGGTATATATAATTCTTCTATCAAAGTTCAAGGTATATTTAATTTTTTTCATACATAAATTATTTTTCGACTTGTTTTATTATAATTATTTGAGTTACTTATTCTTATTTTGTTTTTTCTTTCATTCCTTAGTTAAAGAAAAAAAAATTAAACTATTTTTTTTGTGTGTATTGTAATTTAATTTCGTATTCGAAGAAAAAATTTGGTCATCTACAATAAGTTTTACAAGAATATTAGTGAAACATAAATAAATTTGATTATCAAAAATAATTATAAATTATTCATTGAAACAAAAAAAAGGTCAAAAAAAATATGTTTGAAGAGGACTAAATTAACTCATATGGGATTATATTTTTTAGAAAAAAATAATAAAAATTAGATTAAAAATATTATTTTTCATTTCCGTTAGAGGAAAAGGGTATATGTGAGCCATTGTTTACAAGTAGGGGTATATATGAGTCACTTCATAACAAGGGGTATATCAGCTCTAAATAACAAAGTTGAGGGGTATATCAAACCTTTTCCCATATATAATTGATAGACAAGTGACCTATCTAATCAAATTAAACCACAATTAAAAGGCCCCCCCAAAAAATACTAAGTGGGATCCCCACACACTATTGTGTTTGTTGTACCTTTTAGCATCTTTCAACATTATTCATTGATAATATTTTAAATATAGCGTAAATTTTATTTAAATACTTGAATTATAGTTTGTTTTGATAAAATGTTTTAAAATATTATTACACATTTTTGGTAGGATCTTATGGTTCATATTTTGAAAATGTTATTTGTGTGTATTTTTACAAGTGTTTATTAAGTAGATAAATATATCACATATAATATACATTCTCGTTTAATTATTCACATCAAATCTAATATTCCATGTGAACGTCTTTTTTGTTTGACCGTCTAAAATTTGAAATTCATTAATCCATTTAAAGAACAAACGAGGTTTAATCTTTTTAAAATTTAGTTACGTCATAATTAAAATTATACTCATCGGACTAAAGTTGAAAATTTCAAGCTTTAAATAAGAGAGTTCTTACTCTATCTCCTTTTCTTGGTCATGAATGACAATTTTCGACTACACATTTATAAAAAACAAAAGTAAATTAAATAAAAAAATTTAAAAAGTAAAAGTAGGATGAAGTAAATCACACAATAAAATAAAGTAAATCTTCATTATATACTCAAATAGTATAACAACATATATTTTTTTTAAAAATGTACATGTAATGCATGCAACAACTCAACCATGGTGAAGAAAAAAAGTAATTATATATCATTAATTAACCAAAGTTGTAACTTGGAGGGATAATCAAGAAATAGAAACTATCATCCTAAGGGATGATCAATTATCCCTCTATCCCGATCCTCGTATAACGATAAAAAATAAAAAACAGAGTGATTTTTTATTAGTATTTCGTTCTAGGTCAATTCTGAACTGCAATCACTTCACTCCATTTCTCATGTGAAAAACCGTAATACGTCTTGATCAAGAATTCTTACCAAGTGCTACAACATGACTCATGCTTCATAATATATAATTTAGGGATAAGATGATAAGATGGGAAGCAAATTAAACTAAAATTACTTAGTTTTTGTTTTTTGTTCCATTTGTGTTTAACAACTTCTCAACATACTTGATTGTTCATGTCTCAAAATTCTCTCAAATTCACTTGGCCTGCATGGTACTGTAAGTGCACCATCATGATCAAATCCATATTCCTCAGCAGCTTGTTCCAATAATTTTAAAAATGAAGGATGTGTTAAACATTTCAATGGCACAACAAATCTCTTCAATTCATCCTCATCAACAGCAATAACAGCAAAATGACCCTCTTTAACGTCCTCGGGCACGTTATTCGAGGAGTCATTTTGATCTGATTGGTTATGCTGATGCTGAATATCGAATTCCGCTCCCAATCTCCTAACCATTGAAAGACTCCTTTGTAATTTCTCCACCACAATTTTCAAATTCACTATCTTGTTCATCCTTTTCTTCCCATTGGTTATCTTAGCTAATTTTGCCATTGTGATAAAACAATAAAAAATTGTTTTTTTTTTTGTTTTCTTGGTCTTTTTTTAGTAGGGTTTTCTAACTTTGGTGTGCTTTTTTAGGTATGTTATACCTAGCTTATATAGTGTTTGAATGAGAAGTCATAGTTTAAAGATAACATTTAAGGGTGTGGCTTTTGTTGGGCTACTTATAACCGTCCAAATATACTCTTAACATAATATGATCAATATTGTATGCTTTTAGGTCAAGTATGTACGATTTTCCCTTTATGCCTTACACCACTTAGATTATTAAACATTTTATAAGTAATTTTTTCTTTTAACTTATCAGCAACAATAATAACATATTTAATGAAATTTCACAAGTAGAGTCCAGGACAATAGTTAGAGCGTACAGACCTTACACCCTTACTATCTCGTCTAGCAATATGGAGAGGCTGTTTTTGAAAAATTCTCGGCTTAGATAACACATATCGAAGAACTCTTTTACACTTTTCATGTGATACTTAATTTGTTTGCACACACTCAACAACCTATTGGTTAATGAAGTGAGCTAAATAACCAGAATCATGAGATTTTTAATTCAAATTCCAATCGAAGAAAAAATAACAGATGATATCTTTCCATCCATCATGATAATTTAATTATTTGATATCTGTACTGATATAAAAAAAATATATAGTTAACTTAGTTAAGATACGTGTATGCTGACTTAAACACCACGTTCAAAAAAGGCATAGTTGAGAGATAAGGTCGAAAAAGTGTACATAGTTGGACGGACTTTTGGTGTAAATATTGGGAGACCAAAGCATGTGAATGAATTTTCATTTCACTTATGAAACGTCCCTTTTAAACCAGTGATCACTATACAAATTTGGAACTTTATGTAGGCCATATATATATATATATATATATATATAATATATATATATATATATATATATATAATTATACATACATGTACTTCCAATTATATATTGACACTATTATTTTTATAATCATTTTTTTAATAATTTTCCTTATTTAAGTCTTTTTCCACTTCACTATGAAATCTTTTTTTGTTACATAATTGGTTCATTTTATTAAATATTACTTCATCATCATTGACACTTTAGTGGAGATTTAGTTTAACAAGCTATCGTTCACTTTCACTTTCATATTAGGAACATCAACTTGCATTATTATTTGTTTTAATAGTAAGGTTGAATAAATTGATTGTTTTGAAATTAGGGAGTTGATAGATTTTCTTTTTATATGTGTATGATAGAAATTATTAAAAGAAGTTTTGATGTACGCATAGAATAAACAAACATTGTTTGGAAATAATAAAATGTGAATATTTATTTTGAGCGTAAAGTAAATAGTAAAAGGCGAATACTTCCAGTTTTTTATACTCAAAAAATCATTCAACTTTGATAATTTACTCAGCAAGATCATTAAATTTTATTGTATACTAGTAAAATCACTCAATTTAAATCTTTGTATCGATAAAATCACTCAACTTAAACCTTTGTATCAATAAAATACTCTGACTTAAATGGACCCAAAAAAATTGTAGTGAAACAGAATCATTCTGACATATTTTTATAAAATTCATAGATTAATACACACGAACAACAAAGGCAATCTTAAATCAGTATTTTGTGACCCAAAAGATCTAAAAAAAAAATGACGTCGATCTAATTTAGGTAATGAGTATTATTCACTAGTTTGTTAGGAATGTACCCATAAATTTAGGTTAGAATGAGATAGGTCAATCATATTCCAAATAAATTATGGACTAATACACACAAAAAACTTAGGAACTCCTAAATTTATATTTCATGACTTCGAAACTCCAAAAGAAGTCATATTTTCAATAATTCATGAAAAAACTTAGATAATTTGAAAATGTCTTTTCTGTGACACTGAAACTCTTACATGATGTGAATCCTGTAGAGGTAATAAGTATTAATCACTAGGTCGTCACAATTAACCCACAAAGTTTGGGATAAAACAGAGTCGATCAGTTAAATTTTAATGACTTATACTCACGAAAAATTAGCAGTAACATAATCCTAAATACATGTTTTATGACTCAGATATTCGAAAATGTGAAGTGAATTTTGTAGAGACAATTCAATAGGTCGTCATAAATAGACCCATCAAATTTTGAGTTAAATAAAGTCGATTAGTCATATTTGGAAAAAAATTATGAACTGATATACTAAAAAACTGGGATAATCTTGAATTCTTACTTTTTGATCTCAAAACTAACAACGAGACTTTCACGACCCAAAACGGGTCGCGAGTGGCACCCACACTTATCCTCCTATGTGAGCGAATCAACAAATCTAAATCCCAACGTTTACTAATAATTCAACCATTATGAACAAATATAATGCGGAAGACTTAAACTCATTAATATAACCAATAAATAACTTCTAAAATTCAATCTTATTATTATTTCCAAAAACTGGAAGTCATCACCACAAGAACATCTATCCTCAAATTACTAAATCTAAGAGTATCTAAGAAGCTAAAATAAATAAACAGCTAGTCCATGCCAGAACTTCAAGGCATCAAGACGTGAAGAAGAAGATCCAGTCCAAGCCAGAAGCAATAGCTCACCCTGAAATCTGGTATGATGAAGATTGGCTAGAGTTGCGGACGAGTTGAAGTTGATGGTACGTTTGCTGCACTCCACAATAACAAAGAAAACAATTTACAAGTAGGGGTCAGTACAAGGAACACGTACTGAGTAGGTATCATCGGCCAACTCAAAATAGAAAGCAATATATATAGAATAATAACATAAAATCGACCATAATACTTAACAGGTGAAAACAACAAGTTCATGAATCATGTGTAACAACATCAAACACATCTATGAGAACTCAAGTCTCCACACCATACTCATTTGGGAATAGGTTCTTTTCATTCGAATTTATTAACATAACTTCAAGATTCATTATCTTTATTCCTCTTGTGTCGGTACGTGACACTCCGCTCTCCTACTACTATGTGTCGGAATGTGACACTCCGATCCTCTAATTATACGTGTCGGTTCGTGACACCCGATCCCCTAATTATACGTGCCGGTTCGTGACACCCGATCCCCTAATTCTACGTGCCGGTTCGTGACACCCGATCCCCTAATTCTACGTGTCGAAACGTGACACTCCGATCCACTAATTCTATGTGTCGGAACATGACACTCCGATCCACTAATTCTATGTGTTAGAACGTGACACTTCGATCCACTAATCTCATTATCTCGGTTCATCAAGCCTTCTTTTATGTCAAGGCGTTATCGTTAATAAAGAAGATTTAAGGTTTAAGATTCCACAGCCTCATCATTCTAATCCATCACAATTTTATAATCACATCATGCAAACACTCAATCAAGCATATAGAAGACTTTACAAATCACCCAATACATATCAATTGCTATTAAGAGTTTACTATGAAATAGCATAAACCATAACCTACCTCCACCGAAGATTCGTGATCAAGCAGCTAATTCCCCAATGCCTTTGTTGTCTCTTCGTTCTTCTCTCTCTCGCTCGTTCCCTCTTCTTTTCTTTTTATTTTCCTCTCCAAATTCTCTTTGTTTTACCCTAATTATCATATAATTCATTATGATGAAAATACCCCATTATTTATCTCCATATTATCCTCTTTAATCCCCAACTAATTAAATTATAATATTAACCCACTAACTTTATAATTATAATCATGAATAGTCCAAAACACCCTTTTAAAAACAAAAGCAGAAATCCGACCCGAGTGGACTTACGGAGCCTGTGACGGTCCGTCATGACTATGACGGTCCGTCCTGCAGGTCCGTCACAGAGTTCAGAGAGTTAAATTCAGTGGAGGGCTTGTGACGGTCCGTCGTGCCTACGATGGTCCGTCCTGCGCTTTCGTCGTGAAGTTCAGAGAGTCGATTCTCAACACCCAGATTTGCAGAATCTAAGTGTTTTGGAACGAGACACCCTCGACGATCCGTCGTGGGATCTGTCGACCCAGTCTGTCATTACCAGAAATAAACTCTACTGCTCAAAACGACTAAACAGGTCGTTACAGAGACGTCGGTCCTTGAGAAACAATGAGTGTTGTTCACAAGGTCCTTTCAAATAAACCCATAAAATTTGACTTCAAAATAGAGTTGATCAGTCATATTCCAAAAAGTTTATGGACTCGAAAAATTGAGATAACCCTGAATTTCTAATTTGAAACCCTCAAGGCCTAAAAAAAGTGACAAAATCCAAAAGTACTAAATATCATTCACTAGATCGTTTCAATTCCACATTATTTGTGTTTGAATTGAATCAATAACTCAAATTATGGACTAATACATAAGAAAAATTTACGTAATTTTGAATTTTCGTTTCATGACGTGAAACCTAAAGAAAGTGAATTCACAAATAATATTTATAGATGTTTTTATTCGCTTTATTTTTACATTAATACTTCTTGTTTATTTTTTTTATAAAATTAAGAGTTATTATTTTATATATTTTTTGTTCTTATTTTTAAATAACACTTATTTTTTAACATTTAAATAACATAAACTAATTAAATAGATGTGATATAATAAAATCAACATGTTAATTCAAACATAAGTAAAATAAATATATAAAAAAATAAAAATATAAGATGTGCTAAAAAAATTATTGAGCATAAATTCATTGGGGAATTGTTGATGAAGAGATTAGTTGGTACCACATATATTACATATAGTACGAAACAATTAACTACCACCACAAAAGCAATACATGTTATATCATTTCATATAACATGGAAATTACAATTTTTTCGTATTATATATATATATATATATATATATATATATATATATATATATATATATGACCAAATTAAGATAATGGACGGAGATAGAAGTTCGAATATATTAGAATCGACAAAACTTTATAGGGCCAAATAGTATTTGTTGTTGTTGTGTAAGTATTGAGACATATTGGGTCGACGAAATTCAATTCTTAATTATTGTTTTAAGTAATATTTTTTAAAATATAAATTTGAGGTTTATTAATAGAAAGTAGGAGGAGACCTACTTTTGATTTTTAATTTTTTCTAAAGTCATTTAAAACTTATTTTAAAAGTTATTTTTAATCTTGTCAATACTTTCAGAAACTAAAAATGACTTATAAGTAGGTTTGACAATTTCTAAGTCAATTCAAACATGCTCAGATAAGGTAATGAATCTCTACTAGTAAATAAAAATGAAATATGGAGGACTAGATATTTTACGATCGTCAATAAGAATTGTGATGGAGTGATAAATACTCCTTCATCCTTAATTAGAGGTCTAGGAGTTCAAGTTCCTCTTAGATATGGTGTCGTCTTTGTTAGAGAAAACTTTAACCCCTAATGTGAAAATTTCTTATGCGAATTCGAATTTAATCGGAGTCCAATATAGTACTAAGGATGTTTGAATAATGAAAATAATAAAACAAATCTTGATACGGTAATGAATCTCTACTTGTAAATAAAAATGAAGAAAATTAAAAATATAGAGAACTAGATATTTTATAATCGTCAATAAATGTTGTGATGGAAATGATAAATACTCCTTCATCCTTAACTGGGGATCAAGTTCCTCTTAGATACGGTGTCGTTTTTGTTAAAAAGAACTTTAACCTTCAATGTGGAACTTTCTTATACAAATTCAAATTTAATCGAAGTCATGCTAAAGATGATTAAATAATGAAAAATAATAAACAAAAAAAAATTGAGTTATAGCCTCAAAATGTGTTTTTTCTTTAAATATATAAATTGAAAGAGATAAACTAATGTTTAAGATAACATGAATTATTTTCCGCTTATCTTCTAGCACGATTTGATTGTTTGAGAAATTTATCAAATATATACCAATATTAATTTTTAAGTTCAATTATTAACATCTTAATTTATTATATATATCTATACACAAAATATTGGATTTAATTGAACATGTAAACTACACATGAAATGAATCTTTGGCTATAAAATTTCTCATTAAGTGTAACTAAGATCCCTTGCTTTGCTTACAAATCCACAGCTTCCCTACCTTAATCTTAGGTTAATACATCAATAATTTAAATTTATCACTTAAGTTTATTAAAAAAACATTTAAATTTTGATTTATACCTGTAATTAAGCAACTAAAAATATGATAAAATATTTATACTAAATACTTTTGGTTTAAATATGATCAGCCTCTTGTATTATCAAGTGCTTATTACATAGATTGATTACTTAAATTTCACCTCTATTAATTATTCACATTCATCTTCAAAAGACGTAAATTTTCATTTTAATTGAAGTGATACATATAACTAAAGGAGATAACATGTTTTATCTGAAATATGAATAAAAATAAAATGAAAAGAAACACTTCAAAACACGTACAAAATTAAAGACTTTTATAAAATTCAAATTGGAAAGTGTGAAATAGAAATTAAAAATCGATTTCCTCATTGGGACAAACTTAATTTTATCACTTTAAGTTAAAACAATGAATAATTATTTTAGTGACTTTCTTTGTAGCAAGTTGGTTCTTGACTATATATGAAAATCTTATCCTTATATATTTGTAAAGAAAGATAAAGATATTTTCTTTGCTTAGCCCTTTGATGAGTTGAGCGAGACACGAATATTTTTATTATTGATCGAAAAAGACGTTAAATTTATGATAAAATAATAGATATTTTTAAATTTTTCATTAAAATTTTATGTATAATCATAAATGTATTATTAATATCGCTTTTATAAGAAACGGTGTTTAATTTTACAAATATATTGAATCTCTAGAGAAAAATAAGAAAATATCTTTGTTATTGTACTTCATCAAGGACATGAGACTCAACACAATATTATAGTTATAGTTGACTAATACACATAAAAATTAAAATCATAACATAAACAAAGAAGAAGTAGGCATATAGTATCCATACTCTTGATATATTTTCTTTTTTTTTTTTAGTAAATCTTTTCAATTATCTATAATATTTCTTTCATTAACATGATTCAAATTAAATTTTTATAATTCATATTTTAATTAAATATTACTATCAAATAAAATATATCCTATCTTGATGACTTATTCCAACAAGAAAAAGATACTTTTGATTTTTTCAAATATCGTGACTCTACACGTTTATTAATTAGGATGAAAGGAACTTTTCATTTCATTTTGTTTTATGTGTATTAATTTGATAGGTATTAATTTAAATTTTTTTTATGGAACTTCACAATATTTTCAAAATAATATTTTTTTCTTTTTAAATAAATTGATTTTTTTAATTTTAAAATAAATATATTAAAATAAAAATAATAAAAATATGTAAAAAATAAAATACCATAGTGTAAAATATGTTATTTAATCATTCTGGTCAAACTGTAGCCAATTTTTTTTTTCTTAATCAAAATGTTGCCAAATAAAATACAAAATTAAAATCAAAGAAGAAGTTGATTTCTTTTTTGCTTCTTTGTAAACAAAACTTATTTTTTTTTATTTTCTCTTTTTTTCTTTTAATTGAAAATTCGACTTTTTTCAATGAATAGTCTTGTCTAAGGGGACACATTTATAACTCATTATATTTGAGCACATGATCCAACAACTACTTAAACAATTGGAGTGAAGTGTACACTTTTTTCTTCTTTTTCTATAAATATTTTCATAGCCATTCACTTGCTAGTTATTTGGCTTCTTATTCAATTTAATTATGCAAAATATATGTATATATAGAAAATAAAAACTTTTAGAAGAATTATAATGTGACTAAACAATAACTTATGTGGCCAAAAAGTGCAAAAGATCAATGAGTCAAATGATTGATGCACAAGGTGTTCTCTCTCTCATCACTTTATGTTTCTAAGATATTTTTTTTGATGAAAATATAATAGTATTGATTAATACATATATACTATTGTTGAATTAAATAGTACTATCACACTATTAAAAAATATGAATTTTTCCTAACAGGAATTAAAATCAAAAGATGAGACTTGACATAACTGATAAAGCTATATAAAATAAAAAAATACAAGATAAGATGATGTAAAATAGAACCTTGTGGTCTGGACTCTGGCCTTTTCTGAACCCTGCGCATAGCAGGAATTAGTGCACCATGCATACAATATTTTTTCCGTTTTAAAAAAATAATTAATCTTGAGCGAAGTGTTTATCGAAAACATCTTCTCTATTTTTGTAGAGATAAAAGTAAGATCAACATACATCCCATTAATATATATTATGTATATTATTATTGTTAATGTTGGATTGTTATGAACTAAATGAGCAAAACAAAATAAATAATTTCCAATTGGTCCACAGTATTACATGAGGATAGCAATTTTTATATATAGTCTGTTTTAAGGGTAACAAAATAACATGGTTGACACATATATAAGGGCACTCTTTAGTGTTTTCATTTTCTCCAATTTATTGTTGGGGTCTCTTACAGCTATTTTAAATATATAGAAGTTTCAATAATATTTCTAACCTGAAAATTGAGTTGTTAACATCATTTAGGAACTTTTTCTAATTGTTTGTGACTTGTTTTTATATACATATATATACATGTCTTATCAAAATAAAGCAATATTTAACATTATTTTATGCTGCTACTTTTTCCCTTTTTACTTGTGGCAAATGTGATCTTTGTTTCTTCTTGCAACTTGTTAGGAAACTTATTGTCATATTAACAAAATAAAGACATTAGTGCTAATGGAGTTCTTGTTTAGTATAGCCGTAAAAATATTTAGCTGTAATTGAATTAATGTTATGATATTCAAAATCGCTATATATAGCCTTTAGCAGAATTTATCATAGAGTATTGATTATAAATACCATATTTATTATTAATATCACTAAATTATATATATATATATTATATATATATATATATATATATATAATTTAGTGATAGTAATGGCTTAAGAGGTGGGCTAAAAGGGCATGGGTGAATACCCTACATATATATATATATCAAAAAAGGACAAATAATGAGTCTTCAATGTTTTTGAAAATAAATGAAATAACTTTTATCATGAGACATAATATAGATCTATTGTATAAGAATATATAAAAAGATTTAAATGGTCTCTAGGTATTATTCTCTAATAGTAATATATTATATTCAATTGGAGAGGTGGGGCAACTATTTGTGAACTTTTAGTTGAACTTTTTGGAAAAAAGATAGGGGTAAAGACCCTACATATATACAAGTATATATATATATATATATATATATATATATATCAACAAAGGACAATTGAGTCTTCAATGCTTACCGACGTTTGTTGTTTTGAGATGGTTAAAATTCCTTCATTTCTAAGAATTTTCGGGTTCAAATATATTTAGATGAAATGTCCCTGTACTGACTAATCATTAACAACGATACAAATTTAGTATGTAGTCAAAAAGTTTATATAATACCAATAGCTTATTTAAATACATTTTTTTATTGTTACATACAATTAAAATTATAGCAAACATAAAATATAACATAACATGATGATTACTCTTGTAAAGAGGTTTTGACCATGCATGCATACGTAATTGTTTGTGTTGTATCAATATTTTAACTATATATAAATCTAACCAAAACAATAAAAATAAGTTATAGCTCGATCTTTTATCCTCTTAAATAATATTGATATGACAAATTCAATAATATCGAAAAACAAAGTATAGATAGAAAATAAACCACTGTTGAATTGAATTATTATTATATATGGACCCTTATTGTAAGTTGATTTAGTAGCAAAATAAGGACCAAGTGTGTTATGTGTACTAAGCATTGTACTGGAAGAAAAAAAAACATAGTAGATACATCAATAATATTATCAGAGAAACTGACTTTTCAAATATGTAATTAATTTTGTGTCATTGTTGCCAGTTCACTTTTGTCCAAAATAATTCAATCATCCAATAAAAGGACTAGATATAAATATATAAATTATATTGTTTGTTTATTTATAGGAAAAGACATAAAGATACTATTAAAATTATTCCGTATTTGTATAAAGACATTTTAATTTTTAAAGTATTCTATCACTCCATAGAATTATTTAATTTCGTTGCAAATGGACTATTTTGACTCATTTCCTAGTCTATGTAATGGTGCGTGTTGCTCAACTTCCTATGATATAATTCAACCCGACCGACCCTATTTTATGAAGAAAAGTCATCTTCTCCTTTCCTTTTCTTCTCAGTTTGGCATGCACCTTCAAAAAAAAATTCCATTAATTTTTCTTCATTTGGATTTTTTAATTCAACTATGGAGTTAGGTGACAAGAAAATTTTGAATGTGAAATTGCTTTTAGTTGCAACCCTTTTGGTAGCAAAACTCATATCTGCACTAATTATTTCCAGATCTAAGTAGCGCCCCAAGGGAGATCTGCCTAGATATTGCATCAACTAACACAAAGTTTTTTTCTCCCACCTTCAAATTAATTTTCAATGCTAGATTGGCTAGATATTGTTTGCTCATCTTAAATACATGTTTTGTCAAACAACACTGTGAAACAACTCCAAGCTCAGTCTCATAAATTCGTTTCAGGTCACCATAAAGAGAGTCATTATTGTCTAGCAAAATAACAACCAGGAGATCAAGCTTCTTCGATAGAGGCTGCAACTTTGTCCTTGCATCATGAAATCGAGTTTATCAGGATTCGGGTTGAAGTTCATTTTGAATATTCCACACATTTGTGCAAGCTCAAAACAAAATCATTAAATCAAAAAATGAGGACAAACAATGATTATTTTGGGTTTAAATTTGGGGAAGATGACATAAATTGATTAAATAATTAATAATAAAGAAAAATAATGACACATGACACCATTAAACTGGTACATGGCAGTAAAAATACTGCATGACGCGCCTCATGTGCTTGTAACAACCCAGACTTGAGAATTGGGTCAAAATGGTCCATTTACAAAGAAATTTAATAGTTCTATGAGGTGATAGGACACTTTAAAAGTTAAGGTGTCATTATACAAATACGGACAACTTTAATGGTGTTTTTATGTTTTTTCTCTTTATTCGTATGTTATTTAAGTTGATATTTGTTTTTTCTAGCTAAATTTTCATTGTTTATTTAAATTATATACCAAATTTAAAGTTAGAAATATAAGAATGAACATCGTATTAGTGAAAATATTTTATCTTCTGTATTCAGGTTAGCAAATCAGAAATAATAAAAAATAATAATAAAAAATAGAACTATCTAAGCTCACATAATTCACTGTGTGTCCTTAAAATATTTAATCCCAAGTATTCGAGATTGTAGATTAATTTCTCCCAAGATAAAACGAATTATCCATTAAAGTAGTAGCAGTACCTCAAGCTTCGATAATTTTATCGAACTCAAAAAGACAGTAACGAGATCATACACACACAGTATGCAAAAGAAAGAAAGTAAAGAACTTTTTGCACGCATGCAAAAAAAAAATCCTTCTATTTATAGTCAACTAAGGGTCATAATTTTTTGCAAGAATAACAATTTTTCATAAAAAGGTCATAACCCTTGAAAAAGGCACAAACTTTAAAAAATCACAAACCTTTAAAATAGACACAATCTTTCATAAAGGTCACAATCCTTCGTCATCGCAATCCTTCAAGAGAGTCACTAACATTTTATTTCCTATTCACATCTTTAAAATTCAAATAAAAATACCGATGCAAAAGACTATTTGATCGGACACGTAATAGCACAGACAAGGTCAGCTCCAGGCCGAGAAAACACTAAGTTTTTGCTTTAGGCCCCCCTAAATTTAAGGCCCCGTTATTTTATTTTATGTATTATAAATAATTATATTCTTTGACTAATTGATGTGAAAGAATTCAAATACATGATTTAAAATATTTCACGTTAAATATAAATTTTAGATACAAATTGTTTAAGCTTTTCATGAAAGGGTAATATTTTAAACTCCACGACAAGTACACCAAATCAATATGGATAATTATCAAACACTTCTATTATTAATCATTAGCCATATAAGCTAGTTATCAAGAGAGCAGATAGTTGTCTATCCTGTCGTGCTTATTTAATTTTTAAAATGTTTCATTATTTATTCAAATTATGTACCAAATTCCTAGTTAGAAATATAATATTGATGAGTATTATATTAGTTAAAATATATTAAAGCAGAAGACTGTTTGATCCGACACGTAAATAGCATAAAGAAGATCAGCTTTCAAATCGAAAAAACACTAATATTTTTGCTTTTAGGCCCCCTTAAATTTAAGGCCCCATTATTTTATTTTATATATTATAAATAATTATATACTTTAACTAATTGATATGAAGAGTTTAAATACATGATTTTAAAATATTTCACATTAACATAAATTTAGATACAAATTATTTAAGCTTTTCATGAAAAGGGTAATATTTTAAATTTTATGACAAGTACACCAAATCATATGGAAAATGATTAAACACTTCTATCATTAATCATGCTCCATGTAAGCTAGTTATCCAAAGGGAGCGGATAGTTGCCTATTTGTCGTGTTTATTTTCAAAGATGTTTTCATTATTTATTCAAATTATATACCAAACTTCAAGTTAGAATATGATATTAATGAGTATTATATTAGTGAAAATATATTGAAGTAAAAGACTGTGTGATCTGATATGTGAATTGAATAGACCAAATTAGCTTTCAAATCGAGAAAACACTAAAAATTTTGCTTCAGGCCCCTTAAATTTAAGGGCCCATTATTTTATTTTATATAGTATAAATAGTTATATACTTTAACTAATTGATATGAAAGATCTTGAATACATAATTTAAAATATTTCACATTAATTATAAATTTAGAAACAAATTATTTAAGTTTTTCATGAAATGATAATATTTTAAACTCCATGACACGTATGCTGAATAAATATGAATCATGATTAAACACTTTTCTAATTAATCATTAGACATAAGTTATCAAGAGGGAGCAAATAGTTGCTTATTCTGCCACACTTATTCTCAAAGGTGTTTTCGACCTCCAATTTTAATTTTGAGTGTGTACAAGTAGACACTTAAGCTTATATAAAACTGAACAAGTAGACACATGTGTCCTACATGACATAATACACATAAATCATTTAGGGTGTCATGTAGGACGAATGTGTATATTTGTTCAATTTTATAAAAGTTTAAGTGTCTACCTGTGCACACTCAAATTTAAAGGTTATAGTTACCTATTGACATCAATTTAAGGGTTATGTTTTTGTATTATACCTAAAAATAGACATGAATAACTAACGAGATTTTCTATATATATTTCACTTTGTGTCATTTTCGATATAATTATTTGTTTCTATTTTATTATTACATTATTTTTATTATATATTCATATTGTCTAAGGATCATTTAGGTTTGGATTTATTATACATTATTTACTACCTAAATCTAAACAATTCAACTGATATTTATATGGTCGTAGTGTTCAAGTCAATCTTCATTAATTTCATTAGATATCTACCCTCCACCAGCACAAGCGTTAACAATTCTATTCACCAAAGTTTGGACAAACACATGATGTTCAACCTTCACAAACCTAAGACAACACGATCCTTAACACACTTCATTAATTATTAAGACACGCTCTTGCAATCACGCTATTTCAAATACGCAATGTTGCCAAAACTCTAATGAAACTAAATAGACGAAGGGAAAGAAAAAATTTCAGTTAGGAGTGTTAACAGGTGGATTGAATTAAAAGAGAGATTTAAATAAGTGAATTAGAAAACGATTTGAGTCTTGACGTGCTCAAATTTATTTTGAGTTTAAATGGGCTAAAAATTAAATTGAGCTAAAAAAAGATTAACATATTGTTATTTATGTTTTATAAGAACAGTTTGAATTCCAACTCAAGATAATAAAAATAAGTTCTTGATTTTGAAATGGAAAGTCACCAAACATTATACCAACCTAATAAATATATATTTAAGATGATTTTCTCAACATTATTTTATGAAAAAAATGTCTTTTAATTTATTTCGGTTATTTTGATACAAGAAAAGCAAAAGTTTAATCTACAAATGGAGATAATGGATGAATAAATCCTAAAAGATAATAAGTAGATAATAATTTATAGGGGTGACAATTGAATTGGTAGGTTCAAGTTTGGGCGGGTCATAATGGATTTAGACAATAATTGAGTCAAGACCTAACTCAACCTAAATTTTGCTTGTGTCAGAACATGTTAGATCAAAATAAATTAGATAATGGGTTATATACCAGGTCAAGATCCAACCCAACTTTTACTAAACTTAATTGTTTTATTTGGTCTTTTAAATATTTTAACATCTAATAAGATTACTTTTTCATTATCGGGACTATAAATAACATATCGAATTGACAAACAAAAGTTTTTTAAAAATATTTTGACAAGATTTCTCATGAGGAAACTCGAATTATATATATCAACCCAACTTTTAACGAGCTAAACTCATGAAAGAGTGGGTTACTTAACGGGTTGCGTTTGATATTGCCAGTAATTCATACTTTTAATGTGAAAACATACATTGCACCAATGCAAATAAAGAGTTTTAAAATGGATTGAATTGGAGATTAAAATTTGGTTCAATTGAAGATCCTTCTAAAAGGGTTAAAGCTTGAACGAGTGTAGATTGACCCAATTCAAATTATCTCGAGCCCAACCAATAAAATTATAGACGTATTTACCTATATTTGAGCTCATTTCACTTTCAGTCATGAACAATTGCTCGTTAAAATTCAAAACCAGTAATATACAACAAGGAATAACCTTCACAAAATCTCTCTCTCTCTCCGAATGCTCGCATATTTTAAGTGACGACTCTATTTTTCTATATCGTACTATTGTAAAAGCTGAGACTATGTAAAACGAAAACTATAGCTAACTTACCACGTGAACTTAGATCGAGCATTGGTTAGTTTCCTTATTAATATTATTTCTTTGACTTTTAGCATGACTTTTTCACTACTATATTAACTTTTGTTATTATTATGCTTTACTTGAGTCAGAAGTCTCTTGAAAATTGACCCGCTACATTTTATATGCATTATTTTTTTTAGACCCCATTTATAAATTACATTTACTATGTGGTTGTTGTTAAATCAAAGTAAGCAAATAGTACAGAAGTACAAGCATATATAATTTCATTTTCCACATGTTTACATGTATAGTACTGGCCAATTGGTCCACTTTTAATTAATGTGGATCCAAGATGATAAGACTTTTGTGCATGCTTGTAGTATGGCTGGGAAGCAGAAATAGGTGCATCTCTGTGTGTACCTGCATATGCATGTATTGTGTATAACTAAAGCTAATTGGGCATAAATTTAGCATGTTGCATCACCCTAAATGTCACCTACAATAAGCAGAAGAACAGTAGAACACCTAGGAGAAGTATTGAGGTACAACATTTAATTTGCTTACTTAAAATATCGTAAACGAACAAGGTAGGGATAAGATGTGCATACTCACTACCTTTTCCAGATCCCGAACCTCACTTGTGTGATAATACTACTATGTTGTTGTTGTACTTAAATAGACAATGAGAGATAGTTTCATGGTTCAAATAAGCATCAACTTGATTCAATCGTACCATTTTATCTCCAATTCCAAGGTAAGTTAAAGTATCAAAAACAACCACTCTACCTTCCGAAAAAGGGATAAGGTCTGCGTATACATTATCCTCTCTAGACGACTTTACTTGTGGGATTACATTGAGTATGTTGTTGTTGTACTTGAGTAGACACTAGTTATCGGTCATTTAAACCAGAAGACAACCACAGAGGAATTGGACATCCCAGTAACAGCGAAAAGCGATTGAAAGACAAAAAACAAGCAATTGGTACCTAACAAAGTCTATATGAAGATGAATATCTTGAGCTCAATGCAAACTTAGCTCAACCTATTCAACCGTATATGTACAAGATAACACGACCCACCTCGGTATAGGCAAAATATTGGTTTCTAAGGTTGTTACTTCAATTCTCCAGCCGCGCTAGGCCACCACGTTGGAGACTAATCACCATCAACTCTACGCGGGCTCATGAAGAAAGATTAACATTTCAAGGAAAGCATATAAACTGTCTGTCCAATACACTACAGGTCTGTCCATTTCTGCTCTTCTAACATATACTTACCGATAAAGATGTTCAAGATACTGATCATCAACGCCAACATTGATACAACAAAGAAATGAGGGTAACGAAAGCAACCATAGGGTAAAAACGTTGCCATAGACTATACAAAGGCATGTCATTGCTCTAATACTTTGCTAACCAACGAAAAAAATCTGTCAAAGTGAGAGAAATCCTATATACATGAAGCGGAGAAATTCACTGTTTTCCATTTATCATATCAACAGACTGTCTATGTTAAAATTACTAATATTAGCTCTCGAGATATAATGTAGCGTAGCTACTTCAATATGTCAGCATTAGTCGACTATGTGAATGCATCAGATGAATGTTCTGGTTTCAAGTTTGTGTTTCTCCTTTTACAGAACTGTTCTGGTTTATCCTTCAGAGCATTCTGCCTACGCGAACAAATGGCCTCGACTCCTAAAGTAGTAGAATAAATTAGAGTCTTCAAAAGGTTGTCAGATAGATCTAATGAAACACATAACAGCTTATTCTTCCTCTATCAAGAGAGTATACCTAAATATTTATTATTATGATAAACTATATTAACAGCCAACGAAGAAGTAAAAAGGAACTCGAACTGACTTAGCAGCAATAGATGAGAGATAAGAATGAAACATTACTACATTGAGGACAAAAACGGTTTATCAAACAAACAGCATACGTAAGTAAGTAGCATCTTGAATAGAATCTAGAGCACGCTGAGTCAGTTTTACTACTCTGAATCCATGACAGAGTAGTCATACTAGGATCTGTGTTGTACACCATCCGACAATAGAAGTGACGAGCAAATTGTTAAACAATGCTCAGCTATGAACCAAATAAGTGAACATATGAAAAGGAAGTGAACAAACAGCAAGATACAATGCTATACAGCTTAAGCTACAACGAGATATCGTGCCTTGCCTGTTGTCTGATTGATGGGAAAGATTGGAATACAAATAAATTAGAACACCAAAACAACTTGCAAATGTCACTCAATAGCAGTTGCGGCTTTTCAAACACTGATATAATTCAAAACTAGTCATACGAGTGAGTTAACTTACAATATCGATCTAAATCCAGTATAAAAAGAAACACGTTTTCTCTACTAAACATATCCCACCATAACCTCATGGTTAGCCCGCAATGTAGAAGAAAATGATCCACGCCCTCATTCACCTCTTTACACATATAACACCAATAACTCTTGACGATAAAGACAGATTGTTTCAATGGGGTGTTGTCAATAACCAGCAATGCACCTTGTGTGATACTCAACAGGAAAGTTTATCCAACCGCTTCTTCAACATCACTGCTCGGGTGTGGAACAGAACATTTGGATTGAAAGGAACCCGAGGGTCTTTCAGGGCGAACAGTCCACCAAATTATCAATCGATAAGGAGGATTATCAACGAGGTTGTTCATAGAGTAACTCAAAGGTTGAGTCTCCGACCACGCACTACACAACAATCAATATTGTTTATAAAACCAGCTCAAGAATCTAGCCCTTGAACAAAGAAACATTTAGCATTTTCGATACTTATATGAAACATACAGGTAATAAAAGAACTATATCAGTTAACCATCAAATTTGAAGAACAAGGTATGGTATAGAAAGACAAAAAAAGTCATGTATAAACTACTTATTTTACTTCTTGAAAGAAAACAATATGTTCCTCTCTAGTTTGTTATCAGCCTTACAAACAATTTCAGCCTGTGGACACTACATATAGTCGTCACACAGGGGCAGAGCTAGGTGGGGGTTCATGGGTTAGGACGAATCCAGTAGCTTTTTCGTAGACCCTATATTTGTACTAGAAAATTATGTAATTACTTTGTGAATGCCTAATAAAACTTATTGACACCTCTATGACAAGGAAGGGGAAGGAAATATAGAACCCCCAAAATTCTAATGCTGGCTCCGCCTCTGTCGTTACGTTCACTTCCTTAAAGAATCTATCAATCAGATATAGCATTTGACATTATTACCTAAAGTTCCATACTTGATTTAACGATATTGATATTCAGGGGCGGAGCCAGATAGGGCCAAGGGGATCCCCTTTCGACAGAAACATACATTGTTTTTGTACATGGTTAAACTTTTACTTTTTTTGGTAGCTTCTTCACGTGTTTACTTTTTTTTCAATTTTGAACCCTTTAATGAAAATTCTGATTCTGCTACTAAATGTTCAATTTGCTCCATACTTAACTGTATTATCTACAAATCAACAAGTCCAACTTCATTTAACAATATTGCTCTTGCTACCCGAAAATACGGCCTAATAGTCAATCAACTGAGTTGAGAATCACGAGTCAAAACAACTAATTTATTGCTATTATTCTAAGCTTCAATAGAAGAAAGTAGACAATATTTGTTGTGTGGCACGTACACGTGGAATTAATGACATGTTAGCAGTTTGACCCGAACACTAGTTATAAAAATAAAATTAAAAACTAGTTAACCCAATTTTCCAATTTTTGATTAGGAAAAAACACCAATGGCATGTGTAATTGATTGTATTTGTACCTAATTTGAAGATGTTTCTTTTATTTATTTTTCTTTGTCACTTTTGCTTATTTTGCTGACCTTTCAAAATGAAAAAATTACGTGAATTAGTACATTTTAATAAATAATTATTGATTTTAGCAATATTTTTTATTTATCATCATTTATAGTAATACTATGTTAAATCTGTAATATAAATTAAAAGTGAATTATGTATGCAATATATAGGAATTATATGTGTTCTTAAAAAATAATTATTTTTGTTTGGTTAAATTTGACACATTGTATTAAAATGTGTGATAAATGAATTATGTATCATTAAAATTTGTATTATATGTGAATAAAAATTGTTTTTTGTAATATGAATTAAATTTTATTATAATGAATTAAAAATGATCAAATAAAAAAAATTTTATTGCTATAAATGATAACTATTTTTTTATTATAATATATTATATAAGTTTCTCTTTCAAAATTTGCTTATTTTAAAAAAAATAAAGTATCTTTTAAATTATTAGAAATAGCTCAAAATATCATCCTTTACATACTTATTAAATAAATCGACACATTCAATAACACTTGATATTAATAAAGCACTACTTAAAATATATAAATATTGATATATTATATAGTTCGATATTAAACATGCAATAACAGATCATAAATATTTTCTTGATATATATTTTTGAAAAATCTTATAAAATTTTAAAAAATACATAGAAAAATTATATATATTTATTAATTGATTCTTTTTTCCCCCCTTTTTTACTTAATACCAAAAAGAGCGAAGGTGATTGTTAAACTTTTCTTGGTAAGTGGAAAATCATTTTGATTAAATATTTTTTAAAGTATAAATATGTTAAATAAAATAATATTTATTAATTCAAAATCAATTAATCAATTAGACAAATGATCACATACTCAACTTTTTTTTAAGCAAGAGACAGTATAAATGTTTTTCTGTCTACTGCCAAACAAATTTATTTTTTTCCTTCTATATGGGACAAAATTCTTTTCATTTTTTATTCACAACTTAAACAAAAGTTCATGGAATCAAATTCAATTTATACACAATAAAGAAAATTCAATAATTCCCTCCCTTAATAGTTAATAAGGTATGATGATATATGTTTTTAAAAAGAATTTGTAAAAAAGAAAATGTGGTTTTCTAGAAATTTTACATAGTTATATATATATATATATATATATATATATATTATATATAATATATATATATATATATATATATATATATATGTATATATATATATATATATAATATAAGATGTACTTAGTTAATTGACAAGTTATATTCTTAAATTGTTAGAAATTATTATATCTAAACAACATACATAAGTCACATAATTAACTCTTAATCATCTTTGATTTTCGTTATTGTAATTTTAGTTATGAACATTGCCTGATATTATGAATGAGTAGAGAATTCTAGTGTTATAATTATCCTCCTTTAAATTGCTAACACTTTACATAAGAGTTTAACAAGTATACATTCTTTGACTATGTTATATAGAACTTATGAACCATTTGAAGTATATATATACCTTAAAGAGTTTTGTTCTTGTAATCAAATACTATCTTATTATGAGAATGAGTTGAGTTATTTGATCATGTTTGATTAGTTGTGTATAAATTTATTTATTTTCGTTAAACTTAAATCTTGAGATTTTTTTATTTCTCATATAAAGTTTTCTATATGAAGCTTGTCCTTAGTTGTATATATTCACCATTCCTTTGATGATCTTTGTTGCAAACAAATTTTAAAGGAACATAAAATAAATTAATAAAGATTGTGAATTCTATTGAATTCTTAATTTTACCATGCTAAGATTTTTTCATGATTCAAGGATTGTGTATGGCTTATTTCTCGAACTAGGATGATTTACATTTGACTTCCCTATATGAATAATTCATCTCCTAAGATTTATCCATAATTTGAGGACCGGACTTATCTTTTGAACTAGGATAATTTAGATTTGACCTCTCTATATGAATAATCCATCTCATAAGATTTTTCTATGATTCAAGGGCCGTTTATGGCTTATTTCTCGAACGAGGATGATTTAGATTTGACCTCTCCATATGAATAATCCATCAATTTGTGGGGTATTCGAGATCTTTATCTCTTTATGGAACTCTCTATATGAATAATCCATCAGTTTGTGGAGCATTCAAGATCTTAATCTCTTTATGAAATTTTTTAGATGCTTTTTAAGAGATTTAGTATCCGTTTTTTACAAATTATCCATGAATTTGTGGAGTATTCGAGATCCTGATCTCTTTATGAAACTATCTATATGAATAATTCATCAATTTGTAGAGTATTCGAGATTGTGATCTCTTTATGGAATTTTCGAGATTCCTTTTATGATAATTTAGTATCCGTCATATAGGCATAAATTGGGATTTAGGGTTGTCTAGCCTCCAAAAATACTAATTTGAGTTGAACACAATTTTGTAGAATCCCAACTCAATTGAACTGCATCTTGCAAAGTCCCACAAAATTTCATTATTTACATTCTTACAATTGTATTTCTAAGTACATCTAACATAATATCTCTTGATTTAGTTCAGTTAATCGTGGCAATTTCACTAATAACTAGTTGTCTAACAACATTATATGACTTCATGAAAGATGTCAATATTTTTTATGAAACATAACACTCTCAATCCTTATTATTATCGCTTGATTATTGGGATGTATATATTATATATAAATGTCAAAGATTTTGATCAAATTAAAAAAAAATTTAAGTAAGTTTGGAGTTAAAAAATATTTAGAATACAATTTTTTGATGTACGTTGATAAATAAATTCATTTTTCTTTCAATTTTACTTGTTTATCATTTCAAATATAGATCTTTCAATTTTGCTTATCACTTTCAACATATCAAGAAAAAATAATTTTTTTCTTCATAATTTACCCTTAGCATTAACCACTTAATTTCTAAATCATTTTTCAAGACCAATATTAAACATTAATTAGTAAGAATAGTACGATAAAATAATTATATCAATTATTTTTTATTAATTAATATTTCAAATCCAACTATAACAACTAAAAATAAGCATAAAAAGTATATTTTATAAATATGCCAATTTTATATAAAAAAAAAAATACTAATCATCCCACCACCATTTTAATAGGAATAAAATAATCTTAATTATAACTAATATTTCAAATCAAATATGAATGGACTTATTATTATAATATACCACGTATCAAACACTAACTTGTGGAAATTATAAACAAACAATAGGGACCTTTATGTAATTACACAAACACAGAGTGCCGCACAGAAAGCCCTAGCTGATGTGCTCTCACCACTATAAAAAGTCCCTTCATACCTCACTTGAAACCCTACTTGTGGTTTGTGTTGTTATTCTCTATACGCAGCCAGGGTTTTAGCAAAGCTCAGAAAAGGTTAGATCTAATGTATTTCTCTTCATTTTGTTGAGTTTTTGTTTCATATTATATGATATTGATGCGAAAATCTGGTTATAGATTTGTGTTTCGATACTAATTTGTGAAAACTAGTATGTATTTCTCTTAAGATTGAATTTAGTTTTAGATTGATGAGGAATCTGGTAATAGATTTGTGGTTTGTTACTGATATGTGAAAATTAGTATCTATTTCTCTTAGATTTGTTCATCATGTTGATTATATGAGATTGAATTTTGTTTCAGATTGTATGATATTGAAGCGAAAATCTGGAATAGATTTGTGTTTTGTCAGTAATTTGTGGAAACTAGTATGTATGTCTCTTAGATTTGTTCCATCATATTGATGATATGAGATTTGAATATTTACGTGACTTTCGGTTTAAGTTGAGGCTAAATCGTCATAGATTTTTCTTTGTTTTATGTTGAAAATATGTGATTTGTATGTTCGTAGGATTTCCAGTTGAAGTTATAACATAGTCGTTAGTGTTTCTCTGAGATTTGTCTATATGTGATTTATGAATTTATTTATGGAATTTTCAGTTTTAAGTTATGGTAGATGAGTGTGTTACTCTGAGATTTGTTTATTTTTGTTGAAGATGTATGATATGAAATTGTATGAGCTTATTCGTTCAATTGTTTACTCGTTAATGGCTTTATAAATTATATTTTGTTGATTCTGAGGTTGAATCGTCATAATCTGCGCCTTTATCTGATAAAAACCCTGTTTTGTTCGAGGTTGATGCTTTAATACTTGCTGAATTGTGTCTTATCTATGCCGGTGTATCTCAGATCTGTTGATTTTTTTGAAAAGATTTGCTCTTTATTAAGTAGGTCAATAGCGGGTGTATATGGATCTATTAGTTAATAATGTTGGTTTTAAAAAATCATTTGAGTATAAGCAATATGCTTAACGAAGTAAGAAATTATGCTGATTAATAATGAATGGTTCTAAGAATCTTTCATTTGTATGTATGCTTTCAGAGTAACAAAACTATCAATTTCTTTGGTTTGCATTTAATAGTACATCTGTTAATCTTAAGTCTGACATTTGGATCGAATAACCCATGTGTTTCTTACCATGACTGGTGTTCTGTTCAGTTTTAAGACATCATGGGTAAAGAGAAGATTCATATCAGCATCGTTGTCATTGGACATGTCGACTCTGGAAAGTCGACCACTACTGGTCACTTGATCTACAAGCTTGGTGGTATTGACAAGCGTGTGATCGAGAGGTTTGAGAAAGAAGCAGCTGAGATGAACAAGAGGTCCTTCAAGTATGCATGGGTGCTTGACAAGCTTAAGGCTGAGCGTGAACGTGGTATTACCATTGATATTGCCTTGTGGAAGTTTGAGACCACAAAGTACTACTGCACTGTGATTGATGCTCCTGGACACAGAGATTTCATCAAGAACATGATTACTGGTACCTCTCAGGCTGACTGTGCTGTCCTCATCATTGACTCCACAACTGGTGGTTTCGAAGCTGGTATTTCCAAGGATGGACAGACCC
The DNA here is from genome assembly GCA_027705065.1 of Solanum peruvianum. Taxonomy (NCBI): domain Eukaryota; kingdom Viridiplantae; phylum Streptophyta; class Magnoliopsida; order Solanales; family Solanaceae; genus Solanum; species Solanum peruvianum. The sequence continues at coordinate 56,717,472 of JAKWJD010001765.1, forward strand.
GTGAGCACGCATTGCTTGCTTTCACCCTTGGTGTCAAGCAAATGATTTGCTGCTGTAACAAGGTCTGTTTTATTTTAATTAGTTATGTTAATTGAAAAGTGCTGTTCTTACGTTTTGCTAATTATGTTGTATGCCTTCTGCAGATGGATGCTACCACCCCCAAGTACTCCAAGGCTAGGTACGATGAAATTGTCAAGGAAGTTTCTTCCTACCTCAAGAAAGTAGGATACAACCCTGACAAAATCCCCTTTGTCCCCATCTCTGGTTTTGAAGGAGACAACATGATTGAGCGATCAACCAACCTTGACTGGTACAAGGGCCCAACCCTACTTGAAGCTCTTGACCAGATTAATGAGCCCAAGAGGCCCTCAGACAAGCCCCTCCGTCTTCCACTTCAGGATGTCTACAAAATTGGAGGTATTGGAACTGTACCTGTCGGTCGTGTTGAAACTGGTGTCATTAAGCCTGGTATGGTTGTCACTTTTGGTCCAACTGGTCTGACCACTGAGGTTAAATCTGTGGAGATGCACCACGAGGCTCTTCAGGAGGCACTTCCTGGTGACAATGTTGGGTTCAACGTCAAGAACGTTGCAGTTAAGGATCTTAAGAGAGGTTACGTTGCCTCCAACTCCAAAGATGACCCAGCGAAGGGTGCTGCTAGCTTCACTGCCCAAGTTATCATCATGAACCACCCTGGTCAGATTGGAAACGGATATGCCCCAGTGCTCGACTGCCACACCTCCCACATTGCTGTCAAGTTTGCTGAGATCTTGACCAAAATTGACAGACGTTCTGGTAAGGAACTTGAGAAGGAGCCCAAGTTTTTGAAGAATGGTGATGCTGGTATGGTTAAGATGATTCCCACCAAGCCCATGGTTGTTGAGACCTTTGCTGAGTACCCACCATTGGGACGTTTTGCCGTGAGGGACATGCGTCAGACTGTTGCTGTTGGAGTTGTCAAGAACGTCGACAAGAAAGACCCTACTGGTGCTAAAGTCACCAAGGCTGCCCAAAAGAAGAAGTGATGTGTTTTTGATGAGATTCTGCATTGATGAACTAGTTTTGTTTAATTGCATTAGCTATTTTCAATTTTGTTTTGAACATTTTACCAGTCATAGATATGGCTCCAGAAGCTTTTGTCATGGTTCTCTAGCCTCTTTTGAGGATGGTGGAGTTATTGAGCAATTTGGTTTGATCCAAGTTGCTTGATGAGCAGTGACAAAAGCATCTCGGATGCCCTTCTACTGTCTGGTTTTTATAGCGAATTCCCAGATGAGATGCTGAGACGGTTTTAATATGTTATGCTTTTTAAGTTATCTTTTATCCTTCATTATCTTCCTTCTATCATTTTGGTTTGAGTTGTGTTCATTGCTAGGTGTTCTCTCTGTGTCATTTGAGATTTGCCATTGCTGAACTGTTGCTTTGATTGTTTATGCATTTTTCAAATGAGTTTCTTATACGTTTAGACTTTGTATTTTTTCTATTCTAGTCTTTCCCCATAGTTGTGGGATCTCTCAAGACAGGTTACAGAGTCATAATATGGACATACTTGTTAAAAGAGTTAAGTCTTGAGTTTGTATTGTCTTCATTTGAATTTCTTAAATGTTTCTCTTGTTTATGTGTGATTTATAATTTCAGAATCTATCCTCCCCAGTTCAATTCAATTTCTTAGGCACTATGCTTCAATTTTACTTGACAATTTGAGAAATTGTTTATTCCATTGATTATATACCAACAAGCTTTAGCTAATCTAAAGACTATCAAAATAGTACTTTTCAGTTTTATTTTAATTGTTGTTTTAATCCTTTTTACATCCATTAAGAAAATAATAAATACAAGGTATAATTATTTTGAGTTATCCTAATTCTTACCTGTTTCTCTTTTTGGAGCATCGAGCAATACTTTTTTTTTAAAAAAAGAACTACTTTAAAGTTAAAGGGTATAATTGAAAACAATTGCTATATTTTTAATCTTGAAGTTCTCAAGTAACAATTATTTTGGGACAATTTTGAGCTAAAATACAGATAGCGGGATGAGTAATTGCAAAATTCATACCAACATGAGTTGTAGTTGTGGTGAAATAGTTGAAATTTCTTCAACTTTTAGGAGTATTACCCCAAATATGAACACTGCAATACGTGGATCCAAATTTAATTGAATGTCAATAGGAAGAAAACTTAACCTCATTAGAAGGTTGTTACACAAATCTAAGCTAAATATATCACAGTCCCCAAAAGTACATAAACAAAAACTAAAAGAAAAACCAAATTAAGTACTTTTTTTTCCAAGTTAGAATCAAGCAGCCTTTGCTGTACAAGACAAACAAAGATCACAAAGAAGAGCAACAATAAGATCTGAATCAGTTTCATTTATTTTCTCTCTAAACTCTCTTTCATTGCTTCTCACTTGATCTGTTTTCCATTTTCCTCCCATTTGAACTCTTAGCTTTTTCATAGCCTCTCTTCTTCCAATGTGATCCGTCATCCTACAATTTGAACAGAAGAAAATAATCTTATAATCATACGCGAATCAAATAGACTATAAAGTCATAATTCCAAAAGTACAATAAGGCTAAATGCTAAAAACTTTAATGATTGAACTCAACAAATTTAAATGCTGAATTTATCTCTTCAACTGATATACAGATTTCAGTTCAAATAAACTATCTAGAGTCTAGACATTATTACCTAAAGTTCCATACTTGTTTTAACGATATTGGTATTCAGGGGCGGAGGCAGATAGCATCAAGGGTGTCACGACCCAAAACCGGGCCGCAACTGGCACCCACACTTCCCTCCTATGTGAGCGAACCAACCAATCTACACTCTAACATTTCAATATAATATCAACAGTAAATAATGCGGAAGACTTAAACTCATTAAATAAAACCAATTCATTAACTTCTAAAATTCAACATCTATTATTTCCCAAAATCTGGAAGTCATCACCACAAGAACATCTATGATCAATGACTAAACTAAGAGTTTCTAAAGCTAAAACAAGTAAAAGCTAGTCCATGCCGGAATTTCAAGGCATCAAGACATGAGGAAGAAGATCCAGTCCAAGCTAGAAGCATTAGCTCACCCTGAAGATCCGGTGTGACGAAGACTGGCTAGAATTACTGTTAAGTTGAAGATGACGGCACGTTTGCTGCACTCCACAAATAACAAAGAAGAAAACATAAAAGTAGGGGGTCAGTACAAACACAAGTACTGAGTAGATATCATCGGCCAACTCAAAATAGAAATAATATATATACCAAGTAATATCATAAAATCAACTATGATACTCAACATGTAGCAGCAACAAGTACTATATCATTAACAATTACCGTCAAGTTCACACATGAGGACTCAAGCCTCAATACCATACTCATTTGGGAATTAGATTCATTAGATTGAGTATATTAGCATCTTTCATTCAAGATTCATTATCTTTATTCCCCTCGTGTCGGTACGTGACACTCCGCTCCATATACTATCCTGGTGTCGGAACGTGACACTCCGATCCTCATTCTATCCTGGTATCGGAACGTGGCACCTGACCATATACTATCCTGGTGTCGGAACGTGACACTCCGATCCTCATATACTATCCTGGTACGGAACGTGGCACCCGATCCATATACTATCCTGGTGTCGGAACGTGACACTCCGATCCTCATATACTATCCTGGTACCAGAACGTGGCACCCGATCCTCATTCTATCCTGGTACCAGAACGTGGCATCCGATCCATATACTATCCTGGTGTCGGAACGTGACACTCCGATCCTCATATACTATCCTGGTACCGGAACGTGACACCCGATCCCCTAATCTCACCACTTTCGTTCATCAAGCCTTCTTTATCCAAGGCATCATCATTAACAAAGTAGATTAGGTTTCTTTTCAAGATTTGGGATTCAATAGCTTCATCATGCTTATTTATTCACAATTACATAATCATATTCATGCAAGCATACAATTAAGCACATAGCAGGGTTTACAATATATCAATCAAATATCATTCGCTATTAAGAGTTTACTACGAATAGCATGAAAACCATAACCTACCTCCACCGAAGATTCGTGATCAAGCAAGAAATTTCCCAAGCTTTGTGTTTTTTCCTCTCGTTCGATCCTTTCTCTAGCGTTTCTCTTTTCCTTCTCTTTGTTCTTTCTATTTTCTTTATTCAAACCTTCTTTCTTTTTTTTACCCTAATTAGTATATAATTAAGAATAAAAGATGGCAATAATAACCCACTAATTAACTTAAGGTTACCTTTTTTTAACCCCCAAGTAATTAGACTTATTAACCTTAACCCTCTAACTTTATAATTAAAGAAGGAATAGTCCAAAACGTCCCTTAAAACGTGTAAAGAAATCCGACCCAGACTGGGATTACGCAACCTGTGACGGCCCGTCGTGCCTGCGACGGTCCGTCCTGCAGGTCATCGCAAAGTTCAGAGACTGGATTTCCACTGAAGAATCTGTGACGGTCCGTCACGCCTGTGACGGTCCGTCCTGTCATTCCGTCACGAAGTTCAGAGAGTCGATTTTCAGTACCCAATTTCAGAATTTCTAAGTGTTTTGAAACGAGACCCTGCGACGGTCCGTCGTGCCCAAGACGGTCCGTCGTGGGGTTTGTCGTCTCAGCCAGTTTTCCAGAAATAAAATCTGCTGCTCAAAACGACTAAACACGTCATTACAATAGATACCAATTTACCCACCGTTCGTCCTTGAACGATCACAAGAAGAAAAACAAGGGCGAGAAGGAGTACCTGAATCTTTAAACAGATGTGGGTATCTTTCTTGCAGGGCCTCCTTCTCCCAAGTGGCTTCTTCAACCGGCCGATTCTTCCATTGCACCTTGATGGATGCAATCTCCCTTGACCTCAACTTGCGAACTTCTCTATCTAAAATAGCAACTGGTTCCTCCTCATAAGACAGATTCTCATCAAGCAAAACTGAATCCCAACGGATAATGTAATTTCCATCCCCATGATATCTTTTCAACATAGACACATGGAATACCGGATGCACTCCGGACAGCCCTGGAGGCAAGGCTAACTCATAAGCCACCTCCCTACTCGCTTAAGTACTTCAAGGGACCAATATACCTTGGGCTTAGTTTACCCTCTCTTACCAAACCGCATCACCCCTTTCATTGGCGAAACCTTCAACAAGACTTGTTCACCCTCCATGAACTCTAAGTCTCTAACCTTCGATCTGCATATCCTTTTTGCCTACTTTGCGCCGCTAAAAGCTTTTCTTGAATAGCTTTCACTTTCTCTCTAATGAATCCCTCAAAAGGTCAGTACCCCCAAGGTCTAACCTCAAACGCATCAAACCACCCAATGGGAGACCTACATCCTCCTACCATACAATGCTTCAAATGGGGCCATGTCAATACTTGAGTGATAGCTATTATTGTATGAAAACTCCGCTAAGGGTAAGAAGCTATCCCAATGGCCACCAAACTCTATCACACATGCACGAAGCATATCCTCCAACACTTGAATCGTTCTCTCAGACTGACCATCGGTCTGAGGATGGAACGCAGTACTAAGGTCCAACCTAGTACCTAATTCCGCATGCAATGTTTTCCAAAACTTAGAAGTAAACTGTGTACCTCTATCTGATATGATAGAGAGCGGAACTCCATGCAATCGAACGATTTCTGAGATATAGATTTTGGCTAACTTCTATGCATTGTAAGTCACCTTGACCGGAATGAAATGAGCAGATTTAGTTAACCTATCAACAATCACCCAAATAGAGTCATACTTACCCATTGTCTTTGGAAGACCAACCACAAAATCCATTGCAATTCTCTCCCACTTCCATTCAGGAATGGGCATTCTCTGAAGTGTTCCTCCGGGCCTCTGGTGTTCGTACTTTACTTGTTGACAGTTTGGACATTTGGCAATAAAGTCAACAATGTCGCGCTTCATTCTACTCCACCAAAAGTGTTTCTTTAGGTCACGGTACATCTTGGTTGGCACCCGGATGTATAGAATACCTTGAACTATGAGCCTCTGTCAGAATAGTGTTGATCAAATCATCGACGCGGGGTACACATACCCTTCCCTTAATCCTCAAAACACCTTCCTCATCGATTGTTGCTTCTTTAGCCTCTCCTTGCAACACTTTATCTCGGATCCGGATCAGTTTCTCATCATTAAACTGCTTTTCCTTAATCTTGTCAAGGAAGGAAGATCTTGACTCCACGTAAGCCAAAAATCCTCCCTCTCATTTATTTCTAACCTCATAAGGTCATTAGCCAGAATCTGAACCTCTCTAGCCAATGGGCGTCTAGAAGCTTGCAAGTGAGCTAGAATTCCCATGCTTCCCCATCTTCCTCTTTCTACTTAAAGCATCTGCCACAACATTCGCCTTCCCCTCGGATGATACAAAATAGTGATGTCGTAGTCCTTCAGTAGTTCCATCCATCTCCTCTGTCTCAAGTTCAAATCTTTCTGAGTAAAGACATACTGTAGGCTACGATGATCCGTGTATACTTCACACTTAACCCCATATAGATAGTGCCTTCTTGCTTAATGCAAACACTACCGCAGCCAATTCCAAATTGTGGGTCGGATAGTTACGTTCATGCACCTTTAATTGCCTTGAAGCATAAGCAATCACACTCTTCTCTTGCATTAGCACTGCAACCAAACCAGAATAGGATGCATCACAATAAACAATGAAGTTCTTACCCTCTACTGCAAGGTAAGGATAGGTGTGGTAGTCAACAAAGTCTTGAGCTTCTGAAAGCTTTCCTCACATTCGTCCGACCATACAAATGGAACATTCTGCTTAGTCAAGTTCGTCAATTGGGAAGCAATAGAAGAGAATCCCTTGACAAATCGACGGTAGTAGCTAGCTAAACCAACAAAGCTCCTTATTTCTGACACATTAGTGGGTCTTACCCAATTCTTCACTGTCTCAATCTTAGAAGGATCCACCATCACTCCTTCCTTAGAAACCACGTGCCCCAAGAAGGACACTGCATCTAGCCAAAACTCACACTTAGAGAACTTGGCATAAAGCTTTTTCTCCCTCAACATTTCCAATACAATTCTCAAATGCTCCTCATGTTCCTTCTTACTTTTAGAGTATATCAGTATATCATCAATAAACACGATCACAAAGAGATCCAAATATGGCTTAAAAATCCCGTTCATCAAGCTCATGAACGCAACAGGGGCATTCGTAAGACCAAAAGACATCACTACAAATTCGTAATGCCCATACCTGGTTCTAAAAGCAGTCTTTGGCACATCCGTTGCCCATATTTTCAATTGATGATAATCGGATCTCAAGTCAATCTTAGAGAAGACACAAGCACCTTGTAACTGATCGAACAAGTCATCAATGCGAGGAAGATGATACTTGTTCTTAATAGTTACCTTATTCAGTTGTCTGTAGTCTATGCACATCCAAAAACTCCCATCCTTCTTCTTCACAAACAAAACTGGAGCACCCCAAGGAGATGCACTTGGTCTAATGAAGCCTTTGCTCAACAACTCTTGAAGTTGGGCCTTTAACTCTCTTAACTCCGCGGGTGACATTCTATAAGGGGGTATAGAAATGGGGCTCGGTTCAAGATCGATGCAGAAGTCAATATCCCTATCTGGTGGCATACCAGGAAGATCTGCAGGGAACACATCCAAAAACTCACGGACTACCGAAACCGACTCAATCGAGGGTACTTGAGTAGTATCATCCTTGAGATGGGCCAAGAAAGCTAAGCACCCTTTACTAACCATTTTCTTAGCACGAAGAAAGGAGATGATACGCACCGGATTGGAAGTGTAGTCACCCTCCCACACTAACGGATCTGTCCCAGGCTTGGCTAACGTCACAGTCTTAGCATTACAATCCAAGATCGCAAAATTCGGAGAAAGCCAAGTCATACCCAGAATTACATCAAAGTCAACCATTTCTAAGATAACCAAATCTACATAAGTGTTGCTCCCCACAAAATTCACCAAACAAGACCTTTATACTTTTTCAACTATCACAGACTCACCCACCGGAGTAGAAACACGAATAGGCATGTCAAGTAATTCACAAGGTAAATTTAGACCATTAGCAAATGAAGAAGATACATAAGAAAATATGGATCCAGGATCAAACAATACAGAAGCCATGCAATCACAAATCGAAAGATTACCTGTGATGACAGCATCAGATGTCTCCTCTTCAGATCTCCAGGGAAAGCGTAACAATGGGCTCTCTCACCTGTCTGTCCGTTGCCCCTACCCTGTTGTGATGTAGTGGCTCCAATTTGCCCATCACCCCGGCCGTTTTGGTGACCACCATTACCTCGACCACCGCGTCCTCCAGAATGACGGCCTCTTCCATAACCACCTCTACCTCTAACCATTGGAGGTCTGTAACTCTGTTTTGGACAATACCTCTTAATATGTCCAATCTCCCCACATCCATAGCACTCTCTGGGTTCATGCATAGGTCTCTCAGAGAAGTGTTGACCGGTCTGAGGTGGACCCCCAACTACAGTTTGTAGTGAAGACTGAATTGGTCGGACTGAGTAACCTCCGGAACCCTGTCCTCTTGAGTAAGAACCATTAAACTCACCTCCCTTTCGAAACCTTTTTGATGTCGATGCCATGGTGAAGTCATCTGGCTTTACTCCTTCCCCCTCTATCACGAAGTCTACCACTTCTTGAAAGGATTTTGCCGTAGCCGCTACCTGTAAGGCTGAAATCCGCAATTTTGACCTCAACCCCTTCACAAATCGGCGAATCCGCTCTTGTGGACTGAAGCAAAGCTGCGTGGCATATCTGGATAGTGCGCGAAACCTAGCCTCATAAGCAGTAACCGACATCCTACCTTGTTCCAGACTTAAGAATTCATCTTTTTTCCTATCCCTCAAAGTCCGTGGGATATACTTCTCCATAAACAAGCTAGAAAATGATGCCCAAGTCATAGGTGTTGCCTCTGTCGGTTGACACTCACAACATGTGATCGCCACCACATTTTGGCGTTCCCTTGAAACTGATAAGTCACAAACTCAACACCAAACCGTTCTACTATACCCATCTTGTGTAGTAGCTCATGACAATCAACCAGAAAAATCGTAGGCATCCTCAGATTCAGCACCCTTGAAGACTGGAGGTTTCAATTTTAAGAACTTACTGAAAAGTTCATGCTGATCATTTGTCATTATAGGCCCCGTAGTCAGACGAGGAAACGTGCCTATCTCCAATGAGGCATCCATGCGGGGAGCCATAGTAGCCGCATGTTGTACCTCTGTAACCGGAGGTGTTGGTGCAGAAAACACTGGAGGTGCCTGACCCTGATCATATAACCCGCTAAGATAAGCAAGAACCTGATTGAGCATCTCTGGGGTAGGTTGGGGTGGCAATTCCTCATTTTGCACTTGTTCATCCTCCCTTTCCTCACCCTCTCTTACTACTTCCTCAGTCGGTAGAGGAGTCACCGCCCTAGCATCAGATGGACTAGGTGCTCGTCCTCTTCCTCTAGAGGACGTCCTCCCACGACCTCTACCACGGCCTCTTGACACTACTCTTCTTCCCTCGAGCCACAGCCCCAGTGGCTGGCTCAGACGTTTCTTGTCTTGTCCGGTGTCGTGTTGGCGCAGTCGTTGCTCTAGTTCTAACCATCTGCAAAATAGAGTGAAGATGGTCAGATACCAATTTGTATCACCTAGATACCAATTGGATTCAAGTAGTAGCACGAAAGAAAGGAAGAAAGAATGAATTTTCCTAAAGTCTTATAGCCTCTCAAAGAAAAGTAAAGGTGTCCTCCCCTACCGTTCCTTAAGACTCTACTAGACTCGTTCTTGTGTGATGAGACCAACGAACCTAATGCTCTGATACCAAGTTTGTCACGACCCAAAACGGGCCGCGACTGGCACCCACACTTCCCTCCTATGTGAGCGAACCAACCAATCTACACTCTAACATTTCAATATAATATCAACAGTAAATAATGTGGAAGAGTTAAACTCATTAAATAAAACCAATTCATTAACTTCTAAAATTCAACATCTATTATTTCCCAAAATCTGGAAGTCATCGCCACAAGAACATCTATGATCAAATGACTAAACTAAGAGTATTCTAAAAGCTAAAACAAGTAAAAGCTAGTCCATGCCGGAATTTCAAGGCATCAAGGCATGAGGAAGAAGATCCAGTCCAAGCTAGAAGCATTAGCTCACCCTGAAGATCCGGTGTAACGAAGACTGGCTAGAATTACTGTTGAGTTGAAGACGACGGCACGTTTGCTGCACTCCACAAATACAAAGAAGAAAACATAAAGTAGGGGGTCAGTACAAACACAGTACTGAGTAGATATCATCGGCCAACTCAAAATAGAAAACAATATATATACCAAGTAATATCATAAAATCAACTATGATACTCAACATGTAGCAGCAACAAGTACTATATCATTAACAATTACCGTCAAGTTCACACATGAGGACTCAAGCCTCAATACCATACTCATTTGGGAATTAGATTCATTAGATTGAGTATATTAGCATCTTTCAAGATTCATTATCTTTATTCCCCTCGTGTCGGTACGTGACACTCCGCTCCATATACTATCCTGGTGTCGGAACGTGACACTCTGATCCTCATTCTATCTTGGTATCGGAACGTGGCACCTGATCCATATACTATCCTGGTGTCGGAACGTGACACTCCGATCCTCATATACTATCCTGGTACCGGAACGTGGCACCCGATCCATATACTATCCTGGTGTCGGAACGTGACACTCCGATCCTCATATACTATCCTGGTACCGGAACGTGGCCCCGAATCCTCATTCTATCCTGGTACCGGAACGTGGCAACCCGATCCATATACTATCCTGGTGTCGGAACGTGACACTCCGATCCTCATATACTATCCTGGTACCGGAACGTGGCACTCGATCCCCTAATCTCACCACTTTCGTTCATCAAGCCTCTTCTTTTATACCAAGGCATCATCATTAACAAAGTAGATTAGGGTTTCTTTTCAAGATTTGGGATTCAATAGCTTCATCATGCTTATTTATTCACAATTACATAATCATATTCATGCAAGTATACAATTAAGCACATAGCAGGGTTTACAATATTATCAATACATATCATTCGCTATTAAGAGTTTACTACGAATAGCATGAAAACCATAACCTACCTCCACCGAAGATTCGTGATCAAGCAAGAATTTCCCAAGCTTTGTGTTTTTCTCTCGTTCGATCCTCTCTCTAGCGTTTCTCTTTCCTTCTCTTTGTTCTTTCTATTTTCTTTATCAAACCTTCTTTCTTTTACCCTAATTAGTATATAATTAAGAATAAAAGATGGCAATAATAACCCACTAATTAACTTAAGGTTACCTCTTTTAACCCCCAAGTAATTAGACTATTACCTTAACCCTCTAACTTTATAATTAAGAAGGAATAGTCCAAAACGTTCCTTAAAACGTGTAAAGAATCCGACCCAAACTGGGATTACGCAACCTGTGACGGCCCGTCGTGCCTGCGACGGTCCGTCCTGCAGGTCGTTGCAAAGTTCAGAGACTGGATTTCCACTGAAGAATCTGTGACGGTCCGTCCTGTCATTCCGTCACGAAGTTCAGAGAGTTGATTTTCAGTACCCAATTTCAGAATTTCTAAGTGTTTTTAAACGAGACCCTGCGACGGTCCGTCGTGCCCAAGACGGTCCGTCGTCTAAGCCAGTTTTTCAGAAATAAAATCTGCTGCTCAAAACGACTAAACAGGTCGTTACAAAGGGGATCCCCTTTCGACAGAAACATACATTGTTTTTGTACATGGTTAAACTTACTTTTTTTTGTAGCTTCTTCACGTGCTTAATTTTTTTTCATCTTTGAACCCTTTAATGAAAATTCTGACTCTACTACTAAATGTTCAATTTGCTCCATACTTAACTGTATTACCTACAAATCTACAAGTCCAAGTTCATTTAACAATGTTGCTCTTGCTACCCGAAAATACGGCCTAATAGTCAATCAACTGAGTTGAGAATCACGAGTCAAAACAACTAATTTATTGCTGTTATTCTAAGCTTCAATAGAAGAAATTAGACAGTTTTTGTTGTGTGGCACGTACACGTGGAATTAATGACATGTTAGCTGTTTGACCCGAACACTAGTTATAAAAATAAAATTAAAAACTAGTTAACCCAATTTTCCAATTTTTGATTAAAAACACCGATGGCATGTGTAATTGATTGTATTTGTACCTAATTAGAAGATGTTTCTTTTATTTATTTTTCTTTGTCACTTTTGCTTATTTTGCTGACCTTTCAAAATGGAAAAATTACGTGAATTAGTACATTTTAATAAATAATTATTGATTTTAGTAATATTTTTTATTTATCATCATTTATGGTAATACTATGTTAAATCTGTAATATGCATTAAAAGTGAATTATGTATGTAATATATATGAATTATATGTGTTTTTAAAAATATATTATTTTTTGTTTGGTTAAATTTGACACATTGTATTATAATTGTATTAAAAAGTGTGATAAATTAATTATGTATCATTAAAATTTGATTATATGTGAACAAAAATTATTTGTTGTAATATGAATTAAATTTGTATTATAATGAATTAAAAAATGATCAAATGAAAAAAAATATATTATTGCTATAAATGATAAATATTTTTTTATTATAGTATATTTATATAAGTTTCCCTTTCAAAATTTGCTTATTTTAAAAAAATAGAGTATCTTTTAACTTATTAGAAATAGCTCAAAATATCATCCTTTACATTACTTATTAAATAAATTGACACATTTCAATAAGACTTGATAATAAATAAAGCACTACTTAAAATATATAAATGTTGATATATTATATAGTTCGATTAAACATGCAATAACAGATCATAATTATTTTCTTGATATATATTTTTGAAAAATCTTATAATTTATTTTAAAAAATACATAGAAAAATTATATATTTATCAATTTGATTCATTTTTCCCCCTTTTTTACTTAATACCAAAAAGAGCAAAGGTGATTGTTAAACTTTTCTTGGTAAGTGGAAAATCATTTTGATTAAATTTTTTAAAGTATAAATATGTTAAATAAAATAATATTTATTAATTCAAAATCAATTAGACAAATGATCACATACTCAACTTTTTTTTTAAGCAAGAGACAGTATAAATGTTTTTTTGTCTACTGCCAAACAAATTTATTTTTTTTCCTTCTATATGGGACAAAATTCTTTTCATTTTTTATTCACAACTTAAACAAAAGTTCATGGAATCAAATTCAATTATACACAATAAAGAAAATTCAATAATTCCCTCCCTTAATAGTTAATAAGGTATGATGATATATGTTTAAAAAAAATATGTAAAAAAGAAAAGTGGTATTTCTAGAAATTTTACATATATATATATATATATATTATATATATATATATATATATATATATATATATATATATATATATATATAAGATGTACTTAGTTAATTGACAAGTTATATTCTTAAATTGTTAGAAATTATTATATCTAAACAACATACATAAGTCACATAATTAACTCTTAATCATCTTTGATTTTCGTTATTGTAATTTTAGTTATGAACATTGCCTGATATTATGACATGAGTAGAGAATTCTAGTGTTATAATATCCTCCTTTAAATTGCTAACACTTTACATAAGAGTTTAACAAGTATACATTCTTTGACTATGTTATATAGAACTTATGAACCATTTGAAGTATATATATACCTTAGAGTTTTGTTCTTGTAATCAAATACTATCTTATTATGAGAATGAGTTGAGTTATTTGATCATGTTTGATTAGTTGTGTATAAATTTATTTATTTTCGTTGATTTAAAATCTTGAGATTTTTTTATTTTTCATATAAAGTTTTCTATATGAAGCTTGTCCTTAGTTGTATATATTCACCATTCCTTTGATGATCTTTGTTGCAAACAAATTTTAAAGGAACATAAAAAATTTAATAAAGATTGTGAATTCTGTTGAATTCTTAATTTTACTATGCTAAGATTTTTTCATGATTCAAGGATCGTGTATGGCTTATTTCTCGAACTAAGATGATTTACATTTGACTTCCCTATATGAATAATTCATCTCCTAAGATTTATCCATAATTTGAGGACCGGACTTATCTTTTGAACTAGGATGATTTAGATTTGACCTCTCTATATGAATAATCCATCTCATAAGATTTTTCTATGATTCAAGGGCCGTTTATGGCTTATTTCTCGAACGAGGATGATTTAGATTTGACATCTCCATATGAATAATCCATCAATTTGTAGAGTATTCGAGATCTTTATCTCTTTATGGAACTCTCTATATGAATAATCCATCAATTTGTGGAGAATTCGAGATCTTAATCTCTTTATGAAATTTTTGAGATGTTTTTAAGAGATTTAGTATCCGTTATATATGAATTATCCATGAATTTGTGGAGTATCCGAGATCCTGATCTCTTTATGGAACTATCTATATGAATAATTCATCAATTTGTAGAGTATTCAAAATTGTGATCTCTTTATGGAATTGTTGAGATTCCTTTTAAGAAAATTTAGTATCCGTTATATAGGCATAAACTGGGATTTAGAGTTGACTAGCCTCCAAAAATACTAATTTGAGTTGAACACAATTTGCAGAATCCAACTCAATTGAATCGCATCTTGCAAAGTCCCACAAAATTTCATTATTTACATTCTTACAATTGTATTTCTAAGTACATCTAACATAATATCTCTTGATTTAGTTCAGTTAATTGTGGCAATTTCACTAATAACTAGTTGTCTAACAACATTATATGACTTCACGAAAGATGTCAATATTTTTTATGAAACATAACACTCTCAATCCTTATTATTATCGCTTGATTATTGGGATGTATAAATTATATATAAATGTCAAAGATTTTGATCAAATTAAATTTTTTTAAAGTAAGTTTGGAGTTAAAAAATATTTAGAATACAATTTTTTGATGTACGTTGATAAATAAATTCATTTTTCTTTCAATTTTACTTGTTTATCATTTCAAATATAGATCTTTCAATTTTGCTCATCACTTTCAACATATCAAGAAAAAACAATTTTTTCTTCATAATTTACCCTTAGCATTAACCACTTAATTTCTAAATCATTTTTCAAGACCAATATTAAACATTAATTAGTAAGAATAGTACGATAAAATAATTATATCAATTATTATTTATTAATTAATGTTTCAAATCCAACTATAACAACTAAAAATAAGCATAAAAAGTATATTATATAAATATGCCAAATTTTATATAAAAAAAAATACTAATCATCCCACCACCATTTTAATAGGAATAAAATAATCTTAATTATAACTAATAGCTCAAATCAAATATGAATGGACTTATTATTATAATATACCACGTATCAAACACTCACTTGTGGAAATTATAAACAAACAATAGGGACATTTATGTAAATTCACATACACAGAGTGCCGCACAGAAAGCCCTAGCTGATGTGCTCTCACCACTATAAAAAGTCCCTTCATACCTCACTTGAAACCCTACTTGTGGTTTGTGTTGTTATTCTCTAGACGCAGCCAGGGTTTTAGCAAAGCTCAGAAAAGGTTAGGTCTAATGTATTTCTCTTCATTTTTTTGAGTTTTTGTTTCATATTATATGATATTGATGCGAAAACCTGGTTATAGATTTGTGTTTTGATACTAATTTGTGAAAACTAGTATGTATTTCTCTTAAGATTGAATTTAGATTTAGATTGATGAGGAATCTGGTAATAGATTTGTGTTTTGTTACTGATATGTGAAAATTAGTATGTGTTTCTCTTAGATTTGTTCATCGTATGTTCATGATATGAGATCGAATTTTGTTTTAGATTGTATGAAATTGAAGCGAAAATCTGTAATAGATTTGTGTTTTGTTAGTAATTTGTGGAAACTAGTATGTATGTCTCTTAGATTTGTTCATCATGTTGATTATATGAGTTTTGAATATTACGTGACTTTCGGTTTAAGTTGAGGCTAAATCGTCATAGATTTTTCTTTGTTTTATGTTGAAGATATGTGATTTGTATGTTCATAGGATTTCCAGTTGAAGTTATAACATAGTCGTTAGTGTTTCTCTGAGATTTGTCTATGTTATGTTGAAGAGAAGATATGTGATTTGTGAATATATTTATGGAATTTTCAGTTTTAAGTTATGGGAGATGAGTGTGTTACTCTGAGATTTGTTTATTTTTGTTGAAGATGTATGATATGAAATTGTATGAGCTTATTCGTTCAATTGTTTACTCGTTAATGGCTTTATAAATTATATTTTGTTGATTCTGAGGTTGAATCGTCATGATTTGCGCCTTTATCTGAGTAAAAGCCCTGTTTTGTTCGAGGTTGATGCTTTAATACTTGCTGAATTGTGTCTTATCTATGCCGGTGTATCTCAGATCTGTTGATTTTTTTGAAAAGATTTGCTCTTTATTAAGTAGGTCAATAGCGGGTGTATAGTGGATCTATTAGTTAATAATGTTGGTTTTAAAAAATCTTTTATTGAGTATAAGCAATATGCTTAACGAAGTAAGAAATTCTGCTGATTAATAATGAATGGTTCTAAGAATCTTTCATTTGAATGTATGCTTTCAGAGTAACAAAACTATCAATTTCTTTGGTTTGCATTTAATAGTACATCTGTTAATCTTAGTCTGACATTTGGATCGAATAACCCATGTGTTTCTTACCATGACTGGTGTTCTGTTCAGTTTTAAGACATCATGGGTAAAGAGAAGATTCATATCAGCATTGTTGTCATTGGACATGTCGACTCTGGAAAGTCGACCACTACTGGTCACTTGATCTACAAGCTTGGTGGTATTGACAAGCGTGTGATCGAGAGGTTTGAGAAAGAAGCAGCTGAGATGAACAAGAGGTCCTTCAAGTATGCATGGGTGCTTGACAAGCTTAAGGCTGAGCGTGAACGTGGTATTACCATTGATATTGCCTTGTGGAAGTTTGAGACCACAAAGTACTACTGCACTGTGATTGATGCTCCTGGACACAGAGATTTCATCAAGAACATGATTACTGGTACCTCTCAGGCTGACTGTGCTGTCCTCATCATTGACTCCACAACTGGTGGTTTCGAAGCTGGTATTTCCAAGGATGGACAGACCCGTGAGCACGCATTGCTTGCTTTCACCCTTGGTGTCAAGCAAATGATTTGCTGCTGTAACAAGGTCTGTTTTATTTTAATTAGTTATGTTAATTGAAAAGTGCTGTTCTTACGTTTTGCTAATTATGTTGTATGCCTTCTGCAGATGGATGCTACCACCCCCAAGTACTCCAAGGCTAGGTACGATGAAATTGTCAAGGAAGTTTCTTCCTACCTCAAGAAAGTAGGATACAACCCTGACAAAATCCCCTTTGTCCCCATCTCTGGTTTTGAAGGAGACAACATGATTGAGCGATCAACCAACCTTGACTGGTACAAGGGCCCAACCCTACTTGAAGCTCTTGACCAGATTAATGAGCCCAAGAGGCCCTCAGACAAGCCCCTCCGTCTTCCACTTCAGGATGTCTACAAAATTGGAGGTATTGGAACTGTACCTGTCGGTCGTGTTGAAACTGGTGTCATTAAGCCTGGTATGGTTGTCACTTTTGGTCCAACTGGTCTGACCACTGAGGTTAAATCTGTGGAGATGCACCACGAGGCTCTTCAGGAGGCACTTCCTGGTGACAATGTTGGGTTCAACGTCAAGAACGTTGCAGTTAAGGATCTTAAGAGAGGTTACGTTGCCTCCAACTCCAAAGATGACCCAGCAAAGGGTGCTGCTAGCTTTACTGCCCAAGTTATCATCATGAACCACCCTGGTCAGATTGGAAACGGATATGCCCCAGTGCTCGACTGCCACACCTCCCACATTGCTGTCAAGTTTGCTGAGATCTTGACCAAAATTGACAGACGTTCTGGTAAGGAACTTGAGAAGGAGCCCAAGTTTTTGAAGAATGGTGATGCCGGTATGGTTAAGATGATTCCCACCAAGCCCATGGTTGTTGAGACCTTTGCTGAGTACCCACCATTGGGACGTTTTGCTGTGAGGGACATGCGTCAGACTGTTGCTGTTGGAGTTGTCAAGAACGTCGACAAGAAAGACCCTACTGGTGCTAAAGTCACCAAGGCTGCCCAAAAGAAGAAGTGATGTGTTTTTGATGAGATTCTGCATTGATGAACTAGTTTTGTTTAATTGCATTAGCTATTTTCAATTTTTTTTGAACATTTTACCAGTCATAGATATGGCTCCCGAAGCTTTTGTCATGGTTCTCTAGCCTCTTTTGAGGATAGTGGAGTTATTGAGCAATTTGGTTTGATCCAGGTTGCTTGATGAGCAGTGACAAAAGCATCTCGGATGCCTCTCTCTACTGTCTGGTTTTTATAGCGAATTCCCAGATGAGATGCTGAAACGGTTTTAATATGTTATGCTTTTTATGTTATCTTTTATCCTGCATTATCTTCCTTCTATCATTTTGGTTTGAGATGTGTTCATTGCTAGGTGTTCTCTCTGTGTCATTTGAGATTTGCCATTGCTTAACCGTTTTGCTTTCATTGTTTATGCATTTTTCAAATGAATTTCTTATACGTCACTTTATAATTTTCGATTAGACAGGTTACAGTTTTATAATATGGACATACTTGTTAAAAGAGTAAGTCTTGAGTTTGTATTGTCTTCAATTGAATTTCTTAAATGTTTCTCTTGTTTATGTGTGATTTATAATTCCAGAATCTATCCTCCCCAGTCCAATTAAATTTCTTAGGCACTATGCTTCAATTTTACATGACAATTTGAGAAATTGTTTCTTTCATTGATCTATACGCAGCTGTTGTGGGGTTTTTACTTGCTCAAAACTGTTTGGTTCTTTATACAGAAAGACTATCAGAATATTCATTTTAATTGTTGTTTTAATCCTTTTTACATCTATTAAGAAAATAATAAATACAAGGTATAATTATTTTGAGTTATCCTAATTCTTACCTGTTTCTCTTTTTGGAGCATCGAGCAATATTTTTTTTTAAAAAAAGGAACTACTTTAATGTTGAAGGGTATAATTGAAAACAATTGCTAGCTTTAATCTTGAAGTTCTCAAGTAACAATTATTTTGGGACAATTTTGAGCTAAAATACAGATAGCGGGATAAGTAATTGCAAAATTCATATCAACATGAGTTGTAGTTATGGTGAAATAGTTGAATCTTCTTCAACTTTTTGGAAGCATTACCCCAAATATGAACACTGCAATGCGCCGATCCAAATTTAATTGAATGTTAACCTCATTAGAAGGTTGTTACACAAATCTAAGCCAAAATATATCAGTCCCCAAAAGTACATAAACAAAAACTAAAAGAAAAACCAAATTAAGTACTTTTTTTTTTCCAAGTTAGAATCAAGCAGCCTTTGCTGTACAAGACAAACAAAGATCACAAAGAAGAGCAACAATAAGATCTGAATCAGTTTCATTTATTTTCTCTCTAAACTCTCTTTCATTGCTTCTCACTTGATCTGTTTTCCATTTTCCTCCCATTTGAACTCTTAGCTTTTTCATAGCCTCTCTTCTTCCAATGTGATCCGTCATCCTACAATTTGAATAGAAGAAAATAATCTTATAATCATACGCGAATCAAATAGACTATAAAGTCATAATTCCAAAAGTACAATAACGCTAAATGCTGAAAACTTTAATAATTAAACTCAACAAATTTAAATCCTGAATTCATCTCTGCAACTGATATACATATTTCAGTTCAAATAAACTATCTACGGTCTAGACATATAAAAAATACAATTAGATCTCTCCTAATATTTCACCTTATATATCAAGTTTTTGAAACTAATATTTAGTCTATATTATATATTATATGTTTTCCTATAATAACATTTCACTATACCAATCAGGAATATATAGACAAACAGCTAAATATTTACAAAACCTATACATTTAACCAAAAAAATAAATACAATAAATATTCACAAAGAAATGTATTTAACGTCATAGATACTACCACTTCATATCCTTATCCTGTGATTCAAAACTCATAAAATTTAAATCTTAAATCAGTCAGGAGCCAGAAACATATAATACACAAACAACTAAATATTCACAAAACCTATACGTTTAACCAAAAAAACTACACTAAATATTCACAAAAAGGTACATTTGACAACGCTATCCTAGGATTCAGAATTCATAAAATTTAAATTTTGAAATCGAGAAAAATTACTCTTTGGATAGAGGAAGAGGACGTGTGATCCCTGCAAGACAAATTGGGAGTCCATTATTTGCTTGATGATTTAAATTGGATGATGACATTTTTTTTTCTTGAAAGAGAAGATGGAATTTTTTTTCTTAGATTTAAAGATAGAGAAGGAACGAAAAATTAAAAAACAGAGAAAAAACAGAGAGGAAGGTAAAGCATTAAAAGCAGATATAAAGGACCTTTCATTTTATTTACTTATAGTGGGCACAAAAGGGGAATAGTTTATATTAGTTACGTAATATTATGACGGGATAATTAAGATCTTTCATTTTTAATGAGAGATTTTAAGTTTGAGTTTTTGAGAATGAAGACAATTATCTTATTAGAAGCGTTTTGTGGCTTGAACTCGCGTTGTGGAACCTGAGCTCCGCGATGACTCCTAATCTATTATACAAGTAACGTGATTTCGATTTAAATAGACTTCATTATGATCTCCACTTTTCAGAGAGCGAATAAAATTTAAATTTAAATTTAATGATTCATTTTTTATATTTAAATCGTTGCATTGGTTATACTAGTGTAGATGTGAATTTTAAAATCAAAGCTAGATTTAAAATATAAAATTTAAAATTTGATTCATAGATTCGTATAGTGGTCTTTTAAGTTAATAATTAGTATTATAGGGAGTTTTTAGCCTGAGGATACCCCTTTGCCCTTACAAAGTTCACTTAACTCTAGAAAACTATATTACTCTTAAATAAAATAATTGAGTACATAATTAACATTAAATTTTTATTTTATGATGTTCAATATTGTAATTTAACTAATTTATACGTAAGCAATAATGCTAATGAAAAGAGAAAGTGCTCATAATTAAGATTTTCTTTTCTCATTTTCATAGCTCAATCACATGCCTAGAATATATTTACATATTCTACAATCCATCTCAAAATATTAGTCACATTTTAATTTTATTAATTTTGGAGCAAAATTAAATTATATTACTTAATATCTCAGATAATTAAAAATTATATTTAAAAAATCTATTACGTCATAATTCTTCCCATATAGTAAAAAAATATTTTGATATAGTGATCAAAATTCAAGTATGTTAAATCTTGAGAAACAAAGAATAATATATTCTATGAATTTCTAATTCTATTATGATGTGTGTGTATAGTTATTTTTAGTGGAATAATAACAATTTCGTGATAAAAATAATTAAATATATAAACATTTTGGGTGATGGGATTTTAAAGCATATGATATATTGAATCCATGGGGTCCAAGCATGATGAATGTAGGCTTTATTTACCAAAATAATTGAACTTTATTATATATATATATAAATAAAAAAAAAAAGATTCCATTTCCAGGCCATGCCTTCTTGTCACAAAAACAATTTCATTCCAAATCTTTTAATTTCCCCCTATACCACAATAATTCCGGTACAAATTTTTTAGAAATCTAACGCGGGTGGCTCGACAGTGTTACGAAAAAACATACATTTTTTGCCCCTAAATTTAAGGGGTCTCATTTTTAATAATAATAGGTTATAAGTTATTTTTTTAAAAGAAATATTGAATACTATTTGTAGAAAAAGTAAAGTTTTCATGATAATGAAGAAATTATTAGAAGAAATTTGACATATTTGGAGTACTATATCACGAAAAATAATTTAAAATAAGAATAGTCATATTATCAATTGAAAACTAGAATAAATCAATTATATAAAAGTTATTAATAATTCAAATTTAAGGCCCCCTTTGATTTCTGCTTTAGGCCACTAATATGCTTGAGCCGCTCCTGATCTCACGTAAAGAAATCAAGGATTTATTGATAGTATTGATAGGTTAATCAATACCTATTACTAGGGGTGTACATGACCGGGTTGGTTCGGGTTTTTCAAATATCAAATCAAATTATTTGTGTCGATTTTTTGAATTTATAAACCAAACAAAACCAATAAAACTCAGGTTGTTCAACTTCGGGTTTTTTCAGGTTTCTTCAGATTTTTTGGATTTTTTTTTATTTTCGAGTTTTTTCGATAAAGTATAAAAACATATAATTTACTTACACTTCAAATATTTCTTTAGTCCTACCAAAATGCAACTATCTAAGTTATTTCTCAAGAAAATAATAAAAAATATGATATAACTAATGACACTAATATATCCAAAAATAATAGTAATAATAAAATCGCGTAAAACAAATATTTTGCAAATTAATAAGTCATAATGAAATTGATCATAATTTAAAGTACTAAATCATGCTAAAATAAGTTTAGTAAGTATTAGTTATATGACTAAATATTAAAAGAAAGTAAAATTAGATCATATATTTTAATTGTCTACATTATGTAAAACTAAAATACAAATATTTAATATTATTGTCATTCTTAGGGTGTTGAATTAATTTTCTTTTTGTATTAGGATTTAATTTGATATTTTTCTTAAACTTTATTATGATTACCAACATGTATAGACTATAATCTTATTAGATCATTAAGAATTCTAACTTGCAAACATGAAATAATTATATTTAAAGATAAAAACTATGAAAAAATATTAGAGATATTTAAAAATTATATCAAAGTAAGTATTTTTACGTATAAAATAAAATTTTAAAATTATATGTTTGGTCTCGGGTTGTTTTTTTTTAGTTGAAACCAAACCAACCCAAATATAATCGGATTTTTTTTCCAACACCAAACTAAGTCAAACCAAACCACTAGTCGAATTTTTTTTTGGTTTGACTCGATTTGCGATTTGATTCGATTTTCGGTTCGGTTTTGTACATTCCTACCTATTACTACTATGATAATAATAATAATACTTACGCAATTATAAATAATCTAAATCCTAGTTGTACTATAATTCTAATAATAATCCTAGTTGTAATATAATCTTAATCATAATATGATTATAGACCAAATATAATCCTAATTAACATAAGTAGTCTAATCCTAGTGCGACTCTAATTCTACAGCAGTGTTGTAAACTCGTCTGTCGGCTTCGTTGGACCTATTCCTTCGACATGTTTCAATCTTCAGTTTCTCTCTTCATCAACACTTGTTGTAGACATGTTAGTCAACTGCGTTGGACCTGTTGTTTTGACATGTTCCAATCGTCAATTTCCTTCTTCTTCAACAGTTTTATCATATTCTTCTTTTGTGTGTGTGGAGAGTAATCGTGATGCCTCTTTATGATTGACGTTTTTAGAATGGAGTCGAAGGCATGCGGGGTTGGAGTGTACATCGATCAATTTGATTTATTAATTTTTTATTTTTAAATAGGTTAAATCAACAATAAAATTAGTAAGATATTTTTATTGATTTTGGTCTTTAACGATTCATGTTTCGATTTAACTAATTAAAAAAATACTTATAAACAAATAAATGATTTCTCGAATAATTTGATACGACAAGATAATAATGTAACTTTGCAGAGAATTCATAAAATAGAAACAATAATAACTAACATGAAAAGAACTATATAAGTGCAACACAAAGAGAAAAAAAAATTAAGAAAGAAGGATCTTACTTTAGGTTTTAACATTTTGTATAACTTTAAATAATGAACTCAAGATCGCCGTGAAGTGTGAATGGAAGGCTAAAGAATAAAGACGATAACTTGTAAAGTAATGAGATTAATATTTAATATTTATGTAATAATAGAGAGTAGTAAATTATTACCTTCTTAATAGCTTATAAAATCAATAAACCAATATTCAAAAATCAAAACCAAATAAATAACTCGATAATTTTTAAGAGAAAACCGTTAAAAACTCGTTAACCAATAATAGTATGTAATACCTATTGATGGATAACATGTTAATCCAATGACTAACATGTTAATCCAATGAATGTTTAACATGCAATATATGTTAAACATTTCAGAACTCTTATATGCTGCGAACATGAATTGTTTCGACTGAATAATATATATCAAAAGACTAATATATCATCAACCAGCATAAGAAACACAATATTTTAGATGAAAATCATCCTCCTATGTATGAACTCAAATCCAGTGATTTGTGTCAGTCACACGGTTGTATAGTATGAGAAATCATATTTAACATGAACAGAACAGTCACGGCTTAAAAAATAAGGTCATGATGGCATATAGGCTATCAATGATAGGTAAACAAACACAGAATAAAAGTAGATAAGTAACAGAAGTAAAGTCTTAAAAGTCATACTTCCATAAATCAACACATAAATTCAAAAGAATACAGTTACAACCCGAAAAATCCAGTGACATGAGTAAGAGAATTCGAAATTAATACAATAGTCCGAAAGATAATGAAAGGAAATAAACAAGATAGAGACGTCCAGAAGCTGTGAGAAACCAAGCAATTACATCCAGGAACTTCGATATATTGACAACTCAAAACTAGGATCACTTACCGCTAGTATTGGGCTCTGAACCTGCACAACAAAGGGGTAGAAAACAAGGGTGAGTAACAAAAGAACATGTGAACTCAGCAGCAGCAACGACTGACCCTTGAATAAGCGATAGCGAGGGTTAGGAAAGAGTAGTAGCTAAAGACGATATCCAATTAAGTTTAAAAGCAATATCTGAAACCAGCTACACTCATAGATTTCCACAATAAGCTCAAACCATAGAACACCAGCTATTTAAGACAACTCAACCAACAGAGATAAAAATAAGCCACTTTCATAAAGTGGCTCGATATTAACGGAAATTCTTTTGTACAACAAGGGTCATTCCATCCCTACTGTAAGGGTCAAGGGGATATTAGTTGTATTGGTTGTAAGCTTGACTTATCATGACAAAATCACTGTATACATGTGCTTAGCCTCTCCAATATCCTCTACATATATTAGAGTGTCTTGATCTACCACTGGTACTTCACCATCCAAACTTATCTTTCCTAAATCTTCACTTGGTCTTCCAGTTTCTCATCTCAACAGTTTCAGAATATTAGGTATTGGTAAGGATTTTACTGAAGCCTTGTGAACTTATGAACTAATTTAACTACAGAAATGCAGAAATAAAGCTGCTTCCGCCACAATGAATTAACTTTCAGGACATTGTTGTTGTTCACCTACCGTAAAGGATATTTAAGGGAATGTGCTAACATGTAAGACATTCAATGTAGCTTTTGGATATCAGCGGAACTTCTTTCATTCATTTTCATGTAAGGGAAATGAGAAATGACCAAACAAAAGAATAAAAAAATATGAATGTTGTAACAGTAATATCACAAGGCATTTCCTTTCACATCTCAAAGTAATATCAAACTCGTAGATCTCTTCGTAACAGAAACTAGTCCTATAAGGACAAAACTAATGAAATGAACATGGTAATCATATAAGACATTTCAATGTAAGACAAACATGGCATGCCAATAGGCTTGATATCAACGAAACTGCTTTTGTACAACAAAGGTCACTCCCTCCCTACTATAAGTCCAAAAAGAAGTTCAAAAAAAGTTATATGTATATATCTAAGTTCAAAGTAAATGCTAGTATTAAAAGAAGTACAAATATGTAATACCTGTTGACAGTCTACAAAAGTCGCGGCCATTGAGGCCACTCATAGGAAAACAATTTGTATTTTTGGGTCTTTCGCCAAGCTTCTCCAAAATCATATACAAGTTCTACCGTACGCGTGGACACATCACAAGCAATAACTTTTCCTCTTATTTGCAAATACAAGATGTACGGAAGAGCAGGATGAAAAACCATGTTGTGAACCTCCATACCAAGATTACTGCCTCCTCCAAGTCCAAAATCCTCTGAACATTTCTGAAATACATAAGTAACATCTACAACATACTTGCAAACCCATACTGTATTATCTCGACTACGAAAATTGCTGAGTCGCCAACAAGTGATGATGTTCAAACGATTATAAGCAAAACAGAGTTCCCCGCCTGTAAAACCAAGACAACAACTATTGGAATAGTTCGGTGTCCTCCATTCAGGTAATACGTAAGCCCAAAAACTCTTTTCTACACTATCAAAAACAGTAATTCGTTCTTCATTATTATCAAGCCAAAAGAATACTCCATCGACTACACCAGACGAGGATGAGGAGATCTTATCCCTGGAAGGGTACAATTGCAAAGGTACATCCAGAATTTGTTTATTAGCAGTCCACACATTAGTCTCTGAAGAGAAACTTTCAATTATTAAATAATACTGGAGCTCATGCCAAGTACTCGGAGGTGTTTTATAACGAACTATAGTAAATGAGACAGAGTTATCCTCATCTACCTTACAAGTGAATCCAACATATGGATCTTTCATACATATTTGAGTTTTAGGGAGATCCAAACGCTGCCTTGTGGCAGGGTTATAAACATAATAAACCCTCTGCCTGCTTCTAAGCTTATTGCAGAGGAGAAAACCATTGGATGAAGAAATAATATACACTCTCTCCCCGATGAAATTGATTGATTTATCCAAAATAGCACCGACTAAAAGTGGTGATTCCTTCGATGAGAAGAAAAAACGACTTTGGGAACGTCGCTCTACACAAAAAAAACCAATTTGATAGGGTTTAGGCCACCGTAGACGATTACGGTAAATTTCAGCAATAACCTTTTGCCAGCTCTTTGATACGCATTCAAACTTAGCTAGCGATTTTAGAGGCAAGCGATTCAATATATTGATTACGATTTCCTCAGAAACAAACAATTTGTGTTGACAATTCATTCTAATAATACCTGCAAACCTGATCACTTAAGCATCTATAGATTCGAATTTTCCCCTTTACCAGAGTTGTAATCAGCCTCGGACTCAACAGAAGGAGTAGATCACCTACCTCTACCTCTCTCCAAAGTGTGGCAGCTGGGTCTTGCTCGCTTAGGAGGAAGAGAGGAATCTCTTGGCTTTAGGCTAATTGAAGAGAAACGATTGATTTTGGGAAAGAAATATTAGATGGGAAAAAGTGAAACCCCTCCCCTTCAATGTGAAAACTATTCTATTTTTCACGAATTCTTCTTCACATTAATGAGTAAAAACAAATATGGAAGTAAATGATAGATTATATCTTGATTTCTAACTAAAATGGGTTGAAGGGTATAATAACTTTTTTGTAGATGCATTAAAGTCTCTGGAATCAGAAATTACAAGGTAAAATGCACCAGTAAAATAGGTAATGATAAAAGGAGGAGGTGAGTAGCTTAAAAGAAATTGAGAGAGAAAGAGTGTCCACGTGAACTTCCCCCTTTCCAAATGCAATCCCCACGTGAACAATCAAATAGCCTGTTGCGCAATGCTCCACTCGTGATGCTTCTGCCTACCGTTTTGCCAACTTTACCCTTCTTCACGTGAACTTCCCCCTTTCCAACCGTTATACCCAAGTATTTTAGGAGGAATAACCTTTCTAGAAGTCATATATGGCAGTCACATATGCTTATCTTGAGTGGCATCCCAATCAATATTCTCATTCACAACATTACTCCCTTCCTGGAAAGCAACCTTGCCCTCGAGGTTGGACTCAACGAGATCCTCTGTAGTAAGAACACTCAGATTCATAGGTGTCACATGTTGTCCAAAGTGCCAATAACATAGAAATATGGAAAATAGAATAGATTTTTGGAGACTCGGGAAGTTCCAAGCAATAATGAACGGGGCCAATGCGTTTTCAATCCTGATAGGGCCCAAAATAACGCCTCCCAAGTTTATGATCTCGCTGCAAGCGTAGAGTATTTTGTATGGATGGTTTGAGTTTGCATACACCCAAATCTAGGAAACAAATGTTATGTACTTTAAAGATCAAATTATGAGTTCTTCTACTTCTACTAGAGCACACTAAACATGTCTTATTGTTCATATCTTGGTCGCCCTGACTCTCCTAAAACTTAATGGTAGTAGGGCTGAATAACAATGTTGAACTACGAAAATGCAAATACTTAGACGAGGGGTTGGGTTGTGAATGAGACATTTTTATTAGATCCTGTATTACCCTTGATACAACCCAATAGCCCAAGACAATCTTCAATAGTGGTGGAATGCCAACAATCTATAGGTTTGGGGGAGTAATTACATTAACTATGAAACATCGTCATTAAGAACATCATCATGCCAGCCACACAGCTGTATAGTATGAGAAATCATAATCGGAATGAATAGAACAAAAACATGGGCCCACAACTTGAGCATTATAAAAACGACGCAACAAAAATACAGTTCCCATTACGTCTGCTTCAAACAGATACTGCAAAAACTAGGGGGAACTGTCAAAAATCATAATTTTACTTCCATCCCATTTGCTTAACCGTTACTTGGCAAGATGATCTCCAACATGTTTTGTTCCCTGTAAACATGTTGGATGATGAGGTCAACCAACTAGTTAATCATGTTACAACTCCATGTGCATCTAGAGATATGTCAACGAGAGTGAAGCCATGGCTGTCTCCAAGCTATAATACTTACAACAAGGCTCTACTTCAACATTTACGTTGTTCATAATTAGTAAGTGTTTGGACAATCCGAGTATAATTTCAACTTTGAAGTTACGGAAAACACCACCAATGCCTCCATTTAAAGTATCACCAATGCTATGTGGTGATTATGAAAAAGGTACTGGTCGCGAGTAAGCCATGGGAAATTCTGATAGACATTATATATTTAAAATGTTTCTCAGAGTATATTTCTATATTATGTTAGTACAAAATCACTATAAATGCGTGAATATGTGCTAACTTCTCCAAGATCCTTTAAATTTTTTTCCTCCTTTCAATCTATTCTCTTTATCTTAATATTAAAGTGTCTTGATCAACCAAAGCCTTCGTTCCTCAACTGTTCGCTCCAAATGTTACGCAGCTTGATTGTCACAAAATATCAAGTTGTCTTACATATTGCAGCAAACCCAGTCTTTCATAAGTGAACACAACATTATGAAATGGACTGCCACATAATTCGATAGAAGCTGCAAGCAAAGATGAATAGATCGTTCCTTAGAACTTTCAATAAGCAAACATCATTACAGAAGCTTTGGGGAAACTAGTTTGCGACATTGCGCAATAAGTTGGGATTTCGTGATATTAACCCTCCAACTTGAGGGGGAGTGTTGAGAAATAAATATATTGTATATTTATCCTCCGTATTTGTAGATCAAATCCCTCTAGTTTGGGGTTAACTCATTTACCAACAGAAGAAGCACACTTATGGCTGCCTGTCACACGACATTAGCTTTCAGGCTCTAGTCACCTACCTAAGGGAAGCAGTATAAAACTTGTACTTCACATTAACAATTCAAATTAGTCCTTTATCTATATTTAACTTCAAAGTAGATACAATACTAAGTAAGTACAAAATGTTAGTATTACCGCTACAAAAGACGAGGCTATTGAGGCCACTTTTAGGAAGTAGTGTTTTGTCTTCCGCCAAACTTCTCCAAAATCATATACAATTTCTGCGGTATGGGGTTTCAAGTCATAAGAAATAACCTTACAAGATGTCCGGAATAGCAGGATGAAAAACCATGTTCCAAACTTCCATATCAAGAGCATTGCCTCTTCCAAGTCCAAAAACCTCAGGACATTTCTGAACTACAGTAACAACAACAACAACAACATACTTCCAAAGTCATACTGCACCTCGACTAGAAAAATTGTTGAGTCACCAACAAATGATGGTTGTTGTTATTTCGACGCAAAACAAATGTCCCCACCTGATAAACCAAGACAACAACTACTGGGATATATCAGTGTCCTCCGTTCAGGAAATACCATAGCCCAACAACACTTTATTTCACCAGTACCACCAATGCTACATAGCGATTACGAGAAAGGTACTGATAGCGAGTAAGCCATGAGAAATTATTATTGACATTCTATATTATACATGTTTCTCGGAATATGTACATCTAAACTAATTGTTCCCAATTTTCACTTGGTCTACCAGATTCTCCTCTAACTTTTTTTTAAACTTCAAAGATTTTATTTCTTGTTACATTAACCTGTTACTTTATTAGCCTGGTATATTAGGCTAACGACGAGTATTTCACTGAAGTCATGATAACTTTTATTACATTTGTACTCATTTACCTACAAAAGATGCACAATTGGAGGATGCCAACCAGTTCTACTCACAAACAGTAAGGCAACTATATAAAACTTGCAGTTCTCATTAACAATTGAAATTAATCCTTTATATCTATGTTTAACGAGATAATTAAATGTTAATAATACCTATTGCAGAAGGCACGGCTATTGAAGCCAATCATAGGAAAACAACTTGTAGGGCTTTGTCTTCCGCCAAGCTTCTCCAAAATCATACACAATTTCTATCAGGCATCGATTCCATGAAGGCATATCGAATTCTAAAATCTGCAACACATTGTGTAGTTCCTTCATCGAACCTGGTTGATGCAGCAGCCAGTTAATGCCATGAACCCTTAGCACCAACAATTGGTTCTCAGAAAGTTCCAATAACTGTGGCTGAGAAATTGTTTCTCTTTTTGCAATCAGAGAGTCTGAAAAACATCAGAATAAAATCACAAAGAAAGGGGGAAAAATATCATTGAATCAAAAGAGGTGAATGTTTGAGAAGAATCAATATAAATAATATAAAATAAAATATATATTTTTGGAATAATAAAATAAAAAGAAATTTAAAATAATAGAACTAAAAATGAATTAAAACTAAAAAAATATATATATACTAGTTAATTAGTTTACATAGCTATGTTTGTTGTAATTACAATTTGAAACCAACTTTAAACTATAATTACACGGCTCACCTTTTTAGTTTTATGTAATTCACACGTTTATCTAATTCAAAATTTGTATAACTTTGTATAATTCAAAATTTGTATAGTATAAATTGTATAACTGTTTACACTTCTGATGTTGCAATTATATAAATTCGTTATTTCAAATTTATACAAAAATAATTGAATTATACAAATGTACTCGAGAATTATACAAATTCGTGAATTATACAAACGAGGCAACCTAAATTATAGCTACACCCCGTAAATATGCAAACTATAGTTATGGAGCATAATTAAGTTTATTATAGAGGCTATTTTTAAAGTTTCCCAAAATAATTAACAAATAATCAGCTTGTAATTACCATCAATTTATGAATTGGAGAGTGTAATCTCCCTTGCTAATCCACTCAATTACTTGGCCTCACTCCTAAAGATTTGTGTAGAAAGTTAATAGATAATTGGAATTGGCGTAATTACAAGGATATTAATTAAATAACCTAGTATATGTTAACATGATTGTGTGCCACAATGTAATTATAAATATACGTCTTTGATACACAATGTATTGTAAAAATTAAATTCAAAAAATCAAAATTAATTATCTAAGTGTGGTTTTCAAAACAATCCATAAGAATCAGAGAGTGAAATTACCCTCGACAATTACACTCAATTACCGTTGACCATGTATCTACAAGGCCAACCAAACACGTCATGTAAGTACATATGACAGGCTGACTTTTCGAACATGTCCTAAAATTGTTGTAATTACATTGTGTGACATGTTTGATTGACCATGCAATTACTTGAAATGAGTAATTGCACTCTCTGAGTTCTTTGAAATGGATTGTGAACTGCGGGTAACTACATGACATAATTACAATTTGAATACCTTTTAATTTCTTCTTTTTATTTATATTTTTAGTTTTTTGTTTCAATTTATTTTTTTTATTAATATTATTTTAAATTATTACTTTGGTTTTAATTATTCTAATAATTATTTTTTTAATATTTCATTATCTTCTCGTTCTAAATTTTTATTTCGTGTGATTCTATGCATTTTTTGTATTATCCATTTTTATGTCATTTTCATTTTTATCGGCATAATTTTGATGTATTCAAGCTTTTAAATTAAAAATATAATTCTGTGTTGAGTATGGTTACAAGCTTTTTTTTTTCTTTTAAATCATAATTATGTATGTTATGTTGAAATTTGACATAAGACTATTTTGTTTTGAATTCAGAACTTATGTTACATTTTCAGTTTCACTTGTTTAGTAATATTGACTTGAGACTTCACATTGCAAGTTATTTATTTTTTAGTTAGGCTTCGTAGAAACTGTTTTGTCAAATATTTTGATAATTTATGACATTTTATTTAGGCAAAATAGTCTGGTGGACCCTTGTACTTGTTTGAGTTTGTATTATGGACCCTTCTACTTAACTCTTAACCAGTAGAACCCTTAAGCTTAATTGAAACAAGATTTTCAAACCCCTCCTATTGTGTGTGTAATTCACTCACCCATAAAAAGATGACATATCAAATCCATGTCACATAAATCAATAACATGTCATAATTACCTCTATTTACTATTTTTTAAATTATTAATCCAAAATATTAAATAAAAAGAAAAATAATAAAAAATTCACACCCCAAATCAGTCGCACCTGTTCTTCTCCCCAACCCATTTCCACTGTGAAATATCCTGAAACCACCAAAAATTCACCACCATCACTCTCTATTCTATCACTCTCAAACCCCTCTTCATCTCCACCCTACACTCTCGCCATTTTCCATTCTTTTTTTTTTTCAATCTACACAAAATCGACAATCTTAGGTCGCCGCACTATCAACTTTGGCCTGCAAATCTTTTTTGCCGCTGTCACCAACTCCTCGCAACCCACTGGCGACCAAGAGCCACTTATTCAAGTTATGTCCAGCATGGCCTCCCACAGTCTCTTCGGAAAAAAGGCTCCAATGCCAATCCCTCTCTCATTCAGACGTCAAAACTAGTTAAGGTTTATGGGTATTCACTACCTTATATAAATTATTTAAGATAATATTTTAAATTACTTTATGATATTTTGGAGTGCAAGGAAGAAGGAAATAAAAAAGGGATGTGGAAGAGATTGGGTTGTCTCAAAGAAAAAGGTCAAATGGAGAAGAAAGATATTTTTATTTATGTTTAAAATTTATTATTTTCTTTTTTAATAATTTTTATTTTTTAAAAGTAAAAGTTAAAATTTTAAATATAAGTCATCTGTGTTAATGCCACATAAGGATGATCAACGGTCAAAGGGGAGGAAAGACTCAAAATAATCCCCCATCTTTAGGTTAAGACTCATAGTGATTCTTGAGTTTTCATATGGAGCACTTATAGTCCCTCATGTTTGCAATATTGGTGCACTTTTGGTCCTATCCTAAAATTTTGCCTATTTTTTAACATTATTTTTGTCTAAAAATTTATATAAGGAATGTCCAACCGTCTTTTATATATTTAATAGAAATAATAACTTTATCTGAGAGAAGGTGATAAGAAAAATATCTTGTTCTGTTCACTAGAAATATTACTGCAGCTAAACTAAGAACATCTTAACATATAAATTTGCAGGTTAAGAAAAAATTATACTATTGCGCGTGAAATTATCGTGATGAGCCTCTGGACTTTACCTGCAATACGATTTCTACTAAACAAAACAAAGTGATTTTCTTCTCACATTCTTTGATATAGAGTTGTTATTTCTACTAAATATATAAAATGACGATTGAATATCTCATACATAGGCAATGGATAAATCAATGCAAAAAAATAGGTAAAATTTTGAAAAAGGACTAAAGGTGCACCAATATTACAAACATGAGGGACTATTAGTGCTCCATGTGAAAACTCAATGATCACTTTGAGCATGAACCCAAAGAAGATGGATTATTTTGATCCTTTTATCGTCAAAGAGGTTTGATATGTTGTGTTATGTTGAGTATAAGGATTCAATTGACAAAATGTTAAGTAGAAGAGTCCCCAATACAAACTGATACAAGTATAAGGGTCTACCAGACCATTCGCATTTTATTTATAATATTAGTCTTTTTGTCGAACATGTGTTTCATTATATTCGTAGCAATTTTGTATTTTTAGTTTTTATACTTAATCCAATTAAAATCACTAATTTGAAACGTATAAAGAAATCATTTAGTTAAGAACATATGTTTATTAATTAATATATTTTCAAAAAATATTACATATCTTAAATATTTAATTTAATATCATTTATAAAGTTTCGTATTTATCTAATATAAATTTTTAGTAATTATTCCCTCCGTCCGATATTGTTTGTCATGACTTCTATTTTCAGAGTCAAACTATAAAAACTTTGACCAACATTTTTAAGATGCATTCTTTCATCGTATTAATATGAAAAAATTAAAATTTATAGTATTTTTCATATAGGTTTAGAATATCTATTTTTTATTTAAAATATCAAATTAATGTAATCTAATTTACCTTTGAAAATTAGTCAAATTGACTTTCGATAAACGCAAC
The DNA here is from genome assembly GCA_027705065.1 of Solanum peruvianum. Classification (NCBI taxonomy): domain Eukaryota; kingdom Viridiplantae; phylum Streptophyta; class Magnoliopsida; order Solanales; family Solanaceae; genus Solanum; species Solanum peruvianum. Next base: position 56,751,951 of record JAKWJD010001765.1, read on the forward strand.
ATGACAAATATTTTTAAACGGAGAGAGTACCTTTTACTTTTAAAATTTGATATATTCATATAATTCTAATTATGCATCCAAAAAGAACATTCGTAATTACACCTCCAATTCATGAATTGCCAAGAATTACATGGTATAATTACAACTTACAATTACTTTTAATTTTTTTTTAAAAAAAATAAAATTAGTTCTATTGTTTTTATTATTCTAAAAATATATGTTTTATTTTTTTATTATTTATAGTTCATTCTCATTCTCAAACATTTCCTTTTGATTTTTCATGATTATTTTCTGATGTTTCTCGAACTTGCAGATTCCAAAAATCAGAGAAGAGGGAGTAACAATTTCGCAGCCATGAATCCAACTGTTGGTGCTGAGTGTTCATGATAATAACTGGCTGCTGCATCGACTAGGTTTTTGTATGATTTTGGAGAAGCTTGGCGGAAGACAAGGCACTACAAGTTGTTCTCCGATGAGTGGCTTCAATGGCGGCATCTTCTGTAGTAGGTATTAATAACCTTTACCTATTTAGTATTCTATGTTTATACATGACTAATTTCAATTGTTAATGAGAACTGCAAGTTTTATATAATTGCATTAATGTTAGTGCCTTGTGGTAAGCAGCCTCCAATTGTGCATCTTCATTAGGTAAATGAGTTCAAAAAGTGAAATCCTTGTCATTAGCCCAATGTATCAGGCTAATAAAATAACAGGTTAATGTGAAATCTATATGTTGTTGGTGACGGTGCAGTACAGATTAGGAAGTATTTTGTTGATGTTGTTACGGTAGTTCAGAAATGTACAGAGGTTTTTGGTCTCGTAGGAGGCAATGCTCTTGATATGGAAGTTCGGAGCATGGTTTCTCATACTGCTTTTCTGGACATCTTGTATTTGCAAATATGTCCATTGCTATGTCGCTGAGTTGCCTCCGCAGTGGGTTGCTATGCTGCCATGGGCGGAATTTCGTTCAATACTTTAGCGTGTATAACCCCTTTCCAGTCTCTCTGTGGTCGTGAACATCCTACTGTTGCTCGGTACATATTCAGTACTGCTAGTGATTTTGGTTCAGTACACTTTCAGCTGGTATGATCCTTGCGCTTCCTTCACATGACGATGTGACAAATGAGCTTCCTCTCTAATGCATTCTACTTCATATATGTTGGGGTCCCAAATGATCCAGATCGTACCATTTATAGCCTTGTGATGATTACCTTCCATCTTCCAAATTTGGAGCAACACTGTCATATACTTCTAGTACAAGTTCCTTGACTTTTGTTTTGACTAATCCAGCAAGTTTGACGTGATTTAATTTCAGGAAATTCCTTATCTCCTCTGTTTATGTCGTTTATTTACCCCTCTCACATTCCAAAATAGCCAATTCATTTGGTAGATTGGAGACCACCTCCGATCCTTTGTTGTGGGGTGAGTGGTGTGCCCTAGATTTTCTTTTCGAACTCTTCCCAGTATTAATGTTATTAGTGAGAGCAGGGAATTTGGATTAGTCTAGCTCATTACTGTGCCCTACTTCCGGTGTTCTTTTAGTACTAATTGTTTCCCCTGTCACATTTGGACCATCAACTTTCCCCTTAGTAGGCGGAATAATCTGCCCAGTTTGCTCCGTATTAGTAGGCTTAGGTGGTGACTACACTTATATTGTTGTTACATATAACAAATAAAATTAGTACTCCGTGTGTTCCAAGTAATTGTTATTTTTAATCAAAAGAATTATCCGAAAATAAGTGTGACCTTAATTAGGAATTTAAGACAAAAACTATACCTTCTATTTTATAATTTTTCTTAATGGGTGCGAAATGAGCTAAAGGGACACTTATTTCGACGGAAGAAGTAACGTATAACACAAAACAACTCCCTTTGTTTCCATTTAGTTGCTAGGATAAGGTCTTGCGTAATCCTCAAGAAAAAATTAACAAAAAAGGGTCATATTTGCCCCTAAACTTTAAAAGGAAGTTATTTTACACCTCGTCATACTTTTCAATTTTAGCATTCCAGCTTCTGTTTGCTTGTGTTTTCCTAAATTGTAATGATATATAAGTGGAATTTATTTTGATTTAATCCATTTCCAAAAAATAAAATTTTGATCAATGAATATGAGAAAAAGATGAGGAAAATTTTGATCAATGAATTTTTTATCAATGAATACTTCTAGTTCTAATATTTACTTTGAATTTAGATATATGTATCTTTTTCGTGAATTTTTTATAGTCTTATAGTAGGGTTGGAATGACACTTGTTGTACAAAAACAGTTGTCATAGATGATTTGCACTCATGTCACTGGATTTTTAGTGTTGTAACTGTATTCTTTTGTATTTCTGGGTTAATTTATGGAAGTATGTCTTTAAAACTTTGTTTCTGCTACTTATCTACTTTTATCCCGTGTTTGCTTACATATCACCATAGGCTATCAGTGGGTTCGAATAGGTGTCGTCGTGACTTGTTTTTTAGGTTGTTAGAGTTCTGTTCATACTGATTATCATTTCTCATACTATACAATCGTGCGACTGATGCGATGGAATCATGTTCCCTGTATGAATGTTGCAAGGTTTAAATAATGATCTTCTCCTGTGTCAATCAGCATGATTGCTAATATTATACTAATATTATTTGTGACTGCAGGGAACAAGACATGTTGTCCTATTGTTTGGCGAAGTACAGATGAAGCAGCATAAGAGGAGGTAAAATTAAGATTTCTTAAAAGCCCCCCACCTCTCTTTGAATTAGACGGAACCATCTTTTTGTTCACTCTCTTTTTGTAATGCCCAAGTAGTGGGAGATTATGATTTTTCATACTATACAATTGTGTGGCTGTCTCTATAATGTTCCCTGTAACAACATTTAATAGTTAAATGTAGTTACTTTCTTCGGACCAAAAAAACAATCCTAGGTGTTGTTTATTAGAAACCTATAGATTATTGGCATGTGGTAGTATCACAGTAATACAGGGGGTGAACAAAATTTCACCTTTACATGGCAATCGGAAATGCCAATTCCTCCCACAACTTTGTCAGCTTACCATGGTCATACCCTTCTGTGTAGATCCGGCCAATTCAGCCTTCAATTGATGCATTTGGGGACCGTTCATGACCCACAAAATAGTTCACAATTTCTAAGCTTCCTCTCTATGTGATATAGTCAAGTAAAGTGTAGGTTAAATAGTGTTGCGAAGCCACAACACCAGCAAAGATTTTATAGTCCATTACTTTTCAAAATCCATCAACTCCTTGCTTGGATTTTTGAAGTTTTGAAGAACCGAATGCCCATTACTAGTTTTGAGTTATTATGACAATTAAAAAGTTGATACACACTCCAACCCATTTTAGCTAGAAATCAAGACATAATTAATTATTTATTTATTACTCAATTAATGTGAAGAAAAATTAATTAATGTCCTGAAAAAGAGAACAGTATTTACATTGAAGTGGAGGGGTTCCACTTTTTCATTTTCTAATTTAGGTGAAATTCGAATTGAGTCTTTAATAATCTCATCTATTTTTCTTTCCCAAAATCAATTGATTGTTGGTCCAATCGAAACATCTTCTCTACAATTTCACCCTTGAGTTAACATCAATCTCGCTTCTCTTCGACTAGCCTAGAACCAAAAGCTTCCCCTCTTCCTTCTAAGTGAAGAGAATCAGTCTACTTTCTGTTGAATTCGAGGCCGATTTCACCAATGGCTGATGGGGAAAATTCAAATAGACGCCTAAGCAGTCAGGTCCTCTTGTTGATATTGATTGACATCTTCATTCTTTTAGGGCTCATGTCTTTGTTGGAATAGTAATTCAACTTGCAGGTATTATTTGAATGAAACGTCAATGCAAATTGTTTGTTCTTCAGGAAATCATAATCAATATATTGAATCGTTTGCCTCTGAAATCGCTAGCAAAGTTTGATGCATTTCAAAAAACTCGCAAAAATACACTGCTGAAATTTACTGTTGTCGTCTTCAGTGGCTTGAACCTTATCAAATTTCAGGCTACCGGAGATAACAACGGTAGAAAGAGTTCAGGCTACCGGAGACGACAACGGTAAATTTCAGTGATGTTTTTTTGTCAGTTCTTTGATATGCATCAAACTTCGCTAGCGATTTCAGAGGCAAACAATTCAGTATATTGATTATGATTACCTCAAAACAAATAATTTGCATTCACGTTTTATTCGAATAATACCTGCAAGTTGAACTATATTCCCACAAAGATATGAGCCCTAAACGAATGAAGATGTCAAACAATATTAACAAGATGACATGACCGGCTTAGGTGTCTATGGATTTGAATTTTCCCCCTCCGCTAGAGGTGAAATCAGCCTCGGATTCAACAGAAGGAGCAGATACCTCTCTACAAAGTGGAGGAGCTGATTCTCTCTCGCTTAGGAGGAAGAGGGGAAACTCTAGGCTAGTCGAAGAAAAGCGAGATTGATGTTCTCTCAAGGTGAAATTGTAGGGAAGATATTTCAATTGGACAATGAATCAATTGATTTTAGGAAAGGAAAAAATAGATGAGATTATTAAAGACTAAATTCAAATTTTACCTTAATTAGAAATGAAAAAGTGGAACTCCTCCGCTTCAATATTATTACCTTTTTCACGACATTAATTCATTTTTCTTTCACATTAATTGAGTAATAATAAATTCTAACTGAAATGGGCCGAAGGGTGTATTAACTTTTTAGTAGATGTCTAGCATCAAAATTACAAGGTAAAATGAACAAGTGAAACAAGGAGATGAGGGACTTAGAAATGTATTATTAGTTTTGAGTTATTATGACAATTAAAAAGTTGATCCACCCTTCAGCGCATTTTAGTTAGAAATCAAGACATAATTAATTATTTATTTTTTTACTCAATCAATGTGAAGAAGAATTTATTAATGTCATGAAAAAGAGAATAGTATTAACATTGAAGTGGAGGGGTTCCACTTTTTCATTTCCTAATTTAGGTGAAATTCGAATGGAGTCTTTAATAATCTCATCTATTTTTCTTTCCCAAATCAATTGATTTTTTGACCAATTGAAACATCTTCTTTACAATTTTACCCTTGAGTGAACATCAATCTCGCTTCTCTGCGACTAGCCTAGAGCCAAAAGCTTCCCCTCTTCCTCCTAAGTGGCGCGAATCAGTCTACTTTCTGTTGAATTCGAGGCCGATTTCACCAATGGCTGATGGGGAAAATTCAAATAGACGCTTAAGCGGTCAGGTCCTCCTGTTCATATTGATTGACATCTTCATTCTTTTAGGGCTCATGTCTTTGTAGGAATAGTAATTCAACTTGCAGATATTATTTGAATGAAACGTCAATGCAAATTGTTGCAAAAATACAGTGCTGAAATTTACTGTTGTCGTCTTCAGTGGCTTGAACCTTATCAAATTTCAGGCTACCGGAGATAACAACGGTAGAAAGAGTTCAGGCTACCGGAGACGACAACGGTGAATTTCAGTAATGTTTTTTTGTCAGTTCTTTGATATGCATCAAACTTCGCTAGCGATTTCAGAGGCAAACAATTCAGTATATTGATTATGATTACCTTAAGAACAAATAATTTGCATTCACGTTTTATTCGAATAATACCTGCAAGTTGAACTAATATTCCCACAAAGATATGAGCCCTAAACGAATGAAGATGTCAAACAATATTAACAAGATGACATGACCGCTTAGGTGTCTATGGATTTTAATTTTCCCCCTCCGCTAGAGGTGAAATCAGCCTCGGATTCAACAGAAGGAGCAGATACCTCTCTACAAAGTGGAGGAGCTGATTCTCTCTCGCTTAGGAGGAAGAGGGGAAGCTCTAGGCTAGTCGAAGAAAAGCGAGATTGATGTTCTCTCAAGGGTGAAATTGTAGGGAAGATATTTCAATTGGACAATGAATCAATTGATTTTAGGAAAGGAAAAAATAGATGAGATTATTAAAGACTCAATTCAAATTTTACCTTGATTAGAAATGAAAAAGTGGAACTCCTCCGCTTCAATATTCTTATCTTTTTCATGACATTAATTCATTTTTCTTTCACATTAATTGAGTAAAAATAAATAATTAATTCTAACTACAATGGGTTGAAGAGTGTATTAACTTTTTAGTAGATGTCTGGCATTTAAAGTTACAAGGTAAAATGCACAAGTAAAAGAAGGAGATGAGGAACTTAGAAGATGTACTAAAGTTCCACAGTAGATAGAGTTATTATGATCAATGGACCTGTGCTAAACCATCTAACAGAGAATTGGCTTATGTGCACCAACAACTGACCAAGATATATGGGAAGGACTACAATCTTTATAGATGATGATAAAGCCTCGGGGATTGATGGGTACAGCTCACTGTTCTTTAGAAAAGTGTGGCCGGTGACAAAACATGAAGAGCAATACATCAATTCTTTGCTACTGGCAGAATCCATAGAGCAATTAACTGTACCCTTATTACTTTGGTACCAAATTATTCTGGACCTCAAACAGTGAAAGAATTTTGGCCTATTTTTTGTTGCTCAGTTGAATATAAGATTTTAGCAGCGAGGTGATAGCAAGTGTCATTTGTGATGCGCAATTATGATTTATACCTGGAAGGAAATAGTTGATAACATCATACTTGCTCATGAGCTGGTCAAGGAGTATGGCAGAAAACAGAAATACCTAAAACAAGGGGTTGGGTTGAGAAGGCGAGGTTTTGTTTATATCCTGCAATACTTCCCGATAGCGGATGGAATGTCAATCATCAATAGGTTTCAAATAAGGAATGTTGTTTTTCTTTTGGGAGAAAGAAAACAATTGCATCAACTATGAAACATTCTTATAGGGAACATGATTCCATCACGTCAATCACACGGTCATACAGTATGAGAAATCATAACCAGCATGAACAGAACAGTCACGACCTAAATAACAAGGTCATGATGGCGCATAGCCTATCAACGATAGGTAAACAAACACGGAATAGAAGTGGATAAGTAACGGAAGTAAAGTCATACTTCCATAAATCAACACAGAAATTTAAAAGAATACAGTTAAAACCCAAAAAATCCAGTGACATGAGTAAGAATTTGAAATGTATACAACTGTCCGAAGGATAATGACAGGAAATAAACAAGAGAGACGTGAGGAAGCTGTGAAAATGCCAGGCTACATCCAGGAACTTTGATATATGGACAACATAAAGCTAGGATCACCTACCGCTAGTACTGGGCTCAGAACCTGCAGAACAAAGGTGTGGAGAACAACGGTGAGTACAAAAAGTAACTAAGTAAATGCTAGTATTAGAAGAAGTATGAATATGCAACGAATACCTATTGATAGTCAACAGGAGTCGCGGCCATTGAGGCCACTCACAGGAAAACAATTTGTATTCTTGGGTCTTTCGCCAAGCTTCTCCAAAATCATATACAAGTTCTGCAGTACGTGTGAATACATCACAAGAAATTACTTTTCCTAGATGTGCGGAAGAGCAGGATGAAAAATCATTTTCCAAACCTCCATGCCAAGAGTTCTGCCTCCTCCAAGTCCAAAATCGTCTGAACATTTCTGAAATACAGTAGCAACATCTAAAACATTCTTCCAAACCCATATTGCATTATCTCGAGTAGGAAAATGGCTGAGTCGCCGACAAGTGATGGTAGTCAAACAATTACAAGCAAAACAGAGTTCCCACCTGAAAAACCAGAACAACAACTATTGGGATAGGTTGTTGTCCTCCATTCAGGTAATTCCAAAGCCCAAAATCGCTTTTCTACACTATCAAAAACCGTCATTTATTGTCCATTACTATCAAGCCAAAAGATACTCCATCGACTACACCAGCCGAGGATGAGGAAATCTTATTCCTGGAAGGGTACAATTGCAAAGGTACATCTTCAATTTGTTTATTAGCAGTCCATACATTAGCATCTGAAGAGAAAATTTCAATTGTTAAACTGTACTGTACTGTAATGCATACAAATAACTCGGATACATGTCTAATTTCAATTGTTAATGAGAATTGCAAGTTTTATATAGTAGCCTTAGTATTGTGAATAGAACTGGTTGGCAGCCTCCAATAGTGCATCTTCTGTAGGTAAATGAGTTCAAACGTGAAATCATTGTCATTAGCCCAATATAACAACAACCATAAGTTGTCGATGACTCAAAAAAATTCATAGTCGAGGTGCAGTACGGATTAGGAAGTATGATGTTGATGTTGTTACTGTAGTACAGAAATGTCCAGAGGTTTTTGGACTTGGAGGAGGCAATGCTCTTGATATGGAAGTTCGGGACATGGTTTCTCATCCTGCTTTTCCGGACATCTTGTATTTGCAAATATTTGCATTGCTATGTCGCTGAGGAGCCTTCCCAGTGGGTTGCTATGCTGCCATGGGCGGAATTTTTGTTCAATACTTCGTTTCAAACTTCAGCGGGTATGACCCCTTTCCAGTCTCTCTATGGTCGTGATTCTCCTACTGTTGCTCAGTACATATTCAGAAATTTGTGAGCGATTTTGGTTCAGTACACTTTCAGCCGGTATGATCCTTGCGTTTCTTTCACATGACGATCTGACAAATGAGCTTCCTCTCTAATGCACTCTACTTCATATATGTGGGGGTCCCTAATGATCAGATCCTACCTTTGATAGCCTTGTGATGATTACTTTCCATCTTTCAATTTGGAGCACCACTGTCATATGCTTCTAGTACAAGTTCCTTGACTTTTGTTTCGACTAATTCAGCAAGTTTGACGTGATTTAATTTCAGGAAATTCCTCATCTCCTCAGTTTATGTCGTTTATTTACCCCTCACATTCCAAAATAGCCAATTCATTTGGTAGTTTGAGACCACCTCCGATACTTTGTCGTGGGGTGAGTGGTGTACACCAGATTTTCTTTTCGGACTCTTACCAGTATTGATGTTACTAGTGAGATCAGGGAAGTTAGATAAGTCTAGCTCATTAGTACTCCCTACTTCCGCTGCTCTTTTAGTACTAATCGTTTCCCCTGTCACATTTGGACCATCAACTCTCTCCTTAGTAGGAGGAATAATCTGCCCAGTTTGCTCCATATTAGTAGGCTTAGGTGGTGACGACACTGGTTATATTGTTGTTACATATAGCAAGTAAAATCAGTTTCAAAAACATATAGCAAGTAAAATTAGTACTCCGTATGTTCCAAGTAAGTATTATTTAACCAAAAGAACTATATTCGAAAATAAGTGTGACCTTAATTAAAAAATTTAAGACAAAAAACTATACCTTCTATTTTATAATTTTTCTTAATGGGTGCGAAATGAGCTAAAGGGACACTTATTTGGACGGAAGAAGTAACGTATAACACAAAACAACTCCCTTTGTTTCCATTTAGTTGCTAGGATAAGGTCTTGCGTAATCCTGAAGAAAAAAATAAGAAAAAAGGGTCATATTTGCCCCTAAACTTTAAAATGAAGTTATATTTACACCTCGTCATACTTTTTCAATTTAAGCATTCCAGCTTCTGTTTGCTTGTGTTTTTCCCTAAATTGTAATGGTATATAAGTGGAATTTATTTTGGTTTGATCTATTTCCAAAAAAAAAAGGAAAATTTTGATCGAATGCGAGAAAATGATGAGGAAAATTTTGATCAATGAACTTTTTTTTATCAAAGAACACTTCTAATTCTAATATTTACTTTGATTTAGATATATGTATCATTTTTGTGAACTTTTTATAGTCTTATAGTAGGGTGGGAATGACACATGTTGTACAAAAACGTTGTCATAGATGCTTTGCACACATGTCACTGGATTTTTGGTGTTGTAACTTTATTCTTTTGTATTTCTGGGTTGAATTATGGGTACGTCTTTAAGACTTCGTTTCTGCTACTTATCTACTTCTATCCCGTGTTTGCTTACATATCAATAGGCTATCAGTGGGTTAGAATAGGTGCCATCATGACCTTGTTTTTTAGCTTGTTAGAGTTCCGTTCATGCTGATTATAATTTCTCATACTATTCAACCGTGTGACTGATGCGATGGAATCATGTTCCCTGTATGAATGTTGTAAAGTTTGAATGATGATCTTCTCCTGTGTCAACCAGCATGATTGTTAACATTATGCTAATATTTTTCGTGATTGCAGGGAACAAAACATGTTGTCAGATTGTTTGGCGAAGTACAGATGAAGCAGCATAAGAGGAGGTAAAATTAAGATTTCTTAACAGCCCCCCCCCCCCCCCCTCCTTTGAATTAGACGAAACCATCTTTTTGTAATGCCCAAGTAGTGGGCTGATTATGATTTTTCATACTATACCACCGTGTGGCTGGCGCGATGATGTTCCCTGTGACAACATTTAATAGTTAAATGTAGTTACTTTTTTCGGACCAAAAAAACAATCCTAGGTGTTGTTTATTCAAAACATATAGATTATTGGCATTTGGTAGTATTACAAGTAATACAGGGTGTGAACAAAATTTCACCTTCACATGGCAATTTCAAGTGCTAATTCCTCCTACAACTTTGTCAGCTTACCATAATAATGAACTATGGTCATACCCTACTGCGTAGATCCGGCCAATTCAGCCTTCAATTGATGCATTTGGGGACCGTTCATGACCGCAAAATAGTTCACAATTCCTAAGCTTCCTCTCTATCTGATATAGTCTAGTGAAGTGTAGGTTCAATAGTGTTGTGAAGCCACGACACCAAAAATGAATTTATAGACCATTAGTTTTCAAAAATCCATTAATTCCGTGCTTGGCTTTATGAAGTTTTGAACAACCGAACACCCATTATTAGTTTTGAGTTATTATGACAATTGAAAAGTTGATCCACCCTTCGGCGCATTTTAGTTAGAAATCAAGACATAATTAATTATTTATTTTTTACTCAATTAATGTGAAGAAAAATTTATTAATGTCGTGAAAAAGAGAAAAGTATTAACATTGAAGTGGAGGGCTTCCACTTTTTCATTTTCTAATTTAGGTGAAATTCGAATGGAGTCTTTAATAATCTCATCTATTTTTCTTTCCCAAATCAATTGATTTTTTGATCAATTGAAACATCTTCTTTACAATTTTACCCTTGAGTGAACATCAATCTCGCTTCTCTTCGACTAGCCTAGAGCCAAGAGCTTCCCCTCTTCCTCCTAAGTGACGAGAATCAGTCAACTTTCTGTTGAATTCGAAGCCGATTTCACCAATGGCTGATGGGGAAAATTCAAATCCATAGAAGCCTAAGCGGTCAGGTCCCCTTGTTGATATTGATTGACATCTTCATTCTTTTAGGTCTCATGTCTTTGTTGGAATAGTAGTTCAACTTGCAGATATTATTTGAATGAAACGTCAATGCAAATTGTTTGTTCTTAAGGAAATCATAATCAATATACTAAATCGTTTGCCTCTGAAATCGCTAGCAAAGTTTGATGCACATAAAAAAACTGGCAAAAATACACTGCTGGAATTTACTGTTGTCGTCTTCAGTGGCTTGAACCTTATCAAATTTCAGGCTACCGGAGATAACAACGGTAGAAAGAGTTCAGGCTACCGGAGACGACAACGGTAAATTTCAGTAATGTTTTTTTTGTCAGTTCTTTGATATGCATCAAACTTCGCTAGCGATTTCAGAGGCAAACAATTCAGTATATTGATTATGATTACCTCAAGAACAAATAATTTGCATTGACATTTTATTCGAATAATACCTGCAAGTTGAACTACTATCCCACAAAGATATGAGCCCTAAACGAATGAAGATGTCAAACAATATCAACAAGATGACATGACCGCCTAGGTGTCTATGGATTTGAATTTCCCCTTCCGCTAGAGGTGAAATCGGCCTCGGATTCAATAGAAGGAGCATATCAACTTCCTATACCTCTCTACAAAGTGGAGGAGTTGATTCTCTCCCGCTTAGGAGGAAGAGGGGAAGCTCTAGGCTAGTCGAAGAAAAGCGAGATTGATGTTCACTCAAGGGTAAAATTGTAAAGAAGATGTTTCAATTGATCAAAAAATCAATTGATTTGGGAAAGAAAAATAGATGAGATTATTAAAGACTCCATTCGAATTTCACCTAAATTAGAAAATGAAAAAGTGGAAGCCCTCCACTTCAATGTTAATACTATTCTCTTTTTCACGACATTAATAAATTTTTCTTCACATTAATTGAGTAAAAAAAATAAATTAATTATGTTTTGATTTCTAACTAAAATGCGTTGAAGGGTGGATCAACTTTTTAATTGTCATAATAACTCAAAATTAATAATACATTTCTAAGTTCCTCAACTCCTTCTTTTACTTGTGCATTTTACCTTGTAATTTTGATGCTAGACATCTACTAAAAAGTTAATACACCCTTCGGCCCATTTCAGTTAGAACTTATTATTACTCAATTAATGTGAAAGAAAAATGAATTAATGTCGTGAAAAAGGTAATAATATTGAAGCGGAGGAGTTCCACTTTTTCATTTTCTAATTAAGGTAAAATTCGAACGGAGTTTTTAATAATCTCATCTATTTTTCCTTTCCCAAATCAATTGATTCATTGTCCAATTGAAATAGCTTCCCTACAATTTCACCCTTGAGTGAACATCAATCTCGCTTTTTTTCGACTAGCCTAGAGCTTCCCCTCTTCCTCCTAAGCGAGAGAGAATCAACTCTCCACTTTGTAGAGAGGTATAGGAAGTTGATATGCTCCTTCTATTGAATCCGAGGCCGATTTCACCTCTAGCGGAGGGGGAAAATTCAAATCCATAGACACCTAGGCGGTCATGTCATCTTGTTGATATTGTTTGACATCTTCATTCGTTTAGGGCTCATATCTTTGTGGGAATAGTAGTTCAACTTGCAGATATTATTTGAATGAAACGTCAATGCAAATTGTTTGTTCTTAAGGAAATCATAATCAATATACTAAATCGTTTGCCTCTGAAATCGCTAGCAAAGTTTGATGCACATCAAAAAACTGGCAAAAATACACTGCTGGAATTTACTGTTGTCGTCTTCAGTGGCTTGAACCTTATCAAATTTCAGGCTACCGGAGATAACAACGGTAGAAAGAGTTCAGGCTACCGGAGACGACAACGGTAAATTTCAGTAATGTTTTTTTTTGTCAGTTCTTTGATATGCATCAAACTTCGCTAGCGATTTCAGAGGCAAACAATTCAGTATATTGATTATAATTACCTCAAGAACAAATAATTTGCATTGACATTTTATTCGAATAATACCTGCAAGTTGAACTACTATTCCCACAAAGATATGAGCCCTAAACGAATGAAGATGTCAAACAATATCAACAAGATGACATGACCGCCTAGGTGTCTATGGATTTGAATTTTCCCCCTCCGCTAGAGGTGAAATCGGCCTCGGATTCAATAGCAGGAGCATATCAACTTCCTATACCTCTCTACAAAGTGGAGGAGTTGATTCTCTCTCGCTTAGGAGGAAGAGGGGAAGCTCTAGGCTAGTCGAAGAAAAGCGAGATTGATGTCCACTCAAGGGTGAAATTGTAGGGAAGCTATTTCAATTGGACAATGAATCAATTGATTTTGGGAAAGGAAAAAATAGATGAGATTATTAAAGACTCCGTTCGAATTTTACCTTAATTAGAAATGAAAAAGTGGAACTCCTCCGCTTCAATATTATTACCTTTTTCACGACATTAATTCATTTTTCTTTCACATCAATTGAGTAATAATAAGTTCTAACTGAAATGGGCCGAAGGGTGTATTAACTTTTTAGTAGATGTCTAGCATCAAAATTACAAGGTAAAATGCGCAAGTAAAAGAAGGAGTTGAGGAACTTAGAAATGTATTATTAGTATTGAGTTATTATGACAATTAAAAAGTTGATCCACCCTTCAACGCATTTTAGTTAGAAATCAAAACATAATTAATTTTTTTTTTTACTCAATTAATGTGAAAAAAAATTTATTAATGTCGTGAAAAAGAGAATAGTATTAACATTGAAGTGGAGGGGTTCCACTTTTTCATTTTCTAATTTAGGTCAAATTCGAATGAAGTCTTTAATAATCTCATCTATTTTTCTTTCCCAAATCAATTGATTTTTTGACCAATTGAAACATCTTCTCTACAATTTTACCCTTGAGTGAACATCAATCTCGCTTCTCTTCGACTAGACTAGAGCCAAGAGCTTCCCCTCTTCCTCTTAAGTGGCGCAAATCAATCTACTTTCTGTTGAATTCGAGGCCGATTTCACCAATGGCTGATGGGGAAAATTCAAATCCATAGAAGCCTAAGCGGTCAGGTCCTCTTGTTGATATTGATTGACATCTTCATTCTTTTAGGGCTCATGTCTTTGTTGGAATAGTAGTTCAACTTGCAGGTATTATTTGAATGAAACGTCAATGCAAATTGTTTGTTCTTAAGGAAATCATAATCAATATATTAAATCGTTTGCTTCTGAAATCGCTAGCAAAGTTTGATGCACATCAAAAAACTGGCAAAAATACACTGCTGGAATTTACTGTTGTCGTCTTCAGTGGCTTGAACCTTATCAAATTTCAGGCTACCGGAGATAACAACGGTAGAAAGAGTTCAGGCTACCGGAGACGACAACGGTAAATTTCAGTAACGTTTTTTTTGTCAGTTCTTTGATATGCATCAAACTTCGCTAGCGATTTCAGAGGCAAACAATTCAGTATATTGATTATGATTTCCTCAAGAACAAATAATTTGCATTGACATTTTATTCGAATAATACCTGCAAGTTGAACTACTATTCCCACAAAGATATGAACCCTTAAAAGAATGAAGAAGTCAATCAATATCAACAAGATAACATGACCGCTTAGACTTCTATGGATTTGAATTTTCCCCCTCCGCCAGAGGTGAAATCGGATTCAACAGAAGGAGCAGATCAGCTTCCTATACCCCTCTCTACAAAGTGGAGGAGTTGATTCTCTCTCGCTTAGGAGGAAGAGGGGAAGCTCTAGGCTAGTCGAAGAAAAGCGAGATTGATGTTCACTCAAGGGTGAAATTGTAGAGAAGATATTTCAATTGGACAAAGATTCAATTGATTTTGGGAAAGAAAAAAGTAGATGAGATCATTGAAGTCTCAATTCGAATTTTACCTTAATTAGAAATGAAAAAGTGGAACTCCTCCGCTTCAATATCATTATCTTTTTCATGACATTAATTCATTTTTCTTTCACATTAATTGAGTTAAAATAAATAATTAATTCTAACTACAATGGGCCGAAGGGTGTATTAACTTTTTAGTAGATTTGTGGCATTTAAAATTACAAGGTAAAATGCACAAGTAAAAGAAGGAGATGAGGAACTTAGAAGATGTATTAAAGTTCCACAGTAGATAGAGTTATTATGATCAATGGACCTGTGCTAAACCATCTAACAGAGAATTAGCTTATGTGCAACCAACAACTGACCAAGATATATGGGAAGGACTACAATCTTTATAGATGATGATAAAGCCTCAGGGATTGATGGGTACTGCTCACTGTTCTTTAGAAAAGTGTGGCCGGTGACAAAACATGAAGAGCAATACATCAATTCTTTGCTACTGGCAGAATCCATAGAGCAATTAACTGTACCCTTATTACTTTGGTACCAAATTATTCTGGACCTCAAACAGTGGAAGAATTCTGGCCTATTTTTTGTTGCTCAGTTGAATATAAGATTATAGCCAAGGTTTTAGCGGCCAGGTAATAGCAAGTGTCATTTGTGATGCGCAAGTATGATTTATACCTGGAAGGAAATGGTTGTTATAACATCATACTTGCTCATGAGCTGGTCAAGGAGTATGGCAGAAAACAGAAATACCTAAAACAAGGGGTTGGGTTGAGAAGGCGAGGTTTTGTTTATATCCTGCAATACTTCCCAATAGCGGATGGAATGTCAATCATCAATAGGTTTCAAATAAGGAATGATGTTTTTCTTTTGTGAGAAAGAAAACAATTGCATGAACATGATTCCATCACGTCAATCACACGGTTGTACAGTATGAGAAATCATAATCAGCATGAACAGAACAGTGATGGAATCATGTTCCATCAACTATGGAACATTCTTATAAGGAATGTTGTTTTTCTTTTGTGAGAAAGAAAACAATTGCATCAACTATGGAACATTCTTATAGGGAACATGATTCCATCACGTCAATCACATGGTTGTACAGTATGAGAAATCATAATCAGCATGAACCGAACAGTCACGACCTAAATAACAAGGTCATGATGGCGCATAGCCTATCAACGATAGGTAAACAAACACGGAATAGAAGTAGATAAGTAACGGTCTACGGAAGTAAAGTCATACTCCCATATATCAACACAGAAATTTAAAAGAATGCAGTCACAACCCGGAAAATCCAGTGACGTGAGTAAGAATTCGAAATTTATACAAGTGTCCGAAGGATAATGACAGGAAATAACCAAGAGAGACGTCCGGAAGCTGTGAAAAAGCATCCAGGAACTTCGATACATGGATATCTTAAAGCTAGGATCACCTACCGGCTAACGCTAGTATTGGGCTCAGAACCTGCAGAACAAAGGTGTGGAGAACAACGGTGAGTACAAAAGTAACTAAGTAAATGCTAGTATTATTAGAAGTATGAATATGTAACTCTTACCTGTTGATAGTCTACAGGAGTCGCGGCCATTGAGGTCACTCAGAGGAAAACAATTTGTATCCTTGGATCTTTCGCCAAGCTTCTCCAAAATCATTTACAAGTTCTGCAGTACGTGTGAATACATTACAAGAAATAACTTTTCCTAGATGTGCGGAAGAGCAGGATGAAAAATCATGTTCCGAACATCCATACCAAGATTACTGCCTCCTGCAAGTCCAAAATCGTCTGAACATTTCTGAAATGCAGTAGCAACATCTACAACATACTTCCAAACCTATACTGCATTACTTCGACTAGGAAAATGGCTGAGTCGCCAACAAGTGATGGTAGTCAAAACAATTACAAGCAAAACAGAGTTCCCCACCTGAAAAACAAAGACAACTACTATTGGGATAGATCATTGTCCTCCCTTCAGGTAATTCCAAAGCCCAAAATCGCTATTCTACACTATCAAATCAAAAACAGTCATCCATTGTCCATTACTATCAAACCAAAAGAATACTCCGTCGACTACACTAGCCGAGGATGAGGAAATCTTGTTCCTGGCAGGGTGCAATTGCAAAGGTACATCCACACATTAGCCTCTGAAGAGAAAATTTCAATTGTTAAACTGTACTGTAATGCATACAAATAACTCGGAGGTGTTGCATAACAAACTTTAGTAAACGAGACTGAGTCATCCCCATCTACATTACAAGTAAATCCAACATATGGATCTTTCGTAATAACCGATTTGAATGGGACAATAAACTATTTTAATTTTATTAATAACTAAAAATGAATTGGATTATAGAATATATCTTTAAACTAATTAGCTAGTGAGAGCTTCTATCTAATTTAATGGAACATCTTCATGACTCGTTTTTTTTTAAATCTGTTTTACAAAAAATGACTTGCTGATAATATACATTGCTCACCCCATCCCATACCTCACAGTTGGACCAATTTTTGCAATAATATTATGGGTCACCATGAACTGGATCAAAATCATTCTCAACGAGTTCACAAGTAATTTCATTTTTCTTATCGGATCCAAATAAGACCAAAGATCATGAACAGCCGATCCAATAAAACAACTCAAAAGATAAAAGAAGTATCGTTGATCTCTTCATGTTCATTCGTAGCTTGAAGTACAATTTCATCTTACCATTGCATTTAAGAAGACGTAGGAAAGACTTCTATAATGAACAATTATACTCTAGTTAAAAAAATCTTCTACATGTATCCTTTTGACATTGAAACAACCTTTTGAAGAGAATTTGCACAAGCATGGACTTAGGTGCCCATAACAATGAGAACGGAAGTGATGCTCAATAATTACAATTGTAATATTAAGCATCTCTTGGAAGCTCTGTATTGCTCAATACCTCTGGATAAGTGTCGATAACATAGCTCAAACTCTTCAAAAAGATGTCTCCCACTGTGTTGATCCTCCAAAAATAGGGCATTTTTAGAGGATCAAACACTTGAATGTGACAAAATTTTCAAGAGTCCAAGCAACACAACTTAAAAGTAGGTAAACCACGGGTGTGTACTTCTGTATGAACTTAGAAAATATATCAACCAGGCGAAAAACGACCGTGTTCCATAAATGAGATAAGCCATGGCATGCCAAGTAACTTTGGAAGATAACAATCTCACATAGTGAAGGAAAAGTGAAACATCAGGTGACATGTCTTTATAGTTTACATTAGGAAAAAACCTAGAAAGACCATAGACAATTCAAATTACACGGGTTCTATCAAACATCACTTCCATGAAAACATAGCGAGTTCTATAATCTGCAACACATTGTGTAGTTCCTTCATCAAACCTAGTCGACGCAGCAATCAGTTATTACCATGAACCCTCAGCACCAACAGTTGGATTCTGGAAAGCAGAGAAGTTCCAGAAAGTCTTCAATGAGTACGGCTGAGAAATTGTTACTCCCTCTTCCGTGATTTTTGCAATCTGCAAGTCCGAGAAACATCAGAATAAAATCACAAAGAAAGAGCAGACAAACCTCACAACTATATTATCTAAAATGAGCTTGATGATAAATTCTGTATCAGAAAGGCAATCTATACATCCAATCATCACGTTCACC
Organism: Solanum peruvianum; assembly: GCA_027705065.1. Classification (NCBI taxonomy): domain Eukaryota; kingdom Viridiplantae; phylum Streptophyta; class Magnoliopsida; order Solanales; family Solanaceae; genus Solanum; species Solanum peruvianum. The sequence goes on from JAKWJD010001765.1 coordinate 56,770,584, forward strand.
TCCAAATGCAAAGTTTGCAGCAATTTAAGCTTTCCCAGCCAACAACCTTACCGTTATTTTTTCCCATTTCAATCTAAAGTATAAAAACAAGAAACCAACCTTCAGTCAACCACAATAGATATCTACATCGAGCAAATCTAGGGAGCAAATGCTATGGACCTTGAAGATCGAAGTATGAGCTCTTCTGCTTCCGCTAGAGCACACTAAACCTGTCTTATTGTTCATATCTAGTAGAGAAATACTTCCTTGCCGCAATATAATTAAAAAGGATGATTTGTGCCAGAAATTAGAAATAAATAGTGGTAGATTTTTATTTTTTATTCTAAGGAAAGCAGTGACAGATTATGAAAATGCAGAATCAGACTATAGTCTTGGTACTTGTAGGAATGACAACAGATGCAAAATTCAGAGCTATAGACCCACAATTAGAACTACAATTACCACACTTAAGAGGTTTCATTTTGATTAGTTCTAAAGCACTGACTTTCTACCTAAACCTCAGGAGGACTCTGTACCTGAAGCTTGTTGACTGCAGATCTGTCTCGATACAAAAGCACACGCATACATTTCTCCAATAACTTAACGCCTCTTCATAACTCAAATTTTCATGCCATTCGTCACGAAGAATGGGCCTCGCAAGGTGATTCCCAAATCCAGTAGCCACATGGTTGTCCTCGTAATGCACACCAATCATACTAACCTAAGGAATAAAAGAAAAAAACACAAGCATTATCAGTAAGGGATGCAATTGAGACGAACTGTCTAAAATTAAGAAAGACAGTGTATTGTGTTTTACTGTTCCAAGATACTTCTGTCCATTTTTCACTCCACCAAGAACAAGTGAATTCCAAAGTGGATTGAACTTGTTGCGACGATTATACATCACACGTGTTAGGTAGTTATGCACTTCTTTGGGACCCAAGGAGTTCCCATCATCCCACATGTTGTCATACAAGCTGCATGCATTTACGAAGCATTGAATACCAGAACTGTTGCCCATCAAAACTTATACAAACAATAACAATAAACAAGAATAAGGACAGACGTACATAAGCTCATCAAGGTACTTCATTATCTCCTGAAAATCACTTATTTCACCACTTGCACCAAGAAGGGAGTGTTTTCCCACTGGCTTTAATCGATCCACACTCTTGTAACGTATCGTTGAACCATAGGAACCTGAAAATGGAAAAAAGATGACAACACATACTACATTATCTCTAGCATGTATCGGAGGGTTTATTTAACATCAAATAATATTAAAATGTCAAAAGAGAACTTCTATAGGAGATCTTTCAATTCTCTATCCCTTTTCCCTAGTGATGGAACCATGTGATATACTTTTTTGAAAAAATAGGAGCACTGATTGGGACAAAATCTATGATATAGAAGCTAACCTCCCATGTCAGCTGCCAAGAGAATACCATCCTTGTACTTGATGCCGACAACTGATGTCCCAGTCACATATGGAAACCTATTGAGAACAATACAAGTTAAAATTGCAAACATCTAGAGCACAGTAAGGAATTATAGAGGAAAATTACATAAATACAATCTCATTGCACGAGTGAACATATATCCATAAGGTAAAAATTTGCTGCATGACATTGTTGGTACTCTTACACCTAACTACATCTCCCATGCATGCAAAGGATATGGTACATACAAAGAGCTGCACATCTCTTCCAAAATGCAGATTCTCTCATTCAATAATTTTAATCTGTTATACGACTCTCCTTCTCACTACAACAATAATAACAACATACCCAGTGTAGTCCCATAAGTGGGGACTAGAGAGGATACGATGTACGCAGACCATGCCCCTACCTTTGTTGGGTAGAGAGGTTGTTTCCGATAAACACTCGGCCCTCCTCATTAAAGGATTTTAAGACCATGCCCCTATGTTTGTGGGGTAGAGAGGTTGTTTCGATAAACACTCAGCCATCCTCACTAAAGGATTTATACCTAGTTCATCCTCTGTAATGCTTTTATTTTCACTTTTTAGCGTGTATGAAGATTAAGTCCAACAACTTAAAAGCATAAGCAGCTTTAACATCCCAGTGAAACCCACCGGTAAGAGCATAAGCAGCTGAAACAGGTAAATACAGTTTGCAAATTCCTTTCTGGACCAGATATCCGCAAAGTTATTTCTATGGCCCAGATGTATTTGCAAACTCCTTTCTGGCCCGGATGTATCCTAGGAAGCAAAAATCCAAGAGCCACGCAAGATGAGATCTCAACTTAACCCCGCACCTCATTCCTTCTACTCGGGAAAACAAAATTACAGGTTCATAATACCATAAGCCACAAAGACTGAGAACTCCAGTAAAGATCAAAAATCAAACATTTGGCATGGCAGAAATGTTCCGGAAAAATGTTGATGTTGTTTTTCTGAAATTAACTATTTTCAGCTTAAAGGGAAATAGATGTTACTTGTGAGCATAAGTCCTTTATAAGTATCCAAACACTTACTAACATCATTTTGCTCAACTAGTGCTTAAACATCGTAGTCAATCTTAAATACTTAAGAGTATCACTAGAAAATATCCGCATACACATATTCTTCCATCTTGTATTACTACCATATGTCACATACTTACACACCTAACCAAACACCGACAAACCATCCAAAACATATTTTTTTCATTAAAAGAAACTTTTCTAGTGAAAACATATTTCTACCTGGAACATTTTCCTCCATATCCAATGCTCTTCACCAGCATCGTTATATACATAGGTACACCTAGGATTAGATGCTTATGGGATCAGGATTGAAACCCTTTTGTGTTACTGCATCCTAAATTAATAATGTCAACATATTAAACAGATTTCTTTAAGACAAATCCAAGGTTTGGAAACGTTGGACGAAAGCTATTTGAATAAGCAAAACTCGTCTCTACCCCCGCCTCTGTAAATGTTTATAAATCAACCAAATATGCCAAAAGGCATCCCCACCACACAGAGGAAAGTTCAAAAACTCGCCTGAAAAGCATTACTTTTGCTGGTAACTCTTGCGGTAAAAACATCCTTAAACATACATATTAACAAAGAGTTAACTTAAGCCTAGCTAATAGCACCCAGAAAAACACTCAACAACAACATTACCCAATGTAATCCCACAAGTCAAGTCTGGGAAGCTTAGTGTGTACGTAGACCTTACCACTGCATTGGGATGGTTTCCTACAGACACTCTGCTAAAAAGAACTACTAGGTGAAAGTTCAGGTAGCGAACAAACCAGCCAATTGAGCTACTAAAACAATGTACTTCTTCTATTTTTTTGTAAAATAAGAACAAAAACCCTATTTCGTAAAAACATCAAACATACTGCAAATCAGATCTGTAAAATCTCATAACACGCAAAGAGTGGACGAGAGCACGTACTGTGTTCTCTGAATATCAGATTCGGGACTCATTAAGCTACTTTTAGCCGGAGCTGAATCCATCACCTGAAAACATCACCATTTCCACACAAAAATTACAAAGAATTACAACAAAATTCTTCGATTCAACGCGAGATAACACAAAAAACTTACATTCATCGTCGGAAATCGGAATAGTTGATCTTCGATCGGAGAAAAAATAGCAGAGTAACAACACTGATCGGAGTTTTGTTTGTGCACTTTTCCCTTTGCACAAGAAAAGTTGGGTTTTGGGCTGAAAGTGAAATGGGCCTCCGTTTTCGGGACTCTCTCGTGTATGATTTGCAATAGATAGCCACTTTTAAGGATATCATTTAAAATCTACTCAACTTTTATCTAAAGTATTTAAATTTTAACCCAATAAGAGAAAACTTCATACATTGCTTCCACTTTCTATATTTTTCTATTTCAATGTACATGTATTACATTTGAACCGATACATACGATATGATGGGAAGTTTCTAGCATAGTTGATGCTAGTTCTACTATATCTGTTTTTTTTTTACTATGGATATTATTCTAGAAATATTCAATTGTGTAATGTAATGTTATATTTTTTATAATATTATAATTTCTTTTGACTTTCAAGCTTAAAATAGTAGAAGTATAAGGATAGAATTTAAATTTTATTCAGTTTGATATAAAGTTAAGTTTTGATTTGAAAATGTCAAAGTTACTTTTACAAATTTTAATTTTAAAAGTTGGTAAAGTTTAATTTCAAACATTTGGGATCTAAATTAATGTTTCGTACATTTATAATTTAACTTCAGACATTTCGGGGTGAAAACTAAATTTATGAAATTTTGATATTCATAATTTTTTAGTGTGTGAAGTCGAACCTGCAATTTTTCAACTCTAGACTTTCGAATTGAAATTTGATCATACTAGCGTCAAATATTTTATGATTTTTTACTTTGTCAGTTATGTAGGATCAAACGTATTTTTTACAATTAAGTTCATATATCTTTGTTAATTTCCATGAGACTGCATAAATAATTTGTATTGCATAGATCATCATGTATGTTTATTCCGCAGGCTTCTAAGCACACCAATATGTCATTCAACTTCTTGAAAGTCTTGGCAAGTCGTTGTGTCGAATTTCACAAGCGATACAATGTGATGGTAATAAATTGCCTCGGATCAAAGCTAACATGTATGTATTATGTATTCATTATTTCATGTATTTCAAGTTCAAATAGTTGAATAATAAATGTAATATGTTATTTTTGTGTACTTTCACTCTCTCCAATTAGGGATGGCAATGGGACGAAATAGATGCAAAACAACGCATGTGAATTTTAAGTTATTCGTGGCGGATGAAAGTTGAAGATTATACAAGGCGGTATACGAGTCGACTTGTATGAATTTTACATAAATTTAAATAAAATCTAAAAAATTTAAAAAAGTCACTCTAATTATGTATAAATATTGAAAGCTACTATTATGGATAAAGTTGAAATATAAATCATATTTCGTGTTTATAAATTATAACATAGCTATGAAATTTAATGACTATTATGATCAAATTATTCAAATCGTACAATTTGTAATATTTTTGAAATACGTTTTTCCTTCTTTAGAGTGGTTCATTAATAAAATGGTTCACCAACTACTATTTATATCTTTACAATCCACAACCAAATTAAGAAAAATCATTAATATTCAGTGATGATCTTTATAGAGGATTGAAAATGAAAAAATATTTTATTAACTTCTACGGGTTAAGCGTCAATCCCTTTCGCTCACCTTGTTATCAAATCTATCTCCATCGTACTTTTCATTACTCTAACAAAGGCCCATTTGAATGGTCAAATTTTTTCATGTACGTTATTGTTAATTTTGATTTCTTAAAATATACAAATATAATAACAATATAAAAAATTATACTCTAAAAAAATCATAATATTAGAATGCCAAGTTGCAAATGTAACGAGGTTTATCAGAGCCAGTTTTACAATGCGATATGAAATTCCTATTTTGCAATTTTGCTTTGATATGCAGTTTGGACTTTTTATGTTCTATGTTTTCTCATAAACATATAAAATTCATAATTATAAAACTATTAATGTTGTTTCGACTCCTTATACAACTTACCAAATAAGAAAATATAAAATTTGCATAGTACACTATAACAGAGTTATTATGAAAAAATACAAGATTTCTTGATTAAAATTTAATTCAATAAATTGTAGTATACTTATCTTTATATAATACAGAATACTTTCATTTTAAACTTGCAATTTCGATCATATGACCGAGAAAATGAAAGAACATTGATACTTTGAGTTATTTGCTGATTAATTTGGTTTAAATAAATTTGATAAAAAATAATGAACCTGGTGAATAAAAACAGTAAAATAAGAATTGTTTTAAATAAAATCAATTTTATGTTGGTGAGAATAATCGACATATAAGATATATAAAAGTTTAAAAAGTAATACATTAATTACAAATTTTATTTACATATGAAATAAATGGCCAGTAAATGTAAACATGGTGTTGTTTTTACAAAATATAAACTTGTGGATCAATTTTTGTATATTGAAAATACTCAAATTATGATTTGAAATTCTCAAAACATGTTTATTTAGAAAATTAGGAATTTCATCTCATGCTGAAAACTTGAATTTGAATATTCAATCATTGATTTCACATTGCGATATAAAATCACGTGTCCAAACACCTACGTAGTGTAGAAACTGAATCAATTAAAATTTAAAACCTAACATCCATTATAAGGATTTTTGGAACATCAAAACATCATTTTTACAATTTATTTGGATAATTATCACATATTATTTCATAGTACATTATATTATTTTGTGAAATATAACATTTGAATATACTATATTTCATTTTTTTATCATTAAATATTATCAATTTAAAGGTAAATCTAATAAAAAGTAAAATATACAATAAAGTCGTTATAAAAAGAATAGATTAAAAGATAAAATAAAATTATTAAATAATAAAAAACGTATAGAATAAACACCATTAAATCTAATACATAAAATAAATTTTTTCTTTATTATTATATAAAAAAAAAATACAATATATAATAATACTTAATCAACAATCAAAACAAACATTATTATATTTTACGATATAGTAGGTAACAACCAAAAAATGTCTTCAAAATTGCTAAATGCACATTGGTCAAATTATTATTTTTAATATAAAGAGACTTCTAAAAAGTCATCTAATCGGACGGCTGAGAAGAGTTCTGATTTTTCAAACAACCAACAACTACCAAATGAAACCTAATTTGATCCACCTCCTCGTTTTCTTGGCCATTAGTGACGTGGGGACCACCCATCATAAATTCATTTTCCCCACAATTTAACTATCTTTTTCTATTGAAAAATATTTTAAAATATTTATATTAATTTTTTAAACTAAGTGATGAACAATCTCATCGTATAAATAAGATTCAGATTTACATATATTTTATTATTTTCACACATATATTTATAAGACTATGATAGCGTGCGATTAAATATTCTTAAGTAATTTTGGAGAGTTTCTGTATACGCTTGGTTATATAATTTTGAAGTAATATTTGATTTTTAAAAATAAATGATAATTATATCTATAATTTTTAAAAATTATTCAAATTATTAATGAATTTATATTATTATTTTATAATGAACATATTTCGATAAAATTAATCTTATTTGATAGCAATTAACAATAACAATAAAAGATAAAATAAAAATGAAAAGAGCATTACAATAACTATATATTGAAATGACTCATTGATTCAAGATAAATTATTACCCATTAAAACGTTATTCTTTTTAATAGAGTTGGTTGTAGATAAATATTACTCGTAATTAATGAATAATAAATGCTTTCATAATATATGAAAGTTTAGGATAATGTTAATTTTTTTTTAATACTAAAATTTGACGCAATATATGATTTTTTTTCTATGACTTAAAAAATAAGGTATTTTGTCAAGAAACGACAAGTAATATAGCTAAATTACTAATTACCAAGTTTTTCTTCAAATATTATTGTGATCAAAATGCAAATATATATTATATATATACCAGACATTTGATAAAGATATACTAGAAAAAACATGTATAATATTTATATTATTTATTCATTATTTAATAATATTTTCAACTTATATATAATAGTACATCCTATAAAATATATAATAGTAAGTATAATTCCATAAAATAAGATGTGAAAATTTAATATAATTTAACAAAATGAGGTATTAAAAAAGATATAAAATATGTAATTTTATTTATTTATAAAAAAATATAATTTAGGCGATAACAATATTAAAAATAAAAAAATATAATTTAGGCGATAACAATATTAAAAATAAAAAAATATAATTTAGGCGATAACAATATGTAAAATGTATTTATTTTTTGAGTTGGTGCGAATATTGGGGGAGAAGTACGGAGGGGGGGGGGGGGGCGTTTAGTAAATAGGCAAAATAAAGAAAAGTAAGAGCAGGATACGGCCACGTACACGTGAGCACATAGAATAAAAACCCGGATTTGTTATCACAAATTAAACCGGTTTTAATAAACCATATGATACGTCCGGAACTTTTGGTTAGTAGTAATTCGAGGATAGCTTCATGCCGGTTTCGGTCAAGAGAAATCGCCACCACAGCAATTGTGAAGAGGTAGACGGAGAAGGCGAAGAAAAGAAGAAGAAGAAGAGAGAGAAAATCTGCCGCCGCCGCCATCACCACCGCCGTCGTCGTCGTCGTCGTTGCGGTGGAGTCTCTTTCTAAAACCCTCATAGATTCATCTAATCGAGGTACTAAACACCTCCTTAAGCTTATTTGCTAGAGAAATACAAATATATTTATTTTTTCTTATGAATTGACTTTTTCAAAACATGCATAGTTTTTTTTGTGTGGAATTCTGATCGAAGTATTTTGAGGTTTACTGTGTTTTTTTTTTTTTAAATGTCATTTTTATTTAGATCAATATTTGTTTGGACATTGGATGGGTTGATTTTGTGTGGCTGATTAACTGGATAGTTCAACTACGGAGTAAGGTTTGTTTGAAGTTGTGTGTACGAGCGGAAGAGTGTAAAGATGGATTTGGTTGCTAGCTGCAAGGTAATTAGATTTAATTCTGTTTTTGTTGTTGTTGAACTGTTTGTTTTTATTTTTTTTGGTGCTAATTGTGAACATTGCTTAGAGTTGTTTAATTTTCATATGTTGTGGCAGCTCCACTCTTTGTTGAAGCAGTGAAATGCGTGGGTAGTTTGTGTGATATACGTTGCTGCTTGTTATTAGGATTAGTCACCGATAAGTAGTAAAATATCAGATGAACATACAAAACTTAAAAAAGGAAGATTTTGGAGACTGTGAACATACATAGTAAAGATAAACATTGATTCTGGTATTTATGCGCCCCAAATGTGCCTCCATTGCCAGTAACTATATGGTTATGCGGCGTGGCGTGGTAGTCAAATTGCACGTTGTATAATGTTCTAATTCTAAAATAGAAATTAAGTAGTACAGGTTGGTCTAGAAATCCTGTTTGTATAGGTTCTGCTCTGGAAGTGGTTTACAGACCAGCTTTTGTATTAATAGTGCTGCTGGGAATCCCTGTTGTTCGCCCATCACAATATATGAACCATATGTTTTGGAGACACCAAGATAAAACTTTTGTGAATTGGTTGGTTTCGTTGGTGACGATTAATTGTATCTTATAGGATAAATTGGCATATTTTCGGATAAAGGAGCTCAAAGATGTTCTGAATCAGCTTGGTCTTTCAAAGCAGGGGAAGAAGCAGGTTTGAACTTTTTCCATGCATTTTTGGGATTGCTGGTTGAAACATAGCTTCCTTGCTTTTTGTTTAAGTTACTGGCTGATGCTTTTACCTTTCATGCCTTGCTACATTATCACTCCTAGAGGGAGGCCGTAATATTAATCGTATTGTTTTCCGTGGTTATTGCAGTTTTTATGGCATGTCCTCCTCTTTATCTACATGTTGATTAATTTAGGGCTCTCTGCACATGCTGAGTTTAGTTAGTCCTCCTTGCCTGTTGTTGATAAAATGATGTTGCCGTTGGAGCTGTCTCTTTTTGCCTTGAAATAGGAGGGCTTTTCTTTTCCTTTTCTCTGACTAACACATTAATTAATAACCTAATTGGCCAAAGCTTTTGCAAGGAAATAAGTATTTTCAAGTAGTAACAAAAGCTGAAACAAGCAGCTTCTCCTGAAAGCAAGTGGTTTTGGTTTTTTACCAGATTACCCAAATTAAAAGTTCATCTCCACCAAAGAAACTAGTGTAGTAACTTGCCTTTCGTTATTTTACACTTGAAAGTACTTTATGAAAATGTTGTCCAAACACGTATGACTAACAAAAGTACTCCTCACATGATTTAGCCAAACAAAAAACCAGTACTCTCTAAGCATTTTTTTGTAAAACCACTTTTAGTAAGAAGTGCTTCTCAAGTAAGCTGACGGTTAAAACAATTTTGGTAGGAAGTACTTCTCAATAAGCTGGTTTCTGCAGTTTATAGATTCATGATTATGCATAGGCTGGTTATGTTCCTGCACAGCACATGTTACATCGATATGTTAGTTTGTGACACTTGTATTTGGTATTGCAGGACCTTGTTGATCGCATATTAGCTACACTCTCTGATGAACGAGGTGAGCTGCTCCATTTCTTGCTTGAAGAAGCTGTTGGGAAATGTTAGACGCGTCTGGTTTGTTGGTGGTTTTCTTTGTGTTTCACCATTCTCTGTTTTCATTTACTTGTTTTTTTTTTTTTTTTTTTTTTTTAAATATGCCAATCTTGTGCTGGAGTTGCTAAAGATGCAGAGTCATTCCTCTTGGATTTTCTTTTTTCAATTTGATGTAACGGGTTTCCTCACTATGCAATCTTGACTAATGTATCCTCAGTCCATCACATAAAAAATCTTACCCATTTTTCATAACTAGATCTTCGCACTGTCTTGGTGGACATTGTGTGATAACAACAACAACAGTATACCTGTTATCCCACAAGTGTGGTTTGGGGAGGGTAGGATGTATGTAGACTTTACTCCTACTTTTGTGGGGGGTGTTATGATAGTGAAATTGCTTAAAAACTGAAGCATTCATGTACTTGTTAATTGTGGGTATCTTGTACTGTGTGTGTGTATATATATATATATATATACATGACATGAAAAAAATAAATATATATGTATCTTGCTCTTAGCTAGAAGATGTGTTTGAACACACAGCCAAAATTGATGACTGGTTCTGGTTCTCACATATTTCTTCGCTGCTGAACAGCTTCAGGATTGTTCCCAAAGAGAAACAGTGTTGGGAAGGAAGACGTTGCAAAACTTGTTGATGACATTTACAGGTATAAAGCAGTTTCAATCTCAGGACACACTTATCTAAAGGGGGAAAATGGACTTTGATGTTTAAGACCCCTATCCAATTATTCAGTCTGTTGGACATGTTCGTCAACAATAATTCCTTATAAGCTTAAGATTTGAGTGCAGAAGGAAGATTTTTTGCCTTTTAATTGGTACTCGAAGAAATTCTTCATTTTTGTGTATAGTGATGAGTGATCTTTCTTCGTAACAATAACATACCCAACAGGCACAGTGTACCACAAGTGGAGTTTGGAAGGGTGGATGTACGCTGATGACCATACTCCTACTTCTGTGTGGTGGTTGGGATGGGGTGTAGAGAGGCTATGTCCTATAAAGCAGGGTTGCAAGAAAAATATGACAACAGAATAGCAAGATACAAAGCAAATACAACAACAAATAGTAATAGTGTATGCACAATGAAGAGTAAGAGACTATGCAACTACTATATACTACTAGTAATGAGAACAGGAGAGGAAGAAGCTAACCCCCTACCTCTCCCACATTAAGTGCGACAACACTTTGGTATCTACTAACTTTCTACCTTAAGCAATTACTTCCCATGCATATTGATCTTTCTACGTCTGCCAGAAAAATGCAGGTGTCTGGGGCGACGGGGGCAACTGGGGCAACTGACCTAGCATCAAAGTCGCAAGTTGTCTCCGATACCAGTAATGTGAAGTTGAAGGAGGAGATTGAAGACACTTACCACATGAAAATTCGCTGTGTGTGTACAAGCTCATTACAAACTGAAACAATGATTCAGGTTTTACTTCTGCAATGATTGCCCTTATATCTTCTACTCGTTTTTATGAACATGCATCTTCTTTTTTGCGTACAAATATGCACATCTTCAGTGTATTATTTTGAGTGTGCAAACATCCTTTTGAGTTCTGATTCTCTTTCAAAAGATATACCAAATCTGCTTATGTACTGGAAAGCTGCGTAATTACTTATAATATTTCCCAGTTGGACCGGTACAGCATTGCATCTTTAACATGGTAGACTATCATGCTTATCTGTTAATTGCATTTGTGTTGTCATCATGATGAAGCTGTGATCTCAGCGTAAAGTATGCGTTTTTGAAAAATAAATTCTGCCACGATGAGGGGTGTGCTGGACATGGTGTCAGCTTGAACATTTGAAGCTTCTGTTTCTTGTACTTGATGTATTACATTTGTGTCTCATGATGTTATCATGCTTGCAGTGTGAAGACAGAAGATGTCACACATGGCAACATATTCGTTGTGTTGTCATACCAGAGAAGCCAATGGAGGGTGGTGATCCACCAATTCCGCCTACTACTTTTTATTGTGAAGTGTGCAGACTGGTTCGTGCTGACCCGTAAGTGTTACCTTTGGTGTTAATTCACTTTTATCGGTTCCTTTTACTGGAGGGATTGTATGATTTGGCTGCATATCCATTTACTGGAGTGTTGCATTGTACTTGTGGCTATGAAGGATTTTTCTTGTCAAATAAATTGTGTTCTCGAAATGTCTTAGATGTCAAACATGCAAAATTTAGTTGTCTAGTTCGTATATACATACTACAGTTCTCTTCAACTCATAAAAGGTGTCTCCTGACATTGCTATTATTTAAAATCTTTGATATCTTAAGAAGAACAATTTGACATCAAGGCTGCAATTGGTTGCTTTTCCTCTCTGAGATGAGCCAATGTATTGGAGATAAGACAAGTGGGCTGACTCTCCTTATATTATGTAGAAACCAAAGGTTGTGATGGGTATAGGGGTGATATTGTTCCATCTGTAAACAATGACGCGATCTAGTAGTTGAGAAAGTTGTTAGCATTAGCTGATTTGAGAACCTTAACTGATGCAACTTTTATGTTATTTTATGCAATTGCTCTGAAATTTCATTTGGGTAAAAACATTTTGCCTTGTATTGAAATTTTCACATTCATAGCATGTGAAGTTTATAACTTGTTACCCATAAGCTCGCTAAACGTGTGAGTGCTAACCTGGGATTTTCAGTGCATGGCGGTAAGACCTACACTTCATTTACCATGAATATGGATACTTAAATGACCACTTTGATGTGGCTTTACTTCGTTACATACATGATTTATATGGTAATGCTTGTTTCACCTTCCATAACTGAATTCCCTATATGCAGCTTCTGGGTGACAATGGGACACCCTTTGTATCCTGCAAAGTTGGCTATTACAAGCGTTCCTGCCGATGGGTTAGTTACCTGCAACTTCGTTTCTGATGTCTATCCTGTTCTTTATTATTGCTGGACCTCTTTTTGCTTGGCTTAATTTATTTATGGGGTTAATTCTGTGAAGATTTGGGACATGCAGTTTCTAATGCCTGTTCTTGCTACTATTAATTGGGAGAGATTTTTGTTTGTGTTTCTCTGAAACGATGTTAAAGGATGACCTTTCCTTTCCACAAAGTGATTGGTGCATTTCCATATTATCCTCACTATTCCATGGGGATGAGTGTGGTGGGATGGGAAGCCAAAAAAGAAATGAAAAAAAAAGGAAGGCAGCTTTTCTATAACCTACTTTTGATTCAAGGGCAAGTCATTAGGTGGTTAGTGAATTTCGAAAAGTGATGAAAAAGACTCCAAACACTAGTTTGTCTTGTATCTTGTGCATGCAAGATTTTAGTGTTTAAGTGCAAGTCTTGGATCTGTTTGCATCTGTATTTGTATGTTTTCCCCTAGGTCGGAAGTTTGTGCAATTCAAGGTGATGAAATCATGTAATAGCTTGACCATATTAAGTTAGCTTCATCATTTATGTGAGAACAGGTTAGCAGTTTGAACTTCCAGTTGCATGCAAGATAGGTTGCTCTTCTGAAATGTATGATTTTGCATTTCTTTGTTGTCTGTTCGATGATAGAGTTTTTGGCGTGTGACATGAGTAAGCCTTTTCTGTCTTTGTGGCAAATGGTCCCATGAATGTTAGAGCCAGGATTCTCAGATATTTGTTGTTAAGAGGATTTATGCTTCTATTTTCCTCACTGAATTACTTGCTCTATCATCCACACGGCATGTTCTGCTTTGTTATTGTTCTGTATTTGTAGCTAAGCAAGTATGTAATTTCTTTTCTAATTTACTTATTTCATCTGTGAATTTTCAGGACGAACCCTGTGCAGAGTATCGAGAAAACATTTCAGATCACTAGAGCTGACAGAGACTTGTTGGCGAAACAGGAATATGATCTCCAGGTTGTTGGTTTTCCTGGTGGTGGTTTAAGATAAAGAAGTCCTTTTATATTCATTGTGTTCGTTCTTCAAACTTGTCAGGCTTGGTGCATGCTTCTCAACGACAAGGTACAATTTAGAATGCAGTGGCCTCAATATGCAGATTTGCAGGTGAATGGTATGCTCTGTCCTATGTTGCTTCGTTTTTAATCCTGATCCAATTGAAAGTGAATGCTGAAGTTATGTTCTTCTCAATAGCTTTCTTCTTTCATGGAAAAATATAATGTCTTGTGTTTTCTTTCAAGTTCGTAGTTTCTTGGCCTTAATAAGAACTCGGAGGGGTGAGGTAAACATGATATTGTGTTCTGGGATTCTTCTTACCATTCTTAACTGAAAATATTGTCTACTCAACTTTTTCCCATGTATTCTTCTGCAAAGACTCAATTGCCATAAATCAAGTGAAGATTGCATTTACAATTTTTTTTGGTTCTAGAAGTTCTTCCCCTTGTGCATTAACTTCAGTTGAATCTCAACCAACAGGGGTTCCAGTGCGCGCGATAAATAGACCTGGCTCTCAATTGCTGGGTGCTAATGGTCGAGATGATGGCCCTATAGTGAGTATTAATTACATGCACTTCTGTTTCTGCCTCTTGGAAAGTGAATTGTTGTGTGTGTATTTGGGTGTGTGCACTTCCACTTTGGTATATATTTATCTTCAAGTGTTGTGTAGGCATGCTGAAATTTAGTAAGTAGCAAATCTTATTGTTCCATATGAACTCCAGATAAATGTGTGAAGTGTAATGCAAGTTTACACAATTGATTGGTCAAATTGGTCTCAGAAAAGTGTTTGGGATACATCATTCAGCCTTCTTTTTTTCTTTCAGGAACATTTTATAGATATTTTATAGATATTTCTCTCAATTCGCACCTTACCATTTTTATCAGATCACACCATGCACCAGAGATGGAATCAACAAGGTCACATTAACAGGATGTGATGCTCGTGTCTTTTGCTTGGGGGTCAGACTTGTGAAGCGGCGAACTGTTCAGCAGGTAGTTAAGTTTGACCAACATTATAGCATTATGTAGATTCTCTTGCAAAAACCTTTTTTACCTGTTGTTTTTTAGTATTCAGTTGAAGTCTTACTTTGTTAATTAGTCGATTATTATTTCGCTTAGAGCACACTAGTCAGATGTCAAAGATATTTACAATGTATGAATATAGCTCAACCACCACGCTCATCTATCAAGCAAGTCCAACAACCGATATAAAAGGCATTTTCCCTTGCACCACAAATATAAATGAAAGGAAAAGACTGTCTTATTACATTTTACCCCCCAAATTATCCCAAGGAGAGCTTGATCTTAGCCTAAAGGCCGAGAAATTTATTTTCTATTGAGAATTTTGTCTTAAAATTATCCAAAGGAGGCACAGCTGCATTGCTCTTCATGTGCCTTTGTTTTACTTCGATCTACTCGCTGTCACCTGCTGATAATACTTCCTCCTGCTGTTAATTGCCTCAAGAGGCTGAGATACTAACCAATTGATATTATATGGCGAGAGCACAAGTGTCCAGAAGTTGAGGCAAATTTGTAATAAATAAGGACACAATTTATGTTTTCCCCATCCTGTGCCTGGATAGTACCATCTCACAACAATCCGCTTCTTCTTTCAAAATATGTTTGGTGAGTACTTACATTTCAAGCTTCACATTATATATTAAGAAAACAACTTTTGGCGGTACCTTCACGTTTCATAACATCTTTACTATTGTATAATTTCTCCTCAAAATGATTCTATTTCCCAATTCCCACCCACCGTATCATGCGATCTTCTGCCTCTCCCTCTACTAATCATTCATACATCAGCTGTAGGAGCTTGTATACCTTGTCATGTTCTGATCTTGGATGGCTCCACGAAGTTTATATCCCACTAGACCCCATTTTTATTCTTACCCAGATAATCAGTTCATTATCATTTGTCAAACCAAAAACATGTAGAGATGCTATTTTCAAAGTCGTGTGCCCCACACTAAATGTGAACATAAAGAAAAAACATCGTTTTTGACAATGTAGCTGCGGAAACCTATGAATTTGTAACTCCATTTTCCACAACATTACATCAATAATCCTTACATGTGAGAATATCTATTGATTCATGTCCCATTTATGGTGGTTATCGACCTTCTCATAGTGCATTCTTATGGATAACTCCAGATCCACTTCTTTAGTATTGCATCATTATAGGAGGGCTACTGTAGACTTTTGTAAACCTCTTTGATAGGTGAATTTTTTTTCTTTTTGTCGAATAATATTCCATTTTTAACAAAGGAAAAAATATCATTTCAGTTCCCTCTCCGTTCCTTCACAGGAAAAATCATTCTCTATTTTCTATTGCTATTGTTGATGGCATATACAAATATGGACATGTACCTTGATATGCTTGAATGAATGGATTTCAATGGTATTATCTTTGTCTTGGAAAATATAGTGTCTTCCAACAAGCACCCAGGGTGTGGCCAATGAAGTGGGTTGAGAACCATGAGGGTTCAACGTTAATT
This sequence comes from Solanum peruvianum, assembly GCA_027705065.1. NCBI lineage: Eukaryota > Viridiplantae > Streptophyta > Magnoliopsida > Solanales > Solanaceae > Solanum > Solanum peruvianum. The sequence goes on from JAKWJD010001765.1 coordinate 56,787,093, forward strand.
CCCAGCAAGAGACGAAAAAACACTAGGTGATGTCTTCCCATATGTTCCTGCCTTGGTGGAAGATACCGGTATCTGTTGCTGGTGATAGGTGGAATGTGTCTCGTGGAACTAGTCGAGGTGCACGTAAGCTGATCCAGATACCATGGTTAACTTGTAGATGGTGTGTCCATTTTCGAATACAAAATCTTGCCAATTTTGGATTTCTTGTAGCTTCCCCATTAGTACAAATTCTGTTTTGTGTATATTGATATTTCAAACCACTAGTATTTTGGAGAGTACCAAGGTCAACCCAAAACTTTTCATGAAACTTAAGGAACAGATACAGACTAGTGGAGACAATTCCTTTTCTCCTCATTCAAAGGAGGCATAAAGGGAGTTATTCTGAATTATAATAATTTAGCTGATGATTTGCAATATCTAGCCAGACCTCTACTTTTTCCTGAATCCATTTGTCTCTAGCATAGAAATTTGGAACCAATTGAATGATGTATGCTTCCTTAGTGTCCTACTTGCACAGCACACCTGTGTCCATTTCCTTAAAAGGCACATGCATTATCAATATCATAAAATATTCAGTAATTCTCCCAGAAGAAGTCCGTTCTGCAATGTTTCTCCCAGAATTACATTCTGAAATGATGATACATGGTGTCCATCACTAGTACTAATCTTTTATCTAAGACATTGATTGGTACTCTATGAGATATCTCCTCAGCTGCCTTTTGAGCTCCTCCATACACAGTTCCTTCCTCCTCTGATCTCCTTATCCAAGTTTATGAAGTATTTTTGTTTTGTTGCTGACCAATTTTCCCTCATCTTCCTTGTTTCACTTATTTAAATCATTTCTTAAAACACTCGTGCTCAATACAATCTCTGCACATTCTTCACAACCTTCGGACTGTGATATGATACAGGTACCAAAATCTTTTTCTGTAAGGTAATGGAAAATCTGTCTGCCCATTCACTGGATGGTAAGATTTTCTTTACAGGACATGATTCTGTCTGATTATAGAGAGAATTAAGCAATTAATCATTTTCTTGATTTCAAGATTATACTGATGCCTATAGTAGCTGTTAGCATTAATCGATCTATTTCTGTTTTTAAGAAGTGTGCTGGTGCTGCTCGAGATCCCTGTCAGTCCCTTCCAACTGTGGCCTTGATATTTCTGATATTGTTCTTCTCCCCAAAAATAATATTCACGATATTGTTGTAAAAATATAAAAATTCCTGATAGCTTACCATTTACATCACCATAGACTTGTTAACAAACAAGGGATCTTAGATCTTATCTATGGACTGTTTCATGTTTATGATATACCTTTGTTTTATTGTTAGGTTCTTAGTATGATACCGAAGGTGTCAGATGGTGAGAAATTTGAAGATGCCCTTGCTCGCGTTCGTCGCTGTGTTGGTGGTGGGACAGCCACGGAAAATGCTGATAGTGATAGTGATCTGGAAGTTGTTGCTGATTGTATTCCTGTCAATCTTCGCTGCCCTGTAAGTGCATACTGAAGTTAAATTCCTGTTTACAGCATATCTATTAGTTAGTGTTGTTTGGTTTATCGTTATGTTATCTCTCGGTGTATTTGTTACTGCGTCTCTTCCTCACTTAGTGGGCTTTTTGGTTTGTTCAAAGTAAGACAATCAAGCTGCAAGCTAGTGTAATTGCATACAATGTGGTCGTAGCTGTTATCCTAGAGGTCATATGCTTCAGATTCAAGAACCTCCATTAGGCACAATCTTAGTCATAGATGCGATTCAAGTGTTTATTTGGTGGTTTGAACAAGAAACCACAGGATCAACCTTTTGGGCATATCACCTGATCAAGAAAACATGGTGGTGCACTGGCTTCCCTTTTATTCTTCCATCTATACTAGTGTCCACCACGTCTCTTGCTATTATTATATGTATTAATTTTTCTGGAGGAGGATAGCATGTCCGCGTTCAAATAATTTGGATTCTATTTGGATTTTGTCCTCTATGTTGCTTTGTTGCCTTTTTTGTATTGCTGTGTAATGCAGCACGAGTCTCGGGGTTCAATTTTCTTTTCTATGTGCATAACAGATGAGTGGTTCAAGGATGAAAATTGCTGGAAGATTCAAACCTTGTATACACATGGGCTGCTTTGATCTTGACGTCTTCGTTGAAATGAATCAAAGGTCGAGGAAGGCAAGCAACTATAACCCATATCTGAACTAATGTCTCAAGTTCCCATCGTATATCCACCGGATATTATTTATTGACAAATCTTGTTCATGTGATGCAGTGGCAATGCCCTATCTGTCTTAAGAACTACTCTTTGGAGCATGTCATCATAGATCCATATTTCAATCGAATTACTTCTCAGGTATTGCTTGGTTATTTTTGGGGATAGTAACTTTGTTTTAGCATTTAGCTGAACTTTTGTGCGGTTTCACGATGTAGATGCGTAGTTGTGGAGAAGATGTCACAGAAATCGAAGTGAAACCTGATGGTTCTTGGCGCGCGAAGACAGAATCTGATCGAAGGTGTCTTGGAGATCTTGGACGTTGGCATTTACCTGATGGGTCTCTGAGTGAATTTCCAGATATAGAGTCGAAGCCTAAGCCTGAAATTCTTAAGCAGGTTAAACAGGAAGGAGGCTCTGATGGAAATGGCCTTAAAGTTGGATTGAAGAAGAACAGGGACGGATTGTGGGAAATCAGCAAACCTGAAGACCAGACATTTTCATCTGGAAATAGATTGAGAGAAAATTTTGGTCAGGATGTCATTCCAATGAGCAGCAGTGCCACTGGAAGTGGCAAAGAAGGTGAAGATCGCAGTGTTAATCAGGATGGTAATGGGAACCTTGAATTCTCGAACAATGCATTTGATCTTGAGGCCATCTCTCTTAATATTGACCCACCATATGGTTTTGGCAACGGAAATCCGTCAATACCAGCAGGAGATGCTGAAGTTATTGTACTAAGTGATTCTGATGAAGAGAATGAGCCAATTATCCCATCTGGAGCTGTCTTTAATAACAACCATAGTGATGCACCTGTAGCTTCTTTTCCAGCTCAACCACTAGGAATTCCGGATTCTTTTCATGATTCTGCGCTTGTTAACGGTGGGAATTCATGCCTGGGGCTGTTCAATTCTAATGACGATGAATTCGGGATGAACTTGTGGTCTTTGCCTTCTGGAACCCAAGGTGGCCCTGGTTTTCAGTTATTTAGTTCTGATGCTGATGTTTCAGGATCTTTAGTAGATGTGCAACATGAATCTATTAACTGTACCAGTTCTATGAGTGGGTACGGGTTGGGTGCAGAGACTGGCATTGGATCTGCTTCTCTTCTTCCTGAAACATACACCGATCGCCCTAATGCTGATATAAATGACAGTTTAGTTGATAATCCCCTTGGATTTAGTGGCAATGATCCCTCACTTCAAATATTTCTTCCTACTAGACCATCAATTACGTCAGTCGAGGCTGCGAGGGATCAGCCTGATGTTTCAAATGGCGTTGGTACTGAGGATTGGATCTCACTTAGGCTTGGTGGTGATGGAGGGGTTCCTGGTGATACTGCAGTTGCAGATGGGTTAAGCTCTGGGCAGCAAGTACAAACTAAAGACACTGCGTTGGACTCATTGGCTGACACTGGTATTTCCTGTTGTTCTTTACCTCTTTTTTTTTTTCCTTTTTGGAGGGGTGGGGTTGTGAGGAGAGTACGGATATAGATCATTATCCACGCTTGCTTGAATTAGCATTGTGAGTTTTGCACTTCTGCTGCTAAATAAAAAAGAATTGGTAAAAAAATAACTAGTTAGGTGATTATTATTGTTTAGATGTACAACAGGTTTAGTTGAGAAACTGCAGTACAAGCACAATTCACAGAGTATTGCAGTGTTGTTCTTTTAGAGATGGTTTACTTTTCCTGGTAGATATTCTTATGAGAGCTAAGATTTGTTGTCAGAAGTTCTGTTTTGATTCATGTATTGGAGCCATTCTAAATGTAGGTAGTGATGCTCCTGTCTGTGCAGCTTCATTGCTTATTGGTATGAATGACAGCAGATCAACTAAGAGCAGTAGAGAACGATCAGATAGTCCTTTTACATTTCCTCGTCAACGTCGTTCTGTAAGACCAAGATTGTATCTAAGTATTGATTCGGATTCTGAATAGGAGCAGATTCCATGGTGGCAGAACAATGATTACTGTTGCTAAGCGAAGAATGTGGATATGACGAGATGAGGTTGCTAGTGAACACAAATTGGTCAACAAGAAACTATCTTCTCACATCTGTGCTGGCGACGTAGGAGTTTTCTTAGTGGTATGTGCTCCAACCTGCAAATATGTCAATGTCATGTTCCCAATTCCCTGGCGTCCTCACCTCACTTTCTTTTCCATTGCAAACAGGACCAATCTTATTTTTTTTCTCTTCCGTTTCCGGATGGAATCCTTGGAAGGTGACTCGCTGGTGAACTGTAAATTTTGGACAGCTTAGCTCAGTACAAGATCTTCTAGTAACGTCCACTGGTAAATCCGGAGGGGGAGGCATTTTAGCTTTGAGATCTCCTCTTGCCATTTGTGAAGCCAGTAGCCTGTAAATCGGTTTAATTAAACTAACTTACAAAAATGTATAATGTTTTGAATGTGTTTAACCGTTAATGGACCTTTTAAGGTCGGGCTCAATATCCTGATAATTTTGGTGCGAAGGAAGGTGGTAAAAAGAATAGTGATAGACTCTTTGATTTCGATTCTTTATTTTTAGTTGATGCATTTAGAATGGGTAAGGATTGTAGAACCCGTGATAAGAGCTTGTTCTATGTTAATGTCCTGTAGGTGGCGGAGTATTTTGCGTAACCCTTGTTTGTCTCAGTTGTCTATAATTGCTGCTACAAGTTTTTCCTTTATGCCTGTGTTAATTTATAGAAACTGGCGTGTAGTAAATTTATCAAACGTAGTCTATTGATCATATTTTAAGAAGTTTGACTAATATACATGAGAAAATGAAAATAATCTTGAATTCTTGTTTTGTGATGAAGAAACTTGAAAAACATAGTAATAAAGTTCGTCTTGTAGAAATAATGAGTTATTCTCACTAGATTGTTCAAAATAAGGTCAAACCAATTTAGCAGGTCAAAATCCTTCGTGGCCTTAAAACTCTAAATAGAAAAGTGGCAATGATCTAGTATTTTTCACTGGGTCGAATATTTAGCGTCCAACGAAGCTAGGATATCTATGTTTGCCTGTTTTGGGTTGGTGTAAACTTGACAAGGTCTTGACGGATGTTCACAAAAAAAATTGGCATTTTCGACGTTGAAATTCAGATAACCCAAAAAAAGATTTTGCTATAGCACACAAAAATCGTCAAAATGGGGGTATGTGCACTTCGAGGCTCGTTTGACCTTGAAAATGAGTTGGATTGGCCGTGATGGCCAACTAGCTGCATAGACAAGGTATTAACAGATATCCACAAAATTTTTTGAATTTTTGACGTCTTAATCCGGATCACCCAAAAAATGATTTGCTATAGCACTCGAATATCGTCGAAACGAGGGGTATGCTCGCTTCGAGGCTCGTTTCACCTTCAAAATTGGTCGGACTTGCTGTGAGGGACAACTGGTTGCATAGACAAGGTCTTGACGGACGTCCACAAAAAAATTTGGCATTTTTGACGTCGGAATCCGGATAACCCAAAAATAGTTTGCTATAGCACACGAAAATCGTCGAATTGGAGGTATACATAGTTTGCTATGTATGGACGATCTCCGTCGTAGAGTGAACTATACATAGAGGACATATCAAATAATAGGGGGGGAAATAAAGCACATAGAAAACAAATAGGAATAACAATAACAAAATAATGTAATAACCGAAGAATTGGAAAATATAAGGAGTAATAGAAATAAAAATGCTACTACTATGGATGGGTATGAACGGGGAGTGCAAATATTGACATAAGTTATAAATCTATTTACTAGAAAACTTTGCTATTCAAAAAAGATATCTGCTGAAAGGGGTGCAATTCTGCAGTAAAATAAAGAAGTAAAGAGCATCTCTGCCTAAAATCTTTGATTAAGAGCCTGAAAACACACAACTACAATTGCTGATAGTGAGGCAATATTATCTCAGGAATTCAGGATAATCTATCTCAGAAAGCTACAACAAGAATCTTACGAGCAGACGGATTCATGTTCAACAGCCATCCTTTTCTGAATCAAGAACCGGTAGAATGCCCAATGCTGATGAAGAAAGATGCATACCCCGCACTAATCCTCCATACCCGGTCTTAATTTTATAGCACAGCAGCAAGATAGAATCCCAGAGTGCTGTTCTTCCCTGCAAAGAGAAAAAAGAGACGTGAGTTATAAGATTGGTCTTGCCATGTCGTTACTGAAAAATCGCAGAAAATGAGCATCTTAGTAACAATAACTTGCCTGGAGAGAAAACTGAGGCATCTTATCCCAGTATAGGGCAAAAACTGGGGGATTTTGCTTTCCGACAGCCAATATGCAAGCTCCTGGATGGAGCACGGAGGGAACACCAGACAAAACAGCTACATATTTTTCAGGAAACCTTTCTTTAGGAGGTAAAACACCCAAAAATAAGGGATTTTTGCTAGACTGGATTCCAGCATAAGCTGAAGGATCAACATGTAGCATCCACTTTGGGTGCTCCAGGAAAGCACAGAACAAATATAGGAGCAAATGAGAATCGGTTGGAAGCTCGGGATTCCATTTCTTGTTTCCTTTTCCATAAACTTCTACACTGCCCAAATAATCATAATTCCTCAAACAGGTTCCCTCGGAAAGCTCTGCAAAGAAAATGAAACTTGATTAGCCGTGCAACACTGATATAGAATCAGCATACTTCATCTCTCATCTCTACTCCTAGAACATAATGGAGATCCTAGAGTGACTGACATGCAAGGTAGAGTTGAGAGTCAAACTACCTCGAATCCTCTGTACTGTATATTCTGCACGGACACTGCTTTGTGGCAGCAGTCCCTTGCCCCATTCTCCTTTCATTAAGGACTGAAGTCTTTGGTGTTCAGTGATGGCATCAATGCATTCTTGTAAAATAGGGATCAGAGAGTTCTCTGGCAAGGATGGTTGAAGACCTCCAGAAGCTGACTTTGCTGCAAATAAAGAAGCATCGACAAGATACTTAAGAATTAGTACATCGATACATCCAACAATGAGTAATGAATTGCAGGACTCATAATCTTATAGGGGTGAAGTGACTTACACATGCAAGAATCAAGAGCCTGGACAAGAGTAATGCGCAACTGGTGAAGTAACCCGTCTTCGTCAACAGAAAATGAGGGTTTCCATTCATTAGTCCTCTCAGTAGCAGATATAGCAGCAGTCCCAGTATCAGGTGTTCCATTTCCAACTTGACTAACTGTGATTGTAATGCCTAGCTTGCCAGCAGCTTGCATAACCTGAGCACGCCATTAAGCATGAAATGGTTTAAATTTTTCTAATATTGCTTGAGTCACATAAATTTGACTTTTCAGCCTTATTAGATTATTCAATTAATAAAAATTCCTCATTTTTTTTCCTTCTGCAGCCAATCAAAAGATTCTCCAAGTCTTGAGAGCATTTCTGCTACATCCTTGTGATGTACTCTGCTACAGCCCAATCTTCATGGTCGTTTCGACACTTTATAAGTGCGAAGACAGAACCGAAGGAGCTCTAACTGACATCAATGACCAGAATTACAGAAAAGAGTGGTCTAGATCAACAGTTAAGATTCTTCAGGAAGATCATTGTGTGCCAAGAAGAGGAAAATACATTAATGAGAGAAAGGCAGTATAACAAGTATCAAAAGAAAAAAATAAAAGCAAACAAACAAAGTTTCTAAACATAAAAGTTGGAGCGAGAATCCACCTTTGTGTGACTAGTATCAATTTTGTTAAGCAAAGGCTTTAACAGCATGGATGAAAACCATTGCCTGAGTCGGTCACGCCACTGCTCGATCTGTGGATATATCCCCAGATTTCCAAATGCTTCAGTGGACTCTTCCATTGACATTGGAGGTGGTAGATCGCCTTCCCCTCTCTTTGGTGGAGTTGAGAACTTCTGGGAACCAGGGGACATCCTAACCGGCCTTAGAGGAGTACTTCTTGGAGTTCCAGAAGTATTGGTGGAGCTGGGCAGGTTACTAGGACTGACTACACCAAACCCACTTATGGTGGGCGGTGGAGTTGCCAACTTGCTTGCTGATTCAGTAATTCTCTCATCAACATCAGCCAGGAACCTTTCAAGCTGTTCCTCCGTTGCAATCTCTTTATGAAAAGTAGCTCTCTTATTCGACCAAGGGGTGGCAACCAATTCCCCACCTGGTGAAGACTGGATTGAAGGTGATTGAGAAGGAGATGCTGAAACAAGATATAAGGATGGGGAAGCTGGTGATTTTGATGGGGTGCCAAAAGATGGTATTTTAGTTCCACTACCAGTTCTAACTTTGTCACTACTAAGTCTAGTTGAAGGTTTTGAACTAGAAATTGGCTGATGAATGGGGACTAGGACATTTGAAGGAGAGGCTGAGACAACTCTTGATTTGGGAGGTCTTGTCGAAGACTCCATAGCAGTTTGCTCAACATTTGTTTTAATCCCCAAAAGCCCTAATTGTCGATTAGTCAGACGTGTATTCTCCTTTGTTCCTTTGGTAGGAGACGTAATTGACACATCAGCAGTCTTTGTTCTACATAAATAAATAGCCTTGACAAGGGCAAGAAAGGTTCCAAATAAGACTATGGCTGCAAAAGTCTGTATGAGTCTGACAATAAGACCTGAAAATAATTATAAAATGTTCGTAGTAACAAGCCTTTGATAACAAGTTTGATACAGTAATGTTTAAGTTCAACCAAATAGGATCACATCACTTACAAGCAGTTTCTTGAGAAACATATCTGAATTTCAGACTGTAGGCAATCCCGCTTTCCCTACAACCACTCAAATTCAAATGAATTTGTTAGCTGAGACACGAAATATCAAACTAAAAAAGTTATGAATTCTTATGATTGGTACTTTCTTTCTCTGAGGCTGGGAGGAGAAGGTTTATTCAAGCCTTTTAACTAGGTTTTATAAACCTTCTTTCTTCTTTTTATGAAACTTAATTCAGGGTCAAAATGTGAAGACGTTTAACATTATTGAAACACTAAGTTTCAGAGCAGCTTGGGTAAGCACAAGAACTCCTTCCATCTAGATTTATGTAAGAGTTAAATTAAGGCAGCATGTTCAGCTACGATCTCGTTAATTCATCTAAGTCTCCATGAGAGAGGCGAAGAGAGAATGAAAATATTGACCTGGTAAAGTCATCCCTTCCACTGCCCTAATCAACACCAGAATGATAGAATTTTTTCCATACTAAACATGCAAATATACTAAACAAAACCAAACAAAGATAATTAATAGCTATGAGTCTATCTTCAGTAAGCATCGGATTAACTCTCCAACAAAAACAAAAAAGAACACCCTAAACTAAAACACATAATTTGGCGTCTGCAGACACTTGTTTCACTTGGCGCTGAATGATCAAAGCTAAAACCTTTAGGCATATCTTGGCATGTTTACTTTCCAAAATTCCTGCAGTCCCGTGCTATGACATTATCAAAGAGAGAAATATGGCTAGTAGATAACTACTTTATTGATGTGGAAAGCATAGACCCTTGCTTGTAATTTAAAAAGTCAGGAGAAAGTGAAATACAATACCCTTGCGCTGTTAGAAAAGGTTTTAGGCAAATACAAACCGATGTTAATATCAAAATAGAATACTAAGACGGTTATCCATCCAAATGCATGTACGTTATTAATGTTCACATCATAACGTTTTCATTGACATGGTAAGTGAGCTTAGAATCCAATACAGAAAGTGTGCATCTGCCAAAAATAATATAAACTTCAGCAATACATATTAATCAAATGACACACACACATTCTGAAGACACAAACATAAAACAGGTTGTAACTTTTAGCTTTACTACAAACTCCCCACTTTTTCTCAACCGTTCCAACATGTGGACAGAACATTATAATTGCTTCTCTCTCAACCCTTTTACTCCACAAACAAGTACTAACTTTCATGTTAAACCTTTCCAAGCATGACTGAATGCAAGTGATTCCACGCCTACAGCGCCTAGCTGTATATAGTTAAAAACTTCAAAACATATCCAAACTCATAGCTTGCTTGGCCAAACTTCTAAAATCTGCTTATTTTCAAAAGTGCCTTTTGAAATAAGTACTTTTGGAGAACACCAAGTTAATTATAAGGTTCAAAAAACGCTTCATTTAAAAAAAAAAAATTCTATAAATTGCTTATGCTACTACCCATACTCACTTAACTTTTTTTCCTAAATGCTTGGCCGAAAAGGCTACTAGTTAGTCACAAACACATAGTGAGTCCAACAGACTTAAAATCCTATATTGACACATGGTATCCTTCAGGGACAGATGTAGAGTCTTATGCATATGTATAAGTATATTAAGAAATCTACTAAATATATATAAATATTTGATTGTGAATCCAGTTACTATAATAGTATTAACTTGAGGTCGATATAGGACTCATAAACTTCACATTTTGGATCTACCTTTGTTATCTTCTATTGGTATGTCCTCATCAGCAACAACAATTTATTATAATTAAGAGTGAAGAGCCAAAAACAATACTTAAAAGTATCCCGAATTTTCGAGTTTCATACCTGAACTAGAACCAACTATTCATCAAAATACACTTCAACTATAGATTGTTCCCTTTAACTACATGAACGACTCAACTGTGAACTGTTCCCTGATGATTAAATCTCAAATAGGAAAAGGCAACAACATATAGTTCAGGTCTGTTATGGTAAATAGTTGTTAATAGTTATGAAACTCATGATAGTTCAAATACAAAACTCGAAAAATCGGGTGCACTGGGATTGTGATTTTTAACCATTAAAACTCTAAAATTAACAATGCAAAGCGCAAGTAGATAAAAATACCTAGAAAAACTCCTGAGAAGAGTAGATACAGAAGCAATGGAAATAATGAATATGGAAACGAAAGTGGACTTGGAAGGACGAAGACTGTTCGTTGTTAGGGCAGCAGAAAAGGCTGGATTCTGATACACAGCGAACTTTGAGGGTTTAGGTGCAGGCGAGCTCCGTTCTCCTCCTCCACCGGCGCCTGCACTCATTGTCGGCGATTTTTCTCCGTTCGCCGTTCAGCTCACGCTCACAGTGCTCGATATTTTTGCAATTTGAAAAAAAAAAAGTTACTTTAGTACAAAGAGGGAAAGAGTTTGGGTTTTTTAGAAATTATAAATTGATTTTGATTGTGATTGAAAGTATAATATGGAAATAATAATTTCTTTATTCTAAAAATAGATTTTTATTTTTACACGATTTTTATCTTTTTAACATATTAAGAAAAATGAATTATTTTTTTGTCATGTCTTATTCTTTAATATTAATTATTTATTTTTAAAATTACTTTTTAAGATCGGTACGAAATATTATGTCGATCATTGTATGGTAAGTCTATGAATAATAAAAGTGAATTGGGTGAGTAATATATTCTTATTTATTGTGTATTTTAAAATCAAATACTAGCCTTATATTATTAAATTACTATACGATACCAAAAAGAGATTTAAAACAAAATCGAACATCAATTAATCCAAAGAACCACAAGATTAAGGTAATAATGAACTTTATAGTTTGAAAAATTGTAACAATCAAGCTTGAATTAGTAATAATAACTTAATAAATATGAGTTTGATGTTGAGATACATCTTGAGTCACATCGTCGATTAAAATTAATGAAAAATTATTTAATTACATAAATAATTTTATTATAAATACTAATTCATCGTATAGTTTAAATTTATTTCATATTATCTCACTAGTAAATAATTTGTTTCAGATTATAAGTTAGGTATACCATATTTTCAAATTTCAAGTCATATATATGTATAAAATACAATATATATATATATATATAATATATATATATATATAATATATATATATATATATACCTTAATAATTTTAAAATGTAAATACATGATGAGAGAGGTGAGCAAACGAGGAAGAGAGGCGAGAGAGACAATATGTATATTTTGATACTAGATACATATATCTTTAATAGTGGATACATTTCGATATACAAATACATAGAGAGAGAGAGAGAGAAAAGGGATTCAAACAAGATAGGAAGGAGGTTAGCAAAAGAGTCAATATATCTCAAGTACATGTGAATCTCGCTCGAATACGATGTATTCAAATAAATTACATTCACCTTAATCCACATGTATTTAGAATGCATATTCTAAATGTGTCAAATATATATATCTGACAAAGTAAATATAAACGAAAAAGTAATTTTGAGAAATAAAGAAAAATAACATAACTAGGTCATGAACTAATGAAATTTGTGTTATTTGATCTAAAATTGAACATGTGAGTTGAACACCTAAACTTGTGAATCCTAATGAGTGAAATTTTAACTTTGATTGTTTACTATTGTTGAGGCAAGAAGCCCAATTAGAGTCGGCCCAATTAAAAGTATTGGGGGGAGCCTTTTGCACTTCATTTCAGCTTATTTTTATATTGGAAAAATTATATAAATTAATATATTTTAAAAAATAATTACTATTTTAGCGATACTTTTTGTTTATTATCATTTATAGCAATACTTTGTTAAATTTGTAATATTTATTAAAAGTGAATTTTGTATGCAATATACATGAATTATAATTGTTTTTTGAAATATATCATGTTTGTTTGGTAAAAAATTGTCACATTATATTATAAGTGTATTAAAATGTGTGATAAATGTATTATTCATCATTAGAATTTGTATATATGTGAATAATAATTTGTTCTTCGTAATATGTATTAAACTTGTATTATAAATGAATTAAAAGTGATCAAGTGAGGTAAAAATATTATTGCTATAAATGATAAATATTTTTTAATTATAATATATTTATGTAAGTTTTCCTTTTATATTTTTGTCATTTAAGATAAATAAATGTATGTTTTTGCATTATAAAATTTAATCAGAACAAATCGTACTATCAAATATTTGTTTAGTTAATTGTATTAATTCAAAAATTGTAGTTGGGTCACATTTTCATGTATGAAGCATATAGCTTACCTACGTAAGATAGACTATACGTTCATTTTTAGAAGAGTCTTATCGTAAAAATATAACAATATAAGTCCACGACATAAATGATATGTTTTAAGATTAATGTCATATAAATTTATCTTAGACTATGTTATATTGAGTCTTAAAAACATGTCTATTACGTGAAGCTAAATTATTTCTCATAATGAGTTATTCATTGCATTATATCTTATAAAATTATTCGTTTTCCTTCTATAATTTAATATGAATTCATCCGAGATACCACGTGTATCTATAGCTACTTAACCTCTCTTATTAGCCTACCTTATATTAAAAGCACTTAAGAAAACTGATGTTGGAGACATAAATTTTTTTAAAAATACCATGAGTTTAAATTTTAAATTTTGACAAAATTTCAAATGTAATGAAATTCAACCACCAAGTCGTACGTGTCCCCATAATAAATTTTGATGTGATTTTATTGTTTTTTTTCTTTTTTTTTTATCGATGTCAACCTGTAAATGATATATTTTATGAGGTCGTTTAGTTGGTAGAATAAGATAAATTAAAATATAATAAAGTATAATATTTTAAGAAATTGGTTCTTGAACCTAAACATATTATTCTCCTTATAAAATTATAATATGACCAATCTCAATGGACCAATAAAGCTTAATTAGGCCCCCTTATTTGAAATGGATTAGGGGATGAAATTATTGATTATAAATTTTACCCAAATTACTTGGTCTCGCTTAATTCAGTGTATCCTAAAATCTTTCACGAATGAAATTTATGCAGGCAGTTCATGGATATTAGGCCTCGTTTTACCCTGTTTTTATCTAAATTCAAAGAGTTTAAAATAAATTCTACGATTTTGCTAATTTAGAAAGAAAGGAGAAGAGTACCATCGAAACAAGCACTAATATTCCAAGTTAAAATTATTTAAAAAATACGATCCTTAAAAATATTTTACAGATAAAAATATAATGATGTAGTAGCCTTACCTAATTAAAAGATTCTAATGATGAAAGGGAAACGTTAAAGTTTTAGGAGTAATGACTAGTTAAGGTTATTCAATTATCACAAGGAATAAATTAGAATAAATATAATTAACATACTGGAATAATTAAAAACCCAATGTTAGCAATATTGAAAGTGATAATTATATTTTTTTAAGGTATTATAATTTATATTATTTGCTGAATACTTTAATTATGAACTCTGACTCGGGAATAAAATGACTTTTATTTTCTGAATTTTTAATTCAATTAAACAATGTTTGACGGCTAATAAATGGTTAGAGAGAATGTCTGTTTCACATAATTCTTTAGTTATATCTTTTCTTTTATACTTCTTCCTCCGTTCGAAATTGCTTGTCATATTACGCTTATCAAAAGTTAATTTAATTAATTTTTAAATATAAATTGAGTCGCTTTAATTTGATATTTTAAATCAAAAAATTAAATATTCTAAAATTATATGAAAAGTACTATAAATTATATTTTTTTGCATATTAATATGATGAAAAAATCATTTTAAAATGTTAGTCAAATTTTTTATAATTTGACTCTAAAATAAAAACTATACAAATAATACCGGGCAGAGAGAATATTTATATATGGTATTTAGATATTTAGAGGGAACTTTTTATTATTATTATTTTGACAGTCTCGATTTTAAATTTTCAATAAGAAAGTCAGGTTTAATAAGGAATACTTTACTTGCAAAATATATTTATTGATATAAATTTAAATTAATAAAAATTTAAAATAAATATCAGATAAAATATGAAATTAAACCAAAAATAAAAATAACAAATCACGTGAACTATCAAAAGTAGTAGCTAGGCTTTGCAAGGTAAATTGAAAGACGATCTAACTTCCATACTTATATCCACTTCTTAAATAAAATAGAAAATATTATAAAATTATAAAATAAAGAGAAAACATATAATTTCTCTCAAAAGAAATTTGTCCATCTAATCTATAATGAATAAAATTTTCTATTTATAAGTGAAAATTGACTTGATTCTAAAATTAGAATTTTTTATTTTCTCTAAAAATATATATATATCCACTATGTTTATAATTAAAAAACTTTTCAAATGTTTATGTTAAAAAAAAATAAAAAAATAGTGTGTCTGCTGTGGAGAAAATATTTTCTTATTTTTTTATTATTAGTCTGGTTAAAATATCTTTTTTAATGCTTGGCAAAAAGTTGCAATTGGTATATTCTAATCTTTTACTTACTTATGAAGCTCTAAAAAAACATTTGTTTTGCCAAGAAAAAACATTTTATAAGAAATATATTGTTAGAAATATATAACAATATATTTCTTTATATCAAACACACATATATTCTTATATGTCATGTATATCGATTAGACAATATAAATTTTGATAAAATGATTGAGATATCCATCTTATAAAGATCTCAAATTCGAGTTTCTAAAAATAAATCTCATCTTAGTTGCTTGTTACCCGCCACTAAGTAATTAAACTTTGAGAAAATACGTCTAGACAACTCAATTTGATTTCAATTGATAACTAAACATTTTAATTCATTGTCTCGTACATTGACATGAAAAATATATTTTAATGTTGTTTAGATCATTATTTTGTAAGTTGAAATATTTTACAGTCACAATTAAGATCAGTAAAAATGTTTGGAATGTACATTAAAAATATTTATTTATTAACTAATATTAAATTTAAATATTTATTTATGTATTGTGTCAAAGCTAATTTAAAAATTCGTATTTGAGAGTGCTAACCTAACTTCCATGTTTATTTTATGAAAAAAAATAACAAACCTTTCCAAATACATTATTATATTTACAAAACAAAAGCACTTGAATATAATTATGTTCACAGTCTTTTTATTCCCAGAATAACTGTAATATTTCTCTTTTTAAAAAAAAGACTTTAAAGTTTGAATTGTGTTGCCTTTGAAGAAAATTTAGGTTTTAATAATAGTTTTTCGTCCACAATTATTTGTTTTGATAAGGTCATGCATTTTTTTAAAGAAAAATTTAATACAAGGTGTAATTTGATTAACATAACTCTACTATACAAAAAATATCAAAAGTCTACATAACTTTTCAATTGAAAAAATGGAATTATTATTAAGGACAAAATTGAAAAAAATGACTAATTATTTCTTGATCGTTTAAATTAACGATTACTCTTGAACATCTATTTTTAATATACACACCAAACAATTGTGGACAGGGGAGTATTTGTGTAGCCTAAATTAAAAAGCTCAAATTCAATTATGAAATCAGTAATGAACTATTTTATGTATCAAATAGTTATTGTATCAATACGTGCAGTATTTTGAATATTAAATATTATAGTGTTTAGAGCTAATTATATCTTGACTCTATTTTTTCTTAAATTATAAAAATCTCTTAAAATTTAAGAATTTCGGATACATCTTTCAACTTTCTGATACATCGCATTCCGATTTCAAACACATCACTCAACATTCAGATATATTACGTCTCGATCTCAAATACATCGATCAAACATCTCAATACACTGCATACCAATTTTTTTATAGACTCCATAAAATATGTAAAGTGATGTATTCGACTAATATATTGTGTAAACTAATATAATTAATATATCGCATAAAATGATGTATCTAAAAATATAATAAAGTAGAGATGTTCGTAATTTTTAAATGACAATTTTTTTTAGAGAATATTGTAAATAAATTATGTACTTAAGGTAATTGTTAAATTTCTATCGTACGAGACAATTAATTAAAAAAATCGTTCACAATTTTCAATAAAAAAAACACTAATCTCCTCTTATTTGGATTTGATCTTTATAAGCTGACGTGTCTATCCAGCTCACATGTTTATCTTAGTATAGTAGTAGTATAAACAAATTGGTCTTTGTATAAGTTCTTATTATTTAAATACAATATACAATATATAATTTTTACAATGAAATATTGGATAAGGAATATGTAAATTTTGCATAATTGATATATGGTTTATTTCTAGTTCTAATTCTAATTAAAGTTTTTACAAGTTATGCCTAATTAAGAATATTATTCGTAAATTTTAGTGTAACTTTAATCGCAAAAAGGATGGACTCAATATTTTTTAAGATTTTATAAATAAGTAAATTATAATAAAATTATAAGTTCATATTTGTTGTAGAATATTTATTATAATTTTCATATAAATAATAAATAATAAATCTCGATGAATCTGATATGAATACTGTATTCACATTTTTGAATTCATATTTAATCTTATATATGGAATATAATTGTACCACTTTATGTATTATTTGATAACGTCAGATAAGTTATAATATATGTGAATCAAACATAATGCATCCATTTTACTGAATTAAAATCTATATACTTAAAAATTATAATAAAAAAAACTATTAATCATAAATATTAAAAAAAATATAATTCATGACCAACAAATAAATTTTACAATCTAATCGTAATTAAAAAATAATAATTTATTTTTTATATATTTATTATCAGTATTCTTTCGATGCGCATATAAAAAATTACACAGAAAATATAAATCGTATACGACAAATTTAACCTAAAAGTTATTAACACCAAAAATTAATTTTAAATTTTTTTCTTTTAATGTATAATATGATTATATGACTATGTCTATTTTTATACTTTTGTTTATCCACTTTTATTATATATAAAAAAATAACTGCAGTTGCGTATATGAATTAAATACTCTTTATTTTTCTATAAAATTAGCATTTTTCTCATTCGTTTTATCACATTTGTCCTCCATTTTCATCGTATAAAAACTTAGGATATATTTATTATTATTATTATTGTAATTATTAATATTCCATACGAAAATGCATAAATTGTTCATAGCAAGGTCTGTGAAATCTGCTTTGTTCAGAATCAGGAATCAGCAGAAGCCACAATTTGCTGCGTTTTCAACTTCGTTACTCTTCGATGATACACAGAAACAGGTTAATTTCAAAATTATTATTTTTTTCTGTTATGCGTATGAATGAACAGAGAGTGTTTTGGAATTTGAATTTTATGAGTTTAATTTTTTAATTTTAGTGAATTTTTATGTATAAATTTATGTTTTTCTTTGAAAGTATTGAGTTTAGACGAATCCGAAGAACTATTTGCATGTTAATATAGCTGCGAATCAAATTTCCATCAATTTTGCTTCAATTTCTAGGTTATCCATTGTTTTTTATACAGTCGTCAATCGTCATCAACCTTTTATTATCATGATTATTTTAAATTGGGGTAAGGGTAGGTAGGGGAAACGATGAGGAGAATTGAGCCATCACTTAAAGTGCTGGTAGCCGATCAATTGAGCTACTAATATTTTTCGAGTTTTTTTTTAATTATTATTATTTAAAAATAATTAGGGGTAGGGTGGGTGTGGAAGGGGAAATGGGGGAGTGGAATTAGTGAAAGTTTCGGTATTCAACTACCTGAGCTATTAAGATTTTTTCGAGTTCTTTGTTATTTAGTAAAAGGGTTTGTTATAATTTAACTGTGTTTTAGCAATTAACCCCAGTACAAAATAGTGACATAGACAGGTCCAAGTTTCAACGCATATGTTGATTTGCTTCTATTATGCATATCTATGAAGTTCACAATTTTTTTTGGCATGTACATACAGTTGCTACTCAAATTTCAAACAATTTTGCTTCTTTGATTGTTTTTACACTTGCCATTGACCTGCTAAGTCAAAGTTTGTAATTTTTAAAAAGAATTTGTCATAATTTGAATATTTTTAGGCTAGCCATTAACCTGGTATAGTTTTCTCTTTTTAGGTTTGGTGAATATTGTTGCCTATTAATGGTATTTAGTATTGGGTTTGGTAGATCATGTTTCTGTGATTAGTCTGTGGAAGTATTTGTTTTAGGTAATTAATGTTGGATTGGGTAGCCTTCTTGCAGATTTTAATGAAGAACCATTTACTTTTACTCTTTTTGTTTTTAAAAATGATTTAATTTTGTATTTTTCTTCATATGGGGCATTTTTTTGCAATTTTGACCGAATTTCTTTCTTTGTGTTTGATCTTTGTTACACTTGGTTTGCAACTTTGCCTACTCATATGTGATGCACTGATGCTCTAAAATCTGGATTGATTTATGAAATGGTGTTTATTTATGAAGTAAAATGGTGTTATTGAGTTGTTTACTTTATGTAAGCTGGGGGTTTATTGGAAACAACCTCTCTATCTGTACGAGGTAAGGGTAAGGTCTGCGTATACTCTAACATCCCTCGACTCCACTTGTGGGATTATACTGGGTATGATATAGTTGTGTTTTGAGTGATTGGATGATTCTTGAAAGATGTCTGGAGTTCTATAATTGCTAAATTGCTGTGTTCATTCATTATCAGTAAGCTGAATTAGTGGAACATTAAATGACTCATGCAACGTCACTGTCTTTCATCCTAATCTCACAAAAAACTTCATTTCTAAAAGCTATGCTTCTGAGCCGTCCCTCTCGCAGTAGGTTCCGAACCTCACCTCCTATTGATTGGAAATTCAATTTTAGCACTGATTTGTTTTCCTATTTACTTAAGCTAGTTAGGAGTATGTGTTACTTTAAGGCAATATCTTTAATTGCATGATATGTGAATGCATTCTGTTTATGAGATGCACTATGGCAGTTTTCTAACTCTCCATTTGCAAATTTCAGTTTAAAGAGAGCGTGTCACAATTTGCTCAAGAGAATATTGCCCCCCATGCTGAAAAAATAGATAGAACGAACTATTTCCCTCAGGTATGTGTATATTTGCTTTTGTTGTCTGAAGTGTTCTATCTAACAAATATGGTTTTTTAACTCTGTTCTTCTTGTCTATCAGGATGTTAATTTGTGGAAACTAATGGGGGATTTTAATCTCCTTGGTATTACAGTGCCAGGTAAGCTTTTGAATCATAATCTCTTTATTGATTTTGATGTGATACTATAGGGCGAAGAGAGAGCAGACAAGAGAACTACTAACACTCCTCTCAAGTGCTATACTTAAGACTGACAGCCCCAAAAGTTTTATGTCTGAGATTGCTTATTTTGTCTTTGTAGAGGAGTATGGAGGACTTGGCCTTGGTTATCTGTATCACTGCATAGCCATGGAAGAGATCAGTCGAGCATCAGGGTCAGTTGGCCTATCTTATGGTGCCCACACAAACTTATGCATTAATCAGTTGGTAACTGTTTTTTCTACCCAAAGTTTACATAAGTGGTCTCTCTGTGCTGAGTGACAAATAATTAACTACTGACATTCTGTAGGTTAGAAATGGAACCCATGAGCAGAAACAAAAGTTTCTACCAAAGGTATTCTTCCACCATCACATTTTGTTTTAAGTTGTATATCCACATATCCTGCCAGCTACTATGTTTTTTGCAGTATAGGTGATCAGACATCTGTGAGGTTCAGTAGACCACCTTCATATTGAATACCAAAAATCACTTCATCTCTACAATTGTTGGAGTCTCATGAAAGCTCCTTTTTTATATTGTATTCTTTAAGGATATCACGATTCACCAAAATATATCTCATAAGTGCTTCAAATCTTGGTGGATCCGTTTGGAGTGAGTATTAATTTTGCCCAGGGTAGGCCATAGGTTTATGCACTCAACAATTTCACATTGTAATGGCACATGATTATTTAATGAAGAACTGGTATGTGGGCATACTAGCTTATTGAAGTTTCAAATACTCGGTCCGTAATTTCCAAGTCATCAACAGCATCCACAACTTGGTTGAGTTTTCTCTAGAAACTTTCTGAACTGGTTTATATTACAAGGATCAGCTCAAATGATAAATGGTAGAAATTATGTTGCACCAAACGGATAACACCAATTAATTACAGTTATGAACTCTTTTAAGACTTTTATAACCAGCATCTTAGATGGACTTACAACTTGGAACACTGGAAATATGCTGGGCTTCGAGTTATAGATGACATTTATTCATTTGGTTGGAATACAAGGGTTATATTCCCTTGTAATTAAGTTTTCTTTTGCTCAAACATAGCCCAATCTTATTGCAGCTTTCACGTGGTCCTGTTTAAGCTTGTTCAAGGGTTTTATCTTTATTTGTGGAGCGTTATCCTAGTATATCTTTCTGTTAATGTTAATCCCGTTTTTCAATTTAATGAAATGTCTGAATAAAATAAATAGCGGCTCACTCTGTTATAATTTGATTATTGTAGCTAATCAGTGGTGAGCATGTGGGGGCTCTAGCTATGAGTGAACCTAATGGTAACTACTGCTAAATTCAATTCTCATTTTATGTCTCTCATTATCATATTATTTTCAGATGCTAATTCTTCGTTTCCTTTTTCTTTGAGCGGTGAGGTGGTCAGGTGTTACGACTGAGCCAAGGGCTTGTGAATTTTGTGTTATAGTGTAACTGAATAGTTTTGTTTTCATGGTTCAGCTGGATCAGATGTTGTTAGCATGAAGTGCAAAGCTGACCATGTTGAGGGTGGTTATGTTCTGAATGGAAACAAAATGTGGTGCACAAATGGTCCAACGGCTCAGACGCTGGTACTTCTCTTCAATGTTTCTGTCCTTACTTTTTGACTTTACCAACCATTCGTCTCACTTAATATTGTTTGATTGATATTACTTCCTAAGGAGTTATCTTTTGTATTACACAGATTATAGATAAAAATGGAACTGTTCTTACGTTGTTAGAAATATATAGTCTTGAGAATTTGAATTTAATTTGACATACCCAATCTGTCAGATGAGATCTCATGCTAAGGAACATGTGAAGACAAATGTCTGTTGATGGGAAGAAGTGTCATATACTACTACACACACACTTTATACCATATGAAAATCAATGTGTTACGGACATTGAGGAGAAAAAACCAGTTTCAGCTCTTTTCCTGCAAAGTTGAAGGGCTGATTTCTGGATGAAGCTGATTTGTGACATGTAGTGAGGGTGGGAAAAAATATAGTTGTTTCTTAAGAATTTAAATTAAGTGAGAAAAAATAGAAATATTTATTTGTCTTCCTGAGAGTAGTAACTTTCTTTGTGCTAAATGAATCATTTGACAAGCAATCCTTTTATTCCAGTTGAATTCGATTCACTACATGGGTTTCAGTAATTGATTTGGATTACAGCCTCGCATAATCACTTATTGTCACTTGGTTGGCACATCTGCAATCGCAGCAGCAGTGAATAGTGGATAATCTGTTTACAATGTTCAAGGGCCAATAACTTATTCCAACGTTACTTAAGAACTGAATAGTTGTCACCTAAGTTAATTTGATTAGCTATTGTAAAGTTACTTTCGAAATATACTAATGATTCACCTGCAGAAGTCCATATACTTCCGCTTTTAGAAAAAGTTCTCGTCTTTCCTGTTCATCCATCCTTTCCCTACATATACAGGTGTATGGTGTTTGTCTGTGCAATCCTCTTACAGTTCAATTTCCCTGATTAGATGAAAATGAGGTCTTTTTTGTTCAAACTTGGCTTTAGAAATAGCCATTTGACATTTTCTCCCATCCTTCTAACTAAGTGCAATCATTGTGTATTTGGCCTTTGTATTTCTGATCTTATTCTGAAAGGGAATACAATTGTAAGGTTCATTTATGAAAATCTATTTCTGGACAGGTTGTTTATGCAAAAACGGATGTCACAGCCGGTTCAAAAGGAATCACAGCATTCATTATCGAGAAGGAAATGACAGGGTATGCACCCTGTACTGATACTACTTGAAAGAAATGAAAACTGAGAAGAGAAGACTTATAGTTTCTCGTTTTATTTTTTCGTAACTACATGATTGCACGACACAAATAGTAAAGTATGATAAATTATAACAAAAACACTAGAATCTCCAGGGAGCTTGAGAAATGCTTATTCTTCTTATTGCTGAATATGCAGATTCTCTACTGCCCAGAAATTAGACAAACTTGGGATGCGAGGAAGTGACACGTATGTACATCTTGCCCAAGTGCTGCTCTGTTTGGATTCACATTTTTGTTACTATGTTGAAGGTGGCCTAATAAATTTACTCTTTAACTGTAGATGTGAGCTTGTGTTTGAGAACTGTTTTGTTCCTGAAGAAAATGTTCTGGGGCAAGTAGGAAAAGGTACGACTTCTGAGTTAACTTCTATGTTGGCCCAAATATCTTGCCTTATTCCGTTAGGTAAGCTTAAGTCTTTAAGAAGGTAATGGGGTGCGGCAACGTTAGGTAAGCTTAAGTCTCCAAAATATCTTGCCTTATTCCGTTAGGTAAGTTTAAGTCTCTCAGAATTTCCCTCGGTAATGGGGTGTGGCAATGTCAGGTAAGCTTAGGTCTCCCAAATATCTTGGATCATTCTGACTCAGTGTTACACCAGACCAGTATAAGGACAACCAGCATTAGTGAGCTTTAATCCAAACTAGCTAGTAATATGTGTGGATTTTTTAAATTTTTGCATTGTTTTATTTCAATTTGTAGGAGTTCTTTCTATTTTCAAACTTCTCAAAATGTTTAAAACCATTTTATTTTTATAAAAAAAATTGTTTTCTTATAATTCAATTCAATCAAATTATCCAAATTTTAAACTCTGACGTGATCTTTTGTCTTATCAAACCAACTTTTCTTCTATTACTAAACCAATTTCCTCCATTATTAATATAATGCCCAAGTCATAATGAATATCTTAAACTCTTTGCCTAGTCAAATACCATCATAGCAATTAAAAGGAGAGTATTCGTTTTCTACGTTAACTCTGCACAGATTGTAGCCTTTTGCGATGACTTTCTTTAAAGTTATTTTTGGTTCCTAGTCCCTTTCATGATCTCACACTTGAGGTATATGAGGAGTGAAGTTCTGGTAGAAGCTAAGTGGACATTTTCTACTGCTTCAGGAGTTTATGTCCTGATGTCGGGGCTTGATCTGGAAAGACTTGTTTTGGCATCTGGTCCTGTTGGAATTATGCAAGCTTGTCTTGATGTTGTTCTCCCCTATGTTAAACAACGCGAACAATTTGGGCGACCGATTGGAGAATTTCAATTTGTGCAGGTTATAACTACTGCCTTCTGCTATAATTAAACTTTCCATGGTTCCTGATATTTGTTGGTATAAATTCTTAATATATGTTGCTTATTGACCTGAAAATATAGGGAAAAGTTGCTGACATGTATACATCTATGCAATCTTCAAGGTCTGGTGTTCTTTATTGTCACACTTCTTGTCCATATTTTTTCCCCCCTAAATCTGATCAATAATATCATGTGCTTGTTCTCTTTCATGAACAGATCTTATCTCTATTCTGTCGCAAGGGAATGTGACAGCGGGACCATTAATACCAAGGTCCTTGCACTAGAAATTTGTGTTTGTTTTCTTCTTTTTTTAGTTTCTCAAACTTTATCGAAGCTAAAACTTAACCAACGAACATTTTTCCCCTTTGAACTTGACATGCTTTCAATTTTGTTTGTTTAGGATTGTGCTGGTGTTATACTCTCTGCTGCTGAAAGAGCAACCCAAGTTGCTCTTCAGGTGAGAAACTTTATTCTTTCTGTACCTCTGTGATAATTAAATCTTCTACCCATACGCTGTCAACTCATGTGTCACCCTTAGTTTGGAACTTCTGTTATCTCTTACTGGTTCAATACTATACTGAAAAGGACCGCCATTTCTGGAAAAAATCCGCTAGCAGTGATTTGATTCTTCAAAAATCTCTCTCGTCTGCCTCCATCATTCACCGAGTTCCAAAAAATGTCTTGTCCCAGAAAGATGATATGCTTATGAGATTGTTGCGTGTGTTGCAGGCTATTCAGTGCCTTGGAGGCAATGGCTACGTGAATGAGTACCCGACTGGACGTTTTCTCCGAGATGCCAAACTATATGAGATTGGTGCAGGCACAAGTGAGATCAGAAGAATGATAATAGGCCGTGAACTCTTTAAAGAACAATGACATTGACATTGATAGTTTATCGAGTTCCTTGAGAAATTAGTATAAATTGATACACACACACCGCCCTCTTTTCTTTTCATTTGGAATTAAAGAAAGAAAAAAGTTCATTCCTTTTATTTTTGTGTATGAATAATGTATTTATCCAAGGTACTCCTATCAAATGAAAAGAATGTGTTGTGAGTGTTGTTAAAAACCAGCTTGCAGTCTGAGAAATGTGGATACATATTCAAAATAGCACAAAACATCCTGTGTTCATGTAGGGTTCGAGAAAAGGCTATCTTGCTTTAAGGATGTGTGATGTAAACAGTCTACAACGCTAGAAAAGCACTTTTGCATTCTTTTTTAAATGAGATTTATATAGCTTTAGCTTAGCCTATGAAAATTGGTTTTAGTGCTTTTATATCATTTTGGTGATCCACATCCACTTCATTAAAATATTGAAATAGTAAGCCCACATATACATAGGATAGTATTATAGTACTTGTGACCTATTGCCACTACCAATGCAATCTAGGTAGTAAGCCTTAGATGGCACTAAGTACCAACTCCCCTTCCCCACAAATTTGTAATTAGAAAAACACTCTTTTTCACAAAGTAGTGTTGTCTAGCCCAGATTTTCAATCCATAAATACTCCTACTAAATAAAATATTTGACAAAATGGAATAATATAACCTTCTAAGATTAAGTAGGTAAAGTTAAAAGTAGGTAATATTTTATTTACCAAAACACAAGTACAAAACTTGGTTTTGGTAGGGGGCTCCACTTTTTCTTTTTTGGTGCGTTTGTGTCCCATCCTTTACATAGTTGTCTTAATTACATCGATCTTCAATTATATCCACCCAAGTATTCTTGGACTTGCCCTCTAAGTCGAGCTCAACATCTTTCTATCCTGTACTTAGTTGTCTCAATATTACGTTGATCTTGAACTATCTTCACCAAGTATTCTTGCCCTCAACCTTTTGGTCAAGCACCACCTCATGCGCGCTAGGTTCAAGCAACTGCATACCACTTTGGGGGTGGGGGTTAGAAAGAAAGGGGTATTCATACAATGTTCAATATTATACATAGTGAAACATAATTAGAATTCAGAGTTATAATGACATATGAGTCACCACATAGTTTTCATCATACAAGCTCCCATTGTAGTTGAAAACAGACTTCCAACATTTAACATAACATGTTAAGTGACAATAATTTATTAAACATAACAAGAACATGTAGTAGGTAGAGTACTATTATCATCACATATATCACTTAACATAGCATAAAAAAAAGCATGAACATTCATAGGTACTCCATTCAAACTTTATTCAAATCCTGATTACAGTTGGAGATGAATCAGGCTGGCCAACTGAAGAAGACTTTGAGACATCCATGATTGCTGGTGCCTCCTCCAAACAACTTTGAGTGTCATCGCTGATCCCCTCAATAGTCATTTTCTCCACTTCTTCTTGAGTGTATATATGGATCTTGGATACTACCTCACAGAACTCACTGCGAAAAGTCATTTAGAAGGTACACAAGTTACTGACAAGCAAATCAATCTATTAAGGGAAATTATACTTTTTCGAACAACATATCCAACAAGTGTAATCCCACAAGTGAGGTCTGGGGAGGACAGTGTGTACAGACCCTTACTTTTTCCCTGAACCAAGATTTTGCTGCTCGGCAGAAGTTGCAAAATAACAAGTTCTAATTTAAGGTGCGTAGTATGAAGAAAAATGTTTTTTCGGAAAATGCTTTCTTGAAAAAAAGTGTTTATTATTTATTTTCTTGTGTGTGGTAAGTAAGCTTTGTGTATAAATTCAAGGGAAACACTATGTGTGGTGGGAGTGGCGAGAATGACGAGAATGGGGTGTGGGTGTGTTGGGAGGGTGGAATGGAGAAAATCAGTATGGTATGCTATTTTAGGAACTTGTTTTCCCTACTTCGACTAAGGAAGTCATTTTCCTCATTTTTAAAGGACTCATTTACTTGGAGAAAATGTTCTCCAACCAATCAAAGACGGGAAAATTGAAGAACATTTTCTCAGAAGCATTTTTCCTCCATACTAAACACACCTTGGAGGGTAAAGTGTATGCGGACCTTACCCCTACCTTGGAGGTAGAGAGGCTGTTTCGGATTGACCCTCAGCTCAAGGAAAGAAATTTATCTTAACATGGGAGAAGAAAAGTAAAAGAAAACTTAGATTTCAAGTGGAGGTTAGCTAATATCCAAAACTCCGATTTCTAGTGGAAGTCAGCTAATTGGAAGAGAAATTTGTGTGGTTCTAGTGATTCATATGCATTAATAAACCAAGAAGTAATATTTTTTGAATGTAGTATCAAACAATTGAGACAGTGATGAGAAATGGAGATGCATGAGAAAGAGACTTACTGCCATGGATCATCTCCGACAACCATCATGTCATTCTCACTGTCAGTGTACAAGATTCGCCACCCCTTGTTGGGATCTCTTAAGAGGTCTTCCATGTTGAAAAGCCTCTCCAACTCAACCAGCAAGTCGTCATAGCCATTCAATCTCGAGAGATCAATGGCTCGTCCAACCAAGCTGCCTTGTTTGTGAACCTTCACGCCATTTATTCAATATTAGCAATAGAGTCCAAAGAAAAAACAGTTCCAATTCGCTATGTGCAACTTATGGAAACTTACCTTAGTACAGCTCCTCTTACCAGAACTCTGCGAGCTAGGAGTAGATGGTTCTTTCGTCAAGGAAAAGCCAAACAGTTTACATGGAGCCTGTGCATTGAAGGAGTCGTCATTTTCATTCTTGAAATGGTTCTCTGGAATGGACACTTTAGACATCTCCGGTGGCCTCTGCTCATTTACAAACTTTGGCATTCCAACTTCTTCCCTCCTAACCACATTTTGGATTGAATTCTGGTTCAAGGTAGGATTTTCTCTTTGGAAATTAGTAATGTAGGAGGGAACCACGGGATCTTGTCCAGCTCTATACATCGCATTGTAAGGTAAAAACACATTCCTCGCCCCTTCAGAAGCGAGAGGATAGAAATTGGCTCTCGGCCTCTGATATGTGCCGAAAACATTGCAACCAAATTCAGGTTTTCCCCAAGCACCAAAATTAACATCACCTTTTCCAGTAAGGGATCTCAACGAGCAAATTTCTTGACCTTGCAAGACCTTTGGAAACCTATTGGATTCCAGAAAGCCTGTGTAGGTTGTTGGAGGCTGACTTTTCACAAAGTCACCAACAATAATGTTCTCTACACCATTTGGCATGAGATTGTGACGAGCTACTCTTTGCAGCTCGAAATCCAGTGGGCGGACTGGTTTATCACAACCATAGGGAGGTGATATCAGACCTAAATTTTCTTGACCTTGCAAGACCTTGGAGGATCTTATTGACTCCTCAAAGTCTAAAAGAGCACTCCCTCCTGATAAAATAACAAAATCGGAATAAAAATGAACTTCAGGGAATCACAACATAATGAAAACACCAACAATAACATACTCAGTGTAATCCCACACAGTGGGATCTGGGAGGGTAGTGTATACGTGTACGCAGACCTTAGTAGATAGGCCTGTCTCCAACAGACCGTCGACTCAAGGATAAAAACAGTCCAAATGCAGTACTGATACGACATAATGACAACATAAAACAAAAGGATTTAGAAAAGTTAGATCAGTACCAGCAAAATGGCTGTCCAGTACTGATGGTGCCTGCTGACTAGTCCGCAGTTTCTTCAGTCTTGGTGAGGACTGAATGCTCAGTGGTGGTAAGGAAACTGAAGAATCAATTTCCCAAGGAGAAACCCGTTCCTGATGATTACTCATTATATCTTCATCCCATCTGACCTATTAAAGATGATGACATAGGCACATATATCAAAAAGTTTATAAGTTGCTTAATAGGCACTATACTTATTGTAACAGTTTTGTTTGGGAAGATAACTCAAAATATACAATAGGTGAATGTATTTGAATGTATTGCCGATAGCAAACTCTATCAGCCTTGACAAGAAAAAATCAAGCAAGCAACTTACAACCAGCAAACTTTATCAGTCTTAACACGAAAAAGAAATCAATCAAGCATCTTACAACACCAGAGCATTTAACAGTTTCTCATCATATTTCAGTGAGAATAGTTTGATAATTCATGGCATGGCCAATTTTTATGACCTGATCAACCAAACCAAAGAATATATGGTCCTTTCAGTGTTCCTAGAGGTATTCAACCAGCAGATTTACATGTTACAAGACCTCTAAGTAGAGCTGATCTAACTCACAAGGTAACACCGGCAGAAAATTCAAGAACATATATGCCTCCGTGAATAACAAGGAAGCAAGAAAATCGCCCTGTGATAAATAGAAGAACAAGTTCCAACTTATTCAAAAAAACATGAAGTGATAGGTGGAGCAATACCAACTACTCCCGTCGTTTCAATTTGCTTGTCCTACTTTCCTATTTAGTTTGTTTAAAAAAAGAATGCCTCTTTCCTTTTATGGAACTCTTCAGTTACAACTCTCCACATGATACGTTTATGACCACAAGACTAAAAGGCATTTTGATACATTCTACATATCTTTAGTTTAAGACCTCAAGATTCAAAAGTCTACTGTATTCTTTTAAACTTCGTACAAGTCAAAACCAGACACAAATTGAAACAGAAGGAGTACTTAAAAAAACAACAGAATGATAACTATATGCCAGGCATACCATCAAGCATCTCCATTTAGAGTTGGGCCATCTAAAGGGATCCATATCGCTTATCCCAGTCACTACACCGCTGTACCTGCATGCAGTGATGGAATGTTTTTATTACAACAGAAACCAATGAAAGGAAGACGAGCATATAATGGTATTTAGTAAGGATACAATTACCTTCTTTCAGGTGAATCATCCAAATCAAATTTCATTTTAAATCTTGTCCCAACAGGAATCCGAGAGTTGATGGCTTTCACGTACTTTTGGTAAGGTACAACGAAATCAGCATGACTTGCCCTACATTATAAGAAAAAACTTTTAACTCAAAATGATCTACATAGCAATAAAAGAACAACAATGATATCTTGACAATTCGCGACACAAACTTCTGAAAGCTGCAGCAGTGACTAAAGAAAAAACTTCCCATGTTTTAAGATTCAGGAACTTGACTACAGTCTACAGGATTGCACATAATATATGACTTTTTCGTCCATCAGATTATTTTCTGAAAATCATAGTTCTTTGTTATTCCTTATTCCTTAGGAAATAAACGGTTTCATAATCAGGACAAGACTCTGCTTGAAACACATGAATTAAAAGAAGCAGCAGAAATAATAATTTTTCTCATCCTCTTGACTGAATCAACCCTTCAATATTGTCAATGGTTTTACCAATTAAGTCTGAATTTTTACACGTTGAATCAAAGAGCATTAATATCTTAATATCTTTATACCAGTGAATCAAATTTCTTACATATCTAACAGAGATGCACACTTCTCGCCAACTTTATACACCATGGGTTCTTCTAAAAGAAATTTAGCTTCTGGGATGTAAAACTGGTTTCATAATATTGAAACAATTCACTTCGATGATATATTTAACTGTAACATTTTCTTATTCAACTCAATCATGAAGAAAATCTGAATGAACAACATTGCATCGAATATGAACATCACTAAAAAGAAATAGCTGCTTAATTTCATAAATATGAAAAGGCAAAGTACTTCCCCTTTCCAGGTAAGTGCAGTTATATATATGATAGCACAGAGTGCAAGATTTGGGTCAACCTCAAGATCATCCTTTTGATGCTTTAGATGATGACAATGAAATATGAACTAACCGAAGTAGAGATTACCAGTAGACAAGTTGCTTTCCTAGCATTGACCTACTAGGAAATCTACTTGATATGAGCCACTACAGCATGCATTGCACTACATTTGCATAGAAAGACATGCATCTGAATCACTCAATCTAAACGAATGAGTCTAAGTTGTCTCTCAACTGAAAAATTTCATCAGATACCTGAAGTTCAGAATCAGAGGACTATTAGTTGGAAGATAACTGATGGTTTGGCAAACAGAAAGATCACTGCCTATAGAATGGATCAAATACCTGGGTACTAGTATAAATTATCATACAAAAATAGACCTTAGGTCTAATTCAACCCCAAAAACTAGCTCAAAAGGTGAGAATTGTCCAAGACCATATTAAGAGTCCATACCTCTTTTTTTTTTTAACATCTAGACTCCATACCTCTTGTAAAAAGGAAAAGAGGTTTTTCATCCCTAAATGACTGATGTGGGAACTCAACAGTCAACACCCCTGGCACGCCGAAAAAAATGGATTTTGGGTCTAACACAACTCCAAAAGCTAGCTCATGAGGTGAGGATTGTCCAAGACGATATAAACAGATCTTCTCATCCCTAAATGACCGATGTGGGGAGCTCAACGAGTTACTACCCTCAATTATGTTTTGTTCTGCAGCTGATGCCACATAAATAAACAGAAAGCCACTAGTTGTGCCTCAATTTAGGAACAAACTAACAAATATAATAAAGATGGATCGCGATAAAGCCAAATATATTGCCACACTGCTATGAAACCATATCAGTTCATTTTGGAGCTCCCCAATTATAATCTTCCAAATCTTACTTCATAATTCAGTGCACCATTACTATAACAACACAATATTTGTTAGCAATGATGGCAATCAGTGATGTTTCAGTGCTATCTCACTAAACCAATACAATCATTCTATCTACGAACCTTTTTCAAGTAATTACAAACATTTAAACTGAAACATGATTACAAGTAGTACCACCCATAATCAACTTAGTTTGGATTTTTCAAAAGCATATTTATGTCAAATAAGTGAGTATAATTTCATCACTGGATATCAAACTTCACACCATCAATACTAGCTTAGTTCCCAAGTTTGACAGTAAACAGTACGACTTTACTCCTCCAGAACTGTTTTCTTAAAGCAAAGCAAAATCTTCTAATACAACTGATCTGCACGAAGAAGGCCTACACGCCTACACCATTTGTATTGTTAAGATATTAATTGGACACATAAAACGGTTGTATCCAAAACATTGACAATTCATTTCAATCTCTGCAAATGACGGGTTGGATGGAAATAAGCAATCTTTGTTTATATGTATTTGGTTATTATGCCTTCATGACTTAAATGCAATTAAAATCTAAACCATGTGAATATCAAATCTCATTAACGTCGCACAGCCTAAAATAGTAAAAGATGTATGGATGAGGGATATTGCCACGGATTTTACCATGTAAATAGGCCAACAACTAAATAGAGAACTATACACAGAGATATAGTGAGATACCTTGGGCTATAGAAAACATGGAAAGTGCTCTTTGCTGATAGGGCAGTAGCAACTGACGAAAGAACATCCGGTCCAGAATATTGACTTTTGATTATCGATTCAGGAAGCCCATTTCTAGGTCTTGCAGCTCTTCTTATTCCCAGTCTGAGATCTCCACCTTCTTCCCTGCAAGGATCATCTGACTGCTTGAATAAAATTTAAATACCTATTGTGACTAAACAAGCTTCAAAAGTTGAATAGAGGATCATTAAGATCTTGGCATTGGTATCCTAACGAGTCACCATGACATATTGAAAACCTAGGTATTAGACCTAATGATTTTCCAGCTTCCAAGTACAATGACTTGATATTTTCATATCGGTCACTTTCCACCCTCATTCCCTTTCCCAGCTCACCGTCCGAGCTGCTTTAGTACCTAAAAAGATGAACCATTTGGAGTATACCATTGAGCCAAGATATTGTGGGGTTTGTTAAGAGGTGTGAATGAGAAATGAATAGGTGATTTCCTAAAAAAAGACACCAGGGGAAATGATGTGATTTGAATAGCACCTTCACATTGGATAGGTTGTAACTTTTCCGTACGGCACAATAACACTTGTTCAAACTACCCTTTGTTGGCTATAAATTCATGTGCGCTTCCTAGGATTTTTACTTACCAAAAATATGAATTACTCTACTTCTTTCTACAATATTTCATGCACTTGCGAAGTAAGTTGTAAGTGTGATCTGGCTACTCTTAGGGTTCGTTGTACACTAGGGTTCGAAGTACCACTACACCAGTGCGGTTTATCCATTTTATCATGGGAGAAAATAATCTTATACCTCGGGTACTAAATTGGAATTAAGTTTCTTAAACACACGTTGTGGATTCAGCAGACTCGAATATAATTTTGTTTCATCTCCATTTATGGTTCTACTTCATTTAAAGTTTTACAAAATTTTATTTTCAAATACAGCCAAGATAACAGGTATGTATACCTTAAGAAGAGAACTGCATCCCCTGAGACAAGATTCTTTTGGCTGACAAAGATACTCCATCCAGTAGTGAGCAAATGTCGCCTTGGCTGGCCTGAAAGAAAAGCATCAAACATTAATATTTCGGACCAAACAAGTATCTAACTATTTAACTCAATACCTCTATAAATGTGACGAAATTTCCACTCTACTCCGTGCAGATCCTTAGCAATCAGCTCCTGTGAGGGTCTTTGCTCTTTGTAATCCTACATTTAATAATGTAGCACCAAGATAGAAGTAAATTAACCAGACAATTACAAGAAATCAACTAAAGATCTCTTTAGCAAAAGCCTGGAATGGAGGTCACACCAGAGGGGGGAAGCAGTCTTCAGCTGCTCGACGGGGAACTGAAAAGCCACCATGGGTGCTGGTATCCGAAGCAGTCAGCGTTTTACAGAACATGTGAGAAGCTGATTTCCCTGGATTAACTCCATTCCCTTCCTCATCCGTCCCCGAATCTTCATGTTCTTTCCCCTCTAAGCTTATAGCCATTGACTGGAAAACACCATGAAATCAGGAAAACTCAGTCTAAGCTCAATGTAAGATACTACACTAAGAAACAAAAGACCAATTCAAGTAGAAAAACTGAAAAGATCCCTTTACAGTGAAACCATGTAAATAAATGAACAAAAACAGCAGCTTAACACATTAAAGTTAACACCTTTACTCAGAATTTGAACATAAAACATCAAAAGATCAAAATTGAACATGACATAGTAGAGACAAAAACACTAGGTAATTTTTTCCATTTTGTTTAAGACTAGGTGGATAGAGTTACAAGGTCCATGTAGCTGTTGTGGGAGGTGACAGGTATACATGAAATTAGTCAAGAAATTTTAAAAAACCAAGATTGAACATGTAAGCAATAACTGGTCTTACCTCTGGAAGAGGAAGAAGAGTGAGCTGTGTATACACCTCATCATTTTCCTTATTTGCCTGTTATTCACAACATATAAAAATCAAGGGTAGAAAATATTACAAAAAGAGAAGCAAAGCTAAAACCTTTAAACCAAAAAGGGGCAAAAAAATTAAGTCCCTTACAAGCAATTGGACATCTTCCACTCTACAGAAGATCTGAGGCTGAAGACCAAAAGTTGGTAAATCAATCTTGACAGGTGAAAATGGAAAAGCAGAAACAGCTTCTTCCATATGACCTTGAGGGAAATAAACCACTACATTTCCTTTCTTGGGTAAACTAGTAAGAGGACCAGCACAAGCATGCCAAAGCTCTTTATAAATTGAGGTAAGAGCAAGTGAAGAAGATGAAGATACATTTGAAGAACAAGAAGAAGTAGTGGAAGTGTACAAAGAGCAATTAACACAACCCCCACCACCCCCTTTATCACATTCTTCATTACAACATACATTCTTCTCCACTTCACTCACTAATGCATGATTCAGATCAATTTCCATATGAAAAAAAAAAACACCCCCAAACAAAAAAAAAATTGGTTCTTTTTTGTTTGTTTTTTGTTTTGGGTTTTTCTTGTTTTCTCAGTTTAGCATTACACAAACCACAACAACAGGACACAAAAAAGCAAATTCAAGAAAAGTTGAGTAAGAGGGTAATCAAGTGTTTGCCACAAAGCTGAATAGAAAATTAGGAAAAAATTAAGTCAAAATCATACTCAAGAAATGCTAATATTTAGAAAAAGGGGTTGTCTTTAAAGCAAGAACAGGAAAAGAAACTCAACAGAAAAGAACAAGAAAGTCATGTTTTTGGAAGGAAATAAGATAAAAAGAAAGAAAAGGGGGTTAAAGGGGTATCAAATAATAACAAGAAATTCAAAGTATGATTCCATTTCCACTCCCATTTTGGAGTTGAAAGAAGAGGGAACAGAAGAAGCAGAAGACATAGACAATTGCTTAAGGTAACACAGAAGCAAAAGTTGGAAAAAGCCAATGTGGTTAGTGCCCTTTTGGACTCAAAAACTGTTTTTTTTTTCTTTAATTTGTTTTGAAAGATAGACCCAACACTGTGTTGAGTGGAGGGGACAGGTTAAAGACAGTACAGAACCCACACATCTTCATCAACCATCTCTCTCTCTCTCTCTCTCCTTTTTTTCTCTTTTTTTTCTTTTTTGCTTTGCTTTGTATTGCCTTTTTCTCTTTGTTTTTTTCCTTTTTAAAAATATATGTGGAGCATAATCATGGTATTGATTCTCTTCTTCTCCTTTTTTTTTTCCTTTCTACTTAATTTTTATTTTTTTTAAGTTTGGATTGATTATGAATGAGTAGGGTTCATGTTAACCGTCCGAACACCAGTCGTCAGTGTTGATATTGAGTCTGTTGTTGGAATACTCGGTGGCGAGGATGAGCTTATGACATCCTGAATGAATCTTTCTCTTTCTGTTTAGCTTTGATTAGTCTTTTAGTTTTGAGATAAATTTGGACGTGTACTCATTTTAGCAGTTATGTATATATGTTTATTACGTTTTAGGATTGAATATCGTATTTTTTACTTTATATATTTGTCCCTGTTTTTATCTTTCTTTGCGTGCTTTAATTTTTTCCTCTTTTTCGCTTGTGGTTTGTTGTATAACCCAGTATGTTGGTTATTTGTCGTTCTGGGTTATGTATTGACTAGCCTACTCTGGATTATGGTAGGTGTCATCATGACTCGAGATATCAAATCATGACAAGTTAATGCCACGGTACTTCTTATTTAGCAGAATTTTGTGATTATCAATATGATGTTTCATATTGAGAATCAATTACAACGATCATCATTCTTTATTCAAATTTGAGATTTTCAAAATGAGCGAGCTCATAGAAATATGGGTGAAGCTAGGTATCGTGATTATTCAAAACCCTTTTAGTCTTCCTTTTCTATTAGAGTTTGGAATTATCAACGCGTGTGAAGTTATGAAATTGAGGCATAATTTTTAGAGGGAATTTAAAATTGGATAAATAACAGAAATTCACTTTTAAGTTCTCTCATTACCATTATCTCCTATTAGTTTTATAAATTTTCAAAATTTTCATTTTCACGCATCATATTAATGTATCAGCGCATCAAATTAATGTATATCGTGCATCAGATTCGTGTATCATATATAAAATGTATATAAGATTAGTGTATCATGTATAAAATATAATGTATCTTACTTAACGATTAATATATCTCACTATCAAATTAATGTATCATCGCTTATATTATTGTATTTGTCTGAGAGATTTCTTTAATTATAAACTTATAAGGGACAAATGGTAATTTTACCTTAAAAGTATGTGATTTCTGTGACTTGTCCTTTAAAATTTAAGCTTTGTGGATTCAACTTTTAAGATTTCACCACTGAACACATTATAGATTTACTTTTATGAATTTATAACTACTTTTTGTTACAATGAATTAAAAAAGTCAGACATAAATTTACGATATACCTCAAAATATTAAATTCAGATAAATTCTATGTTAATACTTAGATTTTGTCGTTGACTAGAGTAAGTTGTAAGTAGTTAAATTCGAACGAAATTTTAGTATAATGATAAAAAAAAATGTCGATACATGACTATAAAGTTACACCTTTAAGCCACAGAAATATGATTATTTTTTAAATTCAGATATAGCAAAAGTGAAAAAGGATATGATAATTTGATATTATGATAGCTCATATATATAATATTATCATACAAATGATTTACGTAAAGAAAAAAACAATAATTTTAATATAATTTTTTAATTATTTGCTTTAAAAAAATATATTCATATAGTTTTGGTTATGGGAGGGGGTATATTTAACTACCCTTACTCAAATTTATTTATATTTCACTATTTTACATATAAAACTTATATAGATATCCAAAAAAAATTACAAATATAAAAATTATATTACAATATAACCGCAAAAAAAATTAGTCTTGATAAGAGAAAAAAATAAAAAATTCTAATAATGATAATTAAAGAAGCCAAAAAAATTATATATAATAAAAAAATATACCTTAAACTTTGCTAAAAGAGTCATATATATATCTACATATTATTTTAAAAAATATATATACTTAAAATTATTTTTTCAATTCTATTAGATAATGACTATATGCGAGCTTTTTTTAATAATAAAAAAATATATATGAATTATTTAATAATTTATAATATTTTTATAACGAAAATATATCAGCTCTAAAATAATAAAGTTCGATCTATATAATGTGAGGGCCCCCATACCCATCCCACCAAGACAAAAGGGGAGTTTTTCATTGAATGCAAACAAATGCAGCTTTTTAACTTCCAAAAAAAACATAAAATGAAAAAAATAAAAATAAAAAACATTTATAGAGTGTTCCATTAGCAAGTAGCAATACCCCTTTTTGGTCACTGAATTTAATTATGCTTCTTGCCTTACCAATCTTTTCTTGGTGGGTGGAATTTATAAAGATACCCCCCAATAATTACTTATCATTTTTTTAAAAAAAATAAATTAAATTAGTACCTATATTTTGTATATTATTACTCCTTCAGTCTTCGTCTCAAATTATCTGTTGTATTTTTTAGAACAGGGAAAATGCATAAGTACCTTCTCAACCTATGTTCGAAATCTCAGAGACACACTTATACTACACTAAGGTTCTATTACCCCCCTAAAACTTATTTTATAAGTAATTTTCTACCCATTTTTCTGCCTACGTGGCACTAGTTTGAAAGAAAAAGTCAACCAGCGTTGAACCCATAAGATAGTGTCACGTAGGTAAAAAAAGGATAGAAAATTATGAATAAAATAAGTTCAGGGAATAATAGGACCTTAGTATAGTATAAGTGTGTCTCTGAGATTTCGGACATAGATTGAGGGGGTACTTGTGCATTATCCCTTTAAAATAAATACAAACAAGTATCCATTTTTTACACATTACTCTTTTACCGTCTCAAACTATCTATCATAATTTTTAAACATAATTATTTTAAACTTTTATGGTAATATTAAAATTTTTTCTCATTTTATATTTGAAAGTAATTATTTTTTGAAAACTATAAATATTTTGATAGCGTAAATATTTTTCAAAAAATTATAGTTTTTTTAAGAATAAATGAGGATAAAATAACAAAAGAGAGATCTAATTAATATTTTTGTATGAGCTGTATAAAAAAGTAGGACAAATAATTTGAGATAGGAGAAAAAAATATTTATTATTTAACTTATGAGCAATATTTTTTTTTTCTCTAACTTTTTCTCTTTAAAATAATTCATGTGCTAAAAAGTTTTTTGTCTTTCTGAGTTTAATACACTAATAAATGCAACAAACTAATTTCAAAGATGCCCTTAAGCATGCAGATCTTTTACCAAGTATAAAATACTTTATTAACTTAGATTTAATATTAAAAAAATTACATTTCTTTCTTCTTATTAATTCGTTTTTGGAAAAAGAAAAAGTGACGTTTTACATTTTTAATCTAAAAATATTTTTTTTATAGTGTTGAAGATTACTAAATATTATATATAAAGATTTTTATCCTATATTGTGTGAATTTAATTTAATTTTTCTTGAAAACTAATTTTGGCTTATTATATATATATGAACATATTTATTCAAGTAGTAATTGAGTCCAATGACATTAAAATTCTCCAAAAAAATAAATATTCGATTCGGTTTGATTAATATAAAAGTATTCATACTTTGATATATTTTAATTTTATCAAATCGATATTGAAGTTTTCACACTTCGATTATGACATTATTATATTTTGATTTGATATTTGATATAGATACTTTACAATAATATTCGATATTTAACTCAAAATTTTAAAACACCGAATAATATATTGAAATACTTATAACATTTACAACCTATATTGTTTTGTTAAAATGTAAAATTATAAAAAAAACTTAAAAAAAAACTAACGGCATTTACATTACTTTTTTTTTCCTTTTGATTCCTCATTTGGTAATTCGATGTCTGGACCTTATATCAAAATCTTAATTAAATTCGAATTATGCACGGCAGGATCTACTCAGAAGTGATGCTCCCCGCAAGATTATTTTTTTATTTAGAGTTTGAACTTGTGACCTAAAATTAAGGGAGAAATAATCTATCGTTATATTACAATCTACGTTGATGCATTTAATTACTAATACATATACATACATAGTCAATTCTTTAATTCTTAATACCGCATAATTAATTTTATTAATACCTATATAATTCTGATCGATTATGATTTCTAAAATTTTCTAGTGTGTCTCTCTCTATTGGGTAAGTGTTACTTTAAACGACTCTCAAGTCTCATCACTATGTCTGCTGCTATATTATATTGTTGCTATCAACAACTTATAACTCTTACTCTCCTATAGCAGCACGTGAATACACTTTCATTTTATTTTTTATCTCGTATCAAAACGTTTCGATTCATATAATAAAATAAAATATTTTAATTTTATATCTCAAATTTAACGTTAGTTTACCTTCTAAAAAGATGAATAAGTTAATCTTAGTATTATAATTTCAAGTTATAATCCTCCTAAAAGTTCCTTATTAGGAGTACTATTACTATTTATAATATGTTTAAAAAATAATTGAAAATAAATTTGATTAAAATTTTTATTAGTTATTATTTTAATCTTAATTTAAGTGATATTTTTTGCTTTTTGTGATTCGAAATATATAAAAAAAAATTAATTGACATTTTTAAGGAGTAAGGCACGAGTATTTTTAGACTATGATCAAAATTTTAGGGACACAGTTAAATTTAACTAGGATCTTATTACCCCTTCAGATTAATTTTTTCCTATTTTTGTGCACTTTTCATCATGGCGTTGCACCTTCAACCTTTTAAGTTGGTTGTGTTTATACACACGTTTTTACGCGTGTAAATATCTTTTACACACGCACCTACCACCTGTATAATAGGATCCTTGTTAAATTTAGATACATGTATGAGATTTCGATTATTATCTAGAAAGTTCTTGTGTCTTATTCCTATTTTTAAGTTATCTTTTCCATCGCCCATGAGAAGCATTGCAACTTCAAATAATATTTTTAAATTGTAAATTTATAATATTAAGTTGATCTAATTCAATTTAACTTTAAAATAAGTTAAATTAACTCTCTAAAAAACAAAAACTACCAAATATAAATTAATATTCTTGATATTCAAAATTTTTAAAAAATTCATATCTCCACATCCAATTTGAATTTGACAATGAACTCATAACATTTTCTTTATTTGTTGTCATGTTTTTCTTTACTGTTATTATTTTTCATTTTATTACTGCTTTGATTTTTTTCCTCGTATCTAATTTAAAACATTATATATAATAGTCTACCTTCTTCAAATTTTATTTTGTGAAAATTCACTAAATATGTTATTATTACTTAAAATAAAATTTATATATTTATAAAATAATATATTAAAAAATATTATAAATCACAATAAAAATTTTACGAAAACATACCGAGTTTTAGATAGTAGTGAACAGAGAATGGCCTGCGCTTTTGGCGCTGCGGTAAATTGCACCCCCCCCCCCCACACCAAAACACCTCAACTCCCAGGGGTCCTTTTCTACCTAATAAAATATATATACATATTCGTATAGTATATAGTTTAATTTGTATAAATAATTATTTATGTTGTGTGAATACTTTTATTTAATCAAAAATATTTCTAAACAATTAGAATTTACGGCATTATGTGTTCAGTATTCACATTAAAGTTTGACAAGTTTCACAATAAGAGTAAAATACTTCATAATAAAAGTAACTCCGTACATAACACTACAACAAAAATAACTTTTAGCGGCATTAAATATTGACACTAATAAAGAGTGTTAAAGTATTTACCGGTATTAATTAAGTGTCATTAGAACCAATGCCGCTGAAGACGACATATACAAAGAGTGACAATTGCCGCTAAAAATACATATTTAGCGACAATTAAGAATTAGATACTGCTAGTGGTTATTTTTATTGTAGTATAAGTAAGAGGATTAATGAGACTTCTTGGTTAAGATGAAAAAGTACCTAGAAAAATTATAAAGGATGTACATATTAGTAATAGGAGGTTAATCAATTAGTCGACGATCGTTCGTTTCAATTGTTCTTCTTACTATTAGTTATATTACTCTTGTAAGCTATTATTCTATCTCGATTGTATTCATCTATGTATTTTTCTTAATTATATTCATTTAGATTAAACGAATTGTTGAGCTCAACCTCTCCCTGACGAAGACGATTTCGTATTCGTATGAACTTGAACCCTAAACCTCTGATTAACAATGAAGGAATATTTATCACTTCATTACCACTCTTATTGGTCAATCTTTCTGCCTTTAGATAGTAATAAGGTCTCCCTATCCTATTTCGTAAATTACACTAAATATATCATTATTGTTATAACATTATCGAACTAGCTCAATTACACCATTATCTCTAACCCTAGATGCTAATGTATAAAAATTGACTTAAATATATTGTTTCGAAAATAACCTCATGTTATTTACTTATTTACGAAATTGCCATTGAGTGAATAATAAAAATGACAACACACTGACTAAAAGTAGTGCACGAGCATTTAAAAAAAGAGAAGAAAAATAAAAAAAAAAGCTGTTAAAACTTAAAACATGGTAAGGGTATCTTACTTTTAGTGGGCTCAAAGGTACTGTTTGTGTTTTACTTTATTTTGGGCTAGACAAACTTACCATCATGGCCCATCAAGCCCTTAACTATCTTTTTCACCTTTTTTTTTGTAATGATAAAATTGATAGAATATTTTTCGGCATAATATCTAGACGTGTCATTTATGTTTTCTAACTTTCTTAAATTCGCGTAAAGTTTGGATAAGTAAACACACTGCAATTCGTGTGAGACGTCACATTAAACGTGTGTGTTTATATGTTTTGAGTTGATACGTGTTAACTGTTTACTTGTGCACGCTCAAAATGTAAGGGAATAGATGTTAAGTTATGTTAAAAGTTAAATGACATGTTTATGTGTTATGTTATTTTATAAAAGATGGGTTTAGTAGTTTCTATATTGACACTTTAGAGAAGGACAATTCGGTGTACTAAGTTTTTGCTATGCACAGGGTTCGAGAGAGAGTTGAATAACAAGGACTTATTATACGTAGCCTTGCTTTGTCGTTCTGCAAGTGACTTGTTTTATAGCTTAAGTGTGTGATCTCGTAGTCACATGACAAGACTTTTACTAGTTATGTCAAGATTCCTAGAGAGAATCACGTTATGATTAAAACATCTAATATTTAAAATTTTTAGGAGGAAAATATATTATTTTAAATCTTGTAAAAGAAGATTGTTGGTTAATACGGAGAGATTGTTTGTACTATGTACGAGGATCACATTAGAATATAAATTACATTAGAATACAATATATTATTTATATTTGGATCAAGGGATTTATATTTGGATCAAGGGATACTTGTACATTTCTTTGTGTATTTAACAGTTTGTAATAACGTGTCGTAGTAAACATTTAAATGTAAAAAAAAACATGAAAATATGTAATTTGTTTCTGCGGCGCCTTACAATATTTTAATTCCTTATTTTATGAAATATAATTACAAAAATTATTATTTTTCTTGATAATTTTCATAAAATTGTGAAACTTCATATTTGTTGAAAAGAATACAAACTTTAAAATTAAATTTATATCCAAACATTATTTGAACTTTAACAATATGATTTAAAATCATATCCAAACATTACATATTGATAATTCAAATCATGAGAGAGTTGGAAGTCAATTCTAGTTGCTATAATTGGAGGGAACAATACATAAATAATTACTTTATTTTATTTTTTTTTTTTTGAATTATGACACTGATGGAAATCAATTTAATTTGTCATTAAAAGCTCTATCTCAGTGTATAATTATGGAATTTTGGCAGCCTTTGAGAAGAGCTTCTATGCTCAAACATGATGATATTTTGGTACTCGCTAAAGTGTGTGAATAACTCGTTTAAAAAATTTATTGAATTATAAAAAATAAAATAAAATTTAAATTTTAATAAAATTTGTGTGAATTTATTTTTTTTTTTCATTCAAATTATTATTCAATTTATTATGATCAATAATTATCTATATATATAAGTATTTTTTTAAATGATTAATAGTATAAATTTATTTTCACTCTTAACAATAAGACTTAAATCTAGCCAATAGATTTAAGGGACAAAGAATTGATAAAAACTCTTTAAAATATTAAAAATTTATATCTAAGTAATTTTTATATTATTAAGTCATTTTTATTTTATTATAGCTGAACTTGTTTTATTTTCAAGAT
The DNA here is from genome assembly GCA_027705065.1 of Solanum peruvianum. Taxonomy (NCBI): domain Eukaryota; kingdom Viridiplantae; phylum Streptophyta; class Magnoliopsida; order Solanales; family Solanaceae; genus Solanum; species Solanum peruvianum. The sequence goes on from JAKWJD010001765.1 coordinate 56,830,624, forward strand.
TATTCACTAATCTCATATTTTAAAAAAGCTTTTCGTATATATTATTTTTTAATGGCCTTAATGATATATATGTAATTTAAATAAACTCATTTACATTTTTCACATTTCTTTAATTTCTACCAAAACAATTAGGCTATGATTCTCAATTCCTTTTGTTTTATTTCTTTTAATTTCATCTTATTAAATTGGTGTATAGGTAGGCTAAGATTCTTGCCTTTTGAAAAAGAAACTTATCTCTCTTTTTCTTCTAATATATAATTACTTTCTTTAATTTATTTCATTTTTTTTTATCTTTTTGGTGATCCTTTTCCCTCTTATATATGTTTCAACTTTAAAATATTTTTAAAAATATGGTTTACTTAGGTGGAACATGTTGCTAAAACAATGATTAAGTCAATCTAATCATTGTTAAGAAAAAAAAAAAAGAGAATGTGAAGTATTTTTGTAATATAAACTTACTAGTCTCATTTGTCTCTTATTCTTTACACATTCATATACCTTTATTAAAAAAAAGAGAATAATAACATATTTATCCCTTAATTGTTGATTAATTTTAATTTAGTCCATATAACATCTGATTAAACACATTAAACCTTCAATCAATTGAAGTATTTGTTTTTTGGTCCCTTTGTACAAAACATATTCTTAGTCAAGATATTAATTGAGTAATTAAGTGATATAACTACTATCAAGATAAATAAATTTATGAATATCCATAAGTACAAAAATCAAAAGTGTACCATCTAACTAATTGAAAATTTAATATGCTTAGTCAAATATTACAACAATTAAACTTAAATATATGATTTAATTACTAAAATTGTTAGGTCGTGGAGCCTGATTTATTCTCTATAACTGTTCATACTCTGAATTATTAATATATACCTCTTCGCCGTGGAAGTTTATCCACGGGGTGTTACCACGAACTATTGGTTTTTCTCTTTCTCTCTCTAGATCTCTCATCTCTCTCTCGAAAGTTCTTGTGTTCTTCATTTATCAAGTGTGTGTAGATTCGATCCTAACAAGTGATTATATATATATATATATATATATATATATATATATATATATTTATTTTCTTTAGCAATATTCTTGAGGTCTTTTTCTAGGCAATAGGAATCTTATTTTATTTTTGGTTAATAACAAGTCACATTTCAAAAATTTGAGTGTCATCCGACCAGACAAAGATGGGCATTTATAGAGCTATAATGTTAGTTTGTCTTGTGACAACATAAATTCTATATTTGTCTACAACTTTCAACATCCTTCTTTTTATCAAACTTATATATATATAATTATTAGATTATATTTTTGGTTGTAAACATTAATAATATAGTATAATGATACATTAAGATTATTCATCTTCATGTATAAAATATAATACTATAAAAATTTCTTAATATTTTCTCATGAGAATTAAGGCTTATGAATAACTAACTAACATATAATTGGTAACAAAAATTATGTATAAATCTAGCACACTTGCATGGTGATAAGGTTTGTTGGTTTGGTTGTCTTTTCTCATGTTTCATCAAGTATTTTTTTTTTGTTTTATTTCAATTTTTAAAAATTATATGATATCTTTTATCGACATATATATTGAATAAATTGATTGATTGATTTAGATGAATAGACAAAAATCACTTAATGATTTTGTTTTTATCTCTAGCTGAACGTATTTTAATTTAAACAAGAGGCCAATATAAAAATAGTCGGTGAGCGGGAGGAGAATAATCGTTAGAAATGCTTGTTTATACCTCGTAAACTAAGAAACAAAAGGTGGAATTCGTCAAAGGAGCTCTCATCTGATTAGATATAGTTAGTGTGATAATAATAACTTAACAAAGTCACAATGGGCAAAAGCCTGACCGAGCAATACTGCATAGTAGTAGAAGGTCCACATGTCGTGAGGTTTTTCTTTTGTCTGAAAAAAAAAACGATGATATCAAGGGACTAAGCATCGACTTAACTTAATTAACATTATTCCAACAATTAATTTTGAAATTTATGACTTCTGACGACACTTTGTTTGCCACCATAATTTCTAACCTGTTTATGTGTTACTATCTTCACAACTTAATATCTGTATATATACAATAAAATTTCTACATATGTACTAACCTAATTAGGTTAAAATTACTGATTCTGCTAAACTCGTACAATAAACTCTATATTCACCCCCAGTGTTTCTCTTTTTTCCGTTCAATTCATTAACCATTAAGTTACCCCGACATCAATTTTCTTGATTTATTAAACTTTAAATTTTTATTTTATTTTTTTACTACTGTTAACATAGGATACATACAAACATGAAATGTCACACCATGACTTTGTCTATGCATATAATGGATCAACTTTAATAAAGTGAAGCTGTTGGTTGTGTCTTTGTCAACATGTAAAGACAGTGGGCTTGTGTCTCAGTGTGATGGTGAGAGATGGAGAAATGAAATGAATCAATTGTTGTAACCAAAGCAAATTAACAAAAACGTCAATACGAGTTGTACTGGTATGATTGAGATATAGTAACAAATTAATAAGTAAAAAAATGAGTCGTGCGAATTCATAATCATTTTTTTCTTTGCAAAAAATTAAGTATTTTATATATTACGTTATGATATTAAAAGACTAAACGATGTACTTAATTTTAAATGTCGAGTTATTAACAACGAAAGACTAGTGATCAATATTTTTCACTTAGTCGAGCACTCATATTCTAGAAATCTAAGATTCTTTTTTGATGAGGAATCCTTAACCAGCAGAGTCTCGAGTTTAAGCCTGTAGAAATAAATAGACATGTCTAGATTTAGTCAGACTATAATATGAATGACGAAAACCGAAAAAAAAAACACAAACAAAAAGAGAAAGATGGAACCCTCGAACTTCACGCTGGCAAACTGTCTCACTATCTTATTGTTTGATAACTACCACTCATAAACTTGACACTTTCCCCCCTTATATCTCTCTTCATTGTATACATGCATAAACTCATATTTTACTTTTTTTAAATGAAAATAAATAAATAAATAAATATATAAAATGGATGAATCACAATATATCAAAAGAAAAGAATATAAATATATATCTTTATTTAAAATGAATTGATAATAATAATATATTTAGTGTGATATGAGATCGATTTAAAAAGGGTAAAATATATACAAATCTTACTTTTTTTCTTCTATGATGTAAAAGGATAGTTTTAATAAGCTCTCAACTAAAGAAAAATACAAAAAAATAATAATAATGTAAGGTTTTTAATTGTATAATCTTATAAGGGAAATGCTTAAATATGTCATTGAACTTTTAAAAAAGGCTCATTTATGCCATCATTTAAAAGTTTGGCTCATATATGTCATTACCGTTAAAGAAAAGGCTCATTCGTGCTGTTTTTTTTTAATGGTGTTTTTGCAAAACCCTTTTTAACACGTGGCCAATTATAATTCAGTCACGTCATCAAGCTTTTAATTAAAAAAATCATAATTTTGAAAAGAAATTGTATTAATTTTTTTTTGATTTTTTTTATTAAATAAAGTGATAAAGTGATGACGTGGCCAATATCATCAATCTTTAATAAAAAATAAAAATTCTTTATTAAAATTGATTTTTTTATTTCTTTTAATTAAAAAAATTGACGACGTGGCCGAATTATAATTGGCCACGTGTCAAAAAAGGTTTTGCAAAATCATTGTTAAAAAATAATGACATAAATGAGTCTTTTTCTTTAACGGTAATATCATAAATGAGGCAAACTTTTAACTGATGGCATAAATAAGTCTTTTCTAAAAGTTTAATGACATATTTGAGCATTTTCCTATTTTATAAACATATAAATAAATGGGGTTAAACTTCAAAGTATCCTTAGAGTTCATATGTTATGTAAATTTTTGGTTGATTAGCCATTTTGTATATCATATTAAAAATAATTTTTAAATTTTTGTGATCATAAACATGTTACGTTATTTCTACGAGACAGTATCACCAAAAATAATATCCAAATCAATTTGAATTTAAAAGCTTACAAAAATATATAAATTACTAATATTTACAAATTACATGCATCCAGGTAAAAACAATATACTTATATAATTTACTGTTTGCATGGACCACAAAAGAAACAAGAGACAGTAGTGTTTAAAACAGTAAACTGTCCAGAGAGTTACTAGAGTATATACTTTTGATTAATTCGGTGTTCGATAATAATATTGGAGCCTGAATTCGTGCATTAATACAGAATTTATATCTAAAGACATGATTCCAATGCTGTTTTTTTCTTTATAGTGAATTCGAACTCTAAACTTTTTATTACATATTAAAAAACCACCCATTTGGATCGATGTGAAACTCTTTACGAAACTTATACAAAATATGCATGTACAAATAATATGATAAAAATAGAATACATGTATAAGGGTGTGTTTTCCTCCTAATTGTAGTTTTTTCAACTTGAATATGAATTAGTTGAATCTAAAAATGGATATCGAGCATCAGATAAGACATCGTGAATGTTATGTCATGACTAGTTTTGAAAACATTTTTCTTGAATAGTTTTTTTGTTTGTAGCAATTTAAATAAGTATCTATCTATCTATCTATCAATCTATCTATCTATCGTTCGTACATAAGGTAGAGATAATATCTAAATAAACACTCACGTCTTCCTAAATTTCACTTGTAAAATCTCATCAGGTATATCATTACTCTGATTCGTATGCTTCAGTTTGTTTATCCTATTTTCTATTTTTTATTTTTAGTCTGTTCAGAAAAGAATGTTTCTTTTCTCTCTTACTAACTCTTTAATTTCAACTTTCCACATAGCATAAATGATCAAAACCACAAAGTTTAAAAATTTAGTTTCTTAAATTTCGTGTCAAATTAAAACAAAATTAATGAACAAATTAAAACGGGAGAATATTATATTGTTGTAATACCATTGCTAATTTATCGCCCGCATGTAACGTATGAAAATGACTTGACCATGTTGCTTTTGTACAGCCTTTGTCTTTCCTTTTATTAGTCCTTGTATTCCATGGATAATATTTAGGACCAGTCGTATCGTAAAATGTATTAGAAAAAATAATATATGTATTATTGATATTATTATTTGATTTTATCTTTTTGGCAGGAACTATTGATTGTTAGTAGATTTTTCTTCTTTATGGTCATGGATTTTAAGTTTGGCTCCACATATATATAGTACCTATAGATATAGGATGTACAACTTCATCTACGAGGTCGATAGCGATAGAGTTACAATTTAAAATTTACGAATTCAAGATTTTAATCTGTTAAAGTTATTGAGTTCTCTCTCTCTCTCTATATATATATACATATATAGTTGGCTCCACATATATATAGTACCTATAGATATAGGATGTACAACTTCATCTACGAGGTCAATAGCGATAGAGTTACAATTTAAAATTTACGAATTCAAGATTCTAATCAGTTAAAGTTATTGAGTTCTAAATATATATATATATAGACTTTTAAAGTATAAAATAGGGTTCGAAACAAAAATTATTGAGTTTGACTGAATCTGTAAGAGAAGAGCGCAATAGCTTCACTCCTTAATTTTTTTAAATGACTTGAGTGTCTGGACTAGCTTTTGCGCACTGGTAATATTTATCTTATATATTTTTCTTTAGAATCGATAAAAATGCATACTACAAATTATCAACGTGGAACCAATAACTACTCAAAAGGACTAGGATTCCGAACACATAAATTTTAAATTTCACTTAAGTTGTGGTGTATATAAAGAAAAATATTGAAAACATTCGTGAATTTGATCGTCCCGATTTAAATAATTGTACTGTTACAAAAATTAACTATTCATGGTCAGTAGTAGTAACTTTATCGCCCGCGTTTAACGTACAAAATTCCAGATTTCCTCATCTGTCTTTGTCTATCCTCTCAAGTCCTTGACTTGGGCATGTGCTTGTGGACACCACCCACCTAGGCCTTTTTTTTTAAAAAAAAATGTTTTTTTAATGTCTTTTTTTTTCGCGATTTGATATTTATATTAGAGTCCGATTGAAATGTAAATCGCGGATAGCAAGGCCCTTGTTGCCCTTGAATTGATATACTTTTTGAACTCCGGTGGTTGAATTGTACTGGTTATGTTATTGTTGTTGTGTTGCAAGGTCTTATCTCTAGAGGGATCAACTCACAAAAATGTTTTATTTCTGGTTAATAAGATCTTGAACTCGAAATCCAGTTAAATAAAAGTAAAATTGCGTATAGCAAGACCCTTGTTGCACTTAAGCCGATATACTCTTTGAACCCTAGCTATTGAATTGTACTGGTTACGTTGTTGTTGTTGATGATGCGTTGTATGGTCTTTCTCTAGAGGCATTCACTCCTAATTACAATTGTTTTTTTTTTCATTTCTAAAATCTCGAACTTAAAATCTAGTTAAATAAAAGTAAAATCGTGCATAGAATGGCCCATGTTGCATTTGAGCCGATACACTCTCTGAACCCCAACTATGAATTACATTGGATCTATTGTTGTTTTGCATGATTTATCTCTAGAGGTATTCACTCACAACAAATGTTTTTGCTTTTCTAAGATCTTGAACTCGAGTTTTAGTTAAGAGCGAAAAAATTGATCCTGAAAAATCCACATCCATTCTTCATTAGAGATTCGTGTCCGAGTCCTAAAAATGAAAAAAAAAAGAATCTCTTAATGGAAAACATTTTTACCCTTTTAGTGAGTCTTACACCACTTCAAAGATTAGTCACATCAACAAGTATCAAATAATATATCTGTTATACATTTTATATGCACTGAGTATACACCTACAACTACAAACTATTATGATTGTTCCTTAGAATATTTTTTAGTCGACTGATTAAAAATGTTAAGATCCATAATAATAATAATATAAAGATACAAAACATGGTGCCCCATGATGAAAACAAACAAGAAAAACATTTTTTTTTTGCCCTATCAATATCTCTATGGTGAGAGGGCCTTTTTGTCCCTAATTCATGCACCTCCAAGACCTACACAAAGATTAATGATGTTTGGTTTCTGTTCCTAAACAAGTCACACAATATGCCTCACTAATCAAATAATTTATTATACTATGATAGGAAAATTTTTAAAAAAACAATAAAAAACAAATTATATATATATATAAAGAAAAGGGGTCTAAAAAACAGACATTTTGGCAACTATATGATGTTCAACAAAAGGAGAGTTGTTACAACATCAATTTCAAAGTGATTGATTGGATATTGTGTGGTGATCCATTCATGTCATTTCTTGATTTTTGTATATAATTGAGGTGAGCAATCAAAATGTTTTAATCACCATGTCAATGTCTTAATTAATCTCCATTAAATTTGGTTCCCCTACAATTTCTTAAGAGGAAAGCATTCATTAAGATTTTTAATGTAATGTGTGTTAGTTAATAGTCAATTAGGTTTAGAAAAAAAAAAGGTCAAGATTTGCTAATCTAAACCAATTTACTTTTAGTGTTCTTCCATAACATCTTGAATAAATGAGGGTGATCATTTGCAAAATGATTACAACAAAAGATAGACTTTTATCTTATTGTTGCAAAATTTAGTGAGTTATATACATTTGGTATACATTGAATATACATCCATTAATGATCACAACTAGACATGTGAAATTTCTCTAAGCCACCTAACAAAAAAATGTTAAACATCCCAATGAAAAAACAACTTATTAGACATGGAACAAGGTGGCCCTTTTCCCCAGTTGGTGAAAGCTAAAAAAACAATATTTTCCCTAACACAAAAATATATATTTGTATTCTCCAATGCTTTTTAAACAATTAAATTAATTAATTTTGGATAAATTTTATGAATCACATAGTTTTAATATGAAATTACAATATATCCCTTTTTAGTTTGTAATTATATTAATCCCTTAAAAAGTGACACAAAGGGATATATAATATGTAGCTCAGATATATTAACGAGTATCTCAGATACATTACGAAATAAATCGGATACATAATATATAGCTCGAATACATTAAAAACTAGCTCGGATACATAATATGTAGCTCGAATACATTAAAAACCAGCTCAGATACATTATAAAATAAATTGGATACATTAAATACTGGCTCTGATACATTAAAAGAATAATGAATTTTAGAGGTTTTTAAAAATAGAAGGAGATATTGAAAATAAGGGAAACGTATATAATACGTGTTTTTCAGTAATTTTTCTTTAAATGAATTAATTTTTCTTTATGAAGTTACCACGACATCAGTATGGGCCAACATGTCTTGAAAAGTTGATTTCATTTGTCATATTTGGGCCTAATTAGTCAGTGGGCCTTATCTTTTAACAGTAAATATGGGCCCAATTTGAGGCTACTGTCCAATTTGCATGGGTTATGATGTTTCATGTCAACATTTAATCCGCAAGTCTTTTATTGTTTCATACATTTTACTGTTTACTAACAGTTATACACAGATTGTCAATAATGTCACATTCAATGTTTGTTATTATTATTATTATATAGACGTGGGTCCTAGAAGGATCGTTGTGATTTTTCGATCCTTAATTCGAGGTTTTGTGTTTGAGTACTGAGAAATGAAATCAAGAAAATAAATTTTAATACGAGCGTCACCTCAAAGAAATGAGACGAGCAAGAGAGAAAATCTAGATAAGTCGGACTCCAGTATAGATAACTTCATATGGGATGAGTAACCAGAAAAATGTTTAAAATTATTGTTGTGTGTAGCGTGTGCCTTTCTTGATTTTTTTTGGTTCGGTTTTAGGTATCAATATTGAGACTTGATTAAATTCAAATATGTGTTGAAAAATCTCATATAAGGAGTAAAACACACCTTATAATTATGGTGATTTGGTACCTAATAGAGCTCGAATCAGAAATTAATATTGATATTGAGACTTGATTAAATTCAAATTTACGTTAAAATCTGTCATATTATAAGTAAAATATTCCCTAATAATAGCGACTTTGTACCTAACAAAAACTCGAATTTATAATTTTTTAATTGGTTGGTCCCTTTCTCTTGATGTTTCACTTCAGAGTTTATTGCAAATTTATTTTCTCAATAAGTTGGACTTGTCATTGCCATTCACATACTGCTGGAAGACATAAATGTATCCTCAGAACCTAGGGGGTGGGGGTGGGGTGGGGGTGGGGGATCCATGCATGTAGGGGCGGGTCCACTGTTATAATTATGAGTTCAGTAAAATTTAATATTTTTAACGTAGATATTCTTATATTTTAAGAAATCATTACTATTTTAATAAATATTGAATTTGAATCCATAACTTTTTGTTATTTATAATGAATTCAGTACTAAAAATCTAAAAGTTTGAATATATCATATCAAAATTTGGTCTATGTCTACATTATTATAAATTCGAGTGTACCTACCTTATACTTGAACTAAATTCGAATCTACCATCGAAAAAGCGCTAGTGAATGCTACAATCACAAGTATAACTATTATATTTACCGGTTTAAAATCCTGAATCAACCTCTAAGTCGTGCTAGCCATAAAAACTTTGAAGAGGAAAAAAGATTTAATTAGAAATATCACATGTATATATATGTATTGTAATTGCAGCTGGCCCAAATTTTGCCAAATGAATTGGGCTCAACTTAGGCCCAAGAAACTTTTAATTCCCATTTTGACTTTAATTATTTTTTTAGATCTTTTTTTTTGTTGAAAGTTACAGAAAGGGCATTTGGTCTAGTGGTATGATTCTCGCTTAGGGTGCGAGAGGTCCCGAGTTCAATTCTCGGAATGCCCCTAACTTTTTTTTCCCCATTCCCCGAAGGCTCGGGTACTTTATATACCCAATTTACGTTATAACACTCATACATTGTCTTATTTAGTTATCATTCTTTTGAATGTCCAGACAAATACAAAGTACGATAGATCAATCATTCACAATGAGCAACAAAAATAATTGTTATAAAGATAACTGTTACAAGTTACATTCATATATATATATATATATATATATATATATATATATATATATATATATATATATAGATATATATATATATATATATATATATTATATATATATAATATGTAAAAGTCAAATACTATAATTTTAGTACATAATATTCAACACAATAATGAAAATGGAACTTCATTTCCTTCTTGAATAATACTATATTCTTCATCAACTTCCAAATTCAACCACTTTAATTCTTCTTCTTCTTCTTTTTCTTTTTCAATCTCTTTATTCTTGCTATCATTTCCAATTTTGTCCTTAGAATTGCTCTCATCCTTCAATAAACCATAGCTAAAACAAACCTCTTTCCACTCTTTGCCCTCGGATAAATGCTTGTGTCTTCGTAGATACCTTTTCAATTCCAACAAAATGTTTCGAAAGGGCTAAGAGAAAAAATACACAATAAAATCAAGTTAGTCTTATTGTATATGCTTGAAAAAAATTCATATTCTTTGATATTATTATTATTCACTACAACAATAACATATTCAGTAAAATTCTGAGTGCAGTCTGGTAAGGATAATATGTATGCAACCTTAGCCCTACCTCGTAAAGATCTAAAAGTTGTTTAAATATTTCCAATAGATCATCGACTAAAAACAAAACATATCGAAACATGCACGAGGAATATATACAGTTACGATAACTGAAGCAAAGGAAACAACAAAATACTTAAAAGAGAGGGGGAAAATAGAACCTCAGCTTTGGTATCAAAAGCCAGTTGAAAAAAAGCAGCAGAAACAGAGTGTTTTTCGACATTTTCAGCCAATTTGATCTGAGAAAGCCAATAACTCGACGTTTCCAATCTGTCAAATCTGCATTTGCTGCATTTCTCAGCACTGTGAAATGGAGTTGTGCTTCCAGAGAGTCGAGGCTTTGCCAAAACAGGCGATTTCACCGGTGTTTTAGGCTCAGCAGCAACAGAAACATCTCTGTTTTCTCGAAAACAAACACTTTTCTTTCTTGTTTTTGCTCTGTTTTCTTCTTTCTTGGCGCTTTTCGTTACTGTATTTACTGCAGAATCAGTTAAAGATTGAGTCTTTTTTGGTGATTTGAGTTGTTTTCGAGAAACACCAGTTGATGATTTTGCTAATGGCTTTTCAACAACTGTTTTTGTGGGAACATTCGTGTTTCGAATTGTGCCAAAAACTCTGTTTTGCCTGAAACAAAACATATCAGTGGCGTAACCAGAAATTTTTTTAAAAAAAAAACAGTTCAAAATTAGTACCTTAGTATAATGCAACGACAATAACATATTCAGTATAATTCTTACACATGTTTGTTTCTGATAAACTCTCGACTCAAAGAAATATATCTATGCATAAGTACGCTATATAGTTTTCTAACGAAGGGGGTTCGTTGTTCATCCACGAACCCTTCATCCTACGTGGCGCGCTACTGACTAATCTATACACAAGAAATGGTAAGAAAAATTGGAAGAAACTTACAAAAAAGTTGGAACGTTTGTGTTTCGAATGTTACCAAAAACAAACATATAAAACAGAGTCAGAATTTTAAGTTTATGAGTTTTTTGATGTCTGAATACATTATTTGTACATGTTTAATGATTTTTAAACAGAAATACAGAGTTTGAAGTAAAACTACTAAATTTATCAAACTCGTAACTTTGGCTCCGCCCCTCGAACATATACTAACTATACACAAAAAAAAAGGTCTAAAAAGTTTGATTTTCTTTTTTGTTTACCTGGGAATGGATGGTTCTTTGGATTGGATTTTTGGTGCTTTTGAGATGTTTTTATTGAATCTTGATTTCACAGATTGATATTTACCTGTAATTTTTGTGTTAATATCGAAAAAAAATTGATAATACATAACATAATAATTTAAATATGCGTAAACATAATTTTACCTGGAAATGGTGTAGGATGAAGATCCATATCCATAGACATAATAATAATTGTGAGGAAAAAATTGAGTTTGAATTAAACTTTTAGAATTATATTTATTGTTAATTGTTAATATTAATATATTTGGAATTTGGAATTATAACTTCTATTTTTTTGAAGTTCAAAAAATGATCAAAAGCGGGAACAGTTTTTTTAATTTAAAGTCAAGAGTTAGGCGCGGTTATATCATACGCTCCTTTATTAGTTTATTTTTTTTGTTTATAAAGCTAAAGGGGCAAATTGGGAACTTTTTAAAATATTCTTTTTAATTTTTACTCGATGTTTTAATATTCACATTAGACTCTGACTCTACCTCGAATACAGGATCCATCTTTTTGGGATGATCCTCACTTTTCTTTTCTTTTTTTGCTTTATTGCTGATTTGAACTCAGTTAGTTGAAATATAAATAATTACGATTTACCTTTCAAATGAGATGTTTTTTAATTTTTACCCGTAGACCGGGTAATAAAATTTTTAAAGGTACGAGACATAACTTATAAAATACTATTAGCAAAAATATAAATTTGTGTTCCACATTTTAAGATAACACATTTGAATTAATTACAAAAAAAAAACCTGTTTTCCTTCTCTCTCTCTCTTTACATTAAGATCCATCATTCCACATTTTATATAAAACACATAAATTCTGATAATTTGGGCGCTAATTACATTCTATTCTGAACGTTTTCAAAATCATAATAGTGTCAAACTTTTCAAAAATCGCGAATAAATTGTTCCTTCATACGATACATAACTATAAACCAAATTCATGTTGAATTAGGTTTGAAATAATTTAGTTTATGTATCAACAATAATATTTGTACCATACACATTTTACACAAACAAAGATGTAATGTGTATGACAGAAGTGAAGTGATATATCCAAATATTTAGATAGAAAAAGAAAAAAATTCTTAATTAATTCAAATGATAGAAATTTTTAAAGATCATGTTATCTTAAGTCTTATAGTTACGTAATTTTCGTAAGATCGTGTAAAGGCCCGTAAAAAATAGGAATAAAAGTGTAAATGACCCGTAAGTTGGGCCGTTGCCCAAGAGGGTTGTTTTGGGCTATTATTGGATCAAAAGAGGACTTCTTTAGGAAAATAGCCACTTTTTGAACCGCTAATTGAACTTTATAATATTTCAAAAGTCAAAACTATTTAAAGTTTTATTTTTTTAAAAGAGGAAATAAAATATCGACCAAAATTACCCTTGTAAATCGAAATTGCAAATTAAATCAAAAATATACCATAAGCGAAATTGTTTGAATGACTTTTACATAAATGAAAATAATCATTTAATATTATTTAACTTATGACACTTATTTTAAAACTTAAGACTTTTGAGCAACTTTCGATTATCCTGCTTGCTTCAGTTTCTTTTAAATTATGACACTTATTTCAAAATTTATATCATATGATATGATGATAAGATAAATAACACAATTGACTAAGCATGCATTGATGACTTGCAATTTGCATGCAAAATTGTTTATATAAGAAAGAGTAAAACAATCAACTTGAAGGGAAGTTTCATAACAATTTGTGATGTATATAGTGCTTATTTCAAAAGAGTGACTAAAAATAGCAAAGATGACAAGCACTTAAAACTTGACTAATGAACAAATTGATGAGATGCCACTTTGAAGAATTTATATTCTAAATAAATTGTGTTCTCATTTGCTTGGAATCTAGCAAAGAAACTTTCTTTTCTATGTGAACTTAAGTTTTTTTTCTATAAATAAATAAAAAAAGAGTAGATGAACTTATCGTACAAGAGAAATACGGTGTCTGTCTCAAAATATTTATCATTCTTGTTTTAAATTTATTGGGAAAAGGCTTAAATATGCCATTATTTTAAATTTATTGGGAAAATGCTTAAATATGCCATTGAACTTTCAGAATTGGCTCATTTATGTCATCAGTTAAAAGTTTGGCTCATTTATGTCATTACCGTTAAAGAAAAGACTCATTCATGCCACTATTTTTTAACTATGGTTTTGCAAAACCATTTTTGACACATGACCAAACATAATTCGGTCACGTCATCAATTTTTTAATAGAAAAAATAAAAAAAAATCAATTTTTTTTTTCAGAATTTTAAATTTATTATTAAAAAGTTCGATGACGTGGCCAATTATAATTCGGCAAGTCATCAATTTATTTAATAAAAAACTAAAATAAAAACTTAATTCAATTTTTTTTCCAGAATTATGATTTATTTTTTACAAAAATTGATGACGTGACCGAATTATAATTGGCCACGTGTCAAAAATAGTTTTGTAAAACCACCATTAAAAATAATGACATAAATAAGTCTTTTCTTTAACGGTAATAATATAAACGAGCAAAACTTTTAACTGATGACATAAATAAACCTTTTTTGAAAGTTGAATGACATATTTGATCCTTTTCCAAAAATAATTTATCTCAAAAAGATATTATTATAAAAGTTCACTTTTTCTCCATTTTATATTTAGTAATAGTTGTTCTTGGACACTTTAAATCTCTCAATTATGTCACATAAATAGAGTAAATATTAAAGGAAGAAAGATTATATTTTATGAAGCAGCCAAAATACTACTGATAAAGTAAAATACTAATTCAAGTCATAAATCTCAATTTGCTCTTTCAACATCATTGGACTTAAACCACAATAGGTCCAATTTACACAATTAATTGTAAAACTCATTAATTAGGATTCAAATTACAATCCATAATTACACAATTCAATTTGAAGTTTAATAAACATACACAAATATATGTTCTAGCCAAAACTATAGTATGCGGAATCCGCAATTAGAATTTCAGCTCCGTTAATCTTACCTCAAGTCAACATGTATATCGAGTAACTCTATCGTTTTAATGATTTAAAGCAAATCTCTTAATAATGAAAAAGAAATTATAGTCTTATGTCAACTTATGTTGAAAGTCATCGTTTTGCATTTTTCATTCACTTAATTATAAAATCTTTATTCTGCTTTGTTTGACTGTTTATCACTTAATATGTTCATTTGACCAGAAAATATAATATTGGAATCTATTGTCCAAAAATAAATAAATAATACATATAATTAAGAAATTCTAAAAATTATTAATAATACATATAATTAAGAAATTCTAAAAACTATTTTTCTTGTCAAATAAATGAACATATTTTAATCAGAAGGAAAGTACATAATTAGTACTTGATAATTGAGATTTGAGAATCGTTCAACTTCACATATAGTTTGAAAGTGTCTAAGAGATTAGTTTAATTCTTTTTATTATGATTAACTAATAATTATCTATCCTAATGTCCACATCTTATTAGTTAAAAACAAGAGTTGTTGGACATACGCTACACGAAAATTGTGATCTACATAGGAATTTTCGTGAAAATTAGTATGAAAATTTATAAGAAAAAATAAATTTCCTTCGAATTCTCATATTAATCCTCAAAAAAATTCTTCACAGTTTTCTTATAGTGATATTCGTACGAGTCATTTGATTTGTGAAGGATAAGATGAATATTTCTAAATTAAGCTTATATTTTATTTAGTTAAATATATAATGAATTTTCAGAATAAATTTATATTTCAAATTTAATATTATTTTATCCTTATTAAAAATAAAATGAATTATTTTTTTAATTATAATTTCGAAATCAACCGAAAAATTTGTCATCAAATGAAGACGTCATACAACCTTAAATAAAGTCACACAAGGACACCTATTTTTTTTAAAAAAAATTATTTTAAATCTTTTATATTAATTTATTTAATCAACGGGTTAATTAATGC
Source organism: Solanum peruvianum (assembly GCA_027705065.1). Taxonomy (NCBI): domain Eukaryota; kingdom Viridiplantae; phylum Streptophyta; class Magnoliopsida; order Solanales; family Solanaceae; genus Solanum; species Solanum peruvianum. The sequence continues at coordinate 56,846,306 of JAKWJD010001765.1, forward strand.
ATTCTAAATTATCCTGTCAAATTCCATCCAATTTCTTGCATTAGTTATCTGTCCATTTTAAATACTCTCAAAAATTGAAATAAACATTTTTATACTATTAAGGATATACTCTAATTAGCTAAGAATAAATGACTTGTTATAATAATAATAATCATAATTAATAAATAAATAAAAATAAAAAAAATTATATGGTTGTACACCTCCATACCTAGTCAACTCCAAAAGAAGAAATTAAAAAAAAAAATCGAACATTATTTTAATACACATAATAAACCGGTAATAATTCCATAATAAGTCAACATTCCAATTATTTTCAATGAAATACTCTGAATTTCTGATACTAATTTTGTTACGCCTTAAAATCTTGATAGAACAGATTAATATTTTTATATTCGATATTTTAATTTGATCGAAATAAATTAATTTACATGACTTCAAAGAAAATGTAAAACCAATATTTTCTGAACAATTAATAAGGTGACAGATGGTTGGTTGATTATAACATTTAGAATTATTTTTCATTTTTTTTTAGTATGAGTAAAATAGAAAATCGTCACGATAGTCAAAGAAATATGTATAATACATACATCATATCATGACTAATTAAATATATGAATAATATCAAAGAAAAAGTAAAACTAATATTTCTTAATCATAAAATATAAAATACACGAATATTTAGGCATATAAATAATTATATAGTATGAAAATAGTAGTTTGATCAAGTCAAACTAAGTATTTCCTCTAACATATTGGTTTAAGTCAATGAGTCATATCCTCCTTTCATCACTCACCATCATGGGTTGGATCGTGGTGAGATTGTTTCGAGATTCTTTAGATTAAAATTTTGATTTAAAAATTATAAAAATTCTATTAAAGCGTTGTTTTAAAAAACAAATCTTATAATATGTAAATTTCTGGACTTACTTAAATTTAAGTATAATAGATATCATAGGGTAAAAACTGATAAAAAAAATCCTTTTTGAAGCATTGATCCTCAAAAATGGACTTTGTTAGACACGATAAACCTTATAATATATACGAACTACGAATATGAATTTAATTTAGTCAGATTTTCGAATACTCAATGAAAAACCAAAGAAAAAAAAGTCATTCCTCCTTTCAATTCTTTCTTACGCGTCTATAAAGTCAAAGTCATCCATTTTCCCCTAATTGTATAATTTTATTCTTTTTTCTTTTAGTTATCTTATTGTCCCTCTATAATTGGAGTTTTATATAAATCATTACATATTTTCACTTTGTGTACTATCCTAACTACTCTAGCTACTACACTCTATATATCTCCTTCTCATTAATTTCGATTTACGCTACGTAGATTCAATAATATAGTACGTACTTGATTTTTATCGATAGATTATTTATATATCAATAACAAAATCAAGATTTCTAGTAAATCAAGAGTGAAAAAGTCTCATTTACTCTGATCATCACCTGATCGACCCTTTGAACTAATTAAGGTTGAGACAGGGAGATGGCGGGAGGAGGAGGAGGAAGATCGTTGGAGCAAACGCCGACGTGGGCGGTTGCCCTAGTTTGTTTTGCATTGGTTGCCATTTCCATTGTAATAGAGTTCATCATCCATCTTATTGGCAAGGTAGGCCACTAACCATGCAATATTTCGATAGAGTTTAAGTTATATATATATATATATAGGTATAATTATTATGTATTATTCAAAAGATATCTACTAAGTCTGATCATTAAATTATGAGATTTATAATTTTATAATTAATATATTTTACTTGTTCCAACAAGTGAACATGTCTGTTTATATAAAAAATTCTTACACTAAAAAGGTAAAAAGTATTTATATAATTAGGTCATAAATTCATAAATATTTAGTGTACTTATAACATAGATATATTTCAATAAATTCACAAATATAATTTAATCATTAATATTTTTTTGCCCTTGCATGTATAGTGGTTGAAGTCTAAACACAAAAGAGCATTATATGAAGCACTTGAAAAGATAAAAGCAGGTACACTTTAAATTCATATTGTTCTAATCTTTTAATTTATTATCGTTGTTGTTCTGTTATTATCTGATTCTTCGTATTATATAACTTTTGAAGGATTGATCTGATCAATATACATCAAACGATATTTTTGTATACATTTTAACTTCATATTGTTCGAATCTTTCAAATATATTGTCATTTTTGTTCTGTTATTATCTGATTCTTCATAATTTACATAACTTTTGAAGGATTGGTCTGATCAACATACACTGCAACGATATTTTTATAGAATTTGAACAACATATATATGCTCGTTAATTTTCTAACGAACATATTTTTGTTTATTTTTACTAATATTTTTTTTTTAATTTTTTTTATAGAGTTAATGTTGTTGGGATTTATATCCTTACTATTAACAGTAGGGCAAGATCCAATTTCAAATATTTGTGTATCTGAAAAAATTGCAAGTACGTGGCATCCATGTAGTAAACAAAAAGAAGCTGAAATGAACAAATACATTTCCGGTGACTTAGAGGGTCATCGCCGGCGACTTTTCACGGCTGATGATGGCGGAGTCCGGCGAGTTTTGGCGGCTGCCGGAACTGACAAATGTGTAGACAAGGCATGTAACTTGTATTTATCATTTCTTTCTTAATAAACACGAATAATGCTAAAATGACAGTTAAAATTGAACGATTTTTTTTTATATATACTCTAGAATAATAAAGTATATTTATATATTTTATAAGTAAATAATATACTATATTGTAAATTAAAAAAATACTTATAAGCTAATTTGATCGATTTAAAATTAGCCAAAACGCACGCTAACTTTATAAGTCAATGCCAATGCTTATAAATCAAAATATGTAAAAAGTCATAACTTAGTTATTACTTATATATTACTCCTAATTAATTTAAGCCTATAGTATTAAGTACTTTAAGTTAGACTATTTTTATTTTATTACTTTATCCTTATTTATTTGAAATATTTTTAGCTAAATAAAAATCCTAACTTTCTCTTCTTTCATTTATGTTTTTTGTTTTTTTCTAAAATTAAGAATAAAAAAAATAAAATTACCATTTTAACATAATGATACATTGATACTTTTAAATTTATCAAGATTTTTTCTTAACAAACATGCCAATTTTTCATATTTGTTTATAAAATTAATTTCAACGCTTGAATATATTTTTTTATATTTAAATTTATCAACTATTTACGATCATCTAATCAAAACGAAGCGTAAATTAATATTTTTTTTTTGGATTTGTAATTTGCAGGGAAAAGTAGCATTTGTGTCTGCTGATGGTATTCATCAATTACATATTTTCATTTTTGTGCTGGCTATTTTTCATGTATTTTATTGTGTTACCACATTGGCATTGGGAAGAGCTAAGGTATTTTAATCAAACAATATATAAATAAATATTTATTTACTTATTTTCCTTTTTTTAAAAAAAATAGAAAATACTATAGAATTATTCAAAATAGGTCAAGTTATTTTTTAATTTATTATTAATTTGATTGTATTTTATTAATTTCAGATGAGTCGTTGGAAGATATGGGAAAAGGAAACAAGAACAGCTGAGTACCAATTTTCTCATGGTAAAAATCATCCTAAAAATAAATTTTCGATCGAAAATTATCTCGTTAAATATAGAGCATGTTATCGATGTCCAAATTTTATTTTTTTTGGTAGTGTAAGAAATTATGAGTCATTATATTAACGTGTTTAATAATTTAACAGATCCAGAGAGATTTCGATTTGCTAGAGATACATCATTTGGAAGAAGACATTTGAGTTTTTGGACTAAAAATTCAGTTTTTTTATGGATTGTATGTGTCCTTGATCTCAAATTTATTATAAAAATAATTAAAAAAATCTATTATAATTGAAAATAATATATTATGTTATATTTTTATATTTAATTATTTTATTTGTAATTTAATTTGCAGGTTTGTTTCTTCAGGCAATTTGTAAGATCTGTTCCCAAAGTTGATTATTTGACCCTACGACATGGTTTTATCACGGTAAACACATAATAAATAATTAATATAAATGATATAACTAATTAATCTTGAAAATTTAATGATAATTAAGTTCATAAATTAAATATATGAAAATGGAAAATGACAATTTATGAGTTTCTTTCAATATATAAATTTTTTAAAAAAGTAATATATTTTTTAAAGCATAGACGAATGACGTACAGACTCAATGAATTCAACAAAACTGACGCAAGCCATAAATATATAGATATAATTAAAATTTATAATGGTCTGAATTCATTACCTTTAATCGAAGTATTTTTATATAAAATTATCTTATATATATATATATTTTAATATATATTTTTATTTTATTTTATTTTTTTTCTTCTAATTTTCTAAAAAATTTTCAGGCACATTTGGCACCTCAGAGCAACATAAATTTTGATTTTCAAAATATATTAAGAGGTCATTAGAAGAAGACTTCAAAGTAGTTGTTAGCATAAGGTATTTTTTGACCTTCAAACTTATAAGTATTATTTCTAAATTAAAATAATTAAATATACTTTGATCCATTTTTTTTTTGCAAAAATATTGTGTTTATTCCATATATAGCTAAAATTAATCTTCTTTTTTTGTTGTATTTTTTTTGCAGTCCACCAATTTGGTTCCTTGCTGTATTATTCCTACTCTTCAATACTCATGGTAAATAAATACTGAAATTAAATTAATTAAAATATACGTTTTTGATATCTTTATATCAATATTATATTATATTCTGACTATTTATACAAGTGTGTCACACTCATATATGAAGTGAAAATAAAGTTTAATTTAGTACACATATATATTCAAATAGTAAAACGATTGATACTTCAAGTAAACATTTTTTTAAAAATTTTAATCAAATATTTCGAGTTTGAGTTTTAAATATGTAAAATTAATCAATTTTATTACGGAATGCTTTGTCTTTTGATTTGAACTTTCCAATATGAATCTAAATGTCTTTACCTTTTGACATAAATTTTTTTAATATAAATTTAAATTAAATTAAATTTTAATATAATTATCGAAATTTATTAAGTAATTTCATTGTCATTTGTGGACAGGCTGGTATTCTTATCTGTGGCTACCGTTCATTCCGTTACTTGTAAGTATTTCCAAAATCATTTTGCATTTGACTTTTTATTTCATTTATTTCTATTTTCCATATTATATATATATTGATTATATATAAATATCTGACTTCGACTAAAATATTATTACTCTCTACTTTAATTTATGTTGTATTTTTTATTTTTCGATATCTAATAAATAATTTAAGCATGACTGAGAATTTACACATGAATTATAATATTTTTTTAAAAATGAAATTTATATATCTGTAAACTATGTAATTAAAGAGTATTATAATTCACAATAATTGACAATTCAAAATATATAAAAGATATACGGAAAAATTTACAGTCTTGTTTGAATCTCAAAATTTAAAAAAATACCAAATAAATTAAGACGGAAAGAATATTAGTTATACAGTATTATATATTAACTTGAGATTGTTGATCGTATAACTCATCATAATTTTTGGATTCTGAATTTAGTTTATGTTTTTCGATGCTTTTAATATTCGTGAAAATTCTGACTTCGTCATCGATCGATACAGGTGATATTATTAGTAGGGACTAAACTACAAGTGATTATAACAAAAATGGGATTAAGAATTCAAGAAAGGGGAGAAGTAGTGAAAGGGGTACCTGTGGTTCAACCTGGAGATGATTTATTTTGGTTTAATCGTCCTCGTCTACTACTTTTTTTAATTAATTTTGTTCTTTTTCAGGTATTTTTTTAGTATTTATTTTTAAGAAAAGTCATTTTTTAAAATTTAAATAATTTAATTTTTATTTTTGACCTTGTTAATATTTTTATTTTGTGATTTATTGCAGAATGCTTTTCAATTGGCTTTCTTTGCTTGGACTTGGGTAAGTCCACCAATTAACTCTAATAGTAATATCAACTTTCGAAAATCGATAAAATAGTTATTGTCGTGGAGTTTCGAATTTCATTCATAAAAATATTTTAGATTTTTATTTGTTATAACAATAACGATATAATGTATTCAGTATGATTTTATAAGTGAGGTCTGAGAAGGAGAGGATATATGCAAACCACCTTATCTTTATAAGGTAGAAAGTTTGTTTCCGAAAAGGGTTGTTTGGTCGGTTAGTGGTGGAGCGACCTTATATTCAGGGGTTCATCTGAATTCCTTTTCGGTAGAAAATTATATTATTTATTCATGGTTAAAATTATTTTTAGGTATGTATAGTAGATGTCGAAACTTCTTCAGCTATTTCGTGCATCTATTTCCTCAGATTTTGAATTCCCTTATTAAAATTTTGGCTCAGCCATTGCAGTCAGTATACTAAGCTTCTGCAATGTTGGGGTCTATTATAAATGCATTATCACGTATTTTTGCAAAAGACTGTTTTCACATTCTGTACATTACACGACAATAATTTATAAACATATAATAATATTTTGAAATTTCATGATAACGACTATTTGTCAATTATAAGGACTGAAAAGTGATTATTTGCGAATTATATCTCATAATTAATTCTAACTTTGTTGATTTCTCTTGTAATTAAATAAAAAAAAACAGTATGAATTTGGGCTGAAATCTTGTTTCCATGACCATACTGAGGACATCGTAATTAGAATGACAATGGGGTTAGTATTAATTATTTTCTAATTTCTAATTAAACTTTTATTAATTTGATCCAAATTACTTAATTATAAAAATGTTGATTTAATTTTTGGTGCAGGGTTCTTATTCAGATTCTTTGCAGCTATGTCACTCTACCATTATATGCTCTTGTAACACAGGTAAATTTAAGTTATATATATCGTCAACGTATTTTTTTTTAATCTAATAAGATTACCTTTGATTATACAACTCGTTTTATTTTTAAGATTATTAATCTCGCATTTTAAGTTTCAAGTCACAAAAACAATAACATAATAATAACGAATATTAACAACTCCTAGATATTACGTGGGCGTTTGGACATAAAAGAATTAATGTGAATTTTGAAAGAAAGTAGAATGTTTTTATTTTCAAGTAAAAAATGATGTTAATAAATTAAAAATTGAAATTGTGTTTGAACATGAATACAAATTGAAGTTGTTTCTTTGAACGTTCGCGAATGATTTGGAGTGAAAAATTGTGAAAAATGGAGTTTCTTTGAATTTTGAAAAATTAAAACAATTTTATGTTCAAACAATTTTCTTTCGAAAAATGAAAACTATCCATGGTCAACAAACGGACACTAAAATTTCTATCCTTCACTAGAAATTTTTTTCGACACTATATGTACTGTCAGTATTAGTTATCTTACCTTTCATGTTATCAATTTCATTTATTATGAAAATACTATAAATATTTAAGTCTTGCGATAGCATAAAAATTCTTTTACGTTGTTAGTTCGTAGAAATTAAACTCATTCTCTCAAAATGTTTGCACAATTTTCAATAGATGGGATCAACAATGAAACCAACAATCTTCAATGAAAGAGTAGCAATGGCATTGAGAAAATGGCACCATAGTGCCAAAAAACACATCAAAGAGATCAACAAGCAAAACTCAAATCCAACAACACCAATGTCAAGTAGGCCACCAACTCCCTCTCACGGCATGTCACCCGTCCATCTCCTACGCGGTATCAGGACGAGTGACATGGACGTGAGTCCACGAAGATCGAGTTATAATAACGTAGACCATTGGGATATTGAGGGCTCACCATCTCCAACTCGATTCTATCAGGGTGGTACTGGAGATGGCTCACCCTCACCATCCTACATGCATCAAGACGTAATACGTCATGACTCTGAAGTTCACGAGCCTAATTTGTCAGAAATTGAGGCTTGTGAACAATATGAGATTAATGTTGCTCGTTCAAGAGATTTTTCTTTTGATAAAAGAACGACTAGTGTATAATTAAATGTTAGAATTCATATCATGAGTGGCAAAGTCACTTTCGTTGAAAAGTTAATTGACATCTCTTTATCGGAGAATTATACTTCGTTGATAGTTTAATTTTTCTTCTTGTTTTATGTATGTATATTATATGTTTAATTTTTCGTTAATTATTTTATGTGTTTACTTCTAGTCAATTTAATGAAAATTTAGATTTCATTGCTCATAATTTTTGTTTTAAAATATTACATATTAAAATTGTTATGAAATATACTGTGTGACGATATAATGAAGGATATAAAGATGATGACTCACCCAAAAATTACGTAAAATATTTTATATAACGATAAGTATTTTTTCTTTCTTAATTAAAAATTTCAAATTCAATTTCTTAATATGAACATATTCCAATAATTTTCCACTATAAAACGACAAACTATAAGTGACATATATAATGCAGCGCCCATAATACAATAATTTGTGTAACTTTTCTAATGGCTGCCCGCCCACCACCCCACCCCACCCACCCCTATCTATATCTCAGCTATTAATAGATTTTAGAGACGAATTTAGAATTTTTAATATATATTATAATTTTATAATTTATATTTTGTATCTTAATTTCTTTATTTGTATATTTAATATCATTATTAAAACATGGTTGATCTTTATTTTAAAATTTTATTTTTGAAGATGTATAATATTTGATTCTGATGTTTTATATATATATATATATATATATATATATATATATATATTCACACTTCAAATATCATATATATGTTATAGAGATGGATTAAGAATTTTGAGTTTATGAATTCTGATATAGAGAACACAGATTATTAAGTTTTGAATAATGCCAAGCTCATTAGGCGAAACTCTAATCGTCACTCGCCTAGATATGTAATTTTAAAGATAGAAAAAGCCGAAGATATGGAACAAGTTAAACAGCGTGATACAATCAATATGACACAATCTATTTCATATCAGATTTGTTCACCTTATATGATTTTGAACAATCCTCGACTCAAAAATCGAGAAGCATAAAGTTTTTTTCAGTAGTCCCAAAAACCTCTCACCCTTTGCTTTATTATTGCCTCTTGTTTGTATTGTCCTTTTCATCCACCAATTTAATTTCTACACACCACAATTCTCACAAAAACACAAGACATAATTTTATTTGAGAGATGGAGAATTACTTTCAAGGGATAGTAGGAAAATTGGGAAGACAATGCTATGCAGTGTTTTGTTTGTGTGTGCTTTTCATTTCACTAGTTATCGTTCATTATTCGAGTCTTTATGATCAAGAATTCAATCGCCATCATCGTCGCGTTCATGAACATACCGGGGGACGTGTTCGAGCCTTACATGGTTCTTCTCTTCTTCCACGCAATTCAAATTACTAATGGAATCAGAGATGAATATAGAATTTGAATTTAGAGTTAATAATTAATGATGTTATATTGTTTTTGTTTAATTTTTGCAATGTAATGATGAATTTGAATTGATGTAATATTGAATACTATTGTTTTAATTAATTAATTTACAAGATATAATATTTCGTTTTTCCCAAGATGGATGGATTACATTACCATATTATTATATTGATGCAATTTTATCCTTTCTGAATTATTGCAATTATATGTCGAGAACTGAGCACCACTATATATGTATATTAAAATATGATATGTTTTAAATTCAGTATATAAATATATAATAAAGTAATTTAATTAGATATTTTCAATTCATTTTGCAATAGTTGTTTTTGTGAGTTTACATGTTTCCGTTAAAGATTGTTACGTTAATCATATAGAATATAATATATAATATTTTTTTAATTATACACATTCATAACAATTAAAATATGCATAGGATTTTACGTGTTATCAAGGTTAGTGTGTATATAATTAAAAGAAATAATATATTTTAAGTAATTAATCTATCAACGGAATGAACACTTAAAAATTTAAGTCGAAAGTATTTAATAGGTAGACTTCACCATAGGTTTATATCCTCATTAGAAACATCATAAATCAAAGTTAGAATGAAATTTATTGATAAGTTTCAGAGATTATTAGAAGTTCGGGTCGAAGTAAAAAAAGAAAAAGAAAAAGAAAAATTATGTTGCTAAACAAACTTATACTATTTAATTACTCATTATAAATATAGTTTGTTATAATTATCACTCCGTACTAACATTATACATTAATTATGTGGGCTGACTTCGAGTTTGTATAATTAGTCATGTTTGTATATGTATAATTCGCTAGGATATACGAATATATTTGTATAATATACAATTTTTTTAAACTATATATATATATATATACACAATTCACTTCTCTCCCACTCTCTGTCCTCTCTCGCTCACCTCTCTCCTTCCTCAGCCAATCTCGCTAGTAATTTATACAAAGTGTATGTGTAATATACAGTTATAAACAATTATATACATATACAATTCACCTCTCTCCCACTCCCGCTCGCCTCTCTCTTCCCTCTCCCGGTCTCGCGCGCCTCTTTCCTCTCTTTCCCTGTCTCGCTCGCCTCTCTCTCCCAATCTCTCTTTTCATATATACAAATAAAAATGTATAATATACAATTATCTAACCAATATATATATATACAATTCACATTTTTTCCACTCTTTCCCCCTCTCTCACCTCTATCTCCCAATTTCGCTCGCTTCTCTTATGTAGCTATAAATATAATTATTAAACTATAACTATGGAGAGTAATTAATTATTTTTAAGTGACTTATACGTGAAAGTTTCCAAAAAATAAAATAAAATACCCCCACCCCTTTTTGTGATTAAGCTCCTTTTATGACTGAAAAAACGGATTACTACTAATTAATTACTCCCGCTAAATTCACTCTTCTCTTCCGCAAAAGCCGATATCGCCGGTGAACCTTTGCTTCGCCGGTAAACTAGAGAGAGAAAGAGAAAGTGAAAAAATGGAAGAGTTCGATGTGACAAATAGAGGAAGAAGTATATCCACGTTTCTCTCTCCTCCCTTTTTCCCGTCCGCCATCATTTTCTACTTCTCCGAAATCCTCCGTCACCGGAAAAATAAGTTAACCGGAACCGAAAATGAGCGTTATCGACATTATCCTCAGAGTCGATACGATATGTAAGAAGTACGAAAAGTACGATGTCGACAAGCATTCCGCTAACGATTCCCCTGGCGATGCCTTCGCTCGCCTTTATTCGTCCTTCGAATCTCAAATTGACGCTACTTCTGAGGTAATTTCTCGTTCCGACTTCAAAGTTGAATCGAATTAAGAGGTTTTTTTTTGAGAAATTTGTTGTTCGATTTTGCAGAAAGCAGAGATGGCTGCTATGGAAACTAACAGAGCTAAAGCGGTGGCTATGAAGGCGGAGGTACGACGAACAAAGGCGCGTTTAATGGATGAAATCAAAAAATTGCACAAACTTGCTCAGAAAAAGGTAAAAATTTGTTTAAATTTTGGGTATTTTGGTGTTTTAATGTATGTATGTAATTGGAGTAGTTGTTCTTTTGTGTTTTTTTCGAGAATTCTGTATTTTGCTCTTTGTTTTGGTTACCATCCGATGTCTAGTACCTGCATTTGGACCCATTTAATGAAAGCACTCTGTACCAAGATTTTTTTCTATATCCAGGCTCGAACCTTAGACCTCTAGTTAAGTATGAAAGGATCATATTCATCTCATCACAATCCTTGATAGTGCGTCAACCGAATACTTACTAGATGTGATTTTGAACAATATGGTTTTCTTTTTATGTTTAGTAATGTCAAAATTAGTTGATAGGTTCTCCTGTTGTAAGGTTATGTTGAGCAAAATGGTTGCTTCCAACATTCCCGAGTATCATGTTACTCATACTATCCAAAAATGCTCCCATAACCATGTTGGATCCTTCTAAATACACTACTTTTGAAGAATCCAACATGCGCTTGTTGACGTTTCTTAAGAGTCCAAGCAACAAAGATATTAGGTATAAAGAAAGTTTAACTGCGGAATTTAATTACCCAAGGTGCTAGTTTTGATAACTTGTCTTTTGGTCGAGGTATATAGCTTTTTACATTGGGCAAATGTTAGTGATAACTAGATTACAATCAGGTTAAAGGACTATCCCAAGAGGAACTGGAGACTCGTGGTGATTTGGTACATATGCTATCGGAGAGAATTCAGGCAATACCTGATGGAAGTATAAATGCAGCCAAATCAACAGGAGGTCGCGGGACTTCATCATTCAACAAAAATATAAAATTTGACTCAGGTAATATATAATCAGTTCTCTTTGTTTTCGTTACAATGTAGTTTCTGGATTTCTCATGATGTCAAAAATGCATATTAGAGGGACAGTTCAACGAGGGTTTCTACGAGCAATCTGAAGAGGGCACTCATTTTAGATCTGAGTATGAGATGCGGAAAATGAAACAGGCTTGTAACTTTCCAATTCTTGTTCTTTAATTCCTTTTTCTCTGTTAGTTTTACATGGAACCATCACATAACCGAATGTTGAATTCTATAGGATGAAGGATTAGATGTTATTTCAGAAGGTCTGGACACACTGAAGAATTTGGCTCGTGATATGAATGAGGTTTCCCTCATCACCCGATTTGCGTCCTAAACATGATTCTGTTCTCAGGAATAAAACTGTTTCTTGATCATTATTTTGTTCCACTTTGTTTCAGGAATTGGATAGGCAAGTTCCTTTGATGGACGAAATTGATACAAAGGTTAGAATGATTTCTTAAATCTCCATTTATTGGACTACTGTAACAATCAACGTTCATAATTCACCTTACTTCGGTTCTCTTACAGGTGGATAAGGCAACCACTGATATCAAAAACAATAATGTCAGACTCAAGGATAACATCAACAAGGTATCCTAAAGTTTTATTAGAATTCCTGCTCTCTTGTCCGGTTCACAAAGCAGATCTCTTTTTCTTTGTTTTGATTCAATTTTCTTATGAGGTCTATTAACTGTTGCATTTTTTTTCTCCAGATAAGGTCCAGCAAAAACATCTTTATCGATATAATACTTATCTGTATCCTTCTGGGAATTATGGCCTATCTTTACAAGTGAGTATCTATCTCGAGAGATTACTTTACATTGTTTCTTCTTATTCAGCTTTGTGATTCCTTTCTTGATGATAATTATGCTTAGAAGTTAAGAAAAGACGCAACATCATTACTATTCGCATAATAGTCTGACAAACGTATGGGAATCTGGATTTCATTACTTACATTGTAGAAAGATCGAAAAAGTATTGGGGAGAGGTCATTAGACAGGACATAGTGCAGTTTTAACTTACCGATGACATGACCTTAGATAAAAGGGTGTGGAGGACACAGATTTGGGTAGAAGGTCAGTAGGTAGCAGTGTCTTGTCTTGTTGTTCGTTCATATTAGTAGTTGTAGTGTTGCTTCTGTAGTTTCTTGTTCTTCAATTTCTGATACTATCTGTTGATTACTAGTACCTCGAATTATTGATTGTTTTGTTTTAATTTTTGTTCTGTTAATATCTGGACTGCTTTAAACTATTTTTTTCATTGAGCTAAGGATCTATCAAAAACAACCTCTTTACCTGTGAGGTAGGGGTAAGGTTTGCGTACAATCTATCCTTCTTTTCACTCGGCACAATCTTTGGTTGATGTCAAGTAGTTTATTTAGTTGATGATTACCTAGAAGAAAAATGAGGAAACCAGAGATCCTGTTTTGACTCAGTGTTCAAACTGGCTAAGCCATTAGAATTTGGATTGATTTCTGTTTAAAAATGTACCAACTAGGCCTGCATATCTATGAACTTGAACAAATTAAGTAACAGTTCATCCACTTTTGTGCTATGCTCCTGGGCAGTGCTGTAAAAGTAAAGTAACCATGCAATAGATCTTGTATCTAGCACTTCTAAACAATTTTTCTTTATTGGTGCAGCGTACTAAAGTAAAGTACCGGGACCTCGAGCTTCATTTGATCCTGACTGATCTCCCATGGTCAGATGTAAGATTCATCTACTCCCCGCGCTTAATTCTATACTGTACTAGCCTTGGGAGATCCTAGAAATCACAGTTAAGATTGTATATTTTGGCTACTTCATCTTTTTATTGTCTTCTTAATATAAGAGTTTGTTTATAGAAGCCTGTGTAGAAATGAATCAATTTTATCTACCAGCCAATCTTTTTTACCATAAACTTGAGAGCAAGAAAGAAAATTGAACAGAAACAGATGGAGTGTTTGTTTACTGGTGTGAGGGAGAGGGGAGCATTCTAACAGAGGCGGAGTCACAATTTTAGCTACGGATTGGGGAACCTAGCTAGTGGTTTTGGTTCCAATTCTTTATTTGTGGTAAAATAATTATTCGATATGTATAAATAATTTATTCAACCAGTAAGCAAAAAGGATTATGGTTCAGAATGCATAAATTAAAAATTCTGGATCCGCTTCTACATATAAGAAATTTGTATTTGTTTTCGTTTGTTCCTTATTACTAATATATATGCATACGGTTATCGCACTATTAATAGTAGATAGTGACGTGTTGTCTTGCTTTTTGAGGGCTAAGGTTTTTTTGGTGTTTGTCGTTGTATTAGTCATAGTATTGTAGTTCTTTGCTTTTGATGTACTACATATCATCCTTTCTTGTTTATTGTGTTTCAGTTATCACAGTTTTGTCGATCTTGTTCCTTTCTTGGATTATTTCATTTGAGCCGAAGTTTTTTTGAAAAATAACCTCTTTATCTCCATGATATAATAATAAAATTTGCACATGCTCTATGTATGAACTCTCGTCGGAAAATAAAATATTATAAAAGTGTCAAGTTCAGATCTCGAATATAGTATTGTCACACTTTTAAAGTTGAGCTTTTTCGATTTAAATTTGTATTAATCGAACTTCAATACGAGTAACCTTCGGGAAACACACAAAACACGAGTACCAACATGTTCATTTTTTATATTCATCAAATTATGAGAGGGGACTCTTTGATATATTAATTGGCGAAGGAATTAATGTCAATTAGTCTCATATTATTAATTTTTCTCCTCATTTTATTACCTCAGATTAATTGTTTAATAAAGACAAAATATATCTAAGACATAAATAAATATAAAACAGTCAAAAGTATCGCTTAAAAGATGTATATAAGAAAAAAATGAGTGAGTGTAAATTCCTATTAGCACCATATCTGTTTTTGCTTTTTGCAAGAGAATTAATTAGGATTAATTATACAAAAAGCTAATTAAAAAAGAGTAATGAGATTAGTCGAAGTTGTTGGGTATATGTCTCCATCATTTTATTCAAGAAAAACAATATATAGAGAATTAAATAAAAATTATCTATTTTTCAAATACTAAATTCCAAGAGCTTGATTCCAAAAAAGTGGTTGAGTAAAACATGCTTCCTTTTTTCTATTTAAGTATATTTAATAAAGACGCCTAGAGCGTATATATTATCCGTCTTTTAAGGATCGTCTGACTGATATATTAGATAAAATATATCTAAATGATATCGATATTAAATTTTAATATGATGTCCGATTACTTAACTTCAAATGCCATTTATATAAAGTTATTTTGAAGCAAATAGACAAACAAAAAAAATTAAAAAAATGCCCCCCAAAGGTTGGCTATATGTGCACTAGGGCTTTTTTAGTCAAATCATTCATAACATGAGAGTTCAACTAATCAGAATTTACTTTTAAAAAAAATAAAATTTATATGTTTAGAAATTATATAAAATAAACTAATAATTACAATAACTAACAAATAAAAAGTATTTAAAAATTATAATAAAAATATTAGTTTACTATAAAAAATAATTGAAATGAAAGTAATTATAATAAAAATATTAGTTTACTTTAAAAAAATGAAATGTAAGGGTATATTAGGATTATAAGAAATGAAAGGCAAATTCCTATTAGTTCGATATCACCATCACAATCTATTCAATAGTAGATTTTTTTAAAATATAAATTTATATTTTGCGTGGAAAGTAAATTTTTTTTTAATGATAGAGTTGATAAATATTTTTTTTATTTATAATTAAAGATCTTAATTAATCACAATCAATAGATGTGGCAAAGGGGATACAATTGCTTCTCCGTTAATGAGAGTTCTATATTTCGAATTCTAAATATGAAAAAATGTTCGACCTTCGAATAGACCTTATTCGAAATAAATATCAATTACTCGAGTCCAATGAAGTACGAACCATTGAATAGAAAAAAGAAGAGAGATCCCAAATTAATCGAGTCCTAACACTAAACAAAAACTTTTCCCATTATGAATCGATAAAAAATTTATGGTATATAACGTGAATTTTTTATTTATATTTTACTGAACCAACTCATTGAAAAAAGCATGACGTAAAATGAAAATGAATTCTCGACAAAATATGAAAAGTTCCCTATTTTTCTGTAAACACTACTACTCTTTATTTTTTCACCAATATACCATATTTATAATTAACAAATTAAAAAAAGCTACCTAACATTTTCAGTGAGAAACTAATAAGAAAATAGTAACTTTTTAATAATGTAAAATTACTGTGTGAGAATTTTATTTTTTTTAATTATTAACAGTCACCAATTAAGGTGTAGAAAACCAATAATGACATAATCATTTTTACCATATGTAAATTGTAAAGGCAACATACTTTTTTTCAATCCCTCAATTAATCTTTTTGGAGAACTAAAGTTTTTCATCAAGTCTTTTCACCCTTTTCTCTTTTCTCTTTAATTCATCGTATAGTATGGTATCGATATTTGATTGAGTATAAAATTTAAATAAAAAAATATAATAAAATGATAAGTACTTCTTCATCTTTATTCAAGAGATCTTAGATTTGAGTACTTTTGGACACGAAGTTGCCATTGTTAGAAAATACTATACTCCCAATGTAGAACTTCTTAATCGAAATATCAGACATCGAATAAAAAATCTTATATATTAGAAAAAATATTAACATATCACATATATTTTTCATATGTAATTTTCTTGTTAAAAGATTTAGATAATTAAAAAAGAAATGTATACCATCACTTAAATTGATTGGAGGAGTATTAAAGAGTCATAAAAGGAAGTACTCTAGTTTCCCTTCCAATTTTCATGATGATAAAAGTGTTAAATATTTATATGATTATAAATTATTTTATTAAATATTAAATGAATTTATATATATTTATTGAGACTGGTAAAAATATAAAATATATCGTATAAATTGAAATGAGCGAAATCGTAATATATATAATTCAAAAGCAGAATATTCATATTCAAAATAAATATTTATCTCAATTATTTTATATATATTTTGAAAGCAACACATCATGCAAAGCTGTGGCAGCAGTATATATATATTGACAAATTGATACAGTTATTCTCCTCACTCACCCCACTGTATACAATATTTACTTGCATGGGAAAATTTAGAGCAAAACCTCACGATTTACGAAAATTCAGTAACTTTTATTTTCTCTTATATATCAAAATAGATATTAAATATTTTTAATTATTTAATTTATTATGAACTCGATTATTTATAAATAACATATATTATTAACTTAAAGTTATCGTCAAGAATCCATAAATTTTAAATCTTACAAATTCTTCTTTTAGTTTCTCATTCCGTGTTTGATATTAACATAAGGGTCAATTAGAGAAGTTCCATATTAGAAATTAAGCTCTCTTACGAAAGTGAATCGTATTAAAGAAAAATATGATTCGAAATCTCTGATTAAGACAAAAAGAGTACTTGTCACTCCACGACTGCTCCGTAATTAGCTAGGTTGAAGTGGTCCACTTGAGTCTATGGCTTATATAGACAAAAGCCGTGTGTGAGAGAAGGAATAATATAATAGAGAAAATATTCTTTCTTTTATTAAGTTATATATAATTATCATATTTTATTTTTTGCTTCTACTTTTACTATATACTAAAATCAAACAAAAACTTAGAAAAAAGGAAAATCAAGAAGAAGAAGTGAAGTTGTTATAACAACTCTATTGTTTGTTTTTGTTTTAATAACATTGTACACTATACAATGAGTATTTTTTTGGGATTTAGCTGTTTTGAGTAAAATCTTGTCGCTTCTCTTGAAATCGAGCTGAGCTGAACTGAACTGAATTGAACTAAACCGAACTTCTTCTTTTTTCTTTTTGGTGTGTGTGTGTGTTCATTTTACTTCAAATTTTGAGGTTCAAGAAGAAAAATGATGTCTAATGATGGACTTTCTTGTTCCATGAGAGGTGGTTTGACTTTGATTCAAGATTCAAAAAACCCTAGTACTAATATAAATCATCAAAATCCAAACCCTAATTCAAATCTAGATGTTTCTTCAGCTAATAAGAGGAAGAGAAATCTCCCCGGAAATCCAGGTAAAGTAGTCGGAGGCAGATCCAGTATTTGAATTATGAAGCTTATATATATATATGGATATATTTTGTTTGTTACAAGTTCAGAGATGGATTCAGAATTTATGTATTTAACTGTTTCAAGATTATATGTTCTTCAAGAAAATGAGTTTAGAACACTTAGTATTTATACAACTAGAGTTTTAAGGGTTTTTCATGTATGTATATTATTTTAGTTGAAGATGACGTAGGAACGTTCATCAAACTCTATCTTAATACTCTGAATCCGCCTCTGTATCAATCAATAACATGTTTTTTATACATACATACAAGATTTTATTTTATTTTTTCCTTTTTTTCAATTGAAAATGATATACAACACTCTAAATTAAGATTTTTTTTCTTCTCTTTTTAACTCTTCTAAAATTGCTCTAACATAACTATAACTTCTTTTTTGTTGCTAAAAAAAAAAAATAGATCCAAATGCAGAAGTGATAGCTCTTTCACCAAAATCTCTAATGGCGACGAATCGATTCGTGTGTGAAATATGCAACAAGGGTTTCCAAAGAGATCAAAATTTACAACTCCATAGAAGAGGTCACAATTTACCATGGAAATTGAAACAAAGAAATAACAAAGAAGTTATAAAGAAAAAAGTTTATATTTGTCCTGAAAAATCATGTGTACATCATGATCCATCAAGAGCATTAGGTGATTTAACTGGGGTTAAAAAACATTATTCAAGAAAACATGGTGAAAAAAAATGGAAATGTGAAAAATGTTCAAAAAAATATGCAGTTCAATCTGATTGGAAAGCTCATAGTAAGATTTGTGGTACTAGAGAGTATAAATGTGATTGTGGCACACTTTTTTCCAGGTACGTAATCTCTGTCTCAATTTACGTGACACATTTTACATTTCACGATTCATTATACAAGTTTTTCTTCAATTATATATGTCTCAATTCATGTGACATATTCAGATTTCAAGATTCATACAAGTCTTTCTTTGACTGTATTGTATCTATTTCAATTTATATAACATATTCAGATTTCAAGATTCATACGAATTTTTTTTTAATCGTATCTGTCTTAATTTATATGATATATTTAGATTTTAAAATTTATACGAGTCTTTCTTTAACTATATCTGTCTTAATTTATATGACATATTCAGATGTCAAGATTCATACGAGTCTTTCTTTGACTGTCTTTAGCTAAGTATTAGATGTGACTATGGTACACTATTTTCTAGGTACCTTTCATGACTTAGATTTTATTACTTTTAGAGAATTTAATTTGATAGAGAATATAGGTAATAAAGTAATATTGTCCTATGATTAGTTTGTTGATGAAATAAATGGTATAGATATATGTGAAATTTAATTCAAACTCTATCAAATCGATGAATTTTTTTTTAATATAATCCATCGTTAATCTGTTATAAAATTACTTGTTTGCTAAGTTTTTAATAATACGTCTCTAACATGTCACTAATCCATCCTTTGTAGCTAAGTTTTTTTTTAATATAATTTGTCAGTTAATTTATGGTAAATTGCTCGTAGCGATGTTTTTGATAATTTATCGTTAATTGTTCGTAGATAAGTGTTGATAATATGTCATTGTGTATGTAATATATCGCTAAATAGGACTAGCGATGGATTTTTTTTGTTATCATATATATAGTTTGAATTTTTGAAAGGTTTTGTTTACTTCTATTTAATTTTATTCGTCGCTAATTTTTATAACAGAAAGGATAGCTTTATAACACACAGAGCATTTTGTGATGCATTAGCTGAAGAAAGTACAAGATTTACATCAATCCAAACAGCAGTAAATCTTAATAATTTGAGAAATCAATTGATTAATGGTGGGATTAGCACTAATATCCAACAACAACAACAACAAATGAGTGGAAATATTTCTCAATTAATGGGATTGGGATCATTAGACCCTTCAAATCAACTTAATCTTGATCATGGACAAAAATCAAGGCTACCACTTTGGCTTCATCATGACAATTCAAATTACGGTAAGCATATAAGTTCATCTGAATTCAGTACGTACATATATAAGTGAAAGTCACTAAAATATCGATAAAATTTATTTTGACACGTAATTTAAGGATGTAACACATGGTGAAACATCATATTTATAGAGTCTAAACAATATAAATTGAATGTTGTAATCATCATTACAAGAAAACTATGGATTACATGGGAATTTTTTTGGGAATTAGTATGAAAATTTATAAAAAAAAGTAAATTATGAAATTTTATACTAATCCTCATGAAAATTCCCATATAATTCATATCTTTTTTTGCAATGCATATTCAAAATTAAAATTATGATTTCGTTTCTTTAAGTTACTAGTGAGTTCAAGTTAACTAGGTATGTATATATATATGTGAAATTTCTTTTATTGTTATTTTAAATTTTGAATCTGTCTTTATTGTGTAGGTAACCCTAATGACTTTTTATCAACACCATCAACCACAACAAGCACCTTGGCTCATGAGTTGGTACAAGTGGCACCACACACAAACATGCTAGGCTCGTCTTCGTCACATAACAATAACAACAACAATAACAATAATCAATGGTTCGTCAATGACGATGGTGGTGATGTCATCATTACCACCTCGTCATCGATGCCACGTGTGCTAAAAGAGGAAGAAGAGAACAAAATTCTTAGCCCAATGTATTACAATAATAGCCACATGTCAGCAACAGCACTTTTGCAAAAAGCAGCCCAAATTGGATCAACAAGGAGCAACAACAATTCACCACTCTTTAGCAATCAATTTGGGCTAATGACCTCATCTAGCCTTAATATGATGAATAATTGTTCATCATCAAGTGCTTCAAATGTGGCTATTCATGAAAATGTTCAAGGAAATAATGGATTGCTAATAGGGGCTACAAATTCAACAACTTTTGTGGCTAACAATGCAAATACTTTGATGATGATGCAAGATAAAGGGAAGCAAGGTAACTTAACAAGAGATTTTCTTGGTGTTGGAAGGAATGAAAAGAGGCTATTTTTGCAACAAACTCATGAGATGGCCAAGTTTGAAAATAATAATAAAAATAATAATTCTAGGATTTTTTAATAGGTTATTAGATTTTTTTTTCCCCTTAATTGGAATCGTACGATGTTGAAGACAACAAAAAAAAAGTAGTTGAAAGTGTCACCTCTAGAAAAAAAATCCGTCAAATAATCAGAGGCAAAATCAAAATTTCAATTTTATAAATTCTAAATTTTTAAAATGGCTATTTGATTAAGTGTTATTAAACGAGTTCTAAATGTAGAATTTATACATGTTATACGGATTTCTTAATATAAATCTGAGTAAAAGTTAATCAATGAGTTCGATCGAATCTGTAGATTGACTTCTATGCTCTAGCTTCGTCCATGCTTATCATGTGTAAATTTAAATTTAATCGAATCTCGATACAGATATCAATCTTGAAAAGAAAAAACATATTTTTCTTTAGAGATCTTGTGAATTGAGGGGGCTACTAAAAAAAGTTGACAAAAAGTGACATGGCTTTTTACCCACATTGTATTTTTGCTGCATGTACAAAGATTTTTACCTTTGAGATTACTTTATTTTATGCATTTATTTTTTATTATATAGTATATATGGACCACGTAGTACTGTGAAACCTGTGACTTATCTCTGATAAAAAAAATTTAGAATTTATGAAAAAGTTAAATTTATTGGTATCTTGTAATTGTAAACTTTTGAAAATTTTATTTTTCTTCATTCCTCGTCATGTAAATTTGTATTGATCGAAAGTTTTAGTTTTTGTGAAATCGATATGTCATATTATGTTATATTTCTTATAATAATATTTTATTGTAGCATATAGAAAATATTCGAATAAATTACACTATTATATATAATAGACGATTGATCATAATAATGTGATATGATTAGTTTAATTTGAAATCATTACTTGAGTTGTATTAAAGGCGTTCGTACATGATTTATGTACGTTCATAGTAATAACAACAAAAATTATGTTATATTATATGTAGAATCTTAAAAGGGTAAAAATATTGACCTTATCCTTATTTTTGTATGAGATAGAAAAATTATTTTTCGTAAATCCTCGACTCAAAAAAATATTTCGGCCAATTACTAAACCCTAATTTTGTTATATATACGTGATGCAACAATAACTTTATAAATCTTAATTTTTAGTACTTTTCATATATTTTTTTAATATTTAAAATTTGTGCTTAAAATATCAAAATAATATAATCAAAATTAACTTTAAAAATTTATCAAAGTAACTTCCCAAAAGTGTAACATGATAATTAAAAATGAAATAAGAAAATAATAACTAACGTTCATCTTTAAGAGTGAAAAAAATATATCGTGAAGTCTCTAAATTTAAACATTATAAATTCAAAATATATCATCAAAATCCATAACTTCAATATTTGTATATATTCAACAAATACATACATACGTTTTATATATATACATATATATCAATTCGTAATTAATACTATAGCTCCACGCCCCTCGTGAAAACACTATATTTTGTGTTTTCACGAAGGAGCGCGGAGCTATAGTATTAATTACGAATTGATATATATATATATATATATATATATATTATATATATATATATATATATATATATATATATATATATATCAATTCGTAATTAATACTATAGCTCCGCGCTCCTTCGTGAAAACACAACATTCAGAGAGGGTACATTTCAGTGGCTTGTCTTTTGTTTTGGCAGCATATATACTCACAAGAAGAAGGAAAAAAAAAAAGAAGCCCAAAAATATTATTCCACCTCTTTCCCAAGTTTATAATTTGAAAGTTTTAATGAATAAAAAAGACAAGTTTTCAAGCTTAATTTTTGAAAAAAAATATATTGTTTATATTGTAATACAAAAGGACAAGTTTTGAAGCTTAATTTTTGGAATAAAATAAAATAAAATTGTTTATTCTTCTCCATTACAATATTTTAGTCTTTTATTTTCATGTAATACTCCATCTATTTTAATTATAAGATTTTTTTTGACTTTAATTTATGATTTTAAATTAAAAAATATATATTTAGTATATTGAATAGTTTTTTATTAGTCTTATGATTTTAAGCATGTTGTATAGAAAATTGAATTTAAAAAATTATCAAAAAGTATTTACCCACACACACATATATATATATATATATATACACTATAACAAAAATAATTTTTAGCGGCATTAAATATTGACACTAATAAAGAGTGTTAAAGTCTTTATCGTCATTAGTTAAGTGCTATTAGAATCAATGTCGCTAAAGACTTTAGCGACATATACAAAGAGTGACAATTACCGCTAAAAATACATATTTAACGGCAATTAAAAATTAAATACCATTAATAATCTTTTTTATATATATATTTTAACGAGCTAAAAAAAAGGGAAAATTTTATATAACAGCAAACTAATAACCTAAATTAAATGAAATAGCTAGGGTTTGATTTAATTGTGCTCCATAGCAAACATTAGCTAAAATTTGCCAGCGTCTCTCTCCCAAAAATCTCGCTCGCCACTCTCCATTCTCGCTCACCTCTCTCGCTTTATACACAGAAGTGTATAATTCTGTTTCTGTTTTGTATAAAGCGAGAGAAAATTGTATATACACATGCAAAAATGTATATCTTCGTGTTATACACTTAATTATACAATTTACAAACATTTTACTTCAAATATTGCAGAGAAAAAGGCCAACGAATTATACAGTTGCGAATTATACAACTGCAGTGAATACAATTTTCTCTAGCTTTATACAACAGAAGTGAATATATTGTGTTTCTGTTTTTGTATAAAGCGAGAAAAACATGTATCTTCTTGCTATACACTTATAATTATGCAATATACATACATTTTAATTCGATTCAACTGTATGCAAAACAAATTATACAATTGCAGCGAAATAGACCAGCGAATTATACAATTTAGGCCAGCGAATTATACAATTTAGGCCAGTGTATATGTATAACAAATTATACAGTTTTATGTTTACTATGGAGCACAATTATACAAAATTTGCTATAGCATACAAATATAATTTTTTATTTGCTATATGTGAAAGTTGCCCTATAAAAAAATAACATGAATAAATTAAAATAAAGCAATAATTAATCAGACGATCACTAATGAATCTTTTATTTCACAATAATGCATGACTAGATGTAGGTGTCAAATCCTCATGTGATAAAACTATCAGAGCTGTCCTCCACAAAATTATTTGCATATTATAAAAAAAAAGAAGAAGAGATATTTAAATATTATAAATATATATTCTTATTCGATATTTATTATTAATTTCGTCTCTAATTATATCATTCACATATCAACAATAAATATGATAATTTATCTTCTTATAGGATCCTCGATAATTTTAACTATATGAATTAGTTTTTCAAATTGCATTAGATTCACAGTCTATTTTCTTATCATAGAAGTCTTATATATTCATTATTTATCATAAATATAAAGTAGGAATAAATATTTATCATTCTTAGATAAAATACATTAGGCATGAATTAGTGTAAGCTAGTGAATTAGGTTTTCTTATATCGTACAAAAAATTATGCATTAAAGTTTCAATAATTAAATTAGAAAGCTAAATTCCAAAAAGGGGCAAAAAAAATAATAAATAAAATAAAGAGAAGACAGAAGAATATATAGTAAACCGTAATATTAGACTTTGAAAATAAACTTATTATATGTCCCAAATTTATTCAATCATATCGAAAGTCGGATATTCTTATGAGATTTTGATATATTCAGATATATGTATCCTAAAATATACGAGGGCCAAAATTAGGACTAATTTATTCAAGATGTACTATATTCAAGTGAATTTGCATGTATATAGAATTCATAGACAGATACTTTTACTCGCGTTTCTCCCACATTTCTCGCTTATCACTATCATATTTCGCTCCTTGTATCGCATATATATTATACTGTGATTTGCATGTATGTGGAATACACATATAACTCTCGCTCGCCTATCTCCTGTTTATACTCGCTTCTCTCTCTAGATCTATTTTAGAATATTTGATAGCAAAAAATATGTATTTAGGTGTACCTAACTTGAAATTTGACGTGAAATTGTTAATGAAAATATTTGTATGATTAGAAACTTTTTTCTAAACCAATTTGAAAGTCAAATTTCTATTTGGGCCTATCTAAGTGGGCCGAAAACATGATCCAGCTCAAGAACTAGCATGTCAAGATGATAAATGTTTGTTCTAGAAATTATTTATATTAATTGTAAAAATTACATAAATCTCATGGTGTTAAAAGAGCTAATTATATTTTATTTTTATTATTTTTAAATTAAAAAAAATCTTGAAATTTATAGGATCTCTTATACATCAGGAAACTTGTGTATCGAATACATAGCTCATGGACTGCAAATGATACATTACTTAATAAGAAAAGATGTATTCGAAAGTAAATTCTTGTAAGTTTTTTAAATGGTCGAAAGTTTTAGAAATTATAAGAAAATAAGTAGTGTATTTATGTAATTTCTTTATATTAATTTGAATGAATTTACTTGATTAGTCAGATTTTCAGTTGAATGCTTTCTTATAATTTTCGTATTAATTATTTGTTAAAGTGGTTTTTTAAAAAGAAATCGGACATGCATTATTCGAATTGAGGGTCTTTTGAAAAATCTATGTACTTCCACGAGGTAAGATATCAAAAGAAAAATATGTTATTTTCTTATGTTCTACTCTCAAAATTAATTACTAATTTTTTAAATTATTTTTAAAGTTTAAGACTAAATATCAATCAACGTAAATATTATGATAAAATATATAAATATCAATCATTACTTTTTATGGGGCGTGTAAAATTTGAAATGAACAAGGTAAAATGAACGGAAGAAAGTGTGTAAATGTAATGCAAATCTAGGAAGAAGATGTAATGAAAAATACACATAATTGTAGATACATCAAAAAATTGTTTCTTAGTAGTTTACATAGATGAATATACACAAAAATAACAAAAGGTAAAAAAAAAAAAAAAACATGAAAAAGAAGAATTTGAAATGAAATGGTAATTATTCAAATGATATCACAACCGTTGAATCAACTCATCAAAAAAATCACAACGAATCCTCACCGTCCATTTTCTAAAATTTACAACACTACAAACAAAAAAATTCCAAAAAACAAAACCGTTGTGCCGTGCATGGCAATCCTCTCAACACCGGAATCATCCGCCGCCGGTGAGTCGTCGTTGCCGGAGGTAGGGTTCAATCCTGCCGGAGACTTGCTCTTTGGTTTCAACGTTGCCGGAGTCGGTGCCATTGCCGGAGACGGAGCGGCAAAGATACTCATAGGTTGAAGCACTTTATCGACCTGATAATTATTACACTATCAGATCATCAAAAAAATATTTACGAGTACACATCCTTATAAAATATCAAAAAAAATTATCTCGAAAATAAAACTATGTTATCTCCTACTAAAATTGTTAAGGACCATATAATGGTGTAAAAATTCTTATATATACATACTCTCATTATAATATTACATCTTTGCATGTCAATTAATGTGAAAAGGTCATTTAGTTCTTTTTTTAAAAGGGTATTAACGTCCAACAAAATCTTAAAGAATTTATATCTATCGATATTAACGTCCAATTAATGTTTTTCTCAACGGAAAAAAGCAAAAATGCCCTGAAGCTATTGTAAAAGGTCTAAAATACCCTTCATTAACCTGTTTTGCAACAATCATCCTCTATTTGTATTATTGACTCACTTGTACCCTTTGACTAATTGTCAACAATTAGAAAAAAATTATTTTAAAAACAATCTCTTAAATTTAAATTGCTCAAACTCTTCACAATGTTGTTATATTCGTGTCAGATCTTTTATAAATACACTATCTTTAGAGGATTCGATGCATATCTGTCGATATTATTGAAAAATTCGAGCAACATAACTTGTTTTCTTCAAAAATTAATATACTATCTTTAGAGGATTCGATGCATATCTGTCGACATTATTGAAAAATTCGAGCAACATAACTTATTTTTTTGAAAACTATTAATTCGCCGGTAGAATGTTTCTCGATATTTGATTGGTAAGCAAAAAAATATTTCCCTCAAAAACATTTCTACAAGGATCCAAAACAATAATATTAATTAGTAAACTTTTAGTTTTTTTATTAAAAAAACATTTCTTGCCTGAAGCGTAAAACTTCAGATTGTAGGGCGTTTTCACTACATAAGAAAAAACTGAAATTTGATCTTGAAAATGATTAAAATAATATTTAAGTGTTCAATCGATTGAAAAAATGACCTATCCCCAAAATTTAAAATATTTCTCACAATGAACAACAACAATAACAAAATATCCAGTGTAACCCTACACGTAACATTACACGTTACCCCTATCTCATAATGTAGCATAGAGAAGTCATTTCTCGTAATCCAAAACTTATTTTTCTTTAAAAAAAAAAAATATTTTTCAATCGTACCAAATAAACGTAAAACGATACCTGATAAACAGCAAGCTGACCATCAGTATAAATTGTGTTAGCAATAGTAGCATCATCAACTCCGGTAGAGACATTGACTTGATTACCGGACGTCGTTACGTTTAACGGGAAGTCTCCGGGAGTAGAATCACCAGCTTGTGTTCTCAAAGGGTTACTAATAGTTTGAAATTGTGACATTGAAATAAAATTTGGTAAAACATGAAATTGTACCAATTGAACTTGTTGTTGTGCACTTAGTGAATTTATTGTGCCTGAATTTAGGCTAGAAAATGCATTATCTGTTGGTGCAAAAATAGTCATCCCATTCCCTTGATTTGAATTGTTTAATTGTGTGTTGATTTGATCACTAACTTGTGATACTTTCATTAGTCTAATTAATGTTGTGAATTGGCCTGCTTTTTCTAGGATTTGTGTTATGTTTGTTGGACCAGAAGGGGGTGTTTGAGATAGTGTTAAGGTTGAAAATTGAAGGATGATAATAATTAAAAAAATAATTTGGTGTTTCATTTTTTTAAAATAAAAAATTCAAGAAGGAAATGATGTAGTGTTTTTTTGTTGTTGTTGATAATAGATGTGAGAAAATTTAGGGTTTTATATATGGAAAAGAAAAAATTGTGTTTGGTGAGTGAGAGAAGGCTTTTTTAGTTTTATAATTAATTTATGGAGCTATCTCGATTTACGAATAATATCTTGTTGATTAAATAATTATTTATATATATATATATATACTATATCATGTATTATCTCGTGATTTTTATTTTTTTTGATAGTTTTTTATTTTTTCTTTATTTTAGTGAAGGTTGAGGATCCTATCGGAGTCAAGTTTTGATTTTTTGGGAATAATGTTTTTTTTCCTTTATAAGTTGGAGTGGAAGAATACACATTTAAAACTTATATCGTATAAATTTATTTGTAAATCAACATCAAGTTATATAATAATACGTAATTGTTCATAATAAACGAAGCTAATAACGAATGTATATAAATAAGACAGATAACCAGCTATATAATCGAGTTAATACAGTAAAAATTCTTTATATTACATATTCCTTTAATATTGAAGTTTGGTGGGAAGTTACAATAATAGTGGTTACAAGAAGTAGAAAAAATCTCATATTATTTTTGAAAGAGATATTAGAATGGAAAGGTTTGAGGGGTGGGGCTTGGGTGGAGGTGAAGAAAGTATTATTGCTCATAATTTTGCTTAGATAGGAAGGAATATAGAAGAGATAAAAAGTTTTATATCTATAGTCGTTCTGGGAATAGTTTTTCTATTTTTACGAGATAGGAATAAAATTTGTATAAGTTATGTCTTTTTCAGATTGTACTTATGAAATCGCATTGAGTTTGCTGTTGTTGTTGTACAGTTGTGAGTACATACAATCTAATGCAATGATTGATATGTCATATATATAATTTGTTTATAACAGTCTTCATCTATAATAATCTTGTCTTGTAATGGTTAAATATAGTTTTTATAACTGATTTTCATGTTATGTTATATATTAAATGTGTTATATAACAATATTTTATTATAACAATAAAAGAACATTGAAATTAACTATGTCGGAGTTTGAATATATATTACTTGAAAAGAAAGCTTCAATCAAGAACATTGATCTTGGGGTGGGGGTGGGGGGGTCATAAACTAGGCTGCCTTTTTCTTGTTT
The DNA here is from genome assembly GCA_027705065.1 of Solanum peruvianum. Lineage (NCBI taxonomy): Eukaryota > Viridiplantae > Streptophyta > Magnoliopsida > Solanales > Solanaceae > Solanum > Solanum peruvianum. The sequence goes on from JAKWJD010001765.1 coordinate 56,875,797, forward strand.
TTCTTCTTTTCGTGGTTACCTTTCGGCGTAGTTTTTTTTCATTCGATATTTGGTATCTGTTTTTTTAAGAGACTGATTAATTCAGATTCATGACATATAAGACCATTAGAAAGGAAAATACTTTTTATCAAGTTTTCTTTTCATTTTCTGAAATTCGAAATATCTAGATAATGTAAATAGAAACTATTTACGTTACCAAGTGAAAAGGTCATTTGTCTTCGGGAAAATACACAAGTACCCCCTCAATCTATATCTAAAATCCAGAGACACACTTATACTATACTAATGTCTTATTACCCCCGATCTTATTTTATAAGTAATTTTCTACCCCTTTTCGGCCTACGTGGCACTAGTTTGAAAAAAAAAAGTCAATCAGTGTTGGACCCATAAGGTAGTGCCACCAAGGCCGAAAAAGGGTAGAATAAGTTCAGGGGGTAATAGGACATTAGTATAGTATAAGTATGTCTCTGAGATTTCGTGCATAAGTTAAGGGGTACTTGTGCATTATCCCTTTTTCTTCTACTATACTTATAAGTGGTCATTAGAGATCACTTCTGATGGGAATTAAACACACAACACACACAAATAATCTAGAGAAAAGAGAAACGGAACGCAAACGGGACACACAAGAATTTAACGTGGTTCGGTTTCCCTACTCCACGACTGTAACAGGAGGATTTTATTTCACTTGTGCTCACATAAGAATTACAAATACAAGGATCATATTTATAGGAAAACCAAATAGTTAACCTAGGGTTTCAGTAATGGGTCGGGCCGGCTCACAAGCCTCCACAAAGCCCAACAATCTCCCACTTGGAGGCTTGAAGAATTTCAACTGTCATCCACTTAGAACACTTGTATGTCTAGTAATCTTTTTCAACTCTCTCCTGCTACAGCGGCCATCTCATCAGTCAACTGAAAGGCCCGTTGAAGCTCCCCGAAGCTTCAACACATCAGTCACGGCTGAAACTGCCCTTGACTCGTCCTCGGTCCCTACCGGCTCCCACTTGAGACATGAACTGCCGGATCCTAGAACTCCCTGAGAACAAACACTCTCCATACTCAGCAAGAAATTTTCTGGAGACGTATCAACAGCTGGAATACTGGTTCTCTTGACCCACTGTCTTCTAGGAGCCTTGGCTGAAGCACGGCCGGTGCTCCCACTGCCACAAACGCCTCTGACTGGTCTTCCTGAACCTTTCCTTGCTCGTTCATCCTGAATCTGACCTGTGGCTCTGGGTTTCTTTCTTGCAAAGACAACCTTCTTCTGCCCACGAGATTCTGTGAACCGGACTTTGTTTTTCTTCTGAACTGGGACGGTCACTCCCTCAGACGGTAATCCGACAATATACAACGATCCTCTTTTTGTTCCACGAGCCATGACAAGATTGCCCCTCACGACCTTCCACTGCCCATTTCCGAACTTCACATGATGTCCCTGTTCATCCAACTGCCTAACAGAAATCAAACTTTTCGTCAAGCTTGGAACAACTCTGACATCCTTCAAGGTCCAGAAACCGACTGGTGTCTTCAGCACCATGTCACCCATGCCCGTAACATCAAGAGCTCTATCGTCTGCAAGCCTTACCTTTCCAAAGTCTCCAATAACCAGATTCTGCAATGCTTCACTGCTGTGGGTAGCGTGAAAAGAAGCACCAGAATCCATGACCCAGGAATCCACATTGCTCTCCGCGCAACAGATAAACAAATCCTCGTTGGCGCTGTCTTCTGCAATGTTGACTTGTTTGTCTTTCTGGCATTGATTCCTGAAATGCCCCACCTCCTTGCAGTTCCAACATGTTACACCTGAGCCATCCCGAGCCTTCGACTGACTCCTTCTTCGGTTCCTGCTCCCACTACCTCTGTTATTTCCTCTGTCTCTGACGACGTTTAGCATATCACCTGATGATTCTCCAGAACTCCTTCTTCTGACATCCTCGCCAAGAACGAGATCACGAATCTTCTCAAAGGTGAATCCATTAGGTCCCACTGAACTGGCAACTGCTGTAACCGTTCCGGACCAACTGTCAGGCAATGATGATAACAGTAGTAAAGCTTGAACTTCATCATCGAACTTAATGCCAACTGACAAAAGTCTGGCTAAGATCGAATTCAATGAGTTGATGTGCTCGGTAACTGAACTGCCTTCCTTCATCTTTGTGTTCACCAACTCTCTAATCAGAAAAATTTTGTTTGCTGCAGATGGCTTCTCGTACATGTTAGACAAGGCTTCCAAGATGCCTTTCGCTGTCTTCTCCTTAAGAATGTTGAACGCAACATTCTTGGTCAACGAGAGTCGGATAACTGACATAGCTTTCCGATCCAAAACTGCCCACTCTGCATCAGACAATTTTCCTTGCTTGTCACCCAACACTACGTCCAAATCTTTCTGAACCAGCAAATCTTCAATCTGCATCTTCCACCAACAGAAATCTGTACCATCGAACTTCTCAACTCGGAACTTCCCATCTTCTTCGGCAATTCCCTTAACGGCGTTTTCAGACAGCGGGCGGCCAACGGAACGATGCTAACGATCTGGACGCTCGCGGCTGGATCTGAGGCTCCTCGACGCGGCGGCCACTGGACGGCAGCGGCGTTCTCTGCCTCGCTACTGCTGCGCGGCTTTCTCCCTCGCTGGGCTACGATCTGCGGCAGATCTCCTTCGATCTGGGAAGCCTGGTTCGTGGCGGATGCTGCTCGCGAATGGCGGTTCCAGATCCTCGGCGTCTTGCACGGCTGTAGCTTGCGAACGGCGGCGGCACACGCCTTCCTGCACACAGTTCTTCACACAAGAACCCTAGGTGACAATTTCTCACAGTTTGTGTTACAATGTTGTTGAAACCTCGCTCTGATACCAATTGTTGGGAATTAAACACACAACACACACAAATAATCTAGAGAAAAGAGAAACGGATCGCAAACGGGACACACAAGAATTTAACGTGGTTTGGTTTCCCTACTCTACGACTGTAACAGGAGGATTTTATTTCACTTGTGCTCACATAAGAATTACAAATACAAGGATCATATTTATAGGAAAACCAAATAGTTAACCTAGGGTTTCAGTAATGGGTCGGGCCGGCTCACAAGCCTCCACAAAGCCCAACAACTTCCTCTTTGCTTCCTCTCACCTAGCACTAATAGGCGAGTTTTTATCTAATCTATGCATAGAACGTAAACTCATTTTTTATGGTATGCTCTCACCATCTTCTTAGTATTTTAAATCTTATTGATTTAGTTAAAGTTGAGGTAAACTGCTTACCCACTGCCATCACCAGCAGACAAACTCAAATAATCAAAATTTCTAAACATGATTAACCATTATTTGATATAATTATTCAACACAACAGTATCTATGATAGACACAAAGTGTAATAAACAAAGTTTATGGGGAAGTTTACAAACATTTAGTACATTACATCAAAATCTCTAATTTGATGTTTTACCATGACTCAACCTATGAGGAATGATGGTCACTACTCACACGAGGGGTCTCGAGAGGGTAAGATGTATTCAGACCTTATCACTATCATTGTAAGGTTGACAGGTAGAGAGATTGCTTCGATAGACCCTCGGGTCAAAAGAAGTGTGGGAGTTTTTTTTACTTCTAAATGTGTATATAGCTAAGATTATAGATACACTTTCTTTTGGTTTACACATGGTTGAATATAGAGTATGACTTACAGATTCATGTGAACCAAGTAACTTTGACTCGATCACTGTATATATGGTAAAAGCTCACTGAAATAGATACAAATAACAGATTTCGATACTGTAAATCAAATGTGATGTGGTAAAATCCTGAACTTGAACGCATAATGTTCAAATTCTGGATCCGCATCAGCACGTACAGGATTCATTGAGGAAAAGTGGTTACAAGTTTATTTGGTTGACATAAGATGTCAGTTTACCTTCAATGAATTTCCTTATACTAGTTGCATCACCTTGTCGAACGATTCTTCCATCTTCCATGTACACTGCACCATCTGCAAACTCGAGTTCTTCCAAGCGATGAGTTACCCACAATGCAGTAATTCCTTGAGATGTATCCATGGAGTTTCTTATTGCTTTTATCACTCCAATCTAGCAAAATTCGAAGGACAGAAAACATTTCACTCGTAAAATTTGTCTATTCTGGATAAAAGAATTTCCGTACTAAACAGCATGTTGTTCTTCTCCTCATCGATGGAGTAAACTAAGAAAAACTTACTTCCTCTTATGGACAGCACAAAAGCCAAAGGCAAAAAGGAATTGAAAGAACATAGAACATGGAGACAGAATAAGCATGTCATGAAGAGTAGCCAAGTCGGTTAAAGAAAAACAGTACTTTAGTTTAATGACGACAATGAAGCGTACATTAAGTGAGGTGAAGCGCTCAACACATTCTAAGCCTCGCTTTAGAGCTTAAGTGTACTTGCCTTTGACAACACAGCATGGATAGCATTAATATATTTTACACTGTGATTATGCTACCTCTCTCTGTTGAACATGAACTAAAGTTTGTCCACATTTGTTGTGCATAGGATTTCACTTGAATGATTATCTTGAGCAGTTTCAGTTCAAGAAAATAGCCTTTAGGTCCTTTCCTTTGATAGTTCAACAGTTGTATAGCACACTAATAAAAGGGTGGTTTGGTACGTGGGATAGGGATAATAATCCCAGGATAAAATTTGGGATTAACTTTATCCCATGTTTGGTTTGAGGTATTAGTTAATCCCGAGATTATTTTATATCCCAACATTTCTACCAAAACTGTGGGATTAATATCCCATATAGAAGGTGGGATATATTTGCTTGTCCTATCCGGCATACCAGACGACCCCTACATTATTTAGGTGACCAAAGTGAAAGATAGGATGCTACAAAGTGAGATAAAAGTTGAATCAGATTATACCTGATCAGTTTCATCCAAAAAAGTAGTCAGTTCATCAAGTAACAAAACTTTGCAAGCTTCCGCCAAAGCACCAGCCGTAGCAACCCTTTGTTTTTGGCCACCACTAAGAGTGTGAACTGGTTTCTGCTCAGTGTAAACAAAAGCACAGACGTGAGAGCAGTTCGGTATAATATGTTAGGAACTCAAGAAACCATACCTGAAGAACATACTTTCAAATATTCATACATCCCAACTGCATCCAAAGCTTTTGCCACCCTAGTCTTAATCTCATTTGGTGTTAAGTTCAATTTACCAAGACCAAAAGCGACATCAGCTTCCACTGTTGGCATCACGACCTGTAAGCACAAGAAATAAAGAAGCCCATGCATTTCAGAGCAGAATACTTACTTAATATGTGGTCATTGAAAGTCCAATTCATTAAAACCATCCAGCGATCCAGGCAAAATAACATAACAAATAACGGCATATGTGGCTCTCTGCTTTAGCCGCACCAAGCACAACATCTGTTTAGCTGAGACCTCGTGAACTCATCATGCCAAAAGCATGTGAGTCTATGATAAGAAGCCTTGTAGAATTACCATACAAAAAATAAATGGGCCAATGTAATAAAAACTCTATAGATTCGCACTCTCGAATCAGTAAATGCAGAGTTTGGAATCATGACAGACACTTGTGCTACTAAATGACTCATGAGTGCAATGCTAAAATGATGAGGACTTTGCAACCACATATTCTGGAGGTTTCACAAAGATGGATAACTGCACCATCCACCCAAAGTAATGGACATGCAGAGTTACAAAACCAGTATAATCAGCAATATGATGTAGAAAGTTAAGAACTTTTCCAGATTCTGCCTACTTACAGGGCTACAATAGAAGTTCTATAATGACATTTTAGTCCTTATGATGGCAAATTGCTTAATTTCTTCAAAAGTGATGATTTTTCCAAATCTAAACTTGATTGAGATATAGTTCAACAAAAGCAAGAAAACCCAAAAGCATAATTACATCAGTAGGATAGTTATCAAGGGGACTTGATTCTCTGATATGAAATCAAGCTTATACAAGATGAAGCACTCAATCTTTTGTAGTTCACTCATGATTTACATTCTCTTTATGATAATGTCAGTGTCGAGTCAACTAATACGCACCTCGACTATTTCACTAGGTACATGTTACTTCACACCATCACAGGTACCTAGTAACTCGTTGGCTTAAGCAAAGGAAAAAGATCACCTAGGCCTTTTTTTTGGTCTATGCTCATTTTTGAACTTACCTTCCGTGGTTTTCACCCTCTTAATTGACCATTAGACAACATCTTTAGGTTCCCCTAGTGTTTTACATCCATTCGCAGTGATTCCATTAAACCCCAACTTTCAGTTATTGAAAGGAATCCCTTTTTTTCAAAGATTGGATCGAGACGAGTTTAAATAGAGTGACATGGATAGTGAAGATTTATATAGCTGACCGACTAGATTGGAATTGAGGTGTATAAGTTGTTGTTATTGTTGTTGTGATAAGTATCTTGAATCTCGAATTTTACGCCATTAATCTTACAATTCATTCATCATCAACAAGTCAGAAGTCATCAGCACACTATGGGAATCCAAACATTCTCGCTTAATCATCCAATTTAACCCACAAAAGAGGGCCACAAATCCGAAGACGACTGATAATTAGGCAGCATTACCCTCTAAAGCCTAAAGGCAACTTAAAACGATTAAAACTGAAAATTTCTTCAAGTAAGTACACCTGATGATCAGGATTCTGATACACAAAGCTCCTTGGCCTCTCCACATACAAGAAACCATCATCTGGACTCAATAGACCTGCTAATATCTGAAACAATTTCAACCAAAAAAAGAACAAAACCCATTAATTCTGACAGACTACAACAACATACCAATGTAATTCCACAAGTGGGGTTTGGCGAGGGTAGGATATCCGAAAAATTTACCCCTACCTTGTGCAGGTAAATAGGTAGTTTCGGATAGACCCTCGGCGCAACAAAAAGATAACATCGATGAAACACAAGTAGTAACCACAGCAAGGTAGTAAGAAAAAATCGAAGCATAATAGACAACAAGTAGTATTAGAAAACTAAGAATGAGAAATACAAAAATAATAAGATAACAAAAATACAGTAAAATATCCAATAGACCCTCGGCTCATGAAAAAACATATCGAAGAAGATACTATAAAAAGCATGACAAACAAAAAAAATAAACTACAATAAAATAGTGTGATGATCAAAGTACAAGAGACAATAGAAAGTAACTAACATATATCGAAGGACAAGAAACTACAGGAAAATTACTACGACTACAAGTACGGAAGGATAAGCGAGAAAAAGCTAAACCACTTGCTATACTTCTAAGTTCTAACTTAATCTATGTAATCCACAATCTCCATATGTCATATACTCGATAACCTTCAACTGCGACATGTCATGTATAATCACATCTTCCCAAATTATACTAAAACTGCTGGTTTAAAAAAAAAAGGCGAAATTACCTACTACTAGTCTTCTAAGCTAATCCTCGACCTCCACACATTCGTATCTATTCTAACATACTAACAACCAAAAAGAAAAGGTCCTAGATATATACCTTTAAAAGGGTTGATTTTCCACAACCATTAGGTCCCAAAAGCATCCAGAATTGTCCAGAAGGAACTTGTAGTGAACAATCTTTAAGAATTGGAAGTAATTTTCCTTGTTTTGAGACAGCTGAATAGCTAAGATTTTGAGCATCGATTGCAAAACTGTTAGCCATTGCGGCATTTCTACAAACACATAGTAAGCAAATTATGGTATCAATAAAAAATGGGTATTTCCCAAAAAAAAAATTAACACAAATGTGAGGAAATAGAAATTGCCTGTGAGAATCAATGGGTGGCAATGGCAGAGCTGAAGCTCGAACACAAACAGATTGTATCATTTTTACCCAACAAAAAACTTGATTCCAAGCTTGTCTATGGCTTCTTTTTTGAACAATTTTTAAAGAAAATTATAGTAAATTATGATATTTTTATGTGAAGGTGTTCGGAATAAGAGTGTCAGATAAATTGAAACACGAAAAAAACTTTATTGCTATCGTAGTAAAGGTAGTTAGGAAAGTTTAGTGATTAGTAACTACTATTTTTCTTCGTTATAAAGTGCACATGTTCGAAAGCGACTTATTAATTAATATAAATTTTGTTAGTTTGAATTTAAATTTAATCACGCTTATATTAAGTAGAAATCAGAAAAAACTACTAATACTAATAAGAGGGGAGGGGATGAGGTTAATCTCTCGCCTCTTTCACATACCGTACTTGACTATCTACTAATTGTCTATTTTAAATTTTAATCTTTATTTAGTCTCTCTAATCTTGTGTACCGTATAATGATTTTCGTCTTGTATTGTATGAGTTTCATTTTAATATATCTTTAAGCTTGATATAATATTTATACACTTTTTTTTTTCTATTCCAGCATTTAGATTAGTTCAATTGTTAAGCAAGTCTCAATTATATCAATCATTATATAATATTTTCTTCGTTCGATATTAGATGAATATTTTACTAAAAGCATTTCACTCGTGTACCAAATATGGAACTGAGAAAAATAACTCTTTTAAGACTCCAAAGTATATCATAAAGGCCTCTGCAATATAACTTGCTTGTCTTAGTACATTCTAATGGGCTTAGCAAATTTTTCCTAGCCCAATGTTTTGCTTAATAAAATGAAACTCATGAATTTGTGTATTTCATAGCTACAATTAAAAAGGATGCAAAAAATAATATATTTTTTCATAATATCGGTATATGAGTCATGACAAATCGATAAAACTTGCATTTCAACCTAGTTATCGTATTGGATAACTCACAAACTCAACTTGATTATAGTGACTCAAATCTTCACGATATCTCATCTTAACTTTTTTTTTAAACCTCTCCTTCATTAAATCTATTTCGCTTATGATAACTCTCTTTTACGAAAAACACCGTGCCCTAGCTCCGGTAAGAAAAATCGATGAAATGATATATATATATATATATATATATATATATATATATATATATATATATATATATATATATATATATATTATATATATATATATATATATATATATATATATATATATATTTTTTTTTTTTTTTTTGTCAAGACTTTACATTACACCTCTATCATTCATTATTACAAACATAGTCAAAAATCATCAAAAAGTGGTTGTAATTGATTGATATTAGTTGATTTTTCTGCTCTGCAAAATTAAATATTAATTAATTAAAGGGTATATATTTAATTTATTTTGAATTTTTGATGAGAAATCATGAGGACCACTTTAATATTCCTTTTCACATGGTTTTTCTTGTGTTCATATATACTTGTGAATAGTATACACGTATATTTATTTTGTTTTTTTCAAAAAATGTCATCTTTTTTCTTTTTTTGTTGCTTTTTTTTTCCAATAAAATGACTTACTAAAGAGTTTTTTGTCTGCTTTTAGCTTTGGAAATTGGGATTCAACAAACGAATATTTGATATTTTTTATATTAGAAATAAGTTTTATGTGTGAATTTAAATTTTATCGAGCTTTAATAAAGATATCAATATCGAATTGGAAGCTATACCTTTTTTTTTTACAAATATCATATTTGTGACGATAAATATTTTTTAAGATAATAACTATTAATTCTGGGACCATTTAAAAAAATCAAACTCCTTATATATGTGTAACAGAAAACTAGAAGTAAAAGCATGAAAATTATAAATATAGATTATGGTGGGATGGTTTGGATCGCTTCACCATTTGTTATAGTTCTCGCCTTCTCGGATTCAAGCATCTAGGAAAGGGGGAAATGACGTTGTAACCTGTGGTCTCAAGAATGAATCATGCAATTTGTGAATCTTGATTTAGTCGAGACTCGATACAAGTTCCAAGAAAGTCACGTTGAAAGCATTGATCTCATAAGTGAATCATGTAGTGAATTTTTATTTAAACGAGATCTGATATTGATACCAAACACTATATTAAAAATTCTACAAAAATAAAATAAAATCTATTTTTGGATTATTTTGAGAAAATGACCTAACTTCTTAAAAGAATTTGACTAATAAAAGTTACTAGTTGTAAATGATTTCATTTATGTTTGTATTTTTTTTTATTTTTATCCTAAAGTGCAATTCCCAATCCATGAATCAAAATGGACCATGATAGTGATAATTTATATTGCCAAGTAGCTATATTACAAAAGAAAAATGATTTTAAAAGATCTCAAAGTATCAATATTTTCATAATTATATTAATTGTTTGAACTAATCTAACAACTCATAAAAAAGTGAGGACAATTATATCAATTAAAAGAAAAAGAAAGACAATTAATCATGAAAATGATGGCTCATTGTGGGAAGTCCAATCATGCAACTCATCATAGTGTAATAAATAAAAATACAATGAAGAAACTAAGCCTTTTTTAATTATCAAAAGTCAAAATTTTCACACTCGAAAATGAATTCAGATTTAGTTGAATTTTAATATAAGTATTAATAAAATATTACGTAAAAACTTCAACCCAATTTTGCTTGTTATTGTAGATTGGGATTTTTATCGATGATCAATTTTTCACATAGATGCTTATTAATTAATTTATGAATATTTCAGATCATAGTTTAAAAATTCATTTTCGATAAACTCCACGAGAAAATGTTTAGATTATAATATAAAACTTTGTAACTTATTACAAAAATTAAATGACAATTTTAATGTTTTGTTAGTAAAATTCAAAAATACTATTTGAGGAGTGTATTTTTTTTTCAAAAGCTATATTATAAAACTTTGTTAGAAATAGGGACAAAATTTAAATACGGTATTAAAAGGACAAAAAAAAGGACCATAACAAAATAATTATTGTCCCTCTGTTATAATTTTATATAGCATTGTTGGAATTTAAAAGTAAAAATAAGTTCTTTTTTTGCTATATTTTTATATGCTTTTTAAATATTTTAAATTGTGAATTATATATTTTAGTTTATATAAATAAATAAATTTTATTTTTAAAAACTTACAAGTTCCATATCTATTCAATTAGCTCACAATTATCATTAAAATTTTAATCCTCAAAATTCAAATAATGCAACATAAGTTCGAATAGAATGAATAATAATCTTATATTTTTTTTAAATAAATTTTAACTAATATAATATAATCAATAGGTAAAATAATTATTCGTTTGAATATATATATATATTATATATACCTCACGATTGAGTGTACGAGTCAAATTCATTTTAATTTGATGAAAATTTCACAAAAAAGTAAAAATAGAGAAATAAAATTTAAGTTTATATATTATTTTTTAAAATTTTATTTATAAAATTATATCAAATATATTATTATCGTTGTAACAAATTTCAAGAGGCCATGCAAATGATATTTATTACCAAACTCAAATGAAATGAAAAAATAATGAAAGATTGGAATAGCATTCAAAGTAAAATGGACAATGCAATTAATTAGTGGTAGCTATTAGCTCTACTATTGCATGATTGCAAGGTACATTGAAGGTGACCCCCTTGGTCCATATACCTTTTATTTTTCTGGTCCGATGTTTGAAATCTATATTAAAGTCTCGATCAAATTTAAATTATATATTACAGAGGTCATTCGGAGGTGACGTTCTCGATAGAATTTTCTCTATATTTAAGATTCAAACTCAAGACTTCTAATTAAAGGTAAAACAGTCTCACCATTAGATCCATATTCATGACAAAATTGCTCCAAATGGACTCGAATTCGGAATTTAAAGTTTTTAATGTGAACGCTTTAATTTTGAAAGTACACATCAAGTATCATAATTAGGTGTTACTTCCTCCGTCCATAACTGTTTGTCATGTATACTCCTCAAGGAAAATTTAATATAATGTGTAATTTGACTAATATAACCCTATCAAGAATATCAAAAGTCTACATAACTTTCCAATTGATCTACACTATTATTAAGGGCAAATTTGGAAAAAAAATAACGAATTGTTTCTTGATTATTTAAAATTAACAATTAATCTTGAACATTTATTTTTTTAGTATACCTACCAAACAATTTTGGACGGAAAGAATAGTTAACAACTTAATATTCTAATTCATTTTTGTTGTGTCTCGTGAACAATCAACATTAATGAATATTTTATAAACCAATTAAGATGTCTAGACGTGGACATACCTCTAAAGTTAAAATATTATATTTAACTCAATCATAATAAAATATATGATCTAACAAAGTGTAAAAAGTAAATCTTAGGCGCATAATATTTTACATTAATATAATTTCTTTTTCATAAATCTGAATCAAATATAAATAGATATTTCGTAAAAAAAGAAAGATAATCGAACCTTAAAATAGATATAAGAAAGAAAAATAGAACACTTTGTAGTGGGAAGAGTAGGTAATATGTGTGTGGAGTCCCTACCAATTACTAAATGTTGGAACAAATTAAATAAATTGGCATTTTTTTAATTTATTACTCCACCGACAACTTTAGGTGCTATTTACCAACACTATGTTTAATTATATAAAGTATTTTTCTAAAATAAATATATAAAGTATTTTCTAAAATAAATTATATAATAGGGAAAATTATATATAATGGCAAACTAATAAATTAAATTAATTGTTATAATCATTTTTTGATCTAATTGTGTTTCGTAGTAAACTTTTTGTCAGTCACCTCTATCCCTCAAACTCTCGCTCGCCATTCTCCTCTCTCGCTCCATATCTCGCTTGCTTCCTCTCCCTTTTATACAACACACAAGTGTATAAATTTTGTTTTTATTTGTATAAAGCGAAGAAATTGTATAAATACATATTTTTGTTCCCCTCTTCCAGATCTCGCTCGCCACTCTCCCTAATTTCGCTTGTCACCCTCACCTCTCTCGCTTATAAACATAAGCGAAATATATAAATTGTGTTTCTGTTTGTATAAAGCAAGAGAAAATTGTATAAACACATGCAAATACATATATCTCCGTCCTATACACTTATAACTAATCAATAAAAATACTCCCCTGCTCAATTTCTTTTGTCTTTCTCTCTTTATCGTTTTATACAAATTCAAATTGTATATAATTTCTCTCTTTCTCGTTTTATACAATTCGATTCAATTGTATATTCCCTGCCCAAGTCTCTTTTGCCTTTCTTTCTTTCTCATTTTATACAAATTCAAATTGTATATAATCGTTCTATACACTTATAATAATACAATTCATTTTTTTATAATTTTCTGCCAAGTCTCTTTTTCTTTCTCGTTTTATACACTTTATTTTATACAATTCACTTCAATTGTATATGTATAACGAATTATACATTTATATATTTACTATAAAATACATTTATATAAACTTTGCTATAGTATACAAATATAAATTTTATATTTGCTATATGTGCCGTATAATAAGGTTTGAAACATAAGTCAAAAGGCACTTATAATATAATCAACTTTAACCATATAATAATATGTTTCCTCTAGTTATACGCACTATCTGATACGTTACACGTTTACACTTTTTTTTTCTCAAAAATCAAAAACAAAATCTTGGGATTCTCTTCGTTTATAAAAATAAGTGGACGAGTTTAATTAAATTTAAGTAAATTAAAAAATAAATAGATTATTAATTTATTCAAAATTATTTTGAAATGAAGGAAATAAAAGAGAGGTAATGGTCATTTTCCATTAAGTTTTAATTGTTTTTTAAGTATTTAATAAAATTATTATTTTTCTCATGAATGGTTTTATATAAAATATTAAACTAAACAAAGTATTTTATTTTAATAAAATTTCTTATAAATTTATTTGGGATGTCATTAATTTTAATGAACTGAAATAAATCAAGTTGTTAAATGAATGAATCAATAATTAATCAAATTTAAACGAATATATTGATCCATTATTATTATTATTATTATTATTGTTATTATTATTATTATTATTATTATTATTATTATTATTAAATTTTAATTCCTTTTTTTATTTAAAAAAGATGGAAAAAGGCAAAAAGGGGTATTGGGATTGGAATTGCTTGGGTAAGAATTTGTCTACCACTTCTTCTCTATTTGATTCTATAAATATTTTGATTTTTTTTAAAAAAAGATTCTATTAATATCACTATTAACAAACTTTCCATTTTATGAAAATAATAATAATAATAATGCACAACTACAACTTGAGTAAAGTCTCTATATACTTTAACAAAACAATAGATATAGTTATTTTTTAAAATTATAATTTATGTCGATATATATCGGAAAACTTTTATTTTTGTGATAAAGTATATTTATTTAACAAATTCGAAATTAAATTTGTAATTAAATAAAGAAATATATTTATTATTCTAGCTTTAATGATAAAGACAAAATTTTCATCGAAAATTTAAGAAAAAAACTAATGAAATCACTTGAAACGGCAAATACTTCACTAATAGTGTGACACACAGTTTTATCGTCTTTTTCACGTGACGTGAAAGTCTGTAAAACGGAAACTGACAACAACAAAAATAGCACAAACATTTATAATTTTCTTTTTAATTTTAATAAATTATATATTAAACAAATTTAATGAATTATTTTAAAAATATTATTAAATAATCACAATCTATAAATAGCTAGATGATTTACCCTGTTCAAAAAGGTACGTAAAACTATTGAGATCGATCTCAATTCTCACCATCACTCGTATTAAAAATAATTTTCACATTATAATCGAACATTTTAGATAAAATATTCAGACAGACAAATAAATATTTACCTTTATAATTACCAACGTCTACCTACCAAAGAAAGTATCACACCTTCTCAATTTTCACCTCACAACATAAACGGTAAAAACGAAAAAATATCTTTATCCAATTGAAAATGATACTTAAACCTCCTTAATTATACGATATTCACCTCCCATTACAAACAGTAAAAACAAAAAAATCCTTTATCGAATTCAAAATAATGACTTAAACCTCGATTATCTTATATATATTCATATTGAAACGCGATTAAATTCAAAATCTTCTTTATCAAGAAAATTAAATTTCAAATTATTTCACCACAATTCATATATCCGACAAATAATTTCATAAATTTTCGGTGTGTCAGCAGAATCAGAGGTAACATAAATTTTCAGATTTCATAGAAGAATATTATTACTCTGTTTTCATACATTTTCTTATATAATACCCAGAAATGGCTAAAATGTTTGCTTGCTTAGTGTTTTGAGCCGACAATACTAAATACTCTGTATTTATTGTCATTATATAATTCATATGTATTGAAAAAAATTTCATCATCATCAGTATAAAGCCGTCCAGTACTGCAGAAAAATGATGAACAAAACGACGATGACAACGTCATTAGGATAATTAATTTTGTTTTTTTTTTATATTATCAGTTGTCGTGTCGTCTCCGGCTTATCATAACTTCATCTTCATCCTTAACATTTTGTTTCCTTTCTCAGTTTTCATACTTTTAAGCAAACTTCAAAAAGCTGCAAAAGCAAAAAAAAAAAAAAAAAACTCAAAAAGCTCTGTTTCTAACAGAGTATTACTGTGTTCATTGTTTTGGGTATAAATAATTTTGGTTTTTTTTTTTGTATTAGTTGATCGGAAAATTGAAGATTTTTGGCCGGAAAATGGAAAGAAGAAGTGGGTATTGTTTATCAGTTATAATGTTAGTGTTTGGAGTGGTTTTCTTGCATTGTTTGGTGATGACGTCATTTGCCGCTAATGTGACGTATGATCACCGGGCATTGGTTGTTGACGGAAAGAGAAGAGTTTTGATCTCCGGTTCAATACATTATCCTCGGAGTACTCCTGATGTGAGTTTCGTTTTTTTTTTTCCTCAAAATTAAAAAAAAATGTTTTTTTTTTAATCTATTGTTTGTGATAATGCAGATGTGGCCAGACCTTATACAGAGATCAAAAGATGGAGGATTGGATGTTATAGAGACTTATGTTTTCTGGAACCTTCATGAACCTGTTCGAAATCAGGTAATTTTAGCTTTGTTGTTGATCGGGATAAGGTCTGTGTACACACTGTCCTCCCTAGACACTACTCCTGGGATTATAGTGGATTGTTGTTGTTGTAGTTGAATCTGGGGTGGAGCTAGGCAAGGCCAAGGGATTCATATGAACTCTCGTTGGGTGAAAAATTATACTGTTTATATATGATTAAAATGATGTTTTTAGGTATATGTAGTAGGTGTTGAACCCTGTTTGGCTTCTTCATAGGTTTACTTATTCATATTTTGAACCGCTTTAGTGAAAATCTGTTCGATAATCTTCAACTCCTGACTTCGACTATGAGTGTTGTTGCAATTCTTTGCTTCAGTTATGGGCCAAGAATAGGAAAGAATGGAAATGTTCCTACTTTTAGTGTTTCTTATGTTGAGTGTCTAGAAGTTTTGATTGAGCAAATAAAGTAATGAGTTGTTTTCCTTTTTATAAAATTAGAAATCTTGAGCTAGACAAAAAATGAGTATGGAAAGTTCCCATTTTTTACCTATGTTGCTCTGATTTTCCAAAAATGTCGTCGCACCTGGCTAGGATCCTCAGAAAATGCACAACTTCTGGAGGATCCTATTGCACCAACCGCATTTTTAAGAGTCCAACATAGATTTTTGCTGTTTCGAGTTCCAAGAACTTGATTGAACTAATAAAGTAATGAGGTTGTTTTCCTTTTAGTAAGTATCAAATCTTGAGCTAGACAAATTTGATTGAAATACTTGAGAATTCCATTTTGAGTGATGTGATGAACACGACGAAAAATTGAAGTACTGATGTGATGAAAACATTTGCAGTATGATTTTGAAGGAAGGAAAGATTTGATTAATTTTGTGAAGTTGGTGAAGAAAGCTGGCTTATTTGTTCATATAAGGATTGGGCCTTATGTTTGTGCAGAATGGAACTATGGGTAACTAACTCTTATACTTTTTTTGCTTTTCTCAAATATTAATGTGTTTGCTTTACTGATAATTGATGGTTCTGATCTATTCTGAGACAGTGGGTTTCCTCTTTGGTTGCATTTCATTCCTGGAATTGAATTTCGAACCGACAATGAACCGTTCAAGGTATTCCCATTTGTGCTATTAATTAGTTTTTCCTTGGGATACTGGTTTTGGAGTTCATGACACGAGGGATTTGTGTTGCAGGCAGAAATGAAGCGATTCACAGCTAAAATTGTTGACATGATCAAGCAAGAAAATCTATATGCATCCCAGGGTGGACCGGTTATCTTGTCTCAGGTTAGCATCTTGTAGTGATTTACTACATTCGGAGTACTAAGAAACAAGTTGATATTAGTTGCTCTTTGTTATTGTTTGAGTAGTAAAGATGCTTTGTTGACCAAACAGATAGAAAATGAGTATGGCAATGGTGATATTGAGTCTCGTTATGGTCCTCGTGCCAAACCTTACGTGAACTGGGCAGCATCAATGGCTACGTCTTTGAATACGGGAGTGCCATGGGTTATGTGTCAGCAACCAGATGCCCCTCCTTCCGTTGTGAGTTTCTCATATATCACCTTGTGTTTAAGTGATTGAAAAAACACCTTGAGAACCCCTGTAGACTATCCAACTTTTCTGACAATTAATACAGATTGCCACTAAGGTAATTATTAACTTTCTGCGTGTGCTGAGATAATGACAGATTAACACTTGCAATGGATTTTATTGTGACCAATTCAAGCAAAATTCCGATAAAACACCCAAAATGTGGACTGAGAATTGGACCGGATGGTAGGCATTTGGATTTTTAGTTCTTTAATAAACAGATCATATCTGGTGCTATTCAAAATATCCCAAGTTTCTCTTACAATTCCACCTTTTTGAATTGTTTTGGAACATAGGTTTCTGTCTTTTGGTGGTCGTGTGCCTTACAGACCAGTGGAAGACATTGCTTTCGCTGTGGCTCGATTTTTCCAGCGAGGCGGAACTTTCCAGAACTATTACATGGTACTCTATGAGTTTCTTGATTTATAGTTCCCTGCCTACAAAGACAGTTGACAGCTGAACTATGTCTTATAAATGATATTTACTGCTTTCGGACAGTACCACGGGGGAACTAACTTTGGGCGAACCAGTGGTGGACCGTTTATTGCAACTAGCTATGACTATGATGCTCCTTTAGATGAGTACGGTATGGTTCCTCACCCTCTTGACCAATCTTTATTTTCCTTGCTTGTTGTGGGCTTATCATTTCACTAGGTGAAAATCTCCATTGCGAAATGCAGGGCTTATAAATCAACCAAAATGGGGTCACTTGAAAGATCTCCATAAAGCCATAAAGCTTTGTGAGGCTGCAATGGTGGCAACAGAACCAAACATCACTTCTCTGGGCTCTAATATAGAGGTATATTTACCTTTGTCTAACACAGAAACAGTTCCAATTACTTGTGAAGAATTTTTCAGTTGCTTCTTCTAAAATAGTAATGCAGTTTGACCTATGGTTCAACAAGTTTAGAGTTTGTTGTGGCGTGTATTGTATTGTAATACTGCCAGTCTACCAGATCATAATTTGTTGATCCTAGCATATCTGAGTTTCACGGTGTATTCAAACATATTGCCACCCAAATGATCCTAAAAACAATTGTCTAAGCATGCCATACTACTAATGGCTTTAGAAGCCGGGACTCAGCGGTAGTATAACAAACATCCTTGAACCATCCCGTCTCTTTTTCAGTTTGCCTTTTTCACCTTCTTTGTTATTTCAGATATTTCACTTAAAAACAACACCATAGTAAAAGAGAAGAATGAATTGTAACAGATAGCATTACTTTTGTAAGGAGAGCTTCACATTATAAGCTACAATATCTTTTCTTCTTTCAGGTCAGTGTTTATAAAACTGATTCACAGTGTGCTGCATTTCTCGCCAATACTGCTACGCAATCTGATGCGGCTGTGAGCTTCAATGGAAACTCATATCATTTACCTCCATGGTCCGTCAGCATTTTACCTGACTGCAAGAATGTTGCTTTTAGTACTGCAAAGGTTTGGCTCATAATCTTGTCTAGTTTGAATCATAGATATGTGCTTGTTGCAGCTCAATCTAATGGTTTTACATTTCTCCGTGACAGATTAATTCTGCATCAACCATCTCAACATTTGTTACTCGGTCTTCGGAAGCTGATGCATCTGGTGGATCCCTATCAGGTTGGACTTCGGTGAATGAGCCTGTAGGCATCTCAAATGAAAATGCATTCACAAGAATGGGGTTGTTGGAACAGATAAATACGACAGCTGATAAAAGCGATTATCTCTGGTACTCCCTGAGGTAAAAACAGAAAAACATTACATCTGATTGCATCAGCTCCACTTTTATGGTTTCTAATCAGCAGCATTTTATGAGAATAAGTAGGGTTCTCTGATTGCATGCATGATCGTTATCTGCTCTGAAGTTCATCTTTCTTACATCAATTCTAATTTTTCCAGTGTCAATATAAAAAATGATGAGCCTTTCCTTCAAGATGGATCTGCAACGGTACTTCATGTGAAAACACTTGGCCATGTTCTTCATGCTTACATTAATGGAAAGCTATCAGGTAACGGAAATGAATGATGCTTGATGACAACCTACTAGTTACCCGAAACAATGAGAAGATACTGTCTTGAGCTATTTAAGTTTACTGCAATGATTTATAGTAAGATTATTCAAGATGTCAAAGCAAAAAAAGTAGCCGAAGCATATTAAGTGGTGATATTGTATTTAGCATTTCTCTTGGTTGACGAAAGCATCAGATAATTCATCCTTGTTGGAACTATAAATAGTTGTGCTTACAATGCTTAACATTTTTGCGTAAACTTTGTGATTGTTTGTAGGAAGTGGAAAAGGCAACAGTGGACATTCTAACTTTACAATTGAAGTTCCAGTCACACTTGTGCCTGGAGAAAACAAAATTGACCTGTTGAGTGCGACTGTGGGACTTCAGGTTTGAATTTTGGTTAATCCCATCATTTCATATCGAAGATTTCTTATCTGCCATTTATTCTTTTGGTCCTTCATTATTAATTTGTACTATTGATGAAGAACTTTACATTGTTATAACTTCCATTTTAGAAGCATTGATCTAATGCACACCTGATATTGACTCCAGAACTATGGAGCATTCTTTGATCTCAAGGGAGCAGGGATTACGGGTCCAGTGCAATTGAAAGGTTTCAAAAATGGCTCTACTACTGATCTTTCATCAAAGCAGTGGACATATCAGGTTAAGTTAATAGGTTCATAGGATTTCATTCCATTTTCGATCATTCATATCCTTCTATATTTTCGACAAAATCTCTGGTAGCATAAGGTCTTTATTCTGGAGGATAATCACATTGATGTTGCCTGTCATGTGTACTTTGTTGGTCAGGTTGGATTGAAAGGAGAAGATTTGGGCTTATCTAATGGAGGTTCTAAACTTTGGAAGTCACAAACTGCATTGCCTACAAACCAACCATTAATATGGTATAAGGTAATATTCGTCTCAGATATGTGCAATTTAAGGATAAATGTGAACATTTTGACATTTGCTCTTTTGATATGCTCTTCCTTGAGTTGAGGGTATACCGGAAGCAGCCTCTCTACCTCGCGAGGTAGGGGCAATGTCTACGTACACTCTACCCTCCCCAAACCCCACTTGTGAGTTTTACGCTGGGTATGTTGTTGTTGCACATCAGTTATGTAACCTTGTTTGAAGATTTTATTTGATGGAATAAATAGGCTACAAATGTTCCAGACAGATTTGCTAATAGAATCAGAATGGATTTGCCAAAGTTCCTAATGTTTACAAGTTATATTAGGCTAATGTGGATGAACTCAAATCAAAAGAACACACCGTGGAGCAATATTATCAAAATGCTCGTTTCATCTGCTCGTATATTTTACTTGAAAGTAGGTTGACAATAAAAGAACTAGGGATTCTTTTCATGACAGTTGGTCTGGTATGTTAGCAATATGCCTCTTATAATGGACTGATATATCTTATTCTTTGTATGTTCATGTACTTGTACCTATATCTATCCTAAGGTAACAAATGTCCAAATCTTTTGATCAGTCGATAACTGAACTAGAAGTTTTGTCCATTTAGGCAAGTTTTGATGCTCCTGCTGGTGATACCCCTCTTTCGATGGATTTTACTGGAATGGGGAAGGGTGAGGCATGGGTGAATGGGCAAAGCATTGGTCGATTTTGGCCTGCCTATATTGCACCGAATGACGGTTGTACTGACCCCTGCAATTATAGAGGAGGATACAATGCTGAAAAATGTCTCAAAAATTGTGGAAAACCATCCCAGCTGCTGTAAGTATTTAGGACATCTTTGGTATGTCAATGCTAGTTAAGAAATCTTGAATGTAACATTTGTATATAAACTTTGTAGATACCACGTTCCTCGTTCATGGCTGAAATCAAGTGGAAATGTCTTGGTGTTGTTTGAGGAAATGGGCGGGGATCCTACGAAGCTGTCTTTTGCAACAAGAGAGATACAAAGTGTATGCTCAAGAATATCTGATGCTCATCCACTTCCTATTGATATGTGGGCTTCGGAAGACGATGCACGAAAAAAGTCAGGGCCAACTCTATCTCTTGAGTGCCCTCATCCTAATCAAGTCATCTCATCAATCAAATTTGCAAGCTTTGGCACTCCTCAAGGAACATGCGGGAGCTTTATCCATGGTCGATGCAGTAGCAGCAATGCTCTTTCAATTGTAAAGAAGGTTAGATCCATTTTATTTGATCTTAAGTATCCTAGTTTTTTGAGTTTCATGCCTGTATTATCAGGTGTGTGAGTTTTAAACTAAACTATCACCAAATATTTATCGAAACACACCTCAAGTATTAGTTGTTCTCTTTTCCTACCTGAACGGTGGTGATAGTCCAGGGTAGGAAAAGGGGGCAACTGATAGTTGAAGTGTGTTTTGAGAAATAGTTGATGATCATCATTCAAGTAGGAAAAGTGAACATCTAATAGTCCGAGTGGGAAACTCAAAATAACTGGGATACTTTAAGTGTGTTTTTGACCTGTCACTCTATAAAAGAATTCAACCATCTTTGCAGGCTTGCATTGGATCAAAAAGCTGTAGTCTTGGAGTTTCAATAAATGTATTTGGTGATCCATGTAAAGGAGTCGCAAAAAGTTTAGCTGTAGAAGCTTCTTGTACATGATGCCTCACGGAACTAATGAACCGAGAAGGCACGTTCCTTAAGTGTATAAGTAGTATAAGGTCAGATAAACTATTACTAAGTTACAGCTTCAGAAAGATAGTGCTTAGCTACATATACATCATGGAGAGGAAGAACACTTTGGCTTCCCTCACCCATTTGATGAAATTATAATAAAAGAAAAATAGCTTCAATACTTTTGCTTTGCTCTCCAACTTGATGAGATTATAGTTTAGAATGAATGTTTTAATCAAGCAGAGTATAAGTCACATTCATAGATTGATGTATCATGGTAAACTCGAAAATTTCTGCGTAATTTTCGCATCCTTTATTCACATATTTAGTAACATATCCAAATACAATCAGATTAATAGCAATATTTTAGTCAATACACAATACACTTATTGGTTAATATCTTTATCAAGATTATCAAGCTGAGGCTACACTTGAGGGTCTTTGGAACCTGCAATTCTTGCAGATAGCTGAATGGAGTGATGGTGTCTGATACTTGTCTTCTCCGCCCATGATTGGCATCGGCACCCCTCTCTTGACTGGACTAACATATCCTGGCTGGTAAGTCTTGCCAAGAATTCCTTCGACGTCTTTAGATAGATTGAAAAACTTAAATTGTGTCTCTAAGTGAGCAAAAGCATCATCTGCTGGTAGCTGATAGTTGTGAACCTTGTTTTCTTTTTCTCCAATGGGGACTACCTTCACATCTAATTGCAACAGTCCAGAAACTGTGACCCTCACGCTGTTAAGATCATCTGTCCTTTCGACCACGACTGATCTCTCAGCAGTGTTAACACTCCATTCTACATCTCCATCTGTTGGGACATTAACTGTCTCACCATTCCACTGTACAATAAGAGCATCAACCTTATCATCCCAATGTGACACTTCCGTTGCTCCTACGACTAATGTATGGGTGTCAAACATGACTGACAATGTTTGAACCCATGTATAGTCGCGCTTCCTTCCCTGTGGTCGTGTCCCTATCAGATGTGCATTAATGTGGAGGTTGTCATCTGAAACAATGGCAAAGTCGGTTTCCTTTTCTCCGTGGAAGTAGAACATCACCCCGTCACCACCCACAAATCTTGGATCGTAGCATAGAGCACCATAACCATCACACCTAGGTAGTCTCCCTGTCAAAGAAGTGAAACAACAAAACTTTGAGTTCATTTAGAGAGTCGTCAAGAAAACAGTGTCATTTGACAGTATCAAGTTTTTCCTACAGTATACTCTAGTTGTTTCATACGTTCATTTAGACAGACTTTACACTCCATGCATTGACGGTGTAAAAATGGTGACTAACTTGCTACCACACTGTTAAAATGCATAGATAGGCTATGTTGCTCAAACTCTTCAAAATGTTATAGGTGCATGTCGGAGCACTATTTTTTGAAGATCCGACAGGTGTGGTGCGGTAGTGTGATGCTTGAGAAGCCTACTTGTATTACACTAGTATCTCTTGCAAAACTAGAAGATATGTAATACTCCCTCCGTTGACTTGGCACGGAGTTTAAGAAAGTAGAGAAGACTTAGATTTTGTGGTCTAAAACTACAGAGAGTGAGTATATAATGCTTACACTTGCAAGTTGCTTCACACTTGCTGCTGCAATCAATATAGCATCCCTTCTGCTTCTTGTTCTGTTTAGGCTTCCTTTGAGGACACTCTGTTGGACAGGTAAGAGTTCTGTAGTAACAAACTCCCTGAACGGTGCAGAACGCACGTTCTTGCCCCGTACCTGGTAATGGATCCAACACAACATAACCGGGATCCGGGGCAACTGCATTCACCTCCTTACCTTTGACTGCTGGTTGATCAGCAATGGTTACTTGTGAAAAGATGGATAAGAGGAGCAGAGCTGCTATTAAGCACAAGTTTCTCTTATCCATCTCTACTATGACTGTTGTTGATATATTTTTTCTGTTTTTTGTTTGTTTGTTTGCTATTTAGACAGAAAAATTAACACTTATTGCATGGAACAAGAGTTGATAGGGTTGTTATATATATGTTTAGATATTGGTGTTGGGACTTAAAGTAAGGCTTAATTCATGGGGTTTTTTTAGCTTCATGCACATGATAAAACTACTAATGTTGCACAATATGCAATGTGGTATGAGTTTGACCAAATGAATGGTGGATATAGATATAATTAACACAAGATTAACATGGGCGTATTCAGGATTTAAGCTCTATGAGGTCGTGATTTCAGTAGATTTTTACATATAAATTTGTGTTACGCGTTGAAAGTAATATTAGTTCAGATGAACCCACAGCTAAATGATTGCATCCGCCCATGGCAAGTTATGGCTTTGTTTGGCATAAATTTTCCATGCCTTATTGTAGATTCACAAAAGTATTTGAAAACATTCATACACATAATGCGAATTGTTAATTTCATCCCTGAATTATTGACAGCTTTAAAAATATTCATTTACTTGACTAACTGAATTTAAATACACATCCGATCTCGCAACATGAGTGAAACAGACCTCTAAATTCTCGTCAAGTTTAGGAATGTTTTCAACACTTTTTTCGATTTTTTAATTAATAGTCACATGTTCCTACAAGAATTTGAGACCACTTGCTATGTCTTGTGAAAGATCGGGGTGTATCTAAGTTTAGTTAGTCAAGTAGAAGAGTGTTTTTAAGACTGACAATAGTTCGAGGACGAAACTAATAATTTGAGCCAAATTTAGGGGTGTTTTCAATAATTCTCTCCCTTGTAAATATATACTCTGATCTCTCTCATTCATTTTACTTGTCATATTTTTCATTGACACGTCCCTTAAAAAAAATTCAACTAAAAGAAAATTAACAATTACGGTAATATTCTTGATCTTTTAGAATGACAATTATTTTAATTTGGATCAGTTAGTTTTAGTAAGCACGATAACTAAAATGGATCTGAGGGAGTATTAGAGGTCAAATGTTATAGATTATAATTATTTATATATTTCAAATAGAACATTGTTTTAAATGTGAAACTTTTATTTTTCATATGCAAGCATTCAAATAAAACTTTATTGTATAAAGTTTCTAAATTAGAGAAGAAAAATAAGTAACATATAAGAGTTCATTTGAAGACAAATCTTTGACTATTGAAACATTCTAAAAACTTGTTTATGCAATGGCCAGCACTTTGCTTAATGTACAATTGTTCAATAATACCTTTGTGCTTTTAGTGATTGTGACATCAGTTTTCACACGGCGATAAAAATTATGATCGAGTGATAAATATTTATTTATTTTTAATCAGAACTTTTCAATTCGAATTTTGTGAATGAAGTTATATGTTAGTGAATAATTCTAGCATAGGGTTTTAAAGTTCGAAGCTTTGATAACTCGAACTCTAACACAAAATGTGATTGAGTTAGAAAAATTCATGGAGTTACTAATGTAGTTTAAACTCTTTTTGAAATTTTTGGAGTTAAAATCGCAAAATATTCAAACTTTAGATTAAAAAGTGGAGATTTTTCATGTTATAATTAGTGTATTTTTGTCTAAAGTTTATTTTCACGTTAACGAACCACTAAATATAGCAAATTTGTGTATTGAATCTAAAATTCTAATCAAACGACTCGAAAAGTGAAATTTGCGACCTTTCTTCTGCCTTACCGATTTAACCAGATCAATAAATTTCAAATATCGAATAATTAAACTAATAAATAAATAGAAATTATTTATTTTTAAGCCGATCACGTATTTTCCAAATGGGAAAGAAATTTAAAGTAAAAAAAAAATATTGTGCTCTGATGGAAAATATAAATTGTTAAAGTAATAATAAATAAATAATTTTCTTGAATGTCAAAAGGAAAAAAAAAAAAAAACTTAAATGCAACATAACTTCACATGGAAGGAAGTCAAAGGCAAATTAATGGTCGTAAAAATCACGTAGTATCAAATATTATTTTATTTTTTATGGCATTGGATCTCAAAAATCTAAGAAGCATACATTAAATAATATAATTAACATAATTATGAAACTATTGGAATAAAGTTTTAAAAATTAAATTTTAGGGATATTAGCGCTTTACTCGTTCAGTTACTATTAAATTCTTGTTTTACTTCTTGTAATATACAACTCAATACATTTAACTTTTAATTAATCAAATTGTACGATTTTAGTCCCTCTATGTAAGGAATATGTTACCTCAAATATTAAATAACACTGTAAAATTAACACGAGAAATGAGTAATTAAATAGTAAAACGATTAATAATTCCAAAAAATTTATAAATATTTTCAATAGACGAATTAAAAGTGCATTTTTCGAATAATGAAAGGTAAATATATTTAACCATATGTTATAAGGATTGAATTAGAAATTACCAATAATTAAGGAACTAAATATGTAATTAAATCCTTGAATTTAATAATTATGACACCATATAATAGTCATATTTTTTTTATTTTTTGAGATCTGAAAAGCTGTGGTTCAGATCCTTAAATAACTACAAAAGTCAGCAGCTTAATGCTTTTAAATTACTCTTCCAATTTAATAATTTGCTTCTTTTCTACTTCTTTTTTTCAATATTAAAAAAAAAAAATAGCCACCCCATGTGATGAGTTTGGGTTGTGGGGTAGGGGAGTTGTGGCTAACGTAAAACGTAGATTATTTTTTTCATTTCTCACTCGATATTGAGAATTTGATCTATTCATAAACAGATAGGAAGTATATGATATTATCATACATATTCAGAGAAGTCGATAGTTTTAGTTCAAACCTTTTTTTGTGTTGAATGAATATAACAATTTGCCAACGACAAGAAATAAGAGTGGAGTAAAAATGTAATAGAAGGTAAAAACGAGTACTTTCAAATCGTACGAGGATAAATTTGAACATTTTCCCTTCAGACATAACAACAATATTAACGTTTACAATCTAATTGAAATCGATAATGTCCTCCAATTTTATAAGTCCTGAGATGACAGATAACTAAAATTTATTAATTCATGATAAATCTCATCAATACATATCATATTTCATTGTAACATGCCCATCTAAGCATTTATATTCGCACCTAAATGTAACGAAAAATAAAGGGATTCTAATTGAATCGATAATGTCCTTCAATCTTATAGGTCCTGAGATGACAGATAACTAAAATTTATTAATTCATGATAAATCCCATCAATACATATCATATTTCACTGTAACATGCCCATCTAAGCATTTATATTCGCACCTAAATGTAATGAAAAATAAACAAGGGATTCTATTGACACCAAGGTGTCGGGGACCAGCGGACCACAACTTGTATGGGATTGAGACGTAATTATTATTGTATTTGTGGATGAGGAGTGTGTGAGAAAATCCTTTTAATATTATGTACAACAATGAATAGCATTCAACATTTCATGTCTTAGCATGAACACCATTTAGAATGTATGATGAGAGCAAATGAAAATTAGCAAAAATAAAAACATAACAATGTCAATGAGTAGCCATTTGACCTTTTAATATCATCTGCATTTCTTTCAAGCAATTCTTTTTTCTGCTACTGGTATATGGGAAAATCAATAATTGAACGCGTTCCGAAGCTTTGATTTGAGGTGGATGTCGACACAATATCAGAAGTTCCTCCTTCGATTTCAGGCACCATCTTCAAGAAATAACTGTGCCTGTAAAACAAAGTGATGTTACTTGAGCCGAGGGTCTATAGGAAACAGGCTATCAACCTTCTCGGGGTAGGGAGATGAGACTATGTACTAAAAATGGGTTCTTTCTTAACGAACTAGCACCACAGGTCGTAGGAAGAAAACATCTTATTTCATTTGACAGTGTACCATAACTAGATCCATATCAAGGGGCCGTAACAAAGTGAAGTTATAATAGTAGTACATAATGCCCCTGAGGTAGTAGATAACATTCATACTAGTCGCAGAAGAAACATACCATCGAGTATCTGCAGTTAATTCGGGATGAAAAGCAGTAGCTAGTAAGTTCCCTTGCTTTACAGCAACAATTACTTTCTTTCCAGACTCCGTAGATTCCTGAAGCATCAAAAGATATCATATCAAACTGAGCTGATATTCTAAACAGATAGGAAAGCAAAAAATTAAGTAGCATTATGACAATATTCCTCCTTTACGACGAGTTAGACTTGGTTTAATCAGAGTCTGTAAACTAACTTGTAGTGTACTAGTGTGTTATCACATTCATTGTTTTCCAATCGCAAAACAGGCCATCAAGTCTTACTCGCCCTAGTGTAATCTTTTGACACATGTAGACGTGTTAGAAAACAAAAATTCTTCACACATGCACCAACTTTTAGGAAAAGCATAATATATAAACATTACATTCAAACTTGATCTCAGTTGGTAAGCAAGCACTCTAACTTTGAGTATGCACATCTAGACGCCTCAACTCGTCTCCACTGTGCCAGGTGAACACTCCAACATACAAATGATCATTTAGACACCTCCAAAATTATGTGACGCATCAACGTCATATGTCCACAAGACACAGTGGAGACGAGTTGGAGCGTTTAGTTGTCAGTTGAGACCACATTTAGGTGTCTAGGTGTGCATACTCAAAGTTGGAGTGCTTAGTTGCCTGCCAGATGAGGCCAAGTTTGAGTGTTTGTTTATGTGTTATGCCTTTATTTTTTATAAGGCACATCTATATTGCAGTTAGGACACTAGATGGACAGAAGGACAAAGTAAACCTCTTCCTTTTGCATAGCAGGATTGGAATTAAGAGTTTCTATGGCTGATAGAGGAATGTCTGACAATACTTCAACGTCTGGTCCTACATCAAGGATTGCCGGAGCACGGATGAAAACAGCACGAAAACTTGGAGGACCACCATCTTCAGCTACGACTTGAGGAATAGGAAGTTCTGTCTCAAAGCTTTGAATCTGTTCAATTTGACAATTAAAAAGCTACATTAGCATACTGTAGTTAATAACACAAACCAATTCCAACTCATTCATCAAAATTGAGCACTTCTTCACTAGTTTGCTATAACAACCACAACTCCGTCATCATATAGAAAATGTGTGGGGCTATCTCTCTTATGGTGTTTGCAAGAGCTCTTAGTTATAGATAGACCTTTAAATTGTTAACTACTTCGGTTGCATGCTACTTATCGAGGGACAAGAACCTTATGTAGCAAAATGTCTTTAACTTGAAACAAAACCCATAAGCATGCCTCGCTCACCCCTGCCTCCCTCTCTTCTTTTTCTTTTTTAAATAAAGGCAATGTTCCCCGACTCCCTAATAACTAATAAACATAGTACGAGTGTTTGCTTATCTATGTAAATGAGTTTCTTCCTTTCTTTCTGATCTATTAAGATGTTGGAAAAGAACCACTCGTTTACCTGGCTCCCAAAAAAGTTACGGTGTACAGTACAATCAAGGCCTCCAATTAGTTTCTGTCCTCCGGTTTTCTGCCCTGAGAAGAGAAGCCACAAAATGTGTGTAATTTCTCGCCTCAATATGGTAAAAATAGTAAGAAGGTTCATCAAAAAGAGCTTGTGATTACTAGTCCAGACAAAGTGAGCTTTATATTATTCTGGATAAGTGGAGAGGGTGCTCTACAAGTAACTAGAACAGTGAAGCAAAATTAATAACCCCGAGAAAATGGAGAAACAACAAATTCTCAAAATTTGTGAAATCATAGGTGTCTACAGATTAATTGCCTAATGTTGTTGAGATCAGTAGATGTAGCAAAAGTAATACAACAACAAGAAGATAACCAGTGTAATCCCACGAGTGGGGTCTGGGGAGGGTACAGTGAACATAAACTTCACCCCTACCTTGGGAGGTAGAGTGTGTTTCTAGTAGACCCTTGGCTAAGGGAAAGCATATCAAGAAAAGAATAAGTGGAAATGAAGAGACCATGGCAAAGTACTAAGAAGCATGACAAAGCATTCTGAAAAAAGGTACAATAACTACAACAAACTAGAGTGCACTAATTTGTGTCCTAAACAAATCGAAGGATAAGAAACCACAGAGCGAATACTAATAAGAGACAATAGATAGTAACAGAAAGCAAAGGACAAGAATCTAGAAGAATCTACAGGTGAATACGAATACTACTAGTATGGAAGGATAAGCAATACAACACTCTACTACCTACTAACCTAGTACCTAATCTGTGTCCTAGACAACCTCCAAGGTGAGACAAAACCTTCTCAAAATTTGTGAGACTCAATAGGTGCCTTTAGATTAATTGCCTAATGTTATTGACATCAGTTGAGGTGGCAATGCTTTACCATTACAAGTAAAAGCTTAATGTGAAAGTTTGACATGACAAATTGAAATATAAAAGTTCACAAATGTTGTTCTCTATTGAGTATATTTCATTAATCCAGTAGTTATAGCGGATGAGTAAACAAGCATGCTATATTGGCTCATATTTTCATTATCTGCCTTGAAAGTGATATGAGGCTTAATGGCCCACCAATCAATCTTTCTTTCTATCTCGAATTCTCGATTGGTGCGCGCACGCAAAGGAAGCGGGGAACAAAATCGACTACTTACCCTAGAAAGTCTAGCAATAACAGATATACATAGTAATGTATCATCTCAGAACTCGTGACAAGTATATGCGCTCTTATATAAGAATATGTAACCAATATAGACCCTCAAATGCTACCAGACAAGAGCTTAGAATAATCTCCAGTACTACAAGCATAAGTTGTATCATACTACACTAATGAGTGACATGAGTCTTTTGTCGTTTGATATATTCAGAATTCATCTTTAAACAAAGATATATACTATTATCAACTTTAGATAAATCTAATATAGTTAACATTTTTACACATAAATTCTTAAATTCAATCTCGTAGTCAATTAGAAAGATTATATTATGACATTATTTGTTTCTCAATGTGGAAAGTCAGACGGTTGGTGACTAAAAGGCTGTTGATCAAGTAGAGTTAACCAGATCAAATGGCTCTCATGTGATATTAAAACAAAGAATAGAAGTGGATGTGGATCTTTAAAGAAGAGAAAAGTATCCTTGAATCAAGCTCTGTTTAATCAGAGAATGCAATTCCAATGGTTTACAGAACGGGCACAGCAGCCCGGTGCACTAAAGCTCCCACTATGCGCGGGTCCGTGGAAGGGCCGGACCATAAGGGCCTATTATATGTGCCTTACCCTGCATTTCTGCAAGAGGTTTGTTTCCACGGCTTGAACACGTGACTTCTGGTCACATGACAATAACTTTACCAGTTATGCCAAGGTGGTTTATAGAAAATACATACCAATTTCAAACCTACAAACACCCAAATTGGCTATAATATCGACCATGAATTAGTTTTTTCTTGGAAAAACGACCCCAAAATCTTGCTTTATAAGATGACTAATAAGATGAGCAGCAAGGACTCTGCAAAGGGTGTCCTAAACTTATAGTAAGATATGGAGTTGGACACTCACCAGTGGCCTTATTTGCCAAGAAAATGAGACCTGCACATGTCCCCCATACTGGCTTTCCCATTTGAACAAACTCACGCAAAGCAGGGAACTGCAATTAGAAACACGATCAGACTAACATGGACAAAATTATACCAAACATAATAACTAACACCAATCAGTAAAATTATGCATCCAAACTTAAACTAAGATGCCCTTAAGAAACAAAGCAACAAAAAACGACTAATGAAATCACAAATTTTACTATGTAATAAACTAATAATAGAAGAAATGAATGCCAATAATTAACAGACGAAGCCAAACCATGAGTGAGTAGGATTCGAACACAAAATGCAAGCCTCTTATGTACTGTTTTCTGAATATATAACTTGAACTTAGCAAAATTCAACCTTTCGTGCTCAACACTTTTCACGATGCTCCACAAATCAAATTCAACAACAATAATTCATCAGTTTCTGGAGGGTTGCAAGCCATCAATCTACTACTCCCAATCTCAAACTAATTGGAAGCTGTTGCATGAATTCTCAAAATCAACAACTCCACTAAATCTCACACCCTTTCTCTTTCTTTTCTTTAAGCACCTAATATTTGTAAACCACCCTACTGGATAAAGAGCTGCTATTGAAAGGTTCTCCATTCTCATGCTAGAACCAGATGCCGTGCAAGTTAAGGGTGGAGTGACAGTAACCATCCCACCACACCGCTTCAACGTTAACAACATAGCAAGTGTAATCCCACAAGTGGGGTCTAGAGACCGTGCTAGTTAAGGGTGAGTGATAGTACCCATCCCACTATACACTTCAACAACAATAGCATAGCCAGTGTAAGCCCACAAGTCGGTCTTGGAAAGGTGGTTATACGCAACCTTACCACTCCACTGCTTCGTGGTTGCTAAATCTCACATTTATTACTACACAAACTTAAAATTTCAATTTTCTACCAGAACAATTGTTCAATAAATAACCAAAAAGGCCAAGGAGACCTGCCTTTCGCCTATTAACAGCAAGTAAGGGATCGTTAGTAGAATGTACAAGAGTAAAATCATACATGTATTAGTCACGACATATTCAATCCTTTGTTTGGTAGGATTTTTAGTCTATCCATAACTAACATGCCATATTCAATATTATAGAGTGTATAACTAATACAAAACAAACTATATTAGTATTACAAGGATTGTTAAAAACATGGACAAGCATGGTTAAATACAAAATTGTTTTTAATACACCAAATCAAACCATGGATAAGAGATAATCTCAGCATGCATTAGTAATACATCATATTCATATTATTCTTATACGCTCAACCAAACGACCATAAGAGAGTTACCAAATTGTGGAGCTCAGCCAACTTGGCCATGGTGGTGCTCTCCCCACCAGGGATGATTAGGGAGCTAACATTCAGCAACTGCTCTGGCTTTCTCACCTCCACACCTTTCACTCCCAATCTTTTCAACACTGTCAAAATCCAAAACACATAAGAAAAAAACCAAAACAAACACAAAAAAAAAAATCTACACAATCAAAAGCGCAAAAAAGGGTACCTGCAATGTGTTCGTTGAAGGATCCCTGTAAAGCAAGAACACCCACAACCATTTTTCAAGTTGCAAAATCAAGAAACAATGAAAATTAACAAAAGGGTACTAAAAAAAACACAATCTTGAAACAGCAATTGCGGCTAAGGAGTTTAAGGGTATGGAAAAAAAGGGTGAATTTGGTGAGTGTTTTGCTTTTGCTTCACTGATGATATCTGTTGGCGGCTAGGAGGCGGCCACCTGCGTCACCACTTTCTTGAAAATCGAACAAAAAAAAGATCTTTTTTGGAGTGATTTTTTTATTTTTATATTTTGATTTTTGTTGGACTATCCTATTTTCATTGAAGTTCGAACTAATTTAAATTTACAAGATTCATTTGGAATAAACAATTTTCGTCAAAGATTTTATCTATTCATTGCACTATATTATTTGAAGTGAGATGAAAAATCTTTACTCAAATTAAAAATAAACTTATTATTTGTTTCATTTATTCTAAATATAAGTTATGTCCGAGAGTGGTTCCACATACAGCATATAGAATGTTTGAATAATTATTAATTTGACGTAATCTCGTATATTTGTTATGTACAAACTTTTATAAGATTGATATACTAATTCATTAGCACCCATGTTTGGAAAAATTCATGCATGTTTTTGTTTGGTAGCTGACTTAAAAGGTCTTTTTTTTTAGATGAGTGAAGGTATAGAACGTAATTACGGTAAAATACTTATTTATAGCTAACTATAACCTTTTCGTTTGTTTAAACTTAATTTGTTTATTTTATGCTAAAAGCAGTGAGCACCCACGAGCTTAAAATCTTAAGTCCACCATCAATTACGTGAAAGGCTAAAATTGTAAGTGGACATCTAAATTAGTCTAGGTCTTTTGTTTTGATACTAAAATTTGGGTTTTCTTTTATCGAATCGCGATTATATTATTTGTTGTTGTTGTAACTTGTTTTTTATTATTTTCAGTATGACTTGTTCATTATTGAATTTGTTTTACATACTTGACTTAAAGTTGACATTTTGTTTAAATAAGCAATTTGAATTTTGTACATGAAAATTTTGTGAAAATTATCGCTTCAAACTCTTATATATTTTTATCAAATGAACAAATCATAATTCATAAGCAAGATATTGAAATGTTCTAAAAATTCGCATATTATATTTTATAAATAAATTTTTATAATTGCATGTTATTGTAAACTTTTAAATACATATAATTTTATAAAGTTCCACTTATCCAATTAATCATCAAATTTTTCACGTCAAGTGAATTCTTTTTGTGAATTTAAAATTATTGATTCTCTCTCTCTCTCTCTCTCTCTATATATATATATATATATATATATATATAAGAAAAAAAAACTTATGAATAAAGTTTTAACATTGAAAAAAGCATATTGAAATTGAAATATTTACTTTTAGGTAAAATTTGAATTTTGTAATAAAATTTTCTAATTCAAATTTAATTTTACTGAAATATCATTGTCAAAATTATTTCAAGTAATAAAATTATACTTTTAATCAGATACGATATAAATTAATATCTAATTTAATTTAAGATATTCACCTTCTTTGATGTATTAAACAATCACTTAAATATTATAAACTATATCTGTTTATATTTCGTAATATTTTTTTTTACTCATATACATTATAACATCATGACGAATTTTATATTTTTAAAAATTAGTTTTCAAATTGTGTTCGATACGCGAATGAATTAACTAATTTACCTATATAATCAATACGTGTCAAATTATGGCGGGATTTTTATACCGTTAATTAGTTCATCTGGAGTTTAAGTCTTAAATATTAAGAAAAAGAATCATATAAACCGAGCCGTTCATCAAAATAAGCTCAATATATGAATTCAAATTTAATTTGACGTTAATATACTCTGATCAAATGAAAAATAAAAAAATGGAATTGAAATATACTATAGACTAGAGTATTTAACCAAACAGTTTCTTATGCAACAGGGAGCAAGCTTCCATAAAGTGCATCTGTGACAGTCAACCCTGGCCACATCAACAGCCTCTATGGACCCTTGCTCCCCACCCACCAACCCACCCCCATCTCAATAATCCCTAGAAGTTTGCTCCTTTACCATTTTTTCTTGTTTTTTCCTCCCCCATCAAAATTTTATAAGATTTTAGAACATTGAACAGCCAATTTTGTTGAGCAAGATTTGATCTTTCCCAACTTTAAGGTAATGGGGTTTTTATTTCAGAAAGAATCTTGGAGAAAGATTGTGTTTTTAATTGATTTTGATTGTTGTTATGAACAATTGTTAGGAGAAAGATTGAAGCTTTTGATGTTTTTAGATTTCTTTCAAAGAATCTTGGAAAAAGATTGTATTTTTATGAGCAATTGTTAGGAGAATGATTGAACCTTTTGATGGTTTTGATTTCCTATAAAGAATATTGATAGAAGATTGTTTTTTATTGGGTTTGATTGTTTTATCAACAATTGTTAGGAGGATGATTGAACCTTTATATGGTTTTGATTGTCTCCAAAGAATCTTGGAAAGAGATTGTATTTTTATTGGTTTTGATTGTTTTTATGGAAATTTGTATGGAGAATGACTGAACCCTTTGATGGTTTTGATTTCCTATAAAGTATCTTGGGAAATATATGGTTTTTATTGGTTTTGATCATTTTTCTGAAAACATTGTGATCCAAGTGATAGAACCTTTTGATGTTTTTGATTTTCTACAAAGAATTTTGGGAAAATATTGTATTTTGTAGGTTTTGATTGTTTTTATGAACAATGGTTAGGAGAAAGATTGAACCTTTTGATGGTTTCTGATTTCCTACAAGGAATCTTGGAAAAAGAATGTATTTTTATTGGTTTTGATTGTTTTTATGGAAAATTGTTTGGAGAATGATTGAACCCTTTGATATTTTTGATTTCCTACAAAGAATCTTGGAAAAATATTGGATTTTTATTGTTTTTGATCGTTTTTATGAAAAAATTATTAGGAAAATGCTTTAACCTTTTGATGATTTTGATTTCCTACAAATAATATCTTGGGAAAAGATGGTAATGTTTTTCGGTTTTGATCATTTTTATGAAAAAAATTGTCAGGAAAATGATTGAACCTCTTGATGTTTTTGATTTCCTTCAAAGAATCTTGGAAAAAGATCGTATTTTTATTGGTTTTGATTGTTTTTATGGAAGTTCTTAGGAGAATGATTGAACCTCTTGATGGTTTTGATTTCCTAAAAAGAATCTTGGAAAAAGATTGTATTTTTATTGGTTTTGATTGTTTTTATGGAAATTGATAGAAGAATTCCTTTTTGATGGTTTTGATTTTCTACGAAGAATCTACTGAAAAGATTGTATTTTTTTTGGTTTTGATGTTCTGGTATTTTGAGTTAATTTGATTCCAATATGTGGGTCAATACTCAAATGTGCTTTCTTTTTGTTGATTCTTTCAATTGTGGCAGAGGTGTAATCCATTTGTGTGATGAGGCTCCAACTCTGGTGACGAATGGAAGATTCTGGCCTGACATTGATCTCTTGTCTGTTGTTATTATAAATTGGAACTCTCATGATGTCGTGGTTCAATCGCTCAGGAATCAATTTGATTAACTGCTTCTTTCATTTTGCTGAATGGCATCCGATTGAATAACAAAGTTGAATCCGGGTGGATGCCCGAATAGCGTTTTCCTCTTTTTAAGGTTGTTATCAGCTTTCGTTTTCAATTACGTGTTTTTGACATACATTATATATTTCCTACTATCGTTGGACCAATGAATATGAGAATGTTGGTTAGTGTTATCAAAGCAGCGTGCTTAAGCCAGGAAGCAAGACTCAATACTTGTTGAGCGCTCCCCTCGCTTAATGTGCACTTCATTGTTTTTATCAAGGTTCTAAGGCATATTATTCCTTGCCAATGAGCCTATTTCACTTTATCGTAATTCTTTTTCAATTTTTTGTTCACATATTTGTTTTTCATGCCTATAGTAGCCTTCGCCAAACATATATACTTTTCACTTTTTTCTCTCTGCGGCTTTTTTCATTAAATCCATGCTTTATTTGCACTTTGCACTTAAAGCCCCATAGGACCTTAGAGTTTTTTTTTGCCTTTTGCTTTTGATAACACTGGTTTGGCTTATCATTTCGTCGTTGTCTAGTTGATTGATGTTAATAAGAGTTGTATGCTAATTTTCAGGTTCTTGAATCAAATTGTTTGATTGTGCTGTATATTAGTGTACTCCACTGGGACGTATTTTCTGTTGTTTTGGATGTCTGTGATGATGCATTCTGTTGATGAAGTTACAGAAATGGGGTGCTGTGGATGTTTTGGATTCTCTTTTGCAAGAAAGCCAAAAAAGGAAATTAGGCCTAATAGGGGATATGGAAACAGCTGGTCACATGAACCATTGTTACAACAAGAGGCTGAAGAAGTCGAAGATGATGGCTTTGATAGTGGCGATATAATTGATACTGGCAGTGAGGATGATGAAGTGTGTCACAGCCCGGTTAAACGTTATCAAGAGATTCTCATGGAAAGAGCTCAGAATGGGTTAATTTGCAGGGAGATCCCTGTCAAGGAAACACACAAAGTTGTGCGCACAGAGGTAACAGCAGGAAAACTCTTTCTTACATTCGCTGTGAAAATCCTCTACTCATAATTGAGACATGGATGGCTCAGACATACGTTTGTACAAGGATCACTAGTTTTGATTTGTCAGGGAACAAAAATGGGAGGTGTAACTTGACTGTTCTCCTCTGTTGTCATTTTGATTCAGGATGAAGATGGGAACAAGATGGTTAACGAATATGTCCGTGAACACAAAATTGGTGCTGGTAGCTACGGTAAAGTGGTGAGCTCAAAGATATCAATGTTATCTTTCTTTCTTTTTTTCGGTTGGAGGGATAAAAGTTGACATCTGATCATGTTGGGATGGCACAGGTACTTTATAGAAGTTGCACTGATGGAAAACATTATGCCATTAAGGTAAAATTTCTAACATATCCAGTTAGCACCAGGGAATTTACTTGGTCACAATATTTACTTAGGTTAATTGTACTAGTGGTATTCCCATATCAGAAAGATAAATTGTTTCTTTACTTTTCCGATGAAGTTCAAACGCTAGACGTAGAGAGTGGGATTTGAAACTTATTGTTTCTTTACTTAGTGATAGGAGTTTTTTTGCATTGTACTATTCTTAATGAGTTCCATTTAGGATTTTGCTGTTGTATTTATACTGGCATCTAGGGTATCTGATGTTGATTTGGAGTTATATTTTTGAATAATCAACAACCAGACTACCCATTCCAATTTATTCATAGATACATCATACATGGAAGGGATAATTAGGTAGTTGAATTACTCTATGCTAGGGAAAATTGTATTTAGAGTCGTGGAGAAACAGCCGGAAAAGGGAAGTGGACAATAACACAGAGTCGCAGACAATTTTGTCCGCAAAGAACAATTAGTGTTGTTACTTGATTAAAGTTTTCAAATAGTGATAATGTTTGTTATTATTGAATGCAGGCCTTTCACAAGTCTCACTTATCAAAGATGCGGGTGGCGCCTTCAGAAACTGCTATGGGTGATGTTCTTCGTGAGGTATGTCCTTTATTTCTTCCCTTGAGTTTCAATCTTCCTTTTGTGGGTTATCCGCAAATTTTATCCTGTAGTATTAGCTATTTGTCCGCTGAATTGTTTATTTGCTGTCCTAAAGTTTGTCAAGTTAATTCTCGTCACTTGCAGGTTTCGATCATGAAAATGCTGTGCCATCCCAATATAGTTAATCTTGTTGAGGTGATTGATGATCCAGAAACAGATAACTTCTACATGGGTATTATCCAGTTTCTTTTTTGTGCAGTCGTCCAGCTTCTTCAATTATATGAATGTCAACTAACATTTCCCCCCTTTACTAAAAAGTTCTCGAGTACGTGGAAGGAAAATGGGTTTGTGAGGATTCTGGTCCCCCGTGTGTTCTTGAAGAAAATAAAGCACGGCTGTACTTGCGTGATATAGTGTCTGGCTTGATGTATCTGCATTCTCATGTAAGTCCCAACCGTTCGGATCTATTTATTTATTAATTATTTTTATATATTGCACACATATTTTTTTTACTTTCTTCTTCATTGCGCGTTTCTTTACTAAAGCCAACATTGTAATTGCACTTCGCATCCCCAACAGACCTCAGTTATGCTCTTTTCGGTTTTGACAATGTTGTTACCTTTTAACGCTTATATGCAAGGATTCTAGATCATGTCCTCTATCAGTCTATAACTTACAAATCTCAAATCACTTTAGTGAAGTGTTAAGTAATCATAGTTGGACAATCGGCTCTTGTAAAAGAGAAAAGATTGATCTGTATAAAATAACTCTGGATCCCTTATCCATTTCTAGAACAAGTTTCTGAAGACTCTGCTGCTGAAGAATTTACCCATGCATTGTCAATACTTTCATCTCAGTTTTCTACTCTTGCATTTTTTTCAAAACTGTACCGAAAAATGATTTCTTGGGACGCGTGTGTATTGGAAACAATCTCCCTACTCCACAAAGGTAGGAGGTGTAAGGTCTGTGCACACCATTTTCTCCCCAAACTCCACTTGTGAAACTATACTGGGCATGTTATTGTTGTAAGGTCATGAATATGAGTTGCTTGGTCAAGATAGGTAGTTTCCCGTTGATTTCCTGTAAAACTAAGATAGGATGGCGTGTGAAAAAAAATCATTTGACAACTTTGTTGACAGTGTGAATCTATTTCATTTATGTGACAATTTATGTAGCCGAGTCACCAGGATTTTCTTGGACTCCTTTTCTAGAGGATAGATAGACCCTGTTGAATAACAATGATCTCTTGCTTAGGGAGATGTTTTCCCTCTCTCTCTCCCGTTTTTAAAGGAAATATATGGGCCTGTAGCTAATTGATTTTCACTTATCGAAGACCAAAATGATATCTGTTTCATTCTATCGGTTGTTTCATCAGCCAGTTGTTTGGCTAGAGCTCGGGTGCCTTTGATGTCTTTTTCTTTCCTAATGAGCATTGAGATAGGACTGTAATGAACCGAGTGCAGTGTTGTGAAAGGCACGCTCAAGCCCTAAACCGAGGATCAAAATTTGTTGAGCGCTTCATGTCGCTTATGGACTATATATATATATTTGTATTTTTTTCCGTTTGTGCCTTTTTCAATTGAAGCTTATGTTTTATTTGCGCTTAAAGGCCCATTGGGGACCTTTAGAGCTTTTTTGTTATTGAGTGATCTGCTTTTCCTATAAAGCGGAAAGGTAGTACCTTTAGCAGCATCGAAATCCCAATGGGATGTGGATTACTTGCTTTATCAAGTAAACTAGGACTTGAAACTTTAGAATTTAGTGTCTCCGCCGGGCATAATTGCATCAGTAGTAATTTTACGCTTATCAGACACCTTACCTTTACTGCTTTACATTCCCGATACACGGCATAGTGTTTTACCTATGTCCTTTCTTGTTTTGTGTTGAGCAGAATATCATACATGGGGATATTAAGCCAGACAATCTTTTAGTTACTGCTGCTGGTAAGGTGAAGATTGGTGATTTCAGCGTCAGCCAAGTTTTTGAGGTATGACCAAGCTCAACAATGTTTTCTTTAAAGAATTTCCAGCCCTAGTTTCTTATAATCTTACGACTAAGAATGTGTATATGAATAGAAATAGAGGTTGGTTTAGACGCACCTAGTTGGAATAATGTCCTAATGATAGGAAATTCTGTTTATTTGCACTCGTTGGTTCTAAACTTTTGGGGCTT
The DNA here is from genome assembly GCA_027705065.1 of Solanum peruvianum. Lineage (NCBI taxonomy): Eukaryota > Viridiplantae > Streptophyta > Magnoliopsida > Solanales > Solanaceae > Solanum > Solanum peruvianum. The sequence continues at coordinate 56,916,553 of JAKWJD010001765.1, forward strand.
GAAGGGTTTGGTGGTGATTGCGTTATTTAAGTTGTTTTCGTTCTATGTTTGTTCTTTCCTGTTCTTTTCCAGTATATTACTAACTTTTGTTGGAACTATTCCTGTTTGTAGGATGATAATGATAAACTCCGTCGATCTCCTGGCACTCCTGTTTTCACTGCTCCTGAATGCTGCGTAGGTCAGAATTTCTCGTTCTCGTTGAATGCTGACATCTAAATTATCGTTGAACTTAGCTGACTACTTGTTTGGGACCAAGGCATAATTTTTCGTTGTTGTTGTTATTGAAGTGGTTTTTTCTGTATTCTTTATCAATAGGAGATAGATATCATGGAAAATGTGCTGACACGTGGGCGGTTGGTGTTACCCTTTATTGCATGATCTTGGGAAAATACCCGTTTCTAGGAGAAACTCTCCAGGATACATATGACAAGGTGCGAGTCTAATCGTGTATCCGAGGTACAACATAGACGTTAGTCTTTCCTGCTTGCTTAACCGTCTTTATTTCGTCTTTCCAGATAGTAAATAACCCCATCATTCTCCCCGACGATATGAATCCGCTACTGAAGAATTTATTAGAGGGGCTTCTCTGCAAAGGTTTGTCTCTCGTCCTGCTTGATATCTTGACTCTGCGTAGACTCCTATTCTGCTATGTGTGGTGCTTCATTTGCTTTGTATCTTGCTATTTGGTGGTTATATTTTTCTTGCTATGCTTCTTCGATAACATTCCTTTTGAGCCGAGTGTCTATCGAAAACAACCTCTCTACTTGCCAGGTAGGGGTAAGGTCTGCCTACATCCTACCCTCCCTCGTCCCCACTTTTCGGACTACACTTCGTATGTTGTTGTTGTTGTTGGTAGCTTACTAATTTCTCCACCTATTTTCCTAACAAAAAGTCCTTTTGCATAGATCCAACACAAAGGCTAACTCTCGAAAGTGTGTGTCAACACGAGTGGTTCCTAGGAGATGAAGGCCCCATCCCTCAGTTCTCGTGTTGGTGCCAGCGCCAAAAGTTGCAGAAAGACGTACAGGATGGGAGCGCAGAGGATACCCCTACTTGAACTAACTGCAGAGTGTTTCTAGTATGTTTATAACGTTCCGTTCTCTCTTCTCAGTTCTTGTAGGAAGATAAAACTAGGATGTCTTTTTTTCCCCGGCAAATTGCATCTTGCAGGAGCAATCGAATACATGTTATGTGAACGATAGTAGAAAATGAGGTGTTCGAGTAAATTTTGTTTGGTTTCTGTCATACTCCAAGAGTACTCGTTCAGTTGTAATGGCAGCGAGACATCGCGATATGTTTTCGTTGTTTTTTTCCGTTGGTGATGAACTGATGATGGTACAAGTTTTGTGTTTTGATACTTAGAAGAAAGCCAACATATTTGTTTTTGTGGATATTTGTATGTGTTTTTTTTTATATGAAGAAGAATTTTCATATGATAGTGTAACTTAAAGTTAAGTGAACATTCTGTTACAGATTTTTAGTATATGTCCCTCTTTATCGCTTTTCTTGAGCCGAGGGTCTATCGAGAATCGTCTCTCTACCTCTCACGTGATAGAGGTGAGGTAAGGTATGCATAAATAATATGAGAAAATGTTATATTACATTCTATAATTTTGTATATATTATATGATTGTCTAATATCGTCTATAGTATTACAGAGGCGGAGCCAGGATAAAGTGTTTGAGGGTTCTAAAATCGTTTAGAACCGTCGATCAATTTTGTTAGGAATTTACGATTTAATATACATATATGGATAAAGTGTTTGAGGGTTCTAAACTCATTTAGAACTGTCGATCAATTTTGTTAGGGATTTACGATTTAGTATACATAGTAATTAATTTTCTACTACAAATACAGGGTTCACGAAAAGGCTATTGGATTCGTTCGAACCTACGAACCTTCACCTAATTCCGCATGTGTGTAGCTTTACCCCTTATTTGGTGAAGGTAGAGAGATTGTTTCTGATAGATTTTTATGTCAAGTAAAACATATCAAAATTAAGTATGAAAATGACTTACAATAGCGATATTGAATAATACGATAATCGAAATAAAGAAATATAAAGTAATACTAATAAAAAATAAAGACAAAGATATTATCAATATGTAGCAGAGTAATAGCATCAATACAAATATGGTTCTAAACAACACTCTACTCTACTTCATACCCATTTATCTAACATTAAGTCCTCGATTAACTACGCTACATCTTGTGTAATCATCTCTTCCTAATATTTTTTCGATATATTTCTATAGGTTCAAAAATAGTAATTTTGGTATGAGCAAAAAAAAAAAAACCTAAAACTTTATATTTCTATGTAATTTTAATTTTGATATTTGAAGGGACAAGAAAAAGCAGTTTCCTTTTCTTGTATTATTATCAACAAAAAGTGAACTGAAAATACATAATTGAAATAGACATTTGGAATATAATTTTTTTTTCTTTTTTTGGGAAGAATTTATTTGTTTATTTGCTTAATAACAACGCAATGTAAAAAAGTATGTTATTTTTATTTATTATTAATGATTATTTATTATTCTAATAACATGAAAAACACATTAAATCAGTTAGTTTGATGACTTGTTTATATGTTCATCAATCAAAGCAAATAATATATTAAGCAAAAAAATTCATATTTTTATTACGATTAATTGTATTTTAATCACATGTGAAACACGTTATTTTTCATTAGATTTCTGACTTGTCTGAATGTTCGAAGAAGATTTTTAATATTTTTCTATTATGATTATTTTTATTTCAGTTCCATTGAATTTATGATATCTCGATATGACAATGATTTATAATGCTTACTCTTATGATTTTTTATTCTAATAACATAAAAAAAAACACGTTAAATTTGTTAGATATATCGTTTATTCATATATTTATCAATTGGAACAAAAATAAATTAGCAAAGAAAATTATTAATGTTTTTATTATGGTTATTTTGTATTTTAATCACGTGCAACCTATATATATTAATTTTATGACTCGTATTTATGTTGATTATTTGAATAAGATTTTGTTTACCTTATAAATGTTATATATAGTTATTTTTATTTTGATTATACGTTAAAATATGTTATTTTTATTAAATTTAATGATATGTCGATTTTTTCATTAATTAAATGAATTAGTGAGGAAGATTTTTAATATTTACAACTATATGATTATAATTTTTTTCTATAACGTAAAGAATATGGTAAGTTGGATTATATATGCTCAAAATTATATTATAGGATCAGAAGTGTATACACTATAAAACTTATAGGATCAAAAGTGTATATACTATAAAACTTATAGGATCAAAAGTGTATATACTATAAAACTTATAGGACCCTTTCAATTAAAAACTCTAAAATGATAAGGTGACAAAAGCATATTTGACTTTTTCTTGGTACTTAATCCGATAAATACAAACTTCACTTGCGTAAGTGAGTTTTCGAAACCGTTTCCGATTTATTATTATCTGTTGTTTTCTTTGATTCGATTATTATATTATTTGTTATTGTTAGTATATTTTCCTTTATTTCTTATGTTATTTTTCATTATTATATTTCTTTTTGAGAAACTTACATAAATATACTATAAATTATTTTTTTTACTATTTATAGTAATAATATTTTTTTCACTTGATCACTGTTAATTCGTTTATAATACAAGTTTAATACATATTACAAAGAACAGTTTATTATTCACATATAATACAAGTTTTAATGATTGATAATGCATTTATCGCACATTTTAATACACTTATAATACAATGTGACAATTTTTTAACAAACAAACATAAGATATTTCGAAAATAATTATAATTCAAATATATTGCATACATGATTCACTTTAATACATATTACAGATTTATCACAGTATTGCTATAAATGATAATAAACAAAAAATATCGCTAAAATCAGTAATTATTTTTGAAAATGTATTAATTTATGTAATTTTTCTTTCCTTTCCTTACTAATATTCGATATGGTTTTGTTGAATGGAAACGTATATTGAAAATACGTCACCCCTGTCTCTCTCTCTATATATATATTAGTTGTTTCTTTGGTTCGATTATTATATTATTTGTCATTGTTAGTATATTTTTCTTTACCCAATTACCCCCTAGCCTATACCCAAAATTCCTACGACACACCTTATCTTTGATGAGGTCCTATTACCCCCTCCAATTTTTTTTTTAAGTAATATATTACCCCTTGCGTGCCTACGTGGCAAAAATAATCTGCAAGGTCGATTTGTTTGTTGAACACGCGCCGGGACCCACTTTTTCAGTTTTCGATAAAGTGACTTTAATGAAATATACTCCTCCTCTCTCACGTCCCACCCCACTCCCTATGCCCCATAATTAATAAATCTATATGAATAAAGATATGAGTTTTGTTTCAAATTGTTAATATTGATCTTTTATTATTTATCATTTGGTTTAATATAATTATCAAGTTCAGAATTAATAATCGACATAAAATAAGATTAATATCGACATAAAAAGATGTAAAGAATATATTAAATTTTACTTTACCTTTTCAAATCAAGGAGCTTGAATGATAATGGATGGAGCTTCTTCAAAAATGAAGAACCATAAACATGGGGTTATTTTTTGAAAAGAGGAAGAAGATGCTTTGAGAGAAACAATAAAATTTATTTTTGAATTTTTTTTCAAATTGCTTTGACACGTGGCTCATTTTTATTGGCCATTGTTAGCCAAAAGTTGCACTCACTCCGCACTCACGCGCTCTAGATGGGTGAAATCGCGATTTTTGCCACGTAGACACGCAAGGGGTAATATATTACTTAAAAAAAAAGTTGGAGGGGGTAATAGGACCTCATCAAAGATAAGGTGTGTCGTAGGAATTTTGGGTATAGGCTAGGGGAGTAATTGAGTATTATCCCTTATTTTTTTTTATGTATTTTTCATTATTATATTTCTTTTCCTTACTAGTATTCGATATGGTTACTTGAATGGAAACGTATATTGAAAATGTGCGCCCCCTCTCTCTCTCTCTCTCTCTCTCTCTCTCTCTCTCTCTATATATATATATATATATATATATATATATATATATATATATATATATATTTATTCGATCAGCATATTGTTCCTAGCTAACTTGACAATATCTCTTTTTTTACTTTTCGTTTGATTTTTCATTCAGTGTCTGGAGTTTACATTAAAGTTTTGATTAATTTTGAATCTGCACTATTGATCCGTTCAGGGGTGACTCTTCCAATAAAATTTTCTAAACTAACTTGAAATAATCTTTCTTTCTTTTTTTTTCATTTGATTTCCCATCAGGTGTTCGAATTTAGAAGCCCTGGCTGAATTCGTATCACGATATATAGGATTCGTTCGAAGGTGGCTCTTCCAACAAGATTTTCATCATACCAAAAGCTCGAACTTAAGACCCTGATTAAAGAATCAAGAAGTCTCATCATTGTCACGACAGTCCATATTTGGTTAAATAATATCATTATGGAGAACAATATGATAATGATATATAAAATAATAGAAAATTAGAATAAAAATAATAATATTGAAAAGGATGATTTTGCACAAAATTTCTAAATAACAGGGAAATTATGCAATATACCAAAGGATAAAGGACTACTGTTGTAAATAAATAAAGTTTCCTTGTTTCATTTTCTATTTCCTTTTTATCAGTCTTCTGCCTAAAAGAAACCGATCCCCACTCTCTAAAATTCTCTCTCTAAAAATTCCGGTGAGATGGTCGCCGTAAGTTCGTTTTCCGGCGAATATCCCGACGTTATAGTTACCTGAGATCGGATCGAAACTTACTTCACTCCAGCAATGGAATAATCACCACACTGGTTTTTATCTCCGTCGACGCTAATTTGCGACTGGCAGAAATAAGCAGCTGGTTGTCCGGTGAGATCCGAATAGGTTTCCTTACCTGGTTTGGATCCGAATCGCTATCTGTTTTTCCTTACTGAATAATTCATTTCTTATTCAATTTGCCTCTTTTCTCAAGTTTAACAAGCTTTGTTATTTGTATCTTATATTTTCTGCTTCAAAATAAGGGAAAATTTCTGAATAATATGTGAAATTTGAATCTCAGTGGAAAAAACTCAAGTTTGAATATTTTGGGTGATATTTCGAACTATTTGATTATAGTTGCTAGAGTTTTGACGTACTCATAAAGTTGTAGTAGTTAATAAGCGAGCTGGAGTTCATAGCTTTTTGGTGAGAGAGAAATTGATATTTTGATAAAAAAAATTGGGAATTTTGTGTTTTCATAAATAAATTTTGTGGCTTTTTTCAAGTGTGTGATTGACTGGAAACTGTGGGTTGTGTATGATAGCATGGCTTCTGAAACTAAGAAGTTGAAGAATGGGTATTTATTTGGGAAGGAGGAAGAGGAGAAGGGGAAGAGAATGAGGTTAGAAGAACAAGAAGATGATGATGGTCATTGCAAATTTAGATCAAGTGAATCACTTCTTCCAGGCCTACATGATGATGTTGCTTTAACATGTCTTGCTCGGGCATCTAGATCAGATTATGCATCGTTGTCATGCCTGAATGCTAGGTTTAATTCATTAGTCAAGAGTGGTTATTTATATGAATTAAGGAGGCGGATAAGTGTTGTTGAACACTGGGTTTATATGGTTTGTGATCCTCGGGGATGGGAGGCTTTTGATCCTTTCAGAAAAAAATGGTTGAGATTGCCGAAAATTCCTTGTGATGATTGCTTTAATTATGCAGATAAGGAGTCATTAGCGGTTGGTAGTGAATTACTGGTTTTTGGCCGTGAGTTGTTTGATTTTGCTATATGGAAATACAGTTTGATTCAAAACAACTGGGAAAAATGTGAAGGGATGAATCATCGTCGTTGTCTGTTTGGATCGGGTAGTCTTGGTTCAATCTCTATTGTTGCAGGGGGTAGTGACAAGAATGGAAATGTACTAAAATCTGCCGAGCTTTATGATTCTTTGACTGGTACATGGGAAATACTGCCCAACATGCATTCTCCCCGCAGATTATGCTCTGGCTTTTTCATGGATGGAAAATTTTATGTGATAGGTGGGATGACAAATCCTACCGATTCTTTGACTTGTGGGGAAGAGTTTGATCTACAAACAAGGAAGTGGAGGAAAATTGAGGGCATGTATCCAAACGTCAATAGAGCTGCTCAGGCACCTCCTCTTGTTGCAGTTGTTAATAACCAACTATATGCAGTTGAATATCTAACCAACATGGTTAAGAAGTATGACAAGAAAAACAACTCATGGGAGGTATTGGGAAGACTTCCCGTGAGGGCTGATTCTTCGAATGGTTGGGGTCTTGCTTTCAAAGCATGTGGTGAAGAACTTCTTGTGGTAGGTGGCAACAGGGGTCCAGAAGGTGAAGCTATTATATTGAGTTCTTGGGCACCAAAATCAGGGTGTAAAGACGGCACCTTGGATTGGAAGGTCATCGGCCTAAAAGAGCATTCTGGTGTCTTTGTATACAATTGTGCCGTGATGGGTTGTTGAGCTTGAGACTCATCCAACCAAATGGAGAAAGAAGTCATTCGTTTCAACTGTTGTTTCTAGCGTAATTCCAACACATTGTTTGATTTATTAGCATTTCTTTTTATTTAACATCTCTCAGGTGTTTGAGATAAGCAATTGTTCTTAGCTAAAATGTCCTCTTAACTGGATGGTTATTTTCACTCACTCATTCTGCAGACTGTTTGCTTCCAGATTTCGGTTTTCACCTTGTTCATTGAGTTAATATGGTTGATTCACTGATCTACATGATACCAAATAATGGATATTTTTCTTCTTATGGGTCTGAATTTCCTTTCCTGAGGCTTCTTCATTAAATTATCTGTTCGCGTTGTTTTTCTTTCTATTCAACAAAGCCATAATTCATATTGTCGTTTACAGTTTTCCATGGTAATCTGTTCTCAGGGTTGTCTTATTTTGGTCTGGCTTTACTCTAGAGTCAATAGGAAACTTGTTCTGCGCGATGGAGGAGCTATCGTTAGCTCAGTTGTCTTGGTTTAATCTTTCTTTCGACTGTAAATGCGTAAAACAGACTCATTTGATGTAGGGATTTGGTAATGAGCTTCATGTTTAAGTTGAATCTGTTCTTTCTCTTCTAAGGGTGTATTGTAATGGTTTTGAAGGGGTTCAGTTGTATCCCCCTTTATTGGAAATTATACTATTGCAAATAGGATAAAAAAATGTCATTTTTTGGGGGGTGTATAAATTTTAGTATGATGATGATATAAGTCTAATAGGTGACTTGTTACAGAGTTACGCGATATCTCTCGTGAGAGGTAAGCAGATATCCTATGAAATTAGTCGAGGTCTCTCTTGAGAGGTAAGCAGATATCCTATGAAATTAGTCGAGGTCTCTCGTGAGAGGTAAGCAGATATCCTATGAAATTAGTCGAGGTCTCTCGTGAGAGGTAAGCAGATATCCTATGAAATTAGTCGAGGTCTCTCTTGAGAGGTAAGTAGATATCCTATGAAATTAGTCGAGGTCTCTCGTGAGAGGTAAGCAGATATCCTATGAAATTAGTCGAGGTCTCTCGTGAGAGGTAAGCAGATATCCTATGAAATTAGTCGAGGTCTCTCGTGAGAGGTAAGTAGATATCCTATGAAATTAGTCGAGGTCTCTCGTGAGAGGTAAGCAGATATCCTATGAAATTAGTCGAGGTGCATAAGATCTCTAAGTTCCAAGACTTGCATAGACACAGAAAGAAGAGCTGTACAGTGTTGATATTTGTTAAATTCAGTAAAGTCTGAATTATGCATTTGTCCTCCACTCAAAAACATATTTTGGAATTTTATTTCCTTAAATCAACAGTAAAAGTACCATTTATTTTTATTAATTATTATATATAGTGTTAATTTGATTTTTTCTGACACAAATTGATGTGTAATGGATCTTTCTCTAATTATTTAACATAAACAAAAGTACAGCTCAGTATGCATCTTTTCTTCAAACACAAAACATAACCAAAAGAATATTCTTGGAAAGAAACTCTTCAAACAACTTAACCATATCACGGAAGTCACTCTCACCTTACTCTGAATATTTTCGATCATTCATTTCATCGTTTTCATTTCTTCTACTTTTATCATTTAGACGTACGAATTCTTGATTAGCCAAAGCTTTGTCACATACAACATAAACACCTCATCAAAATTGGACTAATTTGGCATTGTAAATAATGCTACTAAACTATAAATTGAATTACTTGTATGGTGGATAGTGATAAAACTCATGAATGAAATGGTGGACCAAATAGGCAAAAGAGCCTTCTTCTTCTTTTTTAATAATCAGACAAAAGTGTTTATGGGGTCGGACATAAATTCATTATGCAATTATACGATACTTGTGTTGATGAGAGGTAATAAATACTGTTACAATAATCAATGTATGTGCAAATTGATATCGACATCATTGTTTAAAATAGATTTATATTTATAGCAAGATGTAAATCTCGATTATCTTTTTTCCAAATTTAACTGATCTTTAAATCATTTGTTGTATACATCGACACCCCCTTAGATACACAACTAATTTCATTTATGACATACTTCGTATTTGTGTGTTAATAGAAACATTTTATCGTTTATTCAACTGCTTTATCAGAACAAGCACTTTAACCTAAATAAACTTTACTAATAAATTATAAATTTAGGAGATTATCGATGTGTTTCATCCTAATCACTCTTTATATATATGTAATTAAATATTCAAAAATCCAAGAAAAAAAAACTGGAATATTTGTTGCAGGATTTGTTTATTTTTGTGATGGGAGTATTTATATCTATGCACATGTATACAGTAAGTGAAAAAGGAAATATTATTATTTTTTAATTAAAATAAAAAAGAATCTGACTTTAATTTATGTGAAAGGTATGGTATTTGCAGAATTTGTGGGACTCATGTGATTGTACTAAAATTATTTATTTTTCTAGAAAAAGCAAATGCCATATTTGGACAAAACTTTATTCATTTTTGTCCATTTTGATATGTCATTTTTAGCCCATATTAGGGAAATAAAAGAAAAAACAAATCCCCCCTGCTTTTTTGGGATTGTGGGGGAAAAAAATAATATTTTTTATTAACTTTAATTTAATTTAATAGGTATAATATTTAAAATTACTATTAGTTTAATGTTAGCAGACTCAGCACTATGTTTTTTTTTTTTTTTTTTTTTTTACTTTCTAGGTTATGCAAATAAGTGCTAATTTTTAAATTAAGTGCACTAACTTTTGTACATGTAAATGCTTTTAGATACTTATTTTTCTCATATATACTTAATCGAGGGTCAAGAACAAAATTCTATTTTTATAAGGTGCAGTAAGGATACGGACACAAAACACACGATTTTCTTCATAGTTCACTTGTAAAATTATAATTGGATATTGTTATTATTGTATTTTTTGTACAACTGGTAGATTATATAACGAAATAAAAATTTTTATTTGTGCTAGTCGAAAGAGTCAATTTATGCATAACTTAACTATTTCACGAGTACCTGCTACCTCCCGATAGTACTTTGAGATGCCCCAATGGAAGTTAAAAGGCAAACTCTTGGCTCTACTTTGGAGTGGATTGGGCCATATAGCTTTTGGGCCAAATATATAAAGGCTTTATTTGGGTTAGTTTTCTTGGCCCAAAAAGTTAAGTGGGAGCTTTGGATTGGATCATAGTGTAGTTCCTCCCTGTCTTCAAAGCAATAAAGTTTGTTTTTTTCGAATTTTTTTTTTACATAAATATACAACTTAAGATATCATAATCTCTAAAAAAAAATTACGAAAATTCCCTCTCGAATACATCCTTATCCCCTTTCAGATACATTTCTCACCTCTCGGATATCCCTAACCTCTCTTGGATACATCTATCTCCTGATACAACCCTCCTATTAAGTAATATACCATTTTCAATATATCTGACAACCAATGTATGTATTTGAAAGCAATGAAACATTTGAAATTTTTCTAATTGGAAAAACTTTCGGGATAAAATGTAGTTAGCACCTAAATGTATGGGATTTCTGTAAGTTTTCCTCTCTCTTATGATTTTTTTACTTTCTTTTTTTTAATAATATTGATCGCGATTAGAGTATCAAATTGAGACGTAATTGATTGATCAATGAATTACATTAGCCAAAAAGGATTTAATAGTTTCAATTTGTTGCTAAAGATTTGTTTTTTTTTTGTTCTCTTTTCCTCCACTATTATTGTTGAAATTGATATATTTGTGCTAAAGTCTATTGGAAATTAGTGATTTCTCTTGTTTGTTCCAATATTATCTAATTTGCTTTATCCAATTTATTTACTTCAATTACTTGATGGAATAGAATAACAAAAAGAAACGAAAGAGCAGTCTAATGCATTAAACTTCTGTTATACACACCGTTCATAAAGGCTTGAAAGATATACGAAAGAATCACCTAGTAATTTTGCGTATGGTGAAATTTAACGTAATTATCCACTTGTGTCACACCCTTAGACGATGGATTGAGATGTTAATTTCTTTTAACGTACATGATGTCTACGACAACTTATACACACCTCGACTAATTTCTTTTTAACCCTTTAGATGATGGGATTGAGATGTTAATAATCACAATAAAGCATAGTTTTTAAAACACAACACATATTTCTTCCATAAACTTAAAAGAGAAAGCAACTCACATACACACATGGACACATACACAAGACATCAAGTGCAGTTCCAGAAGGGAGAAAGTAAGATTACAGTATCAACTTTCAACCTACAACCTCCCCTCAATTTATTCCCAACAGACACTAAAGCAAAAGTTGAACACAAGACAACATAAAATGCACTTAAAACTCTTGACAAAACTCTAGTCTCCCCACCATTGATGAGCAAACACACCACTTCTCCTTAGAGTTTTGAAAAGGCTCATGCAGTCTCCACAAAGAGCATTTCTGCAATCTGCAGCCGAGCAGCGAAGGAACAGCTCATCGACGTGGCATATTGATCCACTTTGGAATAGTTCTGCTAGAATGTTTAGCTCTGCTGCTCTAGCATTCATCATGAGGACGACATAGTCTCCGTCTTTAACTGTTTCACTAAACCAATGAATGAAGTCGAATCCTTCATGATCTAGTGGTGCACCCAAATATTCGTCAGTGTCAAAAGATGTCAAAGAAGTCTCTCCGGCGACAGCAAGTCCTGGATGGTACACAAAGTTAATACCAGGATTCTTCACATATAAGGACAGTGTGGAGGTGTTATGATCAATGACGAAAACATTGAACAAGTGGTGAGGGATCGGATAATGAGGCTTGAATGTTCTTGCAAGAGTTGATTCTACGAATTCCCCTGCACCAACGTTGATATACACCAGTTTGTTCCTTGATGAGATGTTCATGAACTTGGGCAAGTATGAGATTTGTGTCTCAAACTGTCCAAGCTTCTTTTCCACGAGTGGCTCAAGGTGCTTCAAGTACGGCTTGTTGTTCACATTGGAAGGACAATTAGCAGGCAGCACAGAGTGCACGAGAGATTGAACAATCTCTGATCGTTTCTTGAACATCACTAGAGTATACGTGCCAACCCCACATACGTGCACAACATCAGAACTCTTCAAGAACGACGAAACTGGGGTGGCAGACCTTATCAAGTTGCCTTTTACCAAGTTACCCGCGTAGAAACTACTAGAGCCCACGAGCATAACACCGGTGCCCCCTGGACGTAAGACACGCTCAATCTCAAGCACCATAAGAGCTGGAACAGTGACCTTATCTAGATCCCTCGAGAACACAAAATCGAAAGAATTGTTCTCATGATCGAGCTCGTACATAAATCTTCTCCATACAAGAGAGAAATACGGGTGTGCATCAACACCAACAGCACTCAAGAGTCCCAATTCTCGCAGCACCAAAGCTGCAAACGACGATTTCTTCCCAACACACAATGCATTAGCATTCAAATCCAAGAAATTCTTTTCCATTAGCTCCTTAAACACATCCTTGGTCAATTTTTCGTCGTCCCGCTTCATCAAAGAAGCTCCAAACAGCGAAATCCCCAATCCAGAAACAGGTTTAAAGAACCCAGTCACATTCATATCCTCATTAGACCCAAAGTTCAAAGGGCATACACCAAAATTCAACATTATAGGTTCAGATTTCTGAATCATATGTGTCATTTGAACAAATGACACAACAATCATAACAGTAACAAACAAGAACCCTTTCACAATCAAACGTTTCACTAACGACCCATGAATAAATTGCCATTTCAAAACCTTCATATCCATTTTTTTCTTTAAGATTTCTTAAACTTTCAAGATCTATAACAGCAAGTGAAGTTTTCACAGAAGCTAAAAACAGTAGATTTAAGCCTAAAAACAACAAATTCAAACAGATTAACGAGTACAAAACCTGGATGAAGTGTGATTTCCACCCACCATTAATACCATTGTCATTTGAGATCTAAGCCACACCCTTTTCGGAACCCTTTTCCCCATTTCTTCAAACGGATTCATACCCATCTCAAAACCCCAATTCATCACCCATAATTGAGCTCGACCCACCTCATATTTTCACGTAAAAATCAAAATCTACATACTAAATTAGTCAAAAACTGAAAAGGGTATCAAGATTTGTGAAAAAAGATTGAAACTTTGGGATCTGTGAATGAAAAAGAGTGAGTATGAAGATGCTATAAAGAAGCTGCTGAACTGTACGAAAATTAAGCTCTTTGTCGGTTATCCACTGCGTGTCAAACGGTGAGAGGATTGTGAAGTTGTTGCAGGGGAAGTAGGGTCCTACTTAAGGTTTAGGTTTTATATGGGGTTTGTGTCACCTTAGTAACTCGTTTATAGTGAGGTATAACGTATGATAATTTCGTGATAAATTATAAGATTAAATTTATTTCACGTTTTATTAGAGGTATTAGATAGTTTTAAGAATATTTATCCTGTCGTATTGATGAATATCATGTGAACCTATAAATTATAGCGTCTAACGTGTTCAATTCTAGTTAGATATTGAAAATTATTGAATTCTATATGACGTGTTCAATAAAATTTTAGAGGTTGCTCGACTTTAAATTTTAGTTTATATATATATAAAGGACACCAACAGTTTTGCTTTGTTGTCAGGGACTTAGAAATTAACTGTTCTTTTAGGTTATACTTTTATTTTTTATTTATTTATTTTTGTTTTTTTAGTTAATTTTGTAATTAATTATTAGTTTTTTTAAGAGAATTTAATATTCTTCATATAGACATAAATTAAATTTAGGTTGAGTAGCATTAAGAATTCTGATTGAAGCTGAACACATCTACTAGAGTCCCCATTCAAATAAAACACGTCAATGTAGAGTCCCACAAAATTTTAATGTTTACAATTATACTAACAAAAAAGAAGTGTGAAACATATCATTTTGGGACAAGACCTATTATTCCTACGTTATTTAATAGTGTATTTTAAATATATTATATATATATATATATATATATATATAAATATTTTATTGGACATATTACTATTTATAATGTCCAGTTATCCACGTGAACTCTATATATTTAAAGTACATTATTAAATAATATAGAAAAGTTACAAATTTTGTCCTGAATTTAAAATTATTACAACAATAACAATTGATTCAAAATATATTTCAAATCATTTTCACAAAATTAATTGAAGAACTTATTTTAAATTTTGATCTTTGATTTATATAATTAAAATTATTTTCTCAATAAATTACGAATATATTATATCATATCTTATCTAATCATTTTATTACGAAGACTATATGAAACAATAATTGAAGGGATGAGAGCATGTGACAATGGAAGAGTTTGGACCGTTTATTTATTTAATTAAATTATGGTACATAAACAGTATGTCTACCACGTGGTGCATTTAATTTATATCATTTTTACTAGCATTCATCCCACTTGCAAGATACAATATTTCTTATTTAATTATAATTTTTATAGAAAATTATTTCAAAAATAAATATAAAAATACAATTATTCTTGAATGGTTGCATTATGAAAAATAAATATACAAATGAATAAATAAGAACCGTACAAACGACATAACAAATGAAAACAATTTTTTCTATAATAACATAAACAATAAAATCTCACTATTTATATAGAAAAATTATTTTGCTCATATATATCAAATTTAAATTTATAGATAATCTCCTCTAAAGTTTGCACTAAGTTTCGTATAAAATGTTGTTGTGTCATTTTACAGATATATCAAAGTGAGTGTGATATATTTAACAATAAAGTGCGAAAAACTTTATTTAACTTTTTTGTTTTATTTTTCTCTTTTTCTTTTCTATTTTTCAAGTTATTACCTCCCACCATTTTTTTGAATATTAAAGTCATTTGATGGACGTAGAATTTTTTGTTCAAATTCGTTTTCAAGACATATTTCTTATTTTTCTTTATTGTATTGTTATTCTAAATCTACAATCACCTCCTTCTACCTTTTATCTGAGAATGAATATCAACACCCACATTTCATATTTATTTTCTTCCGCCACCCTCTTTTTACCCCACAAGACAACACTAGAAAGAAAAAAAAGATTCGAAACAATTTTAAAAAGTTGATTAAAAAAATTAAAAAATTATTGGGTTGTAGTAGAAAAGACAACTACCTTCGGGGGAGGGGGTTGAATTGATTTTTTTAGAATAATATTTTTATTTTCTTTATTACATAGATTTTAAAGTAATTTGTAACTTTATATTATATATGTAATCATTTAACTGTTGTTTGTCATATCATCAATAAGTTTATTACACTCGCTTTAGTTTTTTGCTTATTTAAAAAAGTGTTAAATTGACATAACGAAATTCTACATAAAATATCTAAAATGAATATTACCCAATTGAAATGTCTAAGTAAAATTTAATATCAACTTTAAAAGGCTACAGACGAATTTAATCAAAATTATAATAATGAAAAAAAAAGTACGAAAAGAAGAGTGATTTGTCGAAGAAACCTCCATTCAATGTGTAAAAATTAGTTGAGGAGTTATTGGATGCTAATCAAATATCATAAAATTGGTACGAATAATTAATAGAAAATAGATGTAAATTTTAAGAGCACCTATTTGTAAGATTTATTGATATTCTTAAAAGATACTTGAGGTTTATAATAGAGAAAATTACACAGTAAAACAATATATATATATATATATATATATATATATATATATCGCTTTAATTTGAAATAATTATCATTCGCAACATATATATAAGTAATAATGAATAATATAAATAAAACTAGTAACAATTAATGTCACAAAACACACATGGTAACACATAAACAATACACAAAGCACCAAATGAATACAAATATAATTTGTTATGAATTTCAATAATGACACAATTGAATTTATTGATACGATTAGCTGATTTAAATATATTTGGATATAAATTGTTTTCGTTAATATACCCGATATAATTGATTTGCACCAAGGAATTAAATACAAATAGTTTGTGGTGAAATTTTAGTTATTAATACAAATCAAGTGTATTTATTAAACAATTTTCGATTAGATATATACATCCTATCCTTTCTTCCTTCTAGTAGCTAGCTTTTGATACAAATCAATTATATTTATGATACAATTATCGATCATGTATACAAATTAATTGTATATCTGGTATTCTGATTTACCTTTCTCACCTTCTCATAATCTCTCTTACATCTCTATTTTTTTATTAAAATGTGCATCAAATTTAGCCTTGTCAAAATTATAAATTTAATACAAGACACAATACATAAATACTATAATTTTTAATTTTATTTTAATTGATAATTAAGATCTTTAATTTTATTCGTGTATAAATAGATGATACTCTAATTATACGAATTTGAACAAATAAACCCAAAATCCTATAGTATTTAAGTGTTTATTTCTTCATGTTAGTAAATAATTTAAACATTTACTTTTACAATAACAAAATTAAAATAGGGCAACTTTCACATACAGCAAATAAAAAATTCATATTTGTATGCTATAACAAAGTTTGCATAATTGCATACCAAACATAGAAATTGTATAATTCGTTATACATATACAATTGAAACAAATTGTATAAAACGAAGTGTATAAAACAAGAAAGAGAAAGACATTTGGGCAGAAAACTGTATAAAAACGAAATGTATAAAACAAATTGTATTATTATAAGTGTATAGAACGATTATATACAATTTGAATTTGTATAAAATGAGAAAGAGAGAAAGACAAAAGAGAGACTTGACAAGAATATACAATTGAATCGAATTGTATAAAACGAGAAAGAGAGAAATTAGATACAATTTGAAAATTGTATAAAACGAGAAAGAGAGAAAGGCAAAAGAAACTAGGCGGGGAGTATTTTTATTGTATAATTATAAGTGTATTAGACGAAAATATATGTACTTGCATGTGTATATACATTTTTCTCACGCTTTATACAAACAGAAACACATTTTATACATTTTGCTTCTGTTTGTATAAGTGAGAAAGGCGAGGGTGGCGAGCGAGATTTGGGAGAGTGGCGAGCGAGATCTGGAAGAGGGAAGAGAGAGGAGCAAAATATATGTATTTATACACTTTTCTATGCTTTATACAATTAGAAACAATTTTTATACACTTGTGTTTGTATAAAAAGTGAGGAAGCGAGCGAGAGATTGGACGAGAGTGGCGAGCGAGATATTTGGGAGAGAGACGCCTAACAATTTTTTGCAAATGTTTGCTATTGAGCATAATTAAATCAAACCCTAGCTAATTCATTTATTTTAGGTTATTAATTTGCTATTATACACAATTTTCCATTATTTCTTCATGTTAAGAAATAATTTAAACATTTACTTTTACTATAACAAAATTAAAATATTAATAAGTTAAATTTCGTATTTATATTTTTAAAATAAGTTCATTAGGTTTATTACATTATAATTTTATTATTATAGCAAATATAAGATGAAAAAAAGAAAAATAACTGAACAGTAGTGGGGAGTTAATTGTCACCGCCGTCAAAACAGCAGCAGCAGAAAAATTCGAAAAACCCTTCTTTCCCAATGTCGACGGAAACTGTAAACCCCGAATTGAACGGCGAGGAGTCATCGGAGAAGCTCCATTCGCCGGTAATCATGAAATCGGAATTGAATGGAGATGACTCATCGGAGCACCTTCAGTTGCCGGAAACTCTGAAAACTGAATTGAATGGCGAGGATTCATCGGAGCAGCTCCATTCGTCGGTAATCGTGAAATCGGAATTGAACGGTGATGAATCATCGGAGCAGGTTAAGTTGACGGAAGCTCTTGCGGAACCGACGGAGAAACGAAAGCGAGAAGGATCAGAAACAGTAACAGAAACAGAGCAAAAACAACAAAATCCATTATGGAAGACGACACTTTGTTCTTACTTTCGAAGAAATGATGGTTCATGTAGCCATGGTGAATCCTGCCGTTACGCTCATGGTGAATCAGAGCTCAGGGTCCGACCCGATAATACATGGGACCCGACTTCTGACCGGGCGAAGAAGATGGCTAAGACTACTGCTGACGACGACGGGGAGAAGGCAGAGGATAAAGAAGAGAAGTGCAATGACGTTATGATGACTGAGGCGTTAGACGATGACGAATGTTCTTCGGTTTCTGGGTTGTCAAAATGCTTGGTGAACCTTCCCATGAAGTGGAGTTCAGATAATTTAAGGTGTTTCCTCAAAGAACATGTAAGTTGTTTGCTCAAAGATGAATTTTTTTAGATATTAAACATGTACGTCCAATTCCTTTGGTGTTTATTTTCTGATCACTTTTATTATAAGGATATGGAAGTCGAGGACTAAGATAGAAGGTTATCAGATAGTTGAGCTTTGATTAGTTTTCTTATGAGTATTGTTATTATTACTTCCATACTAGCATATTCTTCGACTTTAGTATTGGGTGTTGTTTCCTTTGCTTCAAAAATCATATTTTTTTTGTTGTCGTTGCTTCTGTTCTCTTCTACATTGTAGTTAGTATGACTTCTTTACTACAGTATTTATTTTACATACTTGATTTTTGATATGCCTTACTTGAGCTGAGTGTCTATAAGAGTTACTGCTCTACCTTCACAAGGTAGGTAGTGGTAAGGCTGTGTACACACCACCCTCTCCGGACTCCACTTGTGGATTAACATGGGGTATGTTGTTGTTTTGTCATGGTGTATTTTGTGTTTTCTCTTTCAGATACTGGCAATTCCCAGTTTTGAGTAGTGGAAAACCAATAGCTGTTGTTATTAAGCTACAGTAAAAAAAATTGGGTTGAAGTTTTAGTTCTCACTAATTACGATTTGGAAGCGAACTTCCCATATGTGAACTTTGTTAACTCTTGTTTGTTTTTGTCAATTAGACACTAATGGATGCCTATGCATTTATTTTGTGGTGAATAAGATTATGGGAATTCATCAGCCAGAAGATTAGTTGTTGGAAACTATGAATAGTCTGAAAGCACTACGCCAAAAGTGTAACATTAACAATTTGGTCTCTTTCTGATGAAAGGATCATTTTTAATTTTCTGCAAAGTGCAAACCTTTATCCTCTGGAGTTACTCTGGTCGAATGAACTTCCAACGGTTCCATTTTTCTTTCCGATCTAGAAGAATATAGAAAACATTTTAAACATTCCATGGCATAATTTATTACAAAATCCTGTGAACTCCTAGTATATTTGGGTTGTACTGAAAATTAAGTGAAAAGATCTACAGGGAGGTGTAAACAGTCAGTATCTTGGAAAGGTTGTAAATTGGAGGGCGGTGGATCTTTAGGTGCTTTTCCCTTGGTTTTCAGTTAAAGGTTGATGATGAAACAATTATCTGGTTTCTTTTTTTTAAATAAAAAATAACCTTGGTGTTTGGGCTAGCTTGTGTGCACCTCCGCTAATTTCATGGGGTAGCTGATTCCCACCAGTATATGTACCAGGTAATTTTGTTCACCAAGGTTTAGACAGTAGGAAGAAACACCTAGTGTTTTTGTCTTCCCTAGGATTTTAACTCGAGACCTCATGGTTCTCAATCCACCTTATTAACACTAGACCGCACCCTTTTATGCTTGAATTCGTTGTTTGTTTAAATAAGGGTTTAATTTTGTAGACTATTTGCGGCAACACTGTTAGTATCTGTAGAAGTACGGATGTTTGCTCTATGGCTGGACAAGTCTGCTCTCCTGGAAATCAGGATTCTGCTTCCCAGAGAACATAATCCTTACTCATATCTTTTGGTGTATTGTTATAGTGTTCTTCATCGGTTCTTTTTATGACGCAAATGAGATGTTTGTTGGAGTTGACTCCTTAAATCTCAGGGTGTTACTTTTAAATCAGCAAAAAAGAAGAAAGGCATGGCTGTAGGATTTGCTACTTTTGAAAATGCAGAACAAGTGAAAACTGCTGTGAAGGTACTTCTTTGTTGTCTTAATTTTGATTAGAGTGATATGCAGTTATTCTATTATCAGAAACTTTATTTGTCAACTTAAACTATGCAGGAGTTAGATGGAAAGCCTGCTGGCAACAAGATTTTAAAGGTTGGAGATATTATTCCGCGGGCATTTGAGAGAAAAGGTAATTCAGCAATGTCCTCATTTCGCACCAATCAACAAGGTGAAAAGCTAACCGAAGCTGGAGACGGTTTGGATTTGACTAAAATATCAGAGGAAACTGAGGCTGAGGACCCAGTGACCAGTGATTCAGTTCTGAAGGGTAGGTGTGTTCGGGATGTGGTGACTCCTCTTGCTAAAATGCCATATGCTGATCAACTGGAGCAGAAGAAGAGCTCTTTGACGCGAACTCTCAAAACACTTGTTAGCATATCTTATCTCCTTATTCCATATTGTTAAAATGTCACTTGCCACTTTCCCAGGGATAGCAAAAATAGACTTTTGACCCTTTTTTCATCTTCTATATGCATAGACTCGAAATGCACGTAAAGCTTGCCCAAATGGTGTTCCACTTCCAGAATGGATTCTCAAAGCTAGGGAAATAGGTATGCTATTTTTGAATTGCATCGGCTGCAAGTTGGCTCTATGACTATATCTTTGTAATTAATAGACAAATAATTTGGTCCTGTTCACTGTGTTTAAGGTGAACTAGGTATTTTGCTTATGTTAATAATACTATACTAGTTTCTTAGCACGCCCTCGTGTGTGTACCCCCCATATCAATGAGTATATAATGGTAGATGATCACATATATTATTAAGTGATGTGTTTTGACTTATAAAGTGAAGTTAAAGGATAAAGTGTCTTATTGTGATTTATGACTTTTCCTCTAATTATCAAACTTATATGGCTATCTTCTTTCGTTGGGATTGTTAAAATGACATACTAAACATAAATAAATTGAATGAGAAAGTTGGAATAGTAGCCTATTTGATCTCCTCTTAAGTTAGATTATTTGCACTTGATTTGTAATTGGTAAGAGGTGTGCATAATGATGGTAGGTGATGAGTACAGATATAAATATAAATTGGTATAGACATCGTGTTGTTAATCATATGCTATTCTATTCAAGTAAGATACATCTTATATCTGCAAAAACTAGAACTTTTAGTAATACTTTTTATTTCTATGCTATTATAGTTTGCATATTTTGTGTAGGTATTAAAAAGGAGCAGAGAATGGTAGTGTTGAATTATATTATATATTTTTATATATATATATATATATCTCATCTGCCCCATTCAATCCTCCTATAAAACGGAACTTATTTAATTCAGTGACACCTATCAAAATTTCAACAAATTGTTATCCAGATTGTTTAACAAATACATTTAAATAGTTATTTTAAACCTAGAATTTCAAACTTCTTCCACATGGCAAATTTATCTCTTGTAAAGCTCTTTAGGATTTTAAAGTCATATGAAGATTTCAAAGAATTCATCATTCATGTATATATCTATGATTTTTACATCTGTAAACTTAGGTTCTTATTCCATACACATATCTTATTCCATACACATATCTCTGTTAATAGATGGTTGCAGCATTCAAATTTTATGATTAAATGCATCGTTTGTGTATATGAATCGTGAATGTATGGTATGAACAACATTTACAATATGCAAAGAAAAAATGAAAAATCTAAGTTTTGAATTATGTATTAAAAACTATCTATTACAAAATTTGAATTCCAATAATTTGTTAGATGCCATTCACTTAAATTAGCTTTTTCTTTCTTTCTTTCTTTCAACTCACTGAGTATGTTGTTGTTTCTTTCTTTCAACCTATTCAATGCCTACATAAAATATGCGATTAAGTTATAATAACAGAAGATTAAACATGTTATTTCAATAAATTACTAATGTTTTATGTAAATATACAATATATCTTATTTGAATAGAGTATATGATATTATCACACGAAAGCTATATCTATATCTCCCCCCAACCAAACTATCATTTTACACTTCAAGTTCAAATATCTTAACAATCGCACATCAAGTTCGAATTAGATTAGAGGAGATCAATAGACTTTTAGTTTAAGCTTATCATTTAATTTCTTTATAGTATATATGCTAAGTAATTCCAAAAGAATGAAGATATCTTATAGCTTTGGTGGTTGGAGGCAAAGTCAGACATCACAATCAGGCACTTTCTCCTACCTATGTTTATAACTCAAATACACCGCTTAACTGGAAGTTATAAAATTGTATACTCATTGACATGTGTTACATGCGAGTGCCTGAATACCAGTAGCATTTGACAAAGAAAAAATGATATAACCTTTAGCTCAACCATTTGTTTGAGCAGGTGGTCTTCCATGCGAACTAGAGGGAATAATTGAATCGCCACTTATCACTGGATATCGAAACAAGTGTGAGTTTTCTGCAGGATTCTCTGTACTAGGAAAGCCAACTGTGGGATTTCAGCTTGGAAATTTCAGGTGGATAAAGGCAACTAAGTTTTCTAAGATCTAGTTTTATTTTTTCTTTTTGTAGTTCATTAAACAGAAATTATCCTTGTACCAGGGAGGGTGTGACAGCTGTTGAGGAACCCGTGGACTGCTCAAATGTTTCTAGAATTGCCTGTAAATATGCTGCTATCTTTCAAGAATTCTTACAACAGTCAACCCTACCTATTTGGAACAGATTGAATAATACTGGATTCTGGCGTCAACTTACTGTATGTCCAACTGCTTCTATGACCAAATAGTTTGTTCAGCCTCTACTATCATGCAGAGATGATTCAATGTGCATTGTTAGTGTGGCTGGACAGATTAAGTATTTTTCTTTCTTTTATTGGGGGTGTTGTTGTGATGCTCAGCCAACTGACTGGTTCTTTCGGTATATCTACTTCCAGGTTCGAGAAGGTCGCATGCCTGGCAAAAATGTAGAGGTGGAAAATCCCAGTGCAAACATTTCAGAGGTTATGCTGATTGTTCAGGTTTTTTTCTAGTTAACTTAGTCCTCGCTTTGTTCCTACATATATACCATTTTCAGGAGGAGAGTCATGGACCAACGATGAAGTTGTTTCCATGTGACCTATTGGTCAGGGGTTTGATCCGTGGAATGGACCATACATGTTTGTGTCAGGGTAGACTACCTACATCACCCGTTGAGATGCGGTCCTTCCCTGGACCCTTTGTGAATGCAGAGATGCTTCACGCACTGGGTTGTCCTTTTTAATGTCTACCATTTTCAGCAAAATGAGCAGCTAGCTGTATGATCACACTTGTATTAGTGATACTCTCTGATTCAGTGATGAAGCAGTTGCTTTTACTTTTTGCTTAGGACTTGCTCACTGCTGCTCTTTTTTTT
Source organism: Solanum peruvianum (assembly GCA_027705065.1). NCBI lineage: Eukaryota > Viridiplantae > Streptophyta > Magnoliopsida > Solanales > Solanaceae > Solanum > Solanum peruvianum. Next base: position 56,940,301 of record JAKWJD010001765.1, read on the forward strand.
TTTTTCATTTTTCTTACTCCTTGATTGCCTAGGTTTCCACTCTGACTTTTGACGATGCATTAGTCAATGATGAACTTCAAGGTTTGGCCAAAGCATTTGCTATGGGAGCTTCTAGTGCATCACCAACATTACCTCTTACTGCCGTGGTAGTTCAGGTGGTTGTCATACAAATTTTCTCTCTTTATTATTGTACCCTCCTATTTCCAATTTTCTCAATTTATGATGACAGCGGGGTGAAGCTTTGGTTAATTCTAAAAATCTGGTACTTGTTTCTCACTAATACATATAAGCAAAACAGCTTGCTCAAAAGTGGAAATAAGCCATGGATCTTGGGAGTTATAAAAACTATCTTTATCCTTGTCTTAAATCTTTTATTTATACCTGTTTCCTTTCTCCATACAATATTCTTGTTTTTGACCTTTTCAAGATGCTAGCTTTTTCATACTAGTGAGTTATGTACATGTTCTTCCAGTGGAGCCTTTAACCAACCTTGATGCTGTTACTTTTTAATGCAGGATCACACTGGTATATCAAATGTAGCACCAGCAGATGCTCCTCTGCGTGTACTTCCATTTCCCAGAGAGGAAAGCTATTCTGAACTGCATGCAGATAATGCAGTTGCTGAAGCAAAAATTCACGATTTTATTAATGGACTTAAGTTTTGTATTTCGCCGACGGCCTTCTTTCAGGTGAGATCATTGCTTATTTTTTCTGTCCTAAGCTGATCCTATTCTTATCTCCCCCCGTCTCTCCTTCTCTTGCAGAAGTTGCGAGTCTTTTAAGTTCTTCATTTGGCACAGGTGAACACCCTTGCTGCAGAGAAGTTATACTCTCTTGCAGGGGACTGGGCCAGCTTGGGTCCTGATACCTTACTTTTTGACATTTGCTGTGGAACTGGAACAATTGGTCTTACTCTGGCAAATCGAGTTGGTATGGTAATGTTCACCACTCTAATTAAATCTTAAATTTTTGTTTTGAATTTGTTTTACGTCACACAAGGTAGGGGTAAGGTTTGCATACACTCCACTCTCCCCAGATCCCAATTTTACTTGTGAGATCAGCCTGGTTATGTTGTTGATGAAATTGTTTTGTGTCATGATGTCAACTTTGGCCCACATATTCACTATATGTACTTTTACCCTATTTTTTACAGTGTCTTTATCTGTACCGATCATCTCCTTTTTGCTGAAGTAACTATATAAAGTTGCCTATTACTGGTAAAAAACAAGTGTCCTACTTTGATTACCCCAGGAGTTTAAGAGCAATTCTATCATTCTATGTAAATTATTATGTTCAGTTAGGCAAATTAAGCATCAAATTTATGTGCTGTCCCCAATTGAATGTCGTAGTTTGACTTTATATATATATATTAAGATAAAACTCGATAGTGCAGATGTGTAATACAGGCTCATACATTTAATTTTTCATTCTGGAAAATGAAATAAGAGAAAGATTTGTTTCTAACACTGTAGGGGTCGTTTGGTAGAGTGTATAAGAATAATGCAAAATATGGTGTATTAGTAATGCTTGCATTAGTAGTACTTGCATTATTAATACTTGCATTAGTTATGCAAGCATTATTTCTTATACATTGTTTGGTTTGATGTATAAGAAAGAATAGATCTTGCATAATTTCTATTTGAAAATATATGTTTACAAAAATACCCTTCACACTTTTTTTATTTTTACACTTTCTTGCAAGTTGCAACAAAGTCATTTGTTAAAGCATCATCAACTCCTCCTCTTCTTCTTCTTTTCTCTTTCTTTTTTTTTTTTCAAAAATAATATTAAATAGTTTGTAATATTTGGGTCAAAATATTTTTGTGAAAAGTTGGAAAAGAATTTTTTTTAATCAAATTTATCGCCACAATAGTAATTTTTCTTATTAAATTATGTTGAAATTAGATTATTATTTTTTTACAAAAATTATATTTAAGAGGCTATAAAGTCTATTAAAACACCAACAAATTAAAAGACAGAGAAAAATAAATGAATTTAAAAACACACGACAACAACGAAAATTAAAAGAAAAGAAAATGTTAGGAAATGTTTCAAAAAGGCTTTGAGGGTAGTTTTGTTATTATTTAATCTAATGCAAGTTTTAAATATAATGCATTGCATAATATTTTTAGAAAAAAAATTATTTTTAAAAAATACCCTCCACAAATATGGTGGAAAGGATATTAAAAAAGTTTTTAAGGGCAATTGTGTCTTTTATAATGTTAATGCATGCATTAGAATCCATTGCATTACTAATGCATAGAAATAGATGGTATTAGTAATACACTCTTTAATACACAATAGAGTGTATTACTAATACAAGTATTAGTTATGCATAGATTAAAAAAGTGTACCAAACAAGGTACTACTAATACATCAAGCTAACACATGCATTATTTTCTCTAATACACTCTACCAAACGACTCCTAAAGGTTTCATCAAAGGAATTTTTTTTCTTTATATGAAGTTAGTATAGTTTTTGGATGTTCCAAAATGGAAAACTGGATATAAATCCAATTCGTAGGAGTAACAGTTTAAAACTAAAAAATGGAAGTTGGTTAAAAACAAATATATCAATCCAAATTCAAGAAATACAAGTTAGTAACAGTTAGCATTTGTTTGTATTTATTTGGGCACTCAGTAAAATTGGACGGATATATTTGTTTAATTGTTGCAGGGAGAAAAAAGATTCCAGTTTAAGTAAGTAGTCAAGCATTTGGCTAGTCAAGAAGGAAAATGGGTTAAGCTTTTGAAACACGGGAGAATTTTTTTAAGGGATCATAAGATAATAGAATATCGACAATGCTACCTCATTTTCTGTTACTGGCTTAGTATTTCAATTCTCATTTAAGAGTAGTGCGTCTTATTAAAAAGTAAAATCTATATGCACTTTGAGTATGTTTGGATGTCTTGAGATGATAAGAAGTTCTTCTAACCATCCATTTCTTCAGGTGGTTGGCATTGAAATGAATGCTTCTGCTGTTTCTGATGCTCAAAGAAATGCTGAAATCAATGGGATAAAGAACTGTAGATTTATTTGTGGAAAGGTCAGATTGGACTACCATCATTACTGGTTTTCTCACTATTTTTCCCTCTATTGTAATGTTGGCCTGTCCTCTGATCTTTGTCGTACTTGGTTTACATATCTAGTCACTACCAATGGATTTTGTTCACATTTTATTTTACTTGCTTTCGGTCATTGCCATGAAGCTATGCAGTGATGATTTACTTTTGGGAAAATACAGAACGACAGACCCCCTTAAACTAGTCTTTGGTTTTTAAAAAGACAAACTTTGTGGGGGTCCTCCTAGGACTAAGGGTTCAGAAATTTTTCTTCTCAATCATGTGAAGTAAATTAACCCAAGGTTAAGCAAGGTTAACCTGAGTTTGATATGGGTTTTACCATGACTCCTCTATAGTTCCTGTGGGATTTCACTGGGTTTGGTGTTGTTGTTGCCCTATAGTTGTTAGAACTTTGAGGAGTACTAATACCTCCTTTTTGGCCTATGTGGCCATTTTTGGTGTTCCACACAACCGTTGAAGCGCGTGAAAGTCTCCAAAATTAGTGTAATTTAGTGTTTCTTTCATAATTCTTTTGCACTTCTTTTTTTTAAAAAAAAATCACGGTGCCCGGGCCAGCTTGAGTGCATCTCGCCTGATTACTTGCCAGACCTACCTACTACAACAAATACCAAATAACTCTGTCCACCGAGGCTAAAACAAATGAAAAGAAATTTTCCTTTTTTCTCTTCTTCCATGAACCACTCCTCCACCTATCCTCCCTCCAGTCTTGCACCAGCAAAATCCCGAACATACACCCAACCAACTCCTGCTAGTACTAGTAGGAGGGATGTTTGATAGAAAAAACAAAGGGGAGTAACTGGGGGGGGGGGGGGCGGTAATAATGAAAAAGTTCTTTTGACCTGTGGCAGTATGTCCCAGATATCTGGCTGTTTCGTCTCAGGATGGTATGGGTTCACTTTGAGCAGGTCCAGGCAAAGTTTAAGTATCTTTTTAGAGATGACGTACTAGTTTTTCTTTTTTTTTTTGTTGGGGGGGGGGGGGTGGGCTGTACGCCTTATGTTCTCCCACTTATGTTTAGTAAACTAATAATTCATGCAGCTTTTAATCAGGTTGACTATGTCATGTGGTTACTAAATTTAAATACTGCTTTCAGCTTAGAGAATAATCAGAAATGGCTGTAGGTGGTGCATTTTGTGTTCCAAATTATACTTCTTGCTTCTATGTTGGGGCTTCAAGAATGTTGTCCTTAATGAGTAATTCCTACATTCCCTGTTTGAGCCAATCTGATTAGACCTGATGTTTGGAGAAATATAATGTTCCGATGTAGTCATTGTAATGTCGTGCTCAAGGCCAGAGAATTTTTACTGCTTTTGAGGAAATTGCAGAGGTTTGTTGTTTCAATAAAACGATATTATGATTTATGAGCCGCTTTTAGCTTCTTGCTGACCTAGCTATCTGGGAGATGATGTTACTAATCTAGCAGGAGATTCTAACAATCTAAAGTTTTCGTATAACTTCATTAAAGATATACAAGACTTTTCTAGTTTAGGAAAAAGATATATCGGGTATTTTAAGTTGAGGAACCAAGTGTAAAAGCCTGATGAATCTGCCTTCACATTCTGAAGTATATTTGAACTTGGGTTGGAAAGCTATCTTACTTTTGAAACAACCTGTAGGTAAAGACTAGTTAGCTTTGTTCGGGAGCTCTGGCTTAGATTTCTGTGGAAACAATGACCATGTTTATCTGTACTTTCCCTCTTTCTGTAGCATAGAATATCTTTTGTATCCGAATTTGTTCTGCACATTTTAATTCCAAAATTTGCATTATGAGGTTGCAGGCAGAGGATGTCATGGGATCTGTACTGAAAGAATATCTTGCTTCACCTGCGAAAGTAGATGGACTTCTAGATATAGAAGTAAAGAAAAACCAAGAAAATACTACTTCCACAGAGAAGACTGATTCTATAGTTAACGCATCGAAAACAGATGAGGAATCAGGTATTGGGTCTGAAAATGGTAAAAGCATGTGCATTGATCAAGATACTACACCTACTGAGAATATGTATTCTACGGATAGCGCCGCTGAACCGGAGGAAAAAACAGGCCTTGAGTGTACCAATGGTAAAAGCTTGTCAGAATCTTCAGCAGATGGCACTACAGAACCAGCAACCCAACTTAAGAATTGTTCGTCAGATAATTTGACCACTCCAGTGCAACATTTCAAGAATGTTGTTGCAATTGTAGATCCTCCACGTGCTGGACTTCATCCCACTGTAAGTGATTTCTCTGCTTTCGTCCTTGTTTGTTATCTGGTTTAGTACTTTGTATGCTGCTGCTCTCTAATGTCTGATTGCTCTGTTAGCCACATCGTAAGGCCTATGCAACTTGAGAAATCTTCCTTCTAGCCATTGAGAAGATCTGCTTTCCATTTAGGACTCCACTTGTTAGACGAGTTTAGTGTAATGTTATTATGACTTTTTATTGTTCAGGTAACACCGGAGAATTTTGTATAACATTTCCTCGACTTCTAGTTGCTGCATGCATCAAGTTCTGCATGGAGGCCAGAATCTTGGTGTTACGAGTAAAAGATTACGCTAGAAATGGGAGGATATAGTGTAATAAACAGAAATTCGTGCCATATGTGGATGACAGAAAATTTGGTTCCTTATGATGCTGGTCATCAGTCTCTAAGCTATATGCACGGATGAAGAGTTCATCTTTTCGTTGATCTAATCCCTGTTTTATGTGACCCTCAGGATAGATATTACAATGTGATTCTACGTTCTTTGTGCTACTATGTGCTTCCTACGTTTTTGAAATGTTGAGACTTGAAATGAGCTACTTTGGGCTGATTTTTGTTCTCTATGCTTGTAGGTTATCAAACTTTTAAGGACTAACTCACGTCTAAGGAGGCTTGTGTAAGCTCCTTTATGCATTAACTTATCCCTTCTCCATTTCCTTGTTCGCTGCTTGGACCTTTTCCACCGTTATTTGTAGTCTAACTTTTGTTTATGTTGAACTGTTCTTTTCAGTTACATTTCCTGTAATCCTGAAAGCTTGGTTGCAAACGCTATTGAGCTCTGCACACCTTCTCCTGACGAATCGGAAAAGGGGGATAATAGGAACAACAGATTATGGAGGAAGATGAGCAGCGCTACTCTTGCACGACATAGGACCAAATCTATGCCCAATTCAGAGCCTTTTAAACCTGTCAAAGCCATGGCTGTTGATCTTTTTCCACATTCTCCTCATTGTGAACTGGTGATGCTTCTGGAGAGGTAAATTTATCTATTTCCTTAAGTGATAATCTTGAGTAGCCATATTTATGTGAGGAAATAGAAATGTTCCTTTAGATTTGTTCTCTCAATGTGGAAAACAAGGGATGTGCTTTCGACAAACAGTTACTAGATATCTGTTACTGATGGCAGTTTTGAGGCAATCTTTTACTCGTCGAAGATTTCCATAATATTGTTTTGTAACTTTTTCCTTATTTTATTACCAACTTCCAGTTCCCTGATTCCCTGTTCGAAAAGAATACCTCTATTATTAATGACAGATTATGTTTATGACCTCTCATCTAATTTAAGATGCTGTAACAATTTCAAGTGAAAAGTATTCTGTTATGTTAAGTAAGTTTTAAGTCATTTTTGTTCCGTTGCATGATCCGGATTTCATCACGGATTCTTGTATTGTTTGTGTTTCTGATTTCGTTTTCTGTTGAAGGAAGTCAATATATTGCCTAAAACAGAGACAAAACATGAAATGCAAGTGTGAATATTTGTACTCTTTACGATGACGATTCCCAGACATCCTAGTTGTGATAGAATAACAAGATCCCCCAAGAATAAGGGAGAACATTACTTCATCCTTATAATATCTCTCAGTAGAAAAACCAGATTCTGGATATTTTATTAGTTTGTTTCTTGCAAATGCACGTTGTGTTGGCTTTACTACGCTTTGTGCTAAATACCGGTGATTTCTTCTCATTTGCACCTTGGAAGGTGAAGCCTACTTGGTATTTGTATTCGTAGGAGCTAGCAGGTAAGATGGAATAGTCGAAGTTCTTGCAAGATGAACTAAGGTGTTATTTGGTAGAATGTATAATGCATGCATCAACTACTTATATTGGTATATCTTGTTTGCTTCTCCTGTATCGTGTATTAATGTGTGTATTACTAATACCATAGATTACTAGGTATTAATAACACATGAATTAACATGGTTACATAACTCATTGCCCCTCTAAAGTCATTTTTACAACTTTTCTACCATAATTGTACCAATTGTAAATAAATGTATAGTTAATGCAGACATTTACTAATACACTTTACCAAACGACCTAAGACACCACATTATTATAGGGTAGGATAAGTACAACTTTTTGTAGCTTCTTTATAAATGGTTGAGTCAATTATTATTAAAGTTGGAATTATAATGTTACCTTTCTTTGATATGAATGTTCTCTACCCCAATTGTGTAGATTGTTGACAATGTATTTGTTGAAGGTGCTTTTATAGCTGTTACACTTAGCTTTCATTCTTTTCTCTTTGGATAATCTTGTGTTATATTCAACAAAATTAGGCTCAAAATAAAGTAGGGAAAGGTTGTTTTTCATTGGGTTGAAAGGGGAAAGAGGGGAACGCGTTATAAATATCGAGTGTGAATAAATTGTTCTCTGAAGAATGGCGATGACACATCATAAGATGTTTTTAATGTGAAAAAGGAAAAAAGAAGATGGACCCAAAAGAGCAAAAGAACACAAATATGTTCCTAATAATTTGCAATTGGTTTGAAGAAAATGTTTTTCCAGAGAAATATTTTACCTTGAAACACAAATCCCATGGTAAGAACCAATTACATTTAAATTTTTTTTTTTAACAAAAATTCTTTAAAGGGAAAAGGTCTGATATACCCCTCAATTTTGTCATTTAGAGCTGATATACTCTTTGTTATGAAAGTGGCTCATATATACCCCTACTTGTAAACAAATGACTCACATATACCTTTTTCCTCTAACGGAAATTAAAAAAATAATAATTTTAATCTAAATTTTTATTATTTTTTTTTTAAAAAAATATAATCATATATGAGTAAATTTAATCCTCGTCAAATATATATTTTTTGACTTCTTTTGTATCAATGACTAATTTATAATTATTATTTAGATAATCAAATTTATTTATGTTTCACTAATATTCTTGTAAAACTTATTGTAGATGATCAAATTTTTTCTTCGAATACGAAATTAAATTACAATACACACAAAAAAATAGTTTAATTTTTTATTCTTTAAACTAAGGAATGAAAGAAAAACAAAATAAGAATAAGAAATTCAAATAATTATAATAAAAGAAGTCAAAAAATAATTTATGTATGAAAAAAATTAAAATATACCTTGAACTTTGATAGAAGAATCATATATACCCCTAAATAATTTTTTTAAAAAAATTAGAAGTAATAAATATAAATTTAAAACTAATATTTTAACTTCCGTTAAATGAAGGGTATATGTGAGCCATTTTGTAACGACAGGGGTATATGTGAGCTGTTTGTATAACGGTAAGGGCATATATGAGCCACTTTTATAACGAGGGGTATATCAGCTCCAAATGACAAAGTTGAGGGGTATATCAGACCCTTTTCCCTAAATTAAATTTGGTGGAATCTGGATATATTTCAAAATGTCCCGACATCGTGTTCCGATCTTGGATACGTCTTGTCTCGGCTTTGGATATATCACTTGACACGTCTTGATGTATTGCGTAAAGTGATGTATTCGAGAATAGAAGAGAGTAGAATATTTTGTAATTTTTTCAAATGATTGATAGGGAATTTTAGAAAATATGAAAATATAAATTGCGTATTTAGACAACTTCTTCAAATTAAGTAGACACTAAGAATTAATATAGTCAAACTCGATTAATTTCACACGTTTACTTTGATGCTTTATTACAAAGTGAAAATGTTTAGAATTTTGACTTGATAAATTCAAACCTACTTTCCTTATAATTAATTTGTACCCTTAAAAGTTCTTTAATAGATTAATGCTACAAACTTTAGGCCTATTATTTTTATATATCTATGAGTTTCACTATGTAAAATATCACAATTAATGTGTATAAATACACTTTTTAAGCCTAATAGTGTGAGTTAGGTAACTTTAGGGTAAACAAACCTTCTTATAAATCTTACTTTTTTAAGTTTATGAAGTAAAAAAGATAATTGCTCGAAGATAAGTGTTTGAAGTAAATCGGCGATTACCACAAAAGATAGTTCAATTCTGATAAGTTGTTCAAATACTGATTCGAGGGGATAAAAGTAATTTATGTGGTCAATTTTATTCGAAATTTAGATGTAGTTAAATGATCGAGATTTTTTTTTATCTTCCTACCACCAAAACCATTTAAAGTGGAGATGTGTTTTTAGTGGAGAAGTGGCATGATTGAATTTAATTTATTTAAACCTAAATCTATTTAACTTTATTGTTAGGTATTAATTTAGTGAATTTATTCATTGTTTAAAGTAAATATCTCTAAATTTGACATGATTAATTTGAACCTAACCTACTTTTCATTGTAAATAAGAAGCACTTAAGTTTTATACTAAATTAGTGTTACAATTTTTAGGTTTGTTATTTCTATATCTAGACTTTGACCACATGTCTAATAAATATTATAAATTCATGTGTACACTTGAGACCTAATCTTACTTTTTAAGCCTAATTATGTGAGTTTAGTAACTTTTAGGGTAGATAAACATTCTTATGAGTCTTTACTTTTTAAGTTGATGTGCAAATGTATTATTGCTCCAAATCCCCAATAAAAGAGGAGTTTTACAACAAGTTGGCAACTCACATAAAAGACCGTTCAACAACATGGGTTGAAGTACAGTGGTGAGACTGTTCCATCTTTAATTAAAGGTTTCAGGTTTGAGCTTTGGATATAGAGAAATTTCGTTGCGGGCGTCACCCTTAAGGGGCCTTGCAGTACGTGATCCGAGGTTTCTATGCCAGCGCAAGTCACCAGATAAAAAATAAAAAATATGAAATACAATTTGATTCTGGTTGGACTTTTAAATGTTGAACGCAATGAATAGATATGACTTACATAGTTGAATCTCAACTAATTTGAAATTAGATATAGTTAAGTGACCGACTTTCCTATTGCCTCGATTATTAAAGGTGAATCTCAACTAGTTTGAAATTAACAAGTCGAATCTCAAACTTATTTCATTTTTTCAATACATTAACTTTGTTTTGTTGCAACAAGTAAATATCTTTAGATTGACATGATAAATTTGAACCTAACCAACTTTTTTAGGTTTGTTATTTTCATATCTTAGACTTAGACCTAATCTAACTTTTTAAGCCTAATTATATGAGTTTAACCTTTTTGTAACAATCTAACCTACTTGTCTTAGCTTTTTCTTGCTTTTGTGCTTTCTCTTCTTTTTCTATCATTGACAGATAAAGATTAAAGTAAAAAAGTAAAAAAGAAAAAAAAGAAAAAGGGTCAAAATCATACTTTACCCATAGCACATTAGGATTATTTTAATTATTTTTAATACTTAATTATCTATACTTTTACCTCCATAAACTTTGTTTAATATGAGTTTAATTTAAGGATATGTCATCTATGTTTGTAGAAATATCTAAATGACATTTTAACTTCTTGTATGCGAAATTTTAGAAAAGACAACTTACTAAACTCTCTGAATATTTATATAAATATTAAATAAAATTTGATATGAATATAATTTTCTTGGATAAAGTTATTGAATTTTGTTGAATTCGTAATTAGATCGGTCTTGAGACATGACTCAATCAAATATGAAATAATTTCTTTCTTTTTTTTTTCCCCAAAAAAGTGTTCCTTTTTGAAATATGTATAGTTGCAAAGATCTGTTTGGATGTACTAATTGTGAAAAAAGAGAAAGAAAAATAAAGTGTACAATTAAATGAAATTTGTATATTAGAGACTGTAGTTTGATGCAAAAAATTCTTTTTAAGTGCCAATGGTTTTAGAATTGGATGCTTTCCAAACAGGGAATTATTCTCTTTTAAAAAAAAATTATAGTGTTTTTGAAAAAAAAATAAAAAATAAAAGCAAAGGTTCCTATGAAATCTTGAATATCAAACTTTGAATTTTAAATTACTTTGTATTCGAAAATAGTAGGTAGTCGAGCGTGTTTTAGTTTCCTTTTCAGTTTTATTATGGTATTATTTAGTGATTTTAGTATTTATATGTTTTTTTTTGTTTGAGTTATCGTATTATTTGTTGATGTTATTACTGATCTCTTCTTCTTTGTATTTGTTATGTTTTACTTGAACTAATAATGTATTCGAAATAACTTATCTATCTTCACAATTACGTAGAAATAAAGTTGCATATACACAATGTATCCTTCATTTAGACTTCAGTTGTGAAATCACGCCGAACTAATTTATTGTTATTGTTACTTTTTTTTTTTAATTATTTGTTGTACAAAATTTGATGTTTGTAATGCTTTACTTTAAGATAAGCTGAGTGTATAAAAAACATACGATTATACATATTTTTTAGATTTTACTTATAAAATTATTTTGTATTTATAATTATTGTTGTTGGCGTATCATTCTCACTACAAATTATAAAAATAAAATAAAAATCTACAACCATCTATATATATATATGTATTGATCTTATTGTCTGTTACTTTTTAGATGAATAGATGGACAAAAGAGATCAAAGATATATATATATATATATTTTTTTTTCTTTATTCCTTTTGATAGTTAATAAGAAAAGACAAAAAAAAAAAAAATCTGACTAGATTAAGAGTCATTAGATACTGTAGCTTGAGTTTGACAATCAAGAAAAGTTATTTCAAATGAGAAGGATATATGGATCGAAATTCGGAGCGATAATCATGAAATTTGAAAGTGGAGATAAAATAAATAAAAAAATCGTAAGTAATTGATATTGAATAATCAGTGAAAAATTACCACTTACTGAGTTACATGGAACATATTCACAACGTAAAGTGATCAAGTAACGTTCGTTCTCATGATTTCTCGAAGATCAAATCGAAGAGGCATTTCGAAAAATGTTCCAAGCGATCGATTAATGTAACGAATGAAAAAATTAGAGGTGCAATTCATAATCACCTAAAAAAAATGAGGTACTCATTATGTAAATAAAAATGGTGAGAATAAGATATATACTTTAGAATGGATAATTGCCTCTGAGGAGTTCAAAGTTTCATATATTATATTTTAGCCCAATTTACTTTTTCACTGTTGATATGTAAAGTCAATTTAAGACCCTACTTACCAATAAAGATAATATTGATTCTTTTTGGGTCTAAAATACTAATTTGAAAGTTCCCACCTCGATAAACTCGATTTCAAATTGATTGATATGATTATACGAGTCTTTTAATTTTGAAAAATAATATTTTTTTTAGCGGTTATAGATTATTCAGTTGTAAGTATTGAGTTTATTTGAATCTAACATTTTGATACAAAGCATAAGTATGTTAAAATTCACTTACCTTTTTTTTAACGTATACTAAATTTGAATTCATAATTTTAAACGTATGATATAAATTTTGAACTGTCAAATTTAAATCATGAATTTATTGATGATCACCTGAAACTAATACAATTAAATATTTTATCAATTCGTGATATTCAAATAAATTCTTTAAATCATCACCGTCTTAATTTTAATAATGATAATAGATCGTCAGTGGCACAAATTATTCAAAAAAAAAAATATTATCTTACTCCGTATATAAAAGTAATTTGATTTTAAATAAATTTTTTTTTGAAGAAATATAAATATTTTAGACTAATTATCATAATTTTTCTTTCTTAAACGTCATATTTAGTTAAAATATATCACACAAATTAAACAAAAAAACACACTTACTCTCGTCCTACCCCAAATGCCCGGGCTGATCCCCGGCTAACGGGGGTAGGTATTGACAAAAAAAAAAAAATTAATAATATAACACATGTCAAAATTCAATATCTTCCAAATTTATTTATTGGTTTTATAATATATTTTATTTTTATTTTTATTTTTATTTTTATTTTTATAGTAGGCCTAATAATTAAGAGACTAACCTATCTAAAACCAATTATTGTTTGCTTTTTAAAATGCATCACACGTATTAAAAAAATTATCATATCAATTGACTAATTTTAAACGAAAAGAAGTATTTTAAATTTGACACATGGGGTAATATGATCCACATTTTCTTTGAAAATGCTCTTTTAAAAACGTATTTTCCATTAATGAATAGAATTATTTTAGGTAATGCAAATTAAATTCTGTTTAAAATACTGCATTTGGTATTAAACAATTCTTTGAAACAACCTTCACCATAAGAAATCATGACCTAAAATTATTCCATTTTAAGAACTTATTTATTTATCTTTCTCATTAATTAGATGTGTCATTATCGCCCTGACGTAACTGATAAAAATAATTATTATTATGTGATTAGGAAATTGTGGAAACAATTTCTTACATAAATACTTAATAAAATTGCGTATAATAAATCCTACTATGGTCCGATCTTTCCTCTAATCCGCTGCACAATGAGAACTTATTGCACCGATATATTTATATTTTTTCAATTTTTTTTAGAATCAACCGGTTTCTTTTTTCACTATTACAACAAATTACTAGGGAGATCTTGAAGCAACAGTAACATTATTTTCTTATGACCTAGAGCTAGGTCACTAATTCAAATCGTGAAAGCAATTATTAATGTTTGCATTAGAGTAAAAACATAAAATATTTTATGCATCGAACTGTCTTTATCGTAATAAGACATGAAGGAATCAATAGAGTGAGTAAATTTAATACATTTTTTTTCCCTTTTTAGATGGAGAGAATATTAGTTTAATAAGCACATTGGTAAACATTAGACAACAAAGGTAAAAATTGTGTCACTTCTGACTGGACTATTGTGAGTGGTTTACATGTAGAATTTATGCATGGAATAAATTAAAGCTAGGGAACAAAATAAAATATTTGGAATAATATATTAACTGTATCTACGCATAATAAAAACTTAGTGCATTAACCTTTTTCATGTTATTTAATTTTAAATTATTTTTAGCTAGTTAGCTAGACGATTTAAGATAATTTCTGTTTTATCCTGTCAATGTATAATCGTTACTCTACATTTAAGGGTGCGACCTATTACATAATCATCGAAAATGAATTAAAATTTCCAGGTTCATATTCTAACAGAAACAACATAATGAGTTGATATAGAGTATATTTCAACTCATGATTTCATCTAAACTCGATAATTTTGATTCGGACTCTATATATATTTATAAAAAATTAATAACAATAATAATACTAATAATATATCTGAAATGTGATTTCATAAGTGAAATAAAAAAAGATAGAATATACACAACTTTATCTCTACCATTGGAGGGTAGAGCCTAACTAAGTACAAATAATTAATTTCGAACCTGATAAATTAAATAATTATGCGAAAAATTCATAATTGAAACCCAAAAGTATAAATTCTAAATGGTACAACTACAACGTAATCCTGCAAGTAGAGTCTGAAAAAAGTTATTGTATATATCGACCATATCTCTACCTTAAAAGGCAAAAAAAATAATAAATAGATAGTTTCCGATAGACCATCGACTCCGCTAAATAACATTAAGTAGCACAATTTAATATGGTTTTAATTTGCATGACATTTGCCCATACTATTGCAAAAAAGGTAGTGGAGTGATGAGTGTAAATGAGCCCACACTTTTGGGGAGTGGGAAAAATGATAAAAAAATATATATAAATAGTAGAGCCTCTCATTACTTTTTCCTTTGCCAATTCATAAATAATTTTATTATACAAAGTAACAAACATTCTGATTCTCTATTTATTTTTTTTTTTTAAAAAAAAAAACTCTCATTACACCTTTTATTTTTTTTAAAAAATCTTTTGTTATTTTCACTCTTTTCAAGATTTTTTCAAATTTCAAGTAAACAAAGTGTATTATTAGTAGATTGTGGAATATTTGGATCATGAGTGAAGAACATAAGGAGAAAATCATGGCTGAGGTTGTTGATAATGATGAAAAAATTGGTGTTTGTGAAAATGATTTTGTCATTTCAACACCTAAGGTGACTATGTTTTCTATTTGATTTGCTTTTTTTTTTTAATTGTTTTGTTTGTTGTTGTACTTTCATTTCTTGTTTATCATGCGCGTAACTGGTTCATCTGAATTCTCTTCGTCGAAAAATTATACTGTATATTCATGTCAAACATTATTTTTTATGTATATATAGTAGATATACTAACCTCAACTTGTATGAGACTGAGGCGTGGTTGTTAGTTGTTGTTGTTAGAGGCGGATCTATGATTTTAGCTTGATATTTTTTTTGTTCTTAGTATTTAATCTATTATATTTATTGAAAATTTAGTGAATTTTTATACGAATTTATACTTCACGTGAAAAGTAATGAGTTCAGATGAATCTGTTGTATATATAGTAGATGTACCAACCCCGACTTATTGAGACTGTCGGAGTATATTTTGAATTCCCTTAGTGAAAATTCTGGCTCTGCTGCAGTTTTTCTTAATTTTGGTTGGTTTGATTAGAAGGAGAAATCTTGGCTGTTTGTTTGTCTATTTGTAACTTGTTGTATGTAACTTTTTGAAGGGGAGCTTTAGAGCGCAACGGTAAAAGTTGTCTCTGTGTGACGTATAGGTTACGAGTTTTGAGTGTAAAGACATGTTATTATGTTCTTTTTCTAAATGTGGTTTATGGGACTTGGGAGTGTTATGAATTTGTAGTGTAATTGGAGATGTTGATCAAGTTCTTGAAGTGAATTTGCTTTGTGTTTCGACAAAATTAGGACCCCGAGTGCATTGATTTACTAGTTTACTGAACGAACTTGTTTGTATCTTCGTTGTACAGATCGAGAGGTCATCCACGATTACTGAAGAAACAACACATGCTAAACATTGGAGGAAACCAAACCTATCCTTAGACATACCTTCAAGAACGTTAGACGCGTCTCCTCAAGAGTTAGTTCAGATTAAAAGACCATTCACGCCTACACCGAAGAGGGTGAATTTCCTTTTGACACCTAGTACTTGTGATTCAAGAATAACTACTTCATCACCAGGTCCCTCCCCGTGTCGTGGAAAATCAACCATTAGAAATCTTTTCCCTAAACTGAGCTTGAAATCACGTATGAATTCGGATACAGAGAAGGTAACTGTCACGGATACAGGTCCAGCTGCTGCAGTTGTGCCACAACAAGAGAAGGTATCCATTTCAAGGTCATGGTCACTTACTAAAATGTTTACGCCTCGCATCAAGAGGACCTCGTCTTTGCCCGTTACACCAATTTCACATTCAAATCCTGAGTCTATTAGTGGAAGCATCAACAACTCTCTAACACTTGGTGTAAGTTCTCGCGACATTTGCTTGATTGATTTCGTATTAATATATATATATACTTCCTCCGTCCCAATTTAAGCATCTTATGTTTCTTTTTGGTCTGTTCCGAAAAGAGTCTCTATATATCTAACATTGACCATAAGATTCAAAAGTCTTAAACTAAGACACTTAAATTAGGACGGAAGGAATAGTTGAATTCTTGGTAGTTTTTTTGATGCATTCATATGAAATACGATATGTTGTTATTGCAGACGAAGGAAACACATGTGTGCATATCACGATCGATGTCTTTACCAGTTATTAACAAAGAAAAAGAGGGAAGCAATAGGAGAGTAGAATTTTTCTTTCGAGTTATTCCTTCAACGCCTCAAGTGAAGGATGTGGATTCTTCCTCAGTTCCAGCTACAAGTCCTACGAAAGTACCTGGTAAACAATTGCTTCAAATCAAATTCATAATTCTTGTTAGATTTTGATTTTAAGCATTCATAGGCTTTGATGTATTACTCTCTCTGCTTCAATTTGTTTGTCTGGTTTTGACTTGACATGACACGGAGTTTAAGAAAGTAAAGAAACTTTTGAATCTAACGGTCTTAAGCATGTCATGTGAAAGAGTTGCCATAAAAGGCACAAGACGTTCTTTTGAAATGGACTAAAAAGGAAAGTAAGACAAAACAAATTGAAACGGAGGGAGTGTTAAAAGAATCCACCGTTTTGATGTACCCTTTCGATTATTTTTTTCTCTCAGAGGATAATGAGCAGGGTGGTGAAGATATACCAGAAGAGGAAGCTGTTTGTCGAATTTGCCTAGTTGAGCTGTGTGAAGGCGGAGAGACGCTGAAGATGGAATGCAGCTGCAAAGGCGAACTCGCTTTGGCTCATCAAGAATGTGCTTTAAAATGGTTTAGTATCAAAGGTAACAAGACATGTGATGTGTGCAGACAAGAAGTCAAGAATCTCCCCGTTACACTCTTGCGTATGCAAAGTGTTCGAAATGTAAATGCAGGATCCAATAGGTTCCGACATATGGAGTTAAACGGACACAGGTAAATGTCTTTTCATCATTTCAACATACACCCTTCTACTTTTCGTAGAAATTTTAGCAGCTAAGAAATAAAAGATTCCACCTTTCCTCACGTTTGAACGAAAAAGTCATGTTCTGTTCTTGATCAGCAAACAACATTGTTAAGACCTCTCTTCTCGTTCCTCGTTTCTCTGCTTATCCTACTGGTTTCTTTCAACTATAAATACTAAGATCGCGCTGTTACTTTCAATAAAACGTCTTTATCAGTGACGACTCAATAAAATTCGGTTTCTGAGTTTTGCTACACTGGACAGGGTTTGGCAGGAACTACCAATTCTTGTTATTGTCAGCATGCTTGCCTACTTTTGTTTTCTTGAGCAGCTACTGGTATGTTTAGAAGATTTTGTTATCGCGAGAGAAAACAGTCATCTAATGTATTTATCGTACTAAATTTGAAGTTGTCCCGTCTGCAGGTTGGGAAAATGGGTACCGGTGCAATTGCTATTTCACTTCCCTTTTCTTGTGTACTAGGCCTACTCGCGTCAATGACATCTTCAACTATGGGTATGTGATTTATCATTAACGGTAACATCTAACAAGCTTTGATCTATCAAATACATTAGTCGAGTCATAACTCAAGTAGACTTGCCAATTCAGCGGAAATCAACTAATTAGGAAAGAAGAAATATACATTGGATCTTCGTTTGGTTATTTCTCGAAAAATGTTGTAAAGGATCTTATGTCTATCGTGTCTTTTTTTGTATTTTGACTATGGTTTTATCTACGGTGCAGTTAAGCGAAGGTTTGTTTGGGTATATGCATCGGTCCAATTGCCCTAGTAGTACTATTTGCACATATCTTCTACTCTTTGGTAAGTTAATACTCTTTCCGTCTCATTTTAAGTGTCTTTTTTGCCTAAGAAAGATGTTGTCGCATTAGAAAATCAATAGAGGATTGGATTACTCCGAAACTTTCAAGAACTTTATGGCCAAACGCCCCCTTAAAATGAGACAAACGGAGTATCTAATGATATTGATGGAAATTGTGTTTTTGAGCTTACTAGCATACTGAACTGATTAAATTTTACATCTGTATGATGTATTAGGTTCGCGTTCAACCAGTTCTTTCGATTCTGCTATCAACATTTGCTGGCTTTGGAGTTGCAATGAGTGCAAGTTCGTTACTCGTTGAGTTCTTTAGATGGAGAAGGCGACGAGCAGCCTTGTTAGAACAGCAGCAAAATGCAGAGATGGTTCTGCCTCCAGGAGGATGGCCACAGATGAATCAACCTGCTACAACGTCTCGTATAGGTCCTCAAAATCATCAACACGATATAGAAAATCCCGAGACGTTTAGTTGGAGCTAGATTGTGTCTTATGTTACTGTTATAGCCAAAAAAAGAGTTGAGTGATTTGTTCATACAGAGTTGTGGAGATTGATGTTAGTACAAGTTAGAAACTTATTGTGTTCTACTCTAAGTTGTGCGGACTCTTCACTTTCCATGCCGCGCCCGTGTCAGATTCTCCAAAAGTACACTATTTTTTGGAGTATCTGACGCGCATCAGTAGACATTTTCGAAGAGTTCGACCAACATAGGTTCTACTATACGAAAAACAGAAATAGTTGTTGTTTGTATTGCTGAAAGAATATGTAAAAAGTGAAATGCATATGTAAGTAGAAGAGAGTATAGAAAGGTGTTTTATGAAAAAATTACGATTTTACGAGTCATCACGAACGACTTTAAGTACAATTTTCATTCCATATGTTTTTAAACTTGTTCACAAGACATGACGGATGTACAAACTTGCCTTCTTCACCGACTGTCAGATGGGAATGATCAGGTCAGTGTGCACGTTGACTAATTCCACGAGATACCTATCTGCTTTCACTAGGTAACTCTATCCATCAAGAATAAGGCAAACTGGACGAATGATTTAAAGCACAATTTTTTAGTCTATTATGTTTTAATTGTTTAGAAGTCTATCAGATTGACAAGATTCGTTTGCATTATTTAACTTTTCACAAGTCATGTAGGACTGATAAGGCTGAATATATTTTCATTCTACCAATCTCATTAAATTATCGTATTGATGAATTAAAGCATTTTATATCAAAGTAAAATAAAAATAAAAATTAGGATACCTAGTGAGATTTAATTGAAGAAAGAAAACCCTAATTAATTTAATCCCATGACATTTAGAAGGAAAGAGTTTTCTAGCAACTATTTTTTTTATTTCTAAATTAAAACTCGAACTCAAAACTCATACATTCAATCACATCTCTTAGGGATTCATATATAGTTCTTCGATAAAAAGTCAATATTCTCTCTGTTTTAATTTTTATATAATTTGTATTTCAAAAGTCAAACCTTTTATTTTGACGTGACTTTAGAGTTAAACCTACAATTTTATTTTGACTGTAAATTTTCGTCCTCAATCGACTAACTGAGCTACGAAGATTTTGGGTGTATCGGTGTACCAATTTAGACATGTTAAGGTTGATAAGCAATTGGCGGCTGAACCTCCAAAGAAATAGGGCTTACATAGTCTGTAGACTGCACTTTCTTGAGAGATATATAAAAAAACAGAGCAAAGTTGCAGCAGGGCAGCTTGATGAATTGCAGCAGACCCACAAAAATAGCCCAAATTCTGCCTATTTTCAACTCTTTCATATACCCTTGTCGAGGTGCTGTTTCATAATCACTCATCGTTAGTCTTCTGCCTCTTTTCTTCTTTTATTATATACTCTTTTATGTTTATGTTTTACAACTTTATCTGTGGGATAAAAATGCTTTCTTGGAGAAAAATTAAGTGATTTTTTGATATATTTGGTTAGTAAAGAATATTTGTATATAATCTAGACAAATACTACGAGGATGTGATGAGTATAGGTGTGGGGGTGATGGGGATAGGATATGAGAGGATGGGGGGTGGAGTATTGTGGAGAGAGTGTGCTTGGTATGAATAAAAATGCAATCTTGGAACATAAGTGATATATTTTTTATGTTGACCAGTAAAAAGACTTATTTTCTTGTATTCAGTACATATTTAGAGAATATTATTCTAAAATTATTTGTATATAATCTAGTGGATACTATGAGGGTGAGCTGGGTGCAGGTGTGTGGGGGTGGAGGCTATGAGAGGATGGGGTGAGTATGGTGGAGATAGTGTGGAGGGTGGGTGGTCTCCTAGGCTCTTACCAAACATACCCTTAGTCTTTCTTATAATTTTTGTTTCCAGTTTAGCTTAGACCTTACAAAGATTAAAACTTTTTGGTTTCTTGTTTTACTTTTGTGTTCAGGGGTGGAAAAAATTGGATTTTTGAACTTGTGGGCAAGAAGTAGGAAGGGTTTAAGTGCAGTTAGTGTGAAGAAAATGGGTTGGAGTTTGGAGAATCCTGATGGGGATGTAGAGACTAAGAAGGCTACTGTATCTCCTGCAGCAGAAGATTATGGTCAAGAGGCAATTGAAGCTATCAGGGCTGGGAAAGTCATAGCTGTTCCCACTGACACACTATATGGCTTTGCTTGTGATGCTTGGTATGCCGCTACTTTGCTAATTTTCATTTGTTGATAAGTTTAAGACATCAAAAATGTTATGTTAGATACATGGTAATGTAATTTTATGAGTATGCTTGGTACAAATAAATTCGGAAACAACCTCTCCATCCATAAACGTAGGGGTAAGGACTGTGCTACCCTTCCAGATACAAAAACTCTTCCAAAACTCATTTAAATACCTCAATATTGAGCCAATAGTCCTACTAACCCAAAAGTCAGGTTACAAAACTGATGGAACTGATGAAATTCCATTCCGAGACTACACGAGGGATTGCAACTTAGAATGTTGTTGTTGCTGCTTGGTACAAATAATCTGTTAGTACTCTTGAGTCTTGGGTTTTGGTCTACTTTATATTGGAAAAAAAAAAAGAAATAGATTGGAGATGGTGTTATCAAAAGTGCGTGTAAACCTTGAAGTGAGGCGCGAAACATGTTGAGTGCTTCGCCTTGCTTTGCAGGCGCATCAGTCCTTGTCAATGAGGGTAATTTGGAAGAGGCGATACTAAATAATTGATATTTCAGCTTATCGATTTTGTTTTCTTTTTTCATTTTCTTTCTTCAAGTACTTGTTATGCATGCTATAATTATTAGTCTTGGACTATACATACATTTTTGTAATTTTTTTTCCACTTGTGCCTTTCTGTATTAATACCCACACTTTATTTTTGCACAGAAAGCCTCAACAAACCTTAGAGGTTGTTCTTTCCTTTTTGCTGTTGATAACACTGATTAATGAGGAAAGGGTAGAATTGAATTACACAGTAGTCTTGGAGAGTAAACATAAGAATTGTGCTGCAAAGTACTCTAAAGTGTGTTGTTGATATTTTTGCCTTAGGTTCAATGTTATTCATTAGGAGCTTTGATTTTGCTTAGACGCCCGAATAATCTTTATTAAATTTCTTCGCTTGAAAAGATTGGCCTTTGATTCCATTGCCTTCACTTTGAAAAGCCAGTAGAAGAAACAACTAGGAGAGGTAGGAGGTCAAGGCATGACCTCTCTACTGGTAGTAAACAATTTAATATCATGAAGCCTATGTGGACAACGAGATGTTGTACAAATCAGAGCAATAAGAAATTTCAGTGCTAAAAGAATAGAGGAAACGCTCTGGAAGCAAAGCTCCTAGGCACACCTTTGTTACACTTTAGTAAATGGGTTCTCTAGTCTATGAATTAAGCTGTGTTTTGATATTGGTATGATTTGAAGTCACTACACCGCATTGGTTTCAAATTGAATATGATGCTTTGGCTGAGGGCAAGGTGCAAAATCATCAAACAGCGTCTCAGGAATCTCTAGGAGACAGATTAATCAACTACATAGAAGCAGTAGAAGGTGGTTCTATTAGTGATACTGTTTGCCAAACAGGCTTTTAGCTGACTATGAAACTGAGAACATAAGTGACATTGAGGAGAGCAATCAAGGCCATGACTCCTTAAGGAAGATTGATGGCATTTTTCTTTGTGCTAGTGAGCTCATGTAGTCTTCCGTATGAGCAACAAAGAAAGAAGAAGGCTTTTCTCTTTGCGTGAAATTTGTATATGGAGTTCATCCTTTTTCATTGTTTAGCAATCAAAGTGGCGCTTTACATGATTTTATATATATATTTTAAAAAGCCTATCCTTCATAGACTATTGCATTAACTTCTTGACTGAACAGAAAGTTTCAAACATTCTTGTTGTTTCACTGTTCGTTTGACCTAGAAATTTATCAAAAAGACAATTTACTTTGTTGTTTATTTATCTAAGTCGTATTTATGGGAAGTCTGATTTAATTTTATATGATGAATTGCTGTAGTTCTGCTGAGGCAGTGAATCGTATTTATGAGATCAAAGGACGTAAGCATACAAGTCCTCTGGCTATTTGTGTTGGCGATGTTCATGACATAAAACATTATGCTGTGACAGATCATCTGCCTCTTGGCTTGCTTGACTGCCTGCTTCCTGGACCCGTGACTTTGGTCTTAAGGCGAGGTTAGTAGTTAATGTTATGTCAACAAATGCTGCATTCACGGGTATCCTTCAGAGGTTAAATATCTTAAGTTAGTACTGCTTCATTGTAACATACTAACTGTAAGTAACTTGTTGATACACTTGAATAAGGAACAAGATGAGTCGCTCTCCTAGGCAAACACTGGCCCATGTTCAGTAATTTCAGAAACTTTTATCTTTCTCTTATGAATCTTCTGTACTGGATGCTGAATTCAGATATTCTGCAGGTGAGTCAAGTATCCTTGAGAAGTCATTAAACCCTGGATTAGAGAGCATAGGGGTTCGAGTGCCAGACTGTAACTTCATCAGGGTGATTGCTCGTGGTTCTAGAAGTGCCCTTGCACTTACTAGTGCAAACCTCAGCGGACAACCCAGTAGCATAGACATCAAAGATTTTGAGAACCTCTGGGAGCACTGTGCATATGTCTATGATGGCGGAATTCTTCCAGCTGGGCGAGCTGGATCGACAGTGGTGGATCTTACTAAGCTGGGGAAGTACAAGATTCTAAGACCTGGAAGGTAAGCTTCCAGTACCTAAGGACTAGGGTGCAAACTACTGTTGAGATGAACTAATATCGTCTGAGAACTCTTCAAAAGAGTCGATTTCTCTAATGAATGAGTTGAACCAGAAAACACTTGAGCTGATGCTTATTAATTTAGAAAAGTAGAGATCCCAGATTCTCAAGCATGGTTAAAATTGGCATTTGTATAAAAGTCGTCTTATTAATCATGTGTTGGGAAGGGCAATGAAAGCATCAGGTTCCCTGGATATGTCACCTCCCACCAGCAACAAGTACCAATACCAGTACCAGATAATAACTATATCCACCAAGGCTAAGACCGATGAGAAGAAATTGGAAAACGCTATCACTTTTCACTCAATTCATTCTTCTAAAAAATGTCATCTCTCTTTTGCCTAGTTCATCTTTATTGCTTATGTTGTTCTAGTCCATATATCTTGATTGTAGCCATGACATCTTCCCTTTTATGCTTAAACCACACACAAAAAAATTCTTTAAGCCTTCGAGGGACAAAACGATCTTCATGCATCTAGATTTCTGTCTGCTGCAATTCATCTAGACAATGTCTGTCATGCACTTGTTGTACACAATCATTTTTTGTGTTGTCGAAACATCTATTCATCATTTTTTTGCCGTTTGGACTAGAAAGTCATTATACTACTGTTGTGCTTAAACTTGATGAATTACTTTACTTATGACAGTGCAAAGGAAGAGACTATTGCTATCCTTGAAAGTCACTCACTACTGGAAGATGGAACTGGAGATTAGCAAGCCGCTGCTTAAGTTGAAGCTGTTCAGCCAAACGAGCCTCGTGCCTGAGTTTGTAAAGTACAACTCATAAAAACTTGATTCGATGCAGTTGTGCTTCCTTTGTGTCTATGGAAAGGTTTCGTCCTTCTATTTGAAGTCGAAATCAAGTCGAGTAGAGGAGAGGAACACACCTTTGTTCATGCATTGTTTAGTTTGTCAATGGAAGTGTTCCAGTCAGTTACTAAATAGAATTCAAAGTGTGTTTTATGATTTCCCATTTGAGAGCCATTTACAATGTAATGAATCATGTTGTAACATGAAAATATCATATTTTGAATTTTTTGACTTCTGAGATTCATTAGTGTCTTGCTTATGAATTATGAATGGAAATAGTTCTATTTATTTCTCAAAAATGTCAAATGATTTTGATTTACTCTGTCTTTTCTTTTTTTCTTTTTTTGGGTAGAAATATTTACTCCAATGTCAAGTTGGTTTTATTTGTTAAAAGTTATGTTCAATCAAGAGTATCCAATACTATATCATTTAGAATTTCAAATTATTTTATCATATTCTTCGGAAACAACCTCTCTCTATAAGTATAATTGTATAAAGTTTGCGTACGATGTATCATTTTCAAATTCTACTTATGAAATTTTATTGGATATGTTAAAAGAAGTTCAAGATAAATTAATATTTCTTTTCTCGTTTTTATCGTTACTTGTAACTGTTTCTGGATGTCACTTTAATTATTGGCTGATAACACATAAATAGAGTAAATATTTGTGGAAGGGAAATAATATTTTAATAACATAAATATATAACAATATGATTAGTTTTAAAAAGTCCTTAATAAATACTTTTAAAGAAGAGTGTAAAAGAAAAACATCGAGAAATGATTTGAGACGCACGTATTATATATTATCTCGGAATTACAGTACAAATTTACAGACTAAATTATTTTGGGAGTACAGTACAAATTCACGAATTGAATTATCTCGAGATTTCAGTCCTAAGATTTGATGGGACGTCCAAGACTAAAGTTGAGATCAAATCTATATTACTGTTTGGTTGACAATACACATTGATTATGAAATGAAT
The DNA here is from genome assembly GCA_027705065.1 of Solanum peruvianum. NCBI lineage: Eukaryota > Viridiplantae > Streptophyta > Magnoliopsida > Solanales > Solanaceae > Solanum > Solanum peruvianum. Next base: position 56,965,688 of record JAKWJD010001765.1, read on the forward strand.
TTATACCGTTAACCTAACATAATGTAAATTTAATCCAAAACTTTATCCGTATACCAAATAACGCGAACTAAATTATCTTGATTATAGTCCTAAAATTATTATTCCTACACTGGTTTTTTCCAGGTAACATATTCATGATTAAGCCTGGGATAAGTTTTATAATACATTTGATTGACAATATAAATATGTCGTTACATTAACTAAATGATTTATTAATTTTATCCAATTTTACTACCGATCTTATCCGCGTATTAAACGATCCTAATTTTTTTTTGGCACTTTTCTTTAAATTAAGGGGGTTATTTGAAATAATAGAAAACAAGAGGGGTCTTTAGCACATTTACAATTTTCTCTCTTCAAAACCTCAGTGGATCACCTCCATTAAAGCTTCAGTTAAACCTCAAAACAGTTAAAAGAAGAAGAAGAAGAAGAAAGACAAAGAGAAGAAGAATATGAAGATTGAAGAGGTGCAATCAACAATCAAGAATCAGAGAATTGCAACTCATACTCACATTAAAGGCCTTGGTCTTGAGGTAATTTCTTCATTTACCCTAAAACCTCTCTTTGACTCTGTTCACTATTTTTGAGCTTTTAGGAAAAATTTAAGGTGATATTGTTTTTATTTGGTGTTTGGGTTCATGGGTTTTTGAGTTTTGGTGTTAAATTTGCATAAAGCTGTTATCTTGTGCTGGTTCTAGCCAACCCCTTCGTCGTTTTTGTGTATTGTTTTGACCTTTTAGGATGTAGTTGGTTAACTTGCTGTTATTTGGTGATTGGGTTAATGGGTTTTTGAGTTTTTCAGTTTTTGGTGTTGTAATTTGCATAAAGCTGCTATCTTGTGCTGACTTTGCTTATGTGTATTGTATTTGATCTTTTGGGAGTTTTTTTTTTTGGAATTTGTTCTTATTTGGAGTTTGGGTTTTTGAGATTTGGTGTTAAACTTTGCATAAACTGATATTTTGTGCTAATTCCACCTAACCGCCTCTTGCTTCTGTGTACTGTTTTTGACCTTATGAGGCAGATTTTTCCTGTTCAAAATGCTCTTATTTGGTGTATTAATGGTGTTTGGATTTGCTGATATGTTTTCCTAAAGTGTTATCTTCTGCTGGTTATTTACAGCTTGTTTGGATATTTGTTACTCATTGTTTTGTTAATTTAAGTACAATGTTCGTTTTGAAAGGTAGTTATATTTTTTTGTATTGTTTTGTTAAATTCCTTACATAACATCGAGAAGAACATTTTATGTAAGATTGATTTGGTGTGGTTGGATTGTAATGTTATTTCTCTTACCCGTTATACCCATATTTATTGTTTCTTTGTCTTATTTTCCTATTTATCCTCTTTCTAGTAAATCCCACACTATTGTCTATTAGACCGCTCCGCCTCACATTTCTAGTTCATTTACATTGAAATGATGGGTAACTACTAACAACCATCATGTATGTGTGTAATGATTTGCTAACTAATGAGTGACTAAATGTGACTATGTTGTGTTATATGATAGCCCAATGGGACACCACTACCATTGGCAGCTGGGTTTGTAGGTCAGGCAGCAGCCAGAGAAGCTGCAGGGCTTGTGGTTGATATGATACGCCAAAAGAAGATGGCTGGTCGGGCTTTACTGCTAGCTGGTCCGCCTGGTACAGGGAAGACAGCTCTTGCCCTTGGTATATCACAAGAACTTGGAAGCAAGGTGCATTCTTTATACTCTTTTGGTTGTGGATTTAATGTTTCTATTTTATTAAACTTATTATGTTTGAGCTTTATTTACCAGTATTGGAATGAAATGGCTCAAATAGAGTGAAATTCATATAGAGGATTCCATGATCAAATAAACGAGCCCAACTAGCTTAGGATGCAATTGATTGATTGGATATTGATAATGTGTGAGCTGATTGGGCATTTAAATTTCTCCTTGTTTATTGAGATGAAATTTTAGTTTAAAATTTTATTAGGGCGAGCAATCCAAAATATAGCCTGTGTCATAATTGTTGCATTGACTTCAATATTGCAGGTTCCATTTTGCCCAATGGTCGGATCCGAAGTGTATTCATCAGAAGTGAAGAAAACTGAGGTTTTAATGGAAAATTTCCGACGCGCTATTGGTCTCCGTATCAAGGAAAATAAGGAAGTTTATGAAGGAGAGGCAAGACCCTAGTCTATCCCATTCGTCGTTTCATTTTTGCTGGTCTTTGACACAATAATTCTGCAACGACTTTTTGTAGTTGTGAAGATGATCTTCATTTGTTTATTTTTTTAATGTAGGTGACTGAACTATCTCCAGAAGAGGGTGAGAGTTTGACAGGTGGATATGGTAAAAGCATTAGTCATGTTATAATTGGGTTAAAAACTGTCAAAGGTACCAAACAGCTGAAGCTAGACCCCACGATATATGATGCCTTAATTAAAGAGAAGGTAAGTTCTGCAAGATTACTTGAGCCGAGGATATATCGGAAATAGTCTCTCATGCCTCACAAGGTAAGGGGTAAGGCTACATAGGTAGCACTCTCCCGAGACCCCACTTGTGGGATTACACAGGGTTTGTTGTTATTATTGTAAGTTCTGCAACATATCTGTCAGTGAAGTATCATTTTTTTAAATATGTTTGATAAGCAGGATAATGAGAATATATAATATTTCCTTTTTCTAAACATCCGACGATTAAAATCTAGACTGAAGCATTTTTCTCTTGAGTAAATTCAGTAACCTTCATGTCATTCTTATTAAGCATGCTCTTAGAAGTCAGTAGTGAAATGGCATTTAGTCTTTAATTTACTTCAGTCTCATATATGTTTATTCTGCATGGGTGCTTATTCTTCTCTATTGTTATCTCCTGCCTCCATGATATATGTGCAGGTAGCTGTTGGTGATGTCATTTACATTGAATCAAACAGTGGAGCAGTTAAAAGAGTGGGTAGGAGTGATGCTTTTGCTACAGAATTTGATCTTGAGGCCGAGGAGTATGTTCCACTTCCTAAAGGAGAGGTTCACAAGAAGAAGGAAATAGTCCAGGTTCTTCTCATTTTTTGTTTTTCTACGGCACAGATAAAGATTACCCTGGCATGTATTTATGTAGTTGTTTTTCTCTCACAATAGTCAATTTGTTCTATGGCTTAGCCATGATATACTCTTATTTCGGGTGCTTTAAAGATCATAGTTCGTCTTTGCGAGCACACTTGAATGTTTAAGGGTATAAAATTCTGTATATTATTTGAAGTGTTGAGGAAAGAGAATTCTTAGCTAGAGTGTGATGACCAGAAATTCAGTCGCCTAATAATGAATATCTAATTGGTTTGAGTATCGGTTTAAGGCACTGATAAACCTACCTAGTAATACACAAAACCGGACCAAACCGACCGATAAGCAACCCAATAGTCCATAGCATTTACACTTTAATATAGTGGTAGGTGTAAAGCAGCCAGGTACCTGCTTTTGGCACAAGTTTTTTTTGGAGGAATCAGCCGTCTCCTTATTGTAATATTTATTTAGTTGTTGTACCGTCCGATCTTATGTAGATTACCTGCCATACTTGCTTGTGAGATTTTTTGATCAAACTATATATGCAATTCCAACTTCCAAGTATCCGCATTTTTTTTTTGTTTTGGACAAATGATATCACTACGTTAATGGCCTTTTGTGAGGGAAATCAATTGCAAGGAACAGGAAAACAAAAATTTCTGTGCTTAATTGCATGCAGTATTGTTTTCCGCCAGGATGTTACATTGCATGATCTTGATGCTGCAAATGCACGTCCACAAGGAGGACAAGATATATTGTCCCTAATGGGTCAAATGATGAAACCTAGGAAAACCGAGATTACTGACAAGTTGCGGCAAGAGATAAACAAGGTACATCTATTGGTTCTAGTAGTCCTCTGAGACTGTGAATTTAGTATTTAACGTATTGGGTTATTGTGGTCTTATTTCTCTGCAGGTTGTCAATCGTTATGTTGACGAAGGTGTTGCAGAACTTGTTCCTGGTGTCTTATTTATTGATGAGGTTCGCTTTCCATTCATATAACATCGTGTTTGATAATTCATTTAACACCACCCTGTCCCCTCCGGTAACTAATTGGAGAAAACATCTTTGGCGGCAGGTTCATATGCTTGATATGGAATGCTTTTCATACTTGAATCGTGCCTTGGAATGTTCACTGTCTCCAATTGTGATTTTTGCCACTAACAGGGGCATTTGTACTGTCAGGTATACGAGTGTCCATGCAAAACCAAGCTTTAAAAATACATCAAGTTGGAAAGTTCCCATTTTATTGATTCCTTTATCCCGGGGCTATTTAAAGTTTGCTTTCTGGCTGCATTACATCAAACCATTGTGTGTTGAATGAAGTATTTAAAAATACAAGACAAATTGTCACTTCTCTATATCAAAATATGTCTACATGTGTCTTGCAATTATCGATTTCAAACTTACATGACAATTTGTTTGTTGGATTTTGACTTGGCACGGAGTTTAAGAAAATAAATAAACTTTTGAATCTCGTGGTCGTAGACTAAAGATTTGTATAATATACCAAAATGTCCTTTAATCTTGTGCTCTTTAAAGACTCACTAATGATTTGTAGAATGTATCATAGTCCTTTAATTTTGTGGTCTTAAACATGATATATGGAAAGTTGAAAATACAGTGTCGCCAAAGAAGGAAAGAGACGTTTTATTTTGAAACGGACTAATAAGGGAAGCAAGATCAAACAAATTGAAACGGAGGGGTGCATGTTTTTGGCTTTGTAGGCACCTTAGAAGTATGTACCGGTACATGTAATGTCTGATATAAATTAGTTGTCACCAACAAACGTATCTCTTTGCAGAGGAACAGACATGACTAGTCCACATGGCATTCCACTTGACTTGTTAGATCGGTTGTTGATTGTCAGAACGGAAACTTATGGTCCAGCTGAAATGATACAGGTTCGCTGTTCATGCTAGTTTGTTCAACATTTATTTGTACATCTTATTGATCTCGACCTGAACACATGCAATTTCATTGCATTTTCTTGATGGATGTTTCTTTCGAGTGCCTGGGCAGATATTAGCTATACGTGCTCAGGTGGAGGGACTAGAAATAGATGAAGAGAGCCTTGCGTATTTGGGAGAGATTGGACAACAAGCTTCTTTAAGGTCGGATTTAACTTGTTGGTTTTGTAACGCCAGAATGTCAATTCATTTTCTTAATTAGAAGTAACCGATGTTCAATTCTTCTCTTTGTCCAGGCATGCTGTTCAGCTTCTATCTCCAGCTAGTGTAGTCGCCAAAATGAATGGTCGTGATAAAATCTGCAAGGTACTTGTCCCGGTCACATTCTTTATCAGTTGCCTATACGAGGTTGAAACGATATTTTACTTAGCCATTCACTTTTTAGGTGGATCTCGACGAAGTGAATTCATTGTACCTAGATGCTAAGTCTTCTGCAAGACTTCTTCAAGAGCAGCAGGATAGATACATCTCATAATAAATTGCAAGTCAACTCGACTCTACTCGAATAGAGGAGAGACATAAGTTCTACAAATGTGTATGTAAGTTAAGCATGACAATTGGTTCCTTGCTTCAAGATTAGATTAAAGGCATTTTGCTAGCAATGTTTGAACAAGGCGAAGGCAATAGACTCACCTTTCGATGGACACAAGCCATCAGGACTGGACACTCGGAGTTTGGGAAGTTTGCCCTAGGGTAGTCCTTCGTTTGGAGTTGCTTTTTTCGTTTTTCAAAGTGGAATTCCTCGCTTTCATCTATGACGTGTGTCAAACTCCTCTTTTGTTGTTGTCAGGTGGAATGATTCATTCAACCTCGATATCAGTTAACAAGACATCAGAGTGTCAAATGTGAATTCTGATACACTTAGCTGTAAATGCATATATGATGTAGCATTCTTGCACTAATGGCTGTTCATGTCAAAGATAGTTTCATTGCCCAAAACTCGATTCATAAAATATTTTGCATTTATATGAAGAAAAAAGTTGAAAAAAAACTATAGTACTTGGGTTTTACTAGTGGCTTCTATTATATTCACAAACCAGTTTTGCAAAAGAAAAAATTAATCGAAAGTTATATCATCAAAATATTCATTAATAAGTTCCAAAATGTTCAAAAAATGGTGAAGCTTCATGTTTTGCTCCCCCAACTCACTGTGGAGGGATTCGTAAAGGTTATGAAAAAAATTGTTCGAAAGTCATATCACCAAAAGATGTATGGAATTAACATGCACGAAAAACTAGAAAATCACCTAAATGCCCAAGATATATGCAAAAATGGTGGTGGTGGTGGTGGGTGGGTGGGTGGGTAGGGGGCGGGGGGGTCACGTACTATTCTCCTAATTCCCTACGGAGAGTCTCGTAAAGATTTTGCAAAAAAAAATTTGAAAGTCATATTAGAAAATATTAATATATTAATACATACAAAAAATTAAGAAAATTGCGCAGTTCCTTAAATTTAGTTCGTAAAATGTGAATATATGTCTAAGAAATGGTGGGACGTATGTAGTACTTCCCCAACTCATTATGAAAGTCAATGTAATTTCATTTTTTTTTAGAAATTGTTCATGAAATCATCGAGGAGTCAGATTTATAGGTTAATATGCAAAGAAAAATAAAGAAAATCGCGTAATTTCTAAAAGTTGATTCTTAAATACAAAAATATGCCTGTAAAATTAGTAGGACTGTACGTAAATCGCAATGCTTCCTCAACTCATTATCTAAGTCCTTGGTGTATTTTGATAAATTGTAACAGATGAGACTTTTAAGCATTTGTTCCTCTTTTTTAAAAAAAAAATTCTCTCTTAAATTCTTCCAATCTGTTATATAAAAATTGTATTGTTTCAAAAAATAATAATAAAAACATAAATAAGATACATTACAAACTAAAATTTTTGACATTTTTACTAAATATTTAAAACGTTGTCAATAAGCCCTCTTAAATGTTAAAATATTGAAATTTTGAAAATTTTCGCTAATTTATTGCCTATATATAGATACCTATTTGCAACATGTTCATTACTCATATAACCACATTCTTGATTAATTCCTACAAATATAGCCACTATGACAAAACTAGCCTTAATTATTTCTCTTTGCATCATTTTCACAACTTAAGATGAAAATTCATTAGATGACCCTTCTCCTCCGTCTACTGGCTCAACGCTAGCGATGTTTATCTTAAACGATTTTAGTAAAGGTGGAGACGGAGTGGTCCATCCATTATGTGACGAGAAATATCATGATAACAACGAAAGAGTAGTCGTGTTGACTACTAGATAGTACAATAACGGTTCAGTGAAAAAATGATACGTATACGATGAAATAATTCAAGTGAAAAAATGATACGTAATCACATTGACTTTTATTGTTAATCAGGTAAAATGATTCATTCAACCTGTTCATGTTGAGATAACTACATTAACCCAAATCCTAAAAGAATTACTCGATACATAAAATATTTTGCGTTCGTGCCGCCTAGAAAATGGTGTTCTATTACATATATTTTTCACGTGTAAAATAATACATCCAATGAAAAGCAAACACGTGGCTATTGTCCTGTGTTTTTCCTTTTTCCAGTTTGGTTAATTTTGTATTCAAATCCAAATATTAGTTAGTTGTATAATTCTTGTTAAACTATAAGGAATATTCCTTCTAATTTTGCATCTCAATCCTTGTACTTTTGACAAACTAAAGTTCAGTCCACATTTTTTTTATTAGTTATGTTTATTGTTTTTTTTTTTTTAAAAAAAAGATTTTGTAGATACACTAACTTTTTCAGACTTCATTTATTAATTTAACTGATTTTTTTTTAAATAATTTTTTTTCTTATTTTATGATTTAGGTTATATTTTACTTATTTCATTTGTATATATGATATTTTATTCATTGAAATGTTTCAAACTTTATAGCCTCAAATATAGTTTCTCCCATTTTATTTCCAACTTAATATTAAATAGGTATTTGGTAATTTTATGTTTTTCATTAAAATTTGGTCAAAGTAAACAAAAGATGACATATGTGTTACATGTGTATATTGATTTTTCAAACTATATGACCTCGATTATTATTTTTCCCTATCAATTTGAACTTTTATGAAGTAATAATTCATTGTTTACATCCTTTTAAGATAGTAAGGCATAAGTATTCATGATCGACATTTCAAAAATACGTCTAAATTAAATTAAGGTCTCTTATTACTTTCACTCCTTCAACTTCTTTTTTTGTAGTTTCGTACTCTTTTTTTTTGCCCTAGGTGGTATCCGAACATCTTCCACATGTCACAAACTATGTGGAGTCACGGAGTGTGATACATAAATCAAAAGGTGTGCAAAATTACAAAATAAATGAGTTCAGTGGTAATGAAACCTTAATTTAATTAAGGATATTTATGAAATTTCAATCATAGTTCAGAAATACTTGTATCTTATCCTTCTTTTTTTTAATAATAAAGTATACGATTCATCCCCTAGTAATCATAGAGTTTATCATGTTCTTGCGTTTAATTTATCACTTATTCTACACAATTTTTTTTTATTAGCAATCTTCTTTTTACCTCATATAAAATAAGAATAAAATTTAAGTATAATCCCAATATAACCTAATTTTGAACTAAACAAACCCTTAGTAAACATCACAAAACCAATTATGTTCTATGAGTGCAAATTCACTATTTATTTTGGTGGACCAAATCTAACATAATCCAAAAATACAAGGGGTACAAAAAGAAAATTACCATTCATTTTTAGTCTATTAGCAAGTTTTTAGTAATTAAAGATTGGCCACTAATTTTTCACTTAAATGTGTATGGCTACAAATAATAGCACTCAACAAGATGCTGTACAAGTATTCATTTTGTCAGCATTCTATGTTGCCTAATCTATTTAGGAAGAGTATTCAATCTTCTCTTTTAATTTTTTTTTCTGAAACCCCATTTTATAACAAGTCTTTTGAGACCTAATTCTTTGTACTACTTGAATTTGGTAAGTAGTGTTATGTTTTTACTCAAGTTTTTCTTTTGTTGAAACCCCTTTTTTTGGATTTGAGGGAATTCTTGAAGAAAGTTTCAATCTTTTTGTTGAATTGATTTATGTGATCATGTTTCTAAGTAAGTTGTTGTAGTTCTTTTTTTGTTGTTGTTTGAATTGCCCTGCTTAAATCTTGGTTTGCTTCTTTTTTAGTTATAGTATAAGAGTTTGTTTCAACAGATAAAGGTATCATCTGTGTCGAAATTTGAAAAAGATCCCTTTTGGGTTTGGGGTGGGGGGTGGGGTGGGGGGTGGGGAGTGGCTGGGTAACTGAATTTTTGGTGAATATTAAGAATTTATAGCTTGGCCAAATTAACTTGGGATTTAGCCATAGTAGTTGTAGTTATGAGTTTTTTTGGATTTTGGGTGTGTGGGTGGGTGAGGTGGGGGGTGAGGAAGGGGGGGGGGAGGATGGGAGAGTGTGTTTTCTCAGCTAGCTAACTGAATTTTGGTTAACTGAATTTTGGTGAATATTGAGAATTTGTAAGTTCTTGATTCTTCTACTCCTTTGTTGGCTTGGTTTTTGACTCTTGACTTGGTGATTAGCTCTTCTTTTGTTGAAACCTATGTTGCTTTGACTCTTCAAAAATGAAATCGGGTGTGTGTCGGATCCTTCAAAAGTAGTGCATTTTTGGAGGATCCGACACGGGTGCGGCAACATTTTTGGAGTGTCCGAGCAACTTAGGTTGAAACATCTTGTTGGATAGGAGGAAATTCTTGAGTAAAGTTTCAATTTTTAGTTATAGTTTTAATTTGTTAAATTGGGTTGAGCTGTAGTAGTTGTAGACTTGTAGTCATGTATTTTGTTCTGTGATATTTAATGTATATTAGATGAATATTGGTTGTCCTATGTTTCAGGGGTGTGAAGATAGAGACTTGGGTCATTGATAAAAATGGCGGCAGGAACTGTTCCAGCTTCATTTACAGGCTTGAAGAGCAATGAAAATGGTTTGGGGTTCGCAAAAAGTATGAACTTTATAAGAGTTTCCGACTTACAGAGGGTTAAGTTCCGGCGAACAAAAGTTTCTGTGATAAGAAATGCAAATCCTGGTCAAGAAACCATTGAACTTCAGCCTGCATCCGAAGGGAGTCCACTACTAGGTATGCACAACAGCGCTTCTTGTACTTTGCCTTTTAAACAGTGTGGAATACAGTCTATAAAAAATTTTAGCTTTCGATGATTTTAATCTGTTATATGAAGCTGGAAGCAAATAAGGGATACAATCGAGAGATTATTTATGTCAAACAAATCCTGTAGGAAACGTTTCATGAGAACTCAATCGGAATAAGTTTGCAGCAACTTCTCCTAGATGCTCATGGATGCTATTATAGGAAATTTAAATGTAGCATATTGATACCTTCTTCGTTTAATTTAGTTATCCTGCCCTGTTTTATATTTTGGAAGTGGAAGCATCACATTTATTTGTATTCACTCTCTGATGAGACTACTGCACGCTTCTTGATACAGTTCCTAGGCAAAAATATTGTGAATCCATATACAAAACTGTCAGAAGACAGACCTGCACTGTGATGGTTGGGAACGTGGCTCTTGGTAGCGAACATCCAATTAGAATTCAAACAATGACCACAACTGATACCAAAGATGTCGCTGCAACAGTAGAACAGGTTTTTCTTCTACTTCACAATTCAATCGAGAGGTGGCAGTTTGCTATAACTGTATCTGCAATGAAATTTGTTTGTCCTGTATTGAAGCGGAGTTTACTTCTTTGGGTGTCCTCAGTTAATACTGTTTACTTTGAGTTCGTAAATTTACGAGCCAAGCTTCTTTATCTATTTTTACCTACTTTTGGTTTGGGGATCGGGGGGCTTCGGGAAGGAGGAGCTTTACCTATAATCTTACCATTCAATCATTATCCGACTGTATCCTTTTTCAGTTTCCCCCAGACCGCACTTGTGGGATTACATTGGATAGTTGCTGTTGTCATATCCTTTTTCTGTTTGCTGACTATTTTCTCGACAACAGATCTCCAGAGCATTCTAATTTGTCTCGTCTATGACAGTGTTCTCTTCTCATATCAGTAGTAAGATAATGGTCTTGGTTCCATTTGAATCAGTCCTTATATATATATATATATATATATATATATATATATATATATATATATAATATATATATATATATATATATATATAATATATATATATATATATATATATATATATATATATATATATATATACATATATCTATATATATATATATGGAACCTCGTTTAGAATTGAATGCAGCATATCACCACAAATGCTATTTCTGAGATGTTCTGCAAGTATATTCCCACCAGTGTTCGGAATTTTTCAGCAAGCTTTCTACTTGATCAAATAAATCAATTCCTAGCTCACAACGCAAAAAAAATTCCTTTCGGATTCCAATGATTTGCATGTTGTATCTGAACATGCTTCTTTAATGAAGTTGAAAACCTAAAAGACGAAAGGAGTTTAGCCATGATGCTAATTCCTGTTTATGTAGGTGATGAAAATTGCTGATGCGGGAGCTGACATAGTTCGGATTACAGTCCAAGGGAGGAAAGAAGCTGATGCATGTTTTGAAATTAAAAATACTCTGGTGCAAAAGAAGTATGTCTCATTTTTCATCGGTATATCTCAATATTTGATGGACTCGACGATATGAGCATATTTTATTTCATCAACATTCTGTACATGCAGTTACAACATCCCTCTGGTGGCTGACATTCATTTTGCTCCTTCTGTTGCACTTCGAGTGGCTGAGTGCTTTGACAAAATACGTGTCAATCCTGGAAACTTTGGTATTTCATCCTCTGTCTGTGTGATGGTCTTTTGGAAGAGCCATGAGAATAGCTATGATCTAATCAGTTTATTTCTTTCAGCTGACAGGCGAGCCCAGTTTGAGCAATTAGAGTACACAGAAGATGACTATCAGAAAGAACTCGAGCATATTGAGGAGGTCAGACTATCCCGCAGTTATATGAATGCTGGATTTTTTCTACTTCAAAAACATCTAATGATAATTTTTTGATAATGATAATGAACATGAAAAGATATGAATCATATCGATTTCATCATAAGATCCTTGTTGTTTACTGCTGTGCAAAAGATAAGATGCGGCAAAAGTTGCAGTCAGCGCGACAATACCAAACAAGAATAGGTTATCAAGCTGGTGTTAGGTCTTTAATCATCTTTTATCAGATACTCTGACTTCCTATTATTCTCGTTTAGGAAGAAATTTCCCCTTTTATCATGAAGCATATTCCTGGACACAATTTGGTACACCATAATGACGTCTAGCTATCTACCTTTTTGCAAGAGTCTAATCCATTTTCTCCTTGAAATGCTTCAGGTCTTCACACCATTGGTGGAAAAATGTAAGAAGTATGGACGTGCAATGCGCATTGGGACAAACCATGGGAGCCTTTCAGATCGCATTATGAGCTATTATGGGGACTCACCTAGGGGAATGGTGAGCAGTAACTGAATTACTTACCTAGAATATTCTGTTCTAGTCATTGTTGTTGTATTCGATAATTTGTATCACCTAATGTGTTACAGGTAGAATCGGCTTTTGAGTTTGCCAGAATTTGTAGAAAGTTGGACTTCCACAATTTTGTCTTCTCAATGAAAGCTAGCAATCCAGTAGTTATGGTTCAGGCGTATCGCCTTCTTGTAGCTGAGATGTATGTTCAAGGATGGGATTATCCTTTACACTTGGGAGTTACTGAAGCTGGTGAAGGTGAGGATGGAAGGATGAAGTCTGCAATCGGAATTGGCACACTTCTTCAGGTATACTATTTTTGTCTTGGATGAATAACAGTTCAAGGCCGAGCATCTTTAAAAATATCGTCTTTATTGATTTTGATGATTCCAGCTTCATTTAGACAAGTTTTCTAGATATACCAGATATTTTGTACTCAGTGATGCGTATTCATTGGTTTAAGCAATGGGGTATTTCTCCGGCTTACTGAGGACATGACCCTAGATAGGTAGGTTTGGAGGTTAAAGATTAGGGTTGAGAGCTAGTAAGTAGCCGAATGTTGTCGCTTTTTATGTGCGAGAGTTAGGGTGATATTAAGTAGGTATGTTGTCTCATTTGCTTTGTATCTTTCGATTTTATTGTCATATTATTTGTTAATTTGTGCTAAACAGAAGATGTGATTAATCTAAATGCTGTAATCTGTTCAATTCTAATGGTTTCATCAAGTGGCAGAAAATACGAAATCATTGATTTATCAAATTTGGATTTTTAAAATGCTCATAAAAGTACAATAAGGTAACTTAATCTCATAAAGCATATGTGTTGCTCGACTTTCTAAAGTAGAAAACTTTCTATTTATGCAGGACGGTTTGGGTGATACGATACGGGTTTCCCTAACTGAAGCTCCAGAAGAGGAGATAGATCCCTGTCGACGATTGGCAGACCTTGGAAAAAGAGCAGCTGCGCTTCAGCAAGGAGTGGTAATATTTCATCACACGTGATTGCTTATGAATGTTCTTTCGGAGTTTAAGTTTGACAAAGTAGTAAGGTTTCTACTTCCTTTTTCAGGCCCCCTTTGAAGAAAAGCACAGACGTTATTTTGACTTTCAACGTAGGTCAGGGGAATTGCCAGCTCAAAAGGAGGTGGGTTTTAGAACCTGAGCCGATATGGTAAAGCGGACTTCATTTTTTGAAACAAACAAATGTTTTGTTTTTTCTAACAGGGTGATGAAGTAGACTACAGAGGCGTGTTGCATCGAGATGGTTCTGTTCTTATGTCTGTCTCTTTGAATCAATTAAAGGTCTTATCTGACACTTCTCTAATAATAGTTTGTAATATATGATTCTACTAATTTATTTCTAGCTCCAGTTGACATTATTTTTTGGTTTTGCAGACCCCTGAACTTTTGTACAGATCATTAGCGGCAAAGCTTATTGTTGGCATGCCATTTAAGGTCAATCTACGGCTTTCATTGCACTGTGTACTAACCTCGATTCTTCTCTTTGTGCTAACTTATAATCAGTGTCGATTCAGGATTTGGCAACTGTGGACTCAATCCTGTTGAGGGAACTTCCACCGCTAGATGATATAGATTCTGTAAGGACCCTTTTCTTTTCTATATAGTAATTTAAGTATTCACGTTATTCTTGTTGATGATCCGACTAATTTGTGTTAAAGTTTTAGCATTTCTAGTGCACATTATTTGGATACATCCATTTGTTGTGAGAGTGACTTGATTTTCAATTTCTTTTGTTGCGCATGAATAGCGTCTAGCTCTCAAGAGATTGGTCGACATAAGCATGGGAGTCATTGCTCCTCTCTCAGAGCAATTGACAAAGCCATTACCCAATGCCATGGTCTTGGTTACTCTGAAGGAGTTGTCTGGTGGTGCTCACAAGCTTCTTCCCGAAGGTGTGATAATTATATTTTGTTCTGTAAGTTTTTTGGATTAATTATCTTCGAAAGGTTTTGCTAATCAGGCTAGATGTGGAAACCTCCTTGTAGGTACGAGATTGGTCGTGTCTCTGCGTGGCGATGAATCACATGATGAGTTGGAAATCCTGAAGAGCTCTGATGTTACAATGATTCTTCATAATCTGCCATATACAGAGGAAAAAATTGGCAGGGTTCAAGCAGCCAGGAGGTATGTTGCATCTCGATTAAAAATATTCACGTTCGCTTACAGTAAATCAGTTGGCATGACCAATATTATACTTCCCATTTGTATAAACTTTCTCGAAGGCAGGCATTACGACAGAAAACTACTTAGCTGCTGCTTTTTCCAATTCTCTACTTCTTTTGACTCTGTTAACTTGAGCATATCTGCTTTTGCAGGCTTTTTGAGTATCTTTCCGAGAATTCCTTGAACTTTCCAGTGATTCATCATATACAATTTCCCAGCAACACCCACAGGTACGGCAAGAAAGACATGAATGACCTACAATCAGACGTGTGTAGGTTTTTTTTTTGTAATTTAGCTTACCACAATTTCAACATGACAGAGATGACTTAGTGATTGGTGCCGGGACAAATGCGGGAGCCCTCTTGGTAGATGGGCTTGGTGATGGACTTCTCTTGGAAGCTCCAGACAAGGATTTTGATTTTCTCAGAAATACATCTTTCAATTTGCTTCAAGGTTGCAGAATGCGGAACACAAAAACGGTAATGCTAAGCAAAAGGACACGGCAAGAATCTGAATCAATATATAGTAACAGTACTCATTTCCGTTTCTGTGTATCCCTTCCAGGAATACGTATCATGCCCATCCTGTGGCAGAACTTTATTCGATCTTCAAGAGATAAGCGCTCAAATTAGAGAGAAGACGTCACACTTGCCTGGTGTTTCAGTAATTACGCGACCCTAATGCTTACTGTTATTAAATAGCTTGATTTTTTTGAGTATGTATTCTGATGGTAAAATGACTCGTGTTATGTTTCTTTTTCTTTCGCAGATTGCCATTATGGGTTGCATTGTGAATGGACCTGGGGAGATGGCTGATGCTGACTTTGGATATGTTGGTGGTGCTCCTGGAAAGATTGACCTCTACGTCGGCAAGGTACCAAGTTTTATTTCCCTCATCTCAGTACTGAACAAGATGAATTTGGCTTGCTCTATTCACTACATAGTGTTTAACGAAAAATATCGTTGGAAATATAAACATTGGAGTCAATCATCCTCTTTAGCCATCATATAGGTCTGAAAGAGAATAAAAGATTTCTAGATGCACGTATGGTATATCTCCCTGCAGCGATGGTTGTTATCGTCTCTCATTTCACTAAAAAGATATCACAGCTAGTAATCCATCAAGCATACACAATTCAACCAAACATAGCTAAAGAAAATGAAATGATTTGGTGCTTTTTTGAAGGAATACTGACTAGTTGTACTCAGATTGCTTGTGATTGAGGGAGTAGTAATCGTCTCTAGTTTTCAAATTTCGTACTACTTGTCTACTACGCCTCAATCCAATACAAGCTGGGGTCGTTTATATGAATTTTCATGGACTATGTTTCCCCATTTAAGCTCAATTCATGTCACTAACATGTTTCGATTACTGGTGAAATAAATCTCTACCAGACAGTGGTGAAACGCGCTATTGAAATGGAGCATGCAACGGATGCATTGATCCAGCTAATCAAAGATCATGACCGCTGGGTTGATCCTCCTACCGAGGAGTAAGACTAGATCGCCGAGTTCAAGAAATGGAAATGATGCAGATTATATCAACTGGATAATAATACAACTAGCATAGCAACTCCAGAGAGCTGCCATTTCGAAGCAGCAGATATTATAGCTTTTTATATGTTGTAGAATTTTATGTATCATGCAAAATGCAGAACATGGTTTATTACATGTATCAATGAATACAAGCTCCTAGTCCCCTTTTTGGGAAATCTAATGAAATAAATAGGGTATGGCTGGCACACAGTTATGGTGAAGATCACAATGTTAGAGGAATCTTTACCACAAGGCATCGAATTAAAACCATAGAATATGATCCTAATCAAAATAATAGGAGTACGAACTCCATTTTTATTCAATGATTAAAGAAAGAATCAAACAAATATAATGAAACTCTAGAATGCTACAAATATACTTCATGAACCATACATAGATTTATATATATATGAAGCATGCAAATTATAGAAAATTTCTCCGCGCAGCGTACCCGAACTGTGCTGGCCGGATATTCTGCCGGGACTTGTTGCAAACCGCTGCTCCGAAACATACAACACACGCTGCTGCGAGTAATCCAAATGCTACATCAAATGCTACTTCTGCATCCTTTCCTCCGTTCATTCTTAGGAACTCTCGAATGCTACAAATATATTCATGAACCATATAGATTTGTATATAATATGATATACTATGTGAAAAGATCGCGCATATATATATATATATATATATATATATATATATATATATATATACAAAATATATAAACAGATCTCTAAATTTATTGAATTTTTCCCTCAGGTATCTCAACTGAGATTTTGTGAAGGGTATTGATAGAGGTTAGTTCCAGAACTTTTCCTGCTGAATCATTGAATCACCCATAATTTGTTTGTTCCTTTAAAACACGGTTGGCTGATGTGAAACCACATTTTGTGAGGGATATTAATAGAGGAACTCATTAGTCCAATTGATGATGAAACTGTTTGAGAATAATTGTATTTTACTTCTAACTCATTTGAATACATTAGAAAACAAATGAGACTGACATACAATTTGTCTTCATTCTTTCGATCAAAATCATTACAATATGAATTTACAATAGAAAAGCTTATCAAAATCAGTCAACAATTTTTAAAAAGAACAAATAATGGGTCACATTATTACAATACGAATTTACAATAGAAAAGCTGATTAAAATCAGCCAACGATTTTTAAAATGAACAAATTATGAGTGATTCAATGAATGAACGAAAACAAGTTTAGAGATGTGATTATGAGTTCGGCCATATCCATATATATATATATATATATGAAGCATGCAATTATAGAAAATCTCTCCGGGCAGCGTACCCGAATTGTGCTCGTCGGATATTCTGCCGGCGCTTCTTGTAAACCAATGCTCCGAGACCTACAACACACACTGCTGCGATTACTCCAAATGCTAATCCTGCCTTCTTTCCTCCGTTCATTCCACCGTCCGTGGATGCCACCTCCGTCGTAGTACTCTCGTGGCTTACATCACTCGCAACTACATCACTCGGAGCCGGAGAAGGAGATGAAGGCTCTGTTACAGGAGACGGAGTAGCATCATCTCCGTTTACAGGTGACGGCGCTGGAACAGAATTAGAAGACCGATACGTCGGCGGAGACGCCGGAGGAGAACTCACACTAGCCATAGGTGACAGCGACGGAGTTTTAGGAGCTGCAGCGATCGGCGGTAGAGAACCTAAATCTCCACCTGCTACCGGCGCCGGACTTGGAGAATTTTCCGGCGAATCTGCACAAATACATTGCTGTACAGACAAAATCACAAAGAAAATCACGAAACAAACCACGTGAAGCCTCGCCGTCGACATTGCCAATAAAACCGTACGTACTCTTTTTTCCCTCTACTTTTTTTCTTCAAAAATCTGCAAAAGTAAACAAAACTTATGCATTATACAAAATGCAGATCTGAAAAATAAATAGAATAGTTAGTGTGAAATTGACGAAAGTGCGAAGAAAGAGTAAAAAGAAGTTAAAGGCTGCCATTGACAAAAGCATGTTACTTACTAATCACTTGAACAGAGAGAGAAAAAAGTGAGTGTAGAGAACGTGAATGATATTGACGAAGGATGGGAGTTTTGATTTTGTTAGTTGCGTAAATTAGTGAAAAAGCGGAGGTTAGTTTGTTGAGAAAGCGTTTTACTCCAAATAGGACTTTTTATAGTTTATATAATTCTAAAGGTTGTTGAACACCATTAATTCAAACATAGATTCTTTTTTTTATTTATTTTTGTTATAGAAAAATCAATTAACTATAATAAAAAAAAATTATTGCATTTGTACCTTACTCTTTAAGTGACAATAATTTTTTATAATATAAATATAGAAGAGTCTAAAAAAAAATTATGAAAAAGGATAAACCACGTGGGATTAATTCATCCACCTAAGCGTTGTCAACTAAGATTCACTATAGAAGAATTTGATATTTAGAATCTTAAAATATTGTCACACAGAAGGTTATGAGTGATTTTTAGTGGCGACTAAAGGCTCCAACAACTATTCGCTAGTAAAATCTATTTTTTCAACAAAAAAAAATATAATAATAATTTTCGGTTGCAACTTAATTTTCTAAAATAAATAACTTGCAATGTCAATATTAAAAATATTTAATATTATTGCAAAAAAATTATCAAAATTACTTTTCGATTCAAATCTCGCTATTATTTAATGCATCATTGTACATTTTATAATTTATATATGACATAGAAATAAAGCATAGAGTGTCTTCAAACCCCTACTTAGTCGATATAATTTTGTTTTTTTTAAAAAATATAAAATTTAAATTTAAATGCTAAAAAATTTTACTGACGATTTTCAACGCTTTTGTGGTGCCTGTTCTCGCCTCTAAAGGTCTAGTTCTTTTGTAGTGAATTCTAACTTGCAACGCTTAGATGGAAGAATTAGTCCGACATGACTTGCCATTTCAATAAAAAATTGAGATGTTAACACTTGAGAGCATTTATGATTTCTTAGAATAACAGCAATGACATTTTTTATTTTAAATGTATCGAAGGATATAAGTGATCCATTTCACATAATTTAGAAGTAATTTTGATCCTTTTCCAAAAAATTATTAAATTTCTCTGAACCTATGAACCCACCTTTACTCCCTAGGTCTACTTTAATAACACAGAAAAGATTAACCATAACTTCTTTTTTGTGCACAAAGGTTGAATAAACCTCCTAATTTTTTTCGCACTAAAAGTTATTGGTAATTGAATAAAAACTTCAACTAGATTGATATAACTTATCATTCATACAAGGACATTAAACTTTAAACTCAAAGCAAAAAGAACAAACAAAATATGTTCCATGGACATCTTCGTAGCCCAGTCTATCTACTCCTACTACAAAAACAAGCTAACTAGAAGAATAACAGAGAAGATAAAGTAACAGAGCTATGTAACTTTCATAGTTCATCTTTTTCATTGCTCGACTCAACGTTGCCACCTACTTTGGCTTCCGGACTCTCTGATGTAGTTGTCGATGAAGCTGGTTTTGGAAGCTTGAAAGGAATAGTTGCGTGTTTCTTGATAAACTTGTACAATGCCACTACAGTTCGGTCAGCATCAACTGGGATCTGTAGGATCATATAAAAGGCATTTACCACTTGCTATTTCGTGTATTTTAGATGGAGACGAAAAGCAAACAAAAATGATCAATTACTTACTGGATCCGCGGTCTTGTTCCCTGCTGGGAAGAAGAGGAGTGTGGGAAATCCTTCAGCCTGCAAAAGGAGCGGAAATGACCTTCCATTCAACAATTGCATCCAAATTTACTAAAACTGATTAAAAAGACTGACTTCGCGTCTAACTCAATCTCAAAAACTAGCTCATGAGGTGGGGATCGTTCAAAACCATACAAGGAGAATTAAGTCCCTTGTCCCACCACCAATGTGGGACTCAACGGCCCCGAAAGCGCAGGCCTGTCAACGGGAGCATGAACAATATAATATTGGGTCCCAACAAAGGATTAACCAAGATGTCGGATGGATCTAGCTCAACCTAAAAACGAACTCATGAAGTGAAAATTATCTGCCATCTCACCTTCGATGTGGGACTCAGCATTTCTCTAATGTCATAGTCACGCATCTCAACCAAACATAAATGAATAGTGCAAATGAATAAACTATAGCAGCAGAAGCAATCAGGAAAAGCAGCAGTCGTTGTCGAACTATGACACTCTTGTGTTCTGATTAAAGATAGAAAGCTATTAAATCACCTTTCCCTGAGGGTGCTCGTTTGTGGTACCATCCATTTTGGCTATAACAAGAGACTCAATGCCACGTAAGTGCTTTGCAAGCTTGTTATACGTTGGTTCTAGAGATTGGCAATGCCCACACCATGGTGCGTATATCTAAAAAAATGCAACAATAGTTACTACAAAAAGAACAGCAATAAAGAGAATTTTGTGAAGCCCTTAGTAGTAGCTCGGGTACCTCCAGAAGCACATCTTTTGACTCGTCTAGAACAATGTCATCAAAATTGTTCCCCACTACGATCTTCACATCCCCCTCATTCTGTAAGAATCAACAAATGAAACAGAGAGCTGAATCAGCACCACTCCATAGAATACGATAGGCCAGGAAGGGAAATCACAACTTACATCCTCAGGAATAGGGTCTGATTTATAAAAAGCTTTGAGCTTGTCAGCCAGAAAATCTTCTCCAAATGCCTAACGGATAAAAAAAAGAAAAGAAAAATGCAATTTAGAGCTTCCTGAAAGGAACACTTAATAAGAATGTATCCAACAAACACAACGAGTCGTCCAGGAGGCATCCCACCTTAAGCTTCTCAACGGTGATCTCCCCATCAAATATGTATTTCCTAGGATTCTCGTTTCCTGTATATCCGATAACCTACAGGAAAAAAACAACAAGACGAATTAAATATTCTGTAACCTTCGTCCCAAATGATCATATCAAGCCCATTATGATCTGTTGATTGTTTACCTTTGGAGAATCTCCGGTGGCTCCAAAATAATCTGATACAGGCTTTCCAACTTCTTCATCATCCATGTTGACAAAAACAAAGATAAGCTGCATTTATCCAGGAAAAGAATACACAGCTCGTCATTTGAGAGTATCTTCACTATTCATTTTCACAAAAAGACAGATATGCTGCATTATCCAGGAAAACAATACAAGCTTTTAATTTATTTATTTTTATGACCAGGTAAACCGCAGCCGTTGCCCTTTGGTGAGCACAGGGTAAAAACGCCGCAAACCACATAGGAGCGGTAACAAGCTTTTAATCTATAACATGATCTTCTCTTTTTAGCCAAAACTTCCGGCTCTTCCATTTTATTTCCTCATAATTGAAGAAGCTGTGTGAAAAGCGGAACAAGTCATCATCCAAAAAGCCAATCTAGAGTAAGGAGTACGCCAACCTGAAGTTTATCCTTTCAATTGATATGGAAGTACAAGCATTCACTTAAATTCTTTTTTTTGATAAAGTTAAAGTAGCATTCACTTTACATTTATCTTCTCGTATGCACATTGTAACCACAATGGTCACCGTACTAACCTCAACTCACTCCTCTGACAACATAAATGCTATCAACTTCAGACCCACAATTTGCATAAATCCCAACGAAATAACTTGAATCAAACAAAAGGGTAAATATGTATGTAGTTGATGCGGATTCATTGAAGTTGGTGTAATTGATGTCTAAGCCAATTACAAGGATTCACGAAGGACAACCAGATGGAAATTCATAGGCAACACAAAGAGAGCACCTTTTTTGTGAAGATGTTCTTAAATCTAATTTTACTTCATGTTTTACTCGATAAGCTAAAAAAAAGTTCATATGTATATCACTCGTGGATTTGTGTTTGGTGTATATCAATTGCACTCCTATTAATTTTCTGTATGTCTACTCTAAGAGGGCAGAGGGCAAGCGGCGTGATTTATAGGTAAGAAACATTTTTCCACGCAAGAAGTTATTATAAATTGCTATTCCACAAAATACAGCAGTATGTATGAAACCAAAGACTGCATTAATATTCTCGAAGACTAAAACAAAGCTTAATTACCTTTCCCTTAAAAAGCTTTGCAGCTTCTTGAAATGTTGGGAATACTTTATCTGTATCATTTGTTCGGGCAAAGAGCAAAACCTGAGTAAAAGCATTAACCATGAGCACTTCCATTCAAAAAGACAGGTTTACCAATATCGTATCCGTATTACCTGCTTCTTTATAGGACTCGAGAAAATCGAAGCTCCACTTTCTCTAGTAAAAACTGTCACTAGAGGAAGCTTGTTGGCAGATACAAACTTAACTATTGCAGACTTGGTGAATTGACCATCTGGAGGCAAGATCAAAAGAAAAGATGATGAGGCATGTCTTCTTCGTCATTCTTTTTATTTCTTCTCTTGAACTTCAAAAGATTATAAAGTAATTTAGCAGCTAGCTTGGGTACTAAATTTACCAATTAAACACCCTCTGCGACCCTGAATAGAAACCCATCGAATTCATGTCTAATCCACTTAAGATCAAGATCGATGAATTACAAAATGATCTTTGGCTGTTAAAAGTTAAGTTGCTTAGACTCTCCAAAAGTGTTGTCACACCATGTCGGATTATCGAGTAAGGCACTACTTTTGGAAGATCCGACACGCATCCGGCAGGACTTTTGAAGAGTTCGACCAATGTAGGTGTTACATAAGCAGATAAAATCTTGTGTTAATGCCCCATAACTCCAGTAGATATATACATAATTTTTTTTAATTTTTTTTTTGAGAATGGTAAAGTTAGATATAAACATAATATTGATATTGGCAAAAAAACATAAATTATGTAGGTATGCAATCTCAATATGATGTAAGAAAATTCATAACCTTCAATGAAATTCAACTTCCAATTTGTATCATGTGAAATGTATGCAATTACACTAATTGAAAACTAGATGAATTTAAAACGCTTGCTCCTATCAATTTGCCGATATGCCCTTAAATAAATAAACAAACAGAAACAAATTGTCTATGAATATTAGGGAAGAAATCAATCAAGCGGGAGTTCTCTTCTGCCAAACAAAGTTATCCAAAAGAAAATATATAATTCAGAATTAAAGAAAGAAAATAAGAGGAACAGCTTACCATAATGCACCACTTTCTCCTCTTCTTTTTTAAGCAAGACTAAAGCTGGGCGTTTAACAGTGTCTTCAACATTGAATAGCTTAGCCACGTTAGGATTTGTCGTCTGGTAAAAGTTAAGATCATCCTCAAGTTTTGAAGCAGCAGCAAGTTGATCAGTTTCAGGACCCTATAATTGTTTGGACATTCACAACATGAGAAAATTGCAATTTTTATGAAAAATACTATGCATGAGTCATATGAAACTATTTCCCATGCATGAAATGGAAGATAAACACATATATAACAGTAGAAAGAGATAAAAGTGAGGTTCCAAGTTAAAATCCATACAAAATAATTAAAAGAAATAAGTTGAGTTGCAAAAGAATCATACAAAAGAAAAAAAAGAGACCGCGATTTTCCAATGAAAGAGGCTGTTAGGATAGGTAAAGGATAAAAAATTATTCATAAAACTGCCACGGCGATGTCCAAAGCAAAAAAGTTGTGAGCATAAAAAGTTCAATTTATATCATTCACCGACCGAAAAAGAAAAAAGATTCAAAAGAGAGTGTTATGCCAATGGATAACAGCCAGTACAAGTTACAATCAAGAACAGATTATCATTAGCATATGATAGAGTAAACAGTACATACCACTAAGGACTCGAGGAACCCTAACACGACTTTGTCTCCAGAAGTTAGTACACGCTCTGCGTCCTCTGTTGTAGTTATATTGTAAACGCCAGGTCCAATCTTCTTCTTGATCCAAGTCACAATTGCATCTCTAGAGTTATAAGATTTATCAACTTCAGATCAACATTAAAGGGAGCATGACAAACAGACAAAGTCCTCAATTAGGCGTTCTGCGTCTCGTTAAATTTAATAGAGTAAGTTATGACAAGAGTAAAAAGGAAGCAGGAAAATTTCCATCATTATGATTTGTAACATTTTCTCCATTTGACATAATTAAACTAAACATCCCATTTTTGCGAGCTGACTACCGCTTCTTTTCACAAATGTGAAAACAAACGTTATCATGATTTGCAACATTTCATTCATTCGACATGATGAAACTAAAGATCCCATTTTGGCAGGCTGACTACTACTTCTTTTCACTCTCGCGAAAACAAATGTTACCATGATTTACAACATTTCATTCATTCGACATAATGAAACTAAAGATCCCATTTAATTTAACAGGCTTGCTACTGAATCTTTTCACCCTCGCGAAAACAAACGATACAATGATTTGCAACATTTCATTCATTCGACATAATGAAACTAAAGATCCCATTTTGGCAGGCTGGCTACTGAATCTTTTCACCCTCACGAAAACAAAACGTTACCAAGATTTGCAACATTTTATTCATTTGACATAATGAAACTAAATATTCCATTTTTGCAAGATGGCTAATCCTTCCACCCTTATACAAAAACAAACGTCACAAGACACGACGGATTATTACCTCAAACGTCAATACGACAGTGCCAATATAACACATGTTAGATACAAATTCAATTAGAAACTAACACAATTGATCACTCACTACATAAGGCAAGAATCAAGAAACTTAATAGTAGCTAAAATCCTAAAGCTTTTCAATGGTTACCTCTAAAATGTTGAGCTTATTGTCTCTACATTACCAATCTTTCATTAAACACGAATAACTACGTAAAACTACGAAAGTAAAATCCTATTGTGAGTGTCACCCCTAGAAATGAACCCTGCAATGCACGAACCCGAAAACAATTAAAAAAAAAGCATAAAAGGAAGAAAACTCACTTAGTTCTTTGGCCACTGTAAGTTTTATGCTCACCATCAACAAAAAAATAAATAGTAGGAAATCCTTGAACCTCATAATTCTCCGCTAGCTCATTCTCCACCGTAGCATCAACTTTAACCAACGGCACATTCTCCGATTTCAGCTCCGTCGCTGCAGCGGCGTACTCCGGTGCAAGTTCCTTACAATGACCACACCACGGCGCGTAAAACTCCACCATCACATACTTATTATCCTCTACAAAGTCACTGAAATTCCTATCCGTCAAAACGACGACGTCTTTATCGTCGAATTTAACACCTTCCTCTTCCTTCTCGTCATCAAACGCCGACGGAACTTCAAAATCGTCGTAATTTTCGAAGTCCTCGTCGTCATCGAAGTCGTCGTCGTCAGAGAAGGTTTCGGTTGGGAAAGTGTGCTCCGGCGCGGCTTCGTTTACGTCGTCTGCTTCGAGGAAGCTGAGATCTTCGTCGTCGTCGTCATCGGCGCCGGTGCCGGCGAGTGATGGAGTGAGTAGGACGGAGAAGATGAGGATGGAAGAGAGAAAAAGGAGAAGAATGAGTCGACTGGTCATTTTGTGAGTCATTGACGAGTTGACTGAGATCGATGAGATTTCTATTACTGAGAAGAGATCCGACAGAGACTTCAGCTTAGACTGTGTTCACATTTGCCGGCGTCAATTCAAAGTTTTTGAATTTTGCAATTTGACCCCTAAATTTCAAAGTTTTTAGTCAAAAATATCCTTAAAATCATTTTTTTAATAAAAAAAATAATTATTTAAAATTCAACCACATTCATCTTTTTGTTAAAATTTATCAAATATTAACAATTTTTTTCAATGATTCATATTACTCTGAACAATTTTCTTTATTCAAAAAAACATCTAAAATATTATTATAGTTTTTTCTTTTAACAACACCGTTTGCAATTATGTCTTTCCTTTTGATCACAAATTTTGATTTCAGTTGATGTGTTTTCTTCTTATTGAATTTGTAAGAAGTGGTATCGGTCGAATCCTTTTTAATTCTAATAATGGAGAACAAAACTTGAGTGTCAGAGATCAAAATTAATAAAATCTTGATCATTTTAATTATTCGTTTATCTCCAGAAATTGTTTATTTAACGATATTTTGACTTTGCATAAGGTGAAGATGGTGTGAAATTAAGTTCCGACTCTATTCAGTTGCTGGAGGAGAAGAGTAGATCATGTTATTTTTGTAGGCTTACACCGTCCTAACGTTGTTTTTTTAACAACAAACAATGGTCTCAATGAATTTTGATTATTTTTTTTGTTTTGCTTTTTTCAACCGGTAACGAAATTGTAGAAAAACGTTTTTAATGAGAATAGTATCAATTGCATATGTTTTGTATGAAATTTACTAATTTTTTGACAAATTTTAATAAAAGGATGGAACTTGTTATGTTTTATATACTTGAAGGATGTTTTTTTGTTTAGAAGAAAATTCAGGTATGTAATTAAGTTTTGGTACAGTTTAAGGATGTTTTTAACCAAAATTCGTATATTTTGCCACGGCTACATTAACTGCACTAGAGTCTCGAAAAATATTTTTACACTTGTTGTATATTCGGTCTGTTTATACTTGTCCAATCTTGACTTGTCACAATATTAATAAATAAAATGATGATTTTATAATATCATTTTTTAAATATAACAAATTTTATATTTAGAAAATATATCGACAAATGATTATAGTGATTAGTAAGGTTAAAAAAATTGAAGTATAAATAATTTTAAATACAAGGTACGATTTTAATATTAACGAATTAATATTTCACTCAATGTATTCTTTTTGAGTCACTTGTATTTTTACAATTTATATTTTTCTACAACGATATTTTACAAATTATATTCAAACATTACTTTTGTTTCTAACAAACTTGTAATCAAAAAACGTAAGTTTGATTACTAAATGACAAGATTAAAATCAACACAAAACGTGTAATTTGATGATTATTTCACTAATGTTTTGTTTGGACAACCTTTAGATATTTTACAGAGTAAAAAAAAAAAAAAAAAACTTATATGGTTAAATAAATTTATATTACTTAATTTGTTGTTATATAATTTTTATTCGCGATTAACATTAATCATTAATTAGGTGGGTTGACTCCGAGTTTGTATAATTAATCACATTTATATAATTCGTCGTGTTTGTATATGACGATGATTTTCTTTGTTTTTTCAGTTTTATAACCATATATATTTAACTTTTTGCGTATAACTTCTAAAAGTTTGCACAAACTTGTAGCTTTCAGATTTTGTATGAATATGATTTATATAATTTAATTTGTATTGTTGTTTAAAAAATCCATATGTTTATGATTGTACATGTCTGTTATTTTTGAGTTTTATTATATTTATTTAATTTCAGACTTTATATTACCCAATTAATGCAAAAATACGCGAACTATATCAACGTATTCACGAATTATACAAACGAATTGTGAATTATATAAATTATTGCCCTATCTCGCTCTCTTCTCACCTCCCTTTCCCAATATCGTTCGACAATTATACAAGTACGTATGTATATCAGTTACATGTATACAATTATTTACTGATATATATATATATACACAACCTCTCACTCTCTACCCTCTCTCGCTCGTCTCTCTTCTCCCTCTCCTAGTGTTACTCACCATACTCCTCCCTATAATATATAGCTATGAATCGTAATTAATAAGTTATAATTATGAAATGTAATTAAGCTATTTTTCAGTGACGGTATGCGAAAGTTCACCAACCCCCCCCCCCCCAACCCCCGCGACCAAATGACATTAAAGCCCATTTATGCATTTGACGTTAGGCCCATCAAGCCCATATTTTGTGGTACGGGTCGGTTCTTCCGATGAGGGAATAGGAATCACTGTTCTTCTCGAAAGAAATTTGAGAGAGGCGTTTAGAAATTCAACTCTTTGAACTGTGCGAAAATTCAATCGCAAGGATGATCAGCATCCTTACTCAGGTATCGGTTATAGTTTTAATCATGTTATTATCATCACTTTGTTTTCATCTGCATTTTGAATGAAATTGTTTGATTCTTCAATGAATTTGTGGAAAATTTTGATTATGGAAAACGCAGGAGCGTCTTCTCGGTGCTGCATTAGGTACCGTCGTGGCAAGCGTTATCGTGTTTGAACAACGGAAAAGCATATATAAGAGCATCGCTGAGCATCAATCTAGATTTTCCCCTCAATCTCAGGTAGGTTGTAGTCTACTAGATTCTGCTTGATGTGTTTTTTTTTTTGTGATATTTAGCTTCCAGGATTGATGTTGTATAGTTCCAGTTCATGGTAAATTGAGCAAATTATGTGTGCGCTATCTAAATACATTTTGTATATAATGATCAAATTGTATATGTATCCATTGCAGTAATAAGCATGTTATTATAAAACTACGACAACATCAAAAATATAAGCCGTCTAATCTCATAAGTGGAATGTGGGGAGGGTGGTGTGTATGCAGCCTAGTCCCTACCTTGTGAAGGTACAGAGGTTCGCTTAGGTAAAACATATCAAAATCAAGTATGGAAAGGAAATACAGTAGCAGCATTAAATAACACTATAACCGAAGCAAAAGAAACAATAGTAAAAATTGAAGACAAAAGTAAGAGAGTAGTAATAACAATACAGATAAGGGGAACTAGACATTTGCGTGGCTATATTTCATCTCATTACGGGGAAAATGGGGATTTCAACAAACTACGAACTGTTTATCCTCTATATCGGTTTAGAAAATGATAAGAAACTTTACGTGCTGCGATTCTAATTTCATACTACTGTTCTCTAAGAAGTTGAATTTGTTATCTAATCATCAGCTGAAGTGTATGTTTGTGCAAGCATTTTATAGTTTGTAGATATACTTGCAGTATGATATTCAAGTATAAGATGCTCATAGATTAGTCATTAAAACGTGATAGCTGACTTGACGTGGCAACTCCTTCATCTTAGAGTCTGAAGAAATTCAATTATGTATATCAGTATATGTGATCAGAATTTAGATGCAGTATATACCAGTTTTTGTTGTTTTTATCGTGAAAAAGGTATTGCATTTGAAGTCCTTCAACCAGAAGGTGTTGTGGGGAATTTACCCCGTGTAACTCCATTACATATTGTCTAATGTGCAATTGCCATGTTACACCTAGAAATGAGTTGGGATAAGGATCTTTACTTAGAACTAACTACAGATTCTGATTTGCTTTCAAAAATACTTGCATCCTTTCCTTCCAAATGATCCACCATACTGTCGAAGGGAGAGTATTCCAGGTTTTCATCTTTGTCTTAATCAAACCTTTTGAGTACCAGCATTGGAGCAGTTCTCTTGTCATCCTTGACATTGTCCAGTTGCTTTCTAAGCGCAAACCACGAGTATATAACCTATGCCTGTCAAACCATACTTATTGCATAACAAATCATACTTAAGCTCCTCCTTTTAAGTGATCCAGACCAGTAAAATTTCAAACAACCTACCAGCGTTTTTATAAGTGAAAAAAAGAAGCAGCTACATTGTCCATGGGGTTTGAAGCAAAAGGCGAGATGTAAAACACAAAATTCATGGAATAATAAAAAACATCAGACGTATACTCTATCCAAAAAACAATCAAACCTTTATGAATTAGCATTGTAAAAACTACTTTGCATCTAGTATAACTAATTTTGACATCTGATATACAACTATGCTGATATTAATCCAACTCCTTAATGTTAAGATCCAAAGAAGCGACCAATTCTTGTTGGAATCACTTTGTGCATCGTTGTTTGATGCACACACTTCTGTGAAGCGCATAGTTTATCCATGAAGGGATAGCTCCCCGCTTCTCACTTGAAGGGTCAAGCGATGAACTTCAACATATTAATTGGAGCCAACAATCTGCAAAAATGACAGTTATTGTTGGGTCCATGTATAACTCACATTTTATGTGCGTTATCTACTAGAATAATTCACATTTTGATTAACTTTTGTATTTGTATAGCGAGTCTGAATTCCGATAGCTAGCAGATAATGCACATAATACCACTTATCAACAAATAAAATGCATAGAGTACTGTTATTTGTAGAATGTGGGGCTTCCTAAACAGAAAAATGTTGCATAAATATGAAGATGGTGGGGTTGAGTAATGAAGGAGATTATGTGTGTTTGAACTTACCGTTTTAAATATGGTGCATAACATGTAGTCTGTTTTTGTCAGTTAGCCAAAAGTTTCTGGTTTCTTCTGACTTATTATTGTGATGACGTCCTAACATCAACTATAAATCCTTGAACGGAGGTCCAGCAGAGTCTCCTGTGTCCTGTTGAATAGCTGGTTGGTGATTTGTTATAAGTAACATAGCTTTGGTGATAAAGTTGTTAGATGGTGCTGTTAAAGATTAGCCTAAGTGTGGGTTGTATATCAGGAAACAATGACTGATCACCTTTTCTTCTTTGGGTATTCCAGTTTCTTTGTGTGTCTCAATTGTTATTTGATACCTTTGAAGCTTTGGAGCTTGAGAGTATAAAAGGCGTTTTTTTTATATGAGCTTTGATGGGCTATGCTTAAGGCAAGTTATATTTTTCATGTTGCAGTTGGAAGAGGTTTATCTGGTTTTGGAGTCCAGATGTGTTAGCCCATTAACTGTTTTAGGCAAAATAAAATTGTTAGATTTATATATAGCATGTGGTTTGACAGTATACTGTGTGTTTAGTCAAATTGAAAATGGAGAAAGAATTTGAACTCTGCTGACTCAGAGTACTCAGTCAATTCTAGCTAATGCTGAATGTAAAATGACAGAACGTTGCTTTAGTTTTCCAAGGTGAACCTCCAAGTTTTTACTAATTAACATTTTCATTTATATAGCAAGTCCTACTTTATAAATTCCCTTGGTCAGGAGTCAATAGTGATTATTTCCTGGCCATCTCTAACTTTACTCCCCTGGTTTTGACTACAACCTTCTGGTAAGGAAACTTATATTTCTCATGCACAAATCCATCTTTGTTTATGCTACCAACTCTTAGTATGGTCCTACTTTTGGTTTATTTGTTACTAAAAAGGGAAAATGGCATACTCTTGCCCCCGGAATACTGGAGCAACCTCACTTGTCTGCTAGCTAGTGAATATTATCGGCTTAACATTTCATAATCTTGAATGACAATTCGTTGACTATGGTAGACACCAATGATTTTCATTGTGAATATTGTGTGTGTGTGTGTGTTAGAGATACACATGCTACCATTCTATGGCAATACATTTTAAGTATCATAGCAAGATTCTTTTGTTTGTAAGAAATCAAATAACTTCTGTCTTTGCTGATCGAAATTTGAACATTTGAAAAAAATCAGACAACAGTGTACATTCCAAAAAAGGAGTCTGGCATAGAGTTTGCACACCTATGGAACAAAGCTGTGGATCAGGCGTTAGGGCCTCTCATCAAGTCCCTTGGATCACGCGGATGGTAAAAGTGTTGTGTGATTCCACAGCTTATCTAGAGTTCGTCTCTATTATCGTGTAAGATTCTTACAAGCACAGATGCAAGTGCATTCTTAATATTAGAAGTTGCAGTTCTCGCAGATACTATATTAATACTGTATTATCTTCTTGTTGATGCTATTGATGTTTCGTTCCTAACTTTACTCTGTGAGGATCACTTGATGGAAATTTTTATTTGTGTTGTAAACACTTAGGTGCTCCATAGTACCTTCCATTTAACTCGACCTCGATTTATTTGGAATGTACATTGGTAAAGTTATGTTGGTCGAACCTGAATAAAAGGCCTATCTCTGTCAGTAGCTTACCCCTAATTGGACTTGTCCTCAGCTATTGTTGAACGATAACTATAAGCATCACGTTATCATGCCTCCCTGACTTCCCACCCTGGACAATGTCTTTTTCTCGTAATTTAGATGTACAAGTTTGAATTGAGTCTTGACTTAGTTTAAATCAAGAAGTTGAAACTTTTCCCTTTATTTATTCACATTTCTCTAAATCAGTGTGTGCATTGGGCAAATTCAATTGACTGTTTGTTATGGGAACCATTTTGTGGTTAACTTTCTTCCCTTCATTCTTCTGTGCCCATAGTATGTGGGATAAATAATAGTGTGTATAATTTGCACTTCCATTTTAAAGGTTCATGGAAAGGGTATACAATAAACTATAATGTTGCTTGCATAGAAGCGTATGAACAACATAATACCCGATGTATCCCACTAATGGCGTTTGAGGAGGGTGGTTTGTATGCTGTCTTACTCCTATCTTGTGAAAGTAGAGAGGTGGTTTCTGATAGATTCTCAAGTCAAGTAAAGCATATAAAAAAATCTCAAGTATGTAAAGCAAATACATACTTTGGTTTGTTTGGATGATAGCGATGACTAAATAATTGTACTGTTATATCACTAATTACTGATACAAACAATAGTTACATCTCACATTCCCAAACCATACAACTATAGGAAAGGTAACAAACCAAAAAAAAGAAGGTAAAATGAGATGAAACAACAGGGGATGGATAAGAGTAGAAGCCTTTTCTGATCTATGTTGCTTGGGTTCTTCTAAAATGTTGATAGGTGCATGCTGGATTCTCCAAAATTAGTGCATTCTGGGTAGGTCCAACATGATGCAGCAACATGTTTGAAGAGTCAGACATTGAGCTGCTGGATAGGAGCACCTTTGTCCGCATTGCGTTTTCGCGCAATCGCCACATAGTACACACCGAGTGCTAACACAATAGCAAACCCGAACCCTAGAGCTATCCCAACCATCCCACCAGCTCCCATTCGTTTATCGCCTCCCTCATCGGTTGGCGGTAAACTTTCATGTGCCAAATTAGACTGCACACTTGATGCTGTAGGAAATCTTGAACAACCTGATGTATTATTATTATCATTACATAAACTTTCACTAGTAGTAGTGTTCTTTTTTTGAGTCTCAGGGTGAAAAAATGAGTATGCTTCTGGTGAAACTGCAATAGGGCTTTCAAAAGCAAGGCCATGAGGAGACCTTTCTTGAGCTTTAACAATAAAAGGTAGGCATAAGACAACAACAAAGAATAGACAAGAAGCCATTGTTGAATTTTAAAATTGTTTGAAGTATTTGATCGGTCCTATTTTCTGTCGTTAAGGTTGAGAACAAAGTATCGGGAATGTTTGCACTTAGAATGGGATTTTATAAGGTAATGGAGTAGTGTTGGACACAATAGAATCTGATTAATCCTGTTTTCTGTCGTTAAGATGGGGAACTGAATCAAGAATTTTGGTTTGAATGAGGGAATGCTTGCACTTGTAATGGAATTTTATGAGGGAATAGAGCACGATAGAATCTAATCGATCCTATTGTCTGTCGTTAAGATGGGGAACTGAATCAAGAATTTTGGTTTGGATGAGGGAATGTTTGGACTTAGAATGGGATTTTATAAGAAGAAGAAAAATGAGGGAAGTGGAGGTTGCTTAGAATTGAATGTATTGTGGAAAAGAGGGAACCAAATGATAGAAATACTATCAATGTCTAAAACTCCATTAAAGTTGTTTTCATCACTCACTCCCATGGGATTTTTTTAGTAGCAAATAAATGAATGTCATGCATGTTAGTCCAAAAAAGTAAAGAATTTTTGCTTAAGCAATTGGTTATACAAATAATGAAATTCTCTAGAAAAGTAATTTTTACTTGGTATTCTATTCCACTTGGTGATTTACAACCATTAAAAATAATAATAGGAATTAGGGAGAGACAACTTTTATCTTTAAATAACAAAAATGTGTTAATAATCTTATTTAATGAGGGATTATTAAAAACAATTCTGCTAGTTTTTCTCTAAATCCTTTTTCTTCTTTTTTGGGTAATGATTGGGTGATTCTTCTTATTGTTTAATAAGTGTAATTAGTGTTGTAATCCCTTCATTATGATTGGTTCTTGATATGTCCAGATGGGATTGTTTACTTTGGTAGGATGGATAATTTTTTTTAAAAGAATACATTATGATCTCCATATTTTGCTTCTTATGTTTGAGATTTTACTTTTTTTTTTGTTTTTTCACCCGATGTCCGGTACCTGATTAAATCAGGATTCGCGTAGGGAAGTCTCACATGGTGTGTGTGTTTGGGGGGGGGGGGGAGGTAAAGCGCTCTTTAACAAATGTGACTCTGTATTTAGGGGGATTTAAACCCAAGACGTTTGGTTAGGGATGAAGAGTATTTATCACTCTACTACAATTTTTGTTGGTCCATGTATTTGAGAATTATGTTCCCTCTTAGTCACTCTAAGTGCAACATAACTTAGTAGCTTTGACTCAAATTAACTTTGTATTTGTAATTAAAAAACCTCATTACATATTATAAGTTTAAGATTCCATAGCTTTAGATAATAAGAAATTAAAATAAATTTTGAACTCTGAATGCACGTATGTGTTTATATTTTCAACAAAGAACATAATAAAGGAGAAGGGAAAAAGAAAGGAATGGTATGATGAAGAAGCTCATAAAGTAATTAATTTATTGATTGACATTTGTATTAATTGAGTTGCAATGTATGCATAAATAATGAAATATTATGAACAATGATTTTAAGGCCTTATGTATGATATACTAAAGAATAATATAATACTAATTGTAGATTCAATTGCTTAATGACATAAGGCTATTTTAATCTCATGATGTTAATTAGTGGTCCAAATTTTCTTTGCATGAAAATGAAATTTAAAGCTAAGTTAGAGGTTTGCTTAGCTTAATAGACCAGCAAAGGCCATTAATTAGGCACTAAAAATTGATACTTGATGAGAGTAATGATGTAGCTAGTATTTTGCACACTCATGCATACAATTTTAATTTATTGCAAAAGGTGGAAACAATGAGCATGAGCATGCTAAAGTAGAAATCAATTATCTTATAACCCCCCCCCCCCCTTAAAACACACACACAAACAAGCAACTCCTTCTAGCAAATATTTATTCGTATTCGATGTTTATGACAAATTCATGAATAACATTTCTACTGCAGAGGTAGTAATAAAGTGGAGTACGAAGCTTAAAGGGTACAAAATATTAACAAAAATTCCAAAACGGTATATAAAATTTTATATTAACCAAAACGGCTAAATCGCTGCATCAACAGCGATTTACTTCCCGGAAAAAGCAAAATCGCTGCCTCGGCAGCGATTTTGCAAAATGTGATTTTTTTTAAAAAAAAATGAAATCGCTGCCTAGGCAGCGATTTATAATTTATAATTTTTTTATTTAAGGAAAATCGCTGCCTAGGAAGCGATTTTTTTTAAAAAAAGTGGAAGTCGCTGCCCAGGCAGCGACTTTTATAAAAAAAAAAATTTGAAATGTGCAAAGTCGCTGCCTGGGCAGCGACTTGTATAATTTTTTTATTTTTTTTTTAATTTTCAAATTTTTTTCTTTAAAAAATGTGGAAACAATGTGGAAATTTAAAAAAAAAAAGAAGATTTTTTTGAAGCAACAATTTTATAAGATAAAAAAAAGTTAAAATATTTTTGTTAATATTTTGTACCCTTCAAGATTATTTTGTAAGTTTTTACTGAGTGAGTTTGTTGTTATTGTAATTAAAAAATAAAGTGAGAAGGTATATCACATAGATACGATTAAATGATAGATGTATGTACGAAATACATGTTTTGTATTCATTGATTTGATGTAAATATTGTGTGAGCATATTTTATTGAGCCCTCCTTTTCCTCGCCCTTAGCTCACACACCTAGCGTTGAAGGCTACATTGGTCCCATAATCGTTAATTGAATTTCTTTTTTGTCGAAAAATTATATTATATATAAGTTGAATTGTTTCCAATACTAAGGAAGTACCTACTTAGAGATAATAGGGTTCTTTTGTGTTCTTTTTAGATTATGGATCGGACTTCAAGCTATCGCTAGAGGTAGAGCAAGAATTTGAATTTTATAAATTTTAGTTTTAGGATAGTTATATCATATATTAGTAACTGAGGTTTAAATTTAATTTTATAAATATTTGTTGGATTCATTTCTTGAGATGAGGCTTTATCGAAATCACTCTTCTACCTTTTACCTTTCAAAGTAGAAGTAAAATTCGTGCATTCTCCTCTTTTCGGACTTCACTTGTAGAATTATATTGAGTATGTTATTATTATTGTTCGATAGATTCCTTAACACATAAAATAAATTGGATTAAAATAATTTGGTTATACACCCCTACCCCTACCCTTACCCCCAACCATACTCATATTTAAAATGTAAAATATAAAAATAGATATTATTACAATCATGCCTCTCACTATGTTGTCTGCCAAGTGATATTAATTTGCCTTATCTGCATTCAATTTTGTGCTCACTTTTTTTTATTTTTTTATTTCTAATATATGAATAACAAAAATACCTAGGGCAAAATATATAGAGGTGTCCCTTTTTTTTGTTGGGTTAAAGATACTGCATGATTGGCGTGTGAAATAATTACAAATATTCTCGACTTATAGTTAACATATTTTTCATTTTCGTAGTTCGAACTCAAAATTTTAGATCAGATAAGTACTTGCTATTTGTTGGTATTAGAGTTGGATGCTTATTTAACTTCTTTTTTCCCCTTCGGCTTGAAATTTACTCGCGAGTGGACGGTTTCCGAGGGTACCAGTTCACAAATATCAATAGGTTTTGTTCAAATTTTATAACTTACATGAACTCATTTCGATTATTAACTTAAAATCGTTACGAAAAATCATACATTTTAAATTTATCTCTATTCTGAATCATTCCACCGCAACATATGCTAACCACCAGGACAATATTATTTCATAAGTTTCACTTGTGCACCTCTTACATATTTTGTCACAAGAATTGTGCCCTCTAGTTTTCAATGTCACATGAAATGGTCCATATAATAATATATATATATATATATATATATATATATATATATATATATATATATATATATACTATTTATATAAAAGACTACTTATATTATTAAACCTATGAACTTTTTTTAAAATACATTGTTTTTTTTATTAATTTGAATCTTATTAAAAAAAAGAAAAAAGCTTACTTCAATAATTTATCATTTACATAACTAAATAAAGTGATATAATAGTCTGGTTTGACTTTTGAATTGTCTAATTAATATGGATAATTTTAATAAAACAAATCCCTCATAAGGACCAAATAAAATGAAACAAAGGGTATTTCATTTTATCTTTTTATATATTTTAAACTCTTTTAATAAAAATATTGACTCGGTATGGTTCGGAAAATTGAAAAATTTCATAAATAACGATAGTTTGATGATAGGTTTGTATGATGCTAAGTTGGGCCCATTTATCAAAATGGGTCACGTTGGGCTAGACTATAGTACAAGCTGGTTGGCCCATATTCTATCAATTTCAATCCAAAGTTTAATATTATAAATAGTATATGGTAAAATAATTTCTTAAAATCTTTGGACTTTCACATTTTATTTTCTTGATTAAAAGTTTCTTTCGTTAGAGATTTCAAATTGATATTTTGTTAATCGTATTGGTCACGATTCAAGCCTTATAATACGTATCGTCTACTTTAGCTTAATATATTTTGTGAATATATCTTTTTGGGCTACACATAATTGAACACAAAAGCGTATATTACCGTATAAATTTGTGCAATGTCTTATAAAACCCTTTGTGATTCATGTAAGTATTATGTGCATCCTTTCTTTAGCATTATATTATGTGGGGATTTCGGAAAAGTCGGACTATAAGAGTTTTATATGCGATCTTACTCCACGTATTTGCATGAGACTACTTCTACAATCAAACCCGTAACTTTTCTGTAGGAATAAATCATCAAAATTTAGGTCAAATGAAGTTCGACTATAATTTTTACGAAAACTCATAACTTATACACATCAAAAGATTTTGATAATCATTGATTCATATTTCAAGCATGCACATACATAATATAAAATGCAAAAATTTATAATTAAAAGCCAAGGCTCACTCTAATTAAAAAGCTAAAAACACAACTAAGTTACATTAGAAAAAAAAAATTATTGAATAGATAAGAGTTAGGAAGAGATGAGCAATTGATGAAGGTGATTGATAGGAACTTCACCAACCCTTAAAATTGACCATATGATAAGAGGAACATTATCTATTAAGGAAAGAATTTTATAAAAAATAATAAAAAATCGAAGAACGTAGTGCAGTATTTGAGGTTACTTTTTTTTTTTAAATAGAAATTTTATATTTAAGTTTTAAATATAAAAAAAGTTCTTGATAAAGAGTGTTTTCCTTAAATAGGATCGCATGCGATGCATAATAAATTAGTCGAGCTCTATCATGGATACTAAATACGTGATGAGAAAATTAAAAAATAAAAATAAAAAAAAGAAACAACAAATTAAAAGGTTAGTATATCAAGCCTTAAAAAATGGTGGAACTATACGTTAATGCTCCCAATTCATTATGAAGGACATCATAAAAAAAAATTCCAAAAAACTTTCAGGCGCCAATATTCATGGGCTAATACACACGAAAAAACAAAAAAGTGTGGTAATTCCTAAAAGTTCTTCCAACTCATTACAGAAGTCTTCATAAAAAAATTTCAAAAAAATCTTCAAGGCATCAATATTCATGGGTTAATACACACAAAAAATCAAAAAAGTGTGATAATTCCTAAAAAAAACTCTTCTAACTCATTACGAAAGTCCTCCTCATAAAGTTTTTTCATAAAAGCCTTCTGGGCGCTAAAAAATGCCAACATCCATGGGGTAATACATAGGAAAAATCAAGAAACTCGTGTAATTCATAAAAGTTGGTCTCTAAAAGTAAAAATATGTCTTAAAATAGTGGGACTATATATAATACTATTCAAATTCATTACGAAGGTCTTTATATAGGATTTTTCAAAAAAGTCTTCCAGGTGACAGAAGACATCAACATCCATGGACTAATACACAAGAAAAACTAAGAAAAATTCGTAATTCCTAAAAATTGGCCCCTAAATACAAAAATATGCCTTAAAAATAATGGAACTATACGATATACTTCCCTAACTCATTACAGAGGCCCTCATAAAGTTTTTTCAGAAAAATCTTTCCGATGCCAAAAAGCTCCTAACTTCCATGCGCTAATACATAGAAAAAACAAAAGAGATCCTACAAACACAAAAATAATATGTTTGCATACATCTAAAAAAAAATTAAAAAAAAAATCTTATAAAATTATACTCTATATACAATTATATATTGTGACTTCCACATGTAAAATACGGGGAGGCTAGATATTCTCAATCTTGTAAATATAATTAAGAAATTACATTTAATATGTTATTATTATATATACACAAAATTTTAAAAAAGTAATAAAATATCAGAATAATTTATTATACACGTCTCACTCTTTATATATATGGAGAGGCTATTTTTATAATTTGAATACATAATCCTGCTAATTAATTGTATTATCAACTTTACCAATTACTCGAAGCTCCGTTTGTAATTGTTGGTAGGGAATTAAAAGATATAGCTCACCTAACACGTTACATATCATTAAATAAAGGCTTGGTAGATAAATAAATGGCATTGAACAATCATAGCACTTTCGAGAAGCATCAAACCCCAAAAAAATTAGTTTTGATATAATATATAGTTAGAAGATAAAGCTTTATGAATATTATATACTAATACAATATTAGTATATAGGTTAATGGATAAGAATGCTTGAAATAAGCC
Organism: Solanum peruvianum; assembly: GCA_027705065.1. Classification (NCBI taxonomy): domain Eukaryota; kingdom Viridiplantae; phylum Streptophyta; class Magnoliopsida; order Solanales; family Solanaceae; genus Solanum; species Solanum peruvianum. The sequence continues at coordinate 57,005,415 of JAKWJD010001765.1, forward strand.
ATAAGTTTAGGAACACCACAAATATATATTGGGTAATAATAAAATAATTTAATTTTATAATTAGGGTTTAGAAAAAGTAAAGTTTATACAAATTTTATAGCTTTATATTTATGGAATAGAAAGATTATTTCTATTAAAAATAACATTCTGTGTGAAACAATTCTAAATTCAATATGATGAATAAGAGTTCACGAGTTATTCAAAATAGGTTTTTCTAAAAAATATAAAAATGAAAAAGTTACGATGAAAATATCGAAATAAAGATGAAGGAGCAAATAAGGTGCTCTAATTGAGAAGCACGCTCTCCTAGAAAAGATAAAGAAATCATTCGATCACCTACTAATTTTCTTTTATAATTTTCGACATCTATGCTTTCATATTAAGTATTTGATCGTGTGTTCGATAAGCGTAATTATTTTTATCAATGATCTTCAATCTATCTCTATGTGTCCTTAGGCGACCTATTATTGTCAACCTCTAACACTTTTTTTCGGGAGAAAGCACGCCCCTCTTAAATGAATTTGCCAATTTTTGCATCACTTTAGAGATTCCCTTGTGTTAGGTAGCATGTTGCTTTCATAGTGTGTTTTGTACCACGAAAAATATTATTCAATTTTTTCAGGTTCGATAAAATAACTTTTTTTTTAAAAAAAATGAGAAAAATAAATCCTCTGATAAAACTATATAACAAAAATAAATTTCACACATAAAATGTCATATATTAATTATATCTTCTCATCCTTTAGTTCAGCTCATTTATTTTTCTTCATATCGAACATTTTTTAATTTTACTATACATATTTAAAGTTTATTTGCGCCTTCAAGGTATGTTCATTTAGATGATATTTATGTTGACAACATATTTACGCAAAGTGTGATGTACACAGATTTTGATAAATCATCAACTCAAATACAATTTGCGTTCACAAAATTAATCATTTCAAAGTACATGAAAAAAAAATTTAACCCAACATATACACTATTATTATAATGTACATGAAATCAAGGAGAAATACAAAAAAAGATAACAAAGGGACAACTAAATAAAACCAAACATTACAAATAGATTTAACTTAAATACATCCAAAGCAAACAAAACAAAAAAATAAATCAAAAGGATAGAATAGTCACACTCGATGCACGTTACATTTTACGATAGATGTGACATAACAAACTTTTTATTTACAAATTCATCAAATTATTCCATCTTTTATCACGCATTGCTTCTGAATGAACCAAGAGCTTTAATTGCTCCGGCTCGGAGAATGTATTGGTGGTAGACAGCGGCGATGAAAGCTCCAATAAATGGCCCGACCCAGAAAATCCAGTGTTCGTCCCACGCCTTATCACCGTTGAAAATCACAGCTGCCCCGAAACTCCTCGCCGGGTTGATTCCGGTACCGGTGATCGGAATAGTGGCAAGGTGAACCATGAATACGGCAAATCCAATGGGGAGTGGGGCCAAGACCTTTATTTAAGACGTAAAAAAGGGTAAAATAGTCAAAAAAAAATTATTCATAACTAATTTCTATTAAAAACTATATAAAAAAACACGATAGATAATATAACAAAATAAATACTAAACAACAACAAAATTTTAAAGTACTTCTTTTTTTATCTTTAATGAGCTAATATATTATTATATACATATATTCACTTATTTTAAACATATGTTTTAATTTAAAAACTTCATATTAATTTAAATTTATTATATAATAATTTAGTGATATGATAGGTGTATATCTTTAATATCATTACAAACTAAGCAAAATCATTTTATTATATTGTATTTTCTAAAGTGTTTTAGTTAGGTCACCTCCCACTTTAATAAATCAAGAAAAATAATTAGATTAATAATGGGTAGGCCACTTACTAATTAACACCACACAAAAAAAATGCTTCAAATATTAAAGATAAGATTTGTTTTTAGCCACATTATTGATTTTTAGTGGGGAAATTAATTTAAGTAAACCCCCCACCCCACCCACCCACCCACCCAAACCCTAATCCTACCTACCCCCTAAACAAGCTAAACTAGACTAGAGTATACAATATAATAATACTTTGTTTTGTGTCATGTAATTATGTAACGTTGACAACAGATTCATAATTTAAAATATGTGAAGTCTGAATTCGATTTTACTTAAGGGGACATGAGAGTCTCTGGCGCTTCGTTTAGGATCGGTGATCGGTGGCGGAGAAGACAACATAGACCAAAACTTAATCCTACCTACCCCCTAAACAAGCTAAACTAGACTAGAGTATACAATATAATAATACTTTGTTTTGCGTCATGTCATTACGTAACGTTGACAACAGATTCAAAATTTAAAATATGTGAAGTCTGAATTCGATTTTACTTACGGGGACATGAGAGTCTCTGGCGCTTCGTTTAGGATCGGTGGCGGAGAAGACAACATAGACCAAAACTTAATCCTACCTACCCCCTAAACAAGCTAAACTAGACTAGAGTATACAATATAATAATACTTATATTTTGCATCAAGTCATTATGAAACGTTGACAACAGATTCAGAATTTAAAATATGTGAAGTCTGAATTCGATTTTACTTACGGGGACATGAGAGTCTCTGGCGCTTCGTTTAGGGTCGGTGGCGGAGAAGACAACATAGACCAAAACAAAAGTACCAATGATTTCAGCAGCCAAACCAACACCCTTGGTGTGTCCTCCTGCCATAACATTAACACCACCACCATATCTATTGTAGTATGCACTTTGAAAAGCCTTAACAAAACCTACACCACAAATTGCACCCAAACATTGTGCTACCATGTACAATATAGCCCTAATCAATGACACTTTCCTTGCCAAAAATAGCCCAAATGTCACAGCAGGATTGATGTGTCCACCTACAATCAATCACATATATTATCAGTATATTTTAATCTGTTATAATAATCGTAAAGAACTCGAACAAAGGAGAAACAAGGTTGATTTTATATGACATGTTATGTGTAAAAGCTTTAAGAATGGTCTAAATTTTCCTTTTTATTTGAAACTAATACGTCAAAGCTTCATTTACTCATTTTCGTAAGCCTAGAAAAGCAAAATCGAGCCACTTTGCTAACGACAAAGGTAATAAACGAGACATTTTTTTAACGAAGGGTTAAACTGTTTCATTTTTTCGTAGTTTATAGTCATTTTGAACCTTAGATATAAACTAATACTTGGTAAGCACGAAGTATATTTTAACTTGTTATAATAATCGTAAAGAATTTGAACAAAGCAAAAACAAGGCTGGTTTTTTTGTTTAAAAACTTAGTCCATGGTCTAAAATTTCCCTTTTAATTGTTGTTTTTAGTATATATAGTTGGATACAAGTATTTAGCTCTAAGATGAATTTATATCTATTATCCATCGTAATTTCAGTTGATTTTTTTACACATATATTTATATTTTACATTCAAAATTCCTGAATTCATCTAAACCCTATACCTCAAAGCTCCATTTATCTCGTGAAAAAAGATCAAAATCAAGCCAATTTACTAGCGACAAAGGTAAGAAATAAAACATTTTTTTTAACAAATAGAAAAAATTGTTTTATTTTTCTTAATTTATGGTCATTTTTAACCCTTCGCCCTACTTATTTTTATTTCGAAAAAATACTAAATTCAACTGAACGATAAAACATAAACTAAACATATCCACTTCTTTCTAATATCACTCAAACAAAGGACACTAACAAGACAACCTATATAGTTATGAATCGACAGAACTTAATACCTTTTACGTATAAATTCAAAAACGAATCCCTACTTATTTTTATTTCAAAATTACTAAATCCAACCGAACGATAAAACATAAACTAATCATATCCACTTCTTTCTAATATCACTCAAACAAAGGACAATAACAAGGCAACCTATATAGTTATGAATTCGACAGAACTTAATACCTTTTACGTATAAATTCAAAAACGAGTAAATTCGGGAAAAAAAAGAAAGAAAAACTCACCAGAAATACCAGCAGTACAGTAAACAAGAACAAAGATCATGCCACCAAAAGCCCAAGCAATACCAAGTAAACCAACACCACCGCAAATATCGCCGCCGGCATCAACATCAGCTTGATGTTTGTAACCAATTACTGTAAGAATAGTTATATATAGAAATAACAGAGTAGCAATAAACTCCGCTATTGCTGCTCTGTATAGTGACCATTTGGTCAATTCCTCGAAATCGATCAGAGGAGCAGGCGGTGGATCAGTGTAATCCTTTGCGGAGTACTCCACCGCCTGCTCGTGAACCGCTTCGACTTCTTTCGTCATCTCAGTGAAAACAGAGGAAAACAGAGTATGCTCTGTTTTTTTGTTAGAGAAAAACAGGGGAATACAGAGTATGCTCTGTTTTTTTTTGTGTTATGTTTTTTTTGTTTGGTGTGTAGAGTGAGAGAGTAGTGGTATGGTATTTATGTTTGATTAAGAGTATTTTTTATAAATTTTTTTAATTTAAAAAAAAATAAAAAATTTTGAGTTATAATAATTATAATGTGGACCCAAATGCAAATTATTGGGGGAATTTATGAGCTAGCAATTGGTCCCATTAGCCAACCAATACATCTTTGTCACACAACGGCTCTATTCAATTGGCGTTTTTGTTTTCGTGATCGATGTTCGTCATTAAATTTGAGTTTGTGTGTTACATGGTTCATTTGAAGGGCATAACTCGTTATTTCAAAAGCTTGAATCAGGATATTTTTATCAAGGTTGAAGAAACTTTGAACTATTTTGTTGTAATATTTGATTGCTTACTTAACGTTTGTATGGTGATTTTTATTTGGGTTATAAGATAGTTCAAGAATATTTTAATATGAGGTGATATTGTTCGCTTGAGGTTTTACTTTTGGAGGTTTACGGGATAAAGGCAATATTCATATTTAAAAAAATTCTAACAAAATTAATTAGGGTGATAGGCTAGCGAAGTAAAAGCTTTTTTCATAGTCGAAAAATTATACTTTGATCGCGCTGATAATAATCTTGTAAAAGCTTTTTTCATAGTCGAAAAATTATACTTTGATCGCGCGCTGCTAATAATCTTGTAAAAGCTTTTTTCATAGTCGAAAAGTTGGACTTTGATCAAGCGTTGTTGATAATCTTCTGCTTGGATTTAAGTTCTACGTGAGTCATTGTCATTCATAGGCTAATTTGATAATTAATGTTATATCGCTCATATCTATCAAGTGTTTCTAACCATCAAAAACTCATTGACTTTCTTCAAAGCTATAGATAAAAATAGCAAATTAGTTCGTAATAGGTGTGTGATAGCGAATGAAGTAAAAAAACTTATGAGGTTTCAGATTCAGACATTTATAAAAGCAAAATATAGTTGATAATTTCTTCTCATATGTATAATTCTTAATAGACAAAGTCGTAGCGTTATTCGACACTAATAATTATAATAGTATGTATAATAAAGTAATTGAGATGTACGTAAATTGATTCAAAACGTAATTTTATTTTTGGTAAAGCTAAATGAAAAAGCTCACAAATGGAATTTGGACCCCAAAAAGGACATATCATGTCTAGCAACGGTATATTGCTAGCTGTATTGCAAAATAAATTATAACTTTATAACAAAAAAAAAAGGGTGATGGACAATACTTTTGTTTTATGTATAAAAAAAAGTGTTTTAGCTACAAAAATATGATTTAAATTAGAAGCTTTTTAGTTTTACAACAAAGAAACAAATATATAGAATTTGTGAAAATCGATTTAATTTTGGAGGTATATATATTTATCTTTTATGTGTTAATTTGTTTTATTTAAAAGATAATTAGTGCAACTATATATAAATCAAGGAAGATAATAACATTTTAAATTATTTTTTTGCTTTAATTAAGTTCTTTTTTAAAATTAGTTCCAATTAATTTTTCAAAAAAAATATTTTGACTTTAAACATTGTGTAACACGTCATTATATTAGACAAATGAATCATCTAGAGTTTTCTAGTCCAAACATTTTTTGCTTTAATTTTTTAATGATTTGATAATCAATCGTCACAAATTTTTTTAGCCACAAATTAAACCATGATTTACTAATCAAGAATAGTAGAGGAATTTAAACCAGACAAATTTTTAAATTTTAATAAGTAAATTTTAGAATTAGGGTAAAATGTTTTTAGTAAAGTATTTTTATTTTTTGTGTGGAATAGGTTTAAATTTGTTTGCTTCGATTATTATATTATTATGTTGTTCTTATTCTTTAATATTTTCGATAGGTTAGGATCATTTTTACTCGTTATTGTTATGTCTCGTTCATTTTTCGTTATTTTTAATTGATCAAAAATTCATCAAAAATAATTTCTTTATCTCAAAAAGAATTAGATCAGACTAATATAAATTTTACTTTTTTCTTAATATCACATACAAAATTATATTAAATATATTATTATAGCCGTGATCATATCATTAAATCAGCAATCTATATATTTTCTATTTTCCTGAAAAAGACAAATTTCTTTTTTTGTTTTCTTTCCTAATAAAATGAAAACATTACATATGATTTAATTTTTTCAAGATAATTATTGGTGTTCTTCTTTTAAAAATTGTATATTCCTTTAATATGCCAATCCTCTTCTTTTTTTTCTCTATACAGTGCCTGAAGTTTATATCGAAGCTTCGATTACTATGGATTAGGGTCTATTTTAGAGGTGACGCTTTTAATAAGATTTTTTTAATATTTAAAATTTAAATTCAAATTTTTAATTAAGAATAAAACACTCTACTATGATACCATAACCTATATTAATAATATGGATCCTTATTTATGAAATGATGAAATTATATATAATTTTAAATTTAAACCCTAAATAAGTTGAAAGCATTTTATTTTTAAATAAACCTTTTTAATTTTTAATTAATCGAGCTTAAAAATTAAATATAAGACATGGGACCACCAAAGAGAATATGATGAGATTAGGTAATTGTTTATCTTATCACAAATCCATTTTTCTACACTTATCCAATAAAAATTAAAGTGTGGAGTGGGTCCCAATTGATGCTAAATCATTAAGAAGAAGAAAGCTTTTAAAAAAAACATTTATTTAATTTGTATTTTAATAGTTACAATGGGACAGAATGTTGTCATTTTGTTTGGTGGCTGAGGTGCCAGATAAATTTATCTGGAAAACACACCTAAAAAAGCACAAAAATTAAAGTCCAAAAAGCCCACAAAACAAATTATTTTGTATCATGTGGTAGTTAAACTTGTAAGTTGTAATTATGAAAATTTGGATTATTATAAGCAAATTTATTTCATCACTCTGAAAAAAAAAACATAGAACATATACTAATGTTATTATATAGTATAATTATATGATAAATATAAGGATAATGCATAAATATATTCTTCTAATTTGATTCAAATTATGTATACATCTTGAACTTATTTTATTAATAATTTTCTACCCCTTTTAGGCATATGTGATACTATCGTGTGGGCCTAACGCTGGTTGACTTTTTTTTCAAACTAGTGTCACGTAGGTCGAAAAGAAGTGGAAAATTATTTATAAAATAAGTTCAGGGGGATAATAGGACCTTAGTATAGTATAAGTGTGTCTCTGTGATTTCGAGCATAGGTTGAGGAGGTACTTGTACATTTTTCCTTCTTATCTCGTTAAACTAGATGAAACATATTTACAACAAAATTCAATGTAATCTCATAAATAGAGTTTTGAAGGAATAAAATATACATAGTCTTACTCCTATCTTTATAACGTTAGAAAGATTGTTCTGATTAACACTCAGCAATGCTTCTCCTTTATTCGAGATTAAGATCGATAATAAAAACAAATTCATACATATATAACTTATTACTTTTTTTTTCCAACTCCATACAATTCATTCTTTTTATAGTATGTTCCAAAAAGAAACACATTTCTATATTTACCAACAATTTCACTTTAAAATATTTATGTTATTCTTAATGAAGCGATTCACAGTCACACAAACACATAAAATTTACTTTAGACCACTAATTTCTAAAATATTTTTTTCTTAAAATTCGTATTGAATCAAAGTAAGTTACATAAAATGTAACGGAAAAAGTAACTTTTTTCAGAATAGGTATATTAAAATTTGCATCACTTGCTAAACTAAATTAGTAAATTTATTCTATTCCAAAAAATTACGTTATCATTGTATATATCATTAGCACAACATATAATTATTATTTTTTTAAAAAAATAGCACAATAATGTCTAAGATGTATAATATGGACCAATTATTAATTTTCCTTTTTAATAAAGCTCATCTATAGCTAATCACACCGTCCAAATAGCTAATCAATATAGATTAGGTTATTAAGTACTAATAGAAATAATTAACCGCCCAAAAATTTATTATTTAAATAAAATAAATACCTGTCATGACTCATTTATTCTTTTTATTCACTAAAGTCCAAATATATATGTATCAAAAAAAAATTGCTATCATTCATCCTCCACCTCTAATTTAATATCAACAACTCTTCTTAAAAATAAAAGTTTTTTCAATTCTATTTAATTCAAATCAAACATATATTTTTTATGGGATATATTAATTTATTTTAATTCAATGAATCAAACCTCTATCAATAAAAAAATTATTCACTAAATAGTATATACACATTGTGATTATGTTTCATTGTTTAATTTCTTGATGTTTTTGTTTTAGTTAAATACAATAATTTACTTTTTCCTCTTCTTGTTTAAGTTGTAATTTTAATTATTATTATTTTCTTATATATACATAACTCTAGTTTGAATTTAACTATTCCATTATTAGTTCATTTTTATGTAAAATATGTGTTTGAGAGAAAGTTGAGTTAGTAACTTTTAATACGAATTATCAAGTGTACGAGATTGATCGAGTGGTCTTCATCTTCTTCTCCGAAGTGGACTGTTCCAAATATTTGTAAAAGTTCTTGTTCCTATTAAACCATTTGTATCTATATGTATCAGGATTCCGATTTATAGATTTATCGGTTCGAGAAAATCGAAATAAGAGGTTGGATCACTAGTTGGGTGGTCTAATTTTGTTAAAAGCCCAACAACATAATGACTAGCCTCAACCTAGTCAATTGTTGGGCCTTTCCCAAATTTAGCCCAAAACAATCAACCAAACAAATCAACTTTTGGAGGTCCAAAAATTTGGATTTTGATCTTAGACATGGCCCAAGTGCAAAGATATTCGATATTCGGATCACTTTGCAAGTCTATCTACTTCTGAATAACTTTATCGATGCATTGTCTTGAAGTTAGGTTTTACGAAGTATAATTTCAAATAAAATCGTATAAAGGGAATTCAATATCTTTTGTTTGAATTTTAGTCGTATATAATGTCAGATGTAATACGAATACGACACTCGTGAAATTTTTGTCTTGAATATGTTGTTGAATAATATTACAAGTTTGCTTCTTGCATCCAAATACCTTAGCAATAAAAATTCTGACTCTTCCACTATTTTTTAACGTATAAAGTTTTCACCTTAGAATTTATATGTATTTTATGCATTACTTTTGGATTACATTATTAAATATTGAAGTAATTATTCTCCTTGAACTACATATATCAATTTTCCCAATTGGAAATAATTGTCAAATTAATATAAATGTATAGTAATAGTCAAATTCAAAGATAAATATATATATAACAATGAGACATGTCAAAAGAAAATTGTTCCATTGAGGAGAAATGAGTAAATATTTATGTTCCAACATGGCATGTTTTAGTAGTAGACATGTATACCAACATCAACTATTAAGTAATTATGAAGTTTAATAAAATTATACTTTACGTATCGATCTCTTTCGTAAAAGATAAATCATATAAAAAGATAATTTGGTACACGAAATATAAATTTCACCTTCGTGTAAATTTGAGAAAGGGTTGCGCTCCAAAATATACCATGAGTCCATGGTCGTGAAATACTATCTCCGTCCACTTTTAATTGTCATAGTTTTCTTTTTTAAAGTCAAACTATAAAATAAACGGAGACAATGTTTTTGTTAGTGTAATAGTACATTTTGATTCTTATTATTTTGATTTTCAAACTCTAATTAGCCTTTAGATTTTATCGATTCATCAAAAACGACTTACTGATCTATTTTTACCATGACAAAACAAATTTGCGTATATCATATATTCTCAAAGTGAAACACATTAGATATGCTAGTTTCTTTGTATTTTTACATTTACATTAACATTATATATAGAACTTTAATTATTAATCATTACAATGGAGATGAGACCATTATATAAGATTGTTACCAACCATATTCTTAACAAAATACATAGAGACATTAAGTACACATACACAAATAGGAAAGTGAAGAATCTCATCACATCTTCATTCCATTATATATATATGCACAAATATACTCATATTGAATATAGCTCATATTGCTCTAATAACTAAATACAACTAATACCTTTCTTCCCCTTTAAAAAAAAAATATTAAAAGGGAAAATGAAACACTAGAGAGATTGTTGAACAAAAGCTAAAATGAGTGATCTTTTTTGTCATCTTCATTTTTTTCTTCTTCTTTAATTGTCTCAAGATTTGGTGAATGAGAAATCTTTGTTGGATGAATAACAAGTGGTGGTGCAACTTCAATCCATGGCTTCTTCACATTCACCATCTTTTTAGCCATTCTCACATTATGATATGAGAAAACATGAAACTCAATTAAAGTAGACATTTACTTAAAAGACAGAAAGTTGATTCGAATACTACGATTATTAAAAATATCTTTAAAAGTAGTTTTAGTTAGAGCTTGTTGGTATGGTTTTGGTGTGTGAAGGAATTGGTTTGATGAAGAAAAGTAATTAGGTTTTGAGGATTTAAATAGGAGATGAAAATAGAAGATTCTTGAATGAGAAAATATCAAGGCAATATTGGAATTGAAAATATTATTTGGATGGTTTTATGCAATTCCACGTGTATAAAAATGTCATAAATGAAATGAGAAAACAAATAGGTACTCACTAGAAAGCTAAAGCTTGGCTTGTTGTGAATGATTGGTTTACTCAACTAACACATGTCGATTTCTTAAAAAGGGGTCTTTGATTGAAATGTCTACCATATCGAGCTCATCGTTTGGTGACAAGTTTAAGAGACCATCGATAAATAAATAAGAGATTATTGATACATTATGAGTTTATAAATTGAAAGTTTGATCTTATTCTTAAAGTATAGCGATATACATCCTTGTAACACGCATAACTACTATGTGTAAATAATGAAGAAATATATATATATTACTTCGTGCAAGACAGAAGATAGAATAACTTATACGTGCATCACTAATACATACATAAAATAATATATGATTTCACTCATTCATAATTCCTACATTACTAATAGTTTGCAATAACCAAATATCAAACGACGCCCAAGTCAATTACACTAGTAATTTCATATCCGATCACAATTGTGACATGTCGTACACAGTGAATGTAAATACTCATTTTTGTACAATGATGGTATTGTGCGTATTCATTAGACATGTATCTACAACGTTGAGTAACTTGTCCACTAAAATTTAAACAAATCAAAAGAAACATGAATAATAGGAAAAATGTACAAGTCGTGACACAAAAGATAATCACGATGTAACTCTTGTGGTTATATAAAATGAGTTAAAATGAAAGATAAGGATTATGTATCCTATAGTTGAAGTAATATGTATTTTGGTGCCATTTGGCATTGAAAGTTGTTATGGACACTTAATATGATGAGAAGATTTTTTGAATAATGTTTGAAGAACTTGGAGAACCAAATACCTAGACCAATTATACATAGAGGGAGCTACCCCACTTCATATTTGGACGGTCATTAATCCTTAATTATTCAAAAGAAGAATGGAAGATATTATTGAAAATTGACAAGTATGTAAAGAGAGTTCAGTTTAGGTGTGTTATTGACAATTCGTGCAGAGGTCATAGTTTAACGCGACTTATAAGGAGAGGCTTGGTTGAAGAAAGCTAAGGGGGCTCAGTTTCCTTGGGTGAGAGGGGAAAAAAAGACGAATTAACATACACAAAGAGCCATCTAATGTCTACGATAAGAATAATGGCCCTTTTAATCTTATTAGTCAAGCACTAACGAGCAAAAAAGAAGATTGTTCACTATCTCGAGAAGCATTGAGTAACCGCAGCACCACCATTAGGTGAGCTACATATTTTATACCTAAAGCTAAACGAACTTCACTTGCTTCCCCCCAACGACAGAATCATGAGCTTCATCACATGACTTTAAACCAAAATTAAAAACACTCTACTATAGAATGACAATTCTTCACTTTTAATAGGTTTCATACCGACAAGACCTCCTATATCCCAAAATTCGCTCATTTCACATCAACTAAAGCAAATCACAATCACCAAGGTAGACGTATAAAGCCCTAATACAACTGAATGGAGTGGAAAACCCGCAATACAAGAGCAAAAACCATCGTGTAAGAAGAAAAGCTTCATAGTGTATGCAAATCTTATCCCATCCTTATGGAGTTAGTTAGAGAGGCTATAGGTCTCATAAGCATCAAATGAAAATACTTATGAACAAGGGAATACAGAAAGCCATACAAAGCAGACAAAAAAAGGGACAACAACATCATATGGTAACAAATAGCAAAAAGCAAGAAACTGACTGAATAAAGCCAATACTGTGACATATACAATGTGCCCGACTACCTTCTACCCTAATCCGGGAGCAACTAAACTCGACTCAATCCCATCTTTATGCCCTCATTAAGCTGCATTATAACATTTCGCAGTAGCAATACCAAACGGCATATGTTAATATGCTCAGAAGTTTTTGATTATTGAAACTAAGCTTCGCTATAGGATCTCCCTACAGGTTAGCATGCTCATAGCTTAATTCTATCCTATCTAATGTCATGTCCTCATTAAGCTGCAGCTTGCATTATAAGCTTCGACAATAGAAATACCAAACTGCATATGTTTATACACTGAGAAGCTTTCGATTATTGAAACTAAGCTTTGCTATAGGATCTCCCTAGAGATTACCACGCTCATAGCTTAATTCTATCCTATCTAATGCCATGTCACAATAGAAATACCAAACTCATATGTTAATATGCTGAGAAGTTTCCGATAATTGAAACTAAGCTTCGCCATAGGATCTCCCCTAGAGGCTACCATGCTCATAGCTTAATTCTATCCTATCTAATGTCATGTCCTCATTAAGCTGCAGCCTGCATTATAACATTCGACAATAGAAATACCGAACAGCATATGTTAAAATGCTGAGAAGTTTTCAATTATTGAAACTAAGCTTTGCTATAGGATCTCCCTAGACGTTACCATACTCATAGGTATATCTCTAAAATGTAAACTGCATATCTTAACTACCTGACTAGCAGAAAGTGTCACAAGGAAAACCAAACCAAGACATTAGCAAATGTAACTGATATAACTAACGCATGCGCAACGAATAAGCTCACATTTGCAAGATCAATTTTTGAAGCAGTAAGCTGGTGTTGTTCATAAGCACCAGCAAATGGTGAATTGCAGGTTCATCTCAACACTGAAAACAGAGGCAATTCAGCTTGTTTAAACTAGTTATAACTTACTACAAAACTACCAGTAATCATAGACAGCATTTCATGGCATGTAACAAAATCAAGGCTAAATTACGATAAAGATGATCATCCAAATTCTAATATTGCGAAACGAAATCAACATTTTTTTTTTCATAATGATAAGATACGAAAAGTAATATCTGATAACATTTCTCTCAGAAACAAAACAACATGAATCCAAATTTAAGAACTACTATATTGAGAGAAACTCAGAATTTAACCTTCGCCTGCAAACGGTCAATTCTCAGGAATCTCAACATCGCCATCAGAAATCTCTTGCTGCAAATCTTTTGGATCCTTTCCATCAACAGTGCAACCAACAGATACACAAGTACCTAAAATCTCCTTCACTGTTCCACTCAAATCCTTAGCCATAGATCTAGGCTGCATAACCTTAGCAATCTCAATAACATCATCAAGCGAGATATTTCCATTATGCTTGATATTCTTCGTCTTCTTCCTGTCACGTTCAGGTTCCTTCAAAGCTTTGATCACAAGTGCTGCAGCGGAAGGTACAACTGATACCTTAGCTTGACGATTTTGAACAGTGAGCTTGACTGTAACTCTGAGACCCTTCCAATCCTTTGAAGTTTCCTTTGCAATGTCTTCACCGATTTTCTTCGGTGAAAGACCGAGTGGACCGATTTTTGGAGCGAGTGAGCTCGCCGCTCCGACTTCACCTCCGGTGACTCGGACGAAAACCTCGACTACCTGAGAAGGATCGAATTTTGGCGGCATTTTTTGTGAAGCAGACGAGAGCGGCGCTAGGGTTTTTTTGTGTACTTTGTTTGTGAATTGAAATGAGAAGAAATTAGAGTTATAAGCATAGGGCTTTTCAGTGCTTAATGGGCCTTGTAATCAGTCCATTTCTATTTGGGCTTTGTAAATTAAATAATTGGGCCTTTGATGAAATGAAATGTCGAATGTCGATGAATGAAAGGAAATCTTACGCTTCGTATAAAGCTTGAACAATCATTCTATCTTTGAGTAAGTTTTTGAGATTTAAATTATGTTCAAGATCATGTCCGATTTGCCTCACCCAGTCCTAACCTTGCGGATTAAGGAATTTGATAGGCTAGAGTGAGTCATCCCTTCATATGTCCAACTCAATCCAACCCTTGGAGGGTCGTGGGTTGGGCGGGGTAATTCTTTTTATTCTCTTTTCAAATTTAAAATTTTATAACATCAAGAAGATGAGAAGATTTTTAAATCAAATATGACAATAATGGTGTTGTTGAAACAACACCAATAGAAAATCTAGTGTGATTAGAATGTATCTAGGATACTAGATATATACATCTTCTGTGATGCACATGAGATACGCGAGTGAGATGGAAGGAAGGCAAGGGTGCGTGATTTGTCTATGTATTTTAAATACATAAGAATTCACGGAGATATAACGTATCTAGAACAAATAAACCTAAGTTTGAGTCCATATATCGCGAGATACATGTATATTGACGAACCAAAATGTGATAAGATTCGTAATATTACAACATAGTGTGTCTTTAAGTAATTAGCATATTCACTATATAGATTTATGTAAGTTACCCTCAAATAAATAGTTTTTGGCCCATGGATTGACTCCAACCCGACCCCGATTAAGTCTCATGAGCCAAGGACTTACATGAGCCAGACTTATAAACCCTAAGGGGCCGTTTGGTTGCAGGTATTAGTTATGCAGGTATTAGTTATGCAGGTATTAGTAAGTAGCAGGTATTAGTATGCAGGTATTAGTTATGCAGGTAGTTAGGTATAGTTATGTAGATTTAGTTATGCGGATTTAATTATGCAGTGTTTAATTATACAAAGTTTAATAATTTTTTTGGCTGATGTTTGTTATATTAAAAATTAATAAACATTATATACTTGTAAAAAATAATTTATTTGTATTGTTATATCTTAGAGCTTTCTTACCATTGTATTTTTATTTGTTTTTTGCATTTTGCTTAGGCAAAGTTTTAGACGGAAACTTGAATGCCACATTTTTCAACTTCCTCATATAGTTGAACCAATATATGACATGTGTTAATACGGGATCAATATTGTAATAGTTGAAAGTTATTGATATGCTAGTACATATAATTATGTGTACACATAACAAAAATAGATACATATAAGTTAACATTGAGCAACATCGCATACTAATGTTACATATTATATTTGGAGCCTTCACTTCATTCCTGCTTACATAGCCATCCTTGTTCTTGTCTAAAAACACAAAAGCATCAACAAGTGTTTCAAATGTTACCTCCAGATTTGGTAGTCCCATCCGCGATTTCTGTATGTGGTCAAGGAATAAACAACTTTGCTCGTATGGGGCTGGGGGTAGGGGATCGGAACAACATGTTAACGTAGTTTCTCATGAAGGGCTACAGAATGCTAAGAAAATGGAATGCATCTCCACGAGAACAAGTAAGCAGATAATCTGTTGTCCGTACTCTCCAAAAGTGTCGTCGTATTGGGTCGGATCCTTCAAAATGCACTACTTTTGGAGGATCTGATACATACTCAACAATATTTTTAGAGAGTCCGCGCAACATAAAAGAGAACAATCTTTGAAAAGCACCATCTCACTTGAAAGTAATCAACTAATGTCGTTTTCTGAAGAAAAAAAATGTTCTTTTCCTAACATTTCTGAAAAAGCATGAGTTAAAAAGAAAAAACTGGGAGATGGATACAGCATGCAGAGCAGAAGGATCATCCTTCAGAAGAGAGACAAGACAAAGAAGAACGATGAATTCGCTGAACTCTATTGCCATATCTTCGTTAATATCACACGCTTCAAACAGATCGTTGATTTCTTCATCACTAAAATTAATCTCAAGCTTATTGAAAGCGTGTTTCAACTCCTGCGGGTCTATGCTGCTCCGTTTGGCTGTCATCTACAAACAAACAGAATTTTCTTTTCATTCTTTTTCCTTTAAACAAGAAAAGGGAGTTGAAAATATAAAAAGCGGTTTGTGAAGAAATCAGAGTTCATCCTAGAATGTGCTTATATACAAGTACACGTTACCAAAATCATACAATTAAAAATTGGACAAAGGATGTGCAGCCAAAGGAGACAACATTCATCAGGAAAGAATTCACTCACACACAATTCACAGTTAAAATATACACCTTCATTTAAAGTGAATGAAACTTAGCATAATTCATTGTTTAATTACAAAAGTTAACCCATACAACAAAGACATACAATTACATTTTTCCCCAAAAGAAGTCCCCTATTTTTGTAACATTATCCTTCAATGACAAACACATAAACACCAGCCTCAACAACACTTGACAAAATAGCATCTGAGCACTTTGTACTTCTGACTGGATCTTTGTGATTACCCCAACTGTTGAATAGTCTGTGAGAAAAGAAAAGTTCAATATAGTCTCAGAGAAGAAGAAAATAAAAACATCTTGTAGAAGATGATGAACTTACCGTTTGGATCAACTGCTTGAGCAATCTGAAGATCATTTTAGTTGGCTACTTACAAAAGCACTAATATTGAACATAATCATGTATTTGTTATACAAAAACAACCTACTTTAAGCACACATCATTCACATATATGCACATTTGTGGACATTCTACTAGGTAACAAAAGATCCCATTATGGTTAGACCTTACAAAATAGCTACACAAAAACCATTCAGTGAATTAAAGCTTATTATTAATAATCATCCATATCATACTGTGACGGTCAAGTTCGCTGATGCTTAAGAAGAATTCCATTCTCTTTATATCTTGAGTAATTCTCATTGCTGCCTTAACTCGTTCATCTGAGTTGTATATTTCATATGCAGGGGATCCAATAATAGAAAATATCTTACCACGAATTTCAGATAGATCACGCTCTCCTAGCTTGTCAATTAAAGAAGCCATTCTCTTATCATGGCTTTCAGTGAATTGTTTCATCACCTCCATCAAACCTTTAAGAACAGTCTCATATCATCTTCAACTGGTTTTCTTTTTTTGCATCTACCTTTTCGTTGACTTTAGAAGATGATGCTTTAAAACAGTTGCCCTTTTTCTGAGATTGATGGGTTTCACGAATGAGAACATTCAGATGAGACAAGATTTTTGGAATTCTAGCACTCATACAATATCGAATGCCCCGCCTATTGTAGATTGTTTTCTTAATAACATGCTGTAAATAGCCATAAAAAGCAGATAAGGACAATATAGGAATGCACCACAATCTCCTCGAGAATCATAAAGGATTCAACATCGCACAATTGCTGAGAATCCATTATACCTATTTTCCAATTAAAAATGACAACATCATGATCAAATTGAATCCCAAAAGAAAAAGAGTATCAATCATGTTACTTAATTAAGTATTGCAGACACATTTTGTATAATAGGAAGGTAATAGATGGTTTTATACTAAAATGTTCAATTTTATTGAAAAAAAATGAAAAGTAACATGAAAAACAGGGTAAAATGTTTATTTTGTTTGGCTTCTATAGCTAGAATACTAATACTATTTTGTCAAACTGCAAATACATGTTTATCTTTTGGAATTTTAGAAGCTAAAGCAACTAAACTTAATGAACCCATTTTTCATAAATCACAAATTTTGAACAAATAAAACAAAATCCACATCAAATTTAGGTGTACTCAAACATCAACTTAACTAGAAAATACTGAGAAGATCTACAATTTCATTCATCTCATCGGATTAACAAGAGGAAAAACACAAAAGAGAAAATTGGAGGAGAAGAAGAAGAAGAAATAAAAAAATCAGCCAAAAATTGAGTTTGAGAACTTCTAACCCCAAAGAAAGAACGTCAGATTGAAAGTTTTTCAATCTACTTGCCTGGAAGATGAAGAACCATTCTCTAGATTTACAGATGGATAAAGGATGGGAATGTTTATCTAAAAGCCTGTGGTGTATATTGATTGAGAGTGAAGGGTAAAATTGTCAATACATATTTTTATTCAGGTATTAGTTATTCAGGTATAACTTATTCCATCTTTTACCCTGCATAAAATAATACATAGATTGACTCATAACTTAAACATGTATTAGTTATGTGATTTTCTAATTTTATAACCAAATATAGTATTGTGTGTGTTGAATTTTATACTTTAACAAAAATATGCTACCAAACATGGTAAAGCTTATGCAATATTTAATACTTGAATAACTCAATCCTTATCCAGTAACCAAACGATCCCTAATTTTAAATGGGCTATAAAAATCTCATATCAATCCTGCCTCCAATAACAGATTTTGTTGGGCTGACTATATAGACTAAACTCATTTTGACGGCTCTAAATTCTAATTATATCACACATGAATGGTGATTATACTACCACACACATCCTATAAATAATAAATTGCTTACATCAAAATAAATCTAAAATAAAATGAAATAATTTCATATATTATTCTTATTACCAAGTGACCTCTTATTTCAAAGATTTATCCTTTGCATTTTATATACTTTATGTAAAATTTTCGAACTTTGTGATCAAAAGTAGATTCAAAATTTATTTTTTATTTATTTTAAGAAAAGTTATCTCCATTTATAAATATAGATTTTCCCATTTTATTTTATTTTATTGCATTTTTATTAGTATTTAACAACTTCAAAGTCTTGTACTAAAAATTATCCAAGCACCTACATATATAATTACATTATGGCCTATACTATAGTTTTCTTTATCCTTTCATCAGCAATGGCAGTGACCAGTAACTTTATCCTTCCATCAATTCTAACAGAACACACATTGAACCTGGACCTAAAAATCATACTTTAGTTTCGTTTTAAAAAAGAATGTAATATTATTTTTATATTAAAGGTCAAACACATCGATGACTTATTTCACTTTGTTCGGATCATTGTTACCTATTATTTCATAATATATTATACTCTATTGTACTGTATTGTATGATAGATACAATGTTTGGCTAGACTGCATTGTTTGTTGTTGTTTAATAACATTTTAATTGTTTGGTTTGATCGTATTGTACTGTATTGTCATTTATAAATTTATTGAAATATCTTAATTATTTTAGGGTAAGAGGTTTGACTAGATTTAAATAATTAAGATAAAGGGTAAAAAAGTACTTTGAAATATTATGTAAATATATAGTTGAAAAAAGAAATTAAGTAACAACGGGAACACACCAAATTCGTTGTTCCATAAAATAGGGGTTCTCATTGTTACGTGACAACAAAATTTAACAATACAATACAGTACATTTTAAGTAACAATCAAAACAAATATTGTAGTAGGTACAGTAACAATACAATACAATACAATGGATAACAATGTTCCAAACATAGTGTTAAAGTTGGCACCACATTTCATTTAGATATCTGAACTGAGCGATATTTATTTTAAACATCTTATTTGGGGTTCGCTATGTCATTGTGACACTTTTTTGAAAATAAGTAAAAAGCTCAAGGAGAGTGTAATACACTCGTTGATGACGTGACAAACAACTAATTAAATGATTACACGTGTAATTTTTCTTATTAGTTATCATGTTTTTTTTCATTAATTTTGTTTTTCATAACTATTATTTTCCACAAAATTCATCTCAACAATTGTTGTAGAGGATATAAATTTGAATATGAAGAAAAAAAAGATAATCGCCTTATTTTGTTGTACTTGAGTCGAGTGTCCCTGAAAATAGCCTATCTATTTCAATGAGATAAGAATAAAGTTTAATTAGCATATACTCTATCTTTTTCAGATCCTACGTATAAAATTTAGATATGTAATTCTTGTTATTATTATTGCAATATTATACATGTCATTTGATACATTAATACTTTTAAAATTTCATAACGAGTCATATAACACGAAAAAAATAATAATTTATTGTTTAATATATCATTATTGGTGTGAAAATTTTTATTAATTTTTCATCAATCTTGATTTCGCTACCCTAATATTTAACATTAATGATTGTTATCAATGGTCTTTTTTCTCCAGGGAAGCAAATTGCAATTGAATTTGACAGCTAATTTCTGAGAATGAACACAGAGATCCCATTCCTTTCATTTCACTTTCTTTTTTTAATAAATAATTAGTATATTACTTTATCCATTTTAATTTATACGATATTTTTTATTTTTTGAAAATTAAACAGTTTAAATTTAATTAGAAATTTACGCTTTAAATCTTTTATTTAATTTTAGAATGAAATTTATATATTTATAAATTACGAAAAAGGTACTATAAATCACGATTATTATTAATTCAAAAAATATTTAAAAAATTTATGAAAAAAATACGATTAAAAATACATCTTTTTAAACTTTAAAATCTGAAAAAGTGTCGCATCAAATAAGACGGAGAGATTAAGACTTGAGATGTAGTAGCATGTGAGTCATTTCAATAATTATCCATATTGATCCCACTAAAATATTAACACATTAATTAGGTTTTCAAGTTGTGCAAGCAACAATTACTTACACACTAAAAGTTGTTTAATTGGTGAGATAAAGGAACAATAACTTTTGGATAAAATAAAATATTATTTAAGTTGCAATTTGTTATGCATATTAATTAGTCTTAAAAACTATCTTATATAAGAAGGTGAAATAATTTATTGGATAAGATATTTAAGTTTATCACATCTTGATAATCAAACGATCCCTAACATTTAATCAGGGTATATAAGTCATTTTCTTCATCATCTTGTGTATATTTATTTCGTAAGCTTTATATAGATGGATTTAGAAATTAATTAAATATCAAATAGTAAAAATTATCTTGTTATTATTATATATTAAAGAAAAGAAATCCCCAAAATTTAACTATTGATAAATATTTACAATAAATTAAATCTAAGCCATGTATTTTTTTCTAAGCATATTTACCACTTAACTGTTTAAATGGTGGATTGTTTTTATTTAATATTTAATTATTCAAATCAAATTATTTAACTTGATGTAAGTACTAGGTACAAATATAATTCTTATGTCGATTTAATATCAAATATAATTTACTAGACTGAAGCAAAAAAAAAAGGCCCATATTTTATGATCTTTTTATATGTTTGAAGGTTTTTTATAAGATTTTTAAATTTTCTATTTGAATTGAAAATATTTTATAGTTATTTAATTCAAAAATATTTTATAGTTATTTGTTATTATTCTTAATATGATAGCTTATCACCTTTAATTTGTGTGAGTTTTTCTTTTTGAATTTTTTGGAGTAACTGACGAAGTTAAATTTGTTTGTATAATTCATCCATAAATGGGTAAAATTAGAATGAATTTCGTGCTTCAAAATAGATTGAACTAATAAAAATAAATTATTAATCTGTTCAAATTTAAATAGATTAGAAATCTTATTTTCACGAGTTAATTTTAATCTTCTGATTAAGAATTATAACTTCAAGTCGCATTATCTATCCCACTATTAAAATATTCTTTTCATATAAAATAAATTACAAAATCAAATAGATTTAATTTGATCTTGATTTACGATGGAACAACAATCAACCAAAAAACTTTATTCTTAATATTTTTTATTATTTTATTTTATAATATATAAAGGGATGAACTTTTCTTCTAAAAGAGCCCACAAATGTTAAATTAACATAATTAAACAAATAGCTAGGGTCACCCCAAGCTATCAAATCTACAAGTTGTTCTTTATTTAGAAACAAAAAACTAGTTGTAGTGATTAACAAAAAAGTGATTAAAGATAATGACATGCCTCATAAAGTGAAGCAAAGCTTATCGGCTCGTGGGTCAATGTGAATTGTGATAAAATAATTAAAATTCATCTGTCTTTAATAAAACATTTCAAAGTTAAAACTCAGAAAAAGAAAATCGTTAAAGTCATCTCCCTTAAAAATAAATACCATAATATACGAATTTAAATTTAATCATACTTCAATACGAGAATCAGACACCAAATATCGAACGAAAAAATCATCTAATATTATTAAAAACATCATTATTAGCTAAATTATTTTGATTCTTGGATCGGGCATCTAATATAGTCTATAGGTAGGCATTAGGCATATATTAAACAGTGCTACACTTGTACTATTTATATAATATATAATTAAAAAAACAAGATTAGCTTGTACTATATTATATAATTTTATTATAAAGTTCACTATAATCATAATATATGTTTATAAAAAATTAAATAAATTAAGATTGGATCTCCTTTTGGAAAAAAAGAAAATATGAAAGGTTCTAACTCAAATCATTTCAACACTTAGAATAAGATTCGATTTTGTAAAATGAAAAATAATAATTATTAATTATATTTATACAAATGATTGATTATAAATATTTATATTTATTATTATTGCTAAATATAATATAACGATAATTATATTATTATCATCCGAATTCTTTATATTATTATATTTTCGTGATTTTCACCTCCTAATGGATATTTTTAATTTAGTGAAATGCTAGTTGTGTTTAACAAAAATTATTAATGGGAAGATATTTTGCATCGATATTTATTTTTATTTTCAAAGTGCATGTCTCGGCATATATTGATTCATTAAGAATAATTCACCTTTTATTATTCTCAAATAAAATTTATTTAGCTTTTTAAAATAAATAAAATAAATTTATTTAGCTTTTTCAAATAAATAAAAATATCTTTATCACAAGTAAAGCATGATGCCATTTCAGTTCAACATTCAAACCAAACTCAACAAAACTAGGCTAATAATAATCATTCAAAATTAATTCATTAAATTATGAAAATCAATTTCAATTAATTGAAATATATTGAATCATAAATATTTATTTATGTGCTTAATCAAAATGAGCAATAGTACAATATTCTATATGAAATTTATCACCAAAATTAAAGGGTCATGAATGTACTCCACATTTTAAAATTTGGTACAAATGAACTAAACTACAACAATGATAAGAATATATCAATTATAATTTTATAAATGAAGTCTGAAAATATTAACGTATATATAATCTTACATAATAACAAAGTCACGATACGTGAATTTAGTGATAATAAATTATAGAGAAAGACTTAAATATGTCATCAAATTTTGAAAAAAAAAATTATTCAAGTCATTTATATCATTTTCGTTTGAGAAAAGATTTTTATGCCACTATTTGTTAAATTAAATGATATAAATAAGTCAAATTTTTGTCGAATAACATAAATGAGTCTTTTTTAAAAGATTGATGACAAATTTCAATATTTTATTTAAAAAATAATTGAATTACTTTCACAACAGATCATAATTGATCGCATATAAAAGATAATTCTATAAAATCAAAATTATTTTTCATTAACAAATAATGACATTAATAAGCTTTTTATCAAATAAAATAATATAAATAAATCAAAATTTTAACAAACAACATAAATAAATATTTTCTCAAAATTATTATACTATAAACTAAATCATGTGTTTTTATTTATAAATATTTTAATAAAAATATAAAATCTAAACTAAAATTTATAATTCAACCAAATCAACACTTTTACATATCATAAAAATCATAAATTAATTTTTATTAATAATTATATTTTTTTATTTTTCAAAAAAAAAAAAATAGTACAGAAACAAGCCAAGGATGAGCTGACACAGAAACTCTACACTCAATCCATACAAGTTTAGTGGGACCCACTTCACGTGCCCCCACACCCCTACAGCTTATTTTGGTTTTATCACGCCACGTGGCAATCTGCCAGATAATCAGGGACACGTGTTCGGTAATACCAACATATCTTAACTAGGGACCAACACCAGGTGAAACTCCGTCCATCAATCGTGATAGAATGATAAATACTCATCTATTTTTTATTGAACGTTTCAAATTTGAATCTCGTTAAGTGTAAAATCGTCTATTTTATAAAAATATTTTACCCTTCAACATGAGATTTTTTTCTAACACGTACAAATTGTATCAAATTTTAAATGAGATATCAAACATTAGATGGATAAAAAGAAATTCGATAATTCAATAACTTCGATTTGAGTCCTTCTGGATTGAGCAGTTGGCTTGGAGGGTGGTCGTCCACGCAGATGAATCAAAATCGATTCCCTCTATTAAGCCGAACTTGTCGCATAAAACTTGCCTAGTACGATTAACATTTTCTATATGATTTGACAAAAAATATAGCGGCCGTATGTTTTTCTAAAAATTCAAAAAATAATATTTTGATTTAGGATAAACTTACTCGCATTGAGTGCCTACACCAAGTCAATATATGTGTGTTATGTGTTTAAAATTTATAATTTATGAAATTATATAATAATAAAAAATTAAATTAACTTAATATAAATATTCGATACAAATAAATTTTTTCGATCGATTTGATTTAATAATTCGATTTTCGGTGAGTTATGCCCGGACCCAAGAAACAGCTACGAGTAGCGACAAATCTCTTTTAAAAGTCCCTCTTTAGTTGCGTTTTCTTTTTTTACCTTTTTTTTTTCTTTATTTACGCACTAAGAGACAAAGCGTTGTTCCCAAAATACCCTTTTGCTTTAATTTTTGTCGTTATCCTTAATAAACTTACCTTTTACTTTTTTTAGTAACTCGACACGTGTCCTTTGGTTGTTAAAGTTACCGTACCACCTATCGTAATCACAATTAAAGAGTGATTTATTTCATGCATTTGAATTTTAGGCTCATTCCATCTACCACTTCTCCATTTTATCAACAAATTTTAAATACTCAAATTATGATCGTACCAATCGAATATCTAACTTGAATACTCTTAAATTCATTATTTTTTTAATATATCAATTTCAAATATAATAGATATTAGGTTCAAGAACGATTCAAACATATTACTGGTCTAAAATAAAAATCAGATGAAGTCATAAACTTGAATTGTTAATAATATCTATATAATTGATTTATTCTAGATTTCAATTGATAATATAATCATTTTTATTTTAAATTATTTTTCATGCGATATGATACTTCAATTCTTTAAATATTTTCTTCGTTTTTCATGAGAAGTTTGTTTTTTCTATCAATAATATTCAATATTTATAAAAAAATAATACTTATAATTTATTTTTATTTAAAATAAGGCTCCTTAAATTTTAAGAGACGTATCTTTTTTTAATACTATTGAGCCACCCTAATGAGGTTCGATAATATATTGAAGCTAATTTGCAATTTAAATAAGTAATCATGTTGAGTTGTGTCATGTTACATATACATTAATTTTCTTTAATTTTCATTGAAGAAATACATTGAACTTGTTAATTTTATAATTAATAAACACAATAAATAAAAATATTTTAATCTTGCATATAGAATTTAAACTATTATTATCTTAATTTTATTTTCACGTATGAGAAAAATATAACTAATAAACCCTCGACTTAAAAGAAAAGTAATTCGTAAATTATTATTATAATTTATTGACACTTATGACCTTTTCTCCCCTAAAGTCTAACAACATTTAATTTTTAATCACTTCTTTCTTAATTACCAATTTCAGAAATATAATTAAGGTGGACCATTAGTACATCCAATCCAGATAATTCACAGGGACATAATTGTCATTTCAGTCAAAAAAATGAAGAAGGAAGGGTATTTTGGTCTTTATGTAGAAAAGCCTTATCCATAAATCCTCTATATAAAGGAACATTAAAACTCCTTTTAACCCAAAAAATAAAATAAGAAAGAGAGAAAAAATAAATTTATTTTTTTCTTCACGCAATACATATGAACTGAAGAAAAAAATAAGAGAAAAAAATAATCAATGGCGGCATCGAAGAGCTATTTCGCTAGATCGAACTACCGGTTTCTATCAAGTGACCGGAATGTTTCAGTAACTTCCGATACGATGTTCGAGCTGGATGAATCCGATGTATGGAACTCACCGGCGACGGCAAGGTCATCGTCGCCGGAGTTTCGGAAAACGAATACGAGGATTTCTAGAAAGCAGTCGATTTCGAAAAGTGATCGGAACAGTACTGGAGTAACGGTAAAAGCAGCAGCAGCGGCGTCTTCTATGCCGGTGAACGTGCCGGACTGGTCGAAGATACTGAAGGATGAGTATAGAGAGAATCGGAGAAGAGATAGCGATGATGACGGAGAAGACGATGATGATGCTGAGAATCGGATTCCGCCGCATGAGTTTTTAGCGAGGCAGTTTGCGAGAACGAGAATCGCTTCCTTCTCTGTTCATGAAGGAGTTGGAAGGACTCTCAAAGGTAGAGATCTGAGTAGAGTCAGAAATGCAATTTTCGAGAAAACTGGATTCGAAGATTAAAATTTTCAAACTATTCAACCGATCCATCGATCGATCTAACTGTGAGAAATTCAAATTACTACCTACTTTTTTTTGGTTCAACAATCCCAAACTCTCTATTTTTCCTTCTTTTTTTTTTCTACCTATTTTTGCAAGCGGTTACCGAGTTACAGATGCATTGTAATTCTAACGTTTTTTTTTTCGAAATTTTGTGAGGAAATCAATTCGAAAAAAAAAATCATTATTAATATTATTATTATAATTATCATTTTTAAGTTTTTGCGATTTTGATTATAGTACTTTTAATATTTTATGCCAGTTGTATTATACTATACAATATTATTATTTTTATTATTATTATTATTATTGTTGTTGTGTGTTTCTTCCATATCCATCAGTTGGAAATGAAAAGTTTGTGAAATAAATAAGCCGCTGTAAAGTAAATGCAAAAAAAAAGTAAAAGTTATGTATTTAAAGGGGCTTTGGTGGGAAGATGATGGTTTTTTATTTTATTTGGTTTGATGTAGAAATTGGGATAATTGACAAATTAGGTCAATAATCATTGGGGTTATTAGCAAAAGAAAAAAATATAAGTGGTCCAGTTTGTAAGAAAAATTATTTTGGTTTTGATTGTTAAAAAATCAAAAAAATATTAAACTTTATATTCAATCAGGCTTTAATACGAACTATACCAAAAAGGACTATAAGAGAAATTGTCCAACAATTTCCTTCAATATTAGGGACCAAAAAGTCAATTTAATTAAGGAATTTTCGTATATAGCCCATTAAAAATAATTTAATTATGTTTTATATCTGTAATTTGCTGATTATAATTCGTAGTTACACAAGGCGAACAACAAAAAGCAGAGTGAAAAACATGAATTGAATATGTATATTTAAATAATTGAATATACGTAATATATATATATAGAGAGAGATAGATATATTTGTGTAATTAGTGAGCGAGATTGGGAGAGAAGGAGAGAGGCGATGAGAGAGGAGCAGAGAATGGAGAGAGGCAATTTGTATCTATATGTGTCAAATAATTGGGTATATGTAATTAGTATACGTATGTATTGTATAATTTGTATCTATATATGTATAAATAACGTATTAATTAACTAATATATATTTATTTACGTATTAATTAATTAACATATATTTGCTTAATTGCGTGATTTTCAATTTATTTCAATATAATTTGGTTAATTAGGACTCAAATGACCATTTATTTCTTTTCTTTTCTTAATTAGATTGAATTAATTAACAAAAGACGCGTTTTTAGGGGATGAGAATAAAGCAATAAGAATATCTAAATGTGGTTTTAGAATTAATTGTTGGCCCTAACATAATTTTTTTTAAAAAAATTTCTTTGTAATTTTCTTTTCACATTTTAATCCAAACGAATTAGCCTTCCTTTCGTATATAAATGAAATGCAAACAGTTCTCAATTTTGACACAAATTATTAGCTCCGTCTCTAAATTATAAATTATTTTTTTAAAAAAATCATATACGCCTCAATCTGTCATATGATATAGCAAGTGTTTTCAAACTCTAGCACGAGACTCTTAATAAAAGTCGAGAAAATGTTAAAAACATTTTTTAAATTAATAAGATTTACGGTGTCTATCAGAATATATCTAAGGCTATCAATAATTTAAAAACGAAACTAATAATCTATATCAGATTTAAAGTTATTAATCTTTCTCTTATTATAATATAATATAGTATATCAATATAACATATAGAATTTATATTTTGGTACTCAATTTGTGTGGAGTTAGAGAATAAATCGAGTATCTCGAAAGTATATATTTTATTATGTGTCACATATATGCCAGCACAAATTGAGTGGTTTATAAATATTTAATTATAAATTCAATTAATATAATTGTTTGTGAAAACACATAAGTTTTAAATTATGAATTTATTTATCCATTGGGCTATTGATTCCTTTATACTTTTCTTAATCTTGATCGAATCAGGTTCTAATTAAGTGTATTAAAGCTTAGTTTAAGCCTTAAGGCATGGAAATTTTAGTTTACAATATAAATCTTATCAAAAACTACATCCCAAGAAATTAATTAAGTTATCCAAATGATTAATGGTAATAATCTTATAGACATTAGGGATGGAATATAATCAATATTAACAAAAGTATGTATAGGTAACATTATTAAATAATATTGTGATAATCGAGTCGTAATTATATTAATTTTATTAGTTATTTATTACTTTTCATTAATCAAATTACAGTATAAATCTGTCCAGTAAAATTTAAATAAATTATCTAGTATTTTTTTAAACTCTATCTGATTTCATTGATCGTTGTGTCATATGACTTGTTAACCTAAAGTAAATTATTTTTGATTTCAAATTATCTATCTTATTTTTTTAAAATTAATTATTTCAAATTATTAGTGATTTGAGAAAAACTTCAAAGAAAAGGAGATTTGGGTATCAGAGTTGAGCGGACAGGCGACGAGAGGATGAGGGGAAGAGTAAAGACAAGACGAAAGCAAGAGTTCCCCGTCCCGAGAATCTCCATCTGCTCTAAGTGGGCGCGAGCTAGAATCCTTATGTCAGCTTATTAAAGATAAACTTGGTTTTCTTTTTATATTATGATTGTTAGCATATCTATCAAGAATTAGCTAGTTGACATTTTTTTCTAATTAACTATTTTTAAGTGACGCGTAAAAGAAAATCGCGATGAATAATTTGTAATAAAGAGAGTATTAATTAGTGCTAATTATGTACCTAACTACTAGACATAGGTGTCTAGATCAATGTCAAATCAAAGTTTATCAAATTTTTCTTTTCATTATTTATGAGTTTGTCCAATTGGGTCCATATTGTAAGTGTAATGCCCAATATATGAAACCTAAATTAAATTAAACAAATAATTTCACCTCAAGACCACTACTTTATTTATACCTTTGATTAGACCTCCTTTCTTTTTCATTAATTAATATGATAGCTACTACTAGCTTATAAGAATTTAATTCAATATGCCTAATTGTGTCACCATAGTTACCTATTCTTTTGTTTATTAGGTCTAGCAAAACTCATCAATGATTAAGCATGTTTAATTATATTGACGGTGTCTGAATTAGTTTACGCGTATTTTAATTATTGTGCGGATACTTGCTATTTCTCATTATATATAGGTAGCATCAAGTAATTTACTTGATCCGTCAAAATCTATGCTGATTCACAAAATAGTTATGGTGGCATGTTTAATTTGTTATAAGGGATAAGAGATAGCTAATTCAGATTTGATTACAGGATGAATTTATCTTATGTTTGATTTGAATAAAATTGAAATAACTCGTTGTTGGTTAATTGAGTCAGTAGTTGTGTTTTTCCTTGTTTCTGTTGGGATATGAATAAATATGACAAAATTAACTCTTGAGAACGTAATATGTCCAACACCTAAGTTTGATGGAGTTAATGATCTGATCGTAATTATTTTTTCACTTATTAACTCAACCAATTTTTACTTGTCCAAAATTTAATCCGTCTTAAAGTTGAGTTGATTAAGCTAAATATGAAGTTCAAATTGACTTATTAGAAATATTTAATCCGTTCAAATTTAACTTAAACGTCTCAACGATTCATATCTCCTTCATTGACATTAGGCCGCACCCATGATGTTCGATTACAATATATATTCTTTTCATATTCAACAACATTTTACCATTAAAACCATGTGAAGATTGAAATGGCATTAGGCAAAATTGCAATATGCATGAAATTATAATTATTTTCTCATTCAATCCAATTTTTTGTTTGATAAAAAAAAATGTTAGACATGCTACTCTACATTTAAATCCAATTTTTCAAACCCTAAATTGTTCGATTTACAAACTAATTCACTCATGGCTTATTCTTCTTTAGTAAGACTATCAAAAACGACCCGATCAAGATGACTGAAATCTTTCTACTCGTTAACCAGATACTACACATAGCAAGTAATTTATCTTTTTGACATGTATTCTATCTGAATCTGAATTAGTTCGATCAACAAAATTTAAATATAAAATGTTTGGGATATTTTTTTTATTTTTTTTGTAATGTTGTTACTATGAATATGACAATCATACAAGTTATTGTATATGACAAAATGCCAATATTACAAGTTTGAAACCTAGAAGCTAAACCCAATAGGAAGTTATTTTCTTTCCAAAGTTGTCAAAACAAATTCTTTTTCTTTAGTTTCCAAAGTGTCAATTTTTATTTTTTGTTCTTTTCTTTTTCTTCTTCTAATGTGTTGTCAATTTAATTATTTAAAAAAATGCATTTATTCTTGCAGCGACGTATCCCCTCAACCATTATGTGTTAAATAACACTATTTCTTACGTCTTAATTTATGTGATATTTTTTTTAATTTTTTTTATAATAAAAATTTATACATGAAATTTTCAAAATTTTGATAAAATTTATATATTTTTAAACTATTTAAAAAATATGATAAATTAAAAAAAAATTATAAAAAAAAATAAACTTATTTAAATTTCGAAAAATGTCACGAATAGTAAAAAGTATGGGCAATTGAAACTGACTTTTTTGAGAAAATGACTACTCTTATATTCCATTTTCTATTTTTTTTTTTTTGGTTTTAGATATTGGTGCCATAATGTGCTCATCTAAAAAGCATAATCCTATCATAAGGGAATATCCACGTCTTCGGTCTCGAAATATTTGTCGTGTTTTATTTTTGAAGAAACTAAATTAGATTTTTATTTATTTCGTATTTTAAATTTAAAAGTTCTATACTCAAAAACTTTTTATTTTTAAAATTTTTGCTTGTTTAATATTCGGGTAAGTATTGTTTCCAACTTTAAGTTTACATTCAAATTCAAAGTAACGAGTTTGTTTGAATTTAATAATTTGTGTATAAACATTTAGTAAAATTTAGTAAATTATATAAATTTAAAATATAATGAATGTACTTTTTTCGTTCAAAATTATTTGTCATAATTTTTATTTTTAGAGTCAAATTATAAAAATTTTAACTAACATTTTAAGATGTACTTTTTCATAATATTAATATGCAAAAAATTGCAATTTATAGTACTTTTCATATAGTTTTAGAATATCTAATTTTTTCGTTTAAAATATCGAATTAATGTGATTTAACTTAACATTAAAAATTAGTGAAACTGACTTTCGAAAAGCGCAACATGATAAATAATTTCGGACGGAGGGAGTATTAAAGAAACTTTTAATATAATATATGTATTGAGTTGAGTGTCGAAACTCTTGTTGTCCTTTTCATAACTCACTTCTCAATTTCAAATTTAAGGTGTTAGGTTTAATCAATTCACACTTGCACATTAAAATTTAGCATCACTTATTTTTTTTAAAAAAATAATAATTTGAGCATTTTGCATATTTTTTATTTATATATCTAAAATTTTATTTTATTTTAAAACCAAAAAATGGTAAATTTTGCTTTTTAATTATTCGAAATGTGATGAGTCTGCTACATTTCGACTAAATTAAGGTGCAAAATTGTTCAGTTATGACTTGAGTTAGAACAATCGTTAGAGGGAAGAATATTTTTGAGGTACTTCTCTAACAAAGAAGATATTTTATGTCAAAAACGAAAAATTCAGAGGTATAATCCAGTAATAAGTAAAATAGAATGTGAGTAATGAGCTCTTATGAGTTCAAATCTCAACATATGCAAGACCACTAGGTTCAAATCTAGTAATAAGTAAAATAAAATGCGAGTCATGAGCTTTATGAGTTCAAATCTCGACATATGCAAAATTACTATGTTATTTTTTCATTTCTCTTTTCAGATTTGGTGGACATAGTTATTCTTTAACTATATTGATGAAAATAACATATACCTCATAAATTAATCAAAATACAGATAAATTGATCCAAGTATCATAATCGTAGAGAAAATGAAATAGAGGTCACAATTATTTTATTCTATAAATGGTTCAAGTATAATATTATCCTTTCACCCTTTCTTTTAACTCTCGTAAATTAAGATCATCTATTTCACTTTTTTAAAACAATCTTATACGTGATTTTATTCTATTTCGCCAAGATAATAATATTATTTTTTATTAATTTCACTTTAAACAAAACTATTATTAATCGAATACACTATTGCAAAAAAAATATTTTTATTCTTTATTCTTTCTTAGTTGTGTAATGATAGTATATTCCACAAATTAGTGGAAATCAACATTCTAAGCGCACTAAGTTATATAAAGAACCAAAAAAAAAAAAACATTCATCATTTCACATGAAATGATTATGTGGTTCAAACTTCAAAATTAAAAAGTAAAAAATATATTTATGTATATATAAATGACCTTTTTACATCAATAAATTTTTAATAATACAACTTGAACTACTTTTTTTTTTTTTTGGTTTTAGATATTGGTGCCATAATGTGCTCATCTAAAAAGCATAATCCTATCATAAGGGAATATCCACGTCTTCGGTCTCGAAATATTTGTCGTGTTTTATTTTTGAAGAAACTAAATTAGATTTTTATTTATTTCGTATTTTAAATTTAAAAGTTCTATACTCAAAAACTTTTTATTTTTAAAATTTTTGCTTGTTTAATATTCGGGTAAGTATTGTTTCCAACTTTAAGTTTACATTCAAATTCAAAGTAACGAGTTTGTTTGAATTTAATAATTTGTGTATAAACATTTAGTAAAATTTAGTAAATTATATAAATTTAAAATATAATGAATGTACTTTTTTCGTTCAAAATTATTTGTCATAATTTTTATTTTTAGAGTCAAATTATAAAAATTTTAACTAACATTTTAAGATGTACTTTTTCATAATATTAATATGCAAAAAATTGCAATTTATAGTACTTTTCATATAGTTTTAGAATATCTAATTTTTTCGTTTAAAATATCGAATTAATGTGATTTAACTTAACATTAAAAATTAGTGAAACTGACTTTCGAAAAGCGCAACATGATAAATAATTTCGGACGGAGGGAGTATTAAAGAAACTTTTAATATAATATATGTATTGAGTTGAGTGTCGAAACTCTTGTTGTCCTTTTCATAACTCACTTCTCAATTTCAAATTTAAGGTGTTAGGTTTAATCAATTCACACTTGCACATTAAAATTTAGCATCACTTATTTTTTTTAAAAAAATAATAATTGAGCATTTTGCATATTTTTTATTTATATATCTAAAATTTTATTTTATTTTAAAACCAAAAAATGGTAAATTTTGCTTTTTAATTATTCGAAATGTGATGAGTCTGCTACATTTCGACTAAATTAAGGTGCAAAATTGTTCAGTTATGACTTGAGTTAGAACAATCGTTAGAGGGAAGAATATTTTTGAGGTACTTCTCTAACAAAGAAGATATTTTATGTCAAAAACGAAAAATTCAGAGGTATAATCCAGTAATAAGTAAAATAGAATGTGAGTAATGAGCTCTTATGAGTTCAAATCTCAACATATGCAAGACCACTAGGTTCAAATCTAGTAATAAGTAAAATAAAATGCGAGTCATGAGCTTTATGAGTTCAAATCTCGACATATGCAAAATTACTATGTTATTTTTTCATTTCTCTTTTCAGATTTGGTGGACATAGTTATTCTTTAACTATATTGATGAAAATAACATATACCTCATAAATTAATCAAAATACAGATAAATTGATCCAAGTATCATAATCGTAGAGAAAATGAAATAGAGGTCACAATTATTTTATTCTATAAATGGTTCAAGTATAATATTATCCTTTCACCCTTTCTTTTAACTCTCGTAAACTAAAATCATCTATTTCACTTTTTAAAACAATCTTATACGTGATTTTATTCTTATTTCGCCAAGATAATAATATTATTTTTTGTTAATTTCACTTTAAACAAAACTATTATTAATCGAATACACTATTGCAAAAAAAATATTTTTATTCTTTATTCTTTCTTAGTTGTGTAATGATAGTATATTCCACAAATTAGTGGAAATCAACATTCTAAGCGCACTAAGTTATATAAAGAACCAAAAAAAAAAAAACATTCATCATTTCACATGAAATGATTATGTGGTTCAAACTTCAAAATTAAAAAGTAAAAAATATATTTATGTATATATAAATGACCTTTTTACATCAATAAATTTTTAATAATACAACTTGAACTACTTTTTTTTTTTTGGTGATAGAAATAAGGCAAACAAACAATAAGAATAATAATATGTTAATGTGATTTTATAATCAAATTTTATTTCTATTTTGTATGAGAATGAAGAAAAAGTTTTTTTTTTTTTGGAAAGACCTTTGATTAAAAAAGTTATCTTTAAATTTTTTTAGACAAATATAAATAATGAAAATAAATAAAATATTATTGTAAAATTCTCTCTGTATCAATTTATCTGGTATAGTTTAAATTTCGAAAGTCAGAATTTCAAATCTCGACTGTAAAATCGGACATGAAAATTTTTAAGTTTTGATCTATGATTCACATATTTGAAAATTACTTAAAATATTATATTATAAATCATAATAATTGATAATTCAAGATGCTTAATAGACTTATAGGACCATCGCGGTCAGAGAAAAACTAATTTGACTCTTAAAATCTGAAAAATATCGCGTTAATTAAATGAATGAAGTATTATATTTATTAGTAAAATATACAAGATGGATCGTATTAGTTATTGTCCTAAGATATTATTTCATCGATATAAAATGTTTCTCCGAAATTAAACAGAGAGATCATGAATTAGATTTTCCAAACACTTGGCTACTTGTTCTCTATTAGACTAGAGTCCTAATTAACCATGTAAAATACTTATAATTTCTATCAACATAAGAGCAATAAGTCAATTATATAATTAGCTTTGTAATCATATATTCAAATTAAAGTTTTAAAAAAACATGATTTAGCTATAGCCGATTGATAACTTTTGCCATTGAATAATAAGAATTGTTTTCAATCTTATTTTATAATGGATCATCGATGAATTATCAAAAATTCATATTTATTTTTTTTTATATATATATATATATATATATATATATAGCGATAAATTAATGATATATTTTGAAACTGATTCGTATTTATGTAGCAATTTTTTTTTATTTTTGCACTTTTCCCTAGTTGAATGAAAATTTCATAGACGTAAACAAGCCCACATATCCAATAGTATCAAGATTAACAAACTTTAGTGCGTGAATTCAGATTTATTTGAACTCCATTATAAATATCATATATCGATAGAAATTAAAAGAAAAAGAAGAGCAAGATAACTTGTGAATAATCCAAAATAATAGTAGTGATGTTTGTGTCATTAGCATGAGACAATTGACTTAATTAACATTCTTTATTTTACTTTAATAAGCTAATTAGTCACATTTAATTAAATATGATCCATGTCATCTAAGATTTTGCTCAAAATTGAAGGGGTTGTAAATTAAATCTCAAATATATAATATATGTCTCTTAGTTATTCAAAAGGCCATTTATTAAAATATATAGTAAAAGAAACAAAGAAAAAATATATCTATACGTAGAAATAAGATAATAGACATATTTTAACTTGTGATGGAGAAATAATAGCACAATAGTAATAAAAATGCAATCAATGTCACGTAACGTTAACATTTTCTTTTATCATTATGTATAAAAATATATATACTCGAGATAAGGCAGATTCAAAATTACGTTCAGAGAAATTCACTAATTATATGTTTCATTCACGCGCCTCTATATTCAAGGAAAAATTTTACTGTTAGAAAAATAGGAAAATTCGACGTGCAACCGCATGATAAGAGTTCTTGGTTATTCTTTTTGCGATCTTTTATTTAGCAAACGCTTGAACATGAGTTTATTGAAATTTGACATAAGAATTATATAAAGTCAAAATTGAAAAGAACATTTGAAGATAATATATTTGAATTCTGATCGTTTGATACTTCATGCCATTATAAAACACTTAGTAAGAAATCTTGATTATTCTTATTATCATTCTCTTTTACTTAGCAAACGTTTGAACATGAGTTGATTAAGATTTATAAAAGAGTATGCTTTAAAGTTGAAACAACAACGATTCTTTGGAAGTTAAAGTCATGTTTTTACATGAAAACGGATTTGAATTTTGATCGTCGTTTGTTTTAAGCCAATATTTTTATTTTAAAATTCTTATTCAAGACAACGGTTCAAATCATTCGTCAATATATGCTATTGAAATTATTGTTGTGACTTAAAAAGTAATATTCTTATCATTGATTGGAAACTTTGAAGGATTCTTCTTGCATCTAAATTATATGAGTTGTGAATTTTATTTTTGGGCATCTTTTATAATGAAAACGAAATAATTGACCTAAAATAGCTTGCATTTTTGGACTTTTTTGAGGATAAAAACAAATAAATTGACCAAATAAAAGGGGATTTTCACTAGCTTATAAAACAATACAAAGTATATTTATTTGTGATAATTGATTAATAAATATTTGTGATAATTGATTAATAAAATGGGCCATGAGAAAAGATGAGTATGAATTATTGGTTCTCCTAACCTTTTTTTTTTCTTTTAAAAAATACGATATATTATAAAGTACAAAACATTATAAAATGGTTCAAATAATTGAATCTTATCTATGTAGAGCTAGAAGCTAAAAGGTATCGATTAAATTTAATAGCTTTAGTTCAAATTATGGAGCTTTATTATCGAAATCATTAGAAATAAGGAAATTTATGCAGTTCAGTAGACTTATACAATTAATTACTCATCATAGCTATAGCTTGCTATAATTATCACTTGACACTGTCATTATACATTAATTACGTGGGTTGACTTCAAGTTTGTATTATTAGTCATGTTTATATATGTATAATTCTCACATTTGTATAATTCACAACTAACAATTATTTGCTTAATTTCTATTTGTATACGGTTGTTTGTATCTGTATATGACGATGATTTCCTTTGATTTTTCAGTGTTATCATCATATACATTCAATCTTTTTGTGTATAACTTTTTAAAGTATGTATTAAACGTGTAGTTTTTGAATTTTATATGATATAATTTATATAATGTAATTTTTATAATATATTTTGTATAGTTATTTAAAGTTCGTATGTTTATGTTTGTATCAAACGTCATTTTGGGTTTTATTATATTTATATGATTTCTGACTTTATATTACCCAATTATATAAAAGCATGTGAATTATACAAATATACCTGCAAATTACACAAAGAAAATGCGAATTAACCAAACTAGTTTGGGCCTTAGTTTTACCATAAATAAGGGTAGTGAGTCTAGGCCCATTTTTTCGTTTGATTATTATTTTTTGAACAAATCAACTTAGTTAATCAGTTTAATTTTTTAATTCCGTTTTTCATTTGGTGTTTGATATTAATTTTGGAGTTTGACTAATATAGGTTCTCATCGAAATGTCGCACTTAACTAGCACGCTATCTTATATAATCGGAAACAACTTCCTGGGCTAAAACATACTAAATTGTTTTTTTTTGGCTTAACTTTACTCCATCTGTCTCAATTTATGAGGCACCGTTCAAATTTTAAGAGGAAAATCATTTAATTTTGACCATGAATTCAAGCATGAAATCTTTGAGCTTTTTGAAATAAAAATTACATATTTTGAAAACTGCGTAAAAAGTACCTTTAAGTCACAATATTTGATAATTCAAGATGATTAACATATATAGAAAAAAATTTACTATCAAAGAATACATTATTTGAATATCAAAATCGAAATGTGGTACATAAATTGAAACGGAGAATTGTCTTTCTAACAATCAAAATTATACAAAAGTTAACTTTGGGCCGAAGTAGAATTTGAGCAAATCAAGCAGTCTATGTCCACAAAGCCCAAGTCGTATTGAATGGGCTCATGGTAAAAATAGGCCCAATTGGGTACTTCCCATCCATCTTTAAAAAATATAGTCATTGTTATAAATTTTGAAATTTTATAAATAATTTTTTCTTAATGAATTTGAAACTCTATAACAATAACTTTTATTTTTTCATTTAGGAATTGAAGAGTGACTCTTAATTGAATATGTATGTTGTCTAGCTAATTGAACCTAAACAAGGTTCTATCATCTGAATATACATGTAAAGTTGTATACACGTTATCATTTTCAGTTTTTACTTGTGAAGTTACACATTATATGTCTTGTAACGTAGTTTACAACAACAATTTAGTTAATTACCTTTCAATCTATGTAGCTACGCTACTAGCAAAATAAGATAATAAGAGACAAGAGTTGTTTCTACATGAAGTTCTGTATCAATAACTGGGCTTGATCAAATTCAAATTCATAAATTGCGAGACACATTTACGAAAATGACTCTTCTAATAGGTTTGCTACGATTCGTTTAACAATAATTTGTTATCCATTGATTGATAAATTTCATACGATATTAACAATCATTTAATTGTCGCTAGAATTTATAAACTTTTGTTCCCCCTTATATAACTTTTTTATGGACTACTTGATTTAATAGTCGATCAAGCTTTTACTACACAGGCTTAATTCAAAAAAAATTATATTTATTATCGCTAAAAAATTTCTTTTTTTTTTTTTAAGTAATTCCATCAAATTTATACCTAGTGGTATAGTCTTAGCACTTTAGCACATTCATAGTGGAGTTCTCATATATCCTAATATAGACATTTCAAAGGATACATATTACCTTATTATAGTGGTAGAAAAATTATGGTTTCCTCAAAAGATGAAATAAACAATCTGAGTATCGTTTAAATTGACTTATTTCAGATGTTTTAAAATATTTTTCATATTATTTAAGTAAAATAGAAAAAAAATTTAATGTTAAAAAAGATAAAATATATCAAAAATAAGAAATTCTTAATTTACGAATCAAAAGTTATAAGCTCATCCAAACAGACCGATTATATGCATGATTGAGTGGATCCTAAATAGAGTAACAATGAACTCATTGTCCATTTTTGGATGAATGTTTTTGTCAAAAAGTTGAAAGAGCAAAAGTTGTTAAGTCTTGTTTGTCAAGTCCAAGAATTTGGAGGTAACAAAAAGTTTTTCCACTAATAAATTATAATGGGAGGCTTTCACATCAACCACATTTTACTTTTAAGTTATATATATATATATATATATATATATATATATATATATATATAAAATAGATATTTTCTATATTGTTAATAAATATAACAATATTATTTGCATTCTACAATTTTAAAATGAAGCATCTATAATAAATTTTACAGATAAATAAATTTAACTATTAAAACAATAAATTTATATTAGTCGTTGAAATCAAAAAGTCCAAAAAGAATATGAGGTGGATCAAATATACTCTATATAGATAATATATTTATTTTTTTCAGAAAAATAATTTTAAAAATTAAATTAAAATTAATTTTTACACTTTTGTTAGAGAAAAAGAAAATACGTAAGTCATTTACGTAACAGTAAAAATATATATGAATTACTTTCATAACAAGAAAAATATTGATAATCAAAGAATATATCAGACTATTTTTCGTTAAAACATATAATATAAAAAGCTTCACATTGACCTTTTGTAGTTCAACAACGCGTTTACATTTTAATTATTATTATTTTGATTAATTATTTTATAATAAAGATTAACATACTTTCACTTGCAGTCAAAAAGATAAGCACTTTCATATTAATTGTTTATTATTTCTACCCACATTCCCCCTTCCTTTTTTTTTTTCCAAGCAATTGCACTTTTTTTTTTAAAAAGAAATTGAAATTAGTTATAAGAAAAAAATGAGAATAAATATTTAATTTTATAGATTGGTAAGCAATATATGACAATTAATTATAAGAAAAAAATAAATATTATTCTTTTGATTTGTGAAAAAATGATAAGACGAAGCGATAAAATATTTTTAAGATAATGTATAAATATAAAAATAAATAGAGGAAGAATGATACATCCTTTTAAACCTACTTAAACAATAATATATCGTGTAATCACATAAATTAGAATTCAAGTCGAGTGTATATTGATCTCAACTCTATCTCGGAGGTAGAGAGACATTTATAATATTTCAAATATATTTGGATTAAATAAAATTATTTATAGTTTTATTTAAATAATTTGGAAAATAGGAAAGTACATTAAGAAAATTATGAGATTTTAAGTTAATTCTTTTTTCTTCTTAAAAAAAATAAATATTGTGGAGCACATTAATGTTTATGAGATTTTGAATAGATTATTTTTTCTTTATAACCTTACATCACACTTTTTTCTAAGTTGTCTTCCACTTGGTCAAAAGATCAAACATAAATGAATACTACTTAAATAATTTTAGTTCTCACCAGCTTGTAGCAATAACAGATCGTAAATCGTATGTAGATACTTTTTCTTATATTTTTGAAATATTGATATTTATTCTGTTTAAAAATTAAAGTATATATATCTTTTATACTAACAGACATATACAATATAATCTTATTTATCGATTCGATATTTATTAAATTCGAATCGACAAATAAGATTATGCCACGTGTATCTATTTATATTGATATGCATACACATGTCATAATCTTATTCACTGATTCAACATTTATTAAATATCGAATCAACTGATAAGATTGTGTCACGTATCCCTACTTAGTCTTATGTTAGAGTGAAAAACATATATAATCTAGTTTTTGAGTGACAAAGGCACCAATGTCTCAAAAGTATGACGAAGAATATCTGCATACTATTTACGATAATCCAGAGAATATATTTATCTTTTTTCCAATTTTAAATATTTGAATCGTGACTGTAAAAAAAATCATATTAAAAGTGTTATATTTACAAAGTAAACTCTATAACATTTGAATCTGAATTAATCGAAACTTAAATTTAAAATAAAGATAAAAAAAAAAGTATAGTTATCCACCACAATGAAGACAATAGAGTAAAGTCCACTAAGAAAAATTAGAGATAAAGTGTAAAATCCACTTTGAAGGCTGACAAAAATTGTGAAACTCTAGGTTCCCATTAACAAATACATATACCTTTTTTCTTGTTAGACAGAATCACATCCATGCAAAGGCCTTAACTTTAAGTTGACTCCCATATATAAATATATATATATATATATATATATATATATATATATATATATTCTTTTTATTTTTATAAAATTTTGATTAATTTAAATTTATACCATAAAAAGTATAATTTAAAGCTTATGTTTAAAATAACTTTTAAACATTCATTATAATGAGGTAGAATACTAAATTCGAATTTCATCGTCATTATTAAGATATTGACTTTTAGTTATTTAATGAAACATAATTTGAAATTTCATTTCTTAGTTAATATTATTTTATATTTAAAATGGTGTTTGAATATCTAACACAAATTAAGTAAGATGTTGAGTTTGAATCTCTTTGTTATCGAATAAGATATTGAATTCGAGTTTTATCAGACCATGTAGGATTCAAGCAAGTGTATGCCTATGAATTTTGAACATCCATGAGAGAGAAAATCGAACTCGAATCTCATCGTCTTTGTTAAGATATTGACTTTTAGTAATCCAACGAAACATAATTTGCTTAGTATGATATCGTTTTATATTCAAAATGATGTTTCAATATTCAACACAAATTAAGTAAGACGTTAAGTTTGAATCTCATTGTTATTGAATAAAACGTTGAATTCGAATTTCATCGTACCACGTAAAATTCAAGCATGTGTATTGAGAATAAATTTCATAAAATTATCTTCAAATATCATATCATGAAATTTGATCTGATTTTAAAAATTTGACGTTCAAATATTTTCAAAACCTAATTTTTATAATTTTTAAAACACAACTTCAAAATTTTCAAAAAAAACATGACATAAAAAGTTCAAAATTCCCAAATTTTTATTTCAGAATATATACTAAAACGATCTTATTCATTTCACCGCAACCAATTTACCTTCATTATTGTTCCTGACTTTGGTAGAACCAAAAAGCTTACAATAACTAAAGAAGACCATTAATTCTTCCCCCACTAAAATTCAAAGCTTTTGTTATCTCTTCCATTAATATTTCTTCTTCTTCTCTTTCATTCATCTTTCACCAAAAATTCAACATTCATATCACAAAATTCAGCCATGTTTGTTAATCTCACACATCTTCATCAAAAACCCATCTGAGAAACCCCAAAAAATCCGACCCGTTTTACCCATTTTCAGCCATGTTTAGCTATCTAATACTCTATCGAAAACCCATCTGAAAACCAGAAATTGTTCAGACCCATTTGCCCATTTCATAGATAAACCCGACCCATTTGCCCATTTCTGTATTTTAGGGATAGAGAGAGATGTACAAGAATCAGTTACAGGAGTTAGCACAGAGGAGCTGTTTCAATTTGCCCTCTTATGTATGTATAAGAGAAGGTCCTGATCACGCGCCGCGGTTCAAGGCCGTCGTTAACTTTAACGGCGAGAATTTTGAGAGCCCTCATTACTGCTCAACACTCCGGCAAGCTGAACACGCCGCCGCTGAAGTTGCACTTAACG
This sequence comes from Solanum peruvianum, assembly GCA_027705065.1. Lineage (NCBI taxonomy): Eukaryota > Viridiplantae > Streptophyta > Magnoliopsida > Solanales > Solanaceae > Solanum > Solanum peruvianum. Next base: position 57,048,706 of record JAKWJD010001765.1, read on the forward strand.
CTTTATCGAACCGTGGTCCTTCTCATTCTCTAGCTGCGCGTATACTTGTAAGTATATATATCGTCCATGTTCCTCTTTTATTGGTGTACAGTTAGGGTTCCGGCGGCATTTTTGCCGTTTATCTCCGCCGGAGTGTTGCTAATGTGCGCCGTTTGTGTTGACTGTGTTAATGTGCGCCACTGTACTCGTCCTTTTTTCGAGCTCTGGACCGGAATTAATGAGTCCGGTTTATGAGGTTAGTTGGGGAAATTAATTGTTGTGAAATGACCTAAATGCCCTTTGTCCTAGTTTTGCAAATGAAATCCTTTTTTATTACTTTTAATATTCGCATTTGAGTACCGACTAAATCGAAATACACACATTTGCTTGTTAATGTCGTGTTTGACTTTTCGAGAGTTAAATTGATTAATTTTAGCGACTAAATTGGATAGATCAACTCAATATTTTACGAATTAAAGTTTAAATACTAAAAATTTATAAGAGAAGTATTAATCCTCTCATTTCATTTTAGGCGATACTGTTTGACTTGACATGATATCATATGGAATTTAATTATTTCACTTAGGCTAAAAAAAGTTTAAAGATTAATTATTTTTACTTTTTATAACATGACTTTTTTTTAGACCGATTAAAATAGAAAGTGTCACATGAAATGAAACTGAAGAAGTATAATTTTTTATTTTTGTTATCAATTTGATGAGTAAATATATTTTAAAATATTAGTTAAAATTGATGAAGTCATGTTTAATTAATGTGTTATTACTTTAATTTTTAACCACTAAATGTATAAAAATGCAGGTGATTATTATTTTTTTATATAGAAAAGTTGGGTCATTGAATGTAGTGGTAAAAAAGAAGAATTTTTTATTTTTTTTAGGGTAAGTTTCTTGGAGGGACCATAATTAATTATGAACCATAAGGGTATTCTTGTCTTTATACATTTGCATAACAGCTGTTTTGGGTCTTCTTGTACTGTTTTGATAATTAATTTCCTTAAATGAGGGTATTTTAGTAATTAATTATTATATATATATTTAGACTTTTAATTTATTTTTTTATCCCAAGTGATTTTGCATATTGAATTTTGCTACCTACCTTACAGATTTTATTTATTTTTCATTATTAAAGACCCATAATAAATAAGTGTGGAAAATGTAGATAAGACCTGTCAAATTGGGTAGTAGGAATCAGTCAACATTTGAATGGGGTGTTTAATAGATATAATTTATGAATAATTAATATTTTTTGAAGAGGTTATGTGATTAAGACGTAATTAAAAATTACTTGAGTTCATACTAATTAATTTATATTCTACTAATTTAGTTTTTGAAGTAAGCATTGTTGCATTTGATTAAGAATGTGACAAACCGCGTAAGCTCGGGGTTGATTTCCTATCATCCACCTAAATACTGGTGGACAGAGTTATCCGGTATATGTGTTGATAGGAAGTAATAGGTACTACTTAGTCGAATAGTTGAGGTGTCACAAGTTGCGTCGAAGAAAATAGTGGTGGCATGCGGAGAAACTATCTAACCTCGGGTGCTTTCTTCTTATATATACGAATCTAAGTTGCGCGAAGTCTTCACTTTCGATGCAGCACTCGTGTCAGATTCTCCTAAAACACATTACTTTTAGAGAATATGACACGCACCCGCTGACATTTTTGAAGAGTCCGCGCAACATAGATCCGAGTTTCGATGGGCAAAGTTACCTAGTTCATCCGTCTATATCTTAGTGGATGTGGTTACCCGGTGTGTGTAGGGGTGGAGGTAGCAATCATGATATGTGTTTGACTGAATCAAGTAGTTTTGGTTCTAATCATGTATACATGCTACAAAAGTTCATTAAATACGTACAAAAATTGGACTTGAGGTCGCCATTCGAGGATCTTGAATCCATAAGTTCAAATTCTGAATCCGCCTCTTGGTCATGTTCTTAGGAAATGGGTACTCGTTCGAATAGTTGAGGTGTCGCAATCTGCGCGGTCACCAACTTTATTAAAAAAAGATGAATGTGGCAAACTTTGAGTTTGGCACATGTGTTGAAGTTCAGAGGTTAATTAATTTGAATCTAGAATTGCTTCTATATTTATGGAGTTGTTTTACATGACAGAGACTGAACACATGGGCATTGTTGACTTTTATCATGTGAGTTAACTCTTGCTCATTCATATAATTTATAATATTGAGGGTAAGTATATTACATAATAATAATATTGGGTGTTAAGGGGGCGTTTGTCCATGACCAAAACTTTTTTCCGGAGTTGAACTTTGTAAAACACGTTTGATCTTTCGGAATTCAACTGGAAGTTGGATTTCGGGATTTGAGAAACACCAAAAAGTCGTTTTTGCTTCTTATTTTTCAAAAAAATTTAAAACAAAAACAATTTCTATTGATGGCCAAACGCAACTATTTTCATGATCAAACGCCCCCCTATATTTAAGGTATTTGGTTCAGTGTGGCAGTTGGAGAAACAGTATTTAGCCAAGCTTCTTATTTATGGCTTTTGTCTCCCTATATATTTACTTCTATTATCTTGGAAGAAGCATTTGCATGTGGCTGTCCACTTCCATGAGGTCTAGTCTATAAATGTCATACTCACGCCGTTTTAATTTGTTTGTCTTAGTTTAACTTGGTACGGAGTTTAAGAAAAAAATAAAAATTTGAATCTTGTGATTTTAACTAAAGATATGTGTAATGTACCAAAATGTACTTTAATCTTATGAATTTAAACATATCATGTGGGATGTTGAAATTTAGGAGTTGCCAAATTAGGAAAGAGACATTTTTTTCAAAACAAACCAAAAAGAAGAGTACAACAAACAATTTGAAACAGAGAAAGCATTAAATTGGCATATGCTTCATTTTATGTGAGATTATTTAAATGAATAGTTACTTTGATGTTGTGATACTTGATAGATACTAACTTAACTTGAGGCTGGTGAAAGTTGGTGTAGAAAAATTATTCATTCTGTTTTTCCACCTCAATGAACGGACTCCAGCAAATTGATTTGGATCACATACTAGTTATGTAGAGATTCGGTATCTCAAAGAATCCAGGAAAATAAGTAGGCTTCTTATTTCTTGTTTGTAAGCAAAAAATTATTATCGTAAATGTATTTTTCCTCTTACCGAACAACACCCTATACTGCAGCATTCTTTGCACAATGAATAACAGTACAATTAATTATATAAGACACTAATTTCTCGTGCTGACTTCTTGTCACTGGTTTGATGACATTGCTGAAGTTCTGTTGTTTTCTTTGTTGGATGAACTCATTGTAGGATGAAACTGGCGTCTATAAAAATCTGTTGCAAGAGATAGCGCAAAGAGTTGGAGCTCCTTTGCCTCAGTACACAACATATCGGTCAGGACTTGGCCACCAACCCGTGTTTACAGGGACTGTAGAATTGGCTGGAATCACGTTTACTGGTGAACCTGCCAAGAACAAAAAGCAAGCTGAGAAGAATTCTGCCCTGGCAGCTTGGTCATCGTTGAAACAATGTAAGGCTCCCATTCAGTAAAGATAATATTTTACCTTTAGAAATTGCAGAGAGTGTTATAGTCAATATGTTCTGCATATGCTGCTCATAATCTGTGAAACAGTGCACTGAATCTGTGTGGTAGTAGGTTCATATGTGTTGCTCCTTTCTTTTCCAGAAAAGATGTGTCTTTCCTGTGCTCTCTTTATGTTTTATATTGCTAGAGCATACAATTGTCTCCGTGTGACCAATAGCTCATGGGTTTGAGCTGCATAACATGCCGCTCATGCTTGTGTCAAAGCAGACTGCCTACATTACATCACACTCCCTTGGGGTGAGACCCTTCCCCGAACCCTGCATGAATGCAGGATGCTTTGTGTACCTGGATGCCCTTCTATTACAAGTGCATACAGTATCTGTAACTTGTAAGTATCAGAGATTGGAGAGGAGAAGGTCTGTATATGCTACTGCTAATTTTTGTATATTCAAATACTTCAGTATAGTTCTCCTTCGTCTTTTGAAGGTTTATCACTGTAACCTTTGCACGTAATATTGTAATGAAGAAAGAACTAGGACTAGGGAAAGAAAGAAAGAAGTATTCTAATTGTCAATCAGGCCTGGGTTAGATAATAAGATGAACTAAAATTTTAAAAGATTCTTAACAAGTACCTTAGTGTGCAACATGAAGTTTGCTTGTGTTAGATACTGAGATGCTAGAGTACATGAAGTCTTCCATTTAAAGCTGTGGCACGGTTTCCTTTTCCTTATCTAGTTAGCTAGTGTTCAGCTGACAGATTTTCTTGCTTGTGTTAACTTGTGGGATTACACTGGATATGTTGTTGTTGTTGTACATTCTGCCCTTATGGTTTAAACGTAGCTGGTTGGAAATCGGACGGGGTTATATAAACACCCAAAGACAGGTCTTCACACTAAACCAGCCCAAATGTTCTTGATGCATTTATGCGTAAACTAATCCAAACACTTACTTTACCCGAAATTACTTTTCAACATCTAGATCAAAACTTCAATCCGAATGCCACCTCAATTTATTTTTTCGTCTTTAAGATTCATGTTGCTTTTTTGACTTGCCTATCTGAACTTAAAGAGCTTCTGGTTGGCTCATCCATCATGGAAATGTGTTCTGTTTCTGATGATTCCTTATTAGTAGTACAAACTTCCTTTAGCTCATCATTATGCTGCAGGATGTTATAAAGATGTCTACATAATTGCTTCTTTCTGAAAATGTGGAACAAGTTTCGTGGGCAGTAAAAAGGTTTGTTTTTTTACAGTGGCACAGCAAGATGCAAGTTTATCATCTGAACTGGAGAACAATGATGAGCAGGAACAGATCAGAATAGCAAGAGCCTTACTGAATTACCGTTTGAAGGAACAGTTAGAAATGGCCAAATCTGGCAAGGTGCCAATACCATTCCAGAAGAAGTTCCCAATTCCATCTCCTCGACCATCAAGTCCACAGCGTCCTGCAGTCACGTCATCCAAAATCCTCCCCTTAATCTGCCCTAAAACAGTTGATCGTTACAGATCATCCTCCACGACAATAAATGACAGCCATTCCTCGTTATCACAGCCGCTGCCACAATCACAAGCTTCATCATCAGAAGGCCGCACTGTTTACAACCGTGTATCTCCTGCTCCAGGGGCAGCTCCACCATATATGCCAGTTAGACAATATAATAGGACACCTTACCATGGTATTGCTCCGCCTGTTACAATTAGAACAGCAGTGCCAGTTTTCTCTGCACCACCTCGTCCACAACCAACCGGATGCCCAACTCAAATGATGCAGGCCCGTTCAGTTCGAGTTGCACCACCTGTCTGTATTAGGCAGGCTATCCCGGTATATGCTACTCCACCAGCCAAAAAGGAAACTGTGGCACATGCTACTACTACACCAAGCAGGCCATCATCTCAGCCTGAGGAAGCTATGGCACGAGCTACAATTGCTCCAAGCAGGCCCTTAGCTCAGCCCAAGGAAACTGGGACCAATGCTGGCACCGAGGTTGATGAATCAACGGCAATGAAGTGCTTGGAGGAGCTCAGTTTATGACAATGGCTTGGTCCTTTGAATCTACCAATACCTATGTCAAACATTTTTGTTGTCTTCTTTTAGTACTTGGTGCTTGAACAAACAAGGAAAGTGAAATGCTTGGGAAGTTCAGAGAATGATAGTGACTTTGGACATAGTTAAGCTATTAATATCTATGTTAACATTTCTGTATCTACTAGTATAATTTTCATATTTCAATGTTCCTTTTTATTTGTTGTGCATGTTGTTCCATGCTGTGTTGTGCCGAAGGCCTACCGGAAACCTCTCTACCTCACAAAGGTAAGGTAGGGATAACGTCAACATACGATCCTCCCTTTGTCGTATTTCACTCGTGGGATTACATTGCATATGTTGTTGTCATTGTTGTTCCATTATTCAAACTCATTTGATGCAGCTACGATACAACAACAAACACAGGTAAAGTCTGTGGAGGGTGATGTTTAGACCTTACGAAGGTAGAGAACTTGTTTTCGATAAGACCGTTTGATGAGAGACAAATATTTGTATATACAACTTATGTATTATACAACTTTACCTTGCATTTTTATTGGAATCTATTTTCATGATATGAACGCTTAACTCATCACCTCTTTATCACGTAACAATAACTTCTATAGTTATGTCAAAGCTCCCACTTACGAATACTTTGCTTTTCTCTTAGAGATAATTTCGATGATTATTTAAACCTATGGCCTCTTAACTACACGACAAAAACTTTATTGTAGCGTCAAAACATCCTTTCATATTGAACTATAATTGCAAGCTCGAAAACTTCAAATCACTTATTACCTTACTAGCAAACCCTATAGAACCACAAAACCACCAACAACAAACGGGAGTCTATGCAGATTTTATCTCTATTTCGTGAAAGTAAAAAGACTGTTTCTGAAAGACTCTCGTAGTATTACAAAACCAAACATTTAAATCATTAGATTTTTCAAAAAAATAAAAATAAAATGAAAGAGGAAGTTATAAATTTTTCAACCTACTTAGTCAAATAAAGAAAAACCCTATTAATCAAATTGGACTGGTCTAAATCTTTTAACACAAACCAAGAAAGATAGCACAGTACATTATGGTTCAGTAGCAATAAATTATTTACCTATTAAATTCAAACAGAAGCAATGTATGGACCCCTATATTTTTCAACATTTTTGTACAATATTTCATCAAAACTTTTATTATCATTATAACAAAAAAACAAAAAAAAAATTAAAAAAATTGGACCATTTTTACCATGAGAATACTCATTTGGTAATTGAGTTGTATCCTTCATTTATTGTATATCAAACTACTTCATATCCTTCAAATTTATCATCCATTTCTCTTTCGTTCTTAATCAGAAATCTCGAGTTCAAGATCATTCTGTATGAACTACAGAGTCGATTTTATGAAGAAACATTGTGGGACTTCACGATTTGAATTCAAATTTAATCGAGTCCTTAGCTTGTAATGTGTATGGAATATGTTCTTTTATTAAACATATGATGGTAATACTTATATTGAAGTACGATATTTATATTGAAATTCAATTAAATTTAAATTCGCGATTCGAAGCCACTATGCATGGGCTCCCATACAACAGCCACCTCTAATAGAGTGACATCTGTCAAAGGTATTAAAATCTTATGTAACACTACAATATGTCTTTTTCCCAATGGATCCCAAAAACCAAAATAAATAGTCACTATAATAATTGCAATTTCATCTCATCATCATAAATATAAAAGATTCAAATTTGTATTTTTATGTAAAAAGAAAAAAAAAAGTGAAAGAATTTAAGAATTCAGTCCAAAACTTCTAATGATATGAGTGAAAATAATATTAAATTAGTATATTTCTCATTTTTTTAAATAAAAACTTTATTATATATAATTATTATAATAATATAACAATAAGTCAAATAAGGGACAAATGATATTTTTTTCTAAATAAAAAGATCCTTCAATGATCTCTTTACCCCATATTTAACGGTTAGTGGACTTAAGCTTTATGGTCGGAGGGTAAATTTTATAAATTTGATTACTTTTTAGTTCATATTATTGAATTTCGATTTCATTAAGTAAAATTTCAAAATATTATCGTTGATAAAAAATTTTAATTAATAGAATAATGTAATGAAGAAATAGTCCTTAAATGTTATTTTTAGTGAATTTTAATTTCACAAGTAAAATTTTTAAAATATTATTACAGAGTTTTACTCGTAAAATTTGCGAATCAATATAATGACATAATCAAAAAGAGGTTAGTGAAAATATGTGTAGTTCACATCTTAGCTAATTTTGAGATCACCGGTTTAAGCTATATTTCAAATGTGTAATAATTTGCATATACTTCAACCTCCCGGACTCAACTTATGGAATTTCACTGAGTTTATTATTGTATAGTTCTTATCGAGGGTCCATTAAAAACAACTTCTTTACCTTTTGTAAGATAGGGTTAAGATTATCGAGGGTCTATCGGAAACGGACCGTATAAAGTGTAATAAAGAAGCATGTCATATCCAATGTATAAATGGTGGGCCCAAATTTGCACTTCAACAACACCAACCCAACTCAGCATTCTATTGATTCACGCAAGATGGGCCCAATTACAGGCCCAGACAGAATTGGGCCCACTTAAAGGTCAGGACTTTGATTGGACCATAGTGGGGCCCAAAAAGGAATTAAGGAAGCAATGGATTTTATTCCTTTTCCTATGAGAAAAAAAGGAATGGCTCTTGGCAAAAGTAAAGATGTGAACCCTCCACCCATTACAAATATTTTTTTAAAAAAAAATAATCCCTCCGACCTAATATATCTGACACTTTTCAAATTTCGAAATTCAAACAAGTCTTTCTTTTACTATAACTTTTCCATTCGTCTTTCAGAAATTTCAAATTATCGATTGCTATTTCCATATATGTTTTTAAGCCTGAATTCACGATCAAAATTAAACTACTTGATTCTCGAAATTCGAACTGTATTATTGGGATAAAGATTAATTAGGGGGGGAAAGAAAAGAAGGGGGACAAAGTGGAAGAATGTTAATCCCATCAATCTATTTAAAAAGCTAAATAAAGATTGTAAAAAAAATACAAAAAAAAAACCCCTAAGTTTGACTTTGAGCAATGCTCATCATAAAACATTGATTGTACAACAAAGAAATAGGAACTCATATTGTCCCTATTATGGTCCTTGTTAGTCAATCTTTGTAAATATGTCATGTCATTTTGGGACATTCTCTCAACAAATTTACACTTCTTTATGTACCATCTTTTTTAACATATTGCTTTGCATATAATCATTCTTGTTTGTTGAAAATTTCCCTCAATTGTTTTGTCATATCACAAATTGATATAAAGAGAAACATAACATGTTGAATCTCATATGACATAATAACAACAAATCTGTTATCATACTCTCATTGACTTAAACTGTTCAATATAACTTACTCTTATCGAAATAACTTTAGATTCATCGTAGGTAATTAATATATTTCACGTGCATCAATCTCTTAACGCATGTCTTTGATGAAGACACTGAAAAATTCAGAAATCAACCGCAAAATACATGAAAAGAAATACCATATTTTGTCAAAAAGGTAAGATTCTTTTACTTTGAAATCTTAGAAGTAATTTACACTTGGTTTAATATTTTTTGGGATTGAGGTGTAAATAAAAGCAAGTTTTCTTTAGAAGGTGGAGTTGAATTCAAGCTTTCAACAACAAGATTATATCAAATTTCAAAGAAAAGAAGAAATTTTAATCATAGCATATATACCTTTGTCAACTAATTTGTTGAATTTTTAGCCCCTCTTGGAAATCATATCAAATAAAATGACAGCATGGACAAGAGCTAAAACTTTATGTAATGTCTATGTGGTACTAGTGATGATCTGATCATGGATTGGTCAAAATACATGTCCCCCTATATTATTTAATCATTCGAGATACACTGACACGATTAATTTGAATTTATATATAATAATTAAGTTCACTAATAGAGTAAAGTGTTTGTTGGATTTAGAATTTCATCAAGAAAAAAAATAATAATATATATATATATATATATATATATATATATATAGAGAGAGAGAGAGAGAGAGAGAGAGAGAGTCCGGAGCCTAAAGGGTATAAAATATTAACAAAAATTCTAAAACAATATATAAAATTTTATATTAACCAAAACGGCAAAATCGTTGGAACAACAGCGATTTACTCCACCGTAAAAAGCAAAATCGCTGCTGTTATTTTTTTTTAAAAAAAATATTCAAATCGCTACCTAGGCAACGATTTTCAATTTTGTTTTAAAAAAAATTGTAAATCGCTGCCTAGGCAGCGATTTTCAATTAAATTAACATATTTTATCTCTTTGAAAAAAGTAGCTCCATTCGATTCTTATTAAGAACCTTAACATTTACGTTCATTGAATTGTAATTTATTTATTATGATATTAAATTCAAACTTGATGAGTCTAACTAATTCAGATTCGTATCGGAAAAACTTTTATATTTAAATTCAAATTTGATGAGTCTAACTAATTCAGATTCGTATCGGGAAAACTTTTATATTCGTATCGTTTTGAGCAGCATATTTTATTTCTGGAAAATTGGCTGAGACGACGGACCCCACGACGGACCGTCATGGGCACGACGGACCGTCGCAGGGTCTCGTTTCAAAACACTTAGAAATTCTGAAATTGCAGACTGAAAATCGACTCTCTGAACTTCGTGACGGACTTGCAGGACGGACCGTCACAGGCGTGACGGACCGTCACAGGCGTGACGGACCGTCACAGACCCTTGGTGGAAATTGGGTCTCTGAACTTTGCGACGACCTGCAGGACGGACCGTCGCAGGCGCGACGGGCCGTCACAGACTGCGTAATCCCAGTCTGGGTCGGAATTCTGGTTAAGTTTTAAAGGGGCGTTTTGGACTATTCCTACTATAATTATTTATTTCGTGGGTTTATATTATAACTCAATTTCTTGGGGGATAAAAGAGGTAACTTTGAGTTAATTAGTGGGGTATTATTGTCATCTTTTACACTTAATTATATGTTAATTAGGGTAAAAGAAAGAGGGTTTGAATAAAGAAAATAGAAAGAACAAAGAGAGAGAGAGAGAGGATCGAACGAGGGAGAAGAAGAAACGCAGCTTGGAGAAATTTGCTTGCTTGAATACTAATCTTCGGTGGAGGTAGGTTATGGTTTTTCTATGATATTCGTAGTAAACTCTTAATAGCGAATGATATGTGTGGGTAGTATTGTAAACCCTTCTATATGCTTAATTGTATGCTTGCATGATTGTGATTATGAAATTGTGATAAAATAAGCATGATGAAGCTATTGAATCCTAAATCTTGAAAGAAACCCTAATTCACTTGTTAATGATGATGCCTTGGTGTAAAAGAAGGCTTGATAAATTATATAATGAGATTGATGATGCCTTAGTATAAAAGAAGGCTTGATAAATTATATAATGAGATTGATGATGCCTTAGTATAAAAGAAGGCTTGATGAATTAGGGGATCGGGTGCCACGTTCCGGTACCAGGATAGAAATAGAGGATCGGGTGCCACGTTCCGGTACCAGGATAGAATGAGGATCGGAGTGCCACGTTCCGGCACCAGGATAGAATATGGATCGGGTGCCACGTTCCGGTACCAGGATAGTATATGAGGATCGGAGTGTCACGTTCCGACACCAGGATAGAATATGGATCGGGTGCCACGTTCCGGTACCAGGATAGAATGAGGATCGGAGTGCCACGTTCCGGCACCAGGATAGAATATGGATCGGAGTGTCACGTTCCGACACCAGGATAGTATATGGAGCGGAGTGTCACGTACCGACACAAGAGGAAGAAAGATAATGAATCTTGAAAGATGAATAATATACTCAATCTAATGAACCTAATTCCCAAAACGAGTATGGTATTGAGGCTTGAGTTCTCATGGATGAACTTGGTAGTACTTATTGATGATTATAGTACTTGTTGTTGCTACATGTTGAGTATTGTAGTCGATTTATGATATTAACTGATATATACTGTTTTTTTTTTGAGTTGGCCGATGATATCTACTCAGTACTTGTGTTTGTACTGACCCCTACTTGTATGTTTCTTTCTTTGTTATATGTGGAGTGCAGCAAACGTTCCGTCGTCTTCAACTCAACAGTAATTCTAGTCAGTCTTCGTCACACCGGATCTTCAGGGTGAGCTAAAGCTTCTAGCTTGGACTGGATCTTCTTCTTCAAGTCTTGATGCCTTGAACTTCCGGCATGGACTAGCTTTTTACTTGTTTTGCTTTCTTAGATACTCTTAGTTTAGTAATTTGAGGATAGATGTTCTTGTGATGATGAGTTCCAGATTTTGGAGAATAATAGATGTTGAATTTTAGAAGTTATTGAATTGGTTTTTATTAATGAGTTTAAGTCTTCCGCATTACTTTCTGTTGATATACATTGAAATGTTAAGGTCTAGATTGGTTGGTTCGCTCATATAGGAGGGTAAGTGTGGGTGCCAGTCGCGGCTCGGTTTTGGGTCGTGACAGATACACTGACACGATTAATTTGGATTTACATATAATAATTAAGTTCACCAATAGAGTAAAGTGTTTGTTGGATTTAGAATTTTATCAAGAAAAAAAAATAAATAAATAAATATATATATATAGAGAGAGAGAGAGAGTCCGGAGCCTAAAGGGTATAAAATATTAACAAAAATTCTAAAACGGTATATAAAATTTTATATTAACCAAAACGGCAAAATTGTTGGAACAACAGCGATTTACTCCACCGTAAAAAGCAAAATCGATTTTGCAAAATGTGATTTTTTTTTAAAAAAAAAATCAAATCGCTACCTAGGCAGCGATTTTCAATTTTGTTTTTTTTTTTAAAAAAAAAAATGAAAATCGCTTGGCGGCGATTTCCTTTTTTTTTAAAAAAATAAAGAGGCAGCGATTTTCAATTTTTTTTAAAAAAAAATGCAGCGATTTTCAATTAAATTAACATATTTTATCTCTTTGAAAAAAGTAGCTCCATTTGATTCTTATTAAGAACCTTAACATTTACGTTCATTGAATTATAATTTTTTTGTTATGATAGTAAATTTAAATTTGATCAGTCTAACTAATTCAGATTCGTATCAAAAAAACTGTTATATTTATGAATGACCAAAAGACTTTGAACCATAGAAAGGGCTGCATTAAAATTTTAATGGGTAGTTGAAACTCATACAATTAGCCGATTAATTAGTTGGATTAGTTCTATAGTAAGTCTAAACAAAAAAGTGATTTAGTAAGAGCTTCATTAAATGAAATAATCACTTTTATGTATATTATTGTACGTACATCAAAGTCTCATATTTAATTTAAAGTTAATAGAAAAAATTATAAATGTCTTAATAATGTGACTTTTTTTTCTGAAAAAAAATTGTGTATATTTAGCTTAAAATATGCAATAATACTAACTAATTTCAAACTTGATGATTAAACAAAACTAGTTATGAAGATGACAAACTTAGAAAATGTCAATTTACGATATATATTCTGAACTAAGATATATTTTATTGTTATAAACAGTATATATTGAGTCCGTCAATATGTATGTGAATATTAATAAGTCAAAAAGAGAGATTTTTGTGTTGGTATAATTAACAAATTCACCAACATATTCCATACTTTTTTTCGAAATTAATTATATTCTTTCATGAAATGGTGTTATTTGGAATATTGTAATATTTGTTATATTCTTTCGAAATTAATTATATTCTTTCATAAAAAGTAAATTAGATTGGTCAATGACATGAGTGTCTTGGTTGGTCTATAAATAGAAAGACACTATTTTCCAAATTTAAAAAGTGAATTCTCAAACATAAAAATGAGAGTATAAGAATACTAGCCAATAATCCATAAAATAATATAGTCTATACGCCTTAAAATAATGTTAATATTTTTTTTGACTTATTTTTTGTCGAGCGCAAAAGAAGCAAGGCCCTAAGTACTAACGCTTAGAAAGTTATCAACTGACTAAAGATAGAATTCTGAGAAAGCCGAGTGCGTGTCTCCTGAGTATGATGCCTTAAAGCTATTGTAATTTTCATCTCAAATCGAGTTGCAGATCCTATTTCCTTCCAATTCTAGCTAGGGAATTGAATTCCGCTCAATCAATTCTGTCTTATCTATGATAGCAACAAACTCCAATTCTGAAATGAGAAAAAAAAAATCATATATCAACAAGAAGTAAAGTCTGAAATGTCTGAAAAGCCTATCGATCATTTCCCCCGATCTTGTTTTAATTTTTAACATTTTGAATCTGTCACAAAACCTGTATTTTAAATTGATTAAAAAGAACTAGATATAAACTATAATATACTCTTGATTAATGAAATGAAACCTTTCATATATAAAAAAAAGTTCTTAATTGCCCTAAACAAAACAATATCATAGTACATTAAAGTATCTTTAAATTGACTTAATATTAAAATTTAAAAATATAATATTCATGACATATAAAAACTATATAAAATGGTATAAATTCATATCACCAAAGCATATACTTCATTTTTTCCTCAATAATTTCACTCTTCTCCACATATTAAACCACTTTTATATATATATATATAATATATATATATATATATATATATATATATATATATATATATATATATTCATAGAATATTCATGATTTTTTTTTCTTTTTCTAAAGTTTCATTTGATACTAGAATATATTATCACAAATTAACTTACTAAAAATAATATAATGGATCTAGATAAGAATGTTCTTTGAAAGTCATAAATCACTTCCTACCTATAACTAAAAGAAATTTAAAAAAATGAAACCCTAATTCTTTATTTTATTTTTTCCTAATAAAATACACAATGATTGAATCTAAAAGATTGATCTTAACCATACTCTATTATAAAAATAAAAAAAATAGTACAAAAATAATTGTTAACTTTTTTTCTGTATTTGCTTTTCAAAAAGCTAAGCCATGTCGTTTCATACTAAAATTAAATAAAATAATACTACCACTTTTATATTATATTACAGAATTTATTTTATATTACATAGTTTTTTTTTTTTTTGTCAAATATAAAATCGATTTAATTTTATACCACATTACATTGCTGGCTTTTCTGTTTTCTAGGTCATCCGTGGGAAGCACGTGACATCTCTTTTTACGCATGCACTTTTACTTAAAAGCACTTGAAAATGTGATGTCATTTTAAAAGTTTTACTCCATTTTTATTATTTTTTATACTCGTTCCGTTCGATAATATTTGTTCGTTATTAATTTTGTATTCTTCGTAAAAGATTATAAATAGAAGAGTAACTTTATTATATCATCCTTTGAAAATACTACTAATAGATATAATGTCATGAAAAATGTAACAGAGAAATGACTATGATTAAATTTAAGGATAAATTAAAAACTAAAGTGTAAAATTATCTATTGATTTCGTAAAGTGGATAAGTATTGTGGACATCCGAAATAGTATAGTAGACAAACTATCATTGGACGGTGGGGATATATTGTTTTGGTGGTAGAGAGTGGGGGGGGGGGGTATCGGATACGAACGTTAGATATGAAGTCATTGTTAATAAGGAGTATGTTACTCTTTGAATTGGAATATTCGATCTTAAATCAAATAAATCGAATTATAAAGCGAATATCGTATATTGATCGAAGAAAACAAAAAGAAAATAGTGTGAAGGGTAATGTAAAAAGGGTATATTAGAATCATACTTTAACCCTTTAAGATTACTTTTTAGCTATTTTTGTAGAAATTTACTAATCCGATTTATTTGATATACAAACAAATTTATTAAAATAATAAATCTTTCTAGTTTTGTTTGAATCAATTATCGAGAAAAAAAAACTATAAATAAAGAGTATAATCATCTTACTTGTCATATTTGAATCCAAATATTCATTTGTCAATTTTATTTATAAGGAATTAAGTTATATGTGTAAATACTTTTATATCACCATATTAAATTAACAGAGGTAATTTTTAATAGCAAGCATGATAAAGTTAACATACACCTAAAAGTAATTTTATAAATCAAACATGATATGATAACTTAAAAAATACTCTAGAATAATAATATAGTATAACATATTAAATTACACCGATAGTCTTGATTATTTCACTAAAAATAGTTTGTAGTTATAAATTGTATTATAAATATACCATGACTAATAAATTATTTAGCTTTATCATTACAATAATTTATCTGAATGAGATAGAGCCTTATACTGAGTAGATAGAGAGGCTTAATATCTTAACAATGAATCAAAGAAATACTGATACTTCGATCGATTATTCAATAATCCGCATGCTGAACATGCGAAAGTAGAATCTATTTTTCAAGACTTGAATTTGCGATTCAGACTAAATTAACTCAACTTACTATAAGGATAAAACATTTGTAATTTTGAAACTCTTCGTTTGAAAACTCGAACATAAAACATGTGATTAAAAATGAACGTTCGGAATAATAGTGGGGGTGGGGGTGGGGGGGTGGGGTTGAAGAACCTTAGAAAATTGAGAATGATGAGATGGATGAGGGAATAAAAGGGGGTATAGTTATCATGCGCATATTGCTTTTATAATGGGAAGTGTTGGTCCGGAATTAAGAAACCACTTTAATTTGTTATTTTCAAACAATTATAATAATAATAATAATAATAATAATAATAATAATTAATATTGTTATTATATACTATACTTTTGGTCCCCTCACTCTTACATTCCTTGTAACACATTTCAAATATTATTCTAAGGTTTCATTTTTTTTTAATTTTACTTTTAATATAATATTAACCCCTTTCTTTTCTTTCTTCCACTTTTTACCCTTTTATATATTCTTTTCATGACTATTGTAAGTTCATGATATGAGAATGAGTGTAACTCTTGTATCAATGGTAGTAGAAAAAGGTCAAAGTTTTTAGTTAATTTATACTTATATTGTTAATTAGTAATTTTGTTTTGTAAGTGAAGTTCATGTGTTTGAAATTATTAGAGGTCTAAGTTTACTCTGTTATGATTTCAAATTACGATCACATTAGAACTTATTCATCGAAGATTAAGAACATAAACGAGACTTTTTTTTCCTTACATTGAAAGTAATATGTAATGTCCCATAGATTTTACGTGGACCAAGCTAGAATAATGAGGAATCATGTAGGACGAGTCAGAGAACTATCGTCGAAAAAAAATGGGAAAATACCCAAGTACCTCCTCAACCTATGTCCGAAATCCCAAAGACACACTTATACTATAATAAGGTCCTATTACCCCACTGAACTTATTTTATATGTAATTTTCTACCCCTTTTTAGCCTACGTGGCACTAGTTCAAAAAAAAAGTCAATCATCGTTGGTCCTACAAGATAGTGCCACGTAAGCTAAAAAGGGGTAAAAAATTATTAATAAAATAAGTTCAGGGGGGTAATAGGACCTTAGTATAGTATAAGTGTGTCTCTGAGATTTCGGGCATAGGTTGAGGGGGTACTTGGGCATTATCCCAAAAAAAATACTTAAAAGAGAATAAGAAAAGTTGGACAATGATGACCTAAAGCCTTGTTACTTCATCCAAGGTGATTTATTAGATATATCATTGTTACAATTAATTAGAAAATACCTTCACCCCATACATACTAGATAAAAGACTCGTTTGGATATTATGAGGTTATATATATACATATATATATATATAAAAGAGAAACTATTTAGCAAATTTATAATGTAATTCTTAACATAACATGTAAGGTAATGATAGCAAAATTTTAACAAAATTGAAAGGTAATTAGGAAGGAGACATAACACCATTAATAATAAAGAACAATGGATTATATGTTAACAAGAAGCTAATTAAATGGGGGAAAAAAGTCTAAACTATTTGAAGAGGACAAATTAAAGAACCCCACCTTGTTAATTACTCTACTAATTATGAATTTGACTGCAAATTAGTGTAATTATGAAGGGAAAAAGTTGGTTAAAAGTAATGGTAAACAGCAACATATTCAACTAATCCCACTAGATTAATATGTGAGATCAATAGGGAGTACTATTTTAGTATATATTAAAAGTGTTTTTTTTTTATGAGAGATTTATAGGGGAAAAATTGAAAATCCCATGATTAGAATGGGGTCATTTAATTTAACTAAAAATTAATTAGTTTTGTGTTGTCAATCAAAAACTTGAAAACCCTAGGTTGGACATGTGACTATATATTTATTTTCCACTATTTAAACACTACTAATTAACTAACTAGATTTGATTTGTCCTTCACCAACATGTTGAGTACTAGTATCTAGTTGTAGTAACTTTTCTATCTAACCCTAATTTCATGGGAGAGAAGAAATTAATTGATTTAAGTTATCGAGAACCCCTTAAAAATTTATTAAACAGTATAAAGTTTGGGAATAAGTATTTATAATAGTATCTAGTAAAACGTTTAACTATTATACTGTCGTTAAACTTTTTGTCCCTTTTTTTGGTCTGTTTTGGCGATGAATGAATCAACGCGATATATTCAAAGAGAATCGTCATGGTGTATGTCATTTACAGATGATATAGTATTGATAGATGAGATATGCAAGCATAATATATTGGAGATTTGGAGATAGACTTTGTAATTCGGGTTCGTGTTGAGCACAGAGTAAGATAAAAAAAAAATCATGAAACTGCATCAAGGCTCTAATTTTTTAAAAAAATAAAAAATAACAAAATCTCCCAAAGCTATATCTACAAATATGAATTCTCACTTTAATTCTTTGATATCTGGTATTCATATTGAAACTCGATTAAATTTGAATTTATATCAAAAAGTTTGTGTTGAAAGATTAATCACTTTCTTATAAAGATGATTTCGTATCAAGAAAAATTCGAAACTAATAAAATATATAGAAATACTTATCATTTCATCACGATACAAAAAAACAGATCTTCAAAAAATTAATCCTATCTGACACAAACATTTTGATCCTATAGGGAATCCACTGGGATCTTAGCTATTTTAATTTTATTCCTCTTCGAAATTCCAATAAACAAATTCAGTTCGTAAAAATAATCACTAATATTCATATTAAAATAACTATTTACATTCACATTTTTAGTTGTGATCATTCCTCGAATCCTATGTAAATATAAAATCTTTTCTCATCGAACCATTTTTTTAATTTTCCTTCTTCTCTATTAGTACGACTTCGCAAGTCTCGTTTGTGTAGAATAATAATAATAACAATATATTTAATATATTATCGTAATTTTTAAATCTAAATTCCGACTTTATTCCTACCTCGCGAAGACAAAAAGAAGAAGCAATAAATCTTTTTAACCATTTTGGCAGAGTGCATTAGACCACAAAAGGGCAGAGTAGGCATTTTGGCAGAAGATTTTATTTTCTGACTGATTTGACCCAACCATATTTTCAATTTTTTTTCTTTTTAACAGTACGTGGGCGTGGGCTTAAAAGTCTTTTTACTTACTGTACATCTATCCCTAAATGAGCCAATTCCATATAATATTCAAACACATAAATTCGATATTCGATATTTATATTGCTATAAAATACGGTCAGACTTATATATTCAAATTTACTTTCACAAAATCACAAGTATTATATCTAAGTGAAAAAAATTAAACAAAAAAGATCATTTCATATTAAGATCAAGCTCGAAATATCTAAAAAAATAGGAATAATGTCCAAGTAATATAACAAAGATAATTTTATATTAAGATGAAATTCGAGATATCTGATCAAAATTTATGAATAGAGCTTTTTATGTGGTTATGATCATAATTGTTAAGGAGATTATTGTAATTTCATTGTTGTAATTTACGTTTTTATTTAGAGAGATTATATTTTAAATGGTTTAATTATATTATTTATGGATTTACATGTGATTTTTTTTGAAATATAAATGTTAGAAAATATTATATTAATTTTGATTCATAAATAACTCTCTTTATAATTAACAACTAAATGTTAAAATTTAAATGATATATTAAAAAGATTTGGCTAAAAATGTTTTTTTTTAAAAAAAAAAATCACTTAAAACAATATAGTGACCATATATGAACAAAGATGTACTTTGAACTTTTCCTTTTCTTTTTCCTTATATTTTAATTCATCCAAAACAGTGATAATAATATAAATACAATAATATTATATAATACTAATAATTTAAAAGAAAAAGTAGTTCCATTATTATACTTTAGCAGGTTACAGTATTTTTATATTAGTACAATTATAATATCCTTTTTACATTAAAATATGACATAATTTCTTAATTCTGGATGTGTGTTATTATTTGTTGTTGTACTTATTTTATATCTTACCAAATTTGATCATAAATTAAAATTTTATATCAAATATCTGTTTATGATAAAAGTTATTATGATATTGAAAATTGATTTTTAAATATTTTTAAGTTTCTACAAACTAATAGATATTTAGAAATTATAAATTTTTTACTCAGAATTTTTTAAATGAATTTCAAGTAAAATGCATACTGAAATACAATTTCAATTTTTAAGTTTTAACTTTAAAATTAATAGCCAAACGTGAGCTTATTACTATGTATTTGATTTTTTTTTTTGTATCAAGGATTTATCAAAGACAATACCGTTACGTTTTATTCTTTTTAAACTCTGCCTGCAAGATTATTTTGACTCTTTTTTTGGATGATAGTTACAAATTGTTTCGTCTCGTTTTGTATTATATCATGTCGTACTGTATTACTTTAATGAATATTATTTTTGATAAGTTGTGTTGTTCTCCATCATTATATAATGTCACACATCGATAGTTTCGATGTAAATCTATAAGAAAAGTAGAGTATAGGGTAAAACTACGGTGAAAATGATAGTACAAAAGATGAAATACAATTATTAAAAAAAAACAAATAAAGACAAAATGATAACAAAATATTAAGATAAAAACGTGATCACACCAAATTGATGTTCACATAAAAATGAATTTTTTCTTCATTACGCAATAATAAATTTAATACAATAAAATTTAATTTAACAATTATAACAAACATTGTATTTAGACTAATAATATAACAATCATCTAAACAACAAGGTGTGACCATGCTAATTTTTAAATCACAATTTCAAATTTGTAATCAAATATGAGCTTATAATCACATGTAGGATATTTTATTTTTTAAAATTAGAAATAAAAGAAGGAAAAGAAATAGTCCATCGATTAGATAAAAATTCAGTTAGCCAACCAATCAATCACCTGACCCATCGAGATTTTACATTTTTTTTTGAGCTATATATTTATCAAAAATAACATTTGTACATTCCATATTCATCATATCCGATTTACCAAATTACACCAAATAAGCTATTTTTTTTGTCCAACAACAACATAAATTATCTGTTAATTTTTTAGATTAAAAAAATATTATTAAATAACTATTTTTAATTTGGTAAATAATTATTATTAAACAAAAAAATATTATTTCAATCGAAAATATTTTTCAAAGTCTATCTCTTATGAGGTTTATTTTTATAAGATTTAAAATTTATTATACTGAAGAATATGTTATTGTTTTGATTAAAAAAACAAAAGAAAAACAGAAAAACACAAAGGAAGAACAGTGAGGGAAGCAAAGGAAGGAGATAGCAGCATAAAAACACAGGCATTTTCGATTTGCGAGCTCAAAAAGCTTTAACTCAACCAAAATTCTCAACATCACTGTCTCTCTCTGTCTCTCTCTCTCTCCATTTTCTTTCTTTTTCCTCACCCACCACTCTCCATTTTTCATCATCTTACACAAAACCATCAATTCTCTCTCTCTAAAAACAATAAAAATTCAATCTTTTTTTGTTGTTCTTGAAAAAAACCATGTCTTTTACAGTTTGTTTCAGTTTCAGATCTTAAGGGGTTGTTTCTACTAATGTTTTGAACCTTTTTTCTTCTTCTGGGGTTGAATAAAAAACAGAAGAGAAAATCAAGAATCAGAGCAATTTTATTTTTTTTGAATTCTGTTTGTTAAGGGGGTGGTGGTTCTTGTTTTTCTGTATAGAGTAAAGGGTGTTTGTTTGTATGATTTGTTTTTTTGTCTACTTTAAGAGAATCCATCCATCTCTTTTTCAGTGATATTTGGGAAAAAGAACTCCATTTTTGGCTTGTAATCCGAAAATTCAGGTTGGGTATCAAACGTGTCATTTATTCCAGCTCAGAATCTTGAAATTCATGAAAAAAAGTTTAAGTTTTTTCTTTTTTGCTTAAGATTCCAAAAATTTGAGAGTTTTGAAGCAAAAATCAAAGGGCTATTGGTAGAAAGTTAAAAAGTTTTTTTAATGATGATGGAGTTTGGAGGTTTGTGTGAATGGAAATGGTGTAGTAAAGTATCAAACACGAGTAATTTACAGCTGAAGTGATTTTTTTTTTTTGATTTTGTTGTCCTTTTCTGCCATATCTTTCGTTGAGCAGTTTTGGCTGTACCTTAATTTGTAAGTTTAGCGTGAAGTGTATGTTTGAGCCTTGTGTAGAAACCAAAAGGGGGAGAACCTAGGAATCTTCTAGTTCAATCAAGATCGTCCATTTCATCTTGTCTGAGATCCCTAGAAAAAAAAAGAACAAAAGAAAAAGATAAAGCCTTTGTTTCAGAGAATCTTAGTTCTCTGTATAGATATATATACATATATATGTAAAGCTGCTAAGGAAGTAGTTTCAGGGAATATATCTACTTGGGGGTGTTTTGAAAATCTTGATTTTTTTTTCTGGGGTTTGGATTTGAGGGAAAATGGCTATGGTGGCTCAACAGCATAGGGAGAGTAGTAGTGGTAGTATTACTAAACATCTTGATAGTAGTGGAAAGTATGTTCGATATACGGCTGAGCAAGTTGAGGCTTTGGAGAGGGTTTATGCAGAGTGTCCTAAGCCTAGCTCGTTGCGTCGACAGCAATTGATCCGTGAATGTCATATTCTGTCGAATATCGAGCCTAAGCAGATCAAAGTTTGGTTTCAGAACAGAAGGTATACTTCCATTGTTCAATTTTGCCCAAATTTTGGTTTATGTTTTGTTGTTAATTGCATATATTTTTATATGTCTGTTGTGTACGATTGATCTGCACTTTACTTTGTTTAGTACTGCTCGAATCTTGTATTAGTTAGATCAGTGATGATAAACTGAATGTATCACTGTGGTTCTCCTTGCCTAGGCTTGTTGGTTGGGTGGTAGGGTATGTGTTAACCTTAGGTGATTGGGAAATTGAGCTTAGAGTTTGGTATGGAGGGTAAACGCTGTATCATTTCAGGTGTCGAGAGAAGCAAAGGAAAGAGTCTTCTCGATTGCAGACTGTGAACAGAAAGTTGTCTGCGATGAATAAACTGTTGATGGAGGAGAATGACCGCTTGCAGAAGCAAGTGTCGCAGCTTGTATGTGAAAATGGCTATATGCGGCAACAATTGCAAAGTGTAAGCTAACTTAATTCTTCGTTTATTTTTTATGTCCAAAAGCTCTATGTGTTGCTTACTATAGATTAATGTCAAACATTTATCTTGTCTTTTTTGTTCACTTGATATATGCTGCTGAAATGGCTACTCTGTGTATTCTAGATTATACAATATTCCACCGCCATTGAGTCCATGATTTTAATCAGTCAGTCTTATAATTCTGGAATGTGTTACTTTATATATGGGACTAAATTTGTATGGCATTGTTTTTGTGTAGTAGTACAAGATACATTTAAGGTCCTGTGACTTCAAAATTGTAAGATAACAGATATCACCAGTCATTTGTGGATCAAGAGGTCTTAATTAAGGCTTACTTAAGACTCTAATTGTGTTTGCTGCAGGTATCGGCGGCCACTACTGATGTAAGTTGTGAATCAGTGGTAACCACCCCTCAGCATTCCCTTAGAGATGCTAACAACCCTGCTGGGTAATAATTTCAAACAGCTATTTCTCCCACTCCTTACTTATATGATGTTAATTCTCGAACGTGTTCATACTGTATCTTTGGAGGAAGTAAATAGCATATTTCACAATTTAAGGGACTGATTATTTATCTCTAAGTCATGTTTATTCTCTATGCAGACTACTACCAATTGCAGAAGAAACCTTGGCAGAGTTCCTTTCTAAGGCTACAGGAACTGCTGTCGATTGGGTCCCGATGCCTGGGATGAAGGTTGAACTCTAGTCAATCATTTTTTACTTTTTAAAATTCAGTATTTCCATCTGTATCATTGACCAGACGGCTAAAAGGCAATATTATCATTCAATTGTCAGCCTGGTCCGGATTCAGTTGGGATTTTTGCCATCTCACACAGTTGCAGTGGAGTGGCAGCCCGAGCATGTGGTCTTGTTAGTTTAGAGCCAACAAAGGTAAACAATTGAAAGTCTATTCAGAAATATTACTGCTGCTCCGTTGCTAGTTTTGGTCCATTAATGATTGTAGATGTTGTCAGCTTTTTCTAACTAAAACATTTTACAGATTGCTGATATCCTCAAAGATCGACCTTCTTGGTTCCGCGACTGCCGGAATGTTGAAGTTATCACAATGTTTCCTGCTGGAAATGGTGGTACAGTTGAGCTTTTGTATACCCAGGTGAATACCTTCTCTTCAATCTCTATGTACACTTCTGATTTGATTAGATACAGCATTGAGGGGATCAATGAATCATTTCTTTCAGATATATGCTCCCACCACTCTGGCTCCCGCGCGTGATTTTTGGACGCTGAGATACACAACAACCCTAGACAATGGTAGTCTCGTGGTAAGCAATCCTTCACATTAAAGTGAGCTTGTGTTGGCGACCTGACCACTTTTATACATAGTTCTGGCATTCCCTGTTTAACTAGTCTTTTACCATCTCAACCTTTCAATCCTTGGATTGAACAGAGGTCCTGAAATGTAATATTTTTGGGTCATAATTAACTAAATGCTGCATTTTAATCCCCGTCTAGACCTTTGAGTATCTTGCTACTTCAGTATGATACTTGGCTCCATTATTTGTGATTCTTAATAGTGAATTCTATTAGCTGTGTCATTTCTTAGATGTTGCTCACAGTTTCTTTTTGTGTGTGGCATCAATTTATCCCCCACACCAAGGTTTGTGAAAGATCCCTATCTGGTAATGGGCCTGGCCCAAATCCTACTGCTGCTTCCCAGTTTGTAAGAGCTCAAATGCTTCCGTCTGGATATCTGATCCGACCGTGTGATGGTGGAGGATCAATCATACATATTGTTGATCACTTGAATCTTGAGGTAAGATTTTGTAAAGTACTGCTTACCTTTGTCATGAACCTGTTTTGCGTGGTAGCTGCAATTCACTTCATATATTTTTCAGGCATGGAGTGCCCCTGAGATTTTGCGTCCACTCTATGAATCGTCGAAAGTTGTGGCACAGAAAATGACTATTGCAGTGAGTTCAACCCTTCGTTATCATTTAATACGGCATATAGATTTATACGTTTGTCAGGTTTAAAGTACTTGTGCAGTTATCACACTTCCCATAGCTTACTGCCACAGAAGAAGAACCATGATTTCATGCTTTACTTTGTTTCCTGTGAAGGCACTGCGATATGCAAGGCAACTAGCTCAAGAGTCTAGCGGCGAGGTAGTATATGGTCTAGGAAGGCAACCTGCTGTTCTTCGAACATTTAGCCAGAGATTATGCAGGTGATGCTTATTTCTGATTTTTTGTTGTGTGGCTTTGAGATGATGAAAATTTATGCACTTCTGAGATGCCAATTCTGAAGTACATATACAAGTACCTTATTAGGCCATTTCTATATTGCAGAGGGTTCAATGATGCCATCAATGGATTCGGTGACGACGGCTGGTCAATGTTAAGTTCAGATGGTACTGAAGATGTCATAGTTGCTGTCAATTCAAGGAAGAACCTCGCGACCACCTCCATTCCTCTTTCCCCGCTTGGTGGCGTCCTTTGTGCCAAAGCATCAATGCTACTCCAGGTGAATAGTGGATCTTTCTTGAACTGACTAGAATTTTTCATTCGACAACTACCTTTCCCTTGTTAATACACAACAAACAGAAGTTCACAAGTTCATATTTTCATCCTCTCAGCAATAGATGGAGTTAATTGTTAAGACAAGCGTAACTGGATAAAGGAGACTAATTTAACTCTTTTGTTTCCTGGCAGAATGTTCCTCCTGCCGTACTGGTTCGGTTTCTGAGGGAGCACCGTTCAGAGTGGGCAGACTTTAATGTTGATGCTTTTGTAGCTTCTGCATTGAAGTCTTGTCCGTATACATATCCTGGGATGAGGCCTACCAGATTTACCGGAAGCCAGATAATAATGCCACTTGGCCACACAATTGAGCATGAAGAAGTAAGCAGTTTGCACTCCTTTGTTCTTTCAATGGCCAGGCTTGTTGCTAATATTAATATATAAATAATATTATACTCGAGACTTCTTCTCACTTTTGTTTTGTTTTACAGATGCTTGAAGTTATTAGACTCGAAGGGCACTCTATTGGACAGGAAGATGCTTTTATGCCAAGAGATATTCACCTTTTACAGGTACTTCAGCCTTTACTTTGATGTTTCACAAACATTCTTGAAGGATAATGCTAACACAACAATCTTTTCCAGATGTGTAGTGGCACTGATGAGAATGCAGTTGGAGCCTGTTCTGAACTAGTTTTTGCCCCTATTGATGAGATGTTTCCAGATGATGCACCTTTGCTTCCCTCCGGATTTCGCATTATTCCTCTTGAATCAAAATCAGTTGAGTAAATTATTCATCCACGACTCCGTTGAATTTAGAGAATGAGCTGAGTTGAACATTTACATTACTGCATGACTTCTGATTTTATTACTCAGGGTGATGCCCAGGATACGTTGAACGCGCATAGAACATTAGATCTAGCATCAAGTCTTGAAGTGGGCCCAGCAACAAACTCGGCTACCGGAGATGCAGCTTCTTGTTACAGTGCACGATCTGTACTGACAATCGCTTTCCAATTTCCATTTGAGGACAATCTTCAGGACAATGTGGCTACCATGGCCCGACAGTATGTTCGCAGTGTGGTTTCGTCTGTCCAACGAGTTGCCATGGCAATATCTCCTACGGGAATGAATCCAACACTGGGGGCCAAGCTTTCTCCAGGCTCACCAGAAGCTGTAACATTGTCGCATTGGATCTGCCAGAGCTATAGGTAAGGTCCTCACAACTGTAATAGTCTTGTGTGCCTTGATCACGGCGACACTTGTTCCCTTCTGTTTTGCTCAACGTTTTGCTTTTCATTGCATGATCATGCTTGCTAGTTTTGGCTTACTGCTGCATCTCTGATTTTCAGTAAGAGTGAGATACTGTCGATTGTTTGAGAAATTTTTTCCTTTCTCAACTTATTGGGATAAGACATTAGAAGTGCTTGCCGGATTGTTAACATTCCATTTTCTTTTGCATTTAATCTCCAGTTATCACATGGGAACAGAGTTACTTCGAGCTGATTCTTGTGGCGATGAATCAGTACTAAAGAATCTCTGGCAACACCAGGATGCAATTTTGTGCTGCTCATTGAAGGTATGAAGTTCTTTTGCTACAGAATTTATGAACTCGTGTGGATATAACGAAATTGTAATTAAGAAATGCTGTATGTTATTGTTGCTATGAAGCATGAACATATACATAAAGGAGAACTTATCTGATTGGCGTTTAATTGTCCTCATTAGTGTTCCAGACATTTTTTTGACCTCCCCACATTAAAAATTCTCGTCACGTTTCTAATCTTGTTACAAGAATGTCTCAGTAAGTTGATGATGTTCTCTCTGTTGTTGCAGTCGCTGCCAGTTTTCATTTTTGCTAACAAGGCCGGACTCGACATGCTGGAGACAACATTAGTTGCATTACAGGACATTTCTCTAGATAAGATATTCGATGAATCCGGAAGGAAAGTGTTGCTATCAGAATTTGCCAAGATCATGGAACAGGTAATTAGCTACTCTTGACATTCTGTTGGCTATTCTGATGTCATTGGGTATAATGGTTTGATCCACGGGCTATTGCAGAGCCAAAAGACCAAAGTTTGAGGCTGTTCTCGTCTTGACTACTTTTTACCCACTGTTGTTTCTTGAGCACAGGGTTTCGCGTGTTTGCCTGGTGGTATCTGCATGTCAACAATGGGACGACATATTTCATATGAACAAGCTATCGCGTGGAAAGTGTTTGCATCGTCTGAAGAAAATGCTGTCCACTGTTTGGCCTTTTCGTTTATCAACTGGTCATTCGTGTAATGCTATCATATTTTTTTTTTCTTTTTCGACCTTTCTCACAGAATACTGATAGCCAGGAACACAGTTGAATGAGGGGACAAACGAAATTTTTTGTAATATGTAAAATTCCCAGTTTCTTCTGCATTAATTTAATTAGACTGGAAGGTGTATTTCATTTCTTGAATTCTTGATACTCTTGTGTAAATCTTATTAGTGCAGTTTTGTTTTTTTTTTGAGTGAAATTGCTTGTTTCTGAATGTTTTATTTTTCCTTTTTTCTAGTTCAGAAAGTTTATTATTTATATGAGGTAACTCACAACTGCTATCCTTCAGGTTATTCAAGCTTGATTTAGAAAGCATGTGTTGGTGTTCGTTCATGTTCAAGCAACTCCATCACCTTTACATGTACTGTAGATTTAGTCGCAAAGTGATTCACTATCTCTAAGCTTAATCAAAATAGTGTTACGTAAATTAAGACGGAGGAAGTATTTCAATAAAAGGTACCAAGTGAAATATGCTAGGAAGAATGGCTAAATGATGGCATTTTCAGTATCATAAAATTTATGTGCAATCCTATATATCCAGCAACAGAGTTAAGAGCACAGCTCAATTTCCCACATTAACCAGCTTTACGCAATCAGTATTTACACACTGCAGTAGCAATTGCATGTTTTTTCTGGGACATTGATCATCTAGACAAAATTTTACAACATCAAAACAAAAGGCAGTACTTTTACAAGATATTTTGGCGTCGTTTCTAATTCCTTTGAGAGCCTTTCTTCACCTGGATGCAAGTGACCAGAAGTTTAAGAGAAATGATGGCAAAGCGCAGAACCAGCTAAGAAAAGCCATGGCAGTAGCAGTCTCGAACTCTAAGCAGTGATTTTGCGAGCAGACACCAAGGTCATTGCCAATCAGTACAGTAATGCCAGCAGAAGCACAGGCTGCAGCAAACATGAGGGTAGAAGTGACCTGCAAGAAAGACATTCATGAAGAAGATAAATGGTAAGAAGTCATCAATCCGGACTATGCTCCACAATGAGCTTATTTACAATCTTGTGTTATATGCACAAAGTGGAATGTGGTGATTGGCACAAGGATTTAACCAAGAGAATTCAAAGTATAAAGAAATAAACACACGAGCCTTCCTTATAGGCGAAAGAGTAACTTTGGATACTATGCTCACTTGAGAATTTCCTTTTGATTTCATCCACATTGTCCATGGAAGACATTTCTTTCTTCAATGGAGATTCAACATCTATGTGCTTCAAAATCAATTACATATTGATAAAAACTAATTTTGACATAGGATAAGTAGTGCAACTTTTTGATTATTGAGGTTTCATCTCCGCCCAAGGGTGGGAATATGCTGTTAGAAGTAACTCTAATGTCACTCGTTATGAGATATTTAAAAGACAAATCAACTTATCAAACTTTAATAAATGGTAATTTGGACATCAAGCTGGACGAGTTAAAAACCCATGTTAAAGAAGAACTTTCATGTCTGACCTCACATATCTATATCTTAAGAGATGAAAGATGGATCAAAAAATTCCAAGAATACACTAAGAAACTGCAAAACTTCCATAGGAAATTAACAGAATCCAAAATATCTGCATTAAGCTTTTTCATACCAATAGAAAGGTATAAAGTTGAAACTTTTTGATATTTTACTCATCAAACAATACAAAATCACAGCACTAGTGTATTGAACTGATTGTTATGGGAGCTTTTCTCTGTCGTATCAAGTCCTTGCATGTCTGATCGTACCAAATTGTACAGTTTTTTCTATCACACGAAGAAATCAGAATGTTTGACAAGTTGATATGCATCTTTTTTTATCGTACAAGAATACTACTTCAATAATCCCTTCATTTATTTATTAGCACAGCTACTATTACGTGATCAAGTTTTGGATGAATCTGTAGCAACTTACCCCATCACCAACAGCGAATAAGCTCACAACCTGAGAGTTCTGCAAGCACCGTCCAACAAGAAGAGCATAAACATCAAGAATACCTAAAGACAAGCTCCATAAGCTCTGCAAGCCAGCAGCAGCGACAAGGTAACTGGGAAACCAGATAAGATGAAATATTCATCATAAAGCAACACAACTTCCAGTAAGCATGTTCTTGATCAAAGAGCCAAAAGACAGAACTTATAAAACTTATAAACCAAATATGAGATACCACCCAAAAGAAAAGAGCTCTTATATTTCCTTCACTCACGTTTACAGAAGAGATCCAAACTTCTAACAAGATATATGATGAATTATTGGCAGCATTCGCAGTCCAATTAATTGACTTCAAGTCAATGGAGATACCACGTGATTAACTAGCACATTCAGGCAATACTAGTCTATGTTAACAACAGAATTAAAGTCTGGTTTGAACAAATGTGACAGAAAAGAAATTTAAAAAAGAAGCAAAAGTTAACCCCCCCCTCCCCCCGCGGGCCCCCAACCATATACGAAATCTTAATTTGTGTACAACCATCAAGGCATCAACACACTTTGCCGGAAAATTACCTTGTCCTTTTAGGAGGATGATAAATATCATATTTACACAGCACCAACCAGTACAAATTAACAACCTCTGGCGCACACTAGTGAGGATGTACCAATAGATAAGATGCCTGTCACCATACTACAAGGAGACTTGAATCTGAGGCCACCTGGACTCGCTACCCACTAGATTTATACTTCCTATATAAGTTATAGACTGTATAGGCTGAAACTTTTAGAATATTCAGTGGAGAATTAACACATCAGAAGGCCACAACCCCATCTCCCAGCAATTATTTTTTCTATAAGGTAGTTAAGAAAAATGGAAAGGTTTGCTTTCTTTTAACAGGATCCTTCTTCTTTGTCAACGCTACTAAGGACCCATTACTTCACTTATAAAAGATAATGAGAATGTGTATACAATGTATGATCTTTCCAAGACATGCAAGGCGCCCCTCAGCCTTCCAGCAGGAAAGATTTCAACATGAAAGTGAGTTTCCATTCTTACTGGTTGGAATTGGTCATCCCCATTGGGAGTTTAGGTAGTTAGTCGGAGAGTACCTAGTTCAGTGACGCCTATTGCCTTCGTCTTATTCAAGTCAGAGTAAGCTGGCTAAGGTTGATGAGGAATAAGTCATTTCCCCCTCTTTCCATGGATATGTGTCAAAGGAATAGGCACATTTAGAGTAGTTGGACTTAAAGGAATAGAATGCCCCGTTCCCGTGTTTCGCAGAATGGTCACAACACAGGGTGTTCCTGAGCAGTGACACATTAACCTATCACATTAAGTTCATTCGGAGTTCCTTACCCTTATTCACGTTTAATTCAATAAGCCATCTTCCTATCAAGGTTAAGGAGTCAACTAAGCATCTCCCGAATGAATAGTGAGTTAGAAATAAGTTATCCAACTGAGCACAATTGTTCCACATAATACACCACGAAGTCGCATACTATATAATCCTCTAAAAATCAGCCCATTCTCAATTCGGTTGATTTCTCAAATGGTCACTCAAGTAATACTTATCATCTCAAAATGTCAGGTTTTTTCTTTATTCCAATTTTCTTCAGTAAAGAAAATGGTGTTCTGAGATAATAATGAGTGACCATGTGATAAATCATCTCCAATTCGTTTGATTGACAAATTGAAGACAAGCATCCAAATCTCAGCTCCAAACTGTTAATACAGAAATATTTCAAGTAATACAGCTACCATTTGCAATTACGCCTCAGCTTAAACATCTTACTCATATATGCTTATCTAAACATGATCGGAACTGAAATTTATGTTTTCAGAACAAAAATATTACCAGAAAGCTGTGACGGAAGGAAAATCACTGGTGGTAGCCATAACGCAAAGCGCAACAACAGCAAATACAAACTGAGCGAAACGTAAGAAGGATCCACCAACCGTCCCAGGCATTCCTTGAACATCCTTCATCCTCACTCTCGGCACGTTAGCTGCTTCTGTTTGCAACGGTGGTGCGTCAACAGGATGAACTGAACCGTTGCTCACACTCATTTTCTGTTTATTGATTGAACTTTTGTCCTCCTCTTGTTCTTCTACTTCAGCTACCAACCACTAACCATCAACAACAAAACAATCAAGTCACAATCAATTCACCGATAAATCATTCCAAAATTGCTTAACTAATTGTGCGATCTACAACTTCAATTAGACAGATCCGAAACTGGAGAATTCTCCGGCAGGCGGAACCCTAGTTCCGGCAGATATTGATCGGAGTATGTATGTAGCCTGTAAATAGAAAAGTGATAAATAATTGGTCACAAGTTTAGACATTATTCTTATCAGCCATACCAACTCTTTTCCTTTTTTTTTTTTTTAATTTTACGTTCACTTTTAATTGTCACATTATTTTCTTTAAGTAAATATATAAAATATAAAGTAAACAAATCACGATAAGTAAGAAATTTCGCATGTAAAGAAGGATATGATATATATTTTTAATTTTGATGTTTATAATTGATATATCTCTCGTTATAAAAATTTGTTATGAAAATGATAGAAATAAATCTCACTTGATCATTATACTAAATTGAAAAAAGTATAATTTAGATGGGATATATTTGATGTTCCTTACAAGTATTTATTTTATTTATTGACTTTTTTATTTTAATGATTAATTTAAATTTATTATTGTGGATAGTTAAATTTATTTACTTGTTCAACTAATTCCGTAGGAAAATTTATTATAAGTGCCTCAATTTTGTTTTCAACAAATGCTAAAACTAAATTACCATATAATGCAAAAAGTTAGCTTTAATTTTTTTTTTCATTTTGCACTAAAAGAATGAAAGGAAAAAAAATAAGAAAATCAAATAATGACAATAAAGAGAAGTCAAAAGTATTTTATGAATTATGTATGAAAAAATTAAAAAATGTCTTAAACTTTTTTTTAAAAAATCATATATCGTTCTACATAAATTTTTCTTGAATATAAAATTTAAAAGATAAATTCAGAACTAATTTTTTCATTTGCGTTAAATAAAGATTATATGTGAGCTCATTTGTAACGATAGGGTATATATGAGTCGTTTGTATATAAAAATAAGTATGAGTATCTATAAGTCACTTTCATAACGAGAGTATATCAACTCTAAATAGGAAAGTTACGTTATTTTCCCTTTGCATATAATTTTTCGAATATATAATTTAAAATATTAATTAATCTTATTTAATTTAACTTTCAATATTAATTAAATTAACTTTCATGAACTAAACGTGACGAGTTTAAAAGGTATTCTTAAGACCCATTATTTATTTTATAATAGAAAAAGATCAAAATTATCATTTTAAGATATTAGAAATCACTTTAGAGTGTTTTTATTAATCTATTTAATAAATCAAATTTTTATCTTTTCTTTCACTTATTAAAATTTAAAAAATATTTGATATATTAAAAATGACTCAATAATATCTAATTTACCTCTAATATTAGTCAAGGTTAAAATTGCGTCATTTAAAAAAAAATACAATTACATGAGATTTAATAAAAATTATATTTTTATTTTCTTTAACTAATTGAATTTTATTCCGTAGAGAGGCATTTGGTACATTAGAATTTAGACATGATGGAATATTATGAAATTATGATAAAATTAAAAATTTATGTTATTTTATTAAAAATACAATTTTATTATGTAGTAAATTAATAGGTAAATCAAATAAAATATAAAATTAATCTCAAACTTATTTTTCAATATGTCATTTAATTTTATTTTATTAATATTTGCTTATATGATTAAAGAATTGCCGACTCCAATCATTCCATATTTTTAAAATTAAAAGATAAAAAAAATTGACAGTTGTCTTCTTGCTTCCCTTAAATTATACATTTCTTAATCACCTTTTATCATCACTAATTAACCTAATTATCACCTCTCTCCCACCCAAACATAGATTAGTTATGCAATCAAAACACTTTTTAACACATAATATAATTATAGAAAGCATGAATGATTTAATTGTGAGCATGATCTTGTAAAATTTTATTTTTAGTTTTTTTTTATAGATGTTTCCATAACTAATTTTTTTGTAGAAATAATTTCAGACGAATCTTGTTGATTGAATTCTAAAATACACTTAACAATTCTAACAGAAAAGATTATTTAACTAGTTCAATAAGTTCAAAACTTGTAAATTGAAATAAAAAAAGAAAATTATCACAAATGTAATCTTGAGGTTGAAAAGATGCATCTCTGGCTCTCTTTCTAGAGATAAATTAAGAGCACTAGACAAAGAATTTCAACTCTTTGCGCTTGTGGCTACGAGACGGTCAATAGACTCATATGAACATAATTTGAGTTATAATATCTTGACTAATGAATTGTTAGTTGAAATTAAGAATAAGGGTACTATAGCAAGTGAAAATATGATTCTCTCAACTTCAATCAATTTGTTTTGTTAAATTCAGCTCATTATAGTCATAAAAAGAATCTCATCATTTAATAAAATGTATTATCAAAATACAGATCGAATTGTTTACGACTCATTAGTCACTCAGTTTTTATCCCGATCATCTCAACTCATGCAATCTTTTGGTGATTCAATTAGTTGATCATTTATTAATTCGACTTATCTTAATTCGTTTAAATTTAATTCACTCATTCATTTAACATCACTATTTTAAAAAACATGCCTTGGATTATAAAATTTATTAGCTTGTAATTAGTGCAATTGATTGTTGTTCACCAAAAGAGTGATTAATCATACTTAAACGACTTCTTTTATATCTGCTATAAGAAAAGGAAAAAAAGACAATTTACAGGAGCGATAAATTAAAGATCTGTTTGATTATGAAAATTATTTCATTCTTTCTAATACATTTTTATTTGAAAGTAATTTAGTTATAAATTTTACTAAATTAATTTGGGCCATTATTGGAAAACAACTTATAACCTATGTTTTTAATCTCTTTTTTACTTTTAAAGTTAAATTAAAATATATTCAAATGTGATTTATCTTCAACTACAACTCTATAAATTTTAAGCAAAAGTGAAAAACATTTAATATTTATAAAAGCACCTACTAAATATTATTGCATTCACATGAGTCGTACGTGTTTATGACTTTATCTAATTAATATTGTGTTACAATGACTAACAATATAATTACATAAGGCTTTACGTTTAATAGCAACTTGTAGATTTTTTTTCTATTTATTTTAAAAATTGGGTCGACAAAGGAGAAACGGGAAAAAGAATAATCATAAAGCGAAAAGTTGAACTTTCGTCAACAAAATTAAGATTCAGGTAATCAATCAATTTAGCTATTAACTCAATTTAGCTCAATTTGGATATACAGCAACTACCTTCATTTTTTGTATATAAAAAGTTTAGTATATATATTGTTGGGTCATGTCAATGGGCCATAAATTTCCTCATTACTCACACCATAAATTTCTTATATATTGCAAAATTGACCATCATTTTCATGATAGAACTTTACTAACATAAAGTTTTTTTTTTTTATAAAAAAAAAATCATATTGTAGTGCAAATTGCAAATTATTTCCTTCAACTTGCAAATTATAGATTTTGCTAAAAATGTCAGTCAAATTAGTGTTTAATATTCAACTATTGTGTGATACTTTAAAAATGATTTTATTTTTTTGGACAAATACAAATAATATTAGCTACATGTTTTATCAACGAAATTTACTATTAAGATCATATATTATAATATGTAAAAAGGAAGTATTTAACATGTATGCAATTGTATTTAGTTATGAAATTTGATTTACCAACCATAGTAATTATGAAACCGATATGTATGCTTAAAGGTACATTGATTTTTTCACTTTTATCTAAAAATTTAGAGTTTAAATTTTGAAGTGAAAATAAATTTGATGAAGAGAGTTTTCTTTTTTGGCTAGTCTTAATACTGATATCAATCATAAAGTATAAAACTAAAAGAAAATTATTATAGTTAATCATTAATTAGTCATAGTTTAATTAATAAATATAAAAACAAGCATGCATAAATATTTTATTTTTAAACGCTGATCTTTAAAAGTTGATTTCTTACTTTAAATATTATGGAGGCATTTAGCTCAATATGAGCTTTCCCACACCATCCCGGCTAGTCCATACAATTTTTAAAATTTGAGGGGCCAGTTAAGGCTAGCCTATTTTTTGCGTAGGCCAAAAATTAGTCGGTCCGGGCCCACAAGTACATGGGCTACACGCTTTGTTGGGCCAACACTATTTTTTCAAAAGTGTTTTTTTTTTATTATTTTAAAAATCAGATTATAATAAAAATCGAGAAAACAATATTACATGTGGTTGGTGTTGCTAATTTTTTTTATCAAATACACAAATAAAATTATCTTTATAATATTTATTAAGTTTGATTTCAAGTAAAAGCAAGAATTGTTAAGTAGTAATATTAACCTAATTTTTATTCAATGATCATAATAAAACACAATTATGACAATATTTTATAGGGTGTGACCTATGTAGTGATTTCCTAGAAATTTTAGAGAAATATTTATTTTATTTAGTACATATTTTATAAATATAATTTGTATTTAAATTGTAATATTTCAAACTATAAATAAATTTTGAGTTTAAACTCTTATAATTTTTAATACTCTATTTTATTTTTTGATTAATTTTTATTTAGCCCACGAACAATTTTATCCAAATTTCGCCAGCCCCACAAATTTTAAATAAGCTCCAAAAATCATAGACCATACGTATCAAATCACGAGTTAGATCGGACCGATTCAACGAGCTTAACTCATATTAACGACTCTAGATTTAGTTATAAAAAATGTGATTATATTTTTAAAGTAAAAAATAAAATTATATCTAATTATCAATATAATTTGAAGTTACTTCAATTTTTTATCAAAAAATAAAATGAAAAGTGACAACATCTTTATAGCGTTTTTCAAATTCCACTAAAGCTTCATTTGTACATTTGTTTGCACTTTATGGGGGTCTTAATCTTCATCAATCAGATTCGCCTCATTCAGTGTGTGTTTTTTTATGACTGAATTTTAATTATTCAGATTCAATTCATTAAGTTTGTTTGTTTTATTTTCT
The DNA here is from genome assembly GCA_027705065.1 of Solanum peruvianum. NCBI lineage: Eukaryota > Viridiplantae > Streptophyta > Magnoliopsida > Solanales > Solanaceae > Solanum > Solanum peruvianum. The sequence goes on from JAKWJD010001765.1 coordinate 57,085,523, forward strand.
TATAAGTCTCTTAATTGGGTCTAAATATATCTTAATGAATCATTTGTAAAACGCTCTTTAGCCTCATTTGTTTCCATTAAGATTAATAGGTCTGAATCTGAATACATATTTGAATATTAAAATTTGCATTAAGATTCAGGTGTTTTGATCTGAATAGACATCTGAATATTAAGATGTGGTATCCAAATATGAATACTAAACTATTTATACTGTTTGTTTTCAATATTTGAATGTGCATGTGAAATTAACATAAAATTAATAAAATATCATAAATTTTATTTCAACAAAATATAACGTTTTTGATAAAAAAAAAAAGTTTGAATAATCATGATTAAGAAGTACAATTGTTTTTCATTCAAAAACCTTGATAAACGCCAATACACAACAATGTTTTTGACACGGTCAATACATGATATAAAAAAAAAACTTGTAAGGATTTATGAAAACATACCAGTTCAAGAGGGAAAAAAATGGTGATTCATTGAGAAAAGAGAGAAATAAAGTTTTTAGTTATGAGATAAAAAGGCACGCTTAAAGCAGAGAAGCGATGATTTATTATTTGATAACTTATTAAATGAGTCTGAATGTTTATAAGAGTCTCCTATAAATCTGATTCATTCAGACCTCTTCAGACCCATTAAGAGGGTTTTTAAAAAAATAAAACAAATGAATTTAATGAGCTGAATCTGAATGATTTAGATTCTGACCTAAAAACCAAACTTACTTAATACACTGAATCTGAATAATTTCAGACCTCCATTAAGTGCAAGCAAATGAGGCCTTAACACCATTAAGACTCAAAAATAAGGCTCCTATCTTCATTAAACTACATCACAACAACTCATAAATTTTTTTCTTATTTAACTAATGGTAATTACATGCTTAACGTTATAATTTTTTTTATTCTTACAAACTTAATATACGTTTTTTCCTTTCATAAATTAATCAATATATTTAAATTGATAAGCACTTCATGATATAATATTTAGTACTGTTTCAAAAATATGAAAATATTAATTATTTGATCGATAATAATAACAAATGTCCATTATAAAATAAAATGTTTTTATAAACATTATATTACTACTCTATGTAAACTATTTGATAACTATTTTACATTGCATTATATTAGATTCTCAAAGTTTTTTATTGCAAAGAATAATCATATTAATGATGTAACTTAATGTTAAATTCTTGATAGATAAATCATATTACCTTATTATGATAAGAATGTTCAAAATATTATTTTCTATAGAAAAAAAGGATAATTGTATAGGATGATGACAAACTAATAATATAAATGAATAGTAGCTATCGTTCAATTTATTTGTATTATATAGCAAATTGTTTGTCAATCTCTCTCTCTCCCTTATATTCTCGCTTGCCACTCTCCCTCTCTCTCTCGCTTCCTGTTGCTCGCCTCTCTCTCTTTATACAGTAGAATTGTATAAATTGTGTTTCTAATTGTATAAAGCGAGAGAAAATTGTATATACACATGCAAATACATATATTTTGTCCTATACACTTATAATTATACAATAAAAGTAATCCCTGCCCAAGTCTATTTTGCCTTTCTCTCTTTCTCGTTTTACACAAATTCAAATTGTATATAGTTTTTCTCTTTCTCATTTTATACAATTCGATTCAGTTGTATATTCCCTACCCATGTCTCTTTTGCTTTTCTCTCTTTCTCATTTTATACAAATTCAAATTGTATATAATCGTCATATACACTTATAATTATATAATTCGTTTTATACAATTCTCTGTCCAAGTCTCTTTCTTTTTTTTTGTTTTATACACTTCATTTTATTCAATTCGCTTCAATTGTATATGTGTCACGACCCAATTCGGGGACGCGACTGGCACCCACATTTACCCTCCTATGTGAGCGAACCAACCAATTTAACCCTTAACATTTTCATACAATATCAACTGAAATAATGCGGAAGACTTAACTCATTAATAAAACAACTCAAAACTATTATTAATATCCCCAAAATCTGGAAGTCATCATCACAAGAACATCTATCTCAATTTACTAATCTAAGAATGTCTAAAAAGCTAAAAACAAGTAAAAACTAGTCCATGCCGGAAGTTCAAGGCATCGAGACTTGAAGAAGAATATCCAGTCCAAGCTAGACGCATTAGCTCACCCTGAATTTCCGATGGAGTGAAGACTGGCTTGATCTACTGCTGAGTCGAAGTTGACGGAACGTTTGCTGCATTACACAAATAACAAAGAGGAAAACAATAAAGTAGGGGGTCAGTACAACCACACGTACTGAGTAGATATCATCGGCCAACTCAAAATAGAAGATAATACATATCAAGTAATATTATAATTCATCTATAAACTCAACATGTAGCAACAACAAGTATTATAATCGTCAATAAATACCATCAAGTTCATCCACGAGGGCTCAAGCCTCAATACCACACTCATTTGGGAATTAAGTTCATTATGTTAAGTATATTAACATCTTTCGAGATTCATTATCTTTCTTCCTCTTGTGTCGGTACGTGACACTCCGATCCCCTACTACTATGTGTCAGAACGTGACACTCCGATCCCCTATATGTGTCGGAACGTGACACTCCGATCCCCTATATGTGTCGGAACGTGACACTCCGATCCCCTATATGTGTCGGTACGTGACACTCCGATCCCCTATATCTACGTGTCGGTTCGTGACACCCGTCCCACTAATACTATGTGTCGGAACGTGACACTCCGATCCACTATTACTATGTGTCGGAACGTGACACTCCGATCCACTAAATTCATTCCATTCGCTCATCAAGCCTTCTCTATACCAAGGCATCATCAATCCCATTACTTTAATTCGTCAAGCCTTCTTTTATACCAAGGCATCATCATTAATATCATAGATTAAAGTTTCTTTCAAGATTTGGGATTCAATGATTTTCATCATGCTTGTTTTATCAAAATCACATAATCATGTTCATGCAAGCATACAATTAAGCATATAGACAGGTTTACAATATCATCAACACATATTATTCACTACTAAGAGTTCACTACGAATATCGTAATATAAAACCATAACCTACCTCCACCGAAGAATTGAATCAACAAGCTATCTTCTCCAAAATCCTTGCTATCCTCTTCGTTTCTCTCTCTCTACTCGTTTGTTCTCCTCTCCTTCTGTCCTTTCTCTTTTGTTTTCTTATGTTCAAACCCTCTTTCTTTTACCCTAATTAATCATATAATTAAGTGTGAAAGAGGACAATAAACCCCTCTAATTTACTTAAGGTTACCCCTTTTAACCCCTAAGTAATTAGACTTATTATGTTACCCCCCTCAATCTTTATAATTAAGGAAAGAATAGTCAAAAACGACCCTTAAAACGTGTGGAGAAATCCTATTTTGCCTGGGACTGCGCAACCTGTGACGGGCCGTCGTGCCTGCGACGGTCCGTCACAGTGGTCGTCGCAGCTCCCTCGAGCTCAAGTGGTCTGTGACGGCCCGTCACAGCCGTGACGGTCCGTCCTGTTCCTCCGTCATGACGGTCAGAAACTCGTTTTCTTGCACCAAATTCTCAAAAGTTGAAGTGTTTTGCAACGGGACTCACGACGGTTCGTCGTGGATGTGACGGCACGTCCTGCAGGTCCGTCACAATTTACAGAGAGTCGATTTTCAGTACCCAATTTCAAAATTCTAAGTGCCATGGGACGACACTCCCTCGACGGGCCGTCGTGACCACGACGGTCCGTCGGACACACGTCGTCTCTGCCAGTTTTTCCAGAAATGCACTCTGTTGCTCAAAACGACTAAACAGGTCGTTACAATAGATACCAATTTACCCATCGTTCGTCCCCGAACGATCAAAAGAAGGAAAACAATGGCGAAAAGGAGTACCTGAATCTGTAAACAGATGTGGGTATTTTTCTTGCATATCTGCCTCCTTCTCCCAAGTAGCCTCTTCAACCGGTCGATTCTTCCATTGCACTTTGATGGATGCAATCTCTCTCGACCTCAACTTGCGAACTTCTCTATCTAATATAGCAATCGGTTCCTCTTCATAAGTCAAGTTCTCATCAAGCAAAACTGAATCCCAACGGATAATGTAGTTTCCATCTCCGTGGTATCTCTTCAACATGGACACATGAAACACCGGATGCACTCCGGACAGCCCTGGGGGCAAGGCTAATTCATAAGCCACCTCCCCTATTCGCTTAAGTACCTCAAATGGTCCGATGTACCTCGGACTTAGCTTACCTCTTTTCCAACCGCATCACCCACACCCTTTCATGGGCGAACTTGTTCACCTTCCATGAACTCCAAGTCTCTAACCTTTCGGTCTGCATACTCCTTTTGTCTACTTTGAGCCGCTAAAAGCTTTTCTTGAATAGCTTTCACACCTTCTCCATAGAATCTCTTAACAGATCAGTCCCCCAAGGTCTAACCTCAAATGCATCAAACCACCCAATGGGAGATCTACACCTCCTCCCATACAATGCTTCAAAGGGAGCCATGTCGATACTGGAGTGATAGCTATTATTGTATGAAAACTCTGCCAACGTAAAAGCTATCCCAATGGCCACCAAACTCTATCACACACGCGCGAAGCATATTCTCCAACACTTGAATCGTTCGCTCAGACTGACCATCGGTCTGAGGATGAAATGCAGTACTAAGGTCCAATCTAGTACCTAATTCAGCATGTAAGGTTCTCCAAAACTTAGAAGTAAACTGCGTACCTCTATCAGATATGATTGAGAGTGGAACCCCATGCAATCGAACGATTTCTGAGATGTAGATTTTTGCTAATTTCTCTGCATTGTAAGTCACCTTGACAGGAATGAAGTGAGCAGACTTAGTTAACCTATCAACAATCACCCAAATAGAGTCATACTTACCCAAGGTCTTTGGAAGACCAACCACAAAGTCCATTGCGATTCTCTCCCACTTCCATTCAGGAATGGGCATTCTCTGAAGTGTTCCTCCGGGCCTTTGGTGTTCATACTTTACTTGTTGACAATTTGGACATTTGGCCACAAACTCAACAATATCTCGCTTCATTCTACTCCACCAGAAGTGTTGCTTTAGGTCGCGGTACATCTTGGTTGCACCAGGATGTATAGAATATCCGGAACTATGAGCTTCTACAAGGATAGTGGTGATCAAATCATCGATGCGGGGTACACATACTCTTCCCTTAATCCTCAAAATACCTTCCCCATCGATTATTGCTTCCTTGGCCTCTCCTTGCAACACTTTATCTCGAATTCGCCTTAGTTTCTCATCATCAAATTGTTTCCCCTTAATCTGATCAAGAAAAGAGGATTTTGCCTCTACACAAGCTAACAGTCCTCCCTTCTCGTTTATTTCTAACCTCATAAGGTCATTAGCCAAAATCTGCACTTCTCTAGCCAATGGGCGTCTAGAAGCTTGCAAATGAGCTAGACTTCCCATGCTTCCGGCCTTTCTACTCAAGGCATCTGCCACAACATTCGCCTTCCCCGGATGATACAAGATAGTGATGTCGTAGTCCTTTAGTAGTTCCATCCATCTCCTCTGTCTCAAATTCAAGTCTTTCTGAGTGAAGACATACTGTAGGCTACGATGGTCCGTATAGACCTCACACTTAACCCCATACAAATAGTGTCTCCATTGCTTTAGTGCAAATACTACCGCGGCCAACTCCAAATCATGGGTCGGATAGTTACGTTCATGCACCTTTAATTGCCTCGAAGCATAAGCAATCACATTCTTCTCTTGCATTAACACTGCACCCCAACCCGAATAGGATGCATCACAATAAACAATGAAGTTCTTAACCCTCTACTGGCAGGGTAAGGATAGGTGCGGTAGTCAACAAAGTCTTGAGTTTCTGAAAACTTTCCTCACACTCATCTGACCATACAAATGGAACATTCTGCTTAGTCAAGTTCGTCAATTGGGAAGCAATAGAAGAGAATCCCTTGACGAATCGGCGGTAGTAGCTAGCTAACCCCACAAAACTCCTTATTTCTGACACATTAGTAGGCCTTCCCCAGTTTTTCACCGTCTCTATCTTAGATGGATCCACCATCACTCCATCCTTAGAAAGCACGTGCCCCAAGAAGGACACTGAATCTAGCCAAAACTCACACTTGGAAAATTTTGCATAAAGCTTTTTCTTTCTCAACACTCTCTAACACCATTCTCAAATGCTCCTCATGTTCTTCTTACTTTTGGAGTATATCAGTATATCATCAATGAACACAATCACAAAGAGGTCCAAGTATGGCTTGAAAATCCCGTTCATCAAGCTCATGAAGGCAGCAGGGGCATTCGTAAGACCAAAAGACATTACCACAAATTCATAATGCCCATACCTAGTTCGAAAAGCAGTCTTTGGCACGTCCGTTGCTCGTATTTTCAATTGGTGATAACCGGACCTCAAGTCGATTTTTGAGAAGACACAAGCACCTTGTAACTGATCGAACAAGTCATAAATGCGAGGAATGGGGTACTTGTTCTTAATAGTTACTTTGTTCAACTGTCGGTAATCTATGCACATTCGGAAAAACTCCCATCCTTCTTCTTCACAAATAGCACCGGAGCACCCCAAGGAGAGGCACTCGGTCTAATGAAGCCTTTGCTCAACAACTCTTGAAGTTGTGCCTTTAGCTCTCTTAATTCAGCGGGAGCCATTCTATACGGGGGTATAGAAATGGGGCGAGTACCGGGTTCCAAATCAATGCAGAAGTCTATATCCCTATCTGGTGGCATACCGGGAAGATCTGCAGGGAACACATCCAAAAACTCACAGACTACCGAAACTGACTCAATCGATGGTACTTGAGTAGTGTCATCCTTAAGATGTGCCAAGAAAGCTAGACAACCCTTACTAACCATCTTCTGAGCACGAATAAAGGAGATTATACGCACCGGATTGGAAGTGTAGTCACCCTCCCACACTAACGGATCTGCCCCAGGCTTGGCTAGTGTCACCGTTTTAGCATTACAATCCAAAATCGCAAAATTCGGAGAAAGCCAAGTCATACCCAGAATTACGTCAAAGTCACCCATTTCTAAATATAACCAAGTCTACATAAGTGTTGCTCCCCACAAAATTCACCAAACAAGACCTATACACTTTTTCGACTATCACAGACTCACCCACCGGAGTAGAAACACGAATAGGCATGTCAAGTAATTCACAATGTAAATTTAGACCATTAGCAAATGAGGAAGATACATATGAAAACGTGGAGCCAGGGTCAAATAATACAGATGCCATGCAATCACAAACCAAGAGATTACCTGTGATAACAGCATCAGACGCCTCCGCTTCAGACCTCCCAGGGAAGCATAACAATGGGCCTATCATTCGTCTGTCCGTTGCCCCTACCATGTTGTGTAGTAGTGGCTCCGTTTTGCCCTTCACCTCTGCCGTTTTGGTGACCCCATTACCTCGACCACCACGTCCTCCAGAAAAACGGCCTCTACCATGACCACCCCTACCTCTAGCTAGTGGGGCTCTGTAACTCTGTTTTGGACAATTCCTCCTAATAAGTCCAATCTCCCCACATCCATAGCACTCTCTGGAATCGGGCATAGGTCTCTCGGAGTAGTGTTGACCGTTCTGAGGTGGACCCCCAACTACAGTCTGTAGTGAAGACTGTATTGGTCGATTTGAGTGGCCTCCGGAGTTCTGTCCTCTAGAATAAGAACCATTATACTCACCTCCCCTTCGAAACCTCTTTGATGTCGATGTCGGGGTGAAGTCATCTGGTTTCACTCCTTCCACCTCAATCACAAAGTCTACCACCTCTTGGAAGGATGTTGCTGTTGCCGCTATCTGTAAGGCTGAAATACGCAATTCTGACCTCAACCCCTTTACAAAACGGCGGATCCGTTCTTGTGGACTGAAACAAAGTTGGGTGGCATATCTGGATAGTGCGCGAAATTTAGCCTCATACGCGTTTACTGTCATCCTTCCCTGTTCAAGACTCAAGAACTCATCCCTCTTCCTATCCCTCAAAGTGCGGGGGATATACTTTTCCATGAACAAACTAGAGAATGATTCCCAAGTCATAGGTGGTGCCTCCGTTGGTTGACACTCAACATGTGAACGCCACCACATTTTGGCGTTCCCTTGGAACTGATAGCTCACGAACTCGACACCAAACCTCTCTACTATCCCCATCTTGTGTAGTAGCTCATGGCAATCAACCAGAAAATCATAAGCATCTTCAGATTCTGCACCCTTGAAGACTGGAGGTTTCAGTTTCAAGAACTTACTAAAAAGTTCATGTTGATCGTTTGTCATAATAGGCCCAGTAGTCAGAAGTGGAAAGGTGCCTATTCCCAATGTTGCATCCATGCGGGGAGCCATAGTAGCCGCATGTCGTATTTCTGAAACCGGAGGTGTTGGTGCAGAAACCACTGGAGGTGCTTGACCCTGATCAGACAACCCGCTAAGATAAGCAAGTACTTGGTTGATCATCTCTGGGGTAGGTTGGGGTGGCATTTCCTCATTCTGCCCTTGTTCGGTTTCCCCTTCCTCACCCTCTCTTACACTTGCATCCTCAGTCGGTGGAGGAGTCACCGCCCTAGTATCAGATGGGCTAGGGGCTCGTCCTCTTCCTCTAGAGGACGTCCTCCCACGACCTCTTCCACGGCCTCTTGCCGCTGTTCCTCCTCGAGCCACAGCCCCAGTGGCTGGCTCAGTAGTTTCATGTCTTTCCGTTGTCGCTGCTGGTGCGGTCGTTGCTCTAGTTCTAACCATCTGCGAAATAGAATGAAGATGGTCAGATACCAATTGTATCACCTAGATACCAATTGGACTCAAGTAGTAGCACGAAGAAAGAATGAAAGAATGGAATTTTTCTAAAGTCTTATAGCCTCTCAAGGAAAAATAAAGGCGTCCCCCTACCGTTCCTTAAGACTCTACTAGACCTGTTCTTGTGTGATGAGACCAATGAACCTAATGCTCTGATACCAAGTTTGTCACGACCCAATTCGGGGACGCGACTGGCACCCACATTTACCCTCCTATGTGAGCGAACCAACCAATTTAACCCTTAACATTTTCATACAATATCAACTGAAATAATGCGGAAGACTTAACTCATTAATAAAACAACTCAAAACTATTATTAATATCCCCAAAATCTGGAAGTCATCATCACAAGAACATCTATCTCAATTTACTAATCTAAGAATGTCTAAAAAGCTAAAAACAAGTAAAAAACTAGTCCATGCCGGAAGTTCAAGGCATCGAGACTTGAAGAAGAATATCCAGTCCAAGCTAGACGCATTAGCTCACCCTGAATTTCCGATGGAGTGAAGACTGGCTTGATCTACTGCTGAGTCGAAGTTGACGGAACGTTTGCTGCATTACACAAATAACAAAGAGGAAAACAATAAAGTAGGGGGTCAGTACAACCACACGTACTGAGTAGATATCATCGGCCAACTCAAAATAGAAGATAATACATATCAAGTAATATTATAATTCATCTATAAACTCAACATGTAGCAACAACAAGTATTATAATCGTCAATAAATACCATCAAGTTCATCCACGAGGGCTCAAGCCTCAATACCACACTCATTTGGGAATTAAGTTCATTATGTTAAGTATATTAACATCTTTCGAGATTCATTATCTTTCTTCCTCTTGTGTCGGTACGTGACACTCCGATCCCCTACTACTATGTGTCGGAACGTGACACTCCGATCCCCTATATGTGTCGGAACGTGACACTCCCCGATCCCCTATATGTGTCGGAACGTGACACCATCCGATCCCCTATATGTGTCGGTACGTGACACTCCGATCCCCTATATCTACGTGTCGGTTCGTGACACCCGTCCCACTAATACTATGTGTCGGAACGTGACACTCCGATCCACTATTACTATGTGTCGGAACGTGACACTCCGATCCACTAAATTCATTCCATTCGCTCATCAAGCCTTCTCTATACCAAGGCATCATCAATCCCATTACTTTAATTCGTCAAGCCTTCTTTTATACCAAGGCATCATCATTAATATCATAGATTAAAGTTTCTTTCAAGTTTTGGGATTCAATGATTTTCATCATGCTTGTTTTATCAAAATCACATAATCATGTTCATGCAAGCATACAATTAAGCATATAGACAGGTTTACAATATCATCAACACATATTATTCACTACTAAGAGTTCACTACGAATATCGTAATATAAAACCATAACCTACCTCCACCGAAGAATTGAATCAACAAGCTATCTTCTCCAAAATCCTTGCTATCCTCTTCGTTTCTCTCTCTCTACTCGTTTGTTTCTCCTCTCTTTCTGTCCTTTCTCTTTTGTTTTCTTATGTTCAAACCCTCTTTCTTTTACCCTAATTAATCATATAATTAAGTGTGAAAGAGGACAATAAACCCCTCTAATTTACTTAAGGTTACCCCTTTTAACCCCTAAGTAATTAGACTTATTAATGTTATCCCTCAATCTTTATAATTAAGGAAAGAATAGTAAAAAATGACCCTTAAAACGTGTGGAGAAATCCTATTTTGCCTGGGACTGCGCAACCTGTGACGGGCCGTCGTGCCTGCGACGGTCCGTCACAGTGGTCGTCGCAGCTCCCTCGAGCTCAAGTGGTCTGTGACGGCCCGTCACAGCCGTGACGGTCCGTCCTGTTCCTCCGTCATGACGGTCAGAAACTCGTTTTCTTGCACCAAATTCTCAAAAGTTGAAGTGTTTTGCAACGGGACTCACGACGGTTCGTCGTGGATGTGACGGCACGTCCTGCAGGTCCGTCACAATTTACAGAGAGTCGATTTTCAGTACCCAATTTCAAAATTCTAAGTGCCATGGGACGACACTCCCTCGACGGGCCGTCGTGACCACGACGGTCCGTCGGGACACACGTCGTCTCTGCCAGTTTTTCCAGAAATGCACTCTGTTGCTCAAAACGACTAAACAGGTCGTTACAATATGTATAACGAATTATACATATATATGTTTGTTATGGAGCGCTATTATGCAAACTTTGTTATAGCATACAAATGTGAATTTTATGTTTGCTATATGTTAAAGTTGTCCTAAAAAACTTAATTTACTAAAATAATGTTTTTATAATATTTTATTGATATAACATATAATTTCATATGTACATTCAGATATTAAAAAACAAACAGTTTCAATAATTCAATGTTCAGATTCAGAGAAAACATATTAATATTTAGATGTTTATTTAGATATTCACATATAGATCTTACTGCATACCTTAATATTCAGATGTATATTCAGATTTGAACATCTTAATTTTAATGAAAATAAATAAGGCATCAATATACTTTTCGAAATTCAGCTCCAAAAAAAAAATAAAAAATTTCATCTGCAAAATACCTCATATTCTATTTAAAAATAAAGTTCTATTTTCTAAAATAACAATTTAGAAGCAATACATAACACACACATGTTGACAAAAAATAATAATAATTCACGTTAATCTTTTTTATAATTAATAGATCAAATGAATGAATTATCTTTAATTAAACAACACAATGACATAGTAATTTTTTCCAAAGTTACTTTATGATCGATACTCCTTTTCATCTAACATTATTTTTTCCAAATAATATGTGAACGTATGTTTTAGTTTGATATTGTTGATATTTAAAATTTTTAATTACGATATAAGTAAGCACTATATAATATACATTATTTTGAGTGTATATCACATAAATGCGAAGTTAAAATTAAGAATTTGAAAATTCTAAAAGAAAGGGTGATCCAGATTACGCGGTGGGGGTAGAGTTCGAACCCACAACTAACATTTTAGAGTTACTTTTTATCATCGAACCAGGTTTACTAGCCAATACGCATATACATTTATTTGATTTTCTGGTAAAAAAACAACGTAAAAGTTAGATCGTTCGATCGAATTCAAATATCTCCACCTAGCTTTGTTTCTAAATTGTCATGTAAATATATATATATACTTATTTAATTTTATATATATTTAAATGTCTAGTTGTACACATCAAAAATTGTTTTTTTTTTAAAGTTAAAATAAAATTAAAAAATTCTATTTTTATTTTATTCTATGTTCATATTCATTTTGGAGTGATTATGCTATTATTAATATTAGTCTAACTAATCTAAATTTATATATATAATAATATTTTTAAGAATTAAAATTTTTTTTATTATAATTAAATTTTATATTCAGAGCTCGAATTTGATACCCTCGATTAAGAAACTCCAAATGGAAATTTGTAGTTTTTGTAACTTTCTCGTTCCTATCACCCCCTTACCCACCCATCCAACAAAAATATTATAGCCTTCGTTTACTCCTCCTTGCCATTTTTATGAAAAAAAAACTCTCTCTCTCTCTCTCTTTTCTCGCTCTATTGATATTTACGGCTTCGTTTTCTCTTTGATCTTCAAAAGCTAGGGTTTGGTTCAATATCTATTTCGCTCCAAAAAAAGAAAAAGCTTGAAAAAGCTCTACGTTTCGAATCTGTCGATTCAATTTTAGGGTTTATAGATCTGTTCGGCTGTTAATCTCTGATTCAAATATGTTTTGGAAGCTTCCAGTTCTGTCGTCTTGTTCTCCGGTATGTATTCTGGATCCATGTTTGTTTAACAGTGTTCAAATTGAATGAGCTGATTTTTATTTTTTTGATGTTCTGTGATGTTTCGCTTGGTATTTTCATTTTCGAAGCATGTTTGATATTCTGTGATGTTTGAATTGGCTAGTATGTGTTGGAAGGTTCCAGTTATCTGTGACTATTGTATAGTGTTCGAATTGAATGAGCTGAATTTTATTTGATGTTTTGTGATGTTTTGCTGGTATTTTCGTTTTCTAAGCATGTTTGATGATGTTGAATTGGCTGAGCAGTGTTTAGATATGTTTTGGATGGTTTCAGTTATCTATGACTGTTGTATAGTGTTCAGATTGAATGAGCTGATTTTCTTTGATGTTTTGTGATGTTTTGCTGGTATTTTCGTTTTCTAAGCATGTTTTGATGATGTTGAATTGGCTGAGCAGTGTTTAAGTATGTTTTGGAAGGTTTCAGTTATCTATGACTGTTGTATAGTGTTCGAATTGAATGAGCTGAATTTTTTTTGATGTTTTGCTGGTATTTTCGTTTTCGAAGCATGTTTTGATGATGTTGAATTGGCGGAGCAATGTTTAAATATGTTTTGGATGGTTTCAGTTATCTATGACTGTTGTATAGTGTTCAGATTGAATGAGCTGATTTTCTTTGATGTTTTATGATGTTTTGCTGGTATTTTCGTTTTCTAAGCATGTTTTGATGATGTTGAATTGGCTGAGCAATGTTTAAATATGTTTTGGAAGGTTTCAGTTATCTATGACTGTTGTATAGTGTTCAGTGAATGAGCTGAATTTTCTTTGATGTGCTGTGATGTTTTGCTGGTATTTTCATTTTGGAAGCATGATTTCATGATGTTGGATTGGCGGAGCAGTGCTCAAATGTGTGTGGAAGGTTCTAGTTATGTACGGCTAAAGTATTTTGATGTTCTGTGATATTTTGGTTGTAGAGTTTGTGTTTTCCAAGTATGTTTCTGATCTTGTGTGATTTTGAATTGGTGGAGCAGTTTTCAAATTGTATGAGCCGAGGAAGGAATTTCACGATTCAATTATTTTTAACTTCTGTGATGATGAATTGGTGTAGCTGTTTTCAAATTGAATGAGCTAAAATGAATTTTCTCGATTTTAATTATTTTGATCTTCTGTGATGTTTTGCTATAGAGTTTGTGTTTTCGACGTATATTTTGAACTTCTGTGTCTGTGATGTTGAATTGGGGGAAGTTTCTCGACCTAGTTATTTTGATCTTCTGTGATGTTTTGCTTGTACAGTTTGCGTTTTCAAAGCATATTTCGCTCTTCTGTGATTGAATTGGCGAAATAGTGTACATGCTGTTTTCAGACTATGATTTATAGATTATGAACGTGTTTTTATTGGTGTTTCAACTATCTATTTTCTAGTGGTTTTTCTGTTACCTTTAGTGGTAGTTTAACTCTGTTTAGCTCTTCATAATTAGTTATTAAGAATGATGGCTGTTTTGAGCTAAGTTCATTTTTGATTTTAGTGTAGCTCTTCATAATTAGTTAATAAGAATGATAATTGTTCTTAGCTAAATTCATTTGTATATGGTCCCCTTCCGATCAAAATTGAATTAAGTGAGTAGAATCGTCATATATGTTTTAAGGAATTCGGTGAAAATAATCTAGGACTGTTGAGTAATTTCATATTAATTGAGATCACGATGGTAACTCTTAAATCATAATATACCAAAAAATTTAATGGGAAGACATCAAGAAAGTGAAGATAAGTGTAATATATAACAATTTTTATGTTGGGAGTAATTCTTGAATTGGCAATTCTTCATTGCAGCCGTTAGATCCATCTGCTTGATGGATCACTAAATACTGTAGTTTTATTATACTTTATGCCCTTCTCTTTCTTGCGTAACCTGGTGTTGCGTTATTCTTATTGTGACATTGAGTACATCTAGCTTGCGCTGTAAATACTGTTCAATGAATTCGTCACCTCAACACTGTATGTGTTTATTTGTTTTTCCCGATGACTTTCTTTCCAACCTGGTGAATTATGTTGCTTATGATCTTTTCATTCCTTGGGATTTTAGGTTGAAGCAGTGCTAGACAAGGAAAATTTCACTTTGGAAGAGCTTCTTGATGAAGAAGAAATAATCCAAGAGTGCAAAGCTTTGAACAGTCGTCTCATAAATTTGTAAAATTTCTCCCAGTTTTAACTTATGTAGATGTTTATAATTTGACTTGTGCCCAGGAGAGAGTATAGTTGCTGACTAACTGTTTTTAGTTCAGCTTAAAATTTCAGATTCACTGAAACATAGTTATCATTTTCTACTTTCAGTTTGAGGGAGAGAACACAGGTTGAGCAGTTACTGCGCTACATTGTTGAAGAGCCTTCTGAGGATGCTGATAGCAAACGGACATTTAAGTAAGTTTCTACAGGAGTTGTCCTGGTTTTAACAGTTATATCAGTATTTCTTTTTGCAAGTGTCTGTAGTTTTCTTTAAATGAATCATTTATCAACAATTGATTTCTTGCTTTTGATGTCGTTTCATCTTCTAGGTTCCCTTTCATTGCCTGTGAGATATTTACTTGTGAAATTGATGTCATCCTTAAGACTTTAGTGGATGACGAGGAGGTACTGTATTTACAACATGGAGTAATGATATTTTAAGCAAAAAGTGAAGGTCTTCCTCTCTGATGTTTCAATCGTCTCTCTGTGTTGCTGCAGCTAATGAATTTGCTCTTCTCATTTTTGGAGCCAAGTCGTCCCCATAGTGCCCTGCTGGCTGGGTATTTTAGTAAGGTAAAAAAATTGATTCATCCACAAGCTCTGTGAGCAAAATACATTGGTTTTCATTGTTTAAATGTTTACTTTTTGGTCTAAAAGGAGTTGCTTTATGTAGTTCTTGCTGAATTGTAGGTGGTGATATGCCTTATGGTGCGAAAGACTGCTGTACTTATGAATTATGTTCAGGTTTGCCTAGTAATCCCCGTTGCATGTCATGAATAGTACAAGTTTTTGTCTTTACCTTCTTCATGTAGTTAATGCTGTAATGTTTTCATCAAGAAGTATGTATTTTATCACTCGTCTATGGTAGATTATCAATTAAGACTCAATAAATATCATCAATAAACACCAAGTCAGTGTAAAAAAGAATACGTATAAAATAACTGTAGTTGAGTCATCCACTGCCATCTATCAGGTTCGACAAACTAATAGCAATATCTTGTTATACCGCAAATACAAGTGGAATTAGAAGGATCTCTTAATGTGTTCGTATGCTCCGAAGAGGACGTGATGTTGCCATTATGCTAATTCTTTACCTGACTGATCATATATAATCTCTAACACGAGATTGCTTCCTCCACTGTCCTCAGCAACAGACACGAGATATCGAACAATACGATTCTTTGCACATGCAACACCAAATCACAGAAAATATTCTTCTATTCCTTAAATTTTCGGGTTAAATAGCATCCTGTGCTGCACAACAGACAGGAAAGGTACTTATTTTGGAGACTCTGATGTTCCAGAACTCTTCTCAGTCTCTGCCAATTTCAAATAATAACATTTTGCTTCCCTTCTGTAGTTCTGTTTATCATCCTATTTCCCTTGTCATTCCGATAGGGTAATTAGATATATTATTTTGTAACATACTTGATCCATTCCCAATCTTGAATAGTCTTCCTAAAATATATACCTCATATTGTCCCTGTTAGAGTCTTGTCTCAATTCCAAATATTTGGATTTTCACTTCTTTGCTTTCTAAAGAGAACACTCTGCTTTTGCCGATTATCTCTTCTCGTACTACTTATCGTACCATCTGGTTGACTATGAAAGAGCTTTAGGATCTCCGGAGCTTTGGTCAATCCTGTCTTCTCTCTTATGCATCATCAATTTTTTTTGCAAAATTTGATTAGGTCTGAAGGTGTTAATTGATGTGCATCGTTTTCCCTCTTATTGTGCTTCTTGCTTCTACTATGGGGATCCTGGGATGCTTTCACTATATATGAAGTTATGATCCTTGTGTTTCCTTCCTTCCAATAGTTTTTTACATGTTGTTTGACCTTGCTCCGCTGTTCCATTGCGAGCTTAAGCTGTCGCTTCATTTTCCAAAATTTCAAATCATCCTATGTTCTAGAACCCTACATTGTCTAGTACAGAATGTGTCTTGCACTCTTTGGCTTGAATCTTCTTGGAATTTATCTTCTTTAGATGGTTGAATTAAGTAGCATTATGTGTCTCTGCAACCTGTATATGGTTGTTTTAAATGCGTTTTTTTTCTTTCTCCTCTTTTTCTTTTGAAGGGCTTGGTATTTGTTCCTGCTTCTAATTTTTTTGGTTACAGGCCCATCATGATGTTTTCCAACAGATGGTGGATTTGATTGGTATCACATCCATAATGGAGGTTAGTTTGCTTGGTTTTTCCTTCTACCATCTGATGCAATCACTAACATAGTCAAATTGTTATATGGATAATTTCCTCTAACAAGTCCTTCCTTTCAAGGTTTTGGTGCGACTTGTAGGAGCTGATGATCATATGTACCCCACTACTATGGATGTGATGCAATGGTTGACTGAGAGCAATTTATTAGAAATGATCGTGGACAAATTGAGCCCCTCTGTAAGTAAAAAGATACGCAGCTACCTTATTTTATGGTAATGGTGGTTGGATGTATACACATGGGGAAATGTTTACAGAGCATTTTAATATTGAATGCGTCTCTTCTAGAGTATTATATGATTGCGCTGCTTCGCCTGTCCGTTGGTATCTGATCTTGTATTTCTTGTTATTATTATTTCTTTACAGTGCTTTTACAGATCATTCATCGAAACTTGCTTAACTGGTTTACATGTTAAATTGTTGGTTATCCAATGTTGCAAAGAGTCTAGTGAGTTTCTGGTGTTAGGAGCAGCAGGAGCTAGAATTTTTTCCTTAGCTGATAGGAATTACCTGTCAGCAGACCACTGAATTATAAGTTCTCTCCAGTTATGGATGCATGTCCTCTTTGCTCCACCTCAATTGATTTGACGGAGAAATCTTTTTTTTTTCCTTTTTAAATTCTTATTTTCGGGAATAGTTAATATATTTCTAAGTTTGTTTCGGAGCATGTGACTTTGTGTTTTAATCAATGAGGATTTATGCTCGAGACTCTTTTGATGTATTGTTTTTCTTTATCCAGTGTTCTCCTGAAGTACATGCTAATGCAGCAGAATCACTATGTGCAATAACCAGAAACACACCATCCCCTTTGGCCACCAAACTATCAAGCCCAAGGTTTGTTGGATCTTTGGTTGATATTTCCCTTGGAAGTTGATCTCTGTCTTGACATATCTTTTCAGCAGATAGTAACTTTTATTCAATAAGTGTCACAACTTTCTCTGCTTGCAGTTTTGTAGCCAGGATATTTGGTCATGCCCTTGAAGACTCACATTCAAAATCTTCCCTTGTCCATTCGCTGTCTGTCTGCATCTCTCTGCTGGATCCAAAAAGATCAATTCCATCATCCATGATGTATTCTTTCCGGAACCAGCAGATTTATGAGTCTCCCGTGCATGTCAATCCAGACACTATCGATGCAATGCTTCCTAAACTTAGTAAGTTCTCTTATGTGGAATTGTACAGTTTTTAATTTGGATACTTGTTTAGCATTGGAAAAGGTCAATTTCAAGTTCTCCACTGTAGACCAGTTATTTTTTGGAGGGGGGGGGGGTTTCATAATGCAACATCTATACAAAGTGATACCCTCTTGCCACCCGGCAATAACAAGAAAAAAAGTTACAAGCAGAATGTTACTTGCAGTTATGAAATTTGTTTTTCTGTTGCTTGCTCATTTGAAAAGTTCAACAACTTTGACATCACTTGTGGCACAGGTGGTTTGCTTGAGCTGTTGAATGTGTCCTCTGATGAGAAGGTTCTGCCAACAACATATGGAGAACTCAGGCCGCCTCTAGGAAAGCATCGTTTAAAGGTTTGTCTTGATTTCATACTTGGAACAGAATGAGCTGGCCTTTGTTATTCCTTTACTATTTGACTGGTGTTCTCTCAGGAGGATATGCAAAGCTATTATGCTGTTTCCTATTTGTTGTTAAGATATCAAATGGTTTCATGTCTTTGTCGCAAAGGAGTTATAGATCTTGTGCTTGTTATTCGATGGAAATTTGGGATATAATTGTTAGGCATTTAGGCTCTATTACCTGGAATAGTAGCTTTGCATAAGTACAACCAGTTCGTGAATGCCTGCGGAGTTTGTGTCTGGTCTATTGAGTTGATAATTTTGTCCTAGCCTTTTAAGCTTTCCATCTTACTTTTATTTTTATCTCCCTTATAGGTAGTGGAATTCATTTCTGTACTACTGAAGACTGGTAATGAAGTTGCAGAGAGAGAATTGATCAGCTCCGGGACAATTGAGAGGGTCCTGAATCTATTTTTTGAGTAAGATGTCAATGTTCCTGGTTTCTTGGCCTCATAAGTTCTTTGGAGTGAATGTTCATAGATCCTTATTATTGATCTTTCCTAAAACCAACTTCCGATTAACATTTTAACCATTTGCTTAATTTTTTTATAGGTACCCTTATAACAATGCATTACATCATCATGTGGAGAGTATAATATACTCATGCTTGGAAAGTAAGACCAACACAATCGTTGACCATCTTTTTGAGGAGTGTAATTTGATTGGGAAAATTATCCAAACAGATAAACAGCCTACAGTTTCTGGTGACGGAAATCAGGTTAATCTTTGTGAAGCAATGAAATCCTTTGTTTGAGGTTTTTGATTTTGTGCACTATCCCCCTTCCCATTCGAACAAAGTTCTCCCGAATTTTCTCCCCTTCTGAAGGATAAGTCTGTTTAATGTGAACTATGCAGTATCAATGCTGGTAATAACTTGTGCTAGTATTTAATGGTGTTTTTTTAACTGATGCAGCCCACCTTACCAGCTACTGGAAAACAAGCACCCCGAGTAGGTAATATAGGGCATATCACTAGGATTTCTAACAAACTTATTCAGTTGGGAAACAACGACAACTGCATTCGAGCACATCTCGAGGTTTGTCAGATATAATTTTGTTGCTTGATATGCTTCACAAAACCTAAGTTTCTGAGTCTCTCTTATGAGGAGTAATTATTACTGAATCTTTAATGTTAAATATACTGTGTTCCCCTTTAAGATAATGTTCTTTTTTGAAACTTCATGGTGGGCATGGGAAGATAATTTCAACAAACTGTTACTTGCCTTCATACTCTAGAATTTTTTTAAAAAATTGGCACTAAAACTTGGTTCATTACCCTTCGGGGTGGCCCAGTGATTTGAGCTTGGGACTTCCATGTTGGAGCCTGGAGGTCTCAAGTTCGAAACCCCTTGCTAGCGGAATCAAGGGGTTTGCCTTCTGGGTCGAGCTCGTCGCACCAGGCTTGCCTGGTGCGGGTTACCTCTCCTATGTGGTTTGCGAGCTATTGCATAGGAGCGGGGGTTTTACCCTATGCGCACCCAAAGGGTAGCGGCTGCGGGTCTCTCTTGTAATAAAAAAGAACTTGGTTCATTTTTTGCAACATCCGAGTGTACATCGATATTTGTTCAGATGTGCATACCAATAGAACGGTTTAAATGATCTCTCGGCAAATAATTTCCTTTTCACGAATAGATGATCACGCTTTGTTAGGGCGGTGTCTATTTTGAGGTGCCTGTTGGTATTCAAGTTGCTGGAGCTCACTAATCTCATGCCTACCTTTTGTTGATATTGGTATTGTCTCTTAATACTGATATTTCTGTTCTAACTGGTTTTGCTGCTTGTCCAGAAGAATATGGAATTTAGTGATTGGCATACCACTGTCTTACAGGAGCGTAATACATTAGAAAATGTCTACCGCTGGGCTTGTGGGTAAGGTTCTATCTCTTTTCTGCCAACTTTATTGCCAAAATGAAATTCTCATAATGTTTGTGTGCATTATACTAAGACAGAGATCTGAAGTTGGATTATTATTGTATTGAAGCTACTGCTTGGAACCATTCTTGGGCTATAATTTTTATGTGTTGGCAGTGCCCTGGTACAGTAGTAGTACAATTAGGAGAATTAAATAAAGAGTATGCACAAAGTGAGGTTTGAAGTATCCAATACCTCATGCAAGTCATTCACCATGTTGTTGGTGTTCAAACAAGCTGCACTCTCCGTCCATAGTACCTTTCCTGTCAATGTTTGGATCTTCAAACATGAGGAGCAAGTGGAAAATTGGGAAAAGAGGAAATGGTGGTGGGTGGGACAAGCCAGGAATTAACTGAAAGACATGCTTTTGTTGACCTGAATCTGTCACAATAAACTTTATTTTTGTTGTGATCTAGTATTCCAAGATGTCTTGTTATTAGATGAAGCCAACCGAGGGTAACTCATTAATGAAGTTATCGAAGAGAGGCTTGCAGAATTTCTCGGGGATAAACATGGGTTTAATTACTGTTTAAGATGATTAGAGGTGTATTTGAAACGTTCTTTTGGTGGAAAAATTATTTTTTAAGTTCCTTAGTAATCCCTTTTCTATGCTGCTGTTCTATGTTAATGTCCTTTATTTGTATGCCAGCCGACCTACTGCATTGCACGACAGAACGAGGGAGAGTGATGAGGAAGACGTTCATGACAGAGATTATGATGTAGCAGCTTTAGCGAATAATCTGAGTCAAGCATTTCGTTACACCATATATGATAATGATGATGCTGAAGAGGTAAATTTTATTTCGTTTTGGGAGGTGAAATTTGGGCAGTGTGGGCTTCTGCGTGCATAGAAAGGAAGAAAGAGGAATATATAAGCTCATCAACATTTTTGTACTGCATCCCCCAACTCAACCTTTGGTAATTGGGGGGGGGGGTCGACTTTCAGTGTCAGTTCACTCACGGTCTTTCTTGCATTTTCCAGGGGCGTGGAGCTCTCGATCGAGATGATGAGGTCAATACTTTCACATCCCTGATTAACCAGTCTTCCTTGTGGATATATTATCGATCATTATTGCATTTGCCATTTGTTACACTTGCCTTGGTGGTGTTTCTCACGGTGTTATGTTCATGGCATTGTAGGATGTTTATTTTGATGACGAATCTGCTGAAGTTGTGATATCATCCCTGAGGTTGGCAGATGATCAGGGGAGGTGAGTTCAGATTTCCATGTTTATTTTTGGTCACGGATCACTTGAGCACATATCCTTCTAGAATAGAGAAGGCATACAGATGACGAAAGGGAAAAATGTAGTTCTTTCCAATTTTTGACTATGGTAAATGTGTGCTCTTCGTTTCTTTGGGTCTTCCAAAAACAATGGTCAACTAACTGGAACTCTTAATACTTCTAAAGGTCAGGACAAGGAAAATCCATCTCTTACGGGCGGATGTATAACAACCTAAGATGTCATAGTTTATACAAGATGTCTAGGCTTTTCAGAGTCGTAATATCTTTCAGTTTTATCTGTTAGGACTCACTACTGTTTGTATAATGCCTATGTTTCCTTTTCCCATCCTCCACTTTTGCAGCAGTTTGTTCACAAATTCAAATTGGTTCGCTTTCCAAGATGATAGAATTGGTGATGCTTCTATGAGCACCTCACCTGCTGATGTGATGGAGGATATTAACCTCAATGGAATGTCAAATAGTAGCAACAGCAATAGTGATGATGAAGTGGTAGTTGGAGAGGAGGATGAATTGGCTGAGAGCAAAAATTCTAATACAATACCTAACTCCAGTTCGAACCCCTTTAATGGGTTCAGCATAGCCAATTCTGGTAATGATGGGGACTTTAATCAACAGAATGAAAAAGCAGGTTCCACAACTGACATGACGTTCGAGACATCAGGGAGTGACGACCCCTTTGGAGACAGGTCTATGCCTGAATGGGTAGCATGGGGGGATGCCTCAAATTTTCAAGTTGGTGGATCCACTGTCAACCCATTTTTAGACCATAGTAACTCTGCTGACCATCTTGCCAACCCAGGGGAAACAGGAACTATACCACTCAATTCTACTAGTTGTAGTGGAGAATCTATTCCAAATGGTGTCTCATCTCCCGATTCTAGCAAAAGTTCAGGATCTGATTCTAGTCAGAAAGCAACCACTGTTCCTTCTTTGTTTGAAGAGGATGTTGAATTTGTTGGCGTGGAATTGGAGGGTACTGAGAAGGCGATGGAACATGCTCTTAAAGAAGGGATTGTTGGGGAAGCTGCTCCGTTAAAAAGGAGCATTGTTCCTAAGGTACCAGAAAAGGAGAGCACAGATGATGGTGGGGCAGGAACAAAAGAGTACAATGATGCAAACTACTGGAGAGTTGACCAAGAAGTTGCAGTGTCGGAATAACTGTGGGAGATCTCTATTGATTTGTTATTAAAATCTGGAATCCAGAGCTAATAGCCAGGATCCCCAACTATCGATTGGTGAGTTTATGCAGTAGATGTGTACAGTGTACTTTGGTTACAATTGGGATTGAACTGTAGGCTAATGTAAGGTTTGTCACCAATTAATTATGTTCATTATTCAGGTTATGATTTCATTGTAAATTTTTTTTTGGTTTATCGTCTGACTTCGTCATCTTTCTGTAGTTGTATGGGATTCTGGAGTAATCTCAGTTCTCCATCCCATTAAGAGCAGGCGTAAAGGCCGCCTTGTTGAGACTCTGTAAACTCTATTCTCTTCCCTTGATATTCATGTGTCGCGTATTTGATTCTTTGGATACGAAAATAAAAACTTATCTAACCCAGGCCCCGTGCTTAATTGGGTTCATCAGTGTAACCGTTCTTTTCCAATGTATCAAGGTAAGCAAAATGACATTTGAAGAAAATTTGGCCAAGCAGCAGGTAATGATGATTCAACTCTGTTGGTAGTAGCTATTCCATTGAATGTATATGTTTGGTGAGATTTGTACATGGAGAGTAGTAACTATGTGTTACTACTATGCATAGTCTCCCCCAAAAAATCATATTTCGAACGACATCGATTAAGAACAAGGGGTTCGTAAATCAGCATGAACAATAGACACAAGGTTTCTATTATTATGAATTCACGTTTCATGATCTTGAAACGTAAAAAAATAACATCTTTTTCATGCTGACTGTTCGTCACCATGTTGGTTTGGTGGATCAGCTAAATTTCCATAAAAAATGCACAAAATTATGTTTTTCTCATAACGCGAAATGTCTAAAATTAAATAAAACGATGCTTGTCATGGTGAGTAATAGCAGATAGACTGTTTTGTGTGGAGTGATAATATCTGAAGCCAAAGAATGTCCAAAATCATAAATTCGTATTTTACGATTTCGAAGCGCCAGTAATTGACGTTTGTTGTGTGGATTATTCGTCACGAGGTTGTTTTTGATATTGTATAACCAAATTTCAGGCTAATATAGTCTACCAATCAAATTTAGAAAAATCAACATATACTATAGCACACGAAAATTGGCAAAATGGAGGTTTACTTATTCTGAGCTCGTTTGACCTCTAAAATGGATTGTTTTGACCGTGGTACCAACTGATTCATAATTAAGTTCATAATAGACGTTCATATAAGTTTTTGGCAAAAATGACATTGAAATTTCGAATCACAAAAAAAGATGGTGGACTATATCACATGAAAATTGACAATATAGAGGGTTTACACTAGACTCGTTTGACCTTGAAAATGAGTTGTTTTTGCCGTGGTGACTACTGACTCTATAGATAAGGTCTTAACAAACTTCCATGTAAATTTTCGACAAAAATCATGTCGAATGACTATAGCACACGAAAATTGGCATGATGGAAGTTTACCTACTCTAGGCTCGTTTGACTTATGAAAATGGATTGTTTTTGCCGTGGTGACTAACTGACTCCATAGATAAAGTCTTATGGAACGTGCATGTAAATTTTCGACAAAAATCATATTGAAATTCTGGATCACCAAAATCAACAAGTACTATAGCACAAGAAAATTGACAAAATGGGGTTTACCTGCTCTGGGCTCCTTTGACCTCTAAAATGGGTCGTTTTGACCATGGTGACCAACTAACTCCATAACTAAGGTCTTAATGGACGTTCATATAAGTTTTTGGCAATAAACGCTGAAATTTTGAATCACAAAAAAAGATAGACTATAGCACACGAAAATTGACAATATAGAGGGTTTACATGCTCTAGGTTCGTTTGACTTTGAAAATGGGTTATTTTTGTCGTGGTGACTAACTGACTCCTAGATAAGGTCTTAACAAACTTTCATGTAAATTTTCGACAAAAATCACGTCGAATGCCGGATCACCAAAAATCATATGGACTATATAGCACACGAAAATTGGCAAGATGGGGATTTACCTGATTTGGACTCGTTTAACCTTGAAAATGGATTCGTTTTTGCCGTGGTGACTAACTTACTCCATAGATAAAGTCTTAACCAATGTGCATGTAAATTTTCGGCAAAAATCATACTGGAATTCTGGATCACCAAAATTCTCATGTACTATAGCACAAGAAAATTGGCAAAATGGGGGTTTACTTGCTCTGGGCTCGTTTGACCTCTAAAATGAACCGTTTTGGCCGTCGTGACCAACTGACTACGTAACTAAGGTCTTAATGGACGTTCATATAAATTTTTAGCAAAAATAACGTCGAAATTTTGAATCACCAAAAAAGATGTTGGACTATAGCACACTAAATTTGACAATAGAGAGTGTTTACATTTTCTGGGTTCGTTTGACCTTGAAAATTGATTGTTTTTACCGCGGTGACTAACTGACTCCATAGATAAGGTCATAACAAACTTCCATATAAATTTTTGACAAAAAATCACGTCGAATGTCGGATCACCGAAAATTCCATGGACTATAGCACACAAAAATTGGCAAGATGGTGGTTTACCTGCTTTGGGCTCGTTTAACCTTGAAATGGATTGTTTTTGCCGTGGTGACTAACTGACTCCATTGATAAAGTATTAACCAACGTGTATGTAAATTTTCGGCAAAAATCATATTGGAATTCTGAATCACCAAAATTCTCATGTACTATAGCATACGAAAAATTGGCAAAATGGGGGTTTACAACTCTGAGCTCGTTTGACCTCTAAAATGGATCATTTTGGCCGTCGTGACCAATTGACTACATAACTAAGGTCTTAATGGACGTTCATATAAATTTTTAGCTAAAATGACGTCGAAATTTCGAATTACCAAAAAAGATGTTGGAATATAGCACACGAAATTTGACAATATAGAGCGTTTATATTCTCTGGACTCGTTTGACCTTGCAAATAGGTTAATTTTTACCGTGGTGCCTAAATGGATCCATAGATATGGTCATAACAAACTTGCATGTAAATTTTCGACACAAATTACGTCGAATGTCGGATCACCAAAAATTCCATGGACTTTAGCACACGAAAATTAACAAGATGGGGGTTTACCTACTCTAGGCTCCTTTGAACTTGAAAATGAATTGTTTTTGCCGTGGTGACTAACTGGCTCCATAGATAAAGTCTTAACGAATGTGCATGTAAATATTCGGCAAAAATCATATTGGAATTTTGGATCACTAAAATCAACATTTACTATATAGCACACGAAAATCGATAAAATGGAGCTTACCAACTCTATGCTCGTTTGACCTCTAAATTGGATCGTTTTGGCCGTGGTGACCAACTAACTCCATAACTAAGGTCTTAATGAACGTTCATATAAATTTTGACAAAAATGACTTTGAAATTTTGAATCACCAAAAAAGATGGTGAACTATAACACACGAAAATTGACAATATATAGGGTTTATATGCTCTAGGCTCGTTTGACCTTGAAATAGGTTGTTTTTGCCTTGGTGACTAACTAGCTACACAGATAAGGTCTTAAAAACTTCCATGTTAATTTTCGACAAAATTACGTTGAATGTCGGATCCCCAAAAATTCTATGTACTATAGTACATGAAAATTGCAAGATGGGGGTTTAACAGCTCTGGGCTCGTTTGACCTTGAAAATGGATTGTTTTTGCCGTGGTGACTAACTGGCTTTATAAATAAAGTCTTAACCAACGTGCGTGTAAATTTTTTCGGCAAAAATCATGTTGTAATTCTGGTTCACCAAAATGACATTTATTATAGCACACGAAAATCGACAAAATGGGGACTTACCACCTTTGGGCTCGTTTGACCTCTAAATTGGGTCGTTTTGACCGTGGTGACCAACTGACTCCATAACTAAGGTCTTAATGAACGTTCATATAATTTTTTGGCAAAAATGACGTTGAAATTTTGAATCACCAAAAAAGATGGTGGACTATAACACAGGAAAATTGACAATATAGAGGGTTTACATGCTCTGGGATCGTTTGACCTTGAAAATAGGTTAATTTGCCGTGGTGACTAACTGTCTCCATAGATAAGGTCATAATAAACTTCCATATAAATTTTTGACAAAAATCACGTTGAATGCCGGATCACCAAAAATCACATGGACTATAGCACATGAAAATTGGCAAGATATGGGTTTACCTGCTCTCGACTCGTTTGACCTTGAAAATGAATTATTTTTTCCATGATGACTAACTGGATCCATAGATAAAGTCTTAATGAACGTGCATGTATATTTTCGGCAAAAATCATATTGGAATTCTGGATAACCAAAATTCTCATGTATAGCATACGATAATCAGAGAAATGGGGATTTACCTGCTCTGAGCTCGTTTGACCTTTAAATAGATTGTTTTGGTAGTGTTGACCAACTGAATCCATAACTAAGGTCGTAATGGACGTTCATATTAATTTTTAGCAAAAATGACGTCAAAATTTTGAGTCACCAAAAAAATGGTAGACTATAGCACACGAAAATTTACAAGATAGAGGGTTTACATACTTTGGACTCGTTTGACCTTGAAAATAAATTGTTTTTGCCGTGGTGACTAACTGACTCAATAGATAAGGTCTTAACAAACTTCCATGTAAATTTTTGATAAAAATCACGTCGAATGTCGGATCACCAAAAATCCCATGGACTATAGTACACGAAAATTGACAAGATGAGAATTTACCTGCTCTAGGCTCGTTTGACCTTAAAAATGGATTGTTTTTGCCGTGGTGACTAACTGGCTTCATGGATAAAGTCTTAAAGAACGTGCATGTAAATTTTTGGAAAAAATCATATTGGAATTCTTGATCACCAAAAACAATATTTACTATAGCACACGAAAATTGGCAAAATGTGGTTTACCAACTCTGGGCTCGTTTGACCTCTAAAATGGATCGTTTGAGCCGTGGTGACCAACTGACTCCATAACTAAGGTCTTAACGGACGTTCATCTAAATTTTTAACTAAAATAACGTCGAAATTTTGAATCACCAAAAAAAATGGTAGACTATAGCATACGAAAATTGACAATATAGAGGGTTTACATGCTATGAGCTCGTTTGACCTTGAAAATGGGTTGTTTTTGTCGTGGTGACTAACGGGCTCCATAGATAAGCTCTTAACAAACTTCCATGCAAATTTTCGACAAAAAACACGTCGAATGTCGGATCACCAAAAATTCTATGGGCACACAAAAATTGGCAAAATGGGGGTTTACTTGCTCTGGGCTCGTTTGAACTTGAAAATGGATTATTTTTGTCCATGTGACTAACTATCTCAATAGATAAAGTCTTAACGAACGTGTATGTAAATTTTCGGCAAAAATCATATTGGAATTTCGGATCACCAAAATCAACATTTACTATAGCACAAGAAAATTGGTAAAATGGAGGTTTATCTGCTCTGGGCTCGTTTAACCTCTAAAATGGATCATTTTGATCGTGGTGACCAACTGACTCCATAACTAAGGTCTTAATGGACGTTCATATAAATTTTTCGCAAAATGACGTTGAAATGTCGAATCACCAATAAAGATGGTGGACTATAGAATACGAAAATTGACAATATAGAGGGTTTACATGCTCTGGACTCGTTTGACCTTGAAAATGGGTTGTTTTTGTCGTGGTTACTAATTGGCTCCATAGATAAGGTCTTCACAAACTTCTATGTAAATTTTGACAAAAATCACGTCGAATGTTGGATTACCAAAAATCCCATGGGCTATAGCACACGAAAATTGGTAAGATGAGGTTTACCTACTCTAGGCTCGTTTGACCTTGAAAACGGATTGTTTTTGTCGTGGTGATTAACTGACTGCATAGATAGTCTTAACGAAAGCGCATGTAAATTTTGGGGAAAAATCATATTGGAATTCTGGATCAGCAAAATTCTCATTTACTATAGTACACGAAAATCGGCAAAATTGGGGTTTACCTGCTCTAAGCTCGTTTGACCTCTAAAATGGATCGTTTTGGCTGTGGTGACCAGCTGACTCCATAACTAAGGTCTTAATGGATGTTCATATAAATTTTTGGCAAAAATAACGTTGAAATTTCGGATCACCAAAAAAGACGGTGGACTATATAGCACATGAAAATTGACAATATAGAGGATTTACATACTCTGGGCTCGTTTAACCTTGAAAATACGTTTTTGTCGTGGTGACTAACTGACTCCATAGATAAGGTCTTAAAAAACTTTCATGTAAATTTTGACAAAAATCACGTCGAATGTCGGATCACCAAAAATTCCATGGACTATAGCGTACGAAAATTGGCAAGATGGGGGTTTAGGCTCATTTTACCTTGAAAATGGATTATTTTTTGTAGTGGTGATTAACTGACTGCATAAATAAAGTCTTAACGAAAGTGCATGTAAATTTTGGGCAAAAATCATATTGGAATTTTGGATCACCAAAATTCTCATGTACTATAGTACACGAAAATCGGTAAAATAAGGATTTACCTGCTCTAAGCTCGTTTGACCTCTAAAATGGATCGTTTTGACTGTGGTGACCAACTAACTCCATATATAAGGTTTTAAGGGACGTCCATATAAATTTTCGACAAAATTCACGTCAAAATCTGAATTACCAAAATTCTCGGGGACAATACACTCCAACACATGTAATCATGAGTATGTGCTTCATGATCTTGAAACTCAAAAGAAATGGAGGTCAATAGTAATTCCTCAAACATATTCGGAAAAAATTAACATATATATATCTATAGAGACAACTATCAAAATTTTGAATTCATGACTCATAACCTCTAAATTTCAAAAAAAAATAAAAAAAAAATATTATAATTGTATATCGAAAATACTTATTAAGAAGAAATTATGATTCTTCTAATTATTTATCTATCATAGTGAACTTTAAAATATTCAATACATCTAGTAAACATGAACAAATAATTTTTTTTATTACTTGTAGTACTAGGCTAAAGTTGTTTGATTTCTTTTAGAATATAAGTTATCCATGTATTTGTGCTAAAGCATTAATGACCCATATTATATTCAATGTTCCACTTATTGGGATTAGTAATAAAATTGTTCAAAATTATTATAATTATAGTAGTATTAATTAACGTGATGCATTAATTTCATCACAAAGAATTATTTTAATCCACATTTCAATGGGATTAATGAATACTTTTACCAAAGTGTTTGTAGTCAAATAAAGCCATTAATGAAAGTTTAGACATAAATGAAACTCACCCATCAATACGGCGATGTCAATGGAAACCCCACGTGAAAACTTCAATTATTACTTTTACCAAAGTGCTTCTAGTCAAATGAATATTTTATTAATCTATCTGTTTTATTTTATTCGTTTTATTTTAACTTGATATAATTTAAAAAGGAAAAAAATAATTCGAATATTTTCGATTGACAATGATATATTTCATGAAATTTCACTAGTTGTGGTCTTGAGAGAGTAGACTAAATGCGAATCTTATTACTATCTCGTGAAAGTAGAGAGATTATTTTTAAAAGACCCTAAACTCAAAAGTCTATTGATTTTAGTTGATAATATGTCGAATATATCAAGATACTATTTAATACAATTGCTGGCTCTGAATAACCAGCCCAGCAATAAGCTCAATTGTTCCATAACTTGCTCCTCCGGATGGGAAGTATAGATAGAAAGGCAGAAAAGGAGGCGTCGGCTCTGAAATGATGGAAGATTGAATCATTCCTTCATTCTATTCCGGCTATTCTTTTCCGGCGGGTGATTTATTCATGAGCTAGAGAGATAAGAGCTTCGATTCGCAGGCAGGATATAGAAATCGGGCTAGGGGGTCTTAAACATTTCAAATATAAGTTAAAATTAAAAATTGCTTTAAATAAATTGAAAATTAATATATTTCTTAATATGATTAAGTGATAAACATACTTATGAAAGGCACAATAGCAAGTTAATTAAAACTCAACATATTGCTTATGTCGAATATAAATGTATGTATAAAATATGAATTATAAATTCAGTTTTTTAAAAATAAAATAAAATCAATATTTATTTTTTAAAAAATCAACCTTCGTAAAGTTCAAATACTGAATCTGTGTAGCAAAGACACATATGTTGCTTGATTATTTTGATGTTAAAAGGGGTTTTACTCATGTCATCATCTCATACTAAATTAGAAATCACATTGATTTGATGAAAACCTAACCATAATTGGGTTGGCAAGCAATGCTTCAATTGTTGTTTTGTTGTTTGGTAAATTAGTTCATGGGGAAATTATTTGATAGATCTTACAAGAATAATATTGAATTAAGTTTTATGAGTAATACTGAAACTAATTACATTTAATATTATTTCTTATGCATTATTTGATTTGGTTACAGATAATTATATCTTAACCAATGCTTATCCATGTATTAATAGGACATCTATTACTAATACCATAAAGTGTAAATCTCACAAGTGAAATTTGAAGAAAATAGGATATATATAAATATTATGTCTATTTTTATAAAATAAAAAAATATTTTTGATAGTTCCTCAAAGTTCACATTAATATAAGCATTAAAAGGAGACAAAAGTAGGTGAGAAATGAATGTTCCTTCCCATTATCCCAACAAGTGTTTACTCTATTTGCTTCTAAACCATTCATTTATTTCCACACATAGTTTCTGGTCATTTTTCCAATATGTGATTGATCATTAAAATAGAGAATTAAATATTGACATGCCAAGTACTATGGACAATAAGATATTAGAATGTTAATACTAAAATGCAAACATGTCACATATAATTGAAAACATATGACCAAAAAAAAGTTGCTCTTAGTTTCCTAATTGAAACATTAATGATGATTTAAGTTCCACCTTGCTAAATAAAAATCACAAAATATAACATAGTATGAATGTCCACGTAGTTGATTCATGAATAAGAATCAAACTCAATCACGATGATTTACTCTTATTTGACAGACTAAACTTCTAGATGAGAAGATCATACAATTCAAACAATAAAACATGCAACGATATGCTCACGTATTCATGTCCTTTCAGAGTAAAAACACCAACAAATACGACAGCACCACAGACTGTTAAAGAAAGCACATTGAATGTTTTCAACATAAAGAGCAACTCAAAATATCCATACAGAAACAAACATAATATTTTCACTGATAGTGTTCCTTAGTACTAGCAGTGAAGCAGTCGTTACGAAAAACAAAAGAGCGAGAAAGGGTACTTATACACACAGAGGCTATCAAATGCCAATGATTCTATGCAAAGATGCTAAGAGGTCCTGCCTGGTTTGATGAATCTAGACCACGTTCAGCAGTTGCGAGACCAGTTAACCATTTCCTGATATACAAGGTTGAAAGAAATCAAAAAGTGGCAAATACGGAACATTTACTTTGTGAAATTTATCGTACTTTCAAGTTGTAACGACTTAGCTATCAAGGAAGAGTGTGATTAACAATTACCTTTTAATATTGCTGCTTGAGTTCATCAGAATTGTCAATCTTTTTGCACTCTTAACAAAGTCACTGCAAAATTAAACAAGTCCGAGAGAAAGGTTCATTAAACTTTAAATAAACAATGTGTGCTTCACACACGCACGTATACACGACCTTTTTCACTGGAAAAATAATCAAAAGCAGAAGGTAGTGGAAAAAACAAGGCACCTGAATGGTTCATCTCCGGTGTGTTTAACAGCACCTGTTGCATCATGATAGAGCACACGGGTCAGCATATCTGGTCTTTCAAGTCCAAACATGTTTGCAAGTCTTTTGTACAGTTCTTCATATGATCCCATAGCTGACAGATCAAGTGTACGGCCAACATCTTCTGACTCGAGGAATACTTTGCAGTGACCAGTATTGAGTACACCAAGTTCAGCTGCATGATAACCTCGATTCCAGAAAAATGTTGCACTTGATAGATTGTCTTGAATGCTGCCTTTCTGCTCAGAAGGATGTTTTTCGTTGATCGGTTGTGTCCTGCCTAAGTCTTTCCCTGTTTGGACTATTTGTGGAGCACTGACAGAACATCCATTAGAGATTTGTTGCTCAGTCAGAATTGGCTGACCGAAGAGTAAGAACCGAGGTGTATTCACACTATCATTTTTGTCCAATGTCTTACTTGAAGTACCCATTGTAAGCAAACAAGAGATGTTATCATTTCTGTCATTTTGGCACTTATTGATGACATTAGGAAGTTGTGAGTTGGCTGCAACGCGCTGGAAACTTGGTGGTAACAGTCCTGACGGTAATTTGTTGCTAAGGTGAAGATCCAATAAAGGTACTCCAAATTGAGCATGCCTGGCTCCCTGTATGCCTGCAGTGATGTTGTCAGATAAACAACAGAAAGGACTGCTGGACCTGAGGGGGTTGCCTGAAAAAGATGGTAACTGAAACTGGCTGTCAAGTGAGAAATCTGGTGGTAGACGCAGCTTTTTTCTTGGCGGTGAGAAGGGCGAGAGGTGAATGACTGGCATATTTGAGACCAATTCGACAAGCCATGGGCTGACATGTTTTACGTTTTGCAATAAATCAGGTTCATCCCATGCCACCTGCAGTACATGGAGAAAAGTTTTACCACCCTAAACTTAGACTCAAAGGTGAGCAGAGCCGCAACTGCATATTGCATTTTGAAATCTTGAGGGCATCAAAGTAGTTGTATGAAAGAACAAATGTAAAATCTATTTTATGCCATAGTTTGCCAATGAAATACCGAGTCATTTTTTCTGAAGTTCCCAATATGACACAAGATGAAGCATACATCTCTTGGACAGATCCCAAAAACTTATAACCCTTGTTCCCAAGAAAACAATGATGGACAGAGAAAGAAAGTAAACCCTTGAAAATTATAGAGAAACAAGAAAAAGTAAGGTGGACTATTTATCGAATGACCTTGCAATAGAAGGAAATGTGTTTATCTACACTTCATAATCATGAAAAAGGAAACATCAGATTTTTCCTGTTAGTGGGCTGATTACGAGTAATATGAGCATAACCGGAACATGACATAAATCCTAAACATACTCAGACATTGAAATGGTCAAACAATCAACCTACATACTGTGACTTGCTTTAAACCTTGGAAAAGCCCTTATAAAGTTGAACAGTGTCCCTGCAGTTTAGCAATGCAACAATGAAATCTCACTACACCTTAGAAATATGGAAAGTAGGTCAAAATAATATTGGAGGACTATTAACTCGCTATAAGATATTCACCAATCAACTAAAGAGCTGATACAGAGAATATCAGAACAATGGCCAGGTAATTGACACATTAATAGACAACACAAACTTTGGCCCCAAATAGAAAGCTGAAAATAGCTGCATTACCTGAAGAAGCCTCCATGGCGAATTGGGCCAGCGGATGGGATCAGCAAGTTGAATGGAGGATATAGTTCCCATGAACCAACTGATTCGAGAAGAATCCTCGGTTTCAAAAGCCATTTTGAACCTCATTCCTGAGCACCATTGAATCCTCATTGCAGCATTCACTGAAGATGCCCTAACACAAAATTCTGGTGTGTTTGCACGGGGATAATAAACAACTTCAAAAGGCTGCCCACTAGAAGCAAGATATGCAGCTTCAACAACTGATTCAGGCCTCACCCTTCCCTTTCCCCTTAGGCTCCTAGTAGGAGAAGTCAAATTTCCATTTTTGCTCATCTCTTCCCTCAAAAACGCAGAAAATCCACCATAATTTCCAGCACCAGAGTTCCATCCAGATGGGGCTTCAGGCCCACCAATACCACCTCTTTTCGCCCTACGAATTCCAACACAAAGTTCACCATTTTCTGCCCTCAAAAACACAATGGAATCTCCAGCAACAAGTTTCTTCTGATTCACAAAACTACTCCAACCAGTCGTTAACAAATGCCTCCTGGGAGTACCCCTATAAATGTGCCTAAACTTCCAAGTTTCACCATGAACATCTTTGGCTGTCACGGTCTGCACAGGCGGGTCAGCCGTGTAATCCAACCTAGGAAATATTGTCTCTGCACAGTATCTTGGCACAGAGAATCCACCACCATTATTTGCATCTGATTGAGTCAATGTCTTGGCAAATGAATTGGGTTTTTCAGCTGTTCCTGACTCATTACTACCCAAAATGTCATCATCATCATCAAAGTCATTCCCCTTGTTCCCAACTGGGACAACCCTAATCTTAGCATAAACCTCATCTGTTTCAGGGTCCGCTAAGAACTTCACAGCAGCTACTCTGCATAGAATCAGAGCAGGACTTCTTGGTAGAGCTGAGAAATCCACATTCATAAGAGTATGTTCAGCATGCCCTTGTGGAAAATAGTAGACTTTGGAGTTAACCTGGGGGATTTGCACCATTCCTCCTGCACAGGCGTGCCATAGCTGTGAATCCACACACTTCTCCAGAACCTCCTTCATTTCGCTAATCCAACAGTTTTTCCCCTTCTCCTTAGTTGAAAACAATTACAGAACAGCAATTCCAGAAAAGCTTAAAAGCTGGGTACCACAAATAAAACAAATTTCAGTAACCAATTCAAAGTAAAAAGATACAATAATGAGAAAACACGTACAGAAACCAATAAATTTAGACAAGATATACAAGTAGAAGGTACAAAAAAAAATTAGAAAATAACTACAAAAAGTCAAAAACCAGTAAATTTCAACAACAATTACAAGCAGCAGAGCAAATCTATCTTGTTCAGACTCTCCGAAATTGTTGACCGATTCACCAAATATACACTATTTTTGAAGCTGAACAACAATGGAGAAAACTACGCTCAACAAGTTCAATCAAAAGGTCCAGAAATGAGGATAAAAAGCACAGAAACTAGAAATTTCAACCAAAAAAATCCTATTAGTAGGTTCAGAGAACAGAAAAACTAATAGTGAAACACATTTACAGGCAAGCAAAATATGGATCTGATGAAGATTATTACCGATTTTCAAAATGAAACTGAAAATTTCCGATTATGAAAACTGATATTAAACCTCAAAAATTGAAAAAAAAAAAAAAACTATGACTCTACAGCGTCATCATCAATACTCTCCTCTTCAATCAAATCCTAAAACGGAAAGCAGTAGCTTCTGACTTCCTTCTTTCTACTTATATCAATCAATCAATATCCGCAAAAAGAAAAAAGTCGAAAGAAAAACTTCCGATTACAGGCTTTTCAGCTTCAAAAAACACATTTACAGAGCGAGTACTACCTATATATATGTAACATAAATGCATTTAAGTGAATGTCAATATCCGTACAGTTTCTTCTCCGATCGAAGCCAAAACGAGACGATTCACACAAAACAACACCGGAAACTTGGATCGTTGCAAGTTAATGACGTTAGCAACATCCTCTACAAGTACGAGATCAGTAAATGAATCGCTGGCCGGCCGGCGTTATTTGTTGACGGAATATACACTAGTTAGTTCTCACAATCCGGCAGTACAATCTCACTCCTTTAACTCATCAGTCACCGTTACCGTCGCCGTCTCCGTCGCCGGTGCCGTTTTGCTTGGCGACAAAAGAAAAAAAATGTGAACTTCACTACTAGAAGACGTAGTACTTATTATACTGCCAAGTATAGCAAGTTAATTTTAAGATGAGACATCAGAAGAAACGACATGGTTTTCGGTATAACCAATTTTCGATATATATTTATATATATATATATATATACATATATATATATATATATATATATATATTAATGTCGTTATCTTCGTATGATATATAGATTATAAATTTGGATTGTAAAATTTAAAATAATCAGATTATAGTAAAATCTCTGTATATTAATATTTGATAAATTAATAAACTCTCTATAATAATATTTTTTTTGGATTCCAACTTGGGCCAATGAAAAAAATTATGAATTTCGATAAGATAATAAGATAACATATTTCAGAAGACCTTATATAAATATATGGTCCTGCTAATATGATAAATTAATAACTATTTAAAAGTACAAATATATTTAAGACAATTTAGTGAAATGCGATTATATAGTGTTCTGTTTTTTCTTAAAATTTAAATGTAGTTGAAGCTCATCTCTAACTGTTTTTATTGCATCCAAGAGCTCTGGTGTTATCTTTTCGAATTGCACCATAAAACGTGAATAGTTTTAAATGCGATAAGTGTTTCCTTATGCGTAATTGGTTCCCAAGATATAGTATCATCTCCAACTTCATCATTAACATTGATTTTTCCGATGGTATTCGCAATTTCTTCTAAGCTCTGGACCTATGAACATGTATCACTTTCACCCGGATAATTGACATCCATTTTATTTTAGTATTCGAGATTATTCGTCAATAACCTCAAGTTCATGAATAACATTTTCACAAATAGATTCATTTAAATTCTTTGAGATTACATCCCAAATGAATTATACAATATCGAAAATAACTTGCTATTGTCTTTAGATATTTTTGTTATACAAACAGGGATTGCAACATCAATAGCAACCAAACCAATAATCTTTCTAGGATTAGTTTGTCCCACTTCATAATCTTCTAATATCCTAGGTAAAATTTGTTCGATAATATATCTTGAAAGTTCTTATTATCCCGACATCACGAGGTTTGAATTGTAAGATACAATGATTCTGATATATTTAAAACTAACATTCATGAAGTCTCAAATCATTCTTTAAAATAATAAATATTAATTTATTGATTAAATAATATCTCTATAAAACAATAAAATTTCATGATCCCACCTTTATTAATTTATAGAGGTTTTACTATATATCCTACTTTTTTTTTTCTAATACGAAATATTTGTTTATTTGATGAGATAAAAAATAATAAATTTTAAATTAGACGTGAATTAGTTTGAGTTTTTTCATAACTCTATAAATGAGGCATGTGTTGTATATGTAAATTGTAATGTCATTAATTTAATTGGTAAGATAAAAAGGACAATAATTTTGGAATAAAATTAGTTATTCCACCTTTGAATTTATACATATTATTTGTCATTTTTTAAGGAATATGTCAAGTTAATAGTAGATAATTATTATTGAATAAAGCGAATATATGAGATAATAATGTCACATTTTTAGATAAATATTCGAATAAGTTAGTCTCAAAATTAATAATTAATCGCTTAAATCAAATATAAAAAATATTTTGGAACTATTATTCCTATCACACATAGTTGAATTATATATTTCGATGATATAGTCTAGTTTATCCTATCTGGTTCATTTAACAACACCTTAATACGATTTAATTTAAGTAGTATTCTCTCAATCTCATATTAATTGATCATTATTTTGCATGATGCTTAAGAGATCACAGATAAAAAGATAACATTATTAACTCATCCTTAAAGAACTTCTTTAGAAATCTCACCGAGAAATGTAAACACTTTTAAAAAAATTTGCAAAGTAATAAATAAAAAAATCAATAAATGATTTTCTGACAACGTAAAGTGATCGCCTAATATAGAAAAACTATTTTTAATATAATAATCAACTAATATGACAAGTAAGAAATACTCCCTCCATCTAATAATAGTTATCTATAAAATTAATAAGATAATTTACACTTAATTTATAATTTATCCTATCATTAATTATAATTATTTTTCGATCACAATTTTTCGTGACGTTTTATTTATTATATAGAAAAGTGATATAATAAAATTACTCTTCCTATTTACAATGTTAAGAAATGTGTTTAGTTACTCCTTCCATCTTGATTTTATATGATACATTTTCTTTAAATTCAACGCTAATAAAGAAATAAAGTTTCTTATTTAACAAATATCTATGAAACTTTTAACGATAATTTTCAAATATTTCAAAAGAAAAAAAATAATCTGTATTTTATAAATTCAAGTCTAATTAAATTATGTCATATAAATTTAAATGGAAAAAATAGTAATTTTGTTTGATTGATAAAATATCGTATAAAAACGCGAGAAACAAGGGACACAGTCTTTTTACTGAAAGTGTACTTCTCGTGAGAACAGTTATACTGACTTTTGGACAAAATTAACCCTGGTTAAAAAAATGTAAAGTACAG
Source organism: Solanum peruvianum (assembly GCA_027705065.1). Taxonomy (NCBI): domain Eukaryota; kingdom Viridiplantae; phylum Streptophyta; class Magnoliopsida; order Solanales; family Solanaceae; genus Solanum; species Solanum peruvianum. Next base: position 57,124,381 of record JAKWJD010001765.1, read on the forward strand.
TAAAAAGTTAATGACATAAAATTAACAGTTTTCACTTTGTCAGTATATTTATTCAGTACAAATTGCATCATGTTAGTGATTAAAAATCTTTTTACCCTTGTAAAAATCATATGATTTTTCGGCTTTAATTTACGTGACATGTTATAAAATTTAATATACAAATAATTCTTTTTATCGTATTTATTTTATACATATCTTAAATTATGAATTATTGTAATATATCAAGACTTTATGCTTAAATTCATGATTGAAATTAAAATTATTAATTCTTAAAATCTGCATTACGTCACATAAATTAAAACAAAAGAACTAAAACATATGCGTCTTTGATAGTTCACATAAAAGAAAAGAACCTTTTTTAATAGAGATGTATTCAGAATATAAATATTATAATTTGAGGTTCAGGTATATTCGTAATCCGTTCAATCTTTTGGATTTAAATTTAATATCTCTAAAAGAGGAATGAGTCGAGTTCAAAAGCTGATATCAACAAACTTATAGTTTTAGAACTTTGTTAACTAGAGACGCGAATCTTTCATAATCTATTCAATTTGTCGGGTTCAAATATGATATCGCTCAAAACCGAGTAAAATAATTCGGACTTCAAAGTAAATATCGATGTATCGGTAGCCTCGGGATTTGAGACGAGTGCGATGCACACGCTCTAAAGACGCGTGATGCAATTGAGTATTTTTGATAGGCTAAAACGTAATGCTTACATAAAAGTATTTGTCTCTTTATATGATCTGTCCTTTCAAATCAACAGTTAACATTTTATTTGTTTTCTTCATTAAAATTTAATATTTTTTTTTTATTTTTTTAACATGTAAGTTGAAAAAATAAATATTTTCTTTGTCTTATTTTATGTTATATATTTTTAATTTAACATGGTAATTAAAAGAAAAAAGGCAGACTTTTAAAATTAATTACCTAAATTAATTCTTAGATATTTATTTGTCTGAAAATTATTTCATCAAAGATATAAAGTGACATCTTATTTCGGACGAACTAAAAAGTAAAAGGATGTCACGTAAAATATGACAAAGAAAATAAAGTTTTTAAATATTATTACCTTAAATGTCTCACGTGAAAAGTTAATATTAAAAAATTATTAAATAAAAGAAGATAAGCATCTTTTAGAATAAAATTGAAAGAAGTAAGATAAATAAATTGAAACAGAAAATTAATTATATGACATTCACAAAGCACTATTCAATTAAACAAGTAAAATATGAAGAGAACAATATATATATATATATATATATATATAATTATTTTCGATAGAATCTCGATTAATTTCCAAAGTTCATAAACTTACAAAGGAAATAAAGGAGAAGTCATTTGAATAAAGTCATGGAAAATAGAAAAAAGACATTGATTTTAGATTGCACATGAATACAAGTTACCCCACTTGTTGCAAAATGACACAAAACTCTTTGTTTGAGTTCATAAATGTTGTTAGAATTTAAAAGTTATATTTTAGCACATATGCTTTTTTTTTTCTAAAAATAAAAAGTAGTATGAAATTTTGATATTGAAAAAACTTTGATTAAAATTAAAAATTTAAACTTGAAATTAAAAATGAAAAGGCTACAATGAAGTACAATTATATTTTGTGAAGTACAAAACTATAATTATTTTCTCTTCTTTTAATGTAATGAATCATTTTCATCTTCATTTTTAAATGCTTTGTACAATAACAACTTTGAAAATGTTAAAAGGTACAAAATCAACACATTTATAAGAAAAGTGTATTTTTTGCTATCATAATAACTCACATATATTTAAGTGTAATTTACTAATCTCTCCATCCAAAATTTTAATTTCTATTTTTATAGTCAAATTATAAAAACTGTGACTAACATTTTAAGATTTTTTTCATTATATTAATATGCAAAAAATTATAATTTATAGTACTTTTAATGTAGTTTTAGAATATCTATTTTTTTTGTTTAAAATATCAAATTAATGTGATCTAATTTATTTTTAAAAATTAATCAAATTGACTTTCAATAAGCGCAACATGACAAACAATTCTGGATTAGTCAAATTAACTTTCGATAAGCGCAATATAACAAACAATTCTGAACGAAAGAAATATACAACAAATAAAAATGTATTATTTTATACGTCTAAATAATAATGAAAAGATTTTTTATCTCTTCATGATAAGACTATTTAAGAAGTTAATTCTTAAGCTCGAACATAATACACTTACTCATTCATCCCTTAATAGTAAAACACAATTTCTTCAAATTATTATTTTGTTTTTTATTCGATTCAGGACCTATATCAAACCTGCATAAATTTAAACTTACATCACGTAAAACCTCATTATACGAAAAACACTTCTTATTATAAAATATTTTTACACTCAAACTCAAACTCAAAACGTTTAATAAATACATATATTCATCCCGATACGATTCTCGACGATGACTTGTCAAAATATACAAAATGACAAGTGGTTGAGAGGGGAAGAAAGTAACATTGTAACAGACATACCACATCAAGCCAACAGCAAAAAGAACTTTAAGAAGCATTAAATGTGATCACCCCCCATTAATCCTTTTTCACATTTCACTAATTTTAACAATTTTTTTCTAAGTACTTTTTATATTTCTCATTTGTTTTTATTATAATATATATATATATATATATATATCTTGTCACAAACAAAACCAACTAAAGTACTACTATTCAATATTATAGGGTTGAGCAATTATTCCAGCCATTTCTTTTAAAGTGGTCCTTCTCCATAAATAAATGACATTTTTCATGGTGGAAATATATATATGTACTATAGTTTTATGACACAACACCAACCATGTTAATTATTAGAGGTACATTCAAAAGTTTATATAAAAAGACATAAAATCTCATGGTCAATTATAAATCGGATAATAAAAAGAAATTTTGATTTTTTTTAACGTGTTAATGAAGATTCCTTTATCATGTTTATAGTAATTCAATTGGTGAGGTCTGAAAAAAATAGGGCTATTGCAAATAAAATGATATCGAAGGTGTATATGGATAACATCTTGCTTTCAACGTAGGAGTTACTGAGGGTAAAATTCAAGGAAAAGAGCTATGTCCAATAGTGAATGGCTGCGGTAAAAGAGTGTGAATCTTAATTTTTAGCTCTATCTCGTAAAGATATAGAAGTTATTGTCGTTTTATGTATGTAACTCTAATTTCTTTTTAAGTTTAGAAAAAAAAAGGAAAAAGGTCTAAATTCATTTTTATAATTTTTATGAAAATGTATAATTTTTTTATTTGTTTAGATGTTTGATTCATTTATATCGTTCTAGTTATAATTCTAACTCGAAATTACTCTATGTATAATTTTGGAGATCATGAATTTGTTGTTTTTACGAGAGAAAATTATATTTGACGAGTACACATATATTTAATTGAATATTCTGAGTTTGAGTTCTTCTTATTATAAAGTTATCTTTTACCTTTATTAGGATGTATTTAACTTTCGATTTAAAACTTTCCGATATAAATTTAAATATTCTAACAAATGTTTGACAGACACATTGATTTTTTTTCTTTTTTAGTATATGGTGACATGAAGTATAATTTAATATGTGGAGGATGGGATTATAGATAAATTTCTTGTTGAGTATTTGATTTGATGTTTCTTTAGCCTCAATTTTTATTTTTCTTGTTGTTTTTATTTGTTAGAGTTATTTTTTTTAATAATTCACTATCATTTTAAAATGAATAAGATTCGTGTATATTTTATTTTTTTCATAAATCACCTTTAAATTACGGTTAATTTATTATTATTTAAATTTATATATTAAAAAAAATAATATATACATTATACACTCTAAATAATGTATTTTTAAGTGTTGCCCTTAAAAATATATAAATTTATATATCTACTTTTAAATAGATATATCAAATTTAAAATGCTACAAAAAAGAAAACACTATTAAAGGTGATGCCTTAAATAATCAATTATATCTTACATAAATTTAAATTTAATCAGAGTTTAATATTAATATTCGATCACACTTGCATACATTATTGAATAGTAAAAGACAAAAAGAAGAAGAGAGAAAAAAGATAAAGCCAACTGATAGTTTATACAAAGTAAAGGATAAAGCTATGTAAAAGCATCAATGTCATCTTTCTGACAAAGGTTTTAGTATCTATCACTTTATTTTTGTTTCGATATTTAATTTAAAGCTCGATTTATTTATATTTTTTAATAAGAATGAAGAAATAATTATCGCTTCGTATTTGTAACGCAACCTTTGTTGATATTGTGCTATTATCATCTAGGTCATTGTTTAGTCCTCATTTCATTAGCCAACGTGCTACTTATCCCTTATTTTTTTAGATACGTTATCTGTCTAATTTTAATTTGACATAAAATTTTAAAAAAATTATTTATGTTTTTAAATAATAATTGTGTCTTTGATCTGATGTTTTAAATAAATATGTGAAAAATTGTAGGAAATTGCGAAAACGAAGAAGATATTTTTCTAAATGAATTAATAAAAAAAGTAAGATAAATAAAATAAATTGAAAAAGAAAAAATAACAAAAGAATTCTCCATTTTTTTAAAAAAACAAGTTATTATTATTTTCTTCATCCTAAAATAAGTATCGATGTAGTAAAAAACATTTTCTCGAAACAAAACGTCAATTCGATAATTCAAAACAAAAATTAGTATATTTTTAAAACTACACTCTTATGATAAATCTTCTACCACCAAAGGATAGGGTGCAATGGACAAAGCTCCTCCTCTCGTTTACTAGACGTCTCAATTTCGAGTATTGAATATGAAAAAATTATTTGTAAGAAATACTTTCCCTATATGAAATTCTACACGCACATATCTGAAACAGTCTTGGTTGTAAAGCCAAAAAAATATATAAAAATAACCATCTTTTTAACAATGGAAAAAGGACAAATACACTCCCAAACTATCGTAAATGGTATATAGATACCCTTCGTCATACTTTGAGACATTGTTGCCTCTGTCGTCCGAAAACTATAACATATATACCGTCTATACTAACCGGACATACACGTGTTATAATCTTATCCATTGATCCGACGGATAAGATTGCACCACGTATTCCTATTTAGTGTTTACAGTAAAGAGTATATATGCTCTAGTTTTGGACGGCATGAACACTAATGTTCCAAAAGTATGCTGAATGGTATCTGCATATCATTTACGATAGTTCAAAAGGTATATTTGTCTTCTATCCCTTTTAACAATGTTCAATTTGTTTAATAAACTATACATTGTATTTATTAATTTCTTAAACATTTATTTTGAAACGAAGAAAATATTCGATAATTTAAATTTGGATGTGTGTTTTTTGAACAGTAGGTATGACAGAAAGTTGAAACAAAAGATGTGAGTTATTAGAGTATGGACCAGGTGGTGTATTGGATTAGGCCCATTTGCAGAGGACTCAAAATGGTGCCAATAATTTTGTAGACTTTTCTGTGAAAAAGATCACATGGCATTTACAGAGCAAATAGTAGTAGTAATAACACAAAAGGGGACCAAACAACATTTAATAAATGCACAACTAGCCAAAGTGTACCAATGCCCCCTTGTTCTTCGAGTCAGCTTTCACGCACCTAAACTGATTATATGAGGCACGTATTGCCCTTTTTCGAATATCGAGTAGTTTTGATTATTAAGACTTTTTGATGAATGATAACATCGTTTCATATCCAAAATGTTAGGTTTGATGATAATTTGACGCCTTGTTCTTTATGTCTATAGTATCGTGTCCGCGATTTATGTTGTTGATTTGTTTTTTTTTATCATATATACTTGTTATATCTCTTTTTATATGTTGATATACGTTATCTGAATTGGGAGTAAACAACCTTTTTCGAATATCAAGTAGTTTTGATTATTAAGACTTTTTGATGAATGATAACATCGTTTCATATCCAAAATGTTAGGTTGATGATAATTTGACGCCTTGTTCTTTATGTCTATAGTATCGTGTCCGCGATTTATGTTGTTGATTTGTTTTTTTTTATCATATATACTTGTTATATCTCTTTTTATATGTTGATATACGTTATCTGAATTGGGAGTAAACAACCTTTTTCGAATATCAAGTAGTTTTGATTATTAAGACTTTTTTACGAATGATAACATCGTTTCATATCCAAAATGTTAGGTTTGATGATAATTTGTAGCCTTGTATATGCTTCTTCTTTTATGTTTATAGTATCGTATCTGCGATTTATGTTATTGGTTTGTTTTTTTTATCATATGTACTTGTTATATCTCTTTTTATATTTTGATATACGTTATCTGAATTGGAAGTAAACAACCTTTTATCTCCTTAAGATGAGATAAAACCGATATATATTTCGTCTTTCTGCAAATTCAAGATGTAAGGACGTAAAATTATTTAGTATTTTCGCTTTAATTAAAAAATTAGACATGATATCCTATTATTTACAATCCACTTCATTGATCATTGAAGACACCATGTACATTATTAATGATTTATTTAGTCATTACAACATGGCTTAGTAGGTAATGGACACACCATGTGTCAAAGTGTATTCAAATAATATTTATCAATTATTTAGATTAATTAATAACTAGTTGTATAGAAGAATTCATCAACACGTTTGAATTATAATTAAATCAACAAGTACATAATTATTATTACTAAATCATGATCATCTATAAATATGTATTATTAATATTACATTATCAGCTAACATAAAAACTTGGTTTGGTGGTCCAAAGAACATAATAATTGTATATAAGAGAAAGAAAAAATAATTATTAGTCCTAAGATTTTAGGTCTTTTTGCAATATTTTGGATTGGTCCCGGTCTTTAATTTGTGCCCCTCGTAACAAATATCTAATGTTTTCGTTGTACATAAATTTATATTTGAATATCATAATATTCTAGAAATTATATCTGAACACGACTCAACTTGTATGGAATTTACGTCCAATTAGAACATACTTGTTAAAAGAGCAAAAATTAAAGAATCGATTCGTTGAAGGATAAAACGCGCGATTTTATGTTGGGACTTCTCATTGTTTTTTAGACTTCCCTAGTGGGCCTCAAAGGAGGAAAAGCCCATTAAAGGGTTCTTATTGGGCTGAACTCCTCCTATCTCTGATGGGCTTTTATAATTTGTGGTTGTGGCCCTTACTTTGGCCCACTAACATTAAGATATGGGCCTAAAGAGAACACCTCCAAAAGTAATAAATTTTCGCGGGGAATTTCTATTTGGTTGTCACCATTTTTTCTTCTTATCCTCACATAGTTTTTAAAGAAAAACCTTTCGGGCGCCAAATGAGCCAATATCCATGAGCTAATACGCATTAAAAATTAAGAAAGTCGTATAATTTCTAAAGTTGGCTCCTAAATGTGAAAACATGTCTTAAAAATGATTAGACAATACGTAATCCCCTCCCCCCACCCCCCAAAGCTCATTACAGAGATTTTCATAAAGTTTTTTAGGAAAATCTTTCGGGTGCCAAAATGCGGCAATATTTATGGACTAATATAGATGAAAAATAAAGAAAGTCGCGTAATTCCTAAAAGTTGCCTCCTAAGCGTGAAAATGTGTCTTTAAAATGGTAAGACTATATGTAATGCTCCCCCAACTCACTATGAGGGTCCTCAAAAGTCTTTTCAAAAAACTTTACGAGCACCAATAACTATGAGCTAATACATATAAAAAACAAGAAAGCCATGTAATTCTTAAAAGCTTGCTTCTAAATGTAAAAATATGCTTAAAAATGGTGCAACTATATGTGTGGTCCCCCAACTCATTACGAAGGTCTCATAAAGTTTATTCAGAAAAAGCTTTCAGACACCAATATCCATGAGTTAATACATACAAAAATCAAGAAAATCACATAATTCTAAAAGTTGCCCCCTAAATGCAAAAATAGGCCTTAAAATTTTTGTGAGACTATATGTAATGCCCCCACAAGTAATTACGGAGGTCCTTATTAAGTTATTACAAAAAATCAAAAATAAGTCTTCATAAATTTTTTTAGAAAACCTTTCGAGCGCTAAAGGATCCTAACATTCATGGGCTAATACACACGAAAAATCAAGAAAATCGTGTAATTTCTAAAAGTTGGCCCCTAAATGAGAAAATATGTCCTAAAAAATTGTGAGACAACGTACGAAGGTCCTCATAAAGTTTTTTTTTAGAAAATCCTTCTAGGCGCCATAAGGCGTCAATATCCATGAGCTAATACATACACAAAACCAAGAAAGTCGCGTATTTTCTAAAATGTTGGCCCATAAATGCAAAAATATGCCCTGAAAATTTGGTTATACTATACATAATGCTCCCTCAACTTATTCCGGAGGTCCTCCTAAAGTTATTTCATAACACCTTCTGGGCACTAAAAGGCACCAATTTTTCATACACACAAAAAAATAAAAAAAATTTGTGTAATTCCTAAAAGTTGGCCCTAAATGCAAAAATATGTCTTAAAAAATGATGAAACTATATGTAATGCTCCTCCAACTCACTAAAGAGGTCCTCATAAAGTTTATTTCAAAAAAACCTTTCAGGCGCCAAAAGACGCAATATCCAAGGGTTAATACACACGAAAAATAAAAAAGACATGTAATTTCTAAAAGTCTGCTCCTAAACGCGAAAATATGTCTTAAAAATGGTGAAAATATTCGTAACGCGTCCCCAACTAATTATGAAGGTCTTCATAATGTTCTTTCCAGAAAAAACTTCTAGGTGCTAAAAGACGTCAATCCATGGGCTAATATACACACAAAACCAAAAAAGTCATGTAATTGCTAAAAGTTAACCTAAATGCAAAAATATGCCTTAAAATTTTGATGAATCTATACATAATGCTTCCCAAATTTATTAACGAGGCCCTCGTAAAGTTTTTTTTGGAAAACCCTCGCTATAAGGCTGCAATATCCATGGCCTACCATCGATTTTTGCTTCAAATTGTGGACTTTTAGGCTTCAAACTCGTTAAATCATGTGTTTGATTGCTTAAATTTGAAGAAATGTCATTGTTTACATATATATATATATATATATATATATATATATATATATTTTTGAATTGTGGTGAATATTAGAAGTAAAGTAAACATAATAATATATAACTAAGAGACATAATCTCATCTAAATTGGTATTGCCAGTATAACATCTATGTCGAACTACAATAAGCTTAAATGGAACGACATAAACAATAAAAATTCAATATAACGACCTCAACTTGTTATAAATAGGTATGAGCACTTAATAAAACTTGAACTTCCCAACATTTGAACCGTAGTAACGGAGAAATCCTTGATAGGTAGTTCTACCCCTAAACGGGCTCTATCTGACGCGACTCTAACATCAATCATGATAGGTAGTTCTACCCCTGAATGGGCTCTATCTGACGCGATTCTAACATCAGTCAAGTCACGGACGGAGAAACCAAAAAGAGAATGAGGAAGCATTGGGCTGCAAATATGCAAATTCATTAATCCAAAAGCTACAACTCCATTGACATCAAGACTCATAAAAATATATTTTAGGAGAAATAATCAAAGGGCTAAAATGAAACCTAACCATCTTACTATATCTAGTTCAGTTTTTACATCAGAGAAACTTTGCTTTTTCATCAAACATTTGACTCAAAGCTTTTTTTTCCTTCTAAACCTCCAATCAAATATCTAGTCTAGAGACACCCTAAAGATTCAACAATTTGTACAACCTCTTAAAGCAGGAGTAGCAACAACCATACACCACCATAACCATCTGTGCCCCCCGTCGAAAATTTAGCAATAAACTAGATTAACCTCCTAACTAAAAGTATAATCATCTCTTTCAGTATACATCAAACAAATAACTACTCATAGGAACAAACTCTGGCGCGGGTGACATCGCAGGGTCAGCAGCAATGGTTGGTTCTGGCAAAGCTTCACTACTTCTTCCTATGATCACCTTGGGAGGTTCCTCAACTTCACCTGCTCCTCCATACAGAGTCTTTTTCCTCATCTCTACGACTTTCCTGTGAGAGTTCGAGTGCACAGATGGAACGAATGTAGGACTAGCAGCTGGTCGATATTCTGGAAAGAGACGCCCTGAACGATAACGAACTCCACAAGCGTTGCATAGTGTCTTAGGCCCTAGTGGTCCTTCTCTCCACTGAGGTGTCTTTGTGACTTCACAATGTGTGCATTTTTTGAAAAAACTGGACTGTTGTGTGGAGGTTATCTTCTTCTTGGAAGCATCTGATACCGGTGGCGCTGCATCACTGATATGTTGAATGTAGTTTTTCATTGGCTCCTTGGCACCAGATAGCAGTGACAATCTTCTCCTCCTCTCTTTCGTCTTTCTGGCATCAGAAATCTTCTTGGATGCAACTCTTGTAGAAGATATCGGAGCCATCAAAACCCATGGATTAACAGCTGAAGGTCGCGCACGCTTGGAGCGAGGACGTACAGGAATGACAGGGTCATGTTTGATGGGTACACTCTTTCCACCAGAGCAGGAATTGCTGCCTTCAAGAACTGAAACTGGACTCTGTGTCTGGAATGTACCGGTACCTTGGACCTCGGTAAATTTGATCTGATAGAATAGCACTAAATTAGGAATTCATGAGATATAAGCGAAAAACAGTTTCTGCACTCTACCATTCTTTAAGAGTTGCAACAACATAACCGTACCTCAGAGTACTCCCACAAACGGGGGTCTGAGGAGGGTAGAGTGTACTTGGAACTTACCCCCACCTCAAAATAGAGAAAGTCTGTTTCCTATAGGCCTTCAGCCTCAAGAAAATACCGTTCAAAGCATTCCAGTAAAAGAAGTAACGGAAGTACAAGAAACAACAGATAATAACAACAGATGGTAACACAACAGAAACTACAAGAAGATAATACAATAATCGAGGTACAAGGAACAACAAATAGTACTCGGGTGAAATAGTGAGTTAAGAAAAAATTCATAACCCGTTGGTTTTCATGAGTTCTTTTATTAGGTGGATTTTTTCCTGCGAATTGTTTGGCCGTACTTATCAACACAACGATTAGTGTTTTTTTTTTTACTTCACAGAAGCAGGACTGATGTGCTTAAGAATAATCCTCTTTTCTTAATCTTTATGGTCCGCGACTCAAGTGCCTTCACAAAGGTTCAATGTCCTCTTATGTGAAACATACAATTTACTCTTTCATTGACATATACAATTTCAAGAGAGATGCAAGCACTTATACTTTACTGACTCAGTCCATCGCAATCTTTCCAGAAACTTATCAACAACAACAACATAATTCCACAAGTGGGGTCTAATGAGGGTAGAGAGTAAGCAGATCTTACCGCTACCTCCTGGAGGTAGAGAGCCTGTTTCCGAACAGCCCTCGGCTCAAATACAGCATATGAAAGTAGTTATAAAAAGGAAATATGGGAGTGGACAGGTCAATGCAGAAAGCAATACAGGGATTCCAGAAAAGAAAAACAGTAACACCAATGGAACAAGCAACAACAACGAAATAATGCAGGAATTAGAACATAAAGGACAACAAATGGTAACATATACAAAAGCAAGAAACTACATATATAAAGCTAATATTACAACAGACAAGATGCTTCCAGACTCCCACCAAGCATACTGCCTACGAAAAATGAGACAAAACTCAACTACCTATCGAGTTCTTAATAAGTCAGCTCCAATGCAGAGACTGTGACTTAACGTCACTAGTTGCAACCAATCATTGGAACTTATATAAGCCCCATTACACAAACTCCATACTTAAAAGCAAGCAAAATACTCACAAGGTGAACTCTTACACCTGGCCAATCCCTACAGTACATCATAGCACTACACGTCCAGCATATACTATAGCACATGAAGAACGATTGTGATTAGAGCAAGCTATTTCCAGCAACGAACTTTCATTGGCAGAACAGATGAAAAAGGAACAGCTACTGCACCCCAATCTTCTATTGTAGATTCTACATTGGAACAATTACACTTTTTTGATAAGTACACCGTATCGTTTTTCTTTAATGACGCCAATTGAAGCAAAAATTAAATATATATTTCATCCTTCCCTTTCAGTCCCGTAACATTATGCAAGCTGGTATGGTATTTGATTAATCTTTCAGGCAGACCTCCACGTAATAGGTCCTGGCCTTGACTCATAAAGCTCTTAGAAATGAGAAACTTGGAGGAATAGAAAAACACAAACAAAGACCAGGTGTAACAAGGAAACAAATAGAAAATTCTTTTTTCTGTTTGGGGGGTGCAAAGGACTACATTTGCAGAAAAAAGACAAAGGACAGATTAGAAAGGAAAAGAAAAGCAATGCCAACACAATCACCTTAAGACAGTTACATTTTTAATTAGCAATCAAGCATGGTCATACAATACGACTACATAGGCTGTTTTATGTTTCTCAAACCATCGATTCGCAAAGCATATAACAGCTTTCATATGTGAATGCATAACTAAAAACTGTAGAGGCTTAGCAGGAACAACAAGATAAAGGGTATGTCCAAGTAAAGCCGAATACACTCCATGCTACTGCTTTTATACATGAATTCACTATTGAAAACTGTAAAGGCAACAAAGGAACATAAAGATAAAGGGTACATGCCAGTAGAGCCAAATTCACTCCATGCCATTTCTTGCATATATCACTTCATAATTGAAAATCATTGAGGCATGGCAGGAACATGAAGATACATGACATGTGCAAGTAAAGCCAAATTCGCTTTTCAGGAGGCAGGGACCATTAACAGAAAAAAGCACAATTTTCAAGTTTTCACACTGACCCTGGTTTATAGACTTCCAAATCAAAAACAAAGATTACCCCAGACCCCAGTGTTTCGAGTCTCACTTTAAGGCTTATACGCGCTTTGACAACACTTGATTCATCCTTATTATCAACAACACTACTAAAATCCTGAAACCATATGTTTACACCAACTACATTTATTTCAACACAAAAGACATCCAAACACACACATGGCTCTACACAGAACATTCATACATTCACAAACATCAACATTCATACATTCACAAACATAGAAAACTTAAAAGCACTAACCGGAGGATGTGAATTTGCCACTGCATTCACCCGACGATTGCCAATGTTGCTTTGAGGCAAGGGCGGAAAATCCATTAGAGCTTCGGTCGGGATTGGTCCAAAACCTTTGGACTCACTAACATCCCACTCAACACCACCTAGCACGTCTCCTTCCAAACTTTCCATTGGCATATCCAAGAAATTGAGTATGTCATCAAAGTCATCATCAACAATAGGACCAGTAGGAATTTCATCCATATAACCACCACCATGTTCAACCATAGTCATCTTCTTCTGATATACAAACAAAAAAGATTGCAACTTTATAACACCAAAAAGTTGTAACAAGACATTAACCACTAAAAACCATTCAAAAATAAATAAATTATACATGTAACACACCATATAGATTATATTCTTTTCCAAAATTATCTGTCACTAATTTAAGCAAAGTTTTTACTAATATTTAAAAAACAATAAGAGTAACGCTTATCTATAATGTTGGGATTTACATTACCTATTCAAATTACACGTTTATTTTTTTTACTTAAGCTAAAACTTAATAATTAAGAAAGAAATTTAATAGACATATTAGGTTAAATGTACTAAACATAATACCAAAAAAAAAAAGATTCTAATTAAAATCCAAATATGAACTAAATCTATAATTATGCTAAATAACTTACCAATTAAACAATTAGAAAAAAATAAAAACACCACATTACATTAATTAATTTAAAAAATATATCAGAATAATTGCAAATATATGGAAAATCCTAATACATTAAATCAAGGGGATTGCTGCTTAAAAAGAAAATCTTTTTATCAAAATAGTAATAATTCTTAACAAAATTAGCAGAAAAAAAATAAATAATTTTGCTCCTAATTAAAAAAACGACAGCGTTTTATCAGTCACTTTCCTAAACAGTATCATCAATCCTCATCATTCCAGAAAAAAAAAAAAACTTTTGCCCTAGAAAACATGTCGGCTAAACAAAAAATTGACAAAATTAATCCCAAATAAACAAAAAAAATTCAAGAAGTATACATTTTCAGTGACCCAATAGCCCCAATTAGCCATTTTCACCCAAAAAATTAGCTTAAAAACTCAATTTTTTTTGTACCCATTTGGTTTAAAAAGCTGAAATAACATGGGTTTGGGGGTGGGGGTGGAGTTACTCAAAAAAGATGAAATTTTTGCTAAAATGGTGAAATGGGTATGAGAAAAAAGTACAAATTTTTAAGAAAAATGGTGAAATGGATATGAGGAAGAAGTACTAAAATTGTAATTTTTTTTGCATGTAGGGAAGAAAGGTATATACTTACATTTGGAACCAAAAAAAAAAGCCCTTAAACCCTTGAAAATGCCATTGAAGTAAAAAGAAGTGGTTTTTGTAGAGAAGAGAGGAATAATAAAGATAGGGTAAGAAAGTGAGGATATAGATAGAGGAAAACAAACAAATAGATTTTTTTATTTTATTTTATTAAAAAAAATGGGGGAAAATAAAAAAAATATTTTTTTTTTTTGAAATTTGAATGGTGTTTATTTGGAGTTTTGGAATTTCAATTTTTGAGAATTTAGGTTTTTGTGCAAAAAAAAAAAAAAGAGTTGCTTAGGGTGTGTTTGGTAGAGATATGGAAGAGTTTTTTCATGTTTGGTTAGACGGTGAGTCAATTAAAATATTAGAAAAATATAATTAATCGTTGACCGTAGATTTTATATTAGATTTTTAAAATTTATCTTAAATATTTATTTGACCACATTAAAATTAAGGATACTCGCTTTAATTATTTTTTACTCATTTCTTTTATATGATTTATTTGAGTTGACGATCTATTTATTATGTAAAATTACATTAAATATATTATTATTATTATTATCGAAAGACAAATAAGTTTTTCAATTATTTTGATGGTATGGGACCTAATTGATGAGCTGTTGAGTAGGGTCAAAAATTGGTGATGGTCCCTCTCATCAAAGGGTAGAACAGTAAATATTCCATTTCTTAAAAATAATTTTATTTTTTTGATCTTATATAAAAAAAAAAAATTGAATATAATAATTTGATCAATAATACACATGGTTTAATGATACTATGTGCTGATTGGACAGTTTTCTTTGTTGAAATGATCTTAATTATTTATTATTTTTTGTATTTTTGAACCATTATTTGAATAAATTTTGAAAAATAATTTTAATTGAATTTGTTTGCATTACACATTATGTTTGTACATCTATAAAAAACACATTATATAATATCGCGAAAGATTGCCGAAAATATTAGTAATTCATAACAAATATAAATGTAACAAAAAATATGTATTAAAAAAAGTCGTCACAAATCATTTTATGTATAATGAAGTAAAAAAAAAACATGTTATTTGTGGCTGATATTGTTACAATTGATAGAAATTAAAGATACTGATCAAAAATAAATTGTAAATTTTATTATCTTGGTCAAACAAAAAATGATTTTGATTAAAAAAAATATTTTGAAAATTTAAAATATATTTTTATACTAAATATCTTGCCCTAGGTTTTACCAAAATTTAGAATAATGATTGGTTTAGTCAACTTTATTAAAAAGGAGAAGTAGAAACTAAGGGATGAGATAATTCCCTTTTCTTTTATTCCAAGACATATTATATAAAAGAAAAAAGAAAAGATTTTGAAATTCAAAGTTATATCATAACCTTTTTTTTTTTTTTTTTTTTAAGTATTCAAGTGTTCAAGTTAAGCTGCTCGATTAATTATACAAATTTTTACTTTTAATCTTGTGATTTTTAACATACTTAATATTTTATTTCGAAAAATAGTATATAAAGAGAAAAAGAAAAGATTTTGAAATTCAAGTGTACCATCACCTATTTTTTTTAAATAGTCACGATGTTCAAGTCAAGCTGCTCGATTAATTATACAAAATATCTTAACCTTGATTTTTAACAATACTTAATTGACTACTGAACCTAGGTGCTTAAATTGTACCATTACTATAAGCTGGCCTCTTTTATTTTATTTTTTTCACTATTCTATTTTATAGCCCGTAAAAAAGATAAAGTATACGTAAATCTTACCCTGCGTTTCGATTTTTTCAATTGGTTCTGTATTAAACTATTCTATACCTCGTAAAAGGACAAAAAGTATGCAAACCTTACCCTACTTTGGACGGTAAGGAGACAATTTAGACTGAAAAGAGATTGTCTCCATTAGACCCTCGAGCGTTGACGCTGCTATCATGTATAGTAGTTTGATTTTCGATTTAACTTATCTGCGAAATGTAAATATTATTTGAGACTCTTCATTGAGCCCTTGCTTGGAACAAACAACATATCCAGTATAATTTTAAAAATGGGGTATAGAAAGGGTAACCTTAACCCATACTTTTGTAGGCAGAGAGACTGTTTCTGATAAACCATCGACTCAACTCGCTATTAAAAAAAAGGATATATGTACTACTAAGAACCAGCTGAACAAAATAAGAGAACTGAAACTGATATAAAAAAAAAAAAAAAACATAAAATTTTACATTAAGCTTTTGCTTTTACCCACAAAATTGCATGTGAGTGTAGTTTACCTCCACTAATGAGGCTTGAGCAATCTTACATGCTACCTGAGTTAATTTTTTTCATTTTCAATCTTTCTATGCAATTTCACTATCTTTTTATGGGTCATTTATGTTGGTGAGATATCATAACTTAAGTTTTGATGTTCTTCTTTTTGCAGTTACAAACAGGACAGCAAATAGAGCCACAAACACCACAGAAACAGCAATACAAATGGCTTCCCAAGAAAACGCACGATATGAATCGTCAAAGTCACTGTCCAACTGGTTCTGCAAAAGTAACGAAAACCAGTTGTCAAATAGAATGTTCTCATTGAAAATTATGTCTTAGGTATTATTACTTAGGATGAGATGTTAACGTGCACTAGCGCTATGTAGTGAACGTGTATGAATGCATATGTTTGAAATAAATGAGAGCACAGAGGACCTTCATTGATGGAAAGCGTTCACAAAAAATTTCTCTATCAAGATTCATGATTAAGACGAAATGATTATTGCCAATTGGAGGAATGAATAATTATTCTGTGGAACACCACAGCAACTGATAATGAGACACATTAATGAAGTCCTTGGACCATCTCAATCTCATCAGGATATTTGCAGCGTGAATACTAATTGTCAAAAGAGAAGGGATGCACGGTGTTGCGTTCACTCTGGGCCTGGGGAAGGGCCATACTCTGAGGGGGTGTGATGTAAGCAGCCTACGTAGACACAAGCAACCCTGGCTGATTCCACTGCTCAAACCACCACTTATTGGTCACATGGAGACAATTTTTCTGTTGCAACTGCCCTTCGTGAATTATACTTGTATTATAACAAGCTAATGCACATTATAAAAAAAAAACAAGCTAATGCAATGAAATCTGAGTAACATGCAAAATGGATTACTAATATAACAAGCACATGATATTAATTATAAGCAGAACTTCTAGGTCCTCCTTAGTTATTTATTTATTCCATTAAGAATCAAGGGCATGGACTATAGTAAAAACTAACTGGGTATCGTGGGAACTTACCTTGACAGCCTTATACAGTAACATGCGTTTGTGTTGATTTGCAAAGATTGTCTGGGCATATTTATAAAGCTCCACGTCGAGGTGGTTTAATGATGTGATCTCCTGAAGAAGGGCTTCAGACACCTGACGGCGTCCCTATCAAATTTGAAACTAAGATGATAAGTGACCAAAAACAATATACTTGAATTCATTTTTAAAGTTCACCAATGCTTGTCCAGGAAAATGAAAATTGCAAGAGATTGAAAAACAGAACACAGTTTGGCTACATTACCTCCTTTGTAAAATTTGCTGGATCAATTTTCTTTAGAGAATTTACACGCCTTTCAGACTGGGTCTTCCTTAAGTTCGAAATGCAGCTCTCGTATACATCCATGAGTTTTCCTGCAGTCATCTGTTGTGGTGGCAGAAAAGTTAAAATCAGGAAGTTCTCATACGTTGCAGTTAGAACAGAAACACATCGTCTTGAACTTCATAGCAATGGTCTTACATTTTTCTTTGTTTCTTCACCTTGCTCAGCTGATGAGATTTGATTGGGCTTTTGTTCTGAGCTATTGCTCTGAAGTTTGGGCAAAATGAAGGATTAAGATGACAGCTTAATTGATTTTCGAACAGGCGCTTAAAGCAAAAAGAGCAATTAATGATCACATATCAAGAGAGACAGACAGCTTACATGGTGATAAGTTGTATCAAAATCAGATTCTAGCAGTGAAGAGCCCTGTTCTGTGCAAAACCAGAATAATGTAACCGTTAAAACTACAACTATGTGTCCTACACTCCAACTTGAACAACGCTAAATTCTAGCAGAAAATGTGTCATTCGTGAAAAATCATTCATTGGAACATTTCTATGAACTCAGCTTTTAAAACATTCCTAAAACTCAACTTCTAGTTATGACCAATACTGGATTTTCGATGAAGAACAATTATTTTTTTAAAAGTGGGACCACCAAGATCGGCCTCTCGTAAGGTGGAACGCTTCAGTACCCCGCCACCTAAAGAAGAAACAAATATAGCAAAAAAGTGCATAGCAGAGTCACTGCTTCACTTGTTCAAATTGATACTCATCCATCGGCTGTTATATGCTGCCGTTCGAAGAGAAAGGGGTATATTTCTAGCCAAGGCATCAATTCAGTTAAATTACATAGCTTCTAAACTAACCAGAGCTGTTCTTAGCAGTATGATCTTCATGTGATGTTGATCCAGTGAACTGTGAAATTGCCTGAGTACCGACTACATTTGCAAACATGGTGGCTGATTCTTTGTGGTTCTCTGTGAGTCCAACATACAACATATTGTCCAACCTCTTCTGCAAAAATTTATAGATATCTACCATAATTCCGACCATCATCAAGAAGTGGATATAGCAGAGTATATTACTCATACTCAAACTTAATTTAGAGTGGGTTAATTACCTTTGCAACCTTAAGCACATAATCTCCAAGAGACTGGTACTTCAGTACACAGTGACGGACGTCATGTGCCTCTGTCAGATAAGAGTTGTTCGTAAGTCCTGCGACCTATAAATTAGACACTATCAGCAAGATAAAACAGCTTCAAGAGTATTTCCTTTGGTTAGGGAGAAGGGACCCCCAGTAAGGTGGGAGGGGTTGTGATTAGCGGTGTCAATGGTATGGTTTAGGTAGTTATTTCGTAAAGTTTATACCATACCAGTTTCAGTTATTTTATTTTATATAACCAAGATTAGGCCTTTTGAAACCACCCCATCATCTCAGTTTATCTTCGACATCGGTACGGGTCGGTTAATTTTTGGTA
Organism: Solanum peruvianum; assembly: GCA_027705065.1. Lineage (NCBI taxonomy): Eukaryota > Viridiplantae > Streptophyta > Magnoliopsida > Solanales > Solanaceae > Solanum > Solanum peruvianum. The sequence goes on from JAKWJD010001765.1 coordinate 57,143,769, forward strand.
TTTGCTTATAAAAAATGTCATGTAAAAGTTATGCGGTAGAAGTTAGAACACGATACCATGCCTACTTCTATCTTACTTTGACAATAACTCTTTAGGTATTTTGGAGTTAAAAAGAAGGTGAATCAAGAAATCATGAAAGACGACAAGAACAGAGATTTATCCCACAAATTTACAGTAATGGAAAATAAAGTTAAGCAAAGACAATATTTTGATCACATGAGCAAGAAGAAATCAAACAAGATGTGATTCAAGAACTGAGTCTACAAAAATTAAGCATTCAGTAAGAGAAATTTAAATCATATGAGAGGCAATATATCTAATACCTTGTAGCCTACTAGTTACTACTCGAGATGCTAAAACTAATTTTAGCTTCAATAGAGTAGCATAACAGGTTTCGGAGTTGAACTTTGGAAGTTAATTACCTGTTGGCTTGTTGCCGTTCCCATACCCAAGCTCAAGGCGAAATATATTTTTCATGTATAAATTTATTCATACAGACATACAATTAAAAATTTATATAAGAACCTATGAATTTAGTATAAGAAACCTAATTATCGGTTTGGTTAGGTCGTTAAGTCATTCTCATAAAAAAAGATAGTTTTAACTCAATCTGGTAGTGTGGGGTTGACCTTGAAGAAAGTTGACACATATGCCACAGTAGCTGAAAAGCTTAAAATGTGGATGTCTAATGGTAGGCGATGCTATTTGAGTTGGAGGATGGATAGGGAGGAGGGCAGAGGCTTCCTCCAAAATAATATTTTTTTACAGCAAGAGACTGTTTCATGATACAGCATCTAGCGCACAATGCAGTATCTGAGACTGGTCAAGATATTCAAAGTTGAAATCAATTTGCGATTTCATTTCAGTTTGCCAATGTCTTCTGAAAAAATGAAATGAAAAAGAATCCAACCACAGTTCCTGTAACCAGTTAACAACAATTAACCATTAAGCAGAAGAACGACCAGAAATTTAGAGTAAAATACCAACATAAGCATGTTGTTTGGCGTTCACGACCTTCCCCCATAAGTTCTGTGTTGGATCCCTAATTTAAGCTCTTGTACAACTCTAAAAAATATAATGCAGAAAAAGGAGGATGAAAGGTTTCATATTGTAAAATTAAAACCAGGCAATACCTGAAATGTGGCTCCGTTGTGAATGATATCCCGAGCTATGGGATTGTTGATATACTCGTGTAGAGGCATTACCATCTCCTTCGTATCATATGGATTAGTGCTTATAACAACAGAATGACCATTTTTTTCTCTTGCTTCCCTCTACAGTTCAGAGGATATGCAACATATTAATGATTATGCAAGATAAATTCATAATGCTACAGAAATATGCATGACAAAAGTTCCCTCCACCTTGCTGCCCCTGCCTCCCCTCCTCCACATCAAAATGGGCAAACCCACTAAAAGATTAGTGATCATTTCTATTTGTATTTTGTAAATTAAAAAAAGGTTCTGCATCCTGATATTTCGTTCAGATATAGTTCCTATTGTGCTAATTAATTTTATTATAAATTCTCTAAAGCTAACACTCTTTTTGGTTATTTTAATACAAATTCTCTAAAGTTGATACCTTTGACAGTGCTAGCAGGATAACTGGACAAGAATACTTCCACTAATCATCTCCATTCCTCTACTAATTAGACACCATTATCAATCACAAATAGATGGGCAAGGTTATGTGTTTTGGACCAGTTGGTGTACCCTAGGAAGAGGAATTATCTACAATTACTAGCACAAGCATATGGTACTTCACTTAGCAACAAATAAATGCCACTAAGAAGCATCTAAATAAACCGCCGAGGCGAAGTATGATAAAATGTCTGAGAAACAGGACATCCGCAAATATTACTGCCTCACGAATGGCTGATACAAAGTACAAACTACACTGTGGAATAAGCTTGAAAACAAAACAATGATAATTTATTCTTCCAATGGTAAGGAAGCAACGAAATGATCAGTAAAGGAGCCTCTTCGACAATGTGGGGTAGCAAGGCACCATCTGATACGCATATTGCCATTGACAGCATCTAAATACATTTGGAGGAAGAGGAAGCGAAACTAGATAAGACAATTATGCTTTTCAAATTGTTATATTTAGTTGAATAAGGTTTTACTATAGAGGTAAATATAGATAGTAAAGCTCACAGGACAAGATGATGAATTGACAAATGCTGTTCAAGAGACATACTCGAGCGAATAGATCTTCTCTCATCCAAGGGACCAAATACTTCCACGGCCAGATATCTAGAGTGCTTATTGTATTTTTTGAACGCAGCCGTCCAGACATTTTGGTGGCAGATGTCAAGTTAGGGTGCACCAGGAACCGGGCTGCTACCTCCACGGAAAACTCGTAGGCACTAAAAACACGGTCAATTGGATTCCTAAGTATTGTCACCACAGATGTTTCATCCTTGTGAAGTTTGTTCATCATGCTGTAGTCGTCATGAGTAACCAACAAGCGGCATTTTGGTTTTCTGCACCAGCAAACAGTAGTAGAATTGATAACAACAATAATAAAATTCCTTAAATAATAAAGGTAAAAGGAAAAGAGGAAGCAGAAAAATAGATGGAATAAATTGTGCTAATTGAATTGTTTCTTTGTTACAATATTTTACCATAGGAAAACTAGGTGAAGTAAAAGCAGAGCGATTTAGTGCTCCTGCACAATACAAAATGATTGATATAATAGCTTCTAGCTTGATTCTTTTAAACAAAAAGACCTTACGAAATCTGTATTAAAATTTGGCAATACCATTTATTTCCTCTCAGTAAAGCTAAGCACTTCGATTTTTCTAATCCACCCACTGACTCTATTTCCAAAATACACAAACAGGAGTACAACAATAATCAAATGGATAGAAGTGACCTTATCATCAGCGGAGTTTACTTTTATTTCTAAGATAGCAACATCAATATTCGTTATCAAAGGCTCCACTGGAATACCAATGCATTTTCTCATTTCAACATAAGCTATAAGTTTGCTTTGGTGAGGCTCCATCACTACTAAACGTTGGTTTCCAGAAAGGGCCTACTTATAGCTTTTAACAGAACATCTAACAACTTTGAAAATAGTAATGTCCAATATTTCCAAATTTCCAAAACAATTTAATGCATAAAGTACGAAGAAATATATTACCTTGGATCAATCCTTAACTTATCATACGAACGTGGACACTCCAAAGAACTGGCATAAAGCTTTTTCAGAAAACTGCACAAACACAACAATATAACCATTAGCTAATATATAAATAATATTACGATTTAATTCATAGAAATGGTTTTTCCTTAACTCAGTCAAAGGGAAAGAAATTTATAGAGGGAAACCATTTTTACCAATGAAAATATGTTCGCCCTCCAGTCCTGGGGACATGAAGAAAAAAGAGCAAGTTCTGCAAGACATGTTTGTCATTTTTGACTTCCGAATCGAGTGAAGAAGACGCCCACTGCTTGACAATGCGTTCGCACCACTTGAAGCCATCTTTGCCCTCAGTAGCCTTTGTTATGGTAGAAACTGGACATCAAATAGCATTATCAATTTGCAGATAAATATAAATTGGCATTCCCCTAAAATGAGATCCAAGACAAGCTTATGAGCAAATTTGTATGAACTTAATATGAATTGTATGCATAATGCTTCACTAGCAAAACTTTACAAACAAAAAACACAAGCAAAGATTTTTTTTTTAATATCCTCATCGCGACAACATTTAAAGCATCTACATCATGAAATATCCAACTTTTTTTAAAGAAAAAAAAATTTGGCATCACAGTAAGGCCTTAAGAACTTATCTTTACCCTACTCCAAGGTCAAATAACATTTCTTCAGGACGTAAAAGGTACATGCTATACTACTAGAAATAAACATATAGGTATAGTGTTAAACAAGTAGTAGTGAAAAAAAACATACATTTCTTCAGGACGTAAAACCAAAATCATAAGGTTAAGCGCAAAAAGTAATCAATCAATAATGGGACATACCTGAGAGCAGAAACACCAGGATCACAAAAACATCAAAAATATGACCTTTTTGCCTCATTCCCACCTCTAATCTATCCCAGAAGTCAAACTGAAACGGATAAGAAAAACTTTTACAATCAGAATCCTCCAATGAAGTGTACACACGCATAATATTCACGATAAAGTGAAAGGTTCAAACTTCAGCACTTTTAACCATGACAAATGGACATCAGTCCAAATGTTAACCCCAAATACAAAAATCCACTAGCTAGCTGAATTCAAAGGGCATATACAGTTATACACAACATCTATTATACACACACTCAGATTATTTTTTTTCTTGAAACTATACACACACTCAGAATTGTTCAAGAATCGAAGTAAACGATTCAAACTTCATCACTTTTAACCATGATAAACACACATTACTCTAAATTTTAACACCCACCAAGTACAAATTCCACGGCGTGTTCTTCCTTAACATTCAGCTAGCTGAATTCAAAGGGCATATCCATAACGCACACACACTCATAATATTCAGGAACCAAAGTAAAAGATTCAAACTTCAGCACTTTTCACCATGATAAGTGAGCGCTAGTCCAAATTTTAACACCACCCAAGTGCAAAATCAACAATAAAAGGAGGGTAGGCGAGTTCTTTAACATTCAGCTAGCTGAATTCAAAGGACATATACACAATATATAAATATATATACAAAAAAAAAAACTCAAGTATCCAAGATTTAGCATTTCTAACCATAATATCATCAAAATTTGACACCCCCTCAGCTATGAAAACACCAATCCAGAACTTAAAAATTCAAAATTTAGCATTTGTTAACCATAAAATTATCAAAAATTAAACACCCACCCAGCTATGGAAACATTAGTCCAAAACACAAACTCAAACGTAGCATGTGTAACCTCGAAAAATCATCAAAATTTAGCACCCACCCAGCTATAAAAACATCAACCCAAAACTTAAAACTAGCATTTCTCACCAACCCAAAACTTCAAACATTCAAAATTTAGCATTTCTAACTTAAAAATCATCAAAACTTAACACCCACTCACCCACCTATGAAAACACCAACCCAAAAACTTGAAATTTTCTTTTCGGAAGTTAATTACTTTTAAAATCCAACAAGCTGAATCCACTCACACACAAAAAAATGCATGAAAAGAAAACGAATTGAGGAAAATTGGTGCTAACCTGTTATGAGAATTTCGAGATCTCGTGCTCATAAATTTGCACAAAAAACTGTGTCGAGAATCGACAAAGACAAAACTTCCTCCACTTATCGGGCAAATGGTGGGGTCCACTTCACCACCGCCGGCAAACCTCTCCGATTGGAGAAGTGTCCGGAATCCAATCACTCAAGAGATTTTTTTTTGCCCGGAAAATTCGAAACACTGTTTCGCCGATAGATCAGTGTGAAGCTATTCTTTATTTAAAAAGGAAAAAAATTAAAGTCTAAAAAGAAAACATTTATTATGTAACTGAAGTTTTATTTTTATTTTAAAAAAAAAGTAATTTTAGTACAATTAGAAAATTCTTATACTATAACGTAAAAGCCCATTTATTTCCAATATGGCTTTAAAGAGAAATTCAATTAATGATATTTTTTTCCTTTTTAAACCACATATTGAAGTTTCTATTAAATTTAAATTTCGTATCGTAGGGATTATTCGGAAATAAAATTCGTGCTTATGTTATTATTTGTCTTTAAATTGTTATTGTTTTTTCTAATTATTTATTTTAATTGCATTTCTATATCTTTCAAAAATAATTTTTTTTAACCTAACAATAGATATAACGATCACATACATACCATCTTCCCTAATTTATTCAGAAGATTATACTCTATAATTTTTGTTTGTACTTTGTCGTACATACGAGTTAAATTTTCCATAATATAATAACCAACAAAACGCATGACAAGCTCGAACTAAGAAGATATTGAGGAATCAATCAACTTCTCATATTTATATATAGAAATTATTTTTTGAGTAAATATTTTTTTTTCATATAAACCATTTTTTTTAAGTTTAGTATTCAAATAATTAATGCAATATTTTTTAAATTACAGTTTCATCAATTACTCCTATTTTATTTTATTTTTTCAGTTCAATGAATAATGGGTTGGTCCACCACTTGTGCTTTTAGAATTATTTATTATTTTCCAATAAATAAAGCTTACTAATATTTGAAAAAATTCGAAAAGTAATACTACTACTTCACTTACAAGCTGGATGTATAAAAACTTTAATTTGTTCTTTTCTTTTTCTTTTCTCATTTATAATACTTTAACTTTTACAAATTCATTAATAAATATTATAAATTATAATTTTTTTTCATATTAATATGATTAACGATATATTTGAAATTTTAAAAAACAAAGGTGTTTCTTTTTTCATTGGAAGTAATTTAAATATCTACAAACTAGTCGGACAGTATAGTAATCTAAAAATAGTCGAGAGTTTGAAATTTCACAAGTAAAACTATAGCACAAGTTTCACATGTGCATTGAAATTTCATGATACTCCTACCCCGTAATCCCACAGATGAGATCTGAAAATGATAGATGCACTAAATCCCGATAGAGACAGAGAAACTGTTTCCGACAAATCCTCGGCTACTAAAGGGCCAACATCCCCACATGAACAGTTTCCCTAGGGTCAGAGCCATCATCCTTTACCAATTTAATAGTTAACTGCTCTTGAACCTTTCTCCTTTGAGATCACATGCATGCATCTCATTTCCCCAACACCCCCATTTGTTTCCTTTCAAAAGAGAAAACATTGCATTTGAAAAAGAAAAGCATGATTCCACACAATAACTACAAACATCACACCTTTTTTTTACTATATCAAAAAGGAAGCTCGGTGCACTAAGCTCCAGGAATGCACGGGGTTCGAGGAAGGACCAGAGCACAAGTGTTTATTGTATGTTACTGTGTATTCCTTCCTGCAAGAGGCTGACTTCCACAGCTCAAACCTGTGACCTTCAGGACGTACGGCAGCAACTTTCTAGTTACTCAAGGTATAGTTTTGTTGACTGTAAAAATAAACACTGAATGCAGCACTCTACTGGTGTTGGCTTTTGATTGAATCAAAGAATTGGGCATTCACTAGTCACTTTACAAAAGTTTTTGCAGTTTAATGTGTTCATGTTTCCTGTGCAAATAACCCTACATTCCTGTAAGCATATGGACTAACCTAAAATACACTAGAATGTTTAGAAAATAAACTGAGATTATACAAAGATCAAGGCTTCACTTGTACGGCTTTAGAAACGTCCAGATGGTTAAGACGGCAGGTACCTAGAAGATATTCAGGGAGTTCTTCGGGTGTGTTGGCCTGTGGAGAAAGATAGTCACTGTGCTTTAGTAAAATTCATATCGACAAAATGATCATCACAAACTTCATACTTAGAATGCAGATTGCGAGTTAAACTGTCCATCTAGATGGAGAATAAGGATATGGAGTTTTACCTGGACAAGAAAGGCCATCTCAATGACTAGATTGTTTAGGTAACCAACAACAAGGCTGACAACACCCCTTGCCACAGTAGATGAGCCAATATCGATACCAAGCTGAAATTAGAGCATAACTCTTCAGGATCACATGGTGATTTATATCGATATTAGATTCAGGTTACACTTATACTTCTCAAGATAGTTAACAAGATATAATATACTATTTTCTCCCAAGAGACAAACTATTCAACATAACCAAAGTGGTAATTTTCAGAAATCCTTAAAACTGTTGAATGTTTAACTGCAGTAAGCATCAATTACTAAAATTAGAACAACGCTATGCATCGTTTAGTGCCAAAATACTCCTGTATTATACCTCTATGTAGTTCTTTCCACGAAAATAATTAATTTCTAGCGCTTGACCAATAAGACAAGCTTTCTTCCCAACACTCTGCTTGACTATCCATGATCCCTGAAAAGTGAATCTCAAGTAAATACAACCACTATACTTTAATTGATCTAATATTTCAAAGTATCCCAACAGCTGAGACAGAAATGGATGACATGTTCAAAGTACCAACAGAAATGCTAACAAAAGAACACCGTACAACCAAAATGTGAATAACTACCATAACACATTACAATCTTCTGCATGTGGTATGGAAAGCAAGACCCAAAGATACATGGGTTTCTGAATAATAAACTAAGCATGCAGCATCCTTGTGTCTATCTAGACAACCTTTCTGCATTTCTCTAGGCTCGAAAAGGATTTCTTTGACCATAATCCTTTGTTATATAAATATACCCTTGAAATTAAAAGATTTACCATTGTTAATATTCTTTACTGTTGTTTCTAGGTATAGTTACATTCGCAGAAAACAAATTAATCAATTGGGGATCTAGTCGTAAATTTGCTCAATTTGAGCCCCTTGAGAAACTGAAAGTGTAGCTTTTTAGAGGAGTAGAGGGGCTTTTAAATTTGCTTGCTTAAAGAGTTCCCTCGATAAATAAGAACCCATTTAAACGGGTTTCTGTTTCTTTCAAAGTTGCCTATCATTTTCTTAAAACAAAGACTTAGTGGGTAACATAATGTTGGTTTATTTTTTAACATCTTTCTGAAAACCTATCTGCTAAGAAACCCAAAAAAAGACTTTAGCTTTTGCTAAAATATGAGAAGGAACAGAAGAGAAGTGCAATAATATGGACCAGTGCACATGCTACATGAATATTGATGTGTCATAACATTTTGCTAAATGGACTAATCAACTCACAGAAAAAATATGCTAAACCTTATATGGCAAGTAATTTTGTCCACTTCCAATTAGCAAAACCGAACCTTGGATATGTACGGTATGAGCTTGAACCTTGAGTTTCTATAAGCATCATCTCCTTTGACAAAACTCTCCAGCAAAGGTGAATCCTCTAAAGGGGTATCCATCATATAGTAGAGAGCGAGAGTATATGTTGTTAAACCTGGGACCTGAATACAAGTGACAAACCATCAAAATGAAGCATTTTGGTGGCAGCTTTACAGGAAATCAAAGTATATTAAGGAAACAGAGATTGCATACCTGAATGTTCACAATGAAGAAGAATTCCGGACCCCCCTTTGCTGCATATTTCTGCAGAGAAAAGATAGTGAGCAGCAGGCTCATAGGCATTAAACAATATGAGCACTGTATTTTCATTGAATAACAAAAGAAACCTGAACAATTCCCCCAGGTCGACCACCAAGATCATCTTCTCGTTTGTCAGACTTCAACCAATCCGCGCCCACCATTTGCATCAAGGTGCCTTTAGCCTTGATCTGCATAAGAGAGTCATAATGATTAAATGGCATAATAACACAAGAAAGTATCAAAGATTCTGAAGTACAGAAGCATACTTAAAAATCTTTTGATTAATAAGACAAGAACATCAGTAATCCCACATGCTATCCAGAATAGCAGACAGACACCTAGCCAAGAAACATACAGGATTTTCAAGATCTCTACCTAGAGTTTCTCTACCGTTACTCCAATTTGCACGTGATTCAAGAGCAAGAAAATGATTACAAGTAATGATGTTTCCTTTAATGCAGATTGACTAACTTTTGGCTGTGACTTGTGGTATAGAATTGTTCTGCATGAAGTTACCATGTGATGATTAGAAAGTAAAACTCAGATCTTAATCTTTAATCAGCAGGAAAACCAAACAGTAGATGTCAATAGAAAAAGGGAACCATTCCAAAATTCCAAGATCAATCAATTATGTGACACCTCAAAAATTGAATTCGAACATGTTTATAATAAGCGAAGCATGAAAGCTGAACCAACGACGAGAGTTCACCTTCTTACGATCATCTAGGTAGGTCTCTCCACGAATAAGAAAAGTAGAAGGATCTGTTTCAGTCCAACTGCAAGGCAAATTACAAGTTGAATCTTTTGGTAGAGTGGATCCGTAGTGGCAAAATGATGCATCTTCCTTTACCATTTCATGCAGATCTACATAACCCTTCTTCTGAACTGCAGCATTAAGACAAATCTTATGTCCTTAGCACTTTAACATGCAGATTTTAGTCAAGTTCTCTAACATAGCAACAAACATCAAACATGCCTGCAAGATCATGCAGTCTCTTCACGATAACTGCAGCAGTTGACAATTTGGGATGACGTGCATCCTGTATAGTCAAAAACCAGCATACGCATAAGGAAATAGAAAGAAACATATCCATAAAGTAAGGATCTGCAACCAGACGATGGAAAGAAAAAAAATCAGAGGATTTAGGTTTTGATGAAAATATACTCCCTCTGTCCTATTTTATTTGACAAACTTCCCTTTTTAGTTTGTCCCAAAAAGAATGACATCTTTCGATATTTGGAAACAAGTTCAACTTTAAACTTCCAGACTCCAGTGACCCTTAATGACATGATTCTATAGCCACATAAATGTTCGTATTTCTTTCTTAAACTCCATGTCTGGTCAAACAGACACAAACCACAGAGAGAGTACGGTAGAAAAATATAACTCTTTTGGGTAGGTGTTTAAAAAGTGAAGATGTATTATCATCATTAGGAACTAAGATCTGGAACTTCCTGAGATATTTTATATATTCTAAGTTCAGTCTATATACTCCAGACCAGGTTAAAGACTCTTATTGTTAGAACACAGAATCAAACATGAAGCTCTAAGTTAGGTAGAGAATCACTAAAACTGTATTCATTCAATAGTAGAAGGTAATCGACAAACATGACTTCAAAATGGAAGTCATGTCCCGTGCAGACTCCTGATTTTGTAGGATGCTGCCTGTTTATACAGCAATACCCTAAGCTTATGGTTTAGACAGGTAATACCTGAGAGTATGTCTCTAGTCCAAAATCAGAAGACCAGTCATTTTCTGTTTGGTCATAATCCAGTGGCTCAGAGACATCAAAGAACTCATCTGCCGCATCATTTAAACCCATCAAGCTTGAAGGTGTTTTAACTACTTCTTCCTCCAGATCCGCCACACTCTTTCCATTTTCCAACCGGGTTTGCACTTCAAGTTTAATTTCTTCTTCAACTTGACACAATCTTTTGCTTTTGATCAGCTCCCCTGAGACATCAGAGGGCAAGTAATTTCCTATTTTTGCACTGAAAAGCTCCCGCAAAGCTGCAAATACAGTAGAAGATAGTCTAATTGTGTCCGATAAATGGTCATGAAATGCAAATTTAGGACGAATCAACTGATGAATTTGACAGAACAAGAAATCACACAGAAAGCACACCAGCAAGTCTCCCAAGCATGCGTATTGTTATAGATCTGGCTGCAGATGTTCGTACATATGATTTCCAGAATTTCCAGTCGATAGCAAGCATATGCTTGACTACTGACCCCTTCCCTTGATTAACTGGTGATATAACATATCCTCCACCTGCAAGGATTTAGGAAATGTCAATTTGTAATATTTCCCAATTGAAAGGCAGGGAATATCCAAAATATGAAGAACTGTTACAGTAGTCTTGGGAATAAAATGGCAGTAGAAGCATATGGCTGGTTCAGTGTAACGACAAATCTATGTCAACAATTCGACATGCATAATATGCAAGGAAGTCTGGCATCTAAGCATATAGGTAATTTCTAATTTGTAGTTCATTCCTGATCCAAATAAACATTGGGTTCATAACAGTGATAACAAAAAAACCCTGTGCTTATAATAACTCTATTTTGTAGGCGTACATTACTTTTAAGGCAAGCACGAACGTAGCCCTTTTGAGGTGCACACTTCTGGTGAAACACTGAATGGTACAGAATAACTGCAAGAAAGAAACAATTGGTTATAGTGGATCAAGCTTCCTAAGAAGTAGCTATAGACCAATCCTCAAAAGAGTTGGTACCGTAAGTCCCGTCATCCTCCCTTCTCCAATAACGCTGCAAAAGAAGATCTCTTCTTGTCATACCCCTGAAAAGTCTTATGTCAGTTATAACTCTAGCGCAGGAACAACAAACTTTTCCAGAGTTGAAATATGACCATACATACCAAGGTAGCCAGTCCTGATTTAGAAGCTTATGAACTATATCAGTGTGACCATCAAGATGTTCAATCACACTGCCCTTGTAGAAACAGAAATCCCATCTGTGAACAAAGTACATTATCTTTTACTCCTAATATAAGAGGAATCAACAAGATGAAAAGTACATCACTGCAGTTTAAAGAACTTGTAGATTATACATTTTTAAAAGGCTATTTCTAGTGAAGTTCTCTGTATAAAGGCCATCTAAACTGGCTATAAGATTTTCTTTTTGGGATAGTATACGTTGTGCAATCTACTTGACCTCTAAGCTTATATGATCCATATTAAGTAGAGAGCAGAATGGAAAGCTTTATAATTTAAGGTGCCCATGCAAAAAGTCACACAATGATTATATATTTCTCTGATCTTATAAGAATATCTCCAGTCCACTAGTTCTACAAACGATAATACTACTAAAAGATCTCATGGTTAACACCTTACTTTGCCTTGGAGGCCCTGATCTTACACAAGCCCATAATATAAGCATCAACACGCGATTGGATCTATGAAAAAGCAAAAAAATTAATTAAAGGCCATGAGTTCTTTTGCACCCAAGGCTTTAGCCTAGTAGCCACTGAAGTAGGCTGAGCACCATGAGGTCTCAGGTTCAAATCCAGCAAAGACAATGCCCTAGGTGATCCCTTCCTATTTGTTCTAGCCTTGGTGGACCTGGTGGGAGGTGGAATTAGTCGAGGTGCGCGTGAGTTGGCCCAAACACCTCGGTTATCAAAAAAAAAAAGTTGAAGGTAAAAGAAAAAAGGGACTTTCGTGTTTACCTAGCTTATATGTGGCGGTTTCATAATCAAGTTCATAATTCCAAAACTAAATCCCTTTTCCTCATACTTCAATCTCTTAGCATAAAATGGAAACGAAATGAAATGAAAGCTCCATATGTGTGTGATATTGAATTAAGGAATTTTCAATAAACTTCTGAGAAGATTAACTGCAAACTATAGACATAATGTGGGGAGTAATTAGGATATAGAAAACAAACAAAGTGGAAAAGGGAGGGAGAAACTACAAGAAAAAGAAGTTCATATACCGAGTAGGCCGAAAATTAATTTGAAAAGAATAATTCATTTATTTGTTCTATGTGTAGAGTCGTTTAAGATGGATCTTTCAGGTACTTGAAATTATCTTATCTTTTACTATATTCCTGTATTCAATTATTCAAAAGTAAGACAGAGTCGCGATAAATAAATGGCTATAGAAAAAAATATTATATACTAAAATACACACAGATCTCTCGTGCATGATCTTTTACCTTTTATTTCTAACTTATCGTATAATTAGTTTTAATTGTTTACACTCCTACGGTTTAGCTATTCCACCATGTGGCTCACAGTTAAGAAAACTTAATGGATTACAACAAAATTGGCGGAAGTGGAGAGAAAATGTGAAAGGTTTGAAAAGAAACCCATGGTTTCAAAGCTACTAAAGGAACATCCAAGATTAAAAAAATAACATACAGCTTCTGCATTTTTACCAAAATAATCCAAACACTCTTGCATGGGACACATGTGTCCATAAACTAGCCACTGAAATATCAAAAAGGGAAGGGAAAGTACCTCCCGTTCCAGGAGAATAACGAGGTACACCATTAGATATTCTAAAGAAGTGTAGTTATATACAGAATAGGAGAGATGTTTCACTAGTATTGCTTATAAAGAAAGCATGTTCACTTCAAGGCTTATACCAGTTAAGGTGAAGCGGAAAACTTCTATTTCTTGATTCACTTTCTTGTTTACTTGGTGTTAAATTTATATTTGTATCAATCCAAACAACAAATTTTAAATTTTGACAGTCAATAAATTGCTTCAGATAACTTGAATCATCCGAAGTTTGGTATTCATTCTTAAGAATTTTACCCGAGTGCACTTTATACTTTGGGCAAACATTATTGCCATGCTGCCATGCAATTCTTAATTTGTATGATCACAAAACTCAGATTACAGTTCTAAAGTTGGATCCTGGATGAACACACTATGGAAAACAATTCATTTTTCTACTCAAATTGAATCCTGACTTAACAGCCATGGGGAAGAACCATTCAAAGTGCAGAACGACGTGGTAACTGGTTAAAAATGTGTCTATTTTCTTAAACACACGTTTTCTGAGATTGCTTTGGTCAAGTTTTAATTATATTTCTGTCAACAGATTAAAAAAACCTACTAGCAATGAAGTCTTCATTATAGAAAAACTGACATGGACTTTGTAACTTACTCTGATCTTGAAGAACCAAGTGACATGAGTGTCTGGAAAATGGCCTCAGAAGTTCCATCAACTACGCCAACAGCCATTATCGCAGGGTGATCATCCCACTGCAAAACATAGAACAAGTTCTGCAGCATTAGATGCATATATTTACTGCCATAGGAGCTGGAGAACATCACTTACCTTTCCAAGAGATTCCCTATCTTTAGCTTCCTTGAAGAGCCTAAGACCTGCATGCACAAGCGATTCAAGACAATTGGCACAAAGAATTATAGAAGGAGAGGAAATAGACCACTTGACTATCAAAGAAACAACATAATATAAAATACAAACAAACCATTCAAGGATGCCAATACAAAGACAATTATGTTTTTATTCGCCAAAAACTAAAATTGAATTAAGGCTAATAGAGCATGACTTGAACATATAGTTAAAAGAAACTATAAACTGAGACCCTCAAGAAGAAAACTAAATTGCAGAATATACCTCATCAATCCACAATCCACATTAAATAGTTCCAAAATTTCCTAAGCAGATGTGAATTGGTCTATGAAGTAGGAATTACAAATGTAATTGCAGCCGTCTCAAAACACAACTATAAAATCAAAACATACCATTCTCACAACCAAAGATTGTCCAAGGTGAGGGTGCAACAACATCAGATGTCATAGCATCTGTAACTGAGGATGAACAGACAGTCCAATCAATTGAATTCAGACGATTAGACTTGTTGGAACAATTTAACCTGTGTGCAAAACAAAATTGGAAAATTTAATAATGGTAATCAAGTCTTGTCATGGAGCTTAATTGGAAACATTTTTTAGAAAGGTAATAATTAATTGGAACCATTTGGCACAGTGAGAAAAGAAACTGACACTGTACTCGAAGTAACTCAATACTCGTATGTTCCATGATATTAAACTCTTCCCTTTTTTGTTTGTTCCAAGAAAAATGACACCTTTCTATTTATAGAAACTATTTAGCTTTAAAAATTCCAATGATTTATAGCCATAAATATGTCGTGTCATGTTTAAGGTACTTTTCTTATGTGCCGAAAGTCTTTCTTTCTTTCTTGAACTTCATGTTCGGTCAAACACCGCCACATAAAATGAAAAGCACCGAATTACTTATATGTTATATCCTGAGCAAAGAAAAAGGGTAATACCAACTAAATGTACCTCAAAGACTGCGAACCACTGCTTGAAAAATCAACTTCCTTTCCTCTGTTCACGTCTGCCTAAATTTACTCATTATTGTGAGTTACCAACGAGGAACAACAAAACAGCTGATATTGACCAGTATGTACCTTTAAAGCTGCTTCCTGAACTGCCTGGATCCACCTTGCAGCTTCCTCGGGACTGCTTGCTCCTAACTGTCATTCATAGATTTCATTTATTCACCTGTTGCCCAGAAAAAACAAAAACTAAATGGAGGGGGATGATTTCCGTACCTTCAGCTGATCATTATGATTTGAGGTGTTATAAAGTGTGAAAATGAAAAAGACCTGGAAAATTATAGGAGCAAGTTTCAGCAGAAAGTCTCAGTAAAGAGACAAGTGCATTTAATCAGAATAATACAGCGAGAGCAAACATAGTCTCCGCCATGAAGTGAAACTGGGACTAAGATCATACTTTTCTTTGAATGCTCTCTCTGCCATTGTCTGTTACACGAATGCAGGAATCAACAACTGCACTTCTAATAGGATCCTAACAAAAAAGTCACACAACACATTGCAATTAGTACAGGTAACATGGCAAATGTGTAATTCCAAGAAGTGAAAGGCAGAAGAACTTCATAAACAGACATATCTCCCACTTAAGGACCTCAAAACCCTTTAATATCCAATAAAATGCACATGAATCAGAACCTACCACTTATGATACAACTAGTTACAGAGACACAACAAATTACTGAATATTAGTTTAATACTCAACCAATTCACACAAACTTCCAGATATTTTTCAATCAATAACCATTCAGGTGCTGATCAACTTGTGAAGTGCAAAACACTTGACTCCCCCAAGAGTACACTGATGACTAGTAAAGGGATACACTTCCTGATCAAGATCCATGTGCACAGTTGAGACTTGAGTCCTGAATATCTTTTTTTTGGATAAGTAGTGAGTCCGAGGTATCTTCAGCACATGGGTTAAGCATTCCAGGATTATTCTCTAGAGAATCAAACATAGTAACCAGACATTTGGGCTCCAAACATGAGAGCTAAGTTGCTCGGACTCTTCACCTTCAGTGACGCATTTGTATCAACACGACGTGGGTGTGGGCATGGACAACAGATTTTGGGTACTTTGACCAAAATCGACTGAAAATTAGGGACAGATACAATGATATGATTTTTGTAATCAAAATAAAAACTAAGGTGAAATTGAAGATAATGAAATATCATGTATATTAAAATTTCTATATACATGTGGAATGAGGATATAGAGGCCAAAATCTCAAGTCACAAGAAATAGTGCAGACGCAATGAGAACTTAGCATCAGGATGTTTTGAGTTAGTTTGCAAACATCCTTTACTATACAAACCTCATCCAACTTCAAGCAAATCCTTTGAGAATAAAAACAAATAAAGTAATAAACTATATCTTTTGGGTTCAGACAGCAAGGGAAGCCCGTGCACAAAGCATCCCGTTTTGGCATAGTCCGAGGGTGTGATATAGACAGCCTATCCTAACACAAACATTAATGGCTGCTTCTACTGCTCAAACTTGTGACTTATAGATCACCATAGAGACGACTTCACCGTTTCTAAATAACTGAAATAAAATCTCCAATTTTCCACAACATGCAACTCATATAAACTGCAAATCTCGTCAGTATAAGCTTAAGAAACAACACAATCAACTAAAAATGGAAAATCAAAGTGCAAATATGGATCAGAAGTTGTTCTTAATCAAATCATTCATCAAAAAAATTACCAGCAAACACTTAACAAAATAGTTTAACCAATTTCACTGATCCAACACCACCATTTAACAAAATACTCAAATATATGAACACCCATATAACAATTATACCTCATTTTCAGGAACTGGTACAGATTTATAGCTCTTAAGAAACTGATCCTGAAGAATAAAGTACCGCTTTCGTGAATACTGAAGTCCAAACCTATTTGAACGAATAAGATATAACCACCCTTCCATTCTACTATGATCAGCCTGTGAAACACCCATTTTCAGTCAAAAATACCGATGACCCACCTCTCCAAATCCCCTATAAACCCAAGTTCCGCTATCACTTCCCAGTTGCTACACAACAAATTCCTGCAAATTTAAACACACCGTTTACAGAAACAGAACCAAAAAAGGTCCAGAAAAAGAAAAATAACTCTGACCCCCAAAGAAAATACTTCAATGGGGTATCAGAGATGAACTGTTACTCCGTTTCTGTGAGTAAAAAGAGGATTTCTTTTCTGGTTTTTTTCAATTTTGTCTGTGGAGAAGAAGAAGAAAAGGTGAAGAAAAAAATGGAAACTGTATTTTTTTTGTGTATTATACGTGAGACAAAAGTTGGGCTGGCGAACGATGTATATATATGTTATTTGACGATTTTACCCTTTTGTTTTTTTTTTTCAAAAAAAGTGTGATTGGTAATTAAAAGAATCTACAAAGGTACAAATTAAAGTATGAATATATATTGGAAATCGTGTACGACAATAATCGCAAAATTAAAAGGAAAAAAGGTCTGATATATCGTTTATAGATGAAGGATATATGTGAGCTCTTTTTGTGACGATAAAGATATGTGTAGGTTATTTGTATAACTGTAAGGATATATGTAAGTTTCTTTTATAATACGGGATAAATTAACTATAAATGATAAAGTTGAGGAATATATTAGACGATTAACTTTATTTATTGTTATTGCGTTGTGACGAGGAGATACACGGATGATTCAGTGTGGAGTTGTAATAGGGAGAATTATTGAAGAAAGATGATTAAAAAGGATATTGCTTTAACTTATTGAGGAAATGCTCTTCGATAAGAAATTGTGAAATATATGGATTAAGATAGAATCTTGGTTAGTAGATAGAAATGCATTGTCTTGTTGTTCGTCGAGACGAGTAGTCGTATTTGTTACTTTTTTTTTCTGCAATTATTATATCCTTCTTTTGTAGTATTCTCTAGTTGTTATATGTTCGATTTTATTATTATCTGTTATTTCTTATGTTGTGGACCATTGTTCCTTGAGCAGAGAACCCTTCGCATATTTCATTTTATAAGATTATGTTGAATATGTTATTGATGTTGTTATATTATTTTTTCACTAAGTTTTTCTTTATTTTACTCTCTTGATATTGAAATTTATTGATCCGACTAATTTATATTTTTGTCATATAAGAATCAGAATGAAATATCACAGTGTACTTAAAATAACACCCGACGTAATAACGCTAAAGATAAATTATACATTATTATAAATACAAAGTAGTATACAGAAAACCTGAAACGTCGTTCTAGTTTCACAATGAAATTGCAACCCGCTTATCAAAAAATCATATAATATTGATTTACGAAACACGAAACTTCACCAATAATAGATTGAAATTTTCAAAACAAACTCTAAAGTTCTCACACCAAGCAAAACTAAAACATAATACATGAGATGCAAATTTAACATGTATTTTAATAAAATAACGAAAATTCTAATGAAATAAATAAATTTCTCGACTTCTAATTCGAAATCTCAAATTTAAATCTTGGAAAATTAATAATTCAATCTAAAATAAGGTATGGTACTAAGTCACATTATGCTCTACACGTGGGGTTGAAATCCTATATTGATTTTTCAAAGAAGAGAAAAATAAAATTAATAAATTGTTAAGTTTAATATTCAAGGAATATATGTTGGATTAGTCAACTCAAAGTCCAAATTATTTAGACTAACTCAATAATATAGAATAACTAATATGCATTACTCAAGTCCAAATTATTTATTCAAAAAAATTGTTGTAAAACTAAAATAAAATATAGGCCAAAAGGAGAAGACTTTATTTGATAAATATCTTCCTTTTTTTTAATTTTATAATTTATCGATTTTAATTTAAATGGTACGATCGTTTAATTAGACACAAGATTTAAAACAAAATATAATTTGAAACAAATCTTAAATATTTATAGAGTTATAAGTTATTTCATTTAAATTAAAGTTAGATTCTAAAATTAAAATATAAAACATCCAATTTAATTAATTTAAGCTAGTGGTGCAAAGATGACCATGCAAAACTCACTATGTCAAGTCTCTTATTAAGAATTTAGTGGAAAAAGTCATAAATTATATTTATTTATTTATTTTTTTTAAAAAAAAGTTTTACCTAATACCACCATAAAAAGAAAAACATCAAAGGCCCCATTTAAATTCAAAGTTTTAGAGTTGTTATTTGAAATAATTGTTTATTAAGTTGATATCATTATATTAATGTTAAATCTACAATATACTATTACAAATTTGATAAATAATGTTAACGAGTTTCAAAAAAGAATCGAGCTATTTATAAAATTTTAGCTTTATTTTCATATTTTAAGTCAAAATTTCAAATATTATTTTACCAAATTGAATTTTGAGTTTTTCTTTTCAAATATCAATCATATTGTTCACAAACACTTAGAAGAGGTTCAAATCGACTTAAAAGTTAGTCATTCTATTTTTAAATCAGTTTTCACGGTCAAAAGTATTTAACAAGTACTAAAAATAGCTTAAAATAACTAAAGACTTGATATAAGTTCGGAAGTGTTTGTCAAAAACAAAAAAAAAAATTAAAATGAATCAAAAACCAAGAATAAATCTCCTCCCATTTTTTATCTTTTGACTAAAAATTATTTAAGTTTAACTTTTTAATTTTAATTTTAATGCTTTTTAAGCTAATTCAAACGAACTCTTACACTCTGTTTGGATATTGTTACCCATTGTTTCATAATGTATTATATTGTATTGTATTTTATGGTAGATACAATGTTTAGTTTGATTGTATTGTTTGTTGTTATTTAATAACATTTTAATTATCTGGTTTGATTGTATCGTTCTGTATTGTAATTTATAAATTTACTAAAATATCCTTAATCATTCTATGATAAGAGGTTTGACTAGAATTAGATTATATAAGGTAAAGGGTAAAATAGTATTTTGAAATATTATATAAAGATATAATTGAAAAAAAATTAAGTAACAATGAGAATACACCAAATCGGTCCTTTCACAAAATAGGGGGTTTCATTGTTATTTAATAATGAAATTTAACAATACAATATAATATATTTTAAGTAATAATCAAAATAAATATTATAGGTATAATAATGATACGATACAAATAATAGATAATAATGATCCAAACAATGTGTTAGTGTGCTGTCTAAATGGATAGGTTAAGTGGGTCATGCCAATATAAAATTTGAATTAAATATGTACTAGGTTAAGAATATTAGGTAATCTAATAAAGTTATATATAGTATAATCATGGAATTGTCTCTCATATAAAAGGTGGATTGAAAAACTATTATTTCAGAATAATTTGGATTCGTTTGAATTTTTTACATATTAAATCAAATTGTTTATGTTGGGTTCTTAAATCTTTAAATTAAATTAATAGAATTTAAAATTTTCGATTTCAGAGTTTTTCAAGTTTTTTTTGGGGTTTTAGGTTATTTTTGTAGATTTTTTTGATAAAGTATTTATACAAATATATAATTAAATTGTAGTATAAATATTTCTTTAATTTTATCAAAATATAATTATCTAAGATGTTTCTTAAGAAAATAACACAAATTATGATATGACTGATTACTTAAAGTATTCAATCAAAATAATAATGAAATCACATAAAACAAATATCACAAATAAATAAATGAAAATGAAAATGATCATAATTTTAAAGTACTAAATCATGCTAAAAAAAGCCTAATAAATATTAATTATATTACTAAATATTTTTTTAAAAAAATAAAGTTATATATTTTAATCATCTAAACAAATATATAACTAAAAAAAATCAACATTATTGTCATGCTTAATATTTGAGTTGATTCTTTTACTAGCAATAATATTGAATTTGCATTTGAGTTTTATTAGAGTTACTAATATCTATGGAATATATTATTAAACTATTCAAAATTTTAAGTCCAAATTGAAATGATATCTCGAAAGATAAAAATTATAAAAAAATGTAAGAGATATTTATAAATTATATCAAAATAAATACTTTTAAATTTTT
Source organism: Solanum peruvianum (assembly GCA_027705065.1). Lineage (NCBI taxonomy): Eukaryota > Viridiplantae > Streptophyta > Magnoliopsida > Solanales > Solanaceae > Solanum > Solanum peruvianum. The sequence goes on from JAKWJD010001765.1 coordinate 57,165,187, forward strand.
TTATATATGATGTTAGATTGGTTCGGTCTCGAGTACACTTTTTAAAATTAAAACCAAATTAACCCAATATGATTGAATTTTTTCTTCAATATCAACCAAGTTAAACCAAATCACTAATTAATTTTTTTCTCTTCAATTTGCGATCTGATGTAATTTTTGGTTCAATTTTGTTCATTCCTATTATTCACCTTACCAGACATTAACACTTTGTTTCGATCATTGTCACCAATTGTTTCATAATTTATTGTATTGTATTATACTCTATTGTATTGTATTGTTAGATACAATGTTTGGGTAGACTGTATTGTTGTTTGTTGTTGTTTAATAACATTTTAATTGTTTGGTTTGATCGTATCGTACTGTATTGTAATTTATAAATTTACAAAAATATCCTTAATTATTCTAGGGTAGGAGGTTTGACTAGATTTAAATAATTAAGGTAAAGGGTAAAATAGTATTTTGAAATATTATGTAAAGATATAATTCGAAAAAGAAATTAAGTAACAATGGGAACACACCAAATTGGTTGTTCCATAAAATAGGGGTTTTCATTGTTACGTAATAACGAAATTTAACAATACAGTACAAATTTAACAATACAGTACAATACATTTTTAAGTAACAATCAAAATAAATATTATAAGTATAGTAACGATTCAATACAATACAATAGATAGTTAAATTCGGAAAAATATGTATCATTCAAAAAAAAATATGTATCATAATTATAATAGAATCTTTCTATAATAATATTTTATTAAAATAATCATTCTTTTGTGGAATTGAATTTTTATATTATGTTATGTATTTTTATAACAATAAAAAGATATTTAAAAATAAACGATGTTATTAAAAAAAAAAAGATTGTTCACATTAAATAACTTTATTCAAGAACATTGATATGCCACTTATGTCAATATAATTATAAATTATCCCACTTGCTCAAAGTTGACAAATATAATTTGGAGTTTGCAAGTAAGCAAAAATTTGTATTTGTAACAATGGAGTATTTATTATAATACTTCGAGTGACGGTAAAATTCGAATTTAATATCTTTATTTACTTTGATATTATATTAAAATGAGTAATTATTTTACGTAAAAGTTTAAATAAAATATTTGATATTCATATTTTCTATTTAGATAAATTTTTACTTTGAATATTTAAATAAAATTATCAATAAATATAAAAATTATTTATTGAACAAAGTAGGTGGGACCATCACGTAAATTCAAAGTCTATAAAGCACTTTTTTCTTTTTGCAACTTTTCCTCTTTTGAGTGATGCTTTTTCTTCACTAATCATGATATTAATTATTATTTCCTTTATTTTAAAATAAATAATAGAAAGAAAAGTTAAATGAGATAATTTTTATATTTTTTAGGTGGGATTGTCGTAATAATGATAATAGTGGTTAAACATGAGGAACCCGATGATAGCGATGGTAGTGATAGTGATGGGGATTTAAATTAAATTTATTAATTCTTTTTTGATTGATTTTTTTAATTATCATACAGTCAATCATCTAAATCAATTATCATTATCAGAATTGACTTCATCCACAAAATACTATTTGAAGATAACACCATTTCATTCCGACAATATATATATATATATATTATATATATATATATATATATATCAAAGAAAACTTACAATAAATCATCTAACTCAAGCGTTGATTTTTGTCACACCATCGTCTTTCATCACTCACGATATTATCTTTCATCAATAATTATAACCATATTTTGGAATAATAGCGTTCAACTATGTTTGTTTTCACCATTAAAATATTTATATCAAGAGCATGTAATCACTATACTATTTCAGAGATTTGATAATAGTTGTTCAGTTTATAAAATTTTTTTAAATAATTTATTATTTTATATGTATTTTATTCTTATAATGAAATACTATTTATTTTTTAATATTTAGATAACTTATAATTAACAAAAGTGGTAAAGAAATTATTCTTCCATTTATTATTTTTTGAAAGTACGTTAAATCAAATGAAAAACAAATATTATTAGATACTTTATAATTCATGTCGTAATCAACAAATGCTTATGCTTTGTCTACAATTTAAACAATAAATTAATCTAGATAACTATATTTTAATTTTGTCTATTAGTGGTTCAACTAACGTATACAAAAGTAGTTGAAAATTAAAGAAATTAAATGAACGCAATTTATTACTATTTATTTATTTGGGAGCACTATATTAATGGAATAAAGTGTTATTTTTATTATTATTATTATACGTGTTAAATGATCGCATCAAAATGAATAAATTAAAAATGTGTAATTGTTGATTTAGTTTGATTTTATGTATTATTAATTTGATTTATTGGTTTTAATTTTTAAATACGTTAAATGAATAATTAAATTAATAAGATAAATTTTTTTTATCAATTTTTAATTTTTAAATACGCTAAATCAATAGAATATTTTTTTTTATCAATTTAGATCCTTAATGATTTGATTTTCGATTTAATTAATAAAAAAAATATTTATAAAATAAATATATAATTTCTCTAATAAATTTGACATGATAAGATAATAACGTAACTTTACAAATGCTCATAAAATAAAAATAATAATAACAAACATGAAAAGAATTGCGCAAGTGTAACACAACAGAATTTAAAAGGAACATATTTCTTACTTAAGGTTTTTACGTTTTGTATGATGTAAAGTTGTAAAACTCTAAATTAATATAAAACGTGAATTGAAAGCTAAAGAACAAACACAGTAACTGATAAGGTATTGCAATTGATATTTAGCATTTATGTCATGTAAAAACAGTAAATTATAACGCTCTTCATAAGTCATCGATTTATCTAATAATCTAATATTAAAAATCATAATAAATTGATAATTCATTTGTTTTCTTATAAAATCATTAAAAATCTATTATTTTGATAACAATAAACAAATATATTTTTTTACAATTTTATCTATCGATCGGTTCGATTTTTAACCACCGCTAATTTGGATGAGTCAGGAATCTACGTGCTGACAAATTTATAATATTTATTAGACGTCAGCAGCCATTTAGATGCTTTGGAAATTGAAAAGTTAGACTCAACCGTTAATTTCGTAAAAAATATTTAAAATAATATTTATATCGAATTATATATAAATATAATTTTATATATAACTTTTTAAATTTACTTAACGTAACTTGAATTAATCATTTCTTTGTTAGGTTGGAACTTTGAATTGGCAACAAACATAGAAATAATATTATTGACTAAAAGCTTTTAACAAGTCTTGCACGTTTGAGATTAATTGACTAAGATTTTTGTGTACCTATATTCGATTTTGACGTTATCATTTAATTTATTCGTATTTATTTTAAAAATATTTGCATCATGTATTCGTTTCAGTATAGCTTTAGATATTTAAATTTGGAATTAGGCTTGATATAGTATGATTTGTGTATAAAGTTTCAAATGGTTGAAAACTTTTATATATATATATGCGTGTGATTTTAGTTATTTTATGTTTAAACATTAACGAGCATGACTAAAGTTAAAATAAAAATGCTCAAAAAAATCGTACAAAATTAATTGAATTTCACTGATATATAATTGAAATTTAAACAAAAATAATCGAAATGAATGAACTGTACTTAGATCATCAAAAAACATCTTTATTTTAACCCAAAAATTTAAACAAGGGAGTTATTTTCTTTAACTTGTCCATTTTTCCCAGCTAGAAGTGGTGCAGTAGTGTCTTTCTCTTTAACCTGACATGATAACAAAAACGTAACTTTAGCGATAAAATAAACAGTGCAGTTGAAAAAAAACACAACGACTATCATGAAATTTCAAATTTCAAAGATAGAACTCATGAATAGTCACGGAGTTTCATTTTCGGAATTCAACACTACATGATATTGACTATCAAAAAAGTGATCCATAAACGTTATTTCTGCGGAGAAAAAAAGAACTTACTTGGGCCATGGAAGAGAGGTCTCCAACTTGTTTTCTTTTTGTTTCATGTACACAAAAATAGGAATATAATCCCATTCCAATAATTGCCACAAGAATTCCAATAATATTTCTTGAAGTGAAAGGATCATGCAATAATGTATAGCCAAATCCAAGAACCAAACATGTCTTAAGGTGACCTAACACTTGATATGTAACTGGTGATGTCTTTCCAATAACTAAAAATGTGCTGAAATTTACTGATACAGCAATCAAACATGATAACACAATAAATCCCTACATTTGAGAACACAAAATAACGATTAGTGTACGAACGAGATATTCAGCAATGAGAAAACAAGAAAATGATTGAATAGATGAACTCCCGAGGATGATATCTGTCGAATTTAGAATTAGTAAGTCCGATAATAGTTGTTATTCAGTATTTTTAAACAATCCAAAGTGTTAACAAATTTAGCTAGTATAATCAATGTATAAAAGCTAATTATACAGTTATTTATATTTGATATACACTTGTTATACATTAGGTATATACTTATGTCTGCTTCAAAAAGGTTTCGACTAATATTTTTACTAGGCGCTTGGACATGAATTGAATGATATATGAAAAAAAGAGAGTAGTATTTCAAATTGAATATGAAAAATATTGTTTAAAGATTGAAGCTGCGTTTAGACATGCATTTCGAATTTGAATTACTCATCTTCAACAAATAACCAAAAAAAAAAAACTCATTTTCTAATGTATGACCAAATAATATATTTTAAGAAAAAAAAAAGAGATTAAGAAAATGTGAGTAGTGTTTTCTTACCACAACAATAGGAGAATATTTGTAGGCAAAAACACTTTGTTTGGTGAGAAATTGATCCACCACAGGCCCACTAACAAATAGTATAGCTGCTTGAAATGGGGCTGATTGATACAATAATTGTGTAGATGATATATTGAGTCTCTTTTGAATTGTGTTTGTAAGCTAAATTGGAGAGTTAAGGTCAAATTATGAAAAAAAAAAGAAGCTACTTTTATTTATAATAAGAAAATCTATACCATATGATATAATTTCATGAGATTTATATCCTGAAAATAAGATACATCAAAATAATATAACTTGCAGTAATATATACATGCATAACAATTTTGTTACTTTTATATATAATGTAACTGAGGTTCAGGTGAATCCCTTTGCACTCTTGACTCCCTTTTAGCTACATAGGTTCCACCGTTATAGTTACACGTTTCATAAAACTCGACTAATAACTTCGGGAAAAGGATACAATGGGATTCGAACCTATATCACTAGAGTGAGGGTTTAGACAACTCGTCAACTAAGCTACACTCCGTTATATATATGTAGCTTTATGTAATATGTGTAAATAATACCCTATTCAGAACTCAGTGAGCAAAAAAAGTTATGATTCAAGACTGATATACTAAAAGCTTTATTAATACGTAAAAATAATCTATTTAGAACTCAGTAAGCAAAGAAGTCATGAGTGAGGATTCATACACTAAAAATTCTGAATCCCCTACTGTCAGTATATATATATGTCAAATCGAAATAAATATTCGAGGCGAAGTAGAGATATGTGATGAAAAGGATACAATTTGTCCAACACAAGTTGTAACAATGGCCAAAAGGGAGAGAATTGTTCCAACAAAATTGAGTTGAAGATCAGTAATAGAAGCAATGCCAACTCCAATAAGTAGAATGAATAATGCAAACTTAATATTTTGGCTGCAAATAAGTTAAAAAATAAAATAAAACAATTATTAAATGAACCACAAAAGAATACTAATTTTTTATATTTTTAATAAATATTAAATAATTGAATAATAATAAATTTACCTAAATTGTTTTTTCAAGAAAAGGGTTTCTACTAATACTGTAAAAGGTATAATTGCTAGCTTTGTCATCTGCAAACACAACACAATAATCATACAAAGAAATGTTAGGAGCCTTATTTTTATTTTTTCTTTGCAAACTTAATCATCGGTTATCGATTAATTTTTTTTTGAACAAACTGAAAAGATATTTGACTAATGTAACTATATATATAGTCTGATCGATTATATTATATTATATTATACCTGGTAGAAGCCAATGGAATTAAATCCAAGGCTAAGATTGAGAAATCCAATAGATACACCATTTAATATGCCAAAGAGCATCACAGTCTTCATATCAATGGGCTTATTCTCAAAAAAATTGAATTTGAGTGCCACATGAAGTGTGCAATAAGTGACCATTAGATGCCAACTTGTTAATGTTGTGGCTAAAATAATAACAAAACAAAAAAAAACATTACTAATTAATGAAAAATAAATAAATAAATAAATAAATAAATAAATGATAATGAATATGTATATATATTAGCATTTTGAGTCCCACAAATATCAACAAAATATATTCTTAGGTTGTTAAAATTTCTGGTACAATAAATCAAGTTATGTTGTTTGAACTTTTCAAAAACATTAACATACATGTGTCAGATCGATAGGCAGCACCATTGTCAGTTTTGAAAAGACTGAGCAACATAACATTTTAACATTCTGTTAGTTGACGAGATCAAATGCATTTTAGATCCCTCAAACTCATGACTAATTTAAAAAAAATATTAAGTTTTAAATCATTAGATCAAAACACATTTCGATTGATTGAAGGTTAATCAGATATGTTTACTGACATATTAGAAGGATCAAAATTAAAATTTATCGATAATAAAAAAAATTAGTGTAATTATCCCATTTTAAATAACACAACTAACTTTTTAGGTATGCCAACTAATATTTCTTTTATATTTGCATGTTATATGATCTTATTGAAAATTTGGTGAGTACTATCATAAGATTATACCTATTTAATTTTTTATTGATAAAAAATTTCTACCAAATGCTTGAAGTGCAAGTGAGAGGAAAATGAAATATTACCAAAGGGAAAACTAAGATTAATCATCTAATAACAAATTATTAAAAGTCTAAATCAATCAATTATCGGTGTATTATATTAAATTTATATTGATAATTCATATTTAAAGATGATATAATTTTAAAAAAATATCATGTATTTCCTATATTTTTTTTATATTTCGATTTATTGAAGGTTAATTAACTATATGTATTTAACGATATTATTAAAATTAAAAGCAGAATTTATTAATAACCGCGAAACAAAAAATGAAATTATCTCATATAAGAGAATCCAACTATCTTTTTAGGTATGCAACAACTAAGATATGTTTTTATATTATGCATGTTATTTTATTGAAAGTTTGGTAAGTACTATGATAAAATCATACCTTTTTTTATTAAATAAAATATTCATAAATTTAATGTAATGACCTTGTATACTAATCTTATTCTTATCTGAAGGAGATGATCATACTATTCTCGATAAACTCTTTGATATAAGTAAAGCATTTTCGAAAAGGAAAATATGAAAGTACAGAAGGCTGAAGTTTTACTTATATCAAGAGTAATCACAACTGAATAATGCGAAAACAAAAGCATAAAAAAACAACATATAATAATAAATATCGAAAAATTATTAAAAAAAATTTATTAAATAAAATGAAAATGAAATATTACCAAAAGGAAAACCAAGATTACTCATCAAGGCTTTATTGCAAATAACAATGGAAACTGATGATGCCACTGATAGAAACAATGCTCCCACCACACCCAACTGAAAACTTGTCATTTCTCCCATCTTCATCAACCATAAAATAAATTTTTTAAAAAAATTAGAAGAATATATTTTTTTGGGATAATATATAATTTATCATACTCTAAAACTATATATAATAATAATATAATCTAAGTTACAAATCACCATGGGGCATCGAAGGTTATGGTGGGATGTATATGCGATCGCTCTATTCTAAGTCAGTGGTTTAGGGTTTTTGACGTTTTAGAGAATGAAAAAATCTATATAAGGAGTTTTTCCCTTTATAATCGTACATGACGTGAATCTGAATTAATCAAATGAGTTTCAAATACTGGATGATCAATGTTTTTGTACTAACTATAAATATTCTTTTTTGGGAAAAGGTGAATGAACCTAAATGATCTAATGGAGTCAAAATAAAAACAAAGAACATGAACTTGTGAAATTTATATAAGCTAATAACTTAATATCTGCAAAAACAAAATAAAAAAAAATTAAAATTGTATATCTATGTATACAATGAATAATTACTAAAAGAACTCGATTTTTTTTAATGAAATTTTTGATCTATATCTTTTATGACATTAATTTCTATAAGAACATTGATCAGATATTCACGTTCTGATTAGAAGTATATTTTGACAAAACTAAAAAACGTAAGTGAAAAATAACCATTTCCCCTTTATAGGATAGATGTTTACGTTCATCATGACTTTACACATTTTCAATTTCCGTCTAAACAAATACAATCACTCAATAGAAAGACCATAGAAAAAAAGAACATCCATCGGATATTCACATTCTTTTAGTAGTGTATACTTCAACAATATCGAAGAACCAAACTCATTATTGTAAAAAAAAAATATTTATAAATTTTCAATGTCTGTTTTAACTAGCATAATCATGTAAAACACGAATCGAAAGACAAACACAACATGGAATTGACTTTAAAAAAATGTAATTCATTACCTTTTCAAAATTGTGATGATGTTTGATTATACAACAAAAAATTGAAGAAATAAAATGATATATATTTTTTTTCTTTTGTTGGGTGTGGAATTGAATGAAAATATATAGGTGCTATATATATATATATATTCGTTAATTTTAGTTGTGTGTTTGGTTTTCAAAGGCCTAACGGTTTTTATAAGCAAAGCAATTATTATTTGACTTACTTTAGGTTAACAAATTAATATTTTACTACTATGGTTGAAGGGATCTTAATATTTTTCATAACAATGATTTTCGAGTCAATTTGTACGTATTTCAAGATTAATATACATAAATAACCACTTTTATGGCTCATTATTTAGAAATCGATCACTTTTTAAAAATAGAACAGTCATCATGTAGTTTGAAGTTTAAAATAAAAAGTTGATTAGATTTTAGATAATGTGCCGAATTTTGAAAAAAATATTCAACATAATATACGAAAAGTGATATATTAAATGGTATAAATACGTTTGTACTTTGATTATTTTATCAGATATTTAGACATTAACAAAAAATTCCTTTTATATTAATCCTAAGATATTGGACAAAACAATATTTTTTTAAAATTTTTATAATAAAGGTTGTGCATGTATAGTACTTTTTTTTTCTTTTTCCAATTTTTAATTTTTTAAAAACTAATACATGTATTAGTCTTTACTTAACCTCTAAATAGATCTCCTAACAAGAAACTTTATACAATTAACATGTCAATGACATGGTTTTATTTTTTAATACATTTAAACCTAACAATGAATTAGTTAAATATGAAGTTTAATTAGTCCAAAATTAAATAATTCTTAATTATTTTTCCTTTTTTTAAAATTACACTGAGTGAGTGAGTTATATTTTATTTTTTAAAAAATTGTTGGCTCACCTAATTAGGAAATAAATAATTATGTCTTAATACAGAAGCCAGAAAGGTGAAATGAACATTTCAATAATATTTGACAATGTACCTTCCAATACAATGTGTTTGGTGAGAATATAAAACTTTAATTTTACTCCAAATATGAGAAATAATTCAATCATGGGTGGTTCAGATATTTTATCTGTTTTTATTTAACTCATTTTCGATCCACTTGAATTCAATCTGACTTGTTCGTTTACTATTTCTATCTAAAACCAAAGCTCATAGCAAAAAAAAGAAGAAAAAATTACGCTACTTGTTAAGCCAAAGGCCTGTCGAACAAATCATATTGCGTACATACCACTCTCCCGACTTATAAAATCCTACTTACAAAATTACACTCGACTTGTTGTTATTGTTGTTACTCCACTTATTAAATATTTTAGAAAAATACAACGACATGATAATAATAAAACAAGACAAGTTATACATACATGTTTATGCAATATACATTGATTATACACTTATTAGTTATTATATACATTTTTATATATCGAGTATATATCGACGATAACTACTATGGTTACGAAAGGTGTGTGAATTATTATTTTTATTCCGTCCACTAAAAATATTAAGATTTTAATATTAAAAAAGTACAATTTGTATACTCTATTGATGTGATTGATTTACATCCATATATATATAATTATTGTGTTAATAATTTTAATCATGCTTTCTAACTTCTAGAATTAGTATATTAAGTTGTCAATTTCTTTAATTAATGAATATTTATTACTTAACCATTTCTTTAATTTTTCATAATTTAGACTAATATAACTTAAACATATTTTGTTCGAGGTCCAACGTAATGCAAAGATTAGTGTATGATTTAGTCATGTGTTAGGTATACATTTTCGTGATTTAGCTTTTAAGGTTGAGCAGTCATAATTTTATCATAAAATTTACGAGATAATGCTCGGCCATATGTTGATTGTAAAAATCGAAAAACGATTTCAAATTTTTATGGATTCTTTCTTTGTAACTAATGTCGATCCTTAAGCCATAATGTCTCAATACGAGAAGGCCATAAAGAAACATCTTTTAATTTTCTTTATTTCAACTTTTGTGAAGAAGCCTGTTCTATATCTCCCTCATTATGATGTGTCGATAATAGTGGCGAACTAGGAAATTAGAACATATTTGTCAATAAGGGGCTAACTTTCGTATATCTCAACTAATTCCATGAAATAATTTTTCATAATTTAGACTAATATAACTAGTGTATGATTTGGTCATGCGTTAGGTAGACATCCATGAATTAGCTTCTGAGGTTGAACCGTCTCAATTTTACTATAGAATTTACGAGTGAATGTTGGTTGGACTATCTCGAATAGTGTGTCCATATGTTGATTGTTTTAATCGAAAAACGAACTCATTTTTTCATGAATTCTTTCTTTGTAACTAATGTCGATCCCTAAGCCATAATGTCTCAAAATGAAAAGGCCATAAGGAAACATCTTTTAATTTCTTTGTTTCGAACTTTGTTAAGAACCCTATTCTATCTCTCCCTCATTACGATATGTCGATAATAGTGACAAACTTGGAAATTACAAAATATTTGTTAATAAGGGGTCAACTTTCGTATACCTCAACTAATTCCACGAAATACCTGATATCTTCCACCAAGTGCTAATTAAGAATAAAGAATTCTTTAACTACAATCGATGGTGATTGATCAAAGTAGAAGCTAGAATTCAAAAGGGCCAATGAAATTGCCACAAAAGCCTCGTGTTTAAGTGGAAAAGGATAAATAAACGTGCTCATTATCCATCGAGTTTTAAACCGTGCCAAAGAAACGTGCTCATTATCCATCGAGTTTTAAACCGTGCCTCACTGGCCCTCGGAGATTTCTCGATTATACCAACAAAAAAAAAGAATAAAATGCAGAGAAAACATTGACTATAAATCTTGTGTATCATCTATATGCACTAGAAACCTACCAATATCTAATGATTTTAGCATTCACTAGCTACATAGAATTTCACTACACTAATATTAAAATGTAAAGATCATAAAAAGAACAGATACTGAGAAAAAAAGAATAGGCAACACCACAACCTAAAAACCGAAAAAAGGAGAGGAAATAGGCGAAAAGAAGCAATGTACAAGACGTTTTGGAGGCGTGTTATACTCGAGTTTTTCCATGCTGGGCAAAATATGCTTTATCTGCATTCGATAAACGATCTTGGAACATTGCCCATTCGTTTCTACATCTCTCTCTTACCTATAGATAGAAAGCCATTCATAAACCGGAGGCAAATGACTTGTCATATTTAAAATAAAACTGGAGTGAAGGAATGGATATGCTTACCCCTTCCCAGGGAGCTTTACCGTTCACGGGCTGACCCTGTGATCCAAGAAGTCGAGAACAGTGTCAAAAAATGAAGCAGGTACAACAAATACAAATGACTATGTGCCAGTCGCATTACCAAAGAAACGAGAACTACGTGTAATCATTCATAACCAAAAAAAAAAGCAAATATAAGTATGTAACTCGAGAAATAACCTAGCGGGAGCTTCAAGCTCTAGTTACATATAGGATTAAACTCCTACCAAAAGCAGCATTCTTTCTCTCAGTTAGCCACTAAGTCATCTTCCGCCAGAAAGACAAGAAGCAATATTTATCAAATTTAACGCAGAAGTAAAGATGATATATCTTTTAACCTAAGTCTAGGACTAACAAGTAGTAAGGGATCAAAATGAAATGTTCTTCAAATTTTACTTGTCAAAGGAAAAGAAGTGGGATAAGGTTTTAGGCTTTATTATTTTGAATTCTTAGGATGTTTATTCCTATAAGAGGGCGCGGCAGGTGATTGAAGCCTCGGTAATCAGAGAAGGGGACTGGTAAGAAAGATATATGCAGTCATACAGATATCATCCTTTGAAAGAGCCAGCGAAAATTTGATTCACATAGGATGTTATTATTCAGTTCATAATCAACTTGGATAGGATGATACTAGTTGCTGCAATTATGGAAATGTAATTTTTTTTTGGGTTTCCCATCCGGTGTCCGGTAACCACATTGGAGCCCGACTAAATCCGGATTTGCGCTGGGAAGACCCACATTGGGTGGTAAAACGTCCTAACAAAGGCGATTCCATACCAAGGGACTCGAACCCGAGACCTTTGGTCAAGGATGACGCAGTACTTGCAACTGCACCACTATCTTTGTTGGTTATGAAAATGTAATTGACAAACTATTAATCTGTATTCTAGTAACTGCATAGGTTCCTTGAAGTTTCAATTGACTAACCTGATTCCCAAGAGAAGGAATGACTTGATGCACAATCCACTGTGAATCTACCACACCGATTTTTTCATGAGCAGGCTGCGCAAACCAAGAGATTAACATTAAGAATAAAGGGTTCACCACACTTTGGATCAGTAAAAAACCCGTAAAAGAGTGAAGATTATTTATTTCCGTGTCTCCGGTGTTATCAATGTTCTCCAGGTGCAGCTCCCCCTCTTTTACAATTTTACCATGGGAGGAGAACTACTAACCTCTACACATCTTCTTAGTGCAAAATCCAATCCCCATCCATGCACCAAATCATTCTATAACCAAAGATCAAGTCAAAGTACAAGCATCAGTGTAAGGTTATAGAACTGGACATTGTGAGGAGATGGAAGTGATAAGTGTAAGAACTACCTGAATCAAATGCCAAACACATCGCCAAGCTTCTCGAGAGAATACAGGAGCCATTATTTCAACAAAACTGTATATAAAAAAATAGACCAAGATAATAACTATAAGTTGCACAATAATGATAGAAGGCGTCGGAATACTCTGTTGATAATAAGTCTTGTTTAATCAATTTTCAAAAAGGAAAACTTCTACATGCAACTCAATTAGATCATATCGTATATCTGAGTGCTGCACAGAAGAGTTAGGTTGTCTAGTCATACTCAAGCCAATGGCATGCTGTTTTACTCGTAAAGTGAATTTTTTTCTCTAATATAACAGAGAAAGAAAGTCAAAATGACTTATCTAGTCTTAAGACTAAAGAAGAGCTAGTCCAGGTGCAAACAATATAAAATATTGGACCCTGCTCTTCAACAAAAAGAGGCATGACAAAATGATAGGACTAGAGCATAAAATCCAGGCGCAACCTAAAACACTAGCATATTAAATAACCAACACAAGACTAGACACGTCATTTGTCAGTGAGCATTTTTTTTTTAAAATAAGGGATACGTCAGTCCACTATTAGAACTACTGTTGTTTGATGAAGCACAAAGTTGCATATCATCGCCTATCAGGATAACATATCTTAACCATATGTGAAGTGCTCAATAGTGCTTCATTACTACCTTAGCTCGAGGAAATATAGCTTGATGGAAGAGCATAGCCTTACCAAAGCTGAGGTTGAGAGTTCACGACAGTTTAATTGCTCTTGGCCTCATGTAAAAGGTCAAATTATTCATTGTGATTTAGGCAAGTAAATCCTTAGGCTCACTCTAGTTGAAGATACACGAAACAAGTTCCACTTCAATGATGTTGCTAAGAGAAGCTGGATTAGAAAGGAGCTCAGAAATACATGCTTAGTAATACTAATGGTGGAAGTGAAACTCATTAAAGCACATGTTTAGTCTTAAGTTACATACTATCTCAAAAGAAAGATAATATCGGTATATTACTTGAGTTCTGATTTAGATCAATATTGCTGAACAATAACCTATTTTAGTATGTGCATGTTTTCAGAAAAGAGCAAAACCAAGCTAATAATGTTATGAGCTCACAGTAGAGGGGGGACAGCTGAAATTGTACCCAGCGGTTTGTATACATTATATAGTATGTGCATGTTTTCAGAAAAGAGGAATACCAAGCTAATAATGTTATGAGCTCACAGTAGAGGGGGACAGCTGAAAATTGTACCCAGTGGTTTGTACACATTATATATATATATATATATCTATCTATCTATATATATATATATATATATATATATATAGAGAGAGAGAGAGAGAGAGAGAGAGAGAGAGAGAGGAAGGGAGGGAATACGCTGCACAAGGAGGTAGATGTGGATCACTGCACCAGCCTGGTTTCTCTTCTGTATCCCTGTTTACCACCAATACATGTTAAACTTTCAGAGTCGTTCGATCCAAATTAGGGACGAATATTATTAAAGATGAAGAGAAGCTCCCGCTGTGTATGTAATGTTTTTTTTGGTGGTGGTGGTGGTGGTGGTTGGGCCGTTGGGGGAGGGGGGAGGGGGTAAACACAATGAACTTACTTGTGAACTTCTCTGTCACCCCTTCTCTTAGTCATCTGCCATGTCAATCCATTGTTGGGTTCAAGACCAGGCTGAGAGATGTCTAGACCATGTTTCTTAACAAGTTGCATATATCTGCCATATTCAGGTGACAATATTCACATGAGAGAAGATAACAAAGACACCAAATACTTCTTTTTTTCCTGATTTGAAAAGAATGAGAAATCATGTGACAGAACAATGGAAAGGCACCTACTTCTCTGCATTGAAGTGCTCAACTCCAAGATCTTCATCCCATATAAATATGTAATCATAGGCAGCTACAACATCTGGATGCAGAAACCTCTTTGCATACCACCTGTCATAGAGAGTATAACAAATTATGGATGCAAAGGGATTGGATTTAATTTGTATACACTTCAAAAAAAATTTAAAACTTCTACACTGTCAATATATTTTAACCTGTTCTAGCATGTAGCCTCTCTTACTTTGTAGTCCACTTTTTATGGACAATTACATGTATTTATTCATTGTGGCCTCATAGTGAAAATGGTTTCACACTATCAGTGTATATAAAGAATCAAGTGGATTAGTTATCGTATGCAAACAACAACATTCTCATCATTTTACATGTTCCTATACATGGAGTCAAACACGCTAATAAAAGGGACTTCCTGAATTGGTAGGAATTTACTCTCGCACATTATTCTTGAAATCTTGAATAAAAACAGAAAGAGCTGGAATTCAGAAGGTAATAACTAAACTCAAAGTCTTACCATTTTGTCTGCTTCTTAACACTGATGTGAACTGCGCGCTTGGACCATTCAAATTGATCCCACTCAGTTGTTCGACCGTCATAATGGAAAAGCAAAATTTGGAAATCCTCTGAAAACTAATCCATGTATATATAAAATATAAGACTCAGTATATGGAATACAACGTCAACTGTCAAGAGAAAAGAGAAATAAACACTAAGGCCTAAGATCTATAATAGCAATGTAATATTTATTCATTATAATTGCTTTATTGCTGTCACCTTTTTAACTGCTGCGTCAATGTTGTACTTTTGATCCAAACCAACCGTAAATGTAACCAAGTACTTGGGCTTTTTTGTCAGATCCTGGAAATACCAAAATTTATCAACAAAACGATAGCCAGAAGAAGCACCAACTAAAAACACAGTCCCTTTCTCACCCTACATTCTAGTTCAATCTGATCATTATTGGCCAGAAACTGACAGAAGTTCAACTAATGTATGTCAAAAAGTTCACACTAAGACACTTCAGGTCAGAACAGGCCATAATGCATTAAGTTGAACACCAGTTCTAAAATGCACTTTATACTCCTCATGTTCAGTATCCAACTGCTCGTTTTTTAAGGATCACAAATAAGAAACCAAAACTGACTAAGAAGCACCATTACAAACATTGAAGTATCTAACATAAAGTTTGTGCCATGAAGGGCAATGATATGATTACTAGAGCAGCTCATGAAGAGCAATACAGTTGCAGATTCTTTCTCTTAAGCAGACACATTCAAAGGTTTCATCATCTATTCAACTACCACATATTCTTTTCTTTTTTGTTAAATCCGGTTAAACAATATCATAAGAGATATTGGATCCATACCTCACTTGGTTCACCCCACAATCTTCGCAAATAAAAATCTGATTCTGAGACCACAATCCCTGGTGGCAATGACTCCGCGCCGCGAGGATTTGATGGGACATATATCTGCAAAAAGGAAAGCAACCCATCAATATTTCAGATCAAATGCCTAAGTGATCCTAAATCAACCATGGCAGTAACAATAAATATCCTACACCATCTCCCAATGCAAAATAATCATGTATTATGTATTTATGTCTCCAAACTTCTCTTTATTCTACAGGGAATTAGAAAAGCTTGTCACAAAGCAAACAAAAAAGTTTGGCGGTTTTAGATATGAACCACACATACTACCATAAGAATGCACCATTGACCCAGTAATACACAGTGTTTCTAGCTAATTTTACGCTACTAACTCCTCAATTCAAATTTCCGTGACATAATTCAGTTTTAAAAACTAGGGTGACATATGATAAGACAAAATGTTTCCTAATGAAAAGCATTTTCCTTCGAGAATGTTTTACAAAAGTACCACCTTAATTTATTCTGTTATAATGGTAGATATGACTGTATGTGGGGAGAGATTACTGGTATTTAGTTCTATTCAGTTCTGGCTCAGACTAGATCAGATCTCTTAAACCCAAAAGCAGTTGTTTGCTCAACTTTGTGTGGACGAAGAATATGTGTATTTCATCTTTGAATATTCAAAATGAACCTAGCAAATAAAAGGACTGGAATGAAAAAAGCAGAACACACTAGATTGTCTTTATATGAGATATATTACAAATACAGGAAACTGCATGCAACAGGGACAAAGGGCCTTTAATTTCATAGTAACTGTTTCTCCAACATAATGCTACCAATACACTAAAAAAATAATGAAATTGGTCAGGGCATTTGTTCTTATAACTTTTATTGGTCGGTAGATAAAACAACTGTATATGCCACAACACAACTCAGAAATAGCTAAAATTACCCCCACCCCCACCCTCCAACCACAAATGGAGTTAAATGTTATTTCCTCCCACATGGAGTCCCTAAAGCTATTTCACCATACAAAATATGTTCATTATAACTTATAAATGATATATTCCATCAATCAGCAATGAAATAAATACCTTTGGTGTTAAAGGAGTACTACCAGAACCAAGATTCTCCGGGAAAGTACGCTCTATAGCACGTCTATGTTCATCATTGAAAGCATAATCGAAAGTTGATATTAGGCTTGAAGGTAAATTAATCTGCAAATGACTCGAAGATTGTAATGAATGATAAAATTAAATTGGTTTATACCACAAGAACCACGCAGGCGTTGAGCTAACATACCTTTGTTAGAGAAACAGATGGAAAAGAAATCCCAACAAAGTATCCAAACACCATTCCCATGATAGTGGTTATAACAAGTCTAGTACTATCATTCGATCTTTTGTAAGCCCCACTGTTACAATAAAAATAACAGAAAGAAGGTGATTTAAGCTATATGTGTCAAAGATAAGCTCAACTTTGAAATTCATTAGAGAGACATGCAAATAATGCCTACGAACCTGCGGTAAGGGGTTCCCATTTTCACAAAAGTTGCTCAACTCAAAGGTCACGCACTAGGCAGAAACCAATTCCTTGAGCATCCTCCAGTTTCAGAAAGCAAATTCACATGCCTGAAAGTTTAAATCCTATTAGTCATGGGGCAATAAGTCACACATCACAATCACTCAAAAGAAAAAAGTCACACCCAACACCTAAATGATGTCAACAAATCTTTTAACCTGACAGTGTGATCAATTGCTAGAAATATCTCGGCAAAAGTTCTATTCCAATGAACCATAACTATACAACAAACCTAGGAAAAATAATTGAACAACCATTATCCCAAAAACTCAATCTCTCAATTCAAATTACTAACTAAAAACTCCAACACAAAACCAGCTAACATTTCTTATACTCTGTCCAGATAATAATTTTACAATAAAGACATATTTCCTTTCATAAGCAAGTTAAGTTTCTCCTATAACTTCAACAACGTGAAAACAGAAACCTTTATGAATGTAGCTTTAAAGTTACAATTTTTACACAACAACAACAACAACATGCCTAGTGTAATTATATGTGTACACGGCCTTACCCCTTGTGAAGGTACAAAGACTATTTCTGAAAGACCGTCAGCTCAAGTAACACACATAAAAATAAACAAGGTGTAAACCAACAACAAAGCTACAATTTTTACAATTTCCTTAAAAGTGGGGTTAACAAATCTTGCTTACTGATCTCAACCATAAACCTCCAACATCAAAATTAGAACAAATTACAAATATTTTTAAAAAAACACAAAAACCCTTTACTCTCCTATACATATTACAATAAAATGAATCAAATTAAGACTAAACTATCAACAATGCTGCTAACATTCAATATAAAAACAGAAAAAAATCCATTCTTGACATAAAAAAACTCCCAAAAAATATAAATAAAATTCTTAATTAAACCCTTTTCGTTACCAAAAACACCTTAATCTCCATTTCTACGATCAGCCATTTGATTATTATTATTTTTTTCAAAAAATCTTCAAATTTAACTGTTAAAACCCCCAAAAATCAAATAAATGAGCATTCAAAGAATCGTAAATGAGAAAAATAAAACTAGGGTTTGAGAGATTTACAGGTTCCGCCGATGGGTTTTCACGAAGAAGAAAGATAGATCTTCCTAAGAGATCGGGTTCAAGGTTTTTCGATTTATTGGAGAAGAAATGTTACAAAAATTTTGAAAAAAATAATAATACAAAATATGCGTTTTGCTTTGAAATTATGAAACAGGAAAATAAAAATGTAAACATGTCTTTCTCTAATTTACTATATTATCCTTTTGTGAAATATTTTCTCCGTCTCAAAATAAGTCACTCTTTTTAACTTATTTTACGTTTATTAAAAAAATTAATAATAGCGCCTTCGTTTAAATATGGATTTTGTGAAATATAATTAAATATATGCCATTTAAAAAAAATATTCTTTAATATAAAGTTATATCAAATATATAATCTATAGTTGTCTTGAATTTATAAAATATTATTTATTTTAAGATAACACTTATATATATATATATATATATATATATATATATATATATTTAAAAAAACAAGAGAGAGACTTTTTGTTTGGATAGTTTAATAAAATTTGCTAGTGAATTGTTAATGAAATTATATAGTGTTTAATTGGTAAACATGGGAGAAAAAATCAAAATATTGATTAGTTTGCATGGCAATATTAATATATTATTCCCTTTAAAAAAATGTATACGTGAGATTAGGCGTTGAACTAATTATTTGACTTTTTCATATTATTTATGATGAGCCCAATATTATATTTTGTAAGTAATTTATGTGTAATTTATATACATATATATATTTTTAATTATGTTGTTTGATCTTTTCATAGATTTTAATGAATACGTATCGAATTTTTTATATTATATTTTTTTAAAATTTAATAATATAATGATACTTTTAAAATGTTTGAACAATATAATTTACTGTGATGATGATCTCATTATTTATGAACAAGAAAGAAATGTGTCATCATGCTTCTTTCATGGTTTATCTTCCATAACAAATAATGCATTTAATTAACTTAGGTTAGGTAAACCATTTAATTTTTTTGAAAGCAAAAGCTAAGTTTTTTTCTGAATTATCTTTTGAATAATAAAATAAAATTGTGTCTTAACATTCTACTTTTCATGAGATGTTGAGACTTAAACCACCTAGTTTTCATGTTGGTGTTAGTTGGTAGAACTCTTTCACTCACTAAATCCCCGCGTGTTAATTTAACTTTTATGCATTGACAGTATATGTTGTATTTCAATAGTTCTTCGTTCATTAAAAAGAAAAAAAAAAAAGAGTTTATGTAACAAAAATAAAATAAAATAATCACTGGATACGAGTTTCAATTTGGAATACGCACAACAAAACAATCACACGCCAAAACTTTGATATTTCTAACTCCCAGTCCTTTTAAACAAATGGTACTTGAGTCTGGATTTCAGATAATACTTTCTAATATTTTACTCAGCCCAATAATTATAACGTAATCAGTGTCATTCACCGTATTAAGGCCATAGGCCCCTACGGATTCAGCTTGGTTCGCAACATTGATGAGTGAGCTCTTCCACCTAATAGATTAGTCATTTTGGTTTTGGACGGTCAAGCATGTTTATTTTATATAACAATTGGTATCAGAGCAAAGCAGGTTGATCGATACTTGTGTGGAGTGCTTTTGAGTGAATTTTTTGTTTCATTTCTTTGATTGATAACAAGATTTAGGCATAACAAAGAGAATACAGATAGCCACTTTTGGCTGCTATATTAGAGCCTCATTGTTTTTCTCTTAACACATAATAATGTAACATGGACACAAACAAAAAAATTGTAATTTGTAATCAGAATCTTGCACAATGTGATGGTAAACCTGTATCGTGGTGAACGGAGACTATCTCCGTTGGACTGCATTGAAGTACGTCTGTACCTAGTTTGGCTCCTGCTGTCTTCAAGCCTTTCAATGAAACAGGTTGATTGAAGAGGTTTAACGAAGGTAGCTTCGAAGCTTGAGGCATTTTCCCATTAGGCAATAGGTTCTTGAAGTCTTCTTGTAGTAGTGGTACCTCAAAATCCGCTTTGTTATGTTTAACTACATTGTTCTTAGCTGCAATGTGAGCTCCTGGTTCCATATGGTTTGTTGAAAAGCTCATTTGATTTGGGAAGTTCGGATAAAGGCTAACGTAACCTCTTAAGTACATCATGTCTATCAAGAACTTCTTCCAAGAAGCTTGCCATCCATTAGTTCTTGATTTTGGTATCTGTACTGGATTTTGCTTTGGATCTTCCGTGAATCTCATGTTCATGTAGACGTAGAATTCCTTCCATTGCTTAGGGAAAAACACCGCGCCCCAACTGCAAGGCAACTGATGGAGATATGGTGTGTTTGGATGTATGTGTTTGAAGAAGTCAGTTGCATTCCATTTAGGCCTTTCTTTAACAACTTCCACCAAACGTGGCGTGTAAAGAGAGATGGAGGAGAGCTCAGGGAGTGATATTAGAGGGTCATAGTGGTAGGCTAAGAGAGCATATTTGATCCATAGGTAATAGTAAGGGGAGACTTCGATGTCATCTTCGAGTAAGAGACCAAAATCATCATCCGATGAGGGGTACCAACTCTCACTAACAGCTCGAATTAGGCCTCCTTGAATGATCCTTCTTCGAAGAGTTTTGGTTCCGTGAGGCCAATTGAATGAGTTAACAAGCTTTATAGTTTCCTCATCTACCTTACTATCCATGTTGAAAGTTATAGGAACTTCATCACCTATATAGTACGCGTCACTCAGCGCCTTGAGAAGCCTTGCTAGTGAATTAGCTCTGTTCTGTGTGATGATGTTTATAGAAAGCGTCATACGGTTCCAATCTGCAAGTACAAATTGCATTGTTCAGACTATAGATCAAATATAACAACAGCAACATACCTAGTCTAGTCCCAGAACGTGAAGTCTGGGGAGGATAGAATGTACGCTGACCTTACTCCTACCTCAGAGGTAACGGAAGTACTAGAAACAACAGATAATAACAAAAAACAGCAGTTACTAACAGATAATGTAAGGTTCATCGATATCTTACTTGGCAAAGCTGTGGAACGAAGATCAGCCATCCAAAGAACCTTAGTGACCGATGATCTAGGTAGAAGAACCAATTTTGAACTGTTTTTGTTAGCTTCGGTAGCCATCTTGAGTGCTTTCATCACATTAGAATCTGCATCAGCTACTGTGATCACGAGGCTCGGGTTGTGAATCTTGATTAGTCCTTTCATGCTGGCATAGACTGCTTGAACGACGGGGACTTCTGAATTTGATATCCCGGATAAAGCACCGACGCCTAAATCCATAATCTTGAACCTCCTTTCTGTGCATACTATTTTAGGCCATTTCAAAGCTGCAGCAGCATCTTCACAAGGGCAGAAACTGCCTCCTGAGACAACAATGTAGGCCTTTTTTCCAACTGTTGATCTGAACTTTTCAAGAAGAGGCGCGAGAGCTTTAACTTCATCGACAGAATGGGCGTAGAAAAGTACATCAATCTTCTGAGGATTCATCGCTGCCCATTGCGTTATGTAACCAGTGGAGAGTGCTTTCCACCACTGATCATCTCGGACTTGAACCGTGTCCTTGAATATAACAGTGGTTTCGGATACATAAGCAAGTCTGTGCTCACTGTCACCCCATGTTTCTTTGTCATTTGGATCAACTGGTAGCACAAATGAACCAGCATTTCTGTACTTCTGAAGCTGATAGCTGCATTTTTTCCCCCACGAAAGTAAAATTGTTAGAAACTTAAAACGCGTAACTGCTTATTTATAAGTCATAATACACAAACAAACAGTCGACAAGTAAACACTCCCAACTTTGAGTATATACATCTAGACGCCTCTAACTCGTCTTCACTGTATGTGTCACGTCAAAATGAGGACGAGTTGGAGTGTTATAGATTATATCACTCTGATCATACTATATCTATCTATAAGCAAATTATATTATATTATAACTGAAGTAGAAAGCATTACCTTAAGTGCAAGTCTTCTCCTGT
Organism: Solanum peruvianum; assembly: GCA_027705065.1. NCBI lineage: Eukaryota > Viridiplantae > Streptophyta > Magnoliopsida > Solanales > Solanaceae > Solanum > Solanum peruvianum. Next base: position 57,188,138 of record JAKWJD010001765.1, read on the forward strand.
CATGAAAGTGAAGGGCGTCTCGATGAAGAGTGTCTTGACAAGTTCAGCAGAAAGAAACCAAGAACTCGATAGGAAATCCGCTTGAACAATTCTATCCACAGTGATATTATAAGCAGGATCAGGCAAATAAAGCCCTGCCTCCTTGGATCGAAACTTCCTATAGCTCGGAAAAATGAAATCTTTCTGTCTAAAAGGCAAAATCCTACCAATACTTCCCAAAACAGAATTCATATACTTTTCTGTCCCTGCAACATGTGCTAAAATCTGCAACATTTTCTTCCCTGGGATCATGTCATCGTCTACGATATACACAAGATCAGCTTCTGTTTGCAAAGCCATTTGAAACCTTCCATAGTACTTGAAATCATAAGACGAACTGATAAAACTTATACGCGAGTCATTGTAACTATCTACGATCCTCTTGAGTGATTCCTCATTAGGACTTCCAAACGCGACAACCCAAACATGATGAAACTGAAGTGTTTGTCCAAGTAAAGAATCAATCTGAGCACACAAAGTTTTCCTCTTGAAATGATTCAAGATCACAGTGATTTTCGGCTTGTTTGGACCTCGTAAATCCCATTTCGACTTCATTGACATCAACTCAGAAAGTGTCTCAGTACCACCAAGATTCTTGTTCTGAAAATCCCTCAATTCTTGATACAACTCTGTCTTCAACTTGATCATAAGTGCATCATTAGACTTCTTTTGTTCAAAATCAATCTTCTCATGTTCACAAACATCAGAAGGACTAACAACTGATTTTTGCTGCACAACATGACTAACAACATGTGGAGGTATAATGAAGTGTTTCCACGACCGAGCTATTCGCGTAGCCCAAGTAAAATCTGGTTTAGTACTTAAATCTATTGATGGACTCATGTAATACAGAAGAAATGTTGCATAAACAGCAAAAGAAAACTGTAAACAAGTTAATATTGTCACAACTTTAGTTGAAGAACCTTTTTGTGATCTCATTTTTGCTGCTTTTCCTCCCATATAATCACTCAACATACCTTCTAAAGAATCACCACTTCTTATATTACCATTTCTAGCTAACCCCATCTCATATATGGACCCAAATCCACCTACAAAAATGTTAAAAAAGACTATAAATACAACGACAAAACCAGAATTTTCACTAAAGGGGTTCAACGTCTGCTATATATATATATATATATATATATATATATACATAAAAGATAACTTTAACTTATATCAGTATAATTTTCTGTCAAAGGGATACGTATAACAATCAAGTAAAGATCAAATCTTGAAAGAACACATTATTTTCAGCATATATACTGTAAAAAGAACTATACATATAAGTCTACATCAATATTTTCGACTTGAAACTCGTTAAAGTTAAAATTCTGAAACTGTCTTTGTTGATACTTAACCAAAAACTATACAAATTTCAATCTATGATTCTAAGAACACATTATTTTTCAACATAAACTATAAATATTTACGTGAAAAACATCGAAAAATAGTATTAATATAAGTTCTACACCAATATTTTCGTAAAAAAAAAAAAAAAACAGAATCTCGAACTCGTTATATTAAAATTCTAGAACTCCTCTATTAATACTTAACCAAAACTTAACACACAATATATCAATATCTCAAAACAAAAATCCTATGATTGAAAAAAAAACATTATTTTCAATATAGACTGTACGTGAAAAACTCTGAAAAGATAGTATGAATAATATAATTAGTTCTACATCAATATTCTCAAAGAACTCAGTTAAAATTCTGAAACTGTCTCTATCGATATTTAGACCAAAATTACAAAAACTTACCTCACAATATATGTCAATAGTTGATCAAACAAGGTTTGAAAATGAACTTGTCCAAAACAACTAATAAAAAGTGTTATGACTTTTTTTTTTTTTTTTGTGTATTGGAATTTGTAGAACAATGGATCTTGTGCAAAATATATATATAGGACATTTAATTTAAAAGTATGTGTGAAAAGTAATTTAATAAAGTTGGAATTGAAGGAAGCCATGAGAAATGAGGGAAGATCACATGGGGTTAACGGTTTAAAGTTAATATATAATTATACTATATGCTTTTCTTACACATACAATCACTTAATTCATTTCATTTCATTAATTAAAAAGTCCGGTTTTTTAGCCTTATAAAATGGCCTCCTACTGCGTTTTCAACACTCCAAAATCTAAATCTTTCTAGTCTTATAATATCAGTTTTCTCGTGAGTTTTACATTTTAACTATATATAGCATCATCATTGTTAAAGTATATATTTCAAATATTGATTAGGTTAATTATCGATCGGTTGTTATATTTTTCTAACTAAACTCTCATCATTTATGTATTATTAAAACATACTACGAAGCTGATTAGTACTGTGATCGATCAACTATTTTCTAATTTTTCTATCTGAATTGTCACCATTTTATGTATCAAAATACACCTCAAGGCTGATTAGTCCTATGATCGATCAACTATTTTCTAATTTTTCTATCTGAATTATCATCATTTATGTATCAAAATACACCTCAAGGCTGATTAGTCTTATGATCGATCAACTATTTTCTAATTTTTCTACCTGAATTGTCATCATTTATGTATCAAAATACACCTCAAGGCTGATTAGTCCTATGATCGGTCAACTATTTTCTAATTTTTCTACCTGAATTGTCATCATTTTATGTATCAAAATACACCTCAAGGCTGATTAGTCGAACTTATATTAGTTAATTTCCTAGTTTTTCTATCTGAACTATCACCGTCTATGTATTTATACATAATTCGAAGTTTATCAGTCTAACTATCCGTTTGTATACTTTTCCTACCTGGTCTGTCACAATATAAGTATTAGTAATAAAATAACTAAAACACACCTCAAAACTTATTAGTCCAACTATTGTTGTGTGATTATCTATTCAACTAGATCTGTTTAATTTAATACATAGATGGTGATAATTTAGATAGAAAAAAAAATTGATAATTAAAATGTAAATAAACTCGCGAAAAAGTAAAAGTTAATGCTTTTTATCAATATTTTAAGTACTATAGTACTAGTAGTAATCTATTTTTATTTATCAATTACTTATTATTACAATCTAAAACGGATTCCTTTAGGAAGGAAAATTATTTAAATTTTATAAAAATTTAATTAGAAAGGAAAAAAACGTTGAAATTAGGATATTACTCAAAGTTATTGATCCCATGAATCTTTTAAAGAGTAAATTATAGAATATGATTATCAGGTACATACATAATATATTTTCACTTGCAAATAACTCAAAGAATCACACAATTTTCAAAATGTTAAAACCACTCACAATCTCAAATTGTCAAACCCAACTTCCAAGAATTAAAAAAAACAAAAAAAAAATGTGACAGTTTGATGTATAAAATATTTCATATTATATTATTCATGCAAGGTCGAAAAAAAGTTGTAATATTGTGTAATGTAGATAAGTAATATACTCTAATACAAATATCAGTAACTTTTTCCATATCCCGAACTCATCATGCCATATATAAGTCACAAAGAGATAATTTTACTGTTATTCCGAAAGTTCTTTACAAAGAGATAACTTTACTGTTATTCTGAAAGTCCTTAAAAATAATTCAAGAATCACTGTATAAATAAAAGTAAAAATATAAAGTGATGGATTATAGCTTTTAATAAAAAATTGATGCTAATCCTTTTTTGACAATGAGTTATCAAAGAATCATGTTAGATATTAATTATTCACCAACATGTTAACCTATTTGACTATGCAAGTTGTTGTTTTTTTTTTTTAAAAAAAAAGAAAGACATTTGAAATTTGTAATGTTAAAATATAAGCATGCATGTCATTTTATTATATTTCAATATTATAATATTTTTATCATTTTAATTCTGAAGTAATTTTTTTCTAATCGATTGATTTATTAGAAATTTAAAATGAGACGAAGAAAATAGTAAAAAATAGTAATAAATACTAAGATAAGTGTACATTACCTTGGGAATGAAGAAAAATGAAATAATTAAGAACACAATATTTGAGAGCCTTTTCTTCTTGAGCAATTTAAGCTTAAACCAAAAAATATCAAAGAAAAATTGTGATTGGATAAAAATAGTTTGAGTATGAAGAATTTATAGTGAAATATATATAAAAAAAAAAGTTGGCCTAAGTTGACTTTTTTAAGAATTAGTATGAACATACATATTATATGTATTATAATATATAGTAGTACATTTTAATTTTTGAGTGGATGAAAATTGCAACAATACTTCATGTTATTGCTTTTTTGCCAAACTTTTGGAACAAGTTGAATACTAGATTGATTTGCTTACATTTGTGACATATTTTTTTATAAAGTTCATCTTCGAGGAAATTGCATGTATGCAGCCAATATAATGGTTCTAAAAATTTGTAATTTAGAAAAATCGATTTCAAGCTCTAGATATCAATTTCTTCGAGTGTTTGAAATTATTAAAAATGAAAATCAACTTCGTAGGGTTCAACGAAACATGTTTGAAGATGACAGAGTGATGGTATACGTGATGCCTAAAATATAGAGCCTTTGCATGTCTATCTAAGTCACGATCAGCGACCGATTTTGTAATTGTGCTTTAAGTTGAAGTCGAAGTCGAATTTGGACAGAATTGTTGTTTTAACGAGTGAGTCCTTTGTATTAGTTTCAGATTGTTAATATAAAGGTTGAGTTTGCCAGTACGTTTATGTGTTCATTTCGTTGTTGAAATTTTGAAAAATAATCTGAAGCAGAAAAAAGAAAAACGTCCTTAAACGTTAGGCAGAATAGGCTGCGATTTGAACTGAGTTAAGTGGGATTTGACTGCATCGAATTGCGCTAACCTCACGAGTTAAATTCTAAACTTTAGTAAATTAGGATTTTCTTAGTAGTGATTTGTTTAATTAATTAATTAATTAATTAATAACTTATACGTGACGATAATTTTACGTATAAAACGTTGCATGACAAAAAGACAAACGCATATTAAGTGAAACTTTAATTAAGGATTTGTTTTTGTCGTTAATTCATTTAAATGTTTAGGTGAATATTTACATGAAAATAAGGTTTATGTCTCTTTTTTTTTCTCGAAATTATTAGCATATACTAAAGCAAAAAAAAAATGAACTTTTAATTTAATTGCAATAATAAACAAAAGGAATAGAACAGTGAAAATTTGTTTGTGAAATTATTAATTAATGCCTATATACAAGTCAACGTAAATTAGATCTATATACACATTTTTTAAAGTTAAATATTCCGTTCGTCTGATATTATTTGTCATAGTTTCAATTTTAGAGTCAAACTATAAAAATTTTGACTGAACATTAAAAGATGCATTTTTTCATCATATTAATATTTAAAAAAATGTAATTTATCGTACTTTTTATATAGTTTTAGAATATCTAATATTTTTGTTTAAAATATCGAATTAATGTGATTTAATTTACCTTTGAAAATTAATCAAATTGACTTTCGATAAACGCAACATGAACGAACTTTAAAATTGATTTTCAAACATATTATTAGTCATTTTTAATTTAAAATTGATTTTCAAACATATTATTAGTCATTTTTAATTTAATCTGCTAATTTAAACGAACTCTTTATATTTGAATCATTTCTTCAAAAAAGTTATTATTGACTTTCAAAGTATTTTATTTGGTGTTCATGATCTACTATAGTGCTTTATTTGGTATTTTTTTGTTGTATAGTATAGAAGTACATGATTGACTCTTGAGAATTCTTTTATAGGATTTTGACCCTACATAAAATATAGAAAAAAAAATATAAAAATATTATTTATTTTTTTAGTGTAGAGATTTAGTTTTATTTAAAAAAGGATGTCATAATTCTCTAATCATAAATTAAGTGGGCGGTAGGTACATGTGAAGAGATCCATTCTCTACGTATAATTTGACTTATATACTTGATAGATTAATAGTGTAAAAAAAATTACTAATTAACATGTTATAATATGTAATTTTGTTTATTATTGGATTAATAAGAAATTATCTTATAAATAATCTAATAGTTATATGAGAAAATAACAAAAATATCATCTTTATTCAAAGTGTTCCATTAAATATTATACTAATAAAATACGAGTATTTATCAAATATTTAACAAACTTTAGTTATTAGATTTTATAACACTGTGAAAATAAAAAGAGAAGAAGATTTAACATGAATTTATATTGAAATTGGATTGGATATTTCATTGATTTTTCAGAAGGATCTTAATGATGATCGAACTCTTCTTCTCTGAAAATCTAAATATATATCTGTTTTAAAAATATAATGTATATAAATTTTACTTATATTTTCATGAAAAGTGAAGAGATTATTTTTCGACGTTTGAAAAGATTTAAAGTTGAAAAAATATATGGATAACTACACAAAAATCAAATTTATGTTAGGGTTTGTCTAGTTGCATAATGCATATGGCCTAACAATATATATATATATATATAGATATATAGATATATATATATACATATATATATGTATATATATATATATATACATATATATATATATATATATATATATATATATATATATATATATACCAATTAATAATGTGTTTGAAATCAAAGTCTAAACTTTTTTCTTATTTTTGGGATAATATACAAGTACTGTCTCAACCTATGTTCGAAATCTCAGAGACATACTTATACTATACTAAAGTCCTATAACTCTTCTGAACAAATTTTATTAATAATTTTCTACTTCTTTTCGGCCATGTGGCACTATCTTGTGTGTCCAGCGCTGGTTGACTTTTTTTTCAAGCTAGTGCTACGCCGATCAAGACGGAATAGAAAATTACTTATAAAATAAGTTCAGAATGATAACATAACCTTAATATAGTATAAGTATATCTCGAATATTTTCACTTTTTTCAGTTTGAGATAGACATAAACCTATTGGTCAATATGAAGAACTTGGTCCTCAAGTGGATGTTAGATATAGATTCTTTTGCTAATATATATAAGTGGAGTTATTCCTAATTTAAATGTATTATCTCGAGGCATTTCACATGCTATAAGGAAACTTCTATGTCCTTCTAATTTTCAAAGGAAATAATTTAATACTATATATTATAAGTCCTAAATAATATAGTAAATATATGTATAGGGTGATTTGAGCCTAATGTTCCCTATATTAAGGTCAAAAACACTTGTCTTTATTGGTATAAATTAGTGTAAAAATCATATAATGTGGACTTTGCTTCTTTCTAATTTGTCTTTATACTTTTTTTTAAAGAATATTTTCAATAATAATAGATCCATATTGAAGAAAGGAGATGGGAAAATAGAGACATATAATTAGATTTGAGTTTACTATTATAATATTGAGCTAATTTTCTCCTCGAATTACTCCAGTACGATGAATTGATAGGAGGTATTAGATAAAATATGATATGATAGAAGAGTTTATTTTTTGTATAAGATTCCCGAATCAATCACAAATACGTAATACTTTATATTTACGGTCTATTTTCATTCTTTTCTCTATCAACAAGAGGGATCGAAGAAAGATAATTATTTGCCTTTTTCTCGAACGGAGGAGGACTATATTTATTAACCTTTCTATCAGAATATTTTCTGGATCGAAGAGCCCTTTTTTGAGTGAAACGTGTCTAAATAAAACAATATAAATAATGAAAAGTATCATAATCGATTTCATCTTATTTGAAATTGAACCGAATTTATTATGGTAAACAACAAAATTGTGTTGTACTCCAATTATTGATAGCTAGGGGCACTTAGTCATGGTACTATATGAATTACATTGGGACTTGGGGAAAAGAGTTATTATTTTGAAATAATAAGAAGATTAATATTAATACTATTATATAAAAAAGAAATTATATATATTAAATAAAGTTTGGGTATTAATTGGACTAGGACATTGCATTATCACGCTATCTATATATTAAAATAATTAAATCAAGTTGAAGATTTGATAATTGTCTTATTATTTTTATTTATAATTTATTAAGAAACTTTGTATTTTTTTAAATTTTTTTTGTGTAAATGGGAATTGAAATTATTTTTTCTATTTAACACACAAAAGTGACTCAAAATACCACTGTCTCATCAGTAGTGCGGTAGGTAGGTGAATTAACTATAATATAATAATAAATCTTTGATTATTTTTTTTCAAATATATTTAGTACACTTCAAATACTTCTTTGTAATTTGTATGTTGATTATAATAATAATAATAATAAAATCATTGGCTCTATTAAAAATAATTTTTTTATATTTTACAAAGTAGGACCAAGGTTATACGTATATATACACCATATTTCTTAGACCCTACTTGTGAAATAAACGTATATTATTGTTATTGTAATTTAAATTCCACACACTACTTCTAAGAATGACTAGAGTTGTCAATATAGGCTAGCCCATTTCATTCGGGTTAACCCATACAGACTTTGACATTTTACGGGTCAGATCGGGCTAGTCCATTTTTTGTGTGGGCTAGAAAATGGTCGGCCCAGCTCACAAGTAAGTGGGCTACAGGCTTGCCGTGCTAGTCCACTTCTTTAAAAATTATATTTTTTTATATAATTATTAATTTAAATTATAAATTATAATTTAAAAATATTATCATAAATATCGACAAAACAATATTACATGATGTTAATGTTACTACTCATAATCAAATTCACAAATAAAATTGTCTTTATAAAATATTTATTAAGTTAAATTACCATTTTCGAAAAACAAAATTAAATCTTTTAAAAGTAAAAGTATAAATATTTAAATAGAAGTATTAACCTAACTGTTTTGAGTTTGGACTCTCTTTAATTTTAAATTTTATTATTATATTATATTTTTTAATTAAATTTTAGTGGCATACGGGCCGGCCCTACCGATATTTCTCAAGCCCCTCAAATCGTCAGGCTTATTCAAGCCGGGCTAAAAAACTCTTTTCTTAAATTGGCTCCAAAAATCTTAGCCCAACCCAATTAAATCCCGAATTAGGCTAGGCCGGCCCAACAGGTCTAGCTCATATTGATGGCTCTAAGGATGATAATTAGGTTTGGAGTAGGGGGGATAAAAAAAATAAAAAGTAGATATTTGCACGTAAATTCTAATTTTTTATAACGTTATTTTAAATTTATGAAATTGAAGTGCGTTGAAGATAGAGTCATGTGTAATTATACTTTTTGCAAAAGAAAGAAGACAATACATTATATGGAAATTATGAAGATGGAGTTGAAAAATAAATTTCGTATCCAATCCAACTCCAAATTAAATTTGAAAATTTTATGACCAAACATTAATTTTGAAAAATGATGATATATATATATATATATATTATATATATATATTATATATATATATATATATATATAATATATATATGTGTGTGTGTGTGTGTGTGTTATAAACAATTTGTGTTATAGTGAATGTCTAATTATGTGGAGTCCTAGTAGGATATGGTTAGGAATCCTACTTGGGGACCAAGTAAGGTTTTCCCTATAAATAAAGGGTTTTCCTTCATTGTAAATAAGATTTGTGAAAGATCTATGAATCCTGAATATTCATCAAGAGAAATAACAAGTCTTCTTTTCTCTCTAGTTTCTTCTTCTTATTCTATAGTTTTATAACACGTTATCAGCACGAGTGCTCTATTCTTAAAGAATTGTGATAGAAGACGAGAAAAGTGCAAAAGAGATCTTGCATTATGTAAAACGGTTGCAATAAGGTTCTTATATCTTCAAGGTATGTTATCAACCTTTATACGAGGTATGTGATCTATTAAGCTATATTTGTTAACTATTAATGTTGATTATAATAAATCAATAGTCTCAGTTTTGTGTGTAATTATAATATATAATCATATTAACGATCATCAAAAGTGATAAAATTGTAATTATTTTCAAAGCCTTGAGGTTGAGCCTCATTGTGGATAAGACAATGAATTTAAATTATATCGCACAAAAAGAATGGATTTACGTCCAATCGCACCAAGAGGGTAAGACATCAGAAGTGTTGATGCTTTGTGATGAAAGATGTTGGATTCAAGTCCCTCATTGATTTATGGCATAAGACGTTGGGTTTGAGTCTCAATGCACCATATTGATGATATTATGATGACTAAAGAAAAACTAATGTGTTTTTGATAAGAAGTCATGAAATTTTACTGAATTTGCTTTATTACGTAAAGTGAATGTGGTTGTAGTGCATAATATGTCTGAAAGAAGACAAGTGATTGAATAATGCACATAAATATGGAATAAGGTACTAAAGCTATCATAATTTGATAAGCTCACATGTTTGTGTTCCATTCACGAAGAATGAGAACTTCTGATAAATGCTAAAATATGGATCCATTCTCCAAAGGGAATGAGGTGTAAGCCACCATGCTAGGCATGAAAAAGATTGCAAAAATATTGGCACAAATAATATGTTACATGCACAATTTTCTTCAGATTAGTTCATTCAATGATGGGATCATGACTCACCTAAAGGGTGAAGTAATTGAGAAGAAATAAATCTGAAAATTACTCTTGGAGTAATAAAATTGAAATTTACTCATATAATAGTAAATCAGAAATTTACTAAAGCAAAAGGCACATGGCGTAGTAAACTTGGAGTTTACGAGTACTACTAATTTTATTAGTTGGCATGAATAATTTAGTCATCCCAAAGATGTGCATACTGAGTAATGGACATACATTGAAAACTAGAAGATTCTTTAAGAATTCTTTACGTTGTTTGTTCTCGTGATAAAGTTGATTGGATCAACTAAAGTTGGGACTAAATTTCTAAATTCTGAAAAGTATAAAAGGTGAATATGGGCCCGTTCACCTATCATGTGATATGATAAAAAGATGCATTTATAAGATAGTCACATGTGTTTTTGTTGTCAACGTGTAGTTTGACATTCACAAAACTGTTTGTGCAAAAATAATCGAGTTAAGAACACAATATGAGAATATGTAATCAAGACAATTTATCTTGATAATGTTGATAAATACTCAAGATGGTGTGACACTAAATGTCTCAAATAGTAAAATCATTGTTTATGAAAATAAAGTTTCATATGTTGATATGAAGTACGATATTGCATACAAAAGTAATTGTACGCATCAGACTAATAAATTATGATCAAATTTTCTTTCAATTGATTTATGGTCGGGGACCAAATATTTTTCATCTGATTATTTTGATATATGGTATATAATCAATGAATATACAATTATGCACAAGGATAGATTCTCCAAAGATTGAGATATATGTTAGTTTGTCTAACATAAGGGGGGAGATTAGAAGCAACACAAAAGTTGTAAATACTCCTATTGAATATCCCTTAAGGATAAAGTCTATGACATGAATGAAGCATGATAGACTAATCAATTCTAAATAAAATAATCCTTGAAAAAGGGGGGAGGATCAAAGAATCAAAATGATCATAATAAGGAGACAATGTGCTCTTGGAGAGCCTACGACATAACACTTTATGCAACCTTATGAGAGGGGTAGCTACCTAAAATAATGAAGTGATGAGATCTCAATAAGTTTGTCGTATTGTGAATCGATACAAAATGATATATCTTTGACGATATCTTTGATACAATAGCGCGCAATTTTGTAAAAGATTATGAGGATATGAATTCTACATCTATTAAAGCATGCTTGTGTAGAAATAATTATCAAGTGAAAAGTGGAATGATGCATCTTGGTAAGCGTAAAGCTTATTTGACTTGCAATCTAAGCACTAAAAGATGTCATACATCTAACTTGAATGTTATTGCTTGACAAAATTAAATATCCAATGGTTCAAAATCTAAAGCATATACAAGTTTTTGGAAAAATTGTTTGTCTTCCTCATAAGGATTAAATCGATTCAAAATGCATGAAGCATATACAAATATTGTTATGCAAGTTGATAACTAGAATTGAAACTCTTGAAGAGTTTTCAAAAGGCAATAGATTATTTGCTTAAAGAAGTTGAAGTAAGGAACTTCCAGAAATCTTTGACCCTGAAGGGAAGATTTATAAAAGCAGATAGAAGAAAGCATATTTCGTCAAAGTTTTCTACACTCATGAGCTCCCAAGAATGGTGATATCGACATGCAAGAGATATATTCAAATAACATTATTGTTGATTTATTCCCCAAGTCTCTATCAACTACAACTTTCAAGAAGATGGTGCACAAGCTTGGAAAACGAAGATTCTAGTCGCTGAATTGATGTTCTCATAAGGGGGAGTTAATACGCGATGTACTCTTTTTCCCTCACAAGGTTTTGTCCCACTAGGTTTTCCTTGTAAGGTTTTTAATGAGACATCCATAATGCGTATTATTAGATATGTGTACTCTTTTTCCTTCACTAGATTTTTTCCCACTGGGTTTTATCTAGTAAGGTTTTAACGAGGCACATAATCTACCGACATTCAAGGGGGAGTGTTATAAACAATTTGTGTTATAGTGAATGTCTAATTATGTGGAGTCCTAGTAGGATATGGTTAGGAATCCTACTTGGGGACCAAGTAAGGTTTTCCCTATAAATAAAGGGTTTTCCTTCATTGTAAATAAGATTTGTGAAAGATCTATGAATCCTGAATATTCATCAAGAGAAATAACAAGTCTTCTTTTCTCTCTAGTTTCTTCTTCTTATTCTATAGTTTTATAACAATATATATATAATATATATATATATATATATATATATATATATATATATAATATATATATATATATATATATTATATATATATATATGGGCTTATTTTTGGGTGTAGCCCCAGTATGGGCTTATTTTTCTATAATGGCCATTGGGCCTTATGACCCTTACACTGTTTAAAAAAAAAGGAAAAATTACTAAAATACACTACTTTAATTTATTTAATTTCATTAATTCTCTACTGATGTATTAAATTACAAAAATTCCTTTTTTTATCCCAAATGATACTAATTAAATTTTATACATTAAGTTTCATGTCCAACACATAAAAAGATACTCAAATTCACAATTAAATTAGATACTTTAATTTTTATATACTTATCAATAATTCATATAAATATGATACTTAAATAACAGATGTATGACAGTATGATACACATATACTAATATTTGATACCTTAATATATACGAAATATAAGTAAAAATAAAACAAAGAATCATTCTATCATGATCACCAAAAAATGATACTTAATAAAATTAATTGAACATACTAACAAATATATTCAAAAATCATGATAAGATTGAAAAGATACTTAATACAATTCATCTTATACTAACATATAAAAAAACAGGTAACATGATACTTACAAAATACTAATTGAAACTATATATATAAACGAAATATTAAATTTAAAATACATTTCTTTGATACATTAAATTTCATGTCCAACACATGAAAGATACTCAAATTTTAGCTATAACAGTTACAGAAAAAAAATATTCAGTCATTTATATTTAAGTATCATTTCTATTTTATAAAGTATCCAGAATTCTTAAAAATAAGAGATTTTTGGTAAATATCAATATTATAGGGATAGAATGTAATTTATTATTTACAGTATGTCATTTGCCTAATTTTTACAAAAAAAAATTATTTTCATTTTTTACATGTTAAATGTTAAAAAATCATGAAGTGTCCTATTTGGACACACTACTTAATATGTATTTAGTTTTTAAAAATGTTTACACATCTACCTATTTCAAAATAACTTATATTTGGTGTGTAAATGTTACATACTGATTGAAGTTTCTATTTCGCGTCTCAAGTTAATAAAAAGATAGTTAAAATATGAAGTTCATGTAATTAATTCTGTTGTTATCTTATTTCATCTTTTCTTATAAATTCTTCGTGATTTGAGAGCTTAAACAATGTGTTTCTTGAATTTAAGATGATATGGACCTCCTTCTGATGTTTCTAAGAATCGAGCATTGATCACTCGTTCGAAAAACTATATAGTTGATATTGAATCTCTCTGCATGTGGATATGCCATTACCGACTTCAATATTCTTTCTTGAATAATGCTTTGAATGTCCAAAAATAGTTACTTATCCTCTCTGTTTATAGTCACAGAGACTCCATCGTTCAAGTGTAAATGATTTCTCTTGCTTTATTCTGATTAATTAGTACTTCTAAGTCATCAAACTTATCACTAATATTATATGATAATTAGGTTGGTTGCGATTAGTCAAGTCATATCATTTATACACTCGACGACTTTTAATTGGTTTTTGTTTTGATTAGGCATTGCCACATCATTTGCGCATATGTCACTAAACACAAATTTTTTTTTCACCTTATGATATTTGTGGCTTTTAACTTATCATAAAGTTTAGGATTAGGTAATCATAATTCATAATCCTTTGACTAACATGCCAAATGATAATTGTAATTAATTAACACACTCATCATCATTAAGATAATACTTTTGATTGAAAATGTTGTACTTGATCATATTTGTTTTTAGTTGAATATTCTTCACTTTTTACAACCCCCCCCCCCCCCACCTCCCACCCCATTAATTTTTTTTCATAAATAAAATTTTAAAAGTTTGCTAAGTCCAATCATTATAAATCATGCCTAGTGTCCAATTATTATTGTTCATTTTAACTCTTTTGCATATAGCTTGTGGCACACCAAAACTTAATGCAGAATTTTCAAGTATATATTTGAGTACCCCATGACCAATTTAGTCAAATTATCGTCACAATAATATATATATATATATATATATATATATATATATATATATATTATATATGTATATATTTGATCGAGTTATATTTTCATGAGTTAAATTTAATCACCGCATAATAGCTAATATCTTTCTGATTAATCCCTCCCCCCCCCCCTCCCCACATAAACAAACAATCGAGTTATATTTTCATGAGATAAATTTAGTCATTGCATAATAGCTAATATCTTTCTGATTAATCCCCCTCCCCCCCCCCCCTCCCCCACCACATAAACAAACAATGCATATTGTTTTTCGTCCATTTTAATTTATGTGATAATTTTCAAATTTCGAGAGCTAAATAAATAATTTGTTGGGTGTGTTTTTCAAACATGTAGATTTTATTTTGAAAAAATTAAAGTTTTTCTGTCCGATTTTTCTATCAAATTAAAAAAAATTTGTAAAAATATACAAGTACCCTTATTTTAAAAAATAAATCTTATGATGTGCGACTTCAAATTTAATTGAATCCTAACACGAATATAAAATCTCAGATCAAAAAGCAAATAAAAATTAGAAAAAGGGAATAGTGGACTATATGGTATACAAACAAATGGATCAAGATTATACAAGTTGTATTATTGGTTTGAGTCAGAGTTCCATAAGGACAAAAAAAAAAAAAAAAAAGGGAGCCTTTGTTTTCCATTATTTTGAGGTTTGTGCAAATCTATCATGATTTCAATATTATATCATATAAACATTTACTTTATCTCACTATAAATTAATATAAATAGATGCAAATTATGACATTAATTTTAATTATCAACTGAAAAAAAAAAAAAAGCACGAGTCTTATATAACTCACTCAAAAAGGTTTTTAAAATTTTGAATTTGTAATTTTAATCGTTAATGAAATTAAATACATTTGCATTATTTATTTATGTTATGTATCGAAAATATTAAAATTCAATTAAATTTATAGCACGAACAAAAATCTCCGTTTCCTTTATTTCCTTGTCTTGCCAATTTGAAACATGAGTGCTTGCCTTTCTAGTCACTAGTCACTAATCTCGTATATTTTTGCTCTTTCGTTTTATTTATCGTATACTATTCATCTCGAAAGCATTCTTTGAAGCAAAAATTCTGATAAATCAAACGAAATTTGTTAGGATATCTTATAAAAAAAGTGTTTGTTATGATATATTGTCCCTTGAGTAATTCGTTATTCATCTACATGATTTTTATGAGTTTTATCGATATATAGCAGTGGTTTTAAATTTATGAGTTCTGAATTCAGGAAAATGCAACTTTTTGTAGGTACTTGATAAAAATTTATACCGATTTAACTTAAAAATCACAAATTTTGAGTCAAAACTATTGAATTCATCGACAAATAAGAGAAATGTAGAAGTACTAACACAATTTGCATATATATATATATAAATAAATAAAAGAGAATTGACACTATCCCTATTCCATGATACAATGTCAATCAAATTGAAAAATCCTCAAACATGAGAAATAATATTGTTTGAGCACTTGTTTTCTGCAGTCTAAATTATACTATATATTATAAACTGCTAATTTTTAATTTCTCCCCTAAAAAATTTAATCTTTTCTTCATATTTTATGTTGGAGGATTATAGTTAGTTAAACTAGCTTGATGGTATCTTCCATTTGGTGTAGGGATATACTCTTCTAGCTCCTCTTTTTCCCAATTAAGTTTTGAAGCAACATTTTCTTGACTTGGAGAGTACTCCTACAAAATAAAATACGAGCTCGTTTGAGTTACGTGTTTGGATAAAAGTGTTTAAACTGATACAGAGTAACGAGTATGTAGGGTGAAAATGTGTTGATAACCACTTAAAAAAAACATATAGATACGTTAAAAAAGTGCTTATAAGCTAGTTTACCTCGAGTTTATTCATGAGTTCGTTGGCTGTAGGGGCAGATACAAAGATTTGACGCGCGTTAGGACAGATGAAACCTTCCTCTACTGCTTTGTCAATGAATGCTAAAAGGGAATTATAGTAACCATCGACGTTCAATAGCCCTACCGGTTTGTCATGAATTCCGAGTTGAGACCACGCTATAACTTCAAGAAGTTCTTCTAGGGTTCCATATCCACCTATAAACATTATCATACGTTCAATTGTGTGATCATCTAATCTAACAGTTTGCGTAACAAATAGGTATTTTGTTAACCTATTTCAAGAGTTTGTAGCTAAGAAACCATAAGTTAGTCCTTGGAAATTAACAACATTTAGTTGAAAGTATACTTGTGTGTTCATGTATATAAAATTCATAAACCAAATCGGGAGTCTTGGAGCAATGGTAAAGTTAACTCGACCTAACTAATAGATTACATGTTCGAGCCGTGGAACCAACCACTAATGTTTTACATTAGGATAAGTACTTGTCTACCGAACTTTGAATGAACGTGAGACGATGCGACTATGCCCCCTAACCAATTAGTAAAACTCTAGTATTAGAGCATAACAACTATAACAACAACATTTTCAGTGTAATCCGACAAGTGAGGTCCGTAAAAAAAACAATGTGGTGAGAAATGGGGCAAGAATCTTGGAAAAGGGTAATGAAAACAAACCAGGTAAAGCTATAAAAGCATCAGAGTGTTTGGCCATCTCTGCTTTCCTCTGGTGCATATCTGCAACTGCTTTAACCTCTCCCACTGTTTCACCAGTTATCTGCAAATAGACACACAACATACCAAGTCAATCCAAAAGGATTGGTGAGGGTTTTTTTTGTATAAATTGTGGTGTCTAATCACCTTATCAAACATATCACAACTAATTTTACGGGATATCTGTGAAAGAAAAGGTATAGTCATACCATAACTGTACTTCTTTTTAAATTTTATAATTGTGAGTGTCTGAGTATATCATGCTATTTCCAGACCCCATTTGTGGGATTTCACTAGATATGTTGTACTGCATTTGAGCTAACTTGAGTGCATATCGACTAATTTCATGGGATATCTGTTACCTTCCACTAACACAGATACCGATAGTTTTGTCTACTAAAACTTGAACAATATGAAAACAATCACCTAATAATTCTCAACTTTACTTATTGGCCACAAGGCTAATTATTATCCTTAGGTGCTTATAGGAAATTGTATATATATATGACAAGAATAGTACTAAATTGGAAGAATATGAATGGGAAGTACATGACAAAGGGAAGGAGAACAAAAATGCTTTTAAGTACCAGTATTCCGTGTTCACGTAGGGTTTCAGAAAGACGTGCACTCAAAAGGACATTGTTAGACAGTCTATCATAATGCAGACATCATTGGCTAAATACACAATTCGAACATGTGACCTATATAAAAATACAATAAAGACAGTCTAATACACAAAGTATCTCATATTCACAAAGAATCAATAAAGGGGACCCATCTACTTACCATAAAGGGGACCAAGAGAAAGGAAAAGGAAGGGGACAAGGAAAAGGATGGATTTTAAAGAAGAAAAGATAGAAAGCAAATTAAACACAAATAACCAAACTAAATACTAACAAAAAATTATGTTTTTTCACTTTAGGGTATGTCCCATTCAGACAAGTGCAAGAACCATGTCCCAAGATAATAAAGATGAGGTTGAAATTCCACTAATAGACTACCACAAGATCAACAAAAGAATAAGAACCAAAAAGAAAAAGATGAATGATAAATATCTTATGTTTCTCCTTCCTTTCCACTGACCTACGTTGTTGTTCGGAATCTTCAAAAAATATCGTCAAATACATAGATATTCGTTCCTCCAAACATAATACTCCTTTCGTTTCAATTAGTTTGTCTAGCTGTCTTAACATAGAGTTTAAGAGAAAAGAAAAAACTTTTGAATCTTGTAATCTTAAACTAAAAAGATATGTAGAATGTAACAAATGTGTTTTAATCTCGAGGTTTCAGATATGCTACGTGGAAAGTTAAAACTAAAGAGCAAGAGACATTCTTCTTAAAACAGACAAATAATTGACACGAAGAAAGTATATTTTTGAGAATTTGACACGAATGCAACAATATTTTAAAGAATTCGAACGAAACAAATGCAAGAAGAAAAAAAGCATACCTCTCTAGGCATGAGTGTCCTTGGAATCACTCTGAATACAACAACATGATAAAATTTAAATTAGTGTGTGTGATCATAACCAACTTGTTGTAGCAAATAATTTATCTTATTTTTATACTAAAAATTCGACTTTTTATAAAATATTACTATATATACATATCTTTTAAGTGATCTGATAACGTAGACGTAGAAACTCACCCAAGGACATGTCGACCCCCACTGTAGACTGCTTGAGAAACCAATCCCATCAAGCCAATACTTCCTCCTCCATAAACTAAGTCTATATTTCTTGATACCTTGTATACAATCAAGAACAATAATGTCATAAAACTGAACTAGACGATGATATAATAACAATATATTCAGTATAATCTATCGATTTTATCCTACCTCGTAAAGATAAATAAGTTGTTTATGCTATTCCATCAACTTAAACAAATAGTGGACAATCATGGTTCTTTAGAAACTTAATCAAGAAACTAGGGGTGGGGTAGGGTGGGGTAGGGTGAAATGTTTTTTATAATATTGGCCCCTTATGTTTGAAAAACAACTTAAATGACATATTTATTATAAAAAATAAAATATCAATTAGAAAAGTTTCAAGAATGTTCTTTCAAAGTATAGAGCCTTGACACATAAATTTATAAAATGGTGAATCAATACTCAACTCACTTACTATTTTTTAATAATCATGACGTTCGAATCAATTTGTTCATAATTTTACGCGGTAGGATGAATCAAGACTCAAAACACTTCTCTTTTATCATTATTATGTTCAGACTCTTCAAAAATATCAATAGATGCGTATCGAATTCTTCAAAGATAGTATATTTTTAGAGAATTCAACGTGAATACAATATCGAAAGTGAAGAGTCCACACAATCTACACATAATATCACGGGGTACGACGCAACTCTATCCATCAAAACTTAGACAAATACGAAGAAACATGATATGTCCTAAGCTCTCCTAGTTATAATTATTGGAAACAAAATCATATGTGCTAAAAGCAGAGTTAAAAAACAGATAATTTTTACTCACAAGTTCTTCTCCAAGCTCAACTGCAGCCTCTTTATAGCTACTCTTCTTGCCAGGACTACTCCCACAAAACACACAAATTTTCTTGAACTTTGATTGCTTCATTTCCTTCTCCAACTTCTCAATCTCCATTTATCTAATATGTGTGTTGAGTAGTTGCTTTGTTTGTGTATATATTGATGTTATTGGATAGTGGCCTTTTTGTAGTAAACCTCTAACACTACACCCCACACACTTGGAGGTGGGGGTGGGTGGTGTAGGACCCAATGTTGTAGTATGCAAATATGGAAAAATATCAACTAGTATCACACGCTCAGAACTGGACATTTGAAGTATGGACAATATACTACGATAACTAAACAAGAACCGGAATGACTCGTGCTTTGATATCTTGAGATTGTTCGAGTCATATAACGAGATCATCCGCCGCCTCTTCAACTATTTTAGTTAAGGATTCTTGATTTTTTTTTTATGGTCACGTGCTTCTACAAATTGCATTGTTGACAAAAACTAAGCTTGACACGCTTATTTCCACATCCACTCACATTGCTATCAGGTATCTTATTCCTCCTCTCTACCCTTTTCTTTAAGTGTATTACTCAATTTGCCCCTTCACTTTTTTCTATCGGTCGAGGATCTATCGGAAATAACTTTTTCGTCCTATAAAGATAAAAGGTAAGATATGCATACGCTTTATCATCGATGATCATCAAACACTAAAAGCATTTGTTTGGTATAGGGGATCGGATGAGCATATTTGATACCAGGTTGCGTGCACTTTAACTAATTTAACAAGATCATTTTCCTCCAGCAACATGTACCAGGTAATTCTGAATATTAAGGTAAGAACATATGGGAAGAAATCAGCTAGTGTTTTATCTAAGGTTCGATGTTTTGTATGGGATAGTAATTCCACCACTATAGTATAAACGGTGAGATAAAATGATCAACTAATAACTCAAACCAAACCAAACATGGATATGCAAAGTTAATCTCAAATTATATTTTGAGATTATTATCCTTTTATCACATGTTTCAAATGACTCTTACTTGTGAAATTACATCGAAAATAATGAAAAAAAGTTCGAGACAATTCAGAATATGAACTTTATGCTAAGATCGATAAATATAATTAGAAAGATCTCATAAGTAAGATTTGAGATAATAGAATGTACATAAATTTTAATATATTATAGCGAAATCTGAGAAGGATATTATATATTTGAGATAGTAGAATGTACATAATTTTGAAGTCAGTAATTAATTCTTGCATTAGAATATTTAATACTCAGATTCTTTTTTCTTTAAAGTTCCAAATACCAAGTGGCCAAATTAAATCTTTACTTACCCATCTCATAAATAACCAAAAAGTATGATTGATAATACATTGGAGGAACATAAATGATCACATGGGAAATTGAATATTATTAGGATATAATCAATTTATTTAAACACTAAAATGACCCTACAACTTAAGTTTATCCCCTTTTAACAATTGAAACAAATGCATAAATGAGTCAACCTCCATTGAATCATATGCTCATAGAAGTAAATGGTATAACAAATCATCTTGCAAAGTATGTAGCAAGTAACCATATAGTGTCATCGATGCGGCTGTTTCGAGTCCTGAATATAAAAAAAAAATCATTATTAAGAAGTGTTTCTTCCAAATGAGCCCCGTGCAAAAACAATCTGAATTAATTAAACTTCGATGCAGACAGCAGACATGAATTAATTAAATCAATAACACATGTAGTAATAAGTATGAATATTATAGAGTAATGTTTAATTTATTCTATTTTCTATATATAGTTGAGGGCATTCTTTTAGCCCTTTTTTTTTTCTATTAATATAATTTTGTGTTTATTTGACTATTAATATATGGACCTACTCTTCGTGAGGATCATGATTTGATATAGTGAATGGGGCATTGTCTTCTCATTATCAAACAAGTGAAGCACACTAATTAATAATGGCATCATCACTACTCTATATATCCCATGCTTTAAATTTTATCTACATTTTTTTTTTTGTAATAATTGAAAGAGGATTAATTGATGACTATGGAAGTGGCAATCCTAACAAATTCCACTATATAAAAAAAAAAACTAGTAGTACAAATTAAGGCCGCCACTAATTTGGCTTCTTTCACTTACAAACAATGTTAGGGTTGGGATCGAAATAACGAAGCGCGTTATATAAAAGTTAGAACTGGACTTAAACGTCTTTGGATTCTGCTAACAAATATTGAACGATGATTTATTAGATGATAAAAAGAAGTATTTTGAAAGAGGTACGAATTTTAGTATTATTTAGTCAATTGACCTATAAATATGATGATAAAATAATGAAGCGTTATACAAAAGTTAATAAAATAAATATTGAATGATGATTTATTAGATCCATCACAAAAAGAATTATTCCTAAAAGATGTATGGGTTTTAATATGATTTTATCAATTGACTTATAAATATGATAGAATTTATATTAGAATAATATAAAACTATGAAGAGAATAATATTTTCTATTCATAGATAGAATCGTGATTTAAAATGTATTATAATTTTATAAGTATTCAAGAGGAGTCAAACCCTCGTTAAGGAGTATTAATCAAGTTTATAAAGCAAGTCTCATTTTTATCGTTGGATCAAGAAATAACTTCGTTATTAGACTTTAACTACTAATAAATTTTATAATATAAATATAAAATCTGCGAAAAATGAAACTTTCCAAAAATCCACACTCCATGCCCCAAATTTGTCCTTGCGGACGGTAAACAATTTTTTAGTGACTAATGAATACTATTATGTTATTATACGAAAAAAATATCTTCAATTTGCAAAATTTTATTTTTTTTTAAAATAATTTTCTTTTAAAATTAAAACACAAATATGATAAAAACAAGCAAACTCTTATTGTTTCGATTAATTTAAATTTATGTCATATAAGTTATTTTATATCAGAGATTTTAAAACTCTAAAGATTAAAATATGAGACCTCTGTTTAACACTACAATAAAAATAACTTTTAACGGTAATAAATAGACACATGAATAATGAGTCATATTTATACTTACTATTTTTTTAGTTTGAAAAGCAATTTAGTGATGATGTGATTATATTGAAGTATTTTGATGATCAAGTGAATTTCAAGTTATTTAGAGCTAAATCGGAGTTAAAGGAAGAAGGAAATCATAAAAAATCGAGTTGGTGTCATGGCTACGCATCATTATGGGATCACATTTGACACTTAGCCATATAATTGAGAAGTTTGATCAAATCGTACCGTATAATTAAAATCTTGATTAAATGCGAATCGTGCTGAATTGATCCACGGGTGAAATTATACATTAATACCCATACTTCACCCTTTATTGACAACATAAAGTTTTGAAGAAATAAGGAATCAATAGAGGTTGCTTCACAAGATTAACTTAGAATATTCGACTTGTTGATTGTTACTTTAAAAAAAAACTTTTTCTTTTAGACTTGATAAAGAAATAAGATAAAAAATTGTACCTTAGTTATTGATAGAGAAATAAGATATAAAGTTGAAATTGAAAAACCTATATGTGGTTCACATTGAAGTAAAAAAAACCTATTTAGAGACTTACGATACTTTTTATTGGTACTTAAAAACGAAATGTTTGTGGTAACCTAGTTTGGATTACTAACACAAATAGATGAAACTCTAATTGGTCACAATTTAAACATTATAATAGAATCGTGATTCTTTTAACGATTCTTTATCATGAGTGGATCAAACTTGATAATATTTTTCGACAATCATCTGATTATAAAAATTATGTCCATATTCAACCATTCATTTTTTAATGGCTAGGACCACAATGGAAAATTCTAACAAAGGTATTTTGTTTTAGCTTCTCTCTTTTTCATTGTTGCCTTCTTAAAATGGGAACTTTAATTTTCACTTGTGTTGTCTAATGGGGAAAGGAAAATATCACTTTCATTATACTTCTTGTTTTTCTTCTTTAAGACTTCAAATTTATTCGTGGTGTGTAAACATTTTGGTACAAATCCAGAAAAAAGACAGATCGTTAAAGGTTGTGATAGAATAAATAAAAACTTTTTATTTTTAATTATTATCTCGAATATGAGCTTTAGAAATAAAGTAAAATAATTTTACGCATAAAGACGAATTCAAGATTTGATTTTTATGAATTTCTATAACAACTTCAAGTTTATATACAAATCATTTCGAGTTAATGAATTTCTTAACAGAAATACTGAACCTGCATAAAAATTACTGAATTCCCGGACTCATACACCATAATATGTTAATATATATTAGCTTGATTATGAAAAATGTATTACTGAACACCGAGTGAAAAATCGAGAAATGTATGTAACATATGCCTATGTCATATATATGTCAACATTACCACAATTCAACCAGAGAATTTTGGAACCTCCTTAGAAAAATCAACAATTAATATTTAAAAAAAGTCAATGTTCAATTTAAGACAATTCATTAGTACTTTTACATAGTGGGCTGCAAGATTAAATAGATTATGATATTGATTGGAAATTAGAGGAGGATGGGGGGTTATATAAATGATATTTTATGTTGATTGTGAATTAACAATTTGTACTTTAGAATTTATTCCATAATACATGCATTATTATATCAAATCAAATAATGTAGCTATAATTTTATATTCCAAATTAATGTAGTAGATATGTGATAAAAAAACAAACAAAAATGACATAATTAGCACATGTCATAATCCAAATTAAATGCAAAAGCAATAGAAACCAAAAGGTATATAAAAATACTTCAAAGTAGAGAGAGAGAGAAAAAGTTACAAGTTAAAGTATCTTTGGTATAGTTCCTAATATTTAAATTTTAATTATGAAATATTGAGTACATCAAATTCAATTTTAGTATCTAAAATTAACTAAATTTATTTTTGAGAACCAAAGCATGACAACTAATATTATTATAGATATACATATATATAAAGGTCGAGGATTAGAATAGAAGATTAGTAGGTAATCGCATGTTATCTTTCCATTATCAGTATTACTATTATTTCTTTAGTCTCCTATTTTCTTAGATTTCGATTTTATCATTATCGATTGATTTTCTTTTTTATTATTATTTTCATGTGTCGTTACAGATATTTTTTTCTGTAATTTTTTTATACTTGTTTAATATGTTTTTTTTAAATTAAAAATCTATGAAAAACAATCTATTTATCCTTATAGGTTGAGGTAAGATTACACACTCTTTATCATCGTTAGACTTTACGCGTAGAATTTTACTGAATATTTCATTATTAAAATATGACAATTAATAAGAAATAAGGATAGGTCAACTTTTTGAAAATTATGTTATAGGTGTCATCCATTAATAAATGAACACATAAGGACTATTTATTACTTGTGATTAAAGTAAACAAACCGACTTTATTTTTGTCCATAGTGTGTGTGTTATGTTGTTTTCTTGATAAATTTAAAGTGGTTAATTTTATGGGGTTCAAAATTAATATAAAAGATGATTTGTGTAGACAAAAAGTGAACAAATAAAAGTTAAAAAAAAAATTAGATAAAAAAAAGGAAAGGATAGATAACCACGTAAATGCAACAATTTTTGATATGTTATTTTCACCAAAAAAAGGTGATTTGACAATGTTGATGTATGTATGTCTTTTTCAAAATTTATTAATAATTTAAAATAAATTATCAATCAAAAGAATATTAATAATATTATTAAACACTTTTTTCTAAAAGAAATATTAGGAGTATTACTTTTTCTAACAAAGACTTTGCTAATTTTAAGTCAATTTAATCATAGTATAATGTATACATTTTATATAGAGGAAATTAAGCGAATAAGTAAATATATATATAATAGTAAATTAGTTAATAATTAGTTTGAATTAATCACCATTTGCCACTAATTTCTAGGGAAAATTACACGATCGAGTTTGAGTTGTATAAACGTGTAGTTTTAAGGATTTGTATAAATTTAATTTGTATAAATGTTTAAAGGTTAGATGTTTATGTTTGTATAAATTCATTATTTCGAGTTTTAGCATATTTGTATACTTCTGAAATTTGTATAACAGTTGTTACTACTCCGTTTATACAACAACGAAAGGAAAGAGTTCATTTATACAAACACTTATTCCACCGAAACTACAATTATCAATCGATTCAATCAATAAAAAATAATTTATATAAATCAATTGATACTAACCAGTTATAATTAAGCGGGTGAAAATTCTATTAGACGTCGGGCTAAAATCGTTAAGATCTCTCTAAAATTGCCATAACTGGATTGAAAAACTTGAGCCCAATACTGCTATGCAGCCCAACACTGAAAATCAAAGAGTGATACTGGTGTTTCTGGCCCATAATTCATTTCTAACAAAATAAGATTTTCTAGAGAACTTACGTAAAGTCGTAAATCTCATTAGTTTAGAAGTTAATTACTTAGATACTTTCATATCTTACTAGATTTTAGTGTGCTCAGATACGTCTATATGTATCTCGGATACATGAGGTCAAAAAATTATGTGTAATTTGTTCTAGACACATTGTATCTCATGCATATATTCGGATACATGACAAATTTCACTTGCCTCACTCACTTCTCTCCCATATCGCTCACCACTCTCCTATGTATCTAATATCTCAGATACATGCAAATCGCACCACATACATTTACATACATGTCTAGTGTGCATATATATCTGAGATACATAAGGAATCTCGCTCGCTTCCCTTCCCGTCTCGCTCGCCTCTCACCGTGCATTTCGTAAAAAAAATACATGTATCTAAATATATTTTCTTCAGTATATAGTCAAAAACTCTTAATTAGTGATAAAAAACGCTTATCAACAAAACACTTGCAATATTAAGGACCCAAAACAAAAAGCTACAACTAGATATTATTGATGTGATTATAATAAAAATAAAAATAACCACTATATTATTACTCTCATGAATAATACAATGAAATAATTAAATTCATGAATATTCATTATAATTATTTTCCTTCAATTTTTTTTGTGTGTGGACACAAACACATACATGATTAAGACAAGCAGGCAACAACCCTGTACCACAAGTGTTGACACAATCTGAAGCTTGATTACATGATTTGTTTTTTTGCTTGCACCATTAAATCTGAAATATTATAGAAAAAAATAATTATTTTTGTGACTTTACTGTTACGATCGATAAAATTTAGATAGCGATGATATATATAAGAAAATAAAAGAATACCTGATGAAATAAGAAATAAAGCAAAAACAAAAAGCATCTTTGAGAATTGTCTCTCCATTTTTTTCTTTTTTGATATTTGATAATAACTCTAATTAGTTTATAATATCAAGAATATATATATATATATATAGTGGCATAAAATTGGATGTTGATTGATAGAATCTATTATTTGTGAAGTCAACTATTATATTGATTTTGGTAAGTAAATAGAAGTAAAAGGAAATAATTTAATTTTTTAATGTTTTATGGAATATTAACTATTGATTTGGTAAGAAAATGGATATTAAAGGAAAAATATTAACTTTTGAATGATTTATGAACTATTGATTTGGTAAGTAAATGGATGTAAAAGGAAAAATATTTATATTGCAATGTTTTATGGAAAATGGATATTTATGGAAAATTTTTAATTTTCCAATGATTTATGGGATATGATTATATGAACTATTTATTTTGTAAGAAAATGAATATAAAAGGAAAAATATTGATTTTTAAAATGATTTATGGAATATGATTATGTGAACTACATTGATTTGGTAAGCAAATAGATGTAAAAGGAAAAAAAGATATATATTTTTTAGTGTTTATGGAATATTGTTTCATTTGTTTTTATTAGGTAAACATGTCTGATTTTAAACAAATGTATTCATAGGTCAATTATTGGTTAAAATAAAAAAATTAAATTAATTTAATTAATTTTAAAATCATCAAAATCAAATCAAATTAAATTAATTTAATCAATTTTGAAATCATCAAAATCAAACAAAATTATATATACTATACATTTATCGATTTGGTTGTTATCAGTTTAATTTGATTATTGGATTAATCAATTATTAACGATACATAAAAATAAAATAAATAATTTATTCAAAACAAGAAAAAAGTGACATCAATCCATTCAAAAGAAATATCGTTAGAACAACTAACATTACTAAACTTTTGATCACTTAATTTACTATTATAAAACTTCAAAATTTAATATTTTGGTTAAAAAAAAAAAAAGAGACAGTGACATTTTCAGTCCTACAAAAAATTGTCATAGACACTTTTATACCTGAAACCAATAATATAAATGTTCTCCACAATAAACATTTTTGCATTCATAGGTAAATTATTAAATTTTGAAGAAAACATAAATAAGATCTTTAAAATTGTTTATAAAAATAATAATAATATATTTATCTAATTTATCGATTCGGTTCTGTCCGATTAATTCTTCGACTTTTTTGAAACAAAATCATAATCAAACCAAATTATTGGTTAATAGAAAATGATTAAACGACCCTAGCCTATTACCGAATTGTCAACTACACGCCTATACTCCATGAGAGTTTTATTACCCATGAACTACTTTAAAATGGAATAAAAAATCAAACTATAGCTAAATAGCCTAATTAAATTTATCATAGTGATTATTTACAAATTCCTCTTATATCGATAATGGCTATAAATAGTTATAATTAAGCATATGAAAAATTCTTTTAGACGTCCGGTTAAAATCGTTAAGAAATACACTAAAGATCCAAGAGTGATAGTGATTTTCTCAAGTCCATAACCCAATTTTAACAACATAAAAACCTTTTTGTACGTCACTTTATGTTACGTATCAGTATAATCAATTTTTAGATGAGTTATATCGAGCCATCGAGTCAACAAATGAATGGTCCATTAACTCATTCAAACTCGAGCGAATTGAGTGGGTTATATTTTCATCGACTAATTTTACTGCCCCTCCACACATAATAGGAAACACTTGTCAAGAAATCAAAACACATGCAATATTAAGGACCCAAACAAAATGCTACAAATTGATATTATTATAATAAAAATCAAAATAACCACTATATTATTACTCTACGAGCAGAACACCAGAGATGCACAACACGTGGGCCTTGTCTAACGAACGACGACTTTCGATTCTTAATCGACATAGGTTTTTCTTTTTGTATAATTGAATTGGATGGGCTTGCAACCCTTAGGCTTGCCTCTGTCACTGATGTTTTCATAAGGAAGCCCTCGAAGGCTTTCCACAAATTGAGATTTGGCCGTAGAAGGATCGAATTGTATCCAAAGAACAGGGGGATACAAAAAAGTAATAAGAGAGACGCACAGATCAATTAATCGTATCGGTCGTAAATAATAATACAATGAAATAATTAAATTCATGATTATTTTTTATTGATCATAGTACTTGCAAATTTGTTTGGTGCATTAACACAAACACATACATGGTCAAGACATGTAGGTAACAACTTTGGACCACAAAAGCTAATACAATCTGAAGCTTGAGTACATGGTTTGTCTGCTGCTTGCACCATTAAATCTGCAGAAAAAAATAATAATTTTATGATTTTACTGTTATCGACAGTTAAAATTTAACGGCTTTATATAAGAAAATATAAAAAAAGATGAGTTAAGAGTAAGAATTCATACTTGATGAAATTAAAAATAAAGCAAAAACAAAAAGCATATTTGAGAATTGTCTCTCCATTTTTTATTTTTTTTCCTGATATTTGACTATAGTAACATTAATTTAGTTGTTATCAAGAGTATATATAGTGGAAAATAATTGGATGTAGATTAATAGAATCTATGAAGTCAACTATTGGTTTGGTAAGAAATGGATTTAAAAGGGAAAAAAATTCATTGATTTATGGAATGTGAAGAATTAATTTGGTAAGAAAATGAACATAAAAGGAAAAATATTACTTTTTTCAATGATTTATGGAATATGATTAAATGAACTATGGATATAAAAGGAAAAAGATTAATTTTTTTAGTGTTTTATGGAATATGGTTTCATTTAATTCTTTTAGAATGACCATGTTTGATTTTAAAATGCATATTAATAAGCAACATGATAATTCACTAGTGTAAGATTTTTGAAATTTAAATTTGTTTGGTGCATCATATCCTAACAAATAGGGGTGGAAAAATCAAAACTTAATTCGATCAATATGTTTAAGTATGGATAAATTATCAACCCGTTTATTTATTAATTTAACTTATTATCAATCCATTAAAAATATTTAAAATTGAATCATGAGAAATTTTGTCCAATTATTTTTTAAAAAAATTTGATATGTTATATATAACTATAATAAAGAAAAAATAATTTTATCAGGTACTAAAATATTTTAAAAGAATAGTTAAAACTATAAAAAGTTGAGTTAAATTGATTCTTGACCTGTTTTATTACCTATTTTGACCTGATCCATTTTGCCCAAACAAATTTAGAATGAATTAGTTTTTAACCTTTTATCATCTTGATCCATTATAATCCGCTCAAATTTAATTTAATCAACTCGTACTAAATTATCGTTACCTCCTAAAATTTTCCGACTTCAATTTCACGACACTTGTAATTTAACATTTAACCCTATATCTTAATAGGAGAAACTACATAATTCGACATATATATTTTACTATTGTATATACATATTTGTCATTAATTAAGAGTTTTTTACATTTATATTGAAAAAAGATACACTTAAATACATGTATTTTTCTATCAGATACAATAAAATAGGGAAAGAAGCGAGCGAAATGGGAAGAGACACGAGCGACATGGAGGAAATTCGTTATGTATCCAAATACATGTCAATCACACTAAATACACGTATATGTATGTATCTTATAGCGATAATTATAATTAAATTCATTGTAACAATATCTATCCATTTCTTTTTTCTAGATAATGCTAATTGTAACACTGCAATTTAAAAATATATTTTAATGTAACTATCAAAAAAAATATAGTGACATATAAAAAAATATATAGTGACATAGAATTGAATGTACATTGATACAAATCTATGAGAAGTATATTATTGGTTTCCTAATAACATAAAAGAAATGTTAAAGAGGAAATAATTATAAATATTCATTAATTTATGGAATATGATTTTCATTAGTTTTATTACATGGTCAAACAGTATTTGAATGTCAAATAGTACTATAAAGATAGTCGTAGGCAGTAAAGTTTTATCGATAAACAGGAAAAAACTTATAATATTTTTTACCTACGCGACGAATCTCATAAATATAATTAGAAAAATCTTTCTACTAAAAATTTGAATTATTAAATATGTGCTTTGGAGTTGTATGATCTATTTTCTTAGTTCACTAATTCTTTAATTTTATATATGGATATTAAGTCCAATAAAATTTAAATAACTTCACTCATTTATAGGCCAGAGTTCTTTTCTTTTTTTTTTTACACTTTTTTTCCCTCTGGCCTGTTACTATAATTTACACAGAAGCAATAAGAGTTTTCTACTTTTAACTGAAGTTTAAACATTAAACAATTACTATTATGAAAATGCCAATGTACATAGTATAACACCTCTCACATTTGTATACATGTGTATATTCATATGATATATTTGCTCTTTTTTTAAGTTACTCTTCATCAACTGAGAAATCAGGTTCTGCAGGCTTCTGTAGTGAGCTAACTGCAGTGGAATCCGAACTCGAATGTTTGTGATGACCTCTTCTACTTGTTGTCAATCTTGCTGCAAAGCCTGAGCCTGGAGCTGATGCATTTCTATCCAATTGTCCGTTTACAGA
The DNA here is from genome assembly GCA_027705065.1 of Solanum peruvianum. Classification (NCBI taxonomy): domain Eukaryota; kingdom Viridiplantae; phylum Streptophyta; class Magnoliopsida; order Solanales; family Solanaceae; genus Solanum; species Solanum peruvianum. Next base: position 57,219,756 of record JAKWJD010001765.1, read on the forward strand.
CTCAGTTTCATCCATAAGATTCTCCAGAGCTTTAAGCTCAGCTATACCCTTTCGTTTTTTATGTCTACGCCATGCTGCTTGGATGAAACATGCAGCCCAAGTACGCCACTGGTGTGAGTAGAATCTGAACTTGTGTCTTAGTTGTTTGCTATGTAGCCTTCGGAATTGTGCTGCAACAAACTTTAAGTCCTCTGCTACTAGCGCGAAAGACTCTACTTCAGTTACTGCTTTTACTGTCCTAGTGGAGGATGGAAGGATCACACCTGGACGTGGGTCGAGTGCCCATGTTAACAGTTCCTCACCACAGAAGTCACCTGGACCAATACGGCAAGAATTGAAGAAACCAGTACGACCACCATTCGTGGTGTAAGAATCAAGATTTCCTCGAATTATGAAGAGCATCTCGTTGACAGGATCACCCTCGCGTACAAGACAAGTGCCTTGTGTGCATAATGCGGGTTTGAGCCTCTCACATATTGCATCCAGCATCCTTTCATCCATTTGATCAAACAGAGGAACCTATCAAAGTTTGAACGACGGTTAGTCAGATAGGTATTGTACTAACATTGACATAAACAGACACTCAAACTTGGCCTCAGCTGGCAAGGTAAGCCGTCCAACTTTTAGAGTGCACATCTAGACAGATACCTCAACTTGGTCTCAACCGATAACTAAACACTCCAACTCTCCCCCGCTGTGTCTCGTGGACGCTAGACGCTAACGTGATACATAAACTTTAGGAGGTGTGTAGAAGATCATTTTGTAAGATGGTGTGTTCAACTGACACAATGGAGACAAGTTGAGGTGTCTAGATGTGCTTACGTGCCGGATGAGTCCGAGTTTGAGTGTCTGTTATGTACTATGCCGAAATGACTCTATTTTTCCTTCTCACGCTACTTTGTAGTCTATTATAGCATGAATCATGTCTAGTTACCTCGACTATTTTCTAGTATTGCTTCGAGCACTCCGAGAACAAATTCTTTTAACTTACATGCATACTAATACTATACTATAAGATGAAACAACTCTAGAACTCACCCTTCGGACTAAATCATAGCACAAATGGCGCTTGATATCTCTACGGAGATCTAAAGGAAGTCCTTTCAGAAGAGCTTCCTCATCCACTCCTCTTGTAGCCACCCATTTGTATTGATCATACTTCCGTACAGACTGCCTTAGTTCTTGAGGTAACTGCCTATGATGCATCCATTGTTCTGTATCAGTTCTCCTGATTCTCCATTCCTCTAATCTGACAGTTGTTGATTGGAGATACGTCTGCCAATAAAGTGTGTGAGTATATATGTATTACCAACAAACAAATTGAAGTCGCGTTACAACCCTAAAGGCTTTGAAAAATGTGACAATATTTTCATGTTCGGTGGTGGACAACAAGCCTAAAATGCAGTTAAAGGGTACATGAGCGGACTTACTTGCATATTTCCAATCAGCAATGCAAACAGAACTAGGCCGAGAGTTGCAATTATGATGGCAAAACCAATTTCTCCAATGTAAGTGCTCGTCGCGAGATTTTGGCCCAGAGAACTGTGTAGCAGACAACATAAAACAGAAGTCAAGATTCAACAACATATCTAGTATAACCCCACGAACGATGTCTGGAAGTGTAGGTGCACGCAGACCTTACACCTCTACACCTTTGGGGGGAGAGAAGTTTTATTTTTGAAAAAGTTCTAACGATTAAACTGGAGCCAAAGTCTCCTATGTATAATCATCAGCTATCCACCAGTACAAGGAATAGTGGCTCATACAAATAATAGACTATGTCAAACTGTATAGGCAAATTTACATTTCTTATTTTCTCGAACATAAAAGCCTTATCATGTAAAGGACTGCAGAAATATGCTTCCGTCTAAAAATAAAGCCATTTCGATGGAATGCAAGTCCCAAAACCACGATCACATACAGTAATAGACGAATTTCAAATTCTGTTTCACTTCCCTAAACATTTTAAAGTACCTTACCTTAGGTTCTTCAAGCCCCACCATAGGCAGTAGAAGTATTTGTTGAAAAACGAAGCAGTTGTAACATTAGCTGTCACAGCATCACTGTAAATGCCAAAAGGGTAATCACTAGTATTAGGAGCACATTGCTTTGTAATATTGCTAGACTGGAACCAGGCACTTCTTTGTGGTTCATTGACCCTCCGACAATCAAAATATCCAAAATCACAAGATCGCTCCTCAAAACTGCAGGCGTGTCTCCAACAAGCTTCTTGCCTCTCAATTGATAGAAGATACCAGCAAGCTCCTCCTACCTGAATTCGCAAATAAGAAAATATCATTGACTTGTATACCACAAAATATTATCACTACTTGTAACTACAAGTGGCTTATAAGAAAAAGCTTGAATAAAAAATGTATAAATTTTGTAATATGAACTAGGACTTTACTCAGTCTAAAACAGCTCAAATAGTCCCATATTTTAGATTTGAACCCCCCTCTCGACATTCCAGTTCTTTTGAGATATCATTTACTCAAAATGAAGTTTGTATACAGCAAAATCGATTTTTAGAACTTGAACTTTGAGCTTCTTTAATGACTGACAATAGAGTTACACTCGTTTTAAGTTTCTCTTTCTTCCTCGAGATCTGCTTGCTCTTTTCTAAGCAAATTACTCAATAGTGTAACTTTAATGCTACGTGATACACAACCAAAGTAAATTCTTAAAATTGCTATTCAAATCCACTTACATGGCTGGCTAACATGTAAAGCATCAAATTGTAAGCAGCTCCAGCCCATGCTGTTTCAGTGACAACACCAGTAGTCTTTACTATTTGTGATGAGAGCGGAAATATGAGGTAAAATCTGGGAAGGTACTGAAAAATGATAATGAATCGAAGGACATTCTTCGTATTTGCCATCGTTGAGCCACTTAAATTAGGGATAATGCCCCAAATTAATACCTGAAACACAATAAATTCATCAAGATTTTCAACTTTAGTCCACTAAGAAATGTAATTACGCGAATTTCAGTTGACAAACCTGTGGTAAAGGCAGGGCAGCAATGAGATCAATCCAGAAACCTTTTTTATAGTATCTTTGAGCTATTTTTGAAGAATCTATAACAAGCTCTCCTCTCCCAAATACTCGAGAAGATGGAGCAACATAAGCAGTTCTAAACCGAATATATATCTGAATCATATAAAATACATCAGCTATTGATCTAATAACTGTAAGGGCAATTTCAAGATTAGTTCCTATATCTATGCAGACTTCATCTTGGACCACCGGCAAGTAAAAGAATAAAGGGTCCACGAATAAACCAATTAAACAAGCTACTAAGAGAATCTTGTTCCATCTACGAACTGTAGGTCCACGAGGATCAAGTATCTTTTTCTTCACTCTTTCATAATCTTCTGAGAAAACCCGCGATAATACTTTAGCCTTCAAGGATTTTCCAGTCCTGTGAGGTTCCATTTCACTCATTCTACTAGCTGGCTCAGGTAATCGCGATCCATCAATATTGTACTTAACTTTAATCACATTATCTCCATTCATCGCTGCATATTTTGATGATTCAAGATCATCTTGGAATCTGAAACAAGAAATAAACCTTATAACATAATCGATGATGATCAACAACAACAAGAAGCCCAGTATAATCCCACAAGTGGGGTCCGGTAAGGGTAAACTGTACGCAAATCTTATAAAACAACAACAAGATAATCCATATATCAACAAACAATGAAAACGAGGCGATAGCAACAAACAGAACAACACAAGATAATCAGATATCAAGGCGAAACAACAAGTAGTCATAGAAAATTATCTAAAATTAAGGGAAAGAAACGAATAATACTAAACTCAGGGAATCAATAACAGATTCTCTATACAAAAAGATAAGCATAACCGCTAGCAAATGAAAGATCAAACAGAACAAGAATCCCATACTAAATAACATAATGGAATATCTCAAAAATGGACTAACCTTACAGATCTTGAATTACCATAAGCCATTACCACCGACTTAATAACCCGTCCCAATAACAGGACTTCAGTTAATCAACAGCATACAAGCGAAGCAACACAACGCTAACTCAAGAGTTTGAACACACTATGCTCAACCTTGAAGTCTCAAGAGCTTCAATTATAGGTTTTTAATCTGTGGAACATAACAAAAAAGAGAAGGTCTGTGACTATCACGGACAAATAACAAGAAAATGATTCAGGATGAATTATAAGCCAAACAATACAAAGAGAACTAGCTGTTCTTTTTTCTCTTTTAGTAGAAATCATGTGAAGAACTCAAAAAGTTGAATACATACACACATTACACATAAAGTAGCTAAGACTCTACAATTAATACTCCTAACTTCTACAAGTCTTAAATATAGACTAAAAGTTCAAGTCAAACTTGTGACCAAGTCTTCAAATCTCATAGTCAAGTTATATAGTCTATCAAAAACTCCACATCTTTCAGAGAAAAAAAAATACATCTTTGATTTCTCAGTCCATTGGTGGAAGAAACAGTCAACACCTAGAACCAACCTTAAATACATTAAATTTGTATTATAACAAACAATAACCAAAGAGTGCATCAACCCTTTAGAGTATATACTATAACAAAACAAAAAAAAATAGTCATACATTCTATAGTGAACAGATATGGATAGAAAACAAATTATACTACTAGACAAAAAGGGGTTGCTCGAATGGTAGGCACCTCCACTTGCACCACCTCCAACCATGAAACTATGAGTTCGAGTCACTAACGGAGCAAAAAGGATACTTAGTACCCTTTAATAAAACAACCATCAAACTCTGAGGAACAAAATCAAATCTTTTTATTTTCTTTTCAACAATCCTTTTTTTTTTTGGTTTGTGATTTCTGTTTGTTTCTTTATAAATTTCAGAGAAAAATCAGAAACCCAATACACTAACTTGTTTTTTTATAAATAACCATAATCTTTGTTTGAACAAAAATACATACAACATCAATACAAAGCTTAAAAAAAAATAAAAATCAAACCTTTTATTTTCTTTTCAAGAACCCCCTTTTTTTTTTTTTGCTAAATTTCAGAGAACAATCAGAAATCCAACACACTAAGTTAAATCAAGAAAAGGAAAGACACAAACTTTTTTTTTACAAATAGACAATATTCCCCCTTCTCCCCTTTGCTATTTGTAGCAACCCCAGTTGCAGAAATTTGGGAGAGAAGGATTTTCAGTTACAAAAAATTGGAATTTAAATATATATATATATATATATATATATATATATATATATATTTCACACAATTACAATCTTGTCTTTTTCTTGCTGATACTGTACTACACTTACTAAAAATCAAAATAATATTATATATATATATATATATATATATGCAGATATCCAGGCTAGAAAAAAGTTCACAACTGGCATAACTGTGGATTTTTTTGTTTTTGTTTTTGTTTTTGGATTTTTTGATTTTCTAAAAATCCAAGGAGTTGACTAAAATGGATAGTGTCATGTGGCAGTGTAAACATATTGCCACTATTTTTTCATTTTAATTTTAAATAAAAAATTCGTGCTTGACGTAAAGAGATTATTAGTATCACGTGAAAGAATATTAATCTGTGTTGTTTGGATGATTGTTATCTGTTGTATTGGATTGGATTGTACTATTATTTTAATGCAATGTTTGTTTTGATTGTTATTCAAATTTTAGCGCAGTATATTATTTTAAATTTATTGATAGGTAACAACTGTAATACCTATTTTATGTATCGATTGATTTGATGTGATTGTATCGTTACCTTAATGTTTTCTTATAATTTTTATTTAGTAATTATAATTCACTTTTTATAGTACATTTTCGTAATAGCTTATCGCGTATATAACTTGTCTTTTAGATATGTCTTTTGACTACAAATGTGTCACATTATGTGACGAGGGAGAAGGATACCATCTATCTAAACTATGTATTCTTTAAAATAATATTTTAAAAAATATGATACATTTGCAATACAATAACGCATCATGAAACAATATATAACAATTATCCAAACATATATTAAGAAAAACTAGTTATTGTTATTGTTGACTAGTGAATTGTTGTAAAATTATGTGTATCCGAAAGTTTGTTAGAATAATATGTAATGCAAATATTATCTATAAAAGGGACATGGAGATTTGCATTTATTAATGCGGAAATTTAGGATATTCTAATTTTTTGTTTATGAATTATAATTTACTCATTTGATAAGACTATATAAAATAAAGTTGCACAACCTTTTAATAGTTTTCACAGTGGCTCTTTTATGTCCATGATAAACGGCACAACTTAAGAAATTAAAATTACAAGTAAAAATAAAATATAAACTTCAAATCATGTCTAAACGGGTTATGTTTGACAATGAATATAAACAGAAGTTGTTTTTTACTTCATGTGATTTAGAGGGACGAAAGTGAAAAACATCTTTTTATTGTATTCCAAATTCTTGAAAATTTGAAATTCAACTTCAAGTTAAATCCCAAAATTTTATGATTAAACATATTTTTTGAAGTTTAAATTAAAAAAAATAGAACATATTTCATAATCAAAATGCTTTTTAAATATCTAATACTTTGTCTACCAAAGTAAAAGTATATAAAAAAAAATTATTGAATATTATTCGTTACTACAATTCAAACTACGAATCTATTCCATACAAAGAAAAATATATTCTAGAAAATGTTTTCAAAAAATACTATTTCAATATTCATTGCTCTCTAAAACTTTTTTAAAAAATAAAATAAAAATAAGATGGACTAATTTCTGAAGTAATTGTTCTATTTTTCTTAAAATATTCTTTTCTCCTAATTTAATTTGTTTTGACCTTTCATGTAATTGTACGGACAATTGGGGCTTGTACTTTTTGAAAATGTAGTCTAGAAAAACATTATGTTCCTTAATTAGCAACAAATGGAATCTAAATCCCCACTATTTTTGGTTAGTCAATTAAATTTTAATCTTTTTTACTCCCAAATTGGATTAAGAAAGAAACATTTAAAATTGTTTACCTTAAGAGTGAAGTTAGATTAGTGGATCACTAATCCGAGTTCTCTTCCAATAGTGAGATAATTTTATCCTTAATCGGAGATTTTGGTTCAAGCTTTGATTATGAAGAAGATCATTTATTGGAGGTGACGAATCCTGTAATGTACGATTCAAATTTAATCGGGGCTCCTATGTGAACTCTAGACATAGAATGAGAAACTTAAAAGTATAAATAATATTTAGTGGATCATCATGAGTTGAGATTAAATTGATTTAAAATTAAAATTTTATCTGGATATGTAATTTGACGGCTAAATACTTGTCAAATATTTTATTAATATATATTTTGTTGGTATTTTACTTTTGTAAAATAATATTTATCATCACGATCCAAGTTTAGAACATGTATTGTTCGCTTTAGGCCAATAAGTTTCACATATTTGTTTCATTTGCTACGCCATTATTATTCCTAAAAGCATGCACATCATGTGAACTTGTGTTATATCTTATGAAAATTTCACCTTTTTTTCTCATTTCAACGTAAATTCGCCTAAAGTATCATTCATCTTTCTTCTTTTTTAGAAGTTTGCTTTTATTTCGACTCACGTGTTGTTAGTTCTGACCCAACAAATCTAATAGATTTAATGCATGTATTTTGTAAACTTGTGCTATACAATATAAAGATTTTCATTTTCCTTCACATCCCGATATGAAAATTATTCAAGTGATCATATACACCTTCTCTTCAGAATTTTTCTAGTCCTTTTTTGTGATCGCCATCTATTTTGACGATCAAGTTTATAATATATTCTGCTTTAAAGTATTTATCCACAAAATTCTCCAAAATTATTATGAAATGAATAATCCAACATGCAAAAATCATTAATTGAAGAATAATTAAAGAAAACATGAAAGAATTAGAACTGATTCACTATAAAAGAAGATTATATTCTTCACTATTTTTTTTCTACTTTATCATGATTTATTAAACACATTGTGTTATTATTATAAAGAATTTATTTATTTAAAAAAAAAATGAATTTTCAACTTTAATTGAGTACCAATAACATTAGTAGATAAATTAGTGTTTATATTCACCACCTTTATGCTTAAAATTTTGACTAATTAGTGCTAACAACAATAGTTGCATTATTCCCCTTGTCCATCAATTGCATGAATAGTAAAACTTCTAGAAGAATGAAAACTCCACTACTAATTTAACTTATACTACACGCTCGATAAAATTCAGTATAAACTAAATATCTGAACTCATAAAATCTTAATCGTAAATCTATATATTCTACACGTTTTTTAAGCATAAACTAAAAAATGAATATAAATTTATTTTTTTATATAAAGAGGAAAAGCATATATCCAACTAAATAGTTTGACAATAGGGTGTTAAAGGGAGTTCAATCATTGTCATAAATTAATTTTTTCTTAGGTCACAATTGTCAAAGGGATGTTTAGGTAAGATTGAAGTTTGTTAAATGTTAGCTAAGAATGAGTAGAATTGAATCATAACTATGACTTTTGGAAAATTCACATGTGACTCATATATTATATCAGGATTGAAGCTAGAAGTCTATATATAAATTTGATTTAATTCAGTAATTTTTATTTAACTAATTTATTGATATTAAAAAGAATTACTATTTAAAATACGAATGTTAATATTTTAAATTATCATTCTAAAATTGAGAATCGTAAAATTGAAATACTATATTCCCAACATGGACAACCTTTCCATCCATACCTAAACACTTGTCATAGCATATGTTTCCAAGACTTTATTTATCATACTTTCACATACACATGTTTGATTTTATGTGTGTATATAATACACATATAATCTTCATAATTAATAATTAAAAGAGGATATAATATGTGGAGCCATACATGTATTAATCTATATATTATAAATTATATATAAAAGATGGAGACAGATTAGTCAGCATGTATGGCACATAATTAAATAAGTTATATTTGTTTGATGTCTTAATAATAATTAGATTTGCTTTTACACTTTCTAATATTATTATTGCACAAACTTTAATTATGATAATAAGGCTTTCGATAGCAATTTATTTCGTTCTTACTGCTTTTACTTTTGTTTTTATTTTTTTACTGCTTTGAAGATGCTTTACTTGAATCGAGAAGATCTACCGGAAACTATCTCTCTGTTTTTATGAAGTAAAGATAAGATATATCAGCTAAACTTATATACTTATTATCACCCTTCTCTAATCCTATTAATTATTATTAGTAGTACGAAACGAAGTTTTACTTTATTATATCAAGTAGGCGTTTGACCATGTAATTTGAAGCTCAAATTTAAGTTATATGATATGTCTATTATTTTCTAATTACGTAAGAAAGTAATAACCTATTAATTATGTAGGGTTATCTTAGCTAGCAATTCAATGCACAAACACTACTTAATGAAGTATATGCTTATTTAAAGCACTATAGTTAATGCATTTTTATTTTTTTTTACAAATAAATAAAATGTAGCTTCAATGAAGTGTTTGTATAATTCATTGAAGAAACAAAAATAAATATGTTATTATAGACTTGAATAAAAGGGATGGCCAACAATCAATTCCTAGGAGACCATGACTATCTATCTTAGCTAGATCAAGGTCCACATCAAGTCAATTTGGTTTTATAATTTTTTAACAAAATTTATTCGTAATTATTGGATAATGTCAATATCTTTTCCTATAACAAAACTCACAAGGGGGTTGGGTGGTTCGAGTCGTAGCCAGGATCAAGCATGACACCTACTTAGTGGGATTAGCTGATAGAATGAAACTGTGTCGTTACTATTTTTAATCACAACTTTTGATATGAACATAAGCGTTTTGAGTTCGATTTTCAAGAGCAACATTAGGGCTGTGTATCGGCCGGTTCGGTTCGGTTTTAAAGTCTATCGGGTTGACTTATCGGTTATTGCTTTGTAGAGATGCTAAACCATTATATAACCATTAAGATATTGGGTTATTGGTTATTGGTTTATCGGTTTTTTATTGTTATCGGTTCGGTTATTGGTTTAACCGTTAAGATTCGACACAAAAGAAAAAATATTGAAAATCACTTAGAAACAAGGTGACAAACCAAATAAACCATGAACTTAAGTTCAAAAGTTACATCTTGCTCAAAAGCAAACACTTTTATATCGTAGAATAATCAAGTGTTTGAGACAATCAAAAATAAAAGTAGTAAATTAAACTCTAAGTCGAGGACTTTATATATAAAATGGTATAAATATAATTATTTAATTTACTATCGGGTTATCGGTTAACCCGTTAAGAAAAAACTTTAAATCGTTAAGAACCGATAACCCGATAACAAAAAAAAAATCAAAACTGTTATCAAAACCACTAAACCAATAACCTAATACTATAAACCAATAACTTTTTATCGATTCGGCTTATCAATTTCGATTCGATTTTGAACAGCCCTAAGCAACATACTGCATAGAGCAATTATGTTGGGTAACACCAATATATTGTATGTGGCAAGGCCAACGAGAGGCTTAGGATGACGCGAGTCAGAGTCATTATGAAATACGATGATATTTTCTTGGTGAATTTAGTTAAGAAGTAAAGTTACACCTTTGTTACTAGCTATAATTTTTGACATGATCAATTAATAAACACTTCAACCTAAGTAATGCGTTATGGTTGGTACCCCACTCGATTTTTTTTTAAAAAAAAAAAATTCATAAATTCAAATGATATATTATATAAATTGAAACAGAAGGAGTATATAATTATACGACGGTGGGAGGGTTTATTTGTAAATTCACAAAGTTAGAACTGCCGGCAGAGAAATTAATTTAAGGTGTTGGATTGGGCCCCCGACATTGACAGCGAGATCTCGTGGCCCAAAGCCCAGCTATATTATATGGCCCACATGAAAATGTAGATGTTGGGAGTGGGCCCATTTTGAGTTAGCTTAAAGAAAAAAAAAAACTTTATAATAAACAATTTCATAATATAAAATTAAATAAAAAGAAGAATTCTAATCTTGTTTTTTTCTCTAGTGGAAAAGATCAAAAATTGTACTTATGTACTATTTTTGTACTTTAAAAATAATTTGTTGTTACGATTTTTTCTTGAGTCAGGGTCTATTGAAAATTGATTGTTTATTTAACTGATAAGGGTATGATCTGTATATACTATATTTTTTCAAGATCAAATTTTGTATTCAGACCTTGTTTTTTTTCTCGAGTGAAAAAGAACTAATGAAAGTTGTTACTACACGTTGGTTCTCGTGTTTTGATTATCTATTATTTAGAAAAATTTGTTAAACTTTCACTTTGATTTATTCTTTTTGTGTTGACGACTTTGAACTGTTTTTCCTTTAGTTAAAATAACTTCTCTATCTCTATGATAGAGACAAGGTTCACGTGTATTCTATTATCTATGAATCTCATTTTGTGAGGCTATACGAAATATATTATTATTGTTTAAAAAAACCAAAAAACATGAAATTTTGAATTCAGACCTTATTTGCAGGACAGTTGTTGTGTGGGTCATGCTTTTAACTCGCAAAAATTTCAACCCGCACCATTGCCCCACGTGGCAATATTATCTATTTCTACTTGCCACGTGGAGCATAGTAAATTTTTTTATTTTTTTTATCGAGAAAATACACAAGTACCCCCTAGACTATGACCGAAATCCCAAAGACACATCTTAACTAAACTAAGGTCCTATTACCCCTCTATATTTTTTTTTTTGTAATTTTGTACACCTTTTATCTTACGTAGCACATTTCGTGACTCTACACAATTGAGACGTGTGATAGATATTTGAATTTCACGTAAGCCAAAAAGGTGCACAAAATTGCAAAAGAAATAAGTTTAGGGGTAATAGGATCTTAGTTTAGCTAAGCTGTGTCTCTTATATTTCAGTCATAGTCTAAGGGTACTCGCGCAATTTCCTTTTCTTTTTCTTGAAATATATACTCTTAGTTTGTACTGTATGATATTTATCATACTTAGACCTGCTTAGAAAAATAGAATACAACTAAAAAGAGCAAGCTCGGTGCATAAAGCATCACGTCTTAGCAGAATTCAAGAAAGGGTAAAGTGTGATGTATACAGACTAACCTGGGATCATTTACAAAAGAAAGATGACTATCGTGAACTTGTTTACATCAAATCAAAAAAATGCCCTTTTAGCGCGTAATCATTTAACCAAACTTTGTAATTCTCTATTACATGAACAATACACATTGTTCATGTGTACTGTTTTCTGGTGATCTCACACTCTCACAGTTGGCATATGAAATTTCTCAAATCGCGGTTCAGTTAAATCAACTGATTCATCATCATGTAAACTCCAACTTTTGGAATTTGAACTCTGGAGTAGCAGATTTTCGACATATGCAGCTGGAATAACGTCTTCTTTTGGATCATTAGAGACTCTACAATGAATGAATGCACAATTTGGCAACAAACAGTGAGCTGCGCGATTCTCTGATGTGATTTGCTTGATCTCCTCGGCTTCAACAAAGCCCGAACTTTCTCCATTACTCTTGTTGTCATAACTGAATGAGCCCTGCATAATGTGCAAACGGTGTAGCAGGTTTATCAGCATGGGATCTACTTGTTATGTTTCTGCATAATGTTTCGTATTAGATTACAACAAAAACTGGACTTGAAATGTCATTCCAGGGGACAATAATGTCCTCGAGGCTAGTGGCATACTGTTTGAAACTCGGAAGATAGTAAGCCTTCCCCTTTATCTAAGACAGGTTCCGAACCTAACATTTCAGCTAGATGAAGTTTCTTCTAAACCGAAATGTATATGTACATTGGCAAATAAGCATATCTAGTCTTTTTACAGGTTTTAGAAATCTATGTTGTAGTCATATAGAATAGTTGGTAATGTTTATCTGTTTTGTGAAATCGACAGATGACAGATGAATTAAACAACTGTTCAAACATAAAATGGCAAGTAAAAAGCATGTCAACAGAAAACCAAAGTTTAGCTTGTATACCTTGAAGTCATCTCTCGAGAAGTGTTTCCGGTTAGATGTTTCAGGTGCAATAGTTGACAAAATTTGAACAACCTCACTCATAGTTGGCCGAGAATCGGGGTCCAGTAGAAGACACTCCTTAGCCAAGTAAGCCATGACCTGCAATTCTTCCTCTTCAAATTCTCCATTCAGATTTGGATCAGGCAATTCCGAGACCACACGTCTACTGTCTAGTAGACGAGGGGTGGCCTGCATTTAGATGAAAAATAGTAAAATCACCATGATCTTTTTCGTGAGAGAGGATGAAGGTTTTGCAAAGGAGTTTGGTAACGTAAACGGAACGTTCCTCCTCTTCCTAGAAAAAATAAGTAGAAATGCTATGCGAGAAATGAAGAAAGGAGAGAAAACATGCTATTAACTTTCCGTACCCATATCACAAGGCTCTCTTCTGCTTTGTTGGCTGACTTATGGATTGGTTGTCGTCCAGTTATCAGTTCAAGGAGCACAACTCCAAAGCTAAATACATCCGACTTCAGAGAAGCTCTTCCGATAATTGCATATTCAGGCGCAAAATAGCCAAATGTCCCCTGCATCCGCGCAGGAGAGCTGGAACAGCTAGGAATACCATCATTTTGGAGGTGTTTAGCCATACCAAGATCAGTAATCTGAACATATTATATCAAAGTAGTCAGACAAAGTGCGATATTACAGGAGGAAAGTAATAATGGAAAATGAGACGATTTACAACTTGTAGGTATTAACTCTGGCAATCATACAAAGACAGTAAGTTTCTAACTTACCTTAGCTCTATAGTTATCATCCAGTAGGACGTTAGTAGATTTAACATCGCGGTGTAAGATTCTTGGTGCAGCTGCTTCATGAAGATACTCCAAGCCACGCGCAGCTCCAAAAGCAACTGCAACCCGTGTGTTCCAATCCAGATGTCTCCCAGAAGCCCCATCCAGACAATCTCTCAGATTGCCATTTTCCATGAATTCGAAAACAAGCAGCCTCTCTGCATGTTTACCGTGATGCTCGGAGCAGTAGCCAAGCAACGGAACCACATGACGATGATGAAGTCTTGAAATGAGTTCAATCTAGGAAATTGAAAAAATAAATTTAAATAACCTTCTCATTATGTATTTACATGTGTTAAGGCTCCCAAACATGTTTAACTCATAATGTGTATGATCATGATAGGTATTACCTCCGTCAAGAAAGCAAAGTCACCGTCCTGCCCTGCCTGAGTTTTAATTCGTTTAATTGCCAGAGTTTTTCCATCTTTGAAATAACCACGGTAGACGCGGCTGCTTCCTCCCACCCCAATCAAATTGGAATTAGAGAACTTATTAGTTGCACTCTCTAAGTCAGCATATGAAAATTGAATAATCGTTCCATAAAACACTTCTGGTTTTCTTTTGAAAAGATTGGATGCTTTGGGAACACAACCTGCACAATAACACAATTCGAGACATCAGGAAGCTTATACTACATAGTGAAATCACTCTTAAGAATCGAAAGAGCAAGTCCCTTGAAAACTAATAATAAGAACAAAGTCATATAAATATATAAAGAACCTGTAATACAATTGGAGGAACCCGTGTATCCTCCATGTTCTCCAATTGAAGTTGCTTGGCTTAGTATTAAGTTGGTAGCACTGTTGCAACTTGTATCTTTGTCGGACGAAAATAGAGATCGTTGAATAGAATATTTATCCCTTCTATAGGCATAGCACAACATCGAAGCAACGAAACCAAGAGTGATGACCGCCGCACATAGTAAGAGAATGACCAAAATAACTTTGCTGGATATCTTCTTCTTTGCAGACTGCATTTCAAGTTGAGTTCCTATCAGAACCAAAGACGTAATTAATCAACTGTCGGAACCTGTTAGCTAACCTAAATCCAACAGACGATTTTAAACAGTTTCATAATCAAGGAAAACGAATAACCAAAAAATAGTGTGTAGAGAGACTAGAAGTAAAGTAGATAACTAGTTTGCAGTTTTTATAGCAACAAACGGTTGATGCAATGAATAACTCATTTGATTGACTGTATCAGCGATCAGACATGAAGAAAATTACCATAACGACAATCACAGGCTGTAAAACAGCTGCTGTGATTATGATCAGCAGCCACTTTAGGAAATCCATCAGCTGCACATACACATATCCATTTGTTCTTGCTTGATTCATCTGCAAAAATACATAGAACGAAATTAGTGCGGAGTGAACTTTTTTACATTGTATGGTCCTCATATGACAAGATCAACATGTAACAAGGAAAGAGTCATCTCAAGTTTTCAAAAAGAAACAATTCCGTCCATGTCAGTTCATGAAAATGACATCACGTGAAACTTTTACTTGCTTCGAATAAGTATTAGCAGTTCAAGCACCTACAGCAACTGTTACACAGTACTGCAGCAAACGGCTTTCTAAAACAAGGTAAAGAAAATCATACCAATAGTGCAATCACAGGATGATGAACAGTTTTCGGGAACAGGAAAACTTGGGTTGGCGAGACAGCTGCAGGTCCAATTACTTGTTACTGATGCATTATGCACTTGTTCGTCTGATAAAGAGACAGACGATGTTACAATTTACTGCATGTACAAAAGAATTTACATGGAAGTAGGCGTCCGTAATGCTCTCAACAACAATACTCACCGCCAACAATTTGCTGTATCCAGACCAAGCTAATGATGAAAGCAATTGCAGCTTCCTTTCGACCCCTCATTTCTTGTTGTCAAATCACTGAATTGAATTAAAAATGAAGACTCGAGAGCAGATTCTACTAAGTAACTTGAATGAACTCAGTATAAATCCTCGAAAACATTGTAAAAGCTTTTGGTAACAGTACAAATATTTCAATATAATGTATAAAGAGATATCTTACCAAAGAGTAGTTCATTCACGAAATCTTCATCTCAAGAACCATTCTGCAAGAAGGCAATGCCAAATTATTACATTGTATAACATCGTAAATCCAACGAAAATTATCATAAGGTCATCCATAAATCATTAATCTGGTACAAAGAGAAAAGACAAAGACAACAGCCTGGAAACAATTTTCAGATTCTTGCCCTCTCAGTTTGAATAGAAAGGTTATCCTATTAGTCTAACATGATGATCAAACTCGAAAGCTGGAATTTTAATAAACATAAATAATCGAGCAGGAAGAGTGTGAGTAATAATCTGTAGTACACGATAGTTAGGACTTAATAGACAGTAGGCCAACAAATGTAAGTAGGTTTGAACTTCTCCGGATGTACATTATCATCAATGATATCCGGGTAGTTAGTTAGTCTCCTGATAGAAAGTGATGCTCAACTAACAGTTGTAAATGCAACGATCGAAGAATAACATTTGGAAGGAAAGAAACAATTCCACACGCATAAGCCTAGACAATCTCAATTAAGCATCTACTTAAAGGCAACAATCAGCACATGTATATATATCCTACCACATTTCTTGAATTGTATGAGCCACATGCTCCTCTCGTATCAACTAAGTCAAATTTTTGTGATCAAACGCGGAAATAGTTAAATATTGAGAGCAAGAAAATCTTATCCTCACTACTTAACTATGCTTATTTCACCATACAAGATAGACCTATCAAAGATTAAGAACAAAAAGGCCAAAAATAGTATATTGACAACACACACCTAAGAAAAAGACATTTGATTTTCTAACACTGTCCATCAAGAAGAAGAAAAAAAAAACACATTTTTCAAGAAAAAAAAATACTCACTTTTAAAGATAATAGGTCCGTTAGATAGAAAAATATTCAATTACAAAGTTGAAACCAAACTCCATGAAAGCAACCCAATTTTCAAATCAGAAAAAGACTTGTCAACAATTATTAAAGCAGTATACACTAACCAGTAACAAATACATAGTCAAAATACAGTAACAAACTAATCATTGGTAGGTGCTCCTTACGCAGAGTCGAAATTTTCACTAAAGCCGTTCAAAATATGAAAAAATAAACACAGGTTCAACATCTAATATATCTACACATAAAAACTTTTTTAACCATATATAAACGGTACAATTTTCGACTCGATAACAAAACACATCAAGTAATCAAATAAGTTCATCATCTATTACATATACACATAAAAAAAAAACCTTTTTAACTATAGTATAATTTTCAAACTCAATGACGTAACACATCAAGAAACCAAATGGGGTTCATCATCTACCGTATATATACATACATTAAAAAAAAAAAAAAAACTTTTTAAACCATAATACAATTTTCGACTCAGTGACAAAACGCATCAAAAAATCAAATGGGGTTTATTATCTACCGTATACATATAAAAAAAAATTATTCTTTTAACCATATATAAACGATATAATTTTTCGCAGAAACAGTAAAGTGTTTACCAACGGTTATAAAAGACTTTGCTTCCAAGACATTTTTGATAGAATCTAAAAAGCTGTTGTGGCCTGGTGGCCTGCAACATCAACTACAAGTAGCTAAGCAGAGTTTGTTTTTTTCTTGTATCACTAACTCCATTTTTGTGGACTTTCTTGAAAATGATGTTTCTATAAAAAAAAATAAAAAAAAATTAAAAAGACGTGCATATAGTATATGATATGATATTAACAATTTATTTTTTTTAATTTAAAAGGAGACCCACAAAATTAGTGTCGGCTGTCGAGTAAAGATTAATAAAGTAGAAATTAACAAAAAGGGACATTATATATATTTGATGCTTTTCTTGTATAATTTTTATCAATATTTTGATTCTCAGAAGAGGGAAAAAATACAAATTTTCAAAAAATATTCCTTTTTTTTGGTATTTTGTGCTGATTTGGCTTTGAATTTGTTCGTATAGTAAATTTAATCGAATAAAATTTAGAAGCATGCTCTTTAACGATAACATATTCAGTATAATTTTATTAAATTATGTAATTTACTTAATCAAATAAAATTAAGAAGAATTGAGCATGCTTTTGCTTTCTAACAAGTAATAACAACAATAATAACACATATTTTATAATTATACGAGATTTATTATTTACTTAATCAAATAAAGTTAAAAGAAATAAGCATAAATTATGCACTTTAACCACAATAACAACATATCAAACGTAATTTTTACGAGATTCATGCTTTACTTAATCAAATAAAATTAAGAAACAAATGAGTATATATATATATACTCTGTAACAACAATTAACAACATATTCAGCTACGTATTTAATCAAACAAAAGTAACAAGAAATAAGCATACATACACTATTTAACAACAACAATAGTAATAACATACTCGATGTAATTCCATCCGACGAGATTTATGCTTTTTAATAACAATCTACCCAGCGTAATTTCAAAAGATTTGCTCCTTAACTATAATAATAATATACTCAGTGTAATTCTACGAGATTTACGCTTATTTAACATAAACGTGAATATTGGCTCTAACAGAAAATGAAGAATTGAATATTTTCAACAACAAAATAATTATTTTACCTCTGAATTTTCATACAAAAACACAGTTCACGTAATATGTCAAATTAGCATTTAATTTGAGTAATTTTGTGCTATTATTTTCAATATAGGACCACACAATATGAACAATCCAATTACTTTATTTTTCAAGTACTCATTAAAAATAATTGTACCATTAATTTAATAATATCAAATTATCCATCATTATTAAATCTAAACACCAATAATAATACAAAAAATCAAAATCGTCATTATTATTTCTACTTTTTTTTTTATATGCCGACACTGAAAATTAATTTAAATCACAAAAAAAATTCAAGTTCGTCGACGGCGTACCTATTAAAATCCTCCGGCGACGGCGATTTTGAACTGTTCGTTTGTTTGTTTTTTCGTATTTCTCCGTCGCGATGTGAATCGGAGAAATTGCCGGAAATGCCACGTGTACAAGTGAAAAATAAAGCAACGAGAATTTAGCTGATAAGAATTTCACGTAAATCACCGGAGAATCTGCCGGAAAAAAAAAATAAAAATTCCGATGCCGAGAAGAAGAAAAAAATAGCAGTGCACCGAGCATTAGTAGAGTATTAGTAAAAGCTTTGCAGAGCTGCACGGATTTCGAGGTAGCCACGTGTATACTGGTGGGGCCATGGAGCCATGTGGAAATTTGAATTTCTCGATATGGCAGAGCCATAAAAAATAAAATAAATAAAAACTGTGGTAGCAGTTGCCACGTGGCATTATAGTTGACTAGTAAAAAATATTTGGTTTATAATATTGATTAAAAATAGATAAACTATATTTGGCATTATAGTTGCAAGTACATTTTTTTTAATTATAAAAATAGATAAATTATTTTTGATAGATAAATTAGTATAATTAAAGCATATAAAATAATGTAAAGTAAAAAACAATGAAAAAGAGCAATGATAATAACAACAAGTAATAGAATTAAGGGCAACTTTCACATATAGCAAACAAAAACTTCATATTTGTATGTTATAGTAAAGCTTGCCCAATTGCGATCCATAGCAAACATAAAAATGCATAATTCGCTGGAAAAAATTATATAATTCGCTGGCCTAAATTGTATAATTCGCTGCAATTGTATAATTCGATATCCTATTTCACTGCCATTGTATAATGCACAATTGTATAATTCGCTGCCTATTTCGCTGCAATATTTTTATAAAATTTGCTTTGCATACAGTTGAATCAAATTAAAAAGTATGTATATTGCATAATTATAAGTGTATAGCAAGAAGATATATGTTTTTCTCTCGCTTTATACAAAAACAGAAACACAATATATACACTTTTGTTGTATAAAGCTAGAGAAAATTGTATTTCACTGCAATTGTATAATTCACAATTGTATAATACGTTGGCCTTTTTCTCTGCAATATTTGAAGTAAAATGTTTGAAAATTGTATAATTAAGTGTATAACACGAAGATATATATTTTTGCATGTGTATATACAATTTTCTCTCGCTTTATACAAAACAGAAACAGAATTATACACTTCTGTGTATAAAGCGAGAGAGGCCAGCGAGAATGGAGAGTGGCGAGCGAGATTTCTGGGAGAGGGACGCTGGCAAATTTTAGCTAACGTTTCGATGGAGCACAATTAAATCAAACCCTAGCTATTCCATTTATTTTAGGTTATTAGTTTGCTATTATATACAATTTTCCCTAGAATTAATAGAGAAAAAAACATGTGAAATTAAAATCTAATATGTTTGATTATTTGTTAATATATTATTGTTATTATTATTTTCGATCTTCATATTTTTTTATTTAGAATCATGTTTTTGCTAAGATTCGTGCGAGAATTTCATGTTTTATTTAATTATTTCTCTTTGTGACTATTTTGATTAGCCTCTTACCTCTTCTTGGGCACCTTCTCTTCCGTTGTATATCTTGTCTATCGTGAAAGTCATTTTTCTCTTGTCTCAAATAATTTCATTTTTCAATCTTATCTTTTCTAGTATTTTCATTTCTTATATATTCATTTTAACAATTTTTAATTATTTGTATCTTATAATCCGTGTGATTTTGATCTATCAACACTGTTATTCAATATATTTTAATTGATTCGACTATCATTTTGTAAAATTTAATTTCAAGTCACGATGACACATTCTTATAATATAAGATATTGAATTCAAATTTATATTTGATCCATTTTTTATATGTGACAACACATCATCATTCCGTTATTTCTATCGGTTAATAAATTATTTTTATTGTTGAGCGATCTTTTGAATGTTACAAATATAATTACGTAAATATTTTATTATAAACAAAATAAATATAAATCATCTCGTAAATAATTCTAATATTATCACCATTTCACATATATGTTGTGACTCGAGCATGTAATATATTTTATTTCTTTCTCATTTGAACAAGAATTATTTGTAAATATCATTAAAGGGACCTGACAAAATAACAAAATTTATATCAATGGCGTATATAATATGTTAAAAAAAAGTAAAAATAGAATGCATGGAATAGTTTAATAAAGATGTGATTTTTTAAATTAAAAATAGATTTGTTTTTTTTTATTTATTTATTATTTTAGTAAATATTTGTCAAATAAAAAATTTCAGTACTATTAATGTCATTAATTAGCACATATTTCAATTACTGACATAAGTAATATTATTATTAATGTGATGCCATGGGATCCCTTATCATTAATTACGTTATTGGAACCTTTTTTTTTTTTTTTGTATCGGGATCATATGATCATTAAAAATCAATATAAAATTTTATATATCATTTTGAAATTTTTGTTAATATTTTATATCCTTTAGACTTCGGACTCAGATATAACATTAGATAAAAAAAAAGTGAAAATCGATAATTAAATAAATGATTAGTTGGTAATGTACCACCTTTAAGTTGGTGCAATGGCAACGTCTTGCTAGATTAGGTGAGTGGGGTTTATTAACCATTGCACTCATGAAGCTTTTAATGGTCGAGTTTAAGTTTCGTAGGCAGTTTAGTGTATAAAGTATTTTAAGATCGAGACTAGAATATAGTCAATTTATTTTAATACAAACATCGATAGTTGATTTCACAATTCGAATCTCTGACCTATATGTCATATCGAAACAACTTTGTTGTTGCCCTAAGACTCTTCGTGAATCAATTTACGTACTACCATCTACCAACATATGTGTAGTGCAATAATGAGATTACTTCACCCTTGACCAAATATTATGGGTTCAAACGCTGGCTTCTCTTCCTCTTATTGTCAGAAGTCAAATGGTTAAGTCCAGTTGGGGCAACTGGGCCAGATGACATTGATAGCGGAGTTTCCGTGGTAAGGTACAAAGCTTTTTGTCTGGGTCTTGGGCAGACGTACTCAACTGGTACAAATAGAAAGGCTCGTCCAGTGAGTGATGACACTAGCGAGTAAACTGCAAAAGGGTCTTGCTTGGTATAATATAAGCGGATGACTTAGTTATAATTAGCTCAGATGTGACTTCTTTGCTCGGTTTCGGTTGCTTGACTCAATAATGGCCCTTCAAAGTCATTGACTCCATATTTAGGGAACGGTTGAACTCCTTTTTTCTTTTTCAAGCTGTCGACAGTCATGTTCTTATATTTCTTTACTGTTCCGTACTAAATTCCTTTGTTCACCAATCAACTGAAGAACCAATTAGTTGTAGCAGCACCTGCGACTGAAAAAGTAGCCCCGGAAAACATTAAAAAGAAGAGGTCTAGGGCTGGTTCCGGAAAGGGATCGAAGAGAATGTAGCTTCAAGAATGAGGCAAGGCCAGCCCTAAGCGCGATCCGAACTTAGTCGATGTTCTAATGTTGGCTCCGAACACCGGATGGAAAACCAAAAAACAAATAGATTGATGCACTAAATTTGAGCTTCACATAGAATAGTGAAGGAAATTTTTCATATATAAATTCAAGAAACACCCCCCCCCTGTATACCAACAATTACAATGGACTATACCCCAAACTCATCAAAAGAGAACACAGGATTTCTCCTTTATACACCCATAATAGTCAACAATACAGTTCCACGAGTGGAGTCTAGAGAGGATAGAGTGTATGCAGACCTTACCTCTACCTTGGGAGGTAGAGAGACTATTTCCGATAGAGCCTCAGCTCTAGGATTTTTAATGCTAACCCTCACTCAATTCCTCTTGAAGCCAATTTATGGCTATTTTTCTTTTGTCTTGCCCTCAATTCTTGCCAAAATCTTCTTTATTAATGTACATTTTTACTAGAAATATACCTCCCTTTAGCCCATGATTACCCAAAACCCGAAAAGATTGAAACAGGAGAAAAAAACAAAAGAAAAAATCAGTCTTGAGTCTTGACATAACCAATTCTTGAAAGTAGAAGGAAGAAAAGGTGTGATGAGGATCACCTAGGCTGTTGTCGAGCAGGAAATGATCGTAAAGGCCTTAGAGGTGGCCGAGGAGCTGGACTACCGAGGTACATTGTTTGTGATCGGCTAACCATGTCAATCATGGATGGTGTCTGGTAAGCTTGAATCAGGCTTGTACTATCAGTAGAATCACCGCGAGCTGTTGCTCTCTGCCATGAATGTGAACTCAGTCCTGACAAGACGTAAGCTCTACCAGATGTTTCATAAACACGACGATTTGCCATCCTCTCTTGCATTTCCTTCAGCTCAGCATCTAGTGCAAGACATAGCCTGTCTCCAGCTTTAGCAGACACTGTTTCTGACAGTTTTTTCCGACAACGCTCAAGAACAGATACAGCAGCTGCTAAATCACCATTTTCAGCTGCAGATCTTGCTTCAGCCATAGCTTCTGCTGATTGAAGCCGGTTACGCTGCTTGTCAACTTCCATTGACACAATAAGTTGTCCGATTGTGTCAGGCCTCTCAATTTTGACATCACCAATATGATCCAAGGTTACTAAATCCAAGTTGTCCGATTGTGTCGGGTCTTTATATGTACACTTAACTTTTACAAGGGTCATCATATCGTTGCTCGAACTATCAGCAGGAATATCTAACATGACCAAGAAATCTCTTTCTTCATCTGCATATAAGTCTCCAACTTCAATATTGCCACTTCTGTTATCAGATGCTAAACTGGACTTATAACTTCCAGCTTTTATTGAATTGAGACGCAAAACAGGGTGAACGCTTTCAACTTCCACACACAATTCCTGGACCACCACGCTTAAAAGGCCACCTATGCACTGAGCAAACGCATCTTGAATAACATTCTCAGCTTCTATGAAGGAAAATGTTCCGCCTGAAGTTTCAGAGATCGAGTGCATTGAGACTGCATCGTGGTCAGCACCAAAACCAAATGCATGCACTGGAATATGGAGACCTGAAGAAGCTGCATTACGCTGCATGCAAGCAGGAAGTAATGATCGATAATTAGTCTGTGTAGCAGCTACACTAGGACTGTTAATGGTATACGTGTCTTGTCCATCAGACAACAGTATTATGCTGCTAACTGGATTTTTCCACTTCCGATCAGTCATGATCTTGGCACTCTTCTTTAGGGCCTCAGCGATGTTTGTCCCACCATTGGAACTGAGTGAATTCACAGCTTGTAGTGCTTCTTGCTTACCAGTATCACTCATCCTACGAAGAGGAAAGAGACGACGAGCAGTTGACGAGAAGGCAATGACAGAAAGCCTGTCAGCAGGGCCTAAGTTTTGAATCACAAACCCCATCGCTCTCTTTAACAAAGCAAGTTTGGTACCAGCCATGCTGCCACTAACATCAAGAACAGTCACAAGATCAACCGGAGCTCGGGAATTCTGACCTGTAACTGGCATCCCACTCTGGTTTAGAAGGCCAACAGCACGAGGGGCTTTGAGATGCACCAAAACAGCAAAATTGCTGTGAGATGCTGATTTTGTAACTGCAGAGATCTCCGGCCATGTTTTAACTTCTATTGCCCCCATCGAATGATGATTAGTCACATCAGTTGACGAGTTTTTCTGGCTTCCCACGGGTCGGTGATCAACAACTTCATCATCATCAAACACACTTGGTTCCACAGTTTGAAAAAGATTAGAAATGTTGCGATTGGTATCCAATCGTGCAGGAGGGATCTGTCTTACAACTGTCATCCAGGCATCATGTTGAGGCCAATGTACTTGTCCATTCCGAGACCTTGGCTGTGATATATCTGTAAGAGGACTCTGAAAGGGTATTTCTTTCCATTTTGCTCTGCAAACTGGACAAATTTGGTTACCATGCTTTACATTTGAAGTGATACAGTTGAAATGGAATGAATGTGAGCATTCTGCTGTAAAGATTGCATGACCTTGGCCTGGTTTCATGGACATCAAACATATCGCACAAGTATTCTGCATTGCATATAAGTAAAGTATTAAAAACCATGAATATTCTGAAAGAATAAGCTAACGAGAACGTATCTCAAAAACTTCTAGAAAATAGATGTCTGAAATCCCTTCGAAAAGCACACATTCTGTCAATCAATCATTAATCCAAACTTTAGCTTTCACATTCAAGTTTTACAAGTCCAGGTTTTGTTCAACAGAGGTTATCACTCATTTCTTTATACCAACAACAACAACACTCCCCGTGTAATCCGAAAGTGAGGCTCGATTGTTCACAGATCTTTACCAAGGGATTAAATTACAAAAAGTTAACATCTGTGGATTTATAGCTGACAAGTAAATTCGATTTATTCGTAATTCCCAGTAGTCCAACATCATTTTAAATTCTAGATTAAATAGAGCCCCAGGAACTGTTGTGTCGCCATGAGTTGGATAATAGTGATCTTTTTTGCTTTTTCCAGGTTCAAACCCTAGCGAAGGCAAAAACATTAATCAAATTCTTCTCATTTGTCAAAGTCTTAGTCAATAGAGTTACTCGGCAACTGTGTTGGTGTTGGTGAGAGGTATCAAATACCCACGAAACTAGTCGAAGTGAGCGCAAGCTGCTGCGGACACAACAGTTACAAAAGATAGGGTAGTGTTCAGCTCACCTTCCACTCCCCCGCCATTTACCGTCAAACCTCATTATAAAAGTAATTTGTTGTAATAGCATTTCACTATAACTGCCTGATTTTCTCTAGAATCGATTTTTCATGTTAAATTTTACTTCTCTAAAACAATGATATTCATTATAGTAGTACCCTCTATAACAATCATACTCAAATATTGTGTAATAATAACTTATACAAAATACATTATGCATAAAAATAAAATACTAATTTCAGAATACATATATAAACTTTATTGATAATACAAATGTCATTTATAACAACACCTCACTATAACGCAGTCATGAAATTTTCAGACAAACACTGTCACTATAACGAGGTTCGACTGTACATATCAGAAGAAGAAAAGCTCATTTGTTTATGACAATCAAAGGAAAAATAAATAAAGTGTCATCTACAGTAATATTGCCATCATATGGCAAAAATTTAGTGTCATTATATAAAGTGTGGCCCTCCTATGTCTGCATGTCAACTACATTATCAAGACAGCCGCATAAAAAGATGAAATTGATGATGTCTAGGCAATTAAGTAATGTCTATTTAAGAATAATAGTAATACTACATGTGCAAGACTGGTCTACCATTACAATAAAGTCAAATATTTTGAGTAGTCAAATATCAAAGCAAAGTAGTGCACATATACTAGAAAAAAATAAAAAAAACTTTTGAAAAGTAGATGCAAACCTCAGAAACTCTGAATAATGAAAGCAATATCAAGACAGCTAAATGCAGTGTTCTTAAAATAATCAAGAACCCCACGTTATCAAAAGATGTAGAAATCATTGTTTCAGCCATTAATTAAGAAAAAAAAATCCAATCTTTTTTTTTTTGTTTTTTCAACTCTGAAATTTCTTTCATGAAAGTACGTCGACTAATTTCACAAAATAGGTATTAAGTAACTCTGTTTATCAAGATTAGAATAGAAGGGAAGAAATCACGTAGTTTTATGTTTTTTGTTTTGTTTTTCAACTCACTTCCGAGTAATTCCACAAAATACATGTCCTATAACACCAACAATAGATATCAAGTAACTTTGTCCAATAGAGCTTAGAACATATGGGGAAAAATCTCCTAGTGTGTTGTCTCTCTTTGTTTTTCAACTCTAAAATTGCTTTCTTTTCCTCTAATTCCACAAATATTAGGTAACTCTAACTATCGATGCTAGATTAGTGGAAAGAAATCACCTAGTGTTTTGTCTCTGGCGAGATTTGGATGCTTTCTTGAAAGTACTTAATGGCAAGAAAGCTCTAAAATCAACAGATAAACAGGCTTTTTTTTTCTTGGACTAATGTCATGAAAAGGGGTGATTGAAAATGGCCAAATGAGTTAAAGTCATATGTGTAAAAAATAGTGCATTTGCTGACCAAGCAAAGCACTTTCCCCCTCTAAGAAAATTACTCTCTGGTGTTTCCTTTTTACAATGGACCACTAATATGGGTCCTCCCCCTTTCACAGATATCTATCTACTTTTTATCTCCACCCAACATGTAGAATCTCAAAAACTACATTAGAATACAAAAAGCCATCACCATCTTTACACTAACACTAGTACTTTCTTTGTTTCTATATAGCAATAAGAACCACTTGAAAGGTAAGGACAAATAGTGTCCTTCACTCTCCACATTATACGAGCCAGAATTTTTACTAAGAGGTTCAAAATACGAAAAAGTCAAAAGAAATATAACATCTACTATATACATTTTCCCTCGATCTACTTGGCTCTGCTCTTGCCTCCACATCTATCCGAATCCCTTCGCTAGAAAAATTACACCGTATATACAAAAGATCAAATCTTTTTATATGTTTATACGTTGTACGATGAATTTCTATATTGAAAATTCTAGCTCCGACACAACATATTACAACCCATCTTCAATCAATAGAAAAAACGAAAGTAAATACTTATATGATCTTATTATAGACAAATAAGAAACTTAAAGAGTTGAAAACTAGTTCTATTTAAGATAAAGTTGAAAATTAGCTGAGAAAAATTCAGTTCACACTTGGTCATTTTTTGTCAACTTGTAATACTCAAAAACTTATCATCAAGATACTTTTACACTCAAACAAAAAATCATCAAAATAAACTAAAAATAAAAATTCTTAAGAAAAAAAATCAGTTTTTACATCAAACAATTTTCACTATTGAGAATACACTAATGGAGATTCTTGTTAGATGAACTAAACATCAGCTACCTCAAACCAAAAAAAAAGTGAAAAAAAATCAAAATTTAAACAAGAAATCACCAACCCAATTTAATTTTCAGTAAGATTAATCAAATTAACCCAAAAAAAAAAATCAATCTTTTTGGTTACCTTGGAAGATTTTGAGGTATGATGTTTAGGCATACGAAGACCAGAGGATGAAGGGGTGGGAGTGGTGGGCATATCAACATGACAGTCGGAATTTCTATTTGGGGTTGACGGAGACAATGAAACAGCATCGGAAAATCTTCCTCCGGCCACCGTCGACGCCGCCGCCGGTGAATCTTCAAGTGTTTTTGGTATATAAAGACATGTATTTAAACCCAATGCAAGCTTTGCTTTTCTCCATTTACTCCCCATTTTTGAATCTTTTGATTTATGAAAATCTTAGCTTAAATTCATAAAAAAAAAACTCAACTTTTGATTTAATGGAGTTGATAAGAAAAATCAACAATCTTATTATTTGGGTTTTTTTTGGAGTAGTTTTTCTTTTTTATAACAATTTTGGACAAATTTGCTTTTATATGTAAACATTGTTTACGTATACGCATTACTATGACCCCCACTCCCCTACCCCCACCCCCACCCCACCCCACCTTGATTTTTACACATGCCTTGAAGTATTCTCCATTTTGACCTTTAAGCCCCCTTTCGAAAACGGATCGAAGAAAACAATGAAGAAAGCATAGTCGTTATTGTAATAAGAAAAATAGTGTGAAGTTTATATGAAAGAAATAAATCTTCGCACGTTCTATTCCTGGCTACTAATCTTCTATTTGATCGTGATTTTTGTTTCTTTTTATATATTTCAAGTCAGGCTTTCAATATTATGAAGTTGTGTTACGTCATGTCTAATCATCACTTTTCAATACTTTTTTTTTTGATCTACTTATACCCTTTTGGATACTCCCGACAACTCACCTCTCACATTTTTTTAATGTAGCGCTTCTTCACGTGCTTAAATCATCTTCAAGAATAAAATTCTTTTGATGAGTAGGTTTGAGTGTGAATTTGAGTTCATATAATACATTCATGGAATTAGAAACGTATCGAAGATCTAATATTTATGAGTATTTATAAGAAAAAGGATTAAAATACGTACTTAAAGTATTTTTTTTCCTTAATTCTTATTGCAAAAATCTCAAATTAATATATAATGTTCTCCTGCCTTATTTTAGTTCTTCCTGGAATAATTTCAAATTAATATGTAATACTTTGTCTCGTTTTATTTTATTTGTCATATTTATTCATTTAATTAAGTAAAGTAAGAATTAGTGGTGTTATAATCGATACATTAATTGATAATGTAAATAATTATTTAGAATATTTTATTACTCTTGCCCTTGTTGATCTAAAAGTGACGTAGAGTTGGCAATTTTCGATGATAAAAATGTGAAAAAATTCACAAAAGTAGATGCATAATTGCTATTGTTTGAAATAATATAAACTATTATATGAATTTTGACCTCCATCATAATTGATATTTTTGACTTCTATTTACTCAAGAATTTTTATTTTTGGCTTTGAATGCACTTAACCACCATGATGTATTAGTGAGAATATAATTGATGACAAAATAAATGTTAAGTGTGTGATAATTAATCGAATTATATTTTTATATGTATTTGATAATTTAATTGAATCTTAATATAAATAATAAATATCAATGTTAAGTGTGTGATAATTAATTGAATCATATATCTATATGTCTGTGATGATTTAATTAAATCTTAATATAAATAACGAATATCGGGAAAAAACACAAAAGGGTAAAATTGGAAGAAAAAAAAAGGTTGATGAGACCTTGGGATTGGTTAAGGGAGTGGGTCAAAGTTATGTATTGACCTTTCTCTTTGTTATTATAAGATGTTTTTGGACTTTGTAGTATTAAAATAGTCGTTGGTTTTACAAACTCCACTACTTTATGTCTCTCTCCAATATTTTGTATTTGTCCACGTTTCGATTCAATTTATGTGAAGGTGTTTAATTGTACATTTCGTATTATACGAGAGAAGTTTGGAACGAACATCTAAGGCTGATATTTGAAATGCGAATTATTATTTATGTAAAGGTGTTTAATTGTACATTTCGTATTATACGAGAGAAGTTTGGAACAAACATCTACGGCTGATATTTGGAATATGAATTATTTAATATGGAGGTTCAACGATCAGAAAACAAAAATTAAGATTAGTCTTACTTTGATATCATATAAATAGATGAATTTATGAGAAAATTATTATGTAATATCAGATAAAAAATCATTGATTATTTTTTCATTTGAAGTGAGACTTTTTCAATAATTGTATACTAACGTATTTAATATTTATAATACAATTGCTATGTAAACTATCACAAAACAATAAAATTCCAAAGAATTATAAATAACCATGTACATCTATTCACTGGAAAATAGTTATTAATTATTGGTCAAAATTAAAATTGGTTTTTTTAATGGTTAGCTACAATTATAAAAATATAAAAAGAAATTAGTCACACGTCATTAGTAGTAATGGCAAATATTATTTATAAGGTGAGTTGAAATAATAATTCATTTTTATCTTTGATTTGGCAACTCCCATAATCCACCAATGATATTTATTTTTGAGAATTGTCAAATCTTTTAGTAAGCAAATACGGCTATTAATTAATTAAGTAAATGAAAATGACAGTTTTTTTCCCTTTTTTTTTCCAGTTAATATTGATTTTAATTTTAATATAATAATAGTAGAAAGAGACAATATTGTGTAATGTCAAGAAGATATTTCTTTTTAAAAAATTCAATTAGGCAAATTTTATTTGCGAAATTACGTATTTTGATCAAATTTATATAATTTGACTTTTAAGAAAATTTCAATATTTTCAACTTTTACGATTCAAATAAATTAAAAAAAGAAAAACGAAAATCAAGAGTAGGAGTAGGGGGCGCGTTGGATTTATTTCAATTTTTTACGAAAAATTACACAATGTATGTAAAATTAATTTTTATTTTTATACATAATAGATATTATATTCTTTTATTTTTTCATATATTAAATTTTTTAATATATATATTTCTTTAATAAAATTTTTGACTCGATCGTAGCTTTGGTTTCATCTTCAATTCAATATTTGGTGCACCAAATAAAAAAGTAACAAGAAAAAATTAACCAAAAAGTTTATGTTAGTTGAGACTTTAATTATGAGATTGCAACAATAGAAATAAAACAAACTTCCATCTTAATTAACTTATAATAGGGGAAAAACATATTTTGAAGCAATAAATATTATTGGTTTTATTCAAGCCATATATATAAAAATTAGGTAAGATTTCACATTTGTTGGTTTATATAATTTTCCAACCCTATCGAGATATTATTATGTGGTATTGTGACCTTTTTTTTTCTTACGTAATATTTAGTGACAGAGATATAAGTATAATTACGATAATTTTTAACGATGAAGTTATAATTAAAATTATGAATTTAACAGAATTTAATAACTTTTGTTTATATTAAGAAGTCGTTGGAATTTTTGAGCCATTGACAATTCTATTATGTTGCTTATACTACGAAAGATGTACAATTTTAGTTGTGAGGCACGTGTTATCGGAGTAAATATTTAGTACTAATACTGGAGTTTTAACTAATTTTTATTTGCATTTTATAAGACTCGCTAAAGGAAAAACGCTTCTTATTAATTTTTATTACTATTAGAGTAGAACAAGAAATCTTTGATTGAAAATAAAAGAATCTTATTCATCTCATCACAATCCTCGAAGCAAAAAGAAAGTAATAATTACTTCCACTATCTTAATGAAGTATTTGTCAAATTCAAAGGGTATGAAATACACAGTTCTAATTGTGAGACACGTGTTGTTGGAAATATAAAATTCGATATCGATTTTGAAACTTCAGCTAAATCAAAATTTGCATGGTATAACGCTCCTTATAGGTAATACCACTCCCTATCATTTTCTATCATCACGACGAATGTTTTCAAAATCTCTAATTAATAAATAAATAAAATTGTACATCGAATCACATCTATAACGTAAAGAGGAATAAATAGTTACTTTCACTATCTTATGGAAGTAGTTGTGATTCACAACCATATAGTTGTGAGACGCATGTTGTTGGAGTATAAAGTGCGATATTAAGTTTGGACCTTCGATAAATTAAAATTCATATTATATAATGTTTGTTACAGGGTGAATCATATCTTAGTTCTTGCTATTTTTCTATCATCAAAGCTCGTATTCAAAATTTTTGATTAATAATAACAGAAAAAAGATCTTATACATCATATCACAATCCTCGACGTCGTAACGAAGGCATAGTTACTACCACTATCTTTGTTTGGTCTATTTAGCAATGAACTAGAAGCACTAAGAAAATTGACTAATTATAGTTAAAGGGATTATCTTAAAGTCATTTTCATAAATACCTCAGCCAAAATAAAAAAAATAAAAATATGTCTTCTCTGAATAATACTATATTATATATGCTATACAATATGCCAATTTTTAGTTTGACCTCTAATTCTATATGACAGCTGGCCATACATCATTTGATGGAAACTATTATTAGTAAATTCACTTTTATCGAACCTAAAATTTGTGATTAACAGTAAAATAATAAGTTATTCGTTAAGATATAATTTGATCTTTATAAAGTTTATGAGATATAAGTAACATGATGGATGATTAAGTATAAAAGTTGTTATAAATATTAATTCATTACAATAGATCAAATTTATATGCGTAAAATTATAATTGAATAGAATTAACAATAAATATTACGATTTAACTATAAAATTTATGTGCCGCTAATAATTATTACTTTTTGGATACTTGTTGATGCAATAAATAAAAAAGGGGAATAACAAAACACAAGAGGCTTGTGATATTAGTAAATGCCAAAAAAAAAAAAATTGTTTAATTTGTAGGGGTCACAACATGCAATAGTATAGAGGTCAATATATAATAAGTGAGGGCACAAGTTATATGCTTCTATTAAATCTTTCACCAAACTTTTTTTTTTCTTGTCAAGATTTTAGCTCGGTTCGATATTCGTTTTTTGAAATTAATCTAATTATGCTTCACTTCAGAGAGTGATATTTTATCGATAAACATTTTTTTATAAAAATAACTTTATGTTCGATGCTTAAATATAAAATTTCTGATTAAAATTCGATCGATGAATACTGATCACTATCGCAATAACTTTCGATATTTTCTATTTTCACCAACTTGTTATATATTTATACGATTATGATTTTGACTTTAGTGGGGGTCTATGGTTTCATCATGAAGGGACAAATTTTTTGCTCAATAAATATTCAATGGATTAATTCATAGTACCAAGTTGGTCATAATGTTATAGGTACTAACATTCTTAATTAATATCGATCATACCTCTATCGGTGTCACTCATTCCTATTTTTATATATTTTATTACCTTTTCGACTTATGAAAAATATGATCATAAAAGAAAATCGATGAGTGACTGTCTTATCTAATAGGGCAACCCGACCAAGACTCGGGCTCTCATGAACCGATTGTGTAAAAATTCACAAAGGCATTGAGCTCAGTGAGATGGGTTTGAACTTCGAAATATAGATAGAGAGTTGATAAAATGGTTTTTCTAAGAAAAACTGAATAATTATTTTAATTTGCACGGGAAAAAGTAGCTTCCACGTGTTGTAGATGATAATATGATGTATTATATTAAGCAAAAACTTATTATTAATTTGATGTAAACATCGTTGCTTGCCTAAATTCTTATAGTAGTTAGATTATCGTAAATCGTAGAATAATAACACATATCCTTCTACTCTTAATATGAGGTTTTGAGCTTCCAAAATGGAGTCATAGCAAATGCTTTTCCCTCTAAAATTTTTAAACGTGAATCCAGATTAATCGAATCACACACAAATGAAACTGTTTTAGTTGTTGTCTCAAAATAAAGACATTTTGAAATAAAACTTGCATTGACAAAATATTATGAGTTATAATCCCTTCGTACACTATTGTTTGTCAGGATAAGATCATGCACAATCCTTAAGAAAGATTTAATATAAGGTGCAATTTGACTAATATAGCCCTACTATCTATTATTATTAACAAAGTTTATATTTTTTGAAAATGATAAAAATAACTTTTTTCACATCAAAGTAGTCTTGTAACTTTAAAATAATTACTTTTTCAAATCAAATGTAATTATTAAGGGCAGAATTGAAAAAAAAAAGACTAATTATTTCTTTAACTTTTTAAACTGACAATAAATTTTAAACAATTATTTTTTAATATACATGACAAATAATAATAAATAGAAAAAATAATTGTTAAAATTTTTAAAAATTATTAATATTATTATATAAATAATAACTAAGACAAATAAATTAAAATCGAAATATCAAATTAGGTAGGGGCTCTCAACTACAAACAAATTCAAAAGTGAACTTGAAGATGTTAGTACTATTCAAATGACATGTGACAGCCTTTATAAGTGACCTAAAAAATTGAAACTTTTTTCCTTATAAGTTTTCAAGTTCCAATGCAAATAGTATATTTTTTTTCAATTATTATTATTATTATTTTTCATCGAGTGTTGGATACTTACGTCACATTAGATCTCATTCAGAGAGAAGCATTTTCTATACATATAAAAAAAATTATGCTCACGACTCAAACTCAAACTCGAGATCTCTAATTGAGAAAAGAACAGCTTCATCCACTTCACCGCAGATAGTAGCTACTATTAATTATTATGGTAGTAAAGAAATTGAAATGTCTTTAAAAAAATTCAACTATGAAACTATGAGGAAGAAGAAAGACAATTAATAATTCACACAGGCTGTCATACATTTACACTAAAGTGGCCAAAATTATTGGTGAATGTTGAAAAACATTGGCTCCACTTCCATAATTGAATGAAAATTGGAAAATTATATTAAAAAAAATTATAGAATGAAAAAATGGGAATTAATTTACAACTTTTTTTTAAATATTAAATTATTGATAAAAAGAATTTAATAGTTGTGATTATATGTTGGTAATTAGGATATAATATAGTTTTAGATTGTAAATGTTATTGTTCAATGGTAAAAACCCCACCTCAAATTTGAGTATTAAATTTAGGGGAAAAGGGTCTGATACACCCCTCAACTTTGTCATTTAGAGCTGATATACCCCTCGTTATATAAGTGTCTCATATATGTCCTTACCGTTATACAAACGGCTCACATATACCCCTGCCGTTACAAAATTGCTCACATATACCCTTCATTTGACGGAAATTAAAAAATTAGTTTTAAATTTATATTTGTTACTTCTAATTTTTTTTAAAAAATTATTTAGGGATATATATGATTCTTTTATCAAAGTTCAAGGTATATTTTAATTTTTTTCATACATAAATTATTTTTTGACTTCTTTTATTATAATTATTTGAGTTTCTTATTCTTATTTTGTTTTTCTTTCATTCTTTAGTTTAAAGAAAAAAAATTTAAACTATTTTTTTGTGTGTATTGTAATTTAATTTCGTATTCGAAGAAAAAATTTGGTCATCTATAATAAGTTTTACAAGAATATTAGTGAAACATAAATAAATTTGATTATCAAAATAATAATTATAAATTAGTCATTAAAATAAAAAAAAATCAAAAAAATATGTTTGACAAGGATTAAATTTACTCATATGGGATTATATTTTTTGGAAAAAAATAATATAATTTTAGATTAAAATTATTATTTTTTTCATTTTCGTTAGAGGAAAAAGGTATATGTGAGCCATTTATTTACAAATAGGGATATATATGAGCCACTTTTATAACGACGGGTATATCAGCTCTAAATGACAAAGTTGAGGGGTATATCAGACCCTTTTCCCTTAAATTTATAAAACATCGAACTATTTTTTTTGGGAGTTTGCATTTAAAAATATTATATATAAATGAATAGAAAATAAAATTAGTAGCAAAAAGTGAATAAAATAGTACCAAAAAAAAAAAACTTTTCTTAAAAGTGCTCAATGGAAGTAGACAAAAACTACTGATTTGTGGGAACACAACTGCCACCACTGTGATCATTACATCACTAGTGACTATATTTATACATTTTTACTTTAAAAATAATTTTTAAACTTTAAAAAGTATCTTAAAGTATACCCTAATAATCATATCTTATGATTTATCGAAAACTGATTTTCTATCTTCAAGAAATATAAAGTTAGCATACATATTAGTATTATTTCAAACCTTACTTGTAGAATTACACTGATATACAGGGTGGAGTCAATATATTGTTAGAGGGTTCATCTGAACCTTCTTTTCCGAAAAATATTACTATTTATATGATTAGAATTATTTATATATGTATATATTAGATATCAAATCTCATCAATTCGTAAAACGTTAGAGGAAATAAGAATATATCTACGAAACTTTTAATAAGTGTATATTCAACAAGTGGAATAGTCATATAAAACTTAATTGAAAACTTGGAATTCTTCTAATAAAATTTAGTTTTGTAAAATATGGTGGTCAAAAATTGCTTTATTAGGTAAATATTTTTATCTCAATTTCTAATTATAGTAGCTAAAAAGTGGAGTAATCTACTTCTTTTTTTGTTTTAACGAGTCAGATTAATTTGAATTCATGCATTTCGAAAAAACGCTCTCTAACAATGATATATATTCAAAGCTGACACTTAGATGGAAGTAGCAACCTCATCCGCTGAACCATATCAATAAATTCAAGCTAATAGAACCTTAGGAGTTGACATTTTCTATTTAATTGCAAGTATTTTATATTGGAAACAAATTCCAATTTTGGACTTTTTAATATCTTATAAGAAACTTTATATCTTGAATTGCTGACATTTGAAAATAAATATTCTATAGGTGTAATGTAAGTTCAATATACATATTCAAATCATTCCAGTTTCGAGAACTTGAGCTTATTTTTATTTAATATAAATAAAAAAGTGTAATATTTGTTTTGATTGTTAAATTATATTGCATCGCAGTATATAAATTCATTGTTAGCTAACGATGAAAATCATTTTATGTAACGACTTCACTACCTTAGTATTTTCTTCTCATTCTGTCTTTACTTAATATTTAATAATTATATTTTATCTACAAACCTTACATTTCCATTGTAGCTCTTACCTGCATCCTACTTTTCTCGTAGGTTTATCATTCAAACTATGAACGTGCGACTTTATGCAACGACAGAAAACGATATCTACCCTGTATCCTACTTTTCTCGTAGATTTATCATTAAAACTATGAACGTGCGACTTTATGCAACGACAGAAAACGATATAATCATTTAGAACACACAATACATTATGAAGTAACACGTAACAACCATTCAAACAGAGTGTTAGGGTAATATTTTACATCACCTTTCATCAGTTTCATCTTTTGTCTGCTCTGTGCTTTTGGTTCTTCATTTGATCTTTTACCCCTGATCAATTTTTTTCTGTGCATCATCGGTCTGTGTTTTCGTTTTTGAGCAAAGCTGAATTTGGGGTTGGAGGGAGGTCTTTGGAGGCCCTTATTATTGAGCCACCCTTGCCTGCAAGTGAAAAAGGAACCATTGTTGCTCGAGTAAACGTGGATAATGCACTCCGAAAGGAAAAGAAGAAACAAGAAATACGTCTTGTTTACTTCAACGCATAGAGAATTCGAACCTGAATTTGATTCTTTAGACAAGTAATGGAGGACTGGAGGTGCCTCAACCTGCAACAAAGTTTCCTCCTTATGAGAATTGGATATACGACTATATAACGTTATATTATGTTCGGCCAAACTTCTAAAATCAACTTAGTGTTTTTCAGTGAAGTACTTGTGGTGAGAAACAGATTGTGTTTGGCTAATCAATGTGAAACACGCTTTTGAGCAACAATTAGTGTTTGGTCGAACTTTAAGGAAGTGCTTTCCAAGAGGAAATAAACACCAACGCGGCTCTTTAGAATAAAAAGACACGATGTCTGGTTCTAATAGTATAACAGCTACGGCTCCTTACACTATAAAATCACCCTAGTTTTTTTTCTAGTGCCACACCATAGTAAGCCTCCAACTCGTTCACTATTATAACAAGGGTGTTTTTATCGTGTAAGGAGTTGTAGCTGTAATATAATAGAACCAGACATCATGTCTTTCGTCCTAAAGAGTCTGGTTTATTTTTTCGGAAGTACTTATGGAGAGAAGCTACTTTTTTCATCTTCAGCTTCTACTCAAAAGTCACTTTTTGTTCTCCAAAAATATTGGCTAAACACCTCAACTTGGAGAAGCTTTGGCCTAACAGGTTAGTAACTAGAGAAGGAGTGAAGCTGGCTTGTTAAGAAAAAAATGATACACTGAATGTAGGTTCTGCCAATTAATTACCTTGACATGGGGAGAAACTAGCTTTTGCAGGGCAGCAATCTTGTCCGTTAGGCCTCTCCACAACTTTTTTTCCCCACTGGCACCTGCAACACAAGCATAAATAACACCCTTCATGAAGCTAGTCACTTAATCTGTGCTGCTGCTTGAGCTAATCTTTACTGGAAATCTGGATTACCTCTTTATCATCACGAATAAAACAGGGAAAAGAAGAAAACCACAAAGGGGTTGTTTGGTTGTTGGTTAGAGTTATGCAGGAGTTAATTATTCCAGATCCTGCATATATTACGTAGAGTCCCTAGTAACTTATACATGTATTAGTTACATGAGATTTTGTTTTGCTAAGCAAGATTCAAAAGTGTACATCACGAAAAATGTACATGACTGCCAAAGCGGGCATACTTTTCCTCAGTTTGGTTGCCCAGTTGTGATACATATAATTTTTTGTATAAGCTAGTAAGCTACTTGCGAAAAAGATATCTTAGTTTGTTTTCATTAGCTCTTTACCAGTGAGATGTTCTTTCTCCAAGGTCAAACTTAAATCTCTGTTTCACATGCAACGGATGAAAGAGTCAGAAATGTGTTACTCATGAACCCTAAAAATATAGAGCAGGTGGAGAAGAGAGATGCGTACCCAGATTTTTCCCCAAAGCTTCCTCTCCCAAGGTTAAATTTGGTTAGACCTCTGTTAATGCCTCTGACAGCTTTCTTTCCCATTCTGCATTTTTCATTTTTCTAAAAAGGAAGTTTCCATACATACAGATAGAAGAGCTGACCCACAAATACACAAGCAAATCCACTTCATTATTCAACAGTTCAGTCATCATCGGACACACAAACAACACAACTTACATTAGTAGCTGGCTCTGAAGAGATAGGACCTCTCTGTACACTGCCCAGTGAATGAAAATCAGACAGGTCTAATGGATCAAAGTTACAGTCGATATCTGGTAAAGGTGGCATAAAATTAGGCCTGTTTGCACGAGATCGATTCTCCATTTCTTGAAGCAGTTCCCGTGCTGAGAGAGATGGCTTTTGTATAGCAGGCAGTCCTCCAAGTCCAAGGTCCAAGGACGTATTCCTAGAATCAGAAAGATTTACAGGTAATTGTTGCACTATGGGTGGCTGTATTGGATTTTGAAGTGTTGATCGAAGAGATGCAGCCATGTAAATGGGTCGTGGATGAACTGGCATGCCATTAGGAAGGGTTGATGGACTGCTAAGAGGGGTTGATGTTGGTCCCTTGAAACGCTGAAGATGTGGGGCTGGAGCACGAACTTCGCCGCCTAATCGATGATTACCCCTGGAAGGAGTGATTGCACTAATGAGAGGCGGCGGCCTGCTTATACTTCCTGCAGGAAATGTGGTTGAACGACTAACAGCAGCAGGTTGGCTAGATGAAGATGAACCAGCAACAGATGAAGATCTTAATGGAGGCAAACAAGTTTCTGCAGATTGCACTGAACAATTAGCAACTGGCGAAGATGAGACAACAGTCTGCTGGGCCTCCACAGGTTGGCGAGCTGAGGATGAACCACTCATTGGGGAAGATCTTAAACTCTGCTGCTGCCGTACCTGATCTTGATGCGGCACATAACCAGGAGGCACAACTGGAAAGAAAAAAATTTCATTGCTTAAAGAAACAATAGATACTAAAATCAAGTAGTTGTTTTTTTGACAAAGGTAACAAGTTTTTGTTTAAATCTTCAGCACTAAGGCTGGGGTCCCAAAAATTTACATCACAGAACTACTTACAACTGAGTAGGCTCAGCAACCCAAAAAAAAGGAAAATCTATCTCTAGATCCTATCTCATCTTACAAGGATCCTAAGATGTCTACAATCGCTACAGGATCATCTATATATTCCGAACTACACCAATAGCAAAAAGTGATAATGCAGTTCGTTTTAATCCTATGCAGAAGACTGCTAACACTTTCAAAACATCTCGAATTTCTCTCCTTCCAAATGGTCCACCATATCACTGTACTAAAAACAAGTTTTTCATGTTGTGCTAATTGCTGAAAATTATACATGTGATGCACGATCCTTATATAATTAGATAAAAATGAGTTTTATGTGGGCCTTTGAACTAGATACAGACCAAGTACACTTGTTTACTATAAACAAATT
Organism: Solanum peruvianum; assembly: GCA_027705065.1. Lineage (NCBI taxonomy): Eukaryota > Viridiplantae > Streptophyta > Magnoliopsida > Solanales > Solanaceae > Solanum > Solanum peruvianum. The sequence goes on from JAKWJD010001765.1 coordinate 57,259,888, forward strand.
AGCAATCTGAGGCATCAAATAACATAACTTCAAGAACAGCAAGGAATTCTGGGTTGTAATTTGAGATACATGAGGCCTCAGCAAGATATAGAATTTGGCTAAAGACATTAAGCCTGCGACGTAGAGGTCATGGTTCATTCCAAGAACGGGACTTAATCAAGAAGATTTAGCTGGTAGATATGCTGAACAGAACAATATTTGTGTTTAGAGGCCACAAAAAAGTGGAAGTCAACAACACAATTTCCCTATGTCAAAATTAATGTTGGTAAACAGCAAATGTAGAGCCCTCTCTACCTTCATAAGGTAGGGATAAGTCTGCATACACACCACTCTCCCCAAACCCCACTTGTGGGATTACACTGGGTATGTTGTTGTAAACAGGAACTATACAACTAATGTTTAGGAACAAATAATACAAAAAAAATTAAAATACTTTGCTGTATACCTGGAAGATCAGAAATTTTGACATCCATGAATGTAAATCTGAAAGCATCAACAAGAGCTTTATTCATGAGAATTTTGTTCTGATTCATATCAAGCTCCTTCTTCTTCAAAAGATATGTTGCCTCAACCTCCTGAAGCTTTAAATCATATTTCTTGCGGATTGGTGCTATAGCCTCTTCTATCTCTTTCTTGCACTCAGATCTCAAATGCAATTTCTGTTCAAAGAGAGGAAAACAGGTTAATAATATGATGCATGGAGTCCTGAGATATAATCATGGAGGATATTGGTCACAAACCATATCCTCAAGGCCCTTTGTCACTTGTTCTTTTTCTTTATGTATTCTTTCCCATTCTATATGAAGAGGGTCAACATGGAAAGGAAGAGCCAAATTACAAGTGGCCATCTGATGGGCAGGACGCACGGATCCCTGAACAAAGGCAACATTAGTGTTAGTCTGAGAGATTACTTGACTAGGAAGTACATAGATTCAGTATTGAGAACATACACACGGATTCATAGTTGATTGAGGATGCACTCTACTCACTGCTGGTAGGGAAGATTGATTGAGGGTAACCCTAACGTCTGACTGAACAGATCCACAAGGCTCCAGATTGTCCCCAACTGGAGATACAGCTTGATGTGAAGGTCCTGCTGCATGGGGAGAGGATCCATGGATTGGAATAGAGTTTCTTTCATCCTGGGCTTGAGGTGCAGACTCCCTGTGAGTATGGTGAGCGGAAATGGGAACATCATCATCTACTCTGTGATGTTGCTCACAATTGCCAGCTAAAATTGCTTCAGAAGTGTTGTTTATATTATATCCAGAAACAGGTTCAGTTTGGATTTCAATCTGATTTTCACCAGGTGGCAAATCATTATTGTGTGTTCCATTATCTCCTGAAGACCGGGAACATTCATCTAAATTTACCTGATCCAGTAGAAGTGAAAAACTATCAATAACAGATCAATCTGATTATATCCATAACTCATTGTAAGAAAATGCATGTGCTTGTACAACATGTACACGATTTTTGGGAGATATAAGTGAAAGGACACCTGAGATAACAGTAACTTACTTTACTGATACGGAATGCATATCCTCTATTAAAATTATTTTAACTAGCTCAGGGAAACCCTTAAACAACTTGTGTCCAGATTTAGAACCTAAACAGAGAACAGGATGATCTAACACACGCATCATAAACGTCAACACAAAAGCAAACATACTGGATTTTGTGCTAAAGAACAAGCATCATCTGAAGTAGGAACTGCTGCTACACAAGGCATGTCTGCTGACAATTCCTCTGGAGTTATTTGGTTTCCGTCAATGGGGCCAACTTCGTCTCTCTGGTTTTCAACAACATTTGGCAACAAAGGATTATTTTCTGTAACCAATTCTTGAATAGTATTATTTACTTCAGATAATTTATCATGTCCAACAGCTTCATCAAGAGAAACTTCAGATACTTCCAAACAGACTCTACTTCGCTTGTCCGATGCAACTTCACCAGTATGTTCTTTGCGAGACAGAGGAACCTTGCAAGCAATTTCCTCTTCACTGCCACCTGAATTACTGGCCTCATTGGACTGCTTAACAGCAACAACTGATGCTCTCCCCATGGATGTGATGTCAGCTAGCTCATCCGAAACTGAAGCTGCTAAAACATTAGTAGATTGAACAGGAAGAATATGGCACGCATCTGGAGAAGATGCAGGTGCATCAGATACTGCCATGTCACCCTGCAAGCCAGAGACATCTGTCTTAGGAATACTGTCAGAGACATTTAAATTTTCCTGCGACCACACCATCTCGTCTCCAGAATAATGGCCCCTATCAGAGGAGTTCTCTCTGGTCTGCTGCGATGAAACCTTCTGCATTTCCTCATTCCTCATAGCAGAGTATTTAGCCTCAAGCTCTTTCAGTTGCTGGTCCTTTAGGCGTGTGTGCATTTCAATTTTCTTTGCAAACTTAATTTCTACTGATTTTTGTCCATCCTTCGTTGCTGCAGTCTCACCATGTATAGCGCGAAGAACAGCTATCTCCAGTCCGCGCTCCTCCTCTAGCACTTCTTTTTTCTTCTCCCAGATTCTATGGAACTCCTCAATTCTCTCATGTTCCTCTTGTTCCAGCATGGACATTCGTTTGCCATGTCCACATTGAACCTCCTTAATCACCTTTTCCCTTTGACTATCCCAAAGTTTTTCTGTAGGAGCCACAGTGCCTTCTCCACTCAACTCATTATCTTGTAGCCTGTCAATGACATCAGTTTCCACATTCAGTGGGGCAGATATTCCAGCTTGTGATATGCTTTCCTTATATGGTTCTTCTCCAACAGATTTCACTGGTGATATAGAATATCTTGAAGAGCTTGAAGCATTACCCCTCTGATCCGATCTCCGCAAGAACATCTTCTTTAAGGAACGCAGCTTCAAATAGACATTGTTTGCCTCTTCTTTAGTGCATCTGAACTGTAACCGTTGTTTTACGAGCAAGAATATATCGTCTTTGTCAATCTTTTCCTTTAAGATTGAAGCTGCAGTCCAAGACTGTAAAGTTACAGTAAATTAACAGGAATAAGAACACAACTATAGTAAAATGAACATGTAAATTTAAGGCTACTTTAAAGACATCTCAAACTGCAAGAAGAGTCATGAACTGAGACAAACCCTTTTCCTCAAGCTTTCATACACACAAACTACTTTACCACTAAAAAAAATTGAGCATGTTAAGACTTGTGAACTTCACAATTTTGTTCTATCAATGATTGATCCAGATACGCTCCATTCAAATTCAATGTTCCAAGATATGTTTAATTATGTTAACAGTGATGGAAATGATTTTTCCTATCAAATAATTATGTAAAGTACTACCTTCTCCATAAACAAGAAGAGTCCAACCCATATACAAATCATGCAAAAGTAAGAACTTCATAACAGAAGTTGTGTTTATGGCTGATGTTCAACATCCTAGATTTGATCAGAATGGAATCAAGTAGTTTTCAGGAAAAGCAGGGATCTTTCCTTTTGTGGTCAAGGAGGTAGCTAACGGGATAGCAAAAATCGAGTAGCAGGTACTTAGAAAATGAAACCTATTATCTGTGATAAAGATATCACTAGGGCTTGCTTAACCAAAAACGTTCTTCCAGAGTCGAATGCTCATATTTCTATTCAACAACAAAATGCAAGACCTGATATTAATGTCAAAAATATAGAATTTAATGAAGCTGTTCAAAAAGGTGGAATTGGTACCCGCTATGGTTTTTTAATCTCCCAATAATCCAGTTCTATATGTTTTAAACCTCGAATTCTGGAGCTATTAGATCCCTTCAAATTTCAATATCAAAAGACACCTTTAGACTAAACTATTGATGAGTGGATAAATGCGGGTGAAACATCTTTAATGAGATGAAAGTGGAACGACTCAATCACGTGTTTTTAACTTTCCAACCTTGCATGGTTGAGGTGACGAAAGCTAAAGGTGGGAACAGCTACAAAGTGTTACACATGAGAAAGGAACGACAAGAATGAAAAGGAAGAAATCTTTTGATTCAACTTTGTTATGATATTGATGTAGTCAATGAAGCTAATACTCTACTTCAAAGATGATATGGGATATAAGCAATTCAATGTTACCAGGAAAACATCCTTTTTGTAAAGTTTGTTGTACCTATTTTGTAGCCTTGACATTTTGCATCTTTTCTATGACCTCTTTTTTAATTAGACTCAGACATTTAGAGATGCAACGGTTATTTAGTCTAAGTAGTTTTATCCTATTTGTAGAGACTCATGCACAATAACAGTTGTGAATATTAAGTCTATGTTTATCTTATGACTTAACATTTATCAATCTTCTGGCATGTTATGGACTTGCACTCGAATATGGTGATGCTAAAAGGGAAAATTCTTTGTTGAAACTATTTGTCTATACCTTTAATGGGCTAGCAAGTACTGTAATGTGGGGGGAATGGAAAGTACAACAAAATAGGAAAGAATATAAAAGTGACAAACGTTGAAAAGATCTTACAAGCTGTAATCTTGACTTATAAGTGTTCATCAACTTCTCTACCAGGTAGAAGAATCACAACTGACTCGTTCTAAATCCAATGTGTCCATGTAATGCATTAGATAATTGATGGTAATGGTGTTCTTTTTTTTAAGATAGGTAACAGTAATGATGGGAAGGGTGTTATTGGAATTTTAGAAGTAAAGAAAAACCAAATTAGGAAAGAGACATTCTTTTCTTTTTTTGATAACCGTGGTGGTGGGGCAAGCTTTGCGCGGCACCTAGACTAATTCCACAGGGTACCTCCCACTAGCATCAGGTACCAAGTAACTCTATCCACCAAGGCTAGAACAGATGAGAAGAAATCATCTAGTTGTTTTGTCACTGCTGGCATGTGAACTTGAGACCTCACGGTGCTCAACCCACTTCATTGACCACCAGGTAGCCACACCCTTGGGTGCAAGAGGCATTATTTTTAAAACAGACTAAAAACGAAAAGTAAGACATAATTGAAACAGAGGGAGTAGCACTTATGAAGTGAAGCATCCAATCTATGCATTCCAATAGTCCCATGCCCAAAAGAAATGTATTGGCACTTGAAGTACTCTTCCTTTTTTTGGGAAAGGTTAAAGATGTTGAAGTGCTTTTTTTCTAACTACTAGATCTAAGCTTGGCTCAACCTACATCCCGAAAATATCCTATATATTTTAATATACAATAGCTTTTCCAAAGGTCGGTAAGTCCCAAGAGCTAAATGAATATGAATCTCCTCAAATATAACTAAATTCAGATTTGCCAAGTCTCGGGTAGTTTCTAAGGGACAGCCTGCACTGCATAGAAAATAAAGAGAGATAACGAAATTCATCTTGCTTAAAATACAAAATATGTCAGAAGTACTTTATTGAAACATAAAAAAACAGGCAAAGAGATATCGGCAGTGGATGAGGAAAAAAAATGCTAACCAGAGATATCTGGAAGGCCTGTAAAATTGTTTCAGGCTCCCTACTAACGCGATGATTCTCCATAATATATTCCAGAAATTTTTCTGCCATATGTTTGATTACTTCCTGCATTTAGATTTTAGAGCCATATCAACACAAAGTAAATGACTGGGAGGTCATGACTAGGGTTCCCAATCCTTTAGTATATTTAGAAAGAGTGCTTACAAGTTAAATGTTGAGTATGGCAATCTTGCCAGAATAACTGTTTTCATTTTCCTTTATAAACATCACAAACATAACTTCAGTTTTTCCTATGAGATCTCAGACCAGCCCCAACCCACCACCCACAACCCCACCCATTTAATCAAATAAAAAGAACAAAGAATGGGAAAGAGAAACGGAGCTGAAACAATTTAGTCTTTGAAAGTGAATGATACAGAGCATTAAGGAAAGAGTTACAACAAAAAACACGAGCATTCCAGTACGTTTCTCCTAAATGTTCTATTACTCGGGTAATTTTGTTAAAACCACAAACAAAGCTCTACTTAACACCCGAGGTAAGTTAACCAGGACGTACTCTTCTCACCTGAACAGACAACTAACCCTTGCTACATTTCCCAGAGTAAAACGCATTTTACACCATTTTGTAGGTATGATACTAGCATTCCCTTCCATAGGAAACTAATAAAACAAAAATAAAATAAAATTATAAGACATGTAATGTAAAAGTCAATACCGAAACTTTTATCACTCCAAAAAGTTTTGCCATCTCAGCTTTCAGATGGATATGGAGGCTTTTCTGCTCATTGTATAGCATTCTTCTTTCTTCAGGCTCAACCAGGTCTGCCTCATGCAACAGGCTAGATTGAGATTTAGTAACATGCTCCCCCTCAGTACCATCATCTTCACAAGCATCTGAACCCAACAAAAATATACGAATTGTTACTAAAGAGGTGCCACATGTAATCTATCAGCAAGACCATGTTCATCTAGAAACAGCTAAATATATGTTGCTATAAACATATACTGACAGGAGGACAATATATTGAATATGATTGACTCAAGAACTACGTCAATTTGACAATAAAAAGGAGAAGAAAAATAGTACTCCTAAGAAAATGAGAATTTCAAAGGACCAATTGGCCTACGCCCTACCTGATGCAGTATCTTCTTTCTTCTGTTTTTTGAATGATTTGTAAGTTATGTCATCCATTTTTTTCCTTTTTAAATCAATAGGTGTTGTGGCATTCTTCTTGGTAGTGCTTGAACTTTCAGATTCCATCGTCAGCTTCTTCACAATCTTCTCTCGTTTCTCCTCCTTTATACCAGACGAAATGGATTCTGTGCCTAAGTACTTTGATCTTGACAAAGTAGAGCACCTTTCAGACCTTCTTAAAGGGCTTGGAGTGTTCTGTTGTTCAATTCCCACAGACTTCTTCTTAGCAGGATGCAGGGCTGGGGCCCGCTTCTCAAGGCGCTCAGACTTCCTTTTACTTACAGGGGTTAAATCTATTTGTTTAGATGAGGTTTCCTTAACAGAGGATCTTGTGCATCTATCTGTCTTTCCCGGGTCACCACTTGATGATCCTTTGCTAACCAGTTTGTTTTTTGAGTTATTACTATAATTATCCCTACTTTTGCTCCCGGATCCAGCATCAATGGCCATCTTCAGCTGTGACATATAAACCTTGAATTACGTCAGACAATTCTTACTACTCCAAGTACTAAAAGATGCAGTAATCTGATGCAGAAAAAATAATGCTCCCCGACAACAATTGATGCTGAAAAATAGAAGGGTGCGACAATAAAAGCCATCTTGCAACAAGGCTTTATCCAAATTTGCTCAAGCCCACTGGAAAATCCAGTAAAAGACAATTATCCTGGAAACCACCATTACATTGTCTTGGAAGCAGTTTACCCGACCCAAAACTCAACTACATGCCCCATCTCTCAGAAAAATTACAAATAGTTTTGCTACATGCAAATTGCAGTTCCAAAAAATATTATCACAAAACAAATTATTTTGACCTAAATTTCAAAAGGATCTAGTTCGTTCACTTGTACCAAAGCAATCCCCAGTCTGTTATCAGGGTATCACTATTCAACATCAAGATTGGCTTATCCCTAAAGCCTAGCTGCAAGCATCTAAGCTCTGAAAGGATTTTGGGGGCGTTTGGTTTGGTTAGTCAAAAGATTCTGAAAAACATTTTCTCTACGAAAAAAAGTTCCTTAAATGAGGAAAATGACTTCCCTAAAAAAAACAAGTTCCACGATCCCCTGAGTTAATTGTCTCCTCCCCACCAACCCAACATCCCCAATCCCCACCCACTGACCATCCCACCCCCGCCACCCCCACTCCCATGATATTTTGATAGATTTTTACTATATAAATGCTCTTGGGATAATATTTTTTTGCTTACTTACAAACAAAACAGAACAAGTAAAGATCCCACTTGTTTTCCATAACATTTTTATTCTTACTAGACAAATCCTTAGTTAAAAATAAAAATAGTAACATAATAAGTTTAAGCAGCAGATATGGGGTAAAGCATCTCTCATTTTTTTTTTTTGTTTTTTTGAAGAATGGTAACATTTCAGATATGAGGGTACAGCATAGCGCTGTTGAAAAATGTTTAAGAAAATTTCTACTTTGAACTATTCACTTAGTAGCAGAACTCAATAATGTATATCTGTTCTGAAAAGAACTAGAATAAACCGAAAAAGGGGAATTTCAGAGCGCATAATTTTAGCTCAACTTCAAGAATCCAATTCCACTCAATTAAAACAAAAATATACAGTTATAACAAAAATATACAGTCTGTCTCAACTCAAGAACATGACAAATACATACAAAATCAACCAAAAATAGTGCAAAAACATGGCACAGTATGGTCCAGCTTCTCCAGCTGCTCTTCATACAAGTAACAACCTTGAATATTGTGAAAAGAAAACATTTTTACACCATGCAAGCGATAACGGTAATGTGCCAGAACATGTTCACTGCTATAAAGCAGCAGAAACTTCCTCCTAAATTGTTCTGATGGAAACATACTTGTATATCACTTTTGAATAGAACTAGAATAAACCCCCAAAAAGGATCTTTTAAGCTAGCATTTGGCCATAGATTTGAAAATTTACCATCAAATATCTGTTTGGCTATAGATATTGAATCAGGTCTTCAAAAAAAAAAACTTCCAAAAACTGCATTTCCAAACACAACTTCAAGTTCCAAAATTCTAACAAAATCAACCAAAAATAGTGCAAAAACATGACACATTCAAATCCAACTTCTCCAACTACTCTACATATCGTGAAAAAAAAAAACAATTTTTACACCATGCATGCGGTCAGTAACACAAACATTGCAGTTAAATCAACCAAATAACATCACCGTGAACATCAAAGAAAAAATCCAATCCAGAACAAGAATTAACAGTGATAACAACTCAAGAAACTTACTTTAAAACACCCCCAAATAACTGTACTGTGCAATAAAACTTGATTCGCTTGCTATGAAACAGCAGAAAATTTTCTCCCAATTCGCTCCGATGCAAAACCCTACAGTCCCAAATCCCTAAAATTGAAATTTGTTACCGCGATTTTTACATTTAACGGGCCGAGATAACCCGGCAGGCGTTTCACTTTGTTGAAATACTTTATTACTAAGTGGACATTTGTACTCATTTGGATCTATCTAAGGAAATTTATGTCTCTTAGTCAACACCATTTCATCATTAGTCCATCCGTCGTATTATTTGACTCGATACAGAATTTAAGAAAATTTTTTTATATTTTTTGTATTTAATATTCCTTTCGTTCTAATTATAATTACGTAATATTTGTAATGTCATAAAATTAATGCATAAATTAATATAATATTTTTTGAAAATAGATATTTGATCAACCTATGTCTTAGGAAACTAATACTCTCTCCGTTTAAAAAAGAATGACCTCATTTCCTTTTAGTCTGATTCAAAAAGAATGACTTCTTTCTATTTTTGATAACATTGACTTTTCACGTGGCGTGTTTAAGGCCACAATATCAAAAGACAATTTTGTACGTTTAATTTAACTTTAATTTAGGACCACAAGATACAAAAGTATTCTTTATACTCTTAAATTCCGTGTCAAGTAAACCAGGTCATTATTTATAAAACGGAGAGAGTAGCTAATTAATATCCATTGTAATTACTTCATACATTGATTAATTACTCTCTCACTATTGCACATTTCAATAAAATCTAAGTAGAACTAATATTCATGTAGGCAATCTATAATTGTATTTTTATTTATCAAAGTAGAACTAATATTCATGTAGGCAATCTATAATTATATTAAGATTAGATCAACATTGGGTGGCAACAGATGGTTGCTGACATGAAGAGCATCATGAATTTGTTTATTGTTGGGTTGTCTCATTTGTCAAGCAAATAGGCAAGGCAGCTTAGCTGATAGGAAATATGGATATAACAAGGCTGATAATCCAGACAAGTAAAGCAGGTTGAAAAGAATAAGTTGAGGGATAGAGAAGAACTTAGAAACAAGAAAGATAAAACATTAAGGAATGAGTCCGGACAAGAGTAAATCTTTCTAACATAAGCAAAAGGGACATGCTTTATCATCTACTAGTGTACCTATACCAAGGAGCACGTGTGAGTTCAATAATCAAAATTCACAAGACTTCAGAGCTAGACATGCACAGTCTCAAGGTAGTGGCACAAGGAGGTAATTGGACTTCTACATGTGCTAAGTGTGGTAGGAACCACCCGGGAACGTGTTGCGATAGCCCCACTAGTTACTTCAAGTGCGGTCAAGAGGATCACTTCATGAAAAGTGTCCTAAGAACATGCAGAGCGGTGGAAATATGGGTATTAGAGTGCCAATCTTCTTCAATTGCTCCACCAGACAGAGTTGCACCTAGAAGAGCTACTTCATGGACCGATAGAGGGGCAAACCATTTAAATGCTATCACTAATCGCCTAAAGCAAGTGATTTTTTTTTTGGTTATACGAATATGATTTACAGACAACTACATTGGGATGATAATGTTATGTTTGTTGGGTACAAGTTGCCTCATCCTCTTAGTTTCTCGATTTTTATGCTTTTATAGGTGAAAGGTATAGTTAGGAGTATGCACTGCTAGACATTTCGATTCGTATTTCCACTAGCTTGTTTAATCATTTAAAATTACAAAAGTGATCATATAGATAACATCATAATTTATGTGTATCGTAAAATATGTCATGCATTTAATTAATATACCTAATGCTTGCGTTTTTTATCGAGATACCTATTAGTCATATTACAGATGTTTGTATAAGGAAAATTTAGTCATATTGCACATGTTTGGCCTTAATGATAAACAAATCAAAATTCTTAAAAAGATTGGTGTATATTAAGTTATACTAGTGAGATGGGGTTGGATGCATTTTCTTCACTAATTGTGAAGTACAGTGAAATGTTATATAATCGTCTTCATCACACAACGTAATACATAAACATGTTTTTTAACTTGACTTTAACGAATTTATAGTATAAATTTACTTAACAACGTAATTTTCCATTAAATAAATATTTGGGCATTCAAGCAACTTCAGTTACAAACATAATACGTAAACATAATTCTTAACTTGACTTCAACGAATAACTATGTCCTCCAACTTTGAGCGTACCCAAATAGACAGTTAAACTTGTATAAAATTGAACAAGTAGACACACGTATCCTACATGACATACTACGCGTTAGACGCCATATAGGAGACAAAATTGTCCTGTAGGGTGTCATGTAGAATGAATGTGTTTATTTATTTAATTTTATACAAGTTTAAATATCTACTTGTGCACATTCAAAATTCAAAAGTCATAGTTATCGACTGACGCTACGTTAAGAAGGAATATTTATGTATTATGCCTTATTTATACAAACGATTATATAATTTGACTAGTTTCCGAGCAAGTGCTTTGCGCGTGTAACCCATGAGTGTATTATTTCTTAAAAGATAATATTACTAAATAATAAAATATGTCTAATTGAGATTTCTTACTTTGTTTTACTACTAATTGTGACACTCCAATTTTCTAACCTCCTAATGAATGCATCAAGATAATAATATGAGAAATTAATAAAATAAACTTCGTTTATAATTCAAAAAATAAGTTTGCAAATCAAAAAGGAAATATAACAACTATCTCAATTAAATTTCTCGATAGTTCCGTTTTATTGGTAGAATAATGTTAGAAGAAATAGTGTAAGATTAACTTTGAGTGAAAGGAAAACAAAACCTTTCAACTTTTTTACTTTGCCTTTTGAATCTCCTGAAAATTATAATAAATGTATTTAAAGTATTGTATTAATTTTTTATCCACAAACACTTTAAACTAATTGGTTAACTATAAATATTTAAAACTATGATATAAAAAGTCTTATTATTTATATTTTGAAAAACAGAATATTTATGAATAACTACTATTTTTATATAAAATTTAATTTTCTCTTCATACATAACTTATCCACCATTAATCTAATATTATATGTTTCACCTTTTTTTTTTTCATAAAAAGAAAAGGAAAGAGTAAACATCCTATTTTATGACATTCATTCTTAAAGATGAAAATTAATGTATATGTAAAATTATAAGTACGAAGCAAAAAAAAAAGGTACTAATGAGCAATATAATTAGACATTTCATTTTATTTTTGCCTCTTTAGTGAAACTGAACATTTGAGCATACAAAATACAAATATGAATTTAGAGCAACTTGCTAATAAAACAAGAATTCAACTATATGAAGAGAGACAAAAAAGTCTTATTATAATTCTTACTACAAATAAGTATAGAACTAGCACATCAAGCTCCGATGCTTCAGTAATTGAATTCTTGTCTATTCTCGTAACTACATAAGGGAATCTCACAACTTTCACCTCAAATAATGACATTATTTCACATGTTTAGAGTTCCTACACACAAGAATTGTAGGAGTGGTAAATAAAAGTTTTTCTTGAAAAAGTTAAATTTATAGAACAAAATTATGGAAACATGAAAAGTCACATGAATTATTGTTAAAATAAATATAAAAAAGATAGAGATGAAATTTAATTTTAAAGATACATGAATCTACTTTAATTTCTTATCTATAAGGAATAATAACTCATTTTTATTTTTATTTATATTTGTGTTAGAAATTTGATTGATCAACATTATGGAATAAGATTAAAAAGATTATATATATGAAATTATAGAAGTTTTAATTTATTAGAGGGGCAAAATAGTAATTTAGGTTAAACCCAGTTGAGCACTAAAATGAGAAAAGCAGTAGTGCACAAAGCAAAAGTAATGAATTGACATAAAGCTAAAAATTATACTTTTTCTTTATTGCCTCAATTATTTTCGAGTCAAGAAAAAGAGAACTGTTTTGCTTCTTTCTTGTCTACAATTTACTCTTAAAAAATCATTTTGTTTTGAATTTGCAGATTTCAGAAATGGAGGTTGTCTTAGCAATTGGTGATATTTTTCTCTCTTCAGCTCTGAATGTTCTCATTGATAGGCTTGCTCCTGAGGGTGATCTTCTCAAAATGTTTCGGAAGCACAAGTATGATGTTGAGCTCTTAAAAAAGCTGAAATTGACTTTGCTTGGTCTTCAAGCTGTGCTAACTGATGCAGAGAATAAGCAGGCATCAAATCAATTTGTGAGAGAGTGGCTTAATGAGGTTCGACATGCTGTAGACTCTGCTGAAAACTTGATTGAACAAGTCAATTATGAAGCTTTGAAGCTTAAGGTGGAAGGTAAGCATCAAAATCTTGCAGAAAAAATATTGAAATATTGTAGATTTTGCAACGTGTGCTTGGGTGATCATTCTTTTCTTAACATCAATGAAAAGTTGGAAAAGACTATTGAAACATTGGTGAATTTGCAAAATCAAATTAGTGACCTTGGCTTACAGAAACATTTTGGTTTGACTAAACAAGAAGCTAGAACACCTTCAACTTGTTTGGTTGATGAATCTGATATCTTTGGTAGGCACAAAGCAATAGAGGATTTGATTGACCTTTTATTGTCTGAAGATGCAAGTGGACGAAACCTCACTGTAGTTCCTATTGTAGGAATGGGCGGTGCGGGTAAGACAACACTAGCTAAAGCGGTTTACAATGATGAGAAGGTGAAGAATCATTTTAGTTTGAAAGCTTGGTATTGTGTTTCTGAGGCATATGATGCTTTGAGAATAACCAAAGGTTTACTTCAAGAAATTGGTTCATTTGAGCCAAAGGATGACGGTAATTTTAATAAGCTACAAGTCAAATTGAAGGAAAGCCTGAAGGGAAAGAAGTTCCTTGTTGTCCTCGATGATGTGTGGAATGATGACTATAATGAGTGGGATAACCTGAGAAATGTTTTTGTACAAGGAGAAATGGGAAGTAAGATCATTGTAACTACACGGAAGGAGAGTGTTGCTCAGACGATGTGTGCTGATCGTTGCACAATCACTGTGGGGAATCTGTCTAGTGAAGACTCTTGGGCTTTATTCAAACGACATTCACTAGAAAATAGGGATCATCCGGAACTTGAAGAGGTTGGGAGAAAAATTGCAGACAAATGCAAAGGGTTGCCTTTAGCTCTAAAGGCACTTGCTGGTGTTTTACGCTGCAAATCAGGGGTGGAGGAGTGGAGAAACATTTTAAGAAGTGAAATATGGGACCAGCGTTTTTTGAATGATATATTACCAGCATTGATGTTGAGCTACAATGATCTTCCTGCACAATTGAAGCGATGTTTTGCTTTTTGTGCAATATATCCCAAAGATCATGAATTCTGCAAAGACCAAGTTATTTACCTGTGGATTGCTAATGGTCTTGTAAAGCAGTTTTGTTCAGGTAACGAATACTTTGACGAGTTGAGATCAAGATCTTTGTTTGAAAGGGTCCCAGAGTCTGAATGGAAATCGGAGAGATTCTTAATGCACGACCTTATCAATGATTTGGCCCAAACTGCATCTTCAAAATTTTGTATTAGGTTGGAAGAGAATGAAGGATCTCATGATATGGTGGAACAAAGTCGGCACATGTCCTATTCCATGGCAGAAGGTGATTTTGAGAAATTGAAACGACTCTCCGAATTAGAGCAGCTGAGGACATTGCTTCCAATCAAACTCAATTACTCAGTTTACCTACGCAAGAGGGTGTTGCATAACATACTTCCAAGACTGACATCCTTAAGGGCATTATCATTGTCTCGTTACTATATTAATGAGTTGCCAAATGACTTGTTTATCAAATTAAAGCTCCTCAGATTTTTGGACCTTTCTCGGACAATGATTGAAAAGTTGCCAGATTCCATTTGTGTCTTGTATAACCTAGAAACACTTCTCCTGTCATCTTGTCCAGTTCTTTGGGAGCTACCGCTGCAGATGGAGAAGTTGATCAACTTGCGTCATCTTGACTTAAGCAACAGCGATCGCTTGAAGATGCCGCCACATTTGAGCAAGTTGAAAAGCCTCCAAGTCCTAGTGGGAGCCAAGTTTCTTGTAGGTGGTAGCGGTGGTTTGAGAATGGAAGATTTGGGTGAAGTACATAGCTTGTATGGATCTCTATCAGTTTTCGAGTTGGAAAATGTAGTTGATAGAAGGGAAGCCGTGAAGGCAAATATGAAGGAAAAGGAACATGTTGAGGAGTTGTATTTGCAGTGGAGTGAAGGTAGTTCTGCTTACGATTCTCAAACTGAAAGAGAGATACTTGATGGGCTACACCCATACACAAACATAAAAGAAGTGGAAATCACGGGATATAGAGGGACAAGATTTTCAAATTGGCTGGCTGATCCTTCATTTCTTCAGCTAGCAAAATTGTCTCTTAGCGACTGCAAGGACTGTGATTCTTTGCCAGCACTAGGACAACTTCCTTGTTTAAAAATCCTTTACATTAGAGGGATGCATGGAATAAGAGAGGCGACGGAAGAATTCTATGGCAGTTCCCTATACTCCAAAAAGCCTTTTAACTCTCTTGAGAAGCTTGAATTTAAAGATATGCGGGAGTGGAAGCAATGGCACGTACTAGGAATTGGGGAGTTCCCTAAACTTGAGAAGCTTTCAATTATAAGGTGTCCGAAGTTGATGGGGAAGTTGCCTGAAAATCTTTGTTGTATGACAGAACTGAGTATTTCAGATACATCTCTTTTTGATGATGCTCAACTGTTTAGATCCCAACTTGAGGGAATGAAGCAGATTGAGGTGTTATTTATTAATAATTGTAACTCTCTTACCTCATTACCTTTTAGCATATTGCCCAGTTCCTTGAAGAGAATATCCATATCTGGTTGTCAGAAATTGAAATTGGAGGAGGCAGTTGGTTATTGTGACATGTTTCTCCAGGAATTGAGACTGCATGCATGTAATTGTATAGATGATATATCACCTGAGTTGCTCCCAAGAGCACGCAAATTGAGTATTAGGAATTGTGACAACATTACTAGCTTTGCGATTCCTACTGCGACTGCAAGTCTTGAAATTTCTTATTGTGAGAATGTTGAGAAACTATCGGTTGCCTGCGGGGGGCCCCAGATGACTTCACTGCATATTTGGGGCTGTAAGAAGCTCAAGTGGCTGCCAGAACGTATGCACGAACTCCTTCCATCTCTTAAGAAACTGACACTTGATAATTGTCCAGAAATAGAGTCCTTTCCTCAAGGAGGATTGCCCTTTAATTTACAAGTCCTTCAGATCCATTATTGCAAGAAACTGGTGGACGGACTAAACGAGTGGCATTTACAGAGACTCCCCTGTCTCACACAGTTATTCATCATACAAGATGGGAGTGACGAAGAGATTTTGTTGCCTTCCTCTATTCAGAGACTTAAAATATCCAATCTGAAAACATTAAGCAGCCAACATCTCAAAGCTCTCACCTCTCTTCAACATCTATATATTCATAATTCACCTCACATTCAGTCACTAATGGAACAAGGTGGGATTCCCTCTTGTCTTTCTCATCTACATTTAGAATACCATGATGAGCTCCATTCACTGCATCTTTGCCACCTCACTTCACTTATACATCTACAAATCAGGAATTGCCGTAATCTCCAATCACTCACCGAATCAGCACTCCCCTCCTCCCTCTCTCACCTGACCATCAAGAATTGCCCTAATCTCCAATTACTCTCCGAATCATCGCTGCCCTCCTCCCTCTCTCACCTGACCATCAAGAATTGCCCTAATCTCCAATTACTCTCCGAATCAACACTGCCCTCCTCCCTCTCTCACCTGACCATCAGAAATTGCCCTAATCTCCAATCCCTTCCAGTAAAAGGGATGCCCTCTTCCCTCTGTAAACTATATATAAGCGAATGCTCATTGCTAACACCACTACTAGAATTCGACAAGGGGAAATACTGGCCAAATATTGCTCAAATTCCCATCATAGACATCGAGGGGGAACACCTGTAATGCTTAAAAGTACTAATGGTTCTCTAACAAATGTAAGTCATTCGTTTCCCTTGGAAGCTCATTTTCTTCACTTTGCTTTTTTGTTAATTCTTTTCCTTGTTGAGCAGTGTGGAATGTCTAATGCTCAAACCAACAAGTGCTACTTCAATAGATGTAAGTTGTTCTATTTCCTTACTATCTTTTCATCTAAATAAGTGTATAGCATGAACTCAAGGAAACTAACAGCAACACAAATCTCACTCGTCATCTTAGTTGACGATTAAGACTCACTTTTCTTCTCTATTAACATATGTTCTTCCATCTGATTACATTTTAAATAATTCACAAGAGAGATAGTGACATTATAATCATAGATTAGAAGGAAAGATATTAGGATATTGACAAGGCTCGGTGCTCATTTGGGAAGTGAAAAGTTTCAAAGGTCTCTCTCTTCAAGTCAAGAAGCGAAAGCTGTTGAACTATGTATGTAATAGCTTGTAATGTTGACTTTGGTCCCTAGGCTCCCTTGGGTGTATTGTCACTTCTTTTTACACCAACAACCAATATCTTTCTTGCATTTTGTTTTGTCGATGTGGTATATGCCTGGGATTTTACAATAATGGTCTTCTTTTTACTCTGGATACCAAGGCAAAAAGCAAAAGACGACACAATTATTGGACTTCCTGTATTGAGAAATTGAAATTTCTGGACGTAAATGGTTAGAGAGAACGGTAAAATGTATAAGAAACAGGGGAGACTTTGAGGAGTGAAATTTGTAGTGAATGGTCTCCGATTAAGGAGAACATATCCTTTTGTTACAGCTCTTAGCTCAGTTGGTAAAAGCTGCAATTTTCTGCTGAATAAAGACTAATCATTTTTATTGTTTCCAGATTAAGATACGCTTGCAGTTTTGTTATCGCTGAGTGTAAGTGCAAAAGGACTAGTCACTTATCAGCATTTCTGAAGCAATACAGCATCCAATTGTTGTCTCAGTTAGATTGCTAGTTTTTTTACAAAGGTAACCATATATGATACATTGGTTTTTAAACTTTCTTAGTAAAATAAAACGGTAGTATTTCCTCATTTGTCTAGAGGAATCATACATGTACAACTATATATATAGAGATGTGTGTGGATTGACAAAGAGTTATAAAAATCCTTTTAATTGCTTTCAGTGAGGAGGTTGTGATTTTCGAGTCATACAACTGTCTGTTGTGGCTTCGGTGAGATGAAGCATGACTTGCTGCAAATGAGACATCCAGCTCTAATGTACGTACCCAAAGGTCGGATGAGGAGAAGTCCATGGTTGTTTACGCTTCAACTCATTATTCAGTAACAATGTTGTGATTTTCAAGTCGTACAGCTGTCTACTATGACTTCCTTGAGATGAAGCAGAACTTGCTGCAAATGGAACCCAAACGTACATTGTTGAAAGCCGTTTAGTAAAGTGTATAAGAATAGTGCTAAACACAATGTATTAGTTACCGTGAGATTATTTTATTTGGTGTATTAAAAAATGACATATATTGTATATTTTAACTATTTCTATACTCAACTTTCTTTTGGTATTATAGAATCATCTTCAATACAAGCTTATGATACAAAATGAAACGTATGACTTTAGTATAGATATTGAAAATTACACCATTCTTGCAAGGACTTTAACGATATCATCCATAGATCATGGTCTATGAAGAGGATCATCTTCAACACAAGCTTATGATACTGAATGAAATGTATGACTTTAGTACAGATATCGAACATCAGATGTTGAAAATCATACCATTCTTGCAAGGACTTTAATGATATCATCCATAGATGGCCTATGAAGAGGATCATCTTCAATACAAGCTTTAGCCAAAACAGCTAAACACAATGCCTCAGCTAGAGGGTAATCTTCCATAAGACATGGATCAATGAAATTCTTCAATTGTTCAAAACATCCTCCTTCATTAACACCCCCTCCCAAAAATGTAATTGAATCTCTCAAAAAATTCCCATCAACATCTTCTTTCCCCGATATGAGCTCGAGTAGTACCACTCCAAATGCAAAAATATCTACTTTTTCAGACACCGAGCCATGTACTAGATGTTCGGGTGCAATCCACCCTCCAATACTTCCTATACTTCCAATGTCCCTACTCGTTGCTGGTTCAATCCCTCCTTTAGCTCCAAAAATAGCCAACTTTGCCATCCAATTCGCGGTCAAGAACACGTTTTTACTATTGATGTTCATGTGTGTGTAAGGTGGAATGGTACAAAAATGCAAGTAATGTAACCCTATAGCAATGTCAAATGCAATTTGAGTCCTTTTGTGCCATTTTAAAGAAATGACAGAGGAATTTGACAAACAATCCCTTAATGTACCATTAGATGGATATTCGAAAACAAGATAAGATCCTGTTATATCATCTTCACCATAACAAACACCTTGTAGTTTCACAATACTGACATGATTGATTCTTGAATGTACATCAATTACTTGTCTAGTATCCTCAAATCGTATTTTCTTGATCAATACTTCAACTTTATCGACACATCCCCTGTATACGTTGTTACTTACCTTAGTTTCTTCACTAAAATCACATGTCGCGTTTGTCAATTCATCTATGTTGTATTCTCCCAATGTGTACTTTATTCCTGCAAGTAAATCAGGAGACAAACAAGAATTCGTTGAGGTTCTAGTAGTCGTTGGACCGGATATTGGTGGAGAACTTCTCAGAGTTGAACATGAAGAAACAGAATCCTTATGCATCGTAGAACGATTAATACATCTATCTTCTTTGAATTTCCTTAACGTCCTTGTTATGCGGAATTCGATATAATACGAGAAAATATAAACGCGAAAAACAAGACAACAGATTTACGTGGTTCACCAATAACTTGGCTACGTCCACGGGAAGAGGGGAAGCAGTTTTATTATGGAGAGGCAAGAACAGAAATTACAGAATAGGGTTTGCCCTAGCGTCTATATATAGTGCTAGAGTACGCCCTAACAGGCTTGGGCCCAACATACAGAATTGACAGATAATTAAGGGCCCAATACAACAACATTGTATACCGTCGGGCCGGGGGCGTCTCCGCCCCCCCGGACCCCCAGGCCAGGGGGCGCGTCGCCCCCCTGGACCCCCCGACTCGCTGACCGGGCAGCGAGACCCCCGTCCTTTCTGCTGTAACGGGTCCTATTCAAAGCATTCAACAAATCTCCACCTTGACTTGAATTCTCCGAACAGATTCTTCAGACGCACTATGATAGTGCCAGACCTCCTCTTCCTCAGAATGCCCCGCAGGGCAATTAACAGCTTCTGATGTTGAGCAAGTCCAAACAGTGTTGAAACTTGCTCTGTGGAACCGGCTTTGTGAACATATCAGCAGGATTATCAGCAGTTCCTACTTTCTTCACCTTGATTCTCTTCTCACTTCTCAGAAAATGATACCTCACGTCAATATGCTTGGTTCTCTCATGATGGACTTGATCCTTGGCTAGACAAATTGCGCTCAAACTGTCACAATACACCGTA
The DNA here is from genome assembly GCA_027705065.1 of Solanum peruvianum. Classification (NCBI taxonomy): domain Eukaryota; kingdom Viridiplantae; phylum Streptophyta; class Magnoliopsida; order Solanales; family Solanaceae; genus Solanum; species Solanum peruvianum. Next base: position 57,280,213 of record JAKWJD010001765.1, read on the forward strand.
GCCTGATCATGATGCAGACCAAGATCACTAACCAGCCCTTTCAACCAAATCCCTTCTTTTGCAGCCTCTGTCAAGGCCATGTACTCCGCTTCCGTAGTAGACAAAGTCACTGTAGGTTGCAAAGTTGCCTTCCAACTGACGACAGATCCTCCAAGGGTAAACACATAGCCAGTCATTGATCTTCTTGTGTCAACATCTCCAGCATAGTCAGAATCAGAATAGCCAGTAACCAAGCACTGAGTATCACCTCCATAAATGAGACCAACGTCAGATGTACTTTTAAGGTATCGGAAAATTCTCTTTACAGCCTGCCAATGTTCTCTTCCTGGTTGTCCCATGAATCTGCTCACTACACTGACTGCATGTGCTAAATCTGGCCTTGTACAGACCATAGCATACATCAAACTTCCTACAGCACTGGCATAAGGGACTCGTGACATATACTCCTTCTCTTCTTCAGACTGTGGAGCGAACATGGCAGTGAGATGGATATTGGAGGCACTGGGGGTATCAATAGGCTTAGATGAAGACATGCCAAACCTCCCCAAGACCTTCTGAATGTAGCTTCTCTGTGACAAGAAAAGTTTCCTTCTCTCTCTGTCTCTAATGATCTCCATCCCTAGAATTTTCCGAGCGGCTCCCAGATCCTTCATCTCAAACTCAGCACTAAGTAAACCCTTCAGCTTCTGAATGTCATACTTCTTCTTTGCAGCTATCAGCATATCATCTACATAAAGCACTAGATAGATGAATGAATCATCCTTGAGCCTATTGTAGTAGACACAACAATCATATGAGCTCCGAGTATAGCCCAACTTCACCATATAGCTGTCAAACCTTTTGTACCACTGCCTTGGAGACTGCTTAAGTCCATATAAGGACTTCTTCAACTTGCAGACGTGATTTTCCTTCCCTAGAACTTGGAAACCATCCGGCTGAGTCATGTATATCTCTTCCTCCAACTCTCCATGTAGAAACGCTGTCTTCACATCAAGTTGTTCAAGCTCCAGATTCTGATGTGTAACTATCGCTAGTAACACTCGGATGGAAGTATGTCTGACCACTGGTGAGAATATCTCATTGTAGTCCACTCCCTCTCTTTGGTTGAAACCTCTGGCAACAACCCTGGCTTTATACTTGACTCCTTCTGCTGGTGATATCCCTTCCTTCTTCTTGAAAACCCATTTGCAAGTAATAATCTTTCTCCCCGAAGGCTGTATGACCAGATCCCATGTCTGATTCTTGTGTAGGGACTCCATCTCATCTCCCATAGCAGCAAACCATTTTTCAGAATCAGGACTTAAAATGGCTTCTTTGTAAGTGGACGGCTCAGATGTATCTACCTCTTCAGCAACCTGCAGTGCATAACCCACCATGTCCTCAAAACCATACCTCGTAGGTGGCCGAACTCCAACCCTCTTTGGCCGATCTTGAGCTATACTCCGATGGATATCTGATGGCATAGATTCTGGAATATCAGTTTCTGTCTGTGGCTCTTGATCATCCTCTTCAGGTTCTTTCAAATCGCTCTCATTCTGAATGACTTGAAACTCCACCTGTTTATCAAGACCCCCAGTTTCTGACGTAGTTGTAGGCTTCACAATGGTTCTAAGCAGAGAACTTTCATCAAAGACAACGTTCCTGCTCATAATAACCCTCTTTTCTGCTGGAGACCAGATTCTGAAACCTTTCACTCCATCTCCGTAGCCCACAAATACTCCCTTTTTAGCTCTTGGTTCTAACTTACCTTCACTGACGTGATAGTAAGCCGTACAACCAAAAGCTTTCAGATTTGAATAATCAGCAGCTTTTCCTGACCACATCTCCATAGGTGTCTTGCACTGTATGCCTGTATGTGGTCCGCGGTTAATCAAGTAGCAAGCTGTAGTAACCGCTTCTGCCCAGAATCTTCTATCTAGCCCAGCATTAGAGAGCATGCACCTTGCTCTCTCCAGAAGTGTTTGATTCATCCGCTCAGCTACACCGTTCTGCTGTGGTGTATTTCTGACTGTACGATGTCGAGCAATCCCTTCATCCTTACAGAATTGATCAAATTCAGACCAGCAGAATTCCAGCCCATTATCAGTTCGCAACCTCTTGATCTTCTTCCCTGTTTGATTTTCCATCAAAATTTTCCACTCCTTGAACTTCTGGAAAGCTTCACTTTTATGCTTCATCATGTACACCCAAGTCATCCTTGAGTAGTCATCAATAATGGACACAAAAAATCTGCAGCCTCCCAAAGACTCAACACGGCATGGACCCCAGCAATCAGAATGGATATAATCAAGTGTGCCTTTTGTTCTATGAATGGCCTTTGGAAACTTGTTGCGATGTAGTTTTCCAAAGACACAATGTTCACAAAACTCTAGGCTTTTAACCTTATGACCAGAAAGGAGATCCTCCTTTGACAGAATTTGCATCCCTCTTTCACCCATATGACCAAGTCTCATGTGCCATAACTTAGTCATATCCTCCTTGTGAACTTCTGACGATGCAACATGGGCTGAACCTGTAACCGTGGAACCTTGTAGAAAATACAAAGTACCACGCATGACACCTTTCAGAATCAGATTTGAACCCTTCCAGACCCGCAAGACTCCATCTTTTCCCGACCAGCTGAATCCCTTGCTGTCCAAAAGACTGAGAGATATCAGATTTTTCGTCATCAATGGAACGTGCCTGACCTCGTTCAATGTGCAGAAGCTACCATCATGTGTCCTTATCTTGATCGAGCCTGTCCCAACCACCTTGCAGACAGAACTGTTGGCCATCGAGATGCTGCCTCCGTCTACCTGCTCATAAGTCGTGAACCACTCTCTCCTAGGACAGATATGATAGGATGCCCCAGAATCGAGAACCCACACATCTGAATGATGAGTGTGCTCATCCGCAACTAAGGCAATGTCTTCTTCAGAATTGGTGTCTCCTTCAGCAACAGCAGCAGAAACTGATTGTTTTTCCGATTGCTTCTTCTTCTTCGGACAGTCAAATTTCCAATGTCCCTTCTCCTTGCAGTAATTACAAACATCATCCGGCTTTGCACCCTTCGACATCGGCTTATTTTTCTTTCCGCCATTTTTCCTTCCCTTTCCGCTACTGGTGAACAGACCGGAAGGCTGTATGTCCGTACTTGTGCCGTTAGCCTTATGCCGTAATTCCCTGCTATGAAGGGCCGATCTGACTTCTTCCAACGACACAGTATCTTTCCCAACAATGAACGATTGAACAAAATTCTCAAACGACATTGGGAGAGATACTAACAGAATCAGGGCAGCATCTTCATCCTCGACCTTCACATCGATATTACGTAATTCTAATAACAAAGTATTCAATTGCTCTAAATGTTCCCTGAGTTGTGTACCTTCAGCCATTCGTAAACCGAATAGACGTTGTTTCAGAAGCAGCTTGTTGGTTAAAGATTTTGTCATGTACAAACTCTCCAGCTTCAACCACAGACCAGCAGCAGTCTCTTCATCCGAGACCTCCGTGATGACATCATCCGCGAGACACAGCATGATCGTCGAGTGCGCCTTTTCCTCCAGAATCGCCATCTCAGGAGTAACGACGGCGTTCTTGTCTTTCGACAACGGCGCCCAGAAACCTTGTTGTTTCAACAAAGCCCGCATCTTGATCTGCCATAAACTGAAACTGTTCCTCCCTGTGAATTTGTCGATTTTCACGTTCAAAGCAGACATCTCGAATTCTCCAAGAACACCGATTAACCGAGAGGCTCTGATACCAATTTGTTATGCGGAATTCGATATAATACGAGAAAATATAAACGCGAAAAACAAGACAACAGATTTACGTGGTTCACCAATAACTTGGCTACGTCCACGGGAAGAGGGGAAGCAGTTTTATTATGGAGAGGCAAGAACAGAAATTACAGAATAGGGTTTGCCCTAGCGTCTATATATAGTGCTAGAGTACGCCCTAACAGGCTTGGGCCCAACATACAGAATTGACAGATAATTAAGGGCCCAATACAACAACATTGTATACCGTCGGGCCGGGGGCGTCTCCGCCCCCCCGGACCCCCAGGCCAGGGGGCGCGTCGCCCCCCTGGACCCCCCGACTCGCTGACCGGGCAGCGAGACCCCCGTCCTTTCTGCTGTAACGGGTCCTATTCAAAGCATTCAACAGTCCTTATGTATAAACCACAAGCGATTAAAGTTGCTGCAAGAAGTAAAAAACCAACGATTGATCCTGAGACGTAGAGTTTCTTTAGTTTTTGATTTTTCGTTGATTTTTCTATGAGCTGTGTTGGAAGAAATCCAGGACTTGGAGGTTCGGAGTCTTGAATACTGAAATTTATTGATGGTTCATTTCTCAATGGAACCAAAATCGTTGTGTTTGAGTATACAGTAGGATTAAAACTCATATTATTCACTCTCCATATATCTTCAACCGGAATATTGAATTTTTCGCTTACTTTTCCTGTATCGTCACCTGATATAAACGGATACGTGACAAGGTAGTTTATTCCAGGACCAAATAATTTACCAGGACATGCACATTTTACAGGTACAATCAACTCTGTTCCACTTTTGATTTCACTGTTGGTGAAAATGTTTTCTTGAAGAAGTGTTACTGACTTAACTAGACCTTCGAAAACACCACAAGCAACGTCGTTGAAGTTCGTGTTTGTAGGTGTAATGTAAGTAACATTTGCTTGAAAGAATTCACCTGGACAAGAACAATGGATTGGAATAATCACCTCTCTTCCAATTTCAAGGATTTGAGATGAAGACGTGACGTTGTTCGTTCTGAGGAGGGATTCATCATCAGGATTCAGTATCCCAAACAAGTGGGAAACATCAGAGATTGTTGTGAAATCTTGATTAGTTCTATATATCAAGAATGTTTCACATGAATCATTTGGTGAAGTACTACATGTGTATCTTGTACCTAGAGATGTTATACTAGAATGACATGAAGTTGAATCATAGTATTGTTGGCCATAACTTGAGCATACAAAGGTCACAATTATTACTACTAGAAGCCAATGAAAAATCATGGCATTCAACAAAAAGAAATAGAGTGAAGAATCAAGAATGTGGCAAATGAAAGAATGATGTGGATATGAGAGTGGGAATTTTTAGGGTGTGAGTAGGTCGAGACGGATAGATGATTCAGACATTCTTTATCCGGGGCCACTCTTTCTAGTTGTTTTGGTACAATTAGGAGATTCTTTAGAAGAAATATATGAAGGTCCCACGCCGAGCCCAATGGGCTTAGCCAAAATTAAGTTTTGGATTTAATTCACGCCTCAAAAATTAAGAGTCTCTCGGTCATTAATCATATATGGCTACACATATATACATATATATCATATATCTAACGCGTTTTATTATTATTATTGGATGAGCGACTATTTAAGTTAATTTCTCAAAAATAATATTATAAAGTTCAATTAGATTTCATCATGGCAGGCCAAGCTGAGAGGTATATGAAAGAAATGACAATTTGTAAATAATAATAAGCAATTGTAAGTGAATTGTTTAATTGTGGAAAATAGTATATATTATTAAGTAGCCGGCCACAATTTGTATATCCAACTGTTATCTACTTGGCAAATATGGACATAAAAAGTAGTATGGAATATTTTCATGTTTATGATAATAGAACCTGTAGCGGAACCAGAAATTTCTTAAACGGTGTTCAGAAATAGCAACTTGTTATGTTAAAGGTGTTCAAAATATGTTATTTAATCACTTCATATATCATTTTACTTGTATATATGCTAATTTTTTTCCAACGAAGAGTGTCCAACAGTATGTGGCTACGCCACTAATAAATAGAACCTACTAAGGTAGCTAGCTAATAATGTGACACAAGTAGTATTTTTTAAAAAGATTTCGGAGTCGAAAGGGCCATTTTTCTTATAAAAAATGTAATCAAAACAGATAAGTCGCTAGGTTTTGAGTGACTTGCTTAGCGATTTTTCCGTTTAGGTTGTATAAAAAAAATAGTGTTCTTTTATACATTCTTGATAAAAAAAAGTAGCTTTTTCTAATTTTGCTTTAAATTTGAGTTTTTATAGGTTGATTCGATTTGTGTGTAACATTATCGATTATTGAATTTGTATCTTGTAAATTCGATAATAAAACTAATAAGATTTTGTTTATGGGGTAATTGATTATCAGTCGTTGATGTCTCAGTTATCTTGATCATTCTTAACACAAAAAATAAATAAATAGAATTTACTGACATACGAATTTAATAGCTAAACAGTAAAATTCGTTATTAATTCTAATTTTAGTGATGAATTAGCTTTGAATTTTCATTAGCTATATTGTAATTAATGAACCTTTGATGAATGTTTGACATAATGTTGTCCAATTAACAATTATTTGATGGTTTACTAATTATAATTAATGAACCTTTCAACATTTGTTGCTTTTTGTGGGGTTGTTGAGAGAATAATTGATTAAGACAAATACGTCAACAACAGAAATATTGAATAATAATTTTGCTATAATAATTTAATATTGAATAATCAATATATAATACAACAAATTAAATAAATATACTATATAATGGAAAGAATTACAATCATGTTATAAATAATAAAAATAAATAAAGGCCATTTCTAGCTCATATATTGAGCTCTTATTATTTTTGTTTGTACTATAAACAAAATTATCATAATTATTATAACTAGAACATATAAATATATTTTATTTTTGAGATTATATTGTAGAATATAATCAATTATTCTTTAGGATCATTTGGTCTATAGAGTCGAATTGTTCGTTTGTTTGTTGCTTGGACTGGTCTTGAATTTGTCTCAGATTCCTACAAAAAATAAAAATTAAAAATCGAGAGCGTTATTAAAATGATTTATAGGTACATAAATGTTTACGATTTATATTAAGACGGAGGGATATACTTATAAGACTTTCTACGAAAACTTATGTATTATCATATGTCAACTTCACTTATCGTTGATCAGTTATAATGTTAGTGTATATTATGATTAAATTAAATCTAAATATTAAGATAAAATATAAATAACTTACATCATGAACAGCCTCGCGAATTAGCTTCATTTGTTCTTTTGTAACAGTCCTTACCTGATAAAATACAAAATAATGATATCGAATATTAACTTCAAGATACATATACAAGCGCGACATATTACACTTTCATATATATGCTTGACTGATTTGACAACTGATACATATACAAGCGTGAAATATTACACTTTCATATATATACTTGACTGATTTCATAACTCGAACTCGTAATTTTAGGGTTTGAAATTACCTTTCTTACAATAGTCCATACAACATCTTGAGTGCAAGGAGGAACAGTCAAAGAGCCAATATATCTATAATATTTTCTGCTACCCAACTTCACTTTTTTTGGATCAATTATTCCTATTTTTCTCTCCACATTTTTTGTATGTGCTAGAGCTTTCAAATCACTCTCGATCTGAAATTTAAAATAATTATTAATTATCAGTGACGTATACAGAATTTTTTTACGTATTAGAGCTTATAATAGTGTTAATTTTTTTTTTATATTGTCAGTAAATAAAAATTTGATTCGCGTTTAGCGTAATGTACCATAGACAAGAAGGAATCAGCTCTTCCAATTTTGTACATTATTCCAACAACTGCAGTTTTTCCATCTTCACTTTCATGTACCAAATGAACCTCCAAATCAAATCTGCATTTTATTTAATTAATATAAAATCAAGATTAATAATAATAATTAAAAAAAGACCGTCTAATGCACAAAACATCGATCCCATGCATGTTCATGCAGGATTTTAGGAGTAGACAACTTTTTCTAATGATGAATTAGAGTACTGATTATTTTCACGACTCAAACCAGAAAAATAATTTTATCGTTGCACCTAAAAAATATATAATAATAAAATAAATAAAATTAAAGACCTTCTTCCATTAATGGTATGTTCAGAAGGTGAATGCCAATGAGCTTGATTGAGTTGATATTTAGTTCCATTTATTACAATATGTCCAGCTCCACCTTCCCATCTTAACTGCAAGTAATAAATAATTTATTATTCATCACAAGAAAAAAAAATAAAAAAAAATCAAATCTTTTAATATCATGGGAATTTAATTTCAAAAAACTTATACATATAATTGCTAATTAATTAATTAATACAAGTTGCTAATGTAACAACCCCATATATAACTTCCCTCTTAATTTCAAGAAATTAAGCACCTAACTATATATTATATTGTTGCAAATTCAAAAAAAGTAAGGTAGTAGGTTAAATAGTAATTAATAGTAGACAAAAATGATTGTATATTTGATTAATTTCATGTGTAGTAGGTTAAGTTTGTTGATTTTATGTATTTTAGTTATTGATATATGAAAAAATATTCTACTAAAAAAATCATTAACAAATTTAACAAATCAAATAGTGCTTTGGTAAAATTTTCATATATCTTTTAATTAAAAGTCTCGATTTATATTCAGAGAGAGATCTAGAGCACGTACTAATGATAAAAAATACTTTATTTCAATTTTTTTTTTTAAAAAAATACGTTTATCGTATCAGACTGATCGAAAAACATACCATCATATCATGTCCTCTATTCAAGAGAGTAGCATAGGATGTTGTTTTGTAGCTTCTATGAAGTCTTCCCAAATGTGAAACAACTTCAACTCTCTCATTTAAAAGATCAATTGGAGATTGCAATTTTCCAGTGTTACATAGTTTCCATTCTGGATGAATTTCACCCCAATGTGTTGGTCCATTTTCACTCTCTCTATCATAACTAAACTCACTTTCATCATCTGTAAAAATTTAAAAAAAAATTATAATTAGAACTCATAATATATAGTTAGTTATACATCGATATACAAAACTCTTTCTTTATCATCTCATGTCAGATGTAACATAAAGTTGTAAATCGAGACACCAATTATTATTAGAATTGATGATAATTGAATGACAAGAGGTCCATCAACCGATTGTTCATTAACAGACGAAACTCTTTCTTTATCATCTTGTGTCAGGTGCACCGTAAAAGTTGTATATTGAGACATAAATAATTATTAGACATAAAAATCGTTATCATATTTCTGTATGAGATATAACATAAAGTTGTAAATTGAGACATAAAAGCCTCATTAGACGAAACTCTTTTTCTTTATCATCTTGTGTCAGGTGCACCGTAAAAGTTGTATATTGAGACATAAATAATTATTAGACATAAAAATCGTTATCATATTTCTGTATGAGATATAACATAAAGTTGTAAATTGAGACATAAAAGCCCCATTAGACGAAACTCTTTTTCTTTATCATCTTGTGGCAGATACAATATAAATGATAAATTGAGACACAAATTATTATATTATAACTCATAATAATACTCGAATGACAAGAACTCTATCATTATGATTAATCATTAATAGACGAAGCTCGTTATTTATAATCATCTCGTGTCAAGTACAACGTAAAATAGTAAATTAAGAGACAAATTAAAGAGTACTAACCAACTTCATGGCATGTTGCAATGAATGCATTGGTGAGGAAAAGAAAAGAAAGGAAAAATATTTTGTTGGTTCTTGTAAGCTTAATTGTCTCCATATTTTATTTTCCCACTTTAAGAAGAAAATAATATTTTGTGTTTTTGTTGTTGTTGTTAAGGATGCAACTTTAGTAATATTAAAGGTTGTTTATATAGAAGAAAAAATTAAAGCAGTCTTAGTGGAAATTGAAATGTGAATGTGAAATTGACCAAAAAGATCTTAAAAGCAATCTTTGACTACACATGAGGAAAGAAATTTCTAGGCTCTAGCAATTTCAGGTGAACATGTTTTCTTTTTATTACGTGTTATCTGACGTTCGATATTCATGTTGTAAAATAAAATTAATTTGAGTCATATTGCATGATTTATGTATTTAATATAATATATTAATGGTTCTTTAACTTATTTTCAATTGATATCTATATTTTTTAATTTATGGTGTGTAACATTTATATAAAATTGAATAAATAGATATGATATTCCTATACGGTAATTTTGTGTCCTGTTTATTCAATTTTGTACAAATTTAAGTGATTAATTGTACACATTCAAAATTAAGGAATAATTATAGATATTAGTTTAAGCTAAGTGAAAAGGCTTACTTATGTATTATATCCATATTTTTTTCATGAAGATGCTTTTTATTTTCAAATTGAACTCAAAATTTATCGTTAAAATCGTTGAGCATATTCTATTCATTTAATCGAGCACAAGGGGATTTAAATTTTGTTAAAATTATATTGTATATATATAACAACACACAACTAACAACAACTAATTAAATACTATTTTTTAATATTCTTTTTGTATGAACTTTTATATTTTATTTTATACTAAAGCAAGTTTGAAGCATATATTCTTTTCTTTTAGTGAAAAACATAATATTATTATATATACAAAAACATAAAAAGACAACCGACAGTTCTTTTTCAAATAAATATATTTCCTTTGACTCTTAAAGTTGGAAATTCTATTTCAATTTTTCAATCAAATTCATTTTATTGAAAAAGGTCCCATTTTTTAAAATAAAAAAAAATACATCTGTGGTTTTATCTGAATTATTCGTTCATATTAGTCCTTATATCAGGATGTCGTGTATTTATTAACTTGATAAAAAAGAAAATACTAAATACAATATATTTTTATTGTACATGCAAATTATAAGATTGTCATGTTTAATTTTTTAAGATTAGCAAATAATTAAAAAAATCAACATATTAAATATAACTGATTATTAAATTTAAAAATCAACATATTCATATTGTCAATATTCATCTATCTATAGTAACTTCTTTTATAAGTTCAGTTCTAAAATTCTAAAACATATATTGATATTTAGTTTGTATTCTCATCTCGAATATTATGAAATCATGAATAATATAAATATTCAAAGTGATCTTCAACTAATCAATATTAAATATGTATAAATTAGTATTTTTATTCATAATTTTATTTAATTGTTTATCATTTATTCAAATTCGATCCAATAATTCATCAAATAGCAATTTAGTGGCTGCAGCAGTACGAATTATTAGGAATTTACCTGCCAATATTGACCGTAATAAAACGGTGTAACTTACATATATAATATCTCATTTAATTAAAAATTACGGGTTATATTGTATATTTGATTGTGTATATATATATATATCTATATATATATATATATATATATATATATATATATATAATATATATATATATATATATATATATAAGTTGAATGTATATTTGATCAACTATATCGCTATATCAGGATGTTGAATTTGTCAAAAAACTATGTTATATATATAAATTAAATTTTACATTTAAAAGATATATAATTAAAATTAGATATTTTTAACGAAAGTTTTACTTTTGACGCAATAATTATGCATATTCATTTGATTGAAAGAGTTTCTGATTTAAACACCAAATAACATAATATTTTTTATTTTATTATAACAGTCACGAACTATTATTCTTTGAATATATGTATTTGTGTTATAAAATTGAATAATTCGTTATGGTGTATAATTTTTTTTAAAGTACCATTATATGGACCAATTTTGATTATTATTTTTCTTCTTTTTTGTTGCCACCTTCTTGACAACATTAGCAATCCTTAATTAATTAAAGTGCTTTTTTAATTTATTATTTAATTCTTTGATACTTGAAATTATTCTTTAATTTGACATAATGACAAGTTAAGTATTATATGCTGATCATTCTGATGACCTATCAAGTATTTCTATAATAATTAGCATACAAAATCTATGAATTAATTTTGACTCCTTTTGTTTCATTTATATGCGTCGTTTTAAAATGATCATTAACAAATTATTTTATTTGTTAGAATTATTTGGAATTTTTTATTAGATTTGACAAGAACCTGCTGTTGAAAAATAAAATAAATAAATAATATTTATGTAGAAATGCAGATATTTAGTTCTTTTTAATTAAGAAGTCAAGTATAACAAAAATAACTTTTAACAACAATAAAGATTGTTAAAATTTTTACTGGTATTAATTAAGTATCATTAGATTCAATTTTACTAAAACCTTTAGAAACATATAAAAAATGTTAATTGTCGCTAAAATTTATTTTTATATGGTGTTACGATATAATCTTCACCGATTCATTAATATAACTCTAGAATACAACTCCAAATCAGTTCTAGCTCAAAAAACATATTTCTTCTATACAAAATAACTTTTTGTATAGAAAAAAAGTTAAAAGACTTCAGAATATTTCTCACAGCCTAGAAATTAAATGATAAATTTGCTTCTATAGTATATTAAAGTGCATTGATATTAATGTATATCTTTTTATAATAATGTATTGTATGTGTCTTTTTTTTATTTGCCACCTTCTAGACACTCTTGAGAAGCCTTGGAGAGTTGTTGCGTGTGGCAACTCCTTAATTAAAATAATTATTCTTCTATGATTTATTTAATTAATAATTAATACTTGAAATTGTTCTTAATTTGACATAATGACATCTATAAGTAGATATGCTGATTGTTTCCATGACCTATCATAAATTTCTAGAACAATAGATTCAACATAATTTTATAAGGAAAAAAATTAAAACATATATATATTTTATTTTTATTACATAACAATAATAAATTCAAATAATTTTATTTAACAAAAAAATAACTATACACAAACTTTATTTTATTGAATAACAATCATAAATTTAATATAAGTTTATTAGGGGTGGCTCGACAGTTTTTTAAAAAAAGACATGTGTTTTAAGCTCCCAAATTTAAGAGGTCTCATTTTTAATAATAATAATAATAGGTTATAAGTTATTATTTTTTAATAAATATTGAACACTATTTGTAGAAAAAGTAAATTTTTCATGAAAATGAAGGAATTATTAGAAGAAATTTGACATATTTGGAATAGTATATCTCATGAAAAATAATTTAAAATAAAAATTATTATATTATCAATTGAAAACTAAAACATATCAATTATATAAAAATATTAACAATTCAAATTTAAGACTACGTTTAATTTTTGCTTTAGGCCGCCACTAACTTAATTTCTATTTCATGGGATAAAAAATTGTTTAAAATGTGGATAAAGTGTAAACGTGTGTAAGAAATACACTATTCATGCCCAATATTTGCTCCAAATGATGTTACAAAAAGTTAATCTCAAAAGTCAAAAATCAAACTAAGATATACATATGGTATAATTAATCGTCATTAAGTGTCCAAATTTGAAAAATATATTTTGTGCAAAAATAAGTTTAAAAATGAAAAAAATGACTTCTCTACTATAAAAATACGAAAATAAAATAAAATTTACCCTTTAAAATACTCCATCTGCACCGTCATCCGGTAGCGCTCCCATCCCATCCATACATAAGCTTCTGTAATATTTATTTAAATTATATATAAAATACTTTTAAAATTATATTTTATTACTTACGTACCGAACATCTAAAAAAATTCACTTATTTCCTTGAAAAAACATATTTCGCTAAAATATTTTATTTCGTACTGAAAACACACAAAGTGAAAATTTGGAAGAAGGTTAACGCGCTAAATTAAAAGTCATCAATTTTTACCAGAGCATACAAAAAAGGAAGTTGACAAAATGGACCTAAAGAAGTTTAATGATGTCCAATGACAATTAATACAATGAAGGGAGATTAAGGAAAATGTTAATCACAATCAAATATTTGTTTATAAATTCGTGGGTTGTTAAATAATGACTAATTTTTGTCAACTTTGACTTTCTCTCTCTAATTTCTCTCCCCGTATATATTGTTACGTAACTATTTATAAGAGGATATTTGGAATTTAATGTTTATAAATTTTAATTGTAGCCTCAGATTAATATTATATTAATAATTTTACAACAAAATACTGTTAAAAAATTAGAAAAGTATTGTGTATGAACAAAAGTTATTGAAATCAGATGAATAAGCAGTCAAACCTCTAGATTTATTATTCGTCAAATATGTTTAAAATCATATTGTAGTGAAACATTACATATTAGGTACTTTTCCTTTACGGATCTCAATTCTGATTAAGAATAGCGAGTACTTTCCATTTATTTTACCATATCTTTGGTGATGATTATATTTGAATTTATTATTTTACAATACGTGGATTCTTAATCTTATTTGGTCATTATTCATTTTGAGTCTTGATTAATTAATCTCTTGGAGAAATACTAGCTCCTAGGGTGGTAACACACTGTTCCTATAGAAGGTGATTTATTTTTTGAATTCAACTCGAGATATTTAATTACTACTCCACAATAATTTCGACGTTATAAAAGAAAGAAGAAGATTAATTATTATAATATATTTTAGAAAGAAAATTTTAATGTGTGTATTTTCAAACTTCTTGGCTTTTTGCCCAAGGAAAAAATCTTCAATAATCGTATAACTTAATTAAGTAGGTTAAAATTTTCTTGGGGGCTGCTAATTATTAGTTTATTTAAATTATTTTTAAAAAAGTTTTAATTGATATATTCAAAAATGGAGAAAATTTTCAAATGTTTGTTATACCTGTTAATTAATTTGATCTATTCTTTTTTTTTTTACACATGTTTATCATTTTTTTCCAAATTACTTACCTAATTCTGCTTTACTAGAAACGCTGAATGAGTAATTAAGGTTAATTTCTTTTTGTTTAATCATCCATCCGCAAATATTGAATAAGAAATTAAGGTTATTACTTTTTCCGTTTCAATTTATTTATCTGATTTTAACTTGTATCTCACAATTAAATTTATACCTACAAAATAAATTCATATAATTTAAGTGTAGTTTTTTTTTTTTTTTGAGATAATGATCAAATCATATTTGAAGTATTTTTTTTTTTTTTGAGTTTCATATCTGAATTATGTGTTTGTGTTTTTTGCATTATTATCATCAACTATTTATCAAAACAGAAAAATGTTCTTATATCGACAATAACAACAATATATCAAGTGTAATGCACAAGTTGAATCTGAGAGAATGATGTTGTATGCAACTAATCTATCCATCCTATCTTGTGAAGGTAGAAAAACTGTTTTTGATAAACACTCGATCTTTAAAAGTTATTCCTTAAAAACAAGAAATTTCTCACACAAATTTTTAAAAAAATGCAAATAAGTAAATATTCCTTAAAGATAAGAAATTAAAGTAGATGCACGTATCTTTTAAAGTAAAATTTCATCTCTATCTTTTTTGTATTTATTTTAATAGTATTTGACCTTTCAATTTTCCATGTGTCTTTTCATGTTTCCATAATTTTGTTGTATAAATTTAACTTTTCTAAGAAAAGCTTTAATTTACTATTCCTACAATTCTTGCGTAGGAACTCTAAAATTTATTTCACTCATTAAGTTTTTTTTCTTTCATCTCCCAACTACTTTTTACATTTTTATTCATATTTTAATATATAAAGTTTCTTTGTTTTATTGGTTGTGCATAGTTTAATCTTCTCAATAATATTTATTTTGATCAATCTTTTCACATTCGTTAAATACTCTATAAAGTGTATCATAAGGTGGATTTGTCCAATTATTTCATTTGCCTTTTTTGATTAGATTTCTCCTCTAAAAAGAGTTATTTCAGATAAATCTATTCCAATATAATTGATTTAGCTATAAATATTACCAACACTTTTTGTATTATTGCTAAGTTAGCAACATATTCACTTCTTTTAGTATAATATTTATTTATGAAAAACTTCTGTTGCAATAAAATTCAAATTCACATACAAATTGATCTGTGAATGCCTTTGCATATTTGAACTTTGAAATGTGGATATGGACTATGTTTGGAGCACACAGGTTCATCGTTGACTGTGTATTCGTGTAGTTTAAAATGGTACGAAATACACGTGCATTGTACATGTTCGAGAACTAGTATTATTATAAGTTGGAAGCTCCAACCTTCAAAGTTGTATTACCATTTTGTCCCTCCACTAAATCAAAATAAATAAATAAATTTTTTAAATACTAATATTTAATTATATAATGATAGAATCTGAAGTCCAGCAACTACACTTTAAATTTTTTTAGTTAAGACATTATAATTATAATTAATTAGGTTAAACTAAATTAGAGTATAAAAGAATAATGTATGAAACTCTTTGAATTTTGTGATTCTTTGAATTTTGAATTTAACATACAATTTATCCATCATGAAAAAATAATGTATGGAAACTCTTCAAATTTTGTGATTCTTTGAATTTTGAAACTAAAATAAATTTATCTATCATGATTCAATGTGGTTCAATAAAAATTTTTGGTAGGTGAAAGATGCTCAAAAATTACTATAAATACCAGTTAATTTTGCTTCCTAGGTCATCACAATCTTTACTTTTCTATAATCGACTATTTCTTTTTTTCTTCCTAGATTATGATATGAATACATGTTGTCATGAAGAGAAGAACAAATAGCTTCATTGTGAAATTAAATGAGAAAGTTCTTACAATATAGTTCAACTGTTAAACTTAATTGTATAAGATATGAAATACATTCCTTAAGATATTTTTCATGTTAGATTATGATTTTAAATTTTTCTTTTTCATTTTGAAGTTAAGGTATGGTTGTCCAAAATGGATTTGGTATGCAACCCATAATTTTAGGTAATTATGTATTACTTTGCATTGTTATGAAAAAAAATTTCTTTGTTTTTGTGTTATTATACTTTTAAGTGTTATTTAATTGACAAAACTTCTATTAATACATGATCAGTTTATTAATACATGCTGAATTTGATAATACTTAAATAGTTTATGCAAAATATGTTTTTACTTAAATAAAAATAATTTAAATAAATACATAATAGTGATGTTAGGAAAAAATAATAATGATTTTAATATAACTCATACTATTCGTGGAATTCACGTGCAAAGCACGTGTCAAGGACTAGTATAATATAAAGAAAGAGAAACAAAAACTAAATTAAATAATAAGCAATATGAACTGAAATACATATATAATCTTAGGAAAATACCACACCACATCAGCAAAATAAAGAAAAGATATTAATTGTTAATGTACATACACTTACTTTATTTGGATGGTTGTTATACATTGTTTCATAATGTATAGTATTATATTATTTTTGTCTGTCGTTACATAATGTCACACATTCATAATTTGAATGATAAACCTATAAGAAAAGTAGGATACGAGGTAGAGCTCCTAAGGAATATTACGATAAAAGATGAAATATGATTATTAAATAATAAGTAATGATAAAATGAGAAGAAAATATTAAGGCAACAATACTATCACACCAAATCAATCGTTACATAAAATGATTTTTTTCGTCGTTATCTAACGATGTATTTAAACGATATGATAGAACAAAATTTATATAACAATAGAAAGATATTGTATTTGTATTTAAACTAACTATACAATATAATATAACGGCTAATACTAACCATCCAATGTAGTATAAAGCGACTAGTCTAAGACCCTCGTACCACATTTTAAAGTCGTGTGTTTTAGAGTTCAAAGTTGCCACATGAAGTTGATCCCGTTGGGTATTTGCTCCCAGTTTCTTACCATGATTGAGTTTTCTTTTTAGAAAAAGGAAAATATGCAATCTTCATATTTGAAGAGTCCCTGTCTCGTAGGAAAATGGTTTGTGACTTCATAAATAGAGATGAATTCTTTAATTCCTAACATAGTAAAATTCACAATGTAGTCTCAGAGATTCTAACTAGCTTACGAGATGAAGAGTGCCTAAGTCTATATAAGCAAATTAAAGTAACAATTCATTTTCCACATCAAGGTAATACTCTAACGCACTCTAATACCTCGTCATGCTCAGACCACTAGGAGTTCAAACGAGAATGAACCTCACACTCATATCATATAACTTATGCTATGTAAACTTTGTACCTTTTTGTAAGAAAAAAATAAAATTTAAATTAAAAATAAAAGAAACAAAATCTATTTACTTTATCAAAGATATCTTAAAACTTTAAAATAAATAATTCAAATCTTCATATTGATAAATAAAGTTTTTATAACTGTCTCAAAACAATATGTTACTAACAAATGACTAAAATCTTATCTACTAGAATCAATTTAAAAATTCAAGAGAGTGCTTCGAAATGAAAAAAAAACAATAAAATTAAAAACTAAGTCAACGACACAAGCTATTACATACATGGTTCAACAACTTTCACTTCTCTACTTGAACAAAAAGACCTTCGAAACTTCTCACTTTCCAAATGATCACGGAAGCCTTGTCAAAATCCTAAGAATGAAAAAGTAAAGTTTTTTCTTATAACGTATGACCATAATATCAATATCTCTCTTGCGTGTTAATCAATCAATTTTTTTCTCATGTGTACCTTTGGGTTCCATTTGCAGCAAGTCATGCTTCATCTCAAGGAAGTCATAGTAGATGGCTTCACAACTCCATACTGAAAAGCAATTAAAAGAAAATTTTAGAATTCTAAGTCAGAGTCCTCGTGTTACAATGCTGCACATGAATAATTATTCTAGACAAGTACTGAAATGTTTTGATTGTATTTGACTACAAAAAGTGATTCCTAAACTTACTGCCAAGTGAAACAAGTGTCAAATTCAATATATCATAAAAAGCTCACAAGCAATTTTTTATGCTGAAAAAGCTAGAAGAACCAAATAATGTGAAAGAGTCAAGCTGTCAATTCATCCCAATTGTTCACCCTCTATAATACATCTATTCGTTTAGCCTTAGATTTATTCAATTACACTTTGCTGTTAGATTTCTCGGCTTCATAGCTCAACAAGTTGTTAAAAAAGGAAGTAGATTAACTTACATTTATCGGGTGATAATCGTTACAGATTCTCCCAATCAACATTTATTAGTGCAAGTATGAGCAGTTTTCGGTGTGGATTGAGCAAAAGACATTCCACGCTGCTCGACAAGATATAAAAAAAATTTAGGAAAACTGAACAAAAATGACAAGCTTCTGAGGGAAAAGAATAACTTACATCAGTTGGATAGCCATTCGTCTTAATCATCACATGCATTCACCATTGATGTATAAGATGGGAATTTGAGCAATATTTTGCCAGTATTTCCCTTTGTCAAATTCCAGTAGTGGTTCGAGCAATGGGCATCTGCTAATATGTAGTGTAGAGAGGGAAGAGGGCATCTCTTTTACTGGAAGGGATTGGAGATTAGGGCAATGGGAGATCTCTAGCTCAGAGAGGGAGGAGGGCAGTGCTGATTCGGAGAGTGATTGGAGATTAGGACACTCACGTATGGTCAGGTGAGAGAGGGAGGAGGGCAGTGCTGATTCGGAGAGTGAGTGGAGATTATCACAATAAGAGATGGTCAGCTGAGAGAGGGAGGAGGGTAGTGCTGATTCAGAGAGTAATTGGAGTTTATAGCAAAGGGAGATGGTCAGCTTAGAGAGGGAGGAAGGGAGTGCTGATTCAGAGAGTGATTGGAGATTATGGCAATTGAAGATGTGTAGATGTACAAGTGAAGTGAGGTGGGAAAGATGTAGTGAATGGAGCTCATCATTGTTTCCTAAATGCAGCTCAGAAAGAGAGGAGGGAAGTACACCTTGTTCCACCAGTGACGGTATATTACCCTCAACACATAGATATTGAAGAGAGGTGAGGCTTTTCAGAACTTGGCTGCTTAATGTTTTCAGATTGGATACATTAAGTGTTGTGATAGAACAAGGCAACTGCCAATGTTGGATCTCTTCATCACTGCCATCATGATAGATCATTAACTTAGTGAGTCTCTGTAAACACCACTCCTTTCGGCCGTTCACTATTTTCTTGCAATTACTGATCATAAGTTCTTGTAAATTAAAGAGATGTATTTCTGGCAGACACTTGAGCTTCTCACAATTCCAAATATACAAAGATGTCATCGCAGAGTCAACTGCCACCGAAAGTATTTCAACATTCTCACAATTCTGAATAGTGAGACTTTCAGTGGCAGTAGGAATCAAAAACCTAGTAAGGTTGGGGCAACTCTCTACACTCAATTTACGTGCTGTTGGGAGAAACTCAGGTGATATATCATCTATACAATCAAATCCTTGCAGTTCCAATTCCTCGAGAATCATGTCACTACAACCAACTGCCTCCTCCAATTTCAATTTCTCACAATTTCCTATGGATATTCTCTTCAAGGAACTGGGAAGTATGCTAAAAGGTAAGGAGGTAACAGAGTTACAATCACGTATAGATAATTCAACAATCTGCTTCATTCCCTCAAGTTGGGATCTATCCAAATTGAGTTGAGGACATCCTGAAATTTTCAATTCAGTCAGAGAACAAAGATTTTCAGGCAACTTCCCTGTCAATTCCGGACAATTTTCAATTGAAAGCTTCTCAAGTTTAGGGAACTCCCCGCTTCCTCGTATGTGCCATTGCTTCCACTCCGCCATATTTTCAAATTCAAGCTTCTCAAGAGAGTTAAAAGGCTTAGAGGATGAAATGCCATAGAATTCTTCTGTCAACTCTCTTATTCCATGCATCCCTCTAATTAAAAGGATTTTCAAACAAGGGAGTTGTCCTAGTGCTGGCAAAGAATCACAGTCCTTGCAGTCGCTAAGAGACAATTTCACTAGCTTAAGAAACAAAGGATCAGCAAGCCAATTTGAAAATTTTGCCCCTCTATATCCCGTGATTCCTAATTGTTTTATAGTTGTGTATGGGTATAGCTCATCAAGTATCTCTCTTTCAGTTTGAGAATCGTAAGAAGAACTACCTTCACTCCACTGCAAATACAACTCCTCAACATGCTCCTTTTCCTTCATATTTGCCTTCACAGCTTCCCTTCTATCAACTACATTTTGCAACTCGAAAACTGATAGAGATCCATACAAGTTATGTACTTCACCCAAATCTTCCATTCTCAAACCACCGCTACCACCTATATGAAACTTGGCTCCCACTAGCATTTGGAGACTTTTCAACTTGCTCAGATGTAGTGGCATCTTCAACTCAGGAGTGTAGCTTAAGTCAAGATGACGCAAGTTGATCAACTTCTCCATCTGCAGCGGTAGCTCCTCAAGATATTGACAAGATGACAAGAGAAGTGTCTCCAAGTTATACAATACACAAATGGAATCTGGCAACTTTTCAATCATTGTCCAAGAAAGGTCCAAAAATCTGAGGATCTTTAATTTGATAAACAAGTCATTTGGCAACTCCTTCAACTCATAATTTGACAATGACAATGCCCTTAAGGATGTCATTCTTGGCAGTATGTTATGCAACACCCTCTTGCTTATATGATTTAGAGAGTCATAGACATTGGTTGGAAGCAATGTCCTCAGCTGCTCTGATTCGGAGAGTTGTTTCAATTTCACAAATTCACCATCTACTCCCATGGAATAGGACATGTGCCGACTTTGTTCCAACATATCAGCAGATCCTTCGGTCTCTTCCAACCTAATACAATGTTTTGAAGATGCAGTTTGGGCCAAATCATTGATAAGGTCGTGCATTACGAATCCCTCCGATTTCCATTCTGATTCTGGGACCCTTTCAAACAACGATCTTGATCTCAACTCGTCAAAGTATTTATTACCTAAACAAAACTGCTTTACAAGACCATTAGCAATCCACAGGTAAATAACTTGGTCTTTGCAGAATTCATGATCTTTGGGATATATCGCACAAAAAGCAAAACATCGCTTCAAATGTGGAGGAAGATCATTGTAGCTCAACATCAACGCTGGTAATATACCATTCCAACAAGTTTGCTGATCCCATATTTCACTCCTTAAAATGTTTCTCCACTCATCCACCTCTGATTTGCCGCGTAAAACACCAGCAAGTGCCTTTAGAGCTAAAGGCAACCCTTTGCACTTGTTTGCAATTTTTTTCCCAATCTCTTCAAGTTCCGGATGATCCCTATTTTCTAGTGAATGTCGTTTGAATAAAGACCAAGAGTCTTCACTAGACAGATTCCCCACGGTGATTGCGCAACGATCAGCACACATCATCTGAGCAACGCTCGCCTTACGTGTTGTTACAATGATCTTACTTCCCATATCTACTTGTACAAAAACATTTCTCAGGTTATCCCACTCACTATAGGTATCATTCCACACATCATCAAGGACAACAAGGAACTTCTTTCCCTTCAGGTTTTCCTTCAATTTGACCTGTAGCTGATTCAAATTGCCGTCATCCTTTGAGTCAAATGAGCCAATTTCTTGAAGTAATCCTTTCGTGATTCTCAAAGCATCATATGCCTCAGAAACACAATACCAAGCTGTCAAAGGAAAACGGTCCTTCACCTTGTCATCATTGTAAACCGCTTTAGCTAGTGTTGTCTTACCTGCACCGCCCATTCCAACAATGGGAACTACAGTCAGGTTTCGTCCACTTGCATCTTCAGACAATAAAAGGTCAATCAAATCCTTTATTTCCTTCTCCCTACCAAAGATATCAGATTCATCAACCAATGAAGTTGAAGGTGTTCTAGTTTCGTGCTTAGTCGAACCAAAATGTTTCTGTAAGCCAAGGCGACCAATTTGGTTTTCCAACACCTCCAATGTTTCAATAGTCTTTTCCAACTTTTCATTTATGTTAAGAAAAGAATGATCACCCAAGCACACGTTGCAAAATCTACAATGTTTCAATATTTTTTCTGCAAGATTTTGATGCTTACCTTCCACCTTAAGCTTCAAAGCTTCATAATTGACTTGTTCAATCAAGTTTTCAGCAGAGTCTACAGCATGTCGAAGCTCATTAAGCCACTCTCTCACAAATTGATTTGATGCCTGCTTATTCTCTGCATCAGTTAGCACAGCTTGAAGACCAAGCAAAGTCAATTTCAGCTTCTTTAAGAGCTCAACATCATTCTTACGCTTCCGAAACATTTTGAGAAGATCACCCTCAGGAGCAAGCCTATCAATGAGAACATCGAAAGCTGAAGAGAGAAAAGCATCACCAATTGCAACGACAACCTCCATTCCTGAAATCTGCAGATTCAAAACAAGATTATTTTTTAAGATAAATAGTTATTATCATTAATTACTAACAACTTCTTTCTCTATGTACCTGTTGAATGCTAACAGTAATTCGCAAACAAGAATAATCACTGAACGAAGCAAAACAATTCTCTTTTCTTTACTCCCAAAAAACAAAGATTCCAAAATAATTGAGACAATAAAGAAAAGTATAATTTTTAGCTTTATGTCTATTCTTTACTTTTGCTTTGTGCACTACTGCTTTTTTTTTCAACAGCTCATTTTAGTGCTTTTTTTCAACAGCTCATTGTAGTGCTTAATGGGGCCAAATTGTGATGAACTGGAATCTGTTTAATTTTCCTTTTCTCTCGAGTATTATTTTTTATATGTTTAATTAGTACAAAGTATTGGAGAAAATAATACATATATACAAAGTATTATTTTTTATATGTAAGAGAATTAATAGTTATGTTGTCTTTTGCTTTCAATAGGCCAAGACATATATATCCAGACTAAAAACAACATCATTGTAACATGCTAGGAAAATACGACACAGGCAAAACACAAGAGAAATGTTGATTGTTGAAGCCTAAACAATATGGTCAGAAATTAAATCTACTGATCCATTGTGTTGGGGAGCCTTGAAGCAACGGGGGTAATTTGTGTTCACGTGATTTATAGGTCACGAATTTGAGTTGTGAAAGCAGATTACTCATATTTTATTAGGTTAGATTGTCCTTATCAAACCTCTTAGGGTCGTACTTTTCTTTTAGATTTATCTCAAAAAGAGTATCTCTTTCTCTATATAGTAAGTTTTGAATTCCTTTATTCTACCTGACGACAAGTTGAAAATCACAAAATTTAAAGAACTACACATTACACACACCTTTAATTTAAGACTGATTCAAAAATCTTCTTTTGTTTCATAAAGGCATAAAGAAGTGACCTTAGACTCAAGTGACACGTTTAAAATTTTGCAAGCCTATCAAAGAGAACATTCAAAATTGAAGAGAGAAATGCTAACGGCCCGTTTGGATGGGCTTAATAAAAGCAGCTTTAAAAAAGTACTTTTGAAAGTGCTGAAACTTATTTTTAAAATAAGCAGTTATGTGTTTGGATAAAAGTGCTGAAGTTAAAAAAAAGTTGTTGATGTGTTTGGCAAATAAGTGCTGATAAATAGCTTTTTAAATCAAAATGTCTGAAATACCCTTAAAAACTGTTAACATAATAAAAGTTAATTAATTTATATTTTACAGCCATAAATAATTATATTTTGCTATCATTCACAATTTCTTTCTCATCACAAATTATTTATAAGAGGAATATAAACTTATTATAGATTTTAAAGATATTTAATTTGAATAGATCAAAGAACGATTTAAGATTTATTTTAGTTTCATCCATATGTTAATAATTATCTATCATTCACATATTTTTTTATTATCACAAATTATTTATAAGAGGAATATAATTTTTTATTTAAGTTATATGTGCCAAACGTGAGAAGGAAAAATGGAAAAATGGAAGAAAATGTGAGGGTAAGGATGGGTAATTTGGGGATTATATAAAAATATTAAGAGCAAAAGGGTAAAAGTACGGTCAACTTAAAACAGCTTATAAGCTAAAAAAAAAAAAGGACCCCTACCCCAGCTTTTAACTTTTGGCTTAAAATAAGTTTTTTTTAACTTAAAATAAGCTATTTTGAGTATTGCCAAACAGTCAAATAAGTCAAAAATCAGCTTTTAAGTCAGTTTGACCAGCTTAAAAGCTGAGCCAAACAGACACTAAATCTTCTAGCAAAACAAAGAACCACCAAATAATTTTAAGATTCTTTTTTTTTGTGATAACAAGGGAAATTCGCAGTAGCTACCCAAAGAGTGCGGACAGGGTAAAACTTCCACTCCTATGCAATAGCTCGCAAATCACATAGGAAAGATAACCCGCACTAGGCAAGTCTGGTGCGACGAGCTCGACCCAGAAGACAAATTCGTTGCTTTCACTGACAAAGTGTTTCAAACTTGGGACATCCAACATGGAAGTCCCAAACCCAAACCACGGGCTACCCCAAGGGTATAATTTTAAGAATCTTGAGAAGATGAATTGTCCTTTTCTCTCTTTTCAAAATGCATGACTCGAAAAAAAACATAGACTCGTAATTGAATAATTGAGGCAATAATAGAGGAAGGTGTAAAAACATAGACACGTAAACGAATAATTGAGGCAATAATAGAGGAAGGTATCTTTTGCGTTATCTGTATTCAT
Source organism: Solanum peruvianum (assembly GCA_027705065.1). Lineage (NCBI taxonomy): Eukaryota > Viridiplantae > Streptophyta > Magnoliopsida > Solanales > Solanaceae > Solanum > Solanum peruvianum. Next base: position 57,305,402 of record JAKWJD010001765.1, read on the forward strand.
TACTTTTTCTTTATGCACTTATTCATTTTTCGACAGCTCATTGTAGTGCTTAATGGGGCCTAATTGTGAAGAAATGAAAATCTGTTAAATTTTCCTTTTCTCTTTGATCATTATTTTTTCTATGTATATCAGTTTTCATAACGACGGAGATGATTTTACTCCTACAACAAGTTCATAAAGGCATCTTACATATTACTAACTAGGAAAGGAATCACACAGTTAATTTGACCTCTTCTACGTTAAGGATGTAGCCTACTGGTTAATAAAGTGGGTTAAATCCCCGCAATGATAAAAAGAAAAAGAAAAGTATTTTTATCCTTACCTCTTGTTGTCTGCCGGTGGGAGGTGGCAAGTACCACATCGAATTAGTCGAGTTGCATGAAAGCAGACTAGATATAATTTTACCCGTTCTGAAAAAAAATCCCAAATATGACAAAGCTTTTGAAACTTCAATTTCAACAACTTACAACCCAAATATGCTACGAGTGATAGTAGATTTGTCGGTTTTTTGTTGTGATATTGAAGCTTTTTCGGTCGCCGGCGGATTTTGTCTCTAAAGCCTTCCTCACTTCAACAAAAATAACTTTTAGTAGTAATAAATATGCACACAGTAACAAAAGAGTGTCAAACCCTTACTAGTTCACTATAGCTATAATGACATTTACAAAGAGTGCTAAATGTAATTGTCACTAGTAATTACATCTAAAACATATATATTTAACGACAATTAATCCATTGCCACTAAAAATCAACTAATTTTAGTGGATGTGTAAAGGAGGTGTAAAAGGCAAAACAGAAGAGAACAAGTGCCAGTGAAAGCCGAAGAGCATGTTTTAGTGAAGAAAGACACAAATAAGACATATTTAAAAACATATATATATAATACAAAATAAGATATCGGTTATTGATTTGTAAATATGCTAAAACCATTAAGATATTGACTTATTAAATATTGGTTGATCAATTATAGATTGTTATCGATTTAACCGTTAAAAGTTAACAAAAAAATCATGAAAAATTACTCAAAAATAAGGTGACAAATTAAATGTATCATGAAAGTTGCTAGAATAATGCTTCTTGCTCAAAAGCAAACATGGTCACAGGTATAATAGCTGAAAGTTTGAGACAACCTAAATATAAGTATGAGACTTAACTCTAAGTCAAGACTTTATATACCAAATGGTATAAATATGATTATTTAATCTACAGTCAGACTATGATTAATCCTTTAATAGAAAACTTCTTCGAACCGTTAAGAATTGATAATCCGATAATAAAAATTTCGAGGACTTTATATACTAAATGGTATACATATAGTTATTTAATTTAGTAAAGGAATCAGATAGTGGTGACTGTGAACGTGGACGTGGAAATGATCTGCTTAACTAATAGTAGTAATACGTACGAGATATTGTGGAATAATGTTAGCGATGAAAATGTAGTTAATTTTTACATGTATGGAGTTCTCGAGTCTGATAATAAGAGGATAAATTTTATATCGAGATAGATTTTATTATAAGCATCAACAATTGCCCTATCTGTAGAAAAAAGGTTTTGTTGCATGAATAGTTCTTTCTGTATATATCAGTTCATCATCTACAGTATTAAATAAAGTATATTTTGCTCAATTACTTGTATGGTTTCAAAGCTCACATCTTTAACTCTCCGGAGTTTTTTTTCTTTTTTCGATCCTCTTACTACCACCACAGTGGTCACTCTTAACATGCTTGAGAATGTATGGAATGCGAACTGCACTGACTACAACTCTGGAATTAACTGTTGTTCAGTTTAATCCAGTTGCCAATAAAGCTCGTTGACAGTCATAACTTTTCTACGTTGAAAGCCCAGATTTCCATGCTTATGCGTGAACACAATGGTTTTGAGCTTTTTTCTCCATTTTGTATGAGACTAGTTCTTTTCCTGTTTTCTCCCATCTTATGTGTACATGTAATAATGCCTTTTGTGTTGTACAGGTTCAAAGGCAGTTTAGCTCTTTGTTCAATCGAATATATCTTTCCATTGGACGGATCATAGGAAGTGAAGGTGAGCGCGGAGATCTTGGCACTGATGGAGCAGAGTTTCTTTGTTTTTGTGGTCAATATAGATATATATATATGGTTGATGATATGGAACTTCTTTTGCGCAGTTCATTTATCATTAAATATTTATGAAATATACTAATGACTGTAGTGGTTGATAATGCAATCACCCACCCCCGCGAAGAAGGATTGGTTACAAACAATTTAAACAAAACATAACACTGAAAGAAGCAAAACTGTTTCCAAGCAACAACTTTAAAACAAGAAGGCCTTAAAAGAAAATCCTTTTGGGTACTCACAGTGGCATATTTCTTACCACCTTGCCACCATTAAAGCCACCTTCAGCCCTTCCTGTTATCACACGGATATTATGTCCGGGAACACCAAGTCATGAAATCAATCACACTATGCGTATACTGGGGAAACTGAGTTGAAGTGTAAACAACCGTGGTTTTGTCCTCATCTGGCCTTTTGGGTCCAATAGAGCTTGATATTCCATTTGCAGCAAGTCATGTTTCATCTCAAGGAAGCCAAAGTAGACAACTGTACGACTTGAAAATCACAACCTCCTTACTAAAACCAATTAAAAAGAAGTTTTAGAACTCTTGCCCAATCCACATACTGCAATTACAGACCAGCACAAACGTCTCTGTAATACTATCGTTTTATTTGACTAAGAAAGTGATTATTGCAAGTGAAGAAGTTTAAAATTCAATATATAGTATATATGGCTCACTTTGTACTGTCTGGAATATCAATTAGGAATACCTGCATTATTCAGCTTTTCTTGTAGATTAGCAGTCTCTTAAGCTCTTCACTGTCTTTGGATGTCAAGCTGGTCTTGCCGAGCCAGATTGTCATACGTGCAACAACATATCTGCATATCATAAGGAGTGGAACATAACTTTTCAAATTCCAGATGACCAAAAGTTAATCCCAGGTTTACGAAAAGCAAAGACGAAAATGCAAAACAACAGAAAAAAAAAATTAGCATCACATGACTGTTGAAAAGGGACTCAAGCATTTGCTATCATTTGGAAAACCTACTCTTATAAAACTGAAACAACAATCAAATGCTGTATTGCTTCAGAAATCCTGATACGTGCCTAGTTCAGAATTGCTTTAGCTACGCTCTTGTGCATACACTGTATTTGGATAATAAATGTAGGAAACAATCTACAAAAAGGGAATTTTCTTAGAAAAAGCCTTTTTGTCACTCTTTTGGTTCACTGAATGTGTACGCTCCATCTCTTCTTCTGCTTCCTAATTGCCGCTTCACAATTTTCTTCTTTCGTTATAAAATCTCTCCAATTTCTTGGGAATACAAGATTGGGATATTTCATTTGATCTTCTTTGGGTTTATAACTCACAGAATTTTCAATGTTGATCCATATAACAATTAATACCATCAGAATTTTCAATCTTTATTAGCAACTTTGTATTCTAAAAAAAAGAAAATACCTATATCATTTGAGGTTTTCAATTTTCAATGTTACACCAAATATATGCATAATCTTAGGTAGAAACTAATGCAGTGGAATCTGAATTAGGCGACAGAAACTTAACAAACACTTCATAAAGGCAATTATATCTAAATAGCCTTCAACATAAGCAAATTCAACGAGAAAGAGCTAACAAAAAGGAACCTTCATGTTTATAATTTCCTTTTATCGCAAATGAATAATCAAAATGTTTCACTATTTCTCCAACGACATTCATCATTTTAGAATGAACAAGCAAAAATATGAAGATAGATGTGTTAATACCTTACACTCTTTTGGATTTATGGGTGAGTTCTCAGTTATGGCATCCTGTACATTTCTGAACAGTCCTTTTCACCTTCTCCACTGATTCAAAGCGCTTCCGAATACAACTCCTTGATGGCTTTTCAAGTTATGCTGGAAGACTAGACTAGTCAAATTATTTGGATCATTTGAATTAAAGATTATCACATTCAAAAACGTCTTTGTACAAATAACTCACCAGACAACAGCAAGGAATATCAATTAAGAATACCTACATCATTCAGCATTTTTTTGTAGATTAGCATTTTCTTCCTTCATTCTATTAAGCTCTTCACTGTCTGCGATGCCAAGCTAATCTTGCCTGCCAAGATTACCATACGCTTTTAATAAGAAGACTTCATATCTACAACTACATATCTGCATATCATGAGGAGTAAAACATATGTTTTTATGCTTGTCAAATTCCAGATGACAAAAGTTAAATAATCATCCCAGACTTACGCTAAAAGCAAAGATGCAAATGCAAAACATTAGAAGAAGTTAGCATCACATGACTGCTGAAAAGGGACTCAAGTTTTTGCTATCATTTTGGAAAAACCTAAGCTTACATTTGTAAATAAACGAGCAATCTAACTGTTACAATAATTGGCTACAAAAATCCTGATAATGGAAGTTTACTTATTCCCTAAAGCTTCTGACTGTTATCCGTGATTATCATTTCTAAAATTCAGATTCTCTATGGAGCTATTAAAAGATATTAAGGAAATATTATAACTTACATCTATTGAACCACCACTCGTTTTCATCATTACAGGCTCTCCCAATCAACATTTATGGTGGAAATATCAACAATTTTTTGTCAGTAGCCGTTGTTTGAGCAATAGACGCTCCACACTGCTCGACAAGATATAAAAAAAAAGAAAAGGAAAAGAGTTAGCAAACAGCAAAAGTGAATTAAACAAAAATAAAAAGCTTGTGAGGGAAAAGAATAACTTACATCAGTTGGAGAGCCGTTCATTTTAATCATTACTGGTATATATCATCAATACATATGATGGGAATTTGAGCAATATTTTGCCAGTATTCCCCCTTGTCAAATTCTAATAGTGGCGTGAGCAATGGGCAGAGGGAAATAGTTAGTTTAGAGAGGGAAGAGGGCATCCCTTTTACTGGAAGTGATTGGAGCTTAGGGCAATTGAAGATAGTCAGCTCGGAGAGGGAGGAGGGCAGTGCTGATTCAGAGAGTGATTGGAGATTAGGGCAATCCGAGATGCGTAGACGTATAATAGAAGTGAGGTGGGAAAGATGTGTGAATGGAGCTCATCATTGTATCCTAAACGTAGCTCAGAAAGAGAGGAGGGAAGCCCACCTTGTTCCACCAGTGACGGTATATTACCCTCAACACGTAGATATTGAAGAGAGGTGAGGCTTTTCAGAACTTGGCTGCTTAATGTTTTCAGATTGGATACCTCAAGTCTTTGAATAGAGGAAGGCAACTCCCAATGTTGGATCTCTTCATCACTGCCATCATGTCTGATCACTAACTCAGTGAGTCTCTGTAAACACCACTCCTTTCGGCTGTTCACCAGTTTTGTGCATTTGTTGATCTTAAGTTGTTGTAAATTGAAGGGCAATCCTCCTTGAGGAAAGGACTCTATTTCTGGACAATTCCGCAGTGCCAGTTGCTTAAGAGATGGAAGGAGTTCCTGCATACGTTCTGGCAGCCACTTCAACTTCTTACAGTCCACAATACTCAATGAAGTCATCTGGGTCCCCCCAAATGCCACCGAAAGTTTTTCAATATTCTCACAAGAAAAAATATGAAGTCTTTCAATCTCAGTTGGAATCAGAAACCTAGTAAGGTTGTGGCAATGCCCTACCCTCAAAGAGCGTGCTCTTGGGAGAAACTGATCTATAGAATCACAATCTCGGAGATTCAATTCCTGGAGAAACAGGTTACAATAACCAACTGGCTCCACCAATTTCAATTTCTGGCAACCAGATATGGTTATTCTCTTCAAGGAACTGGGCAGTATGCTAAAAGGTAAGGAGGTAACAGAGTTACAATCACGTATAGATATTTCAACAATCTTCTTCATTCCCTCAAGTTGGGATCTATCCAAATTGAGTTGAGGACATCCTGAAATTTTCAGTTCAGTCAGAGAACAAAGATTTTCAGGAAACTTCCCCGTCAATTCCGGACAATTTTCAATTAAAACCTTCTCAAGTTTAGGGAACTCCCCACTTCCTAGTACATGCCATTGCTTCCACTCTGGCATATTGTGAAATTCAAGCTTCTCAAGAGAGTTAAAAGGCTTTTTGGAGGATGAAATGCCATAGAATTCTTCCGTAACTTCAGTTATTCCATGCAAACTTCGAATGATAAGGATTTTCAAAGAAGAAAGTTGTCCTAGTGCTGGCAAAGAATCACAGTCCTCACAGGACCAAAGAACCAATTTCACTAGATTAAGAAACGAAAGATCAGCCAGCCAATTTGGAAATTTTGTCCCTCTATATCCACTGATTTCGACTTCTTTTATGCTTGTGTATGGCCGTAGCCCATCAAGTATGGATCTTTCAGTTTGTGAATCGTTGGCACAACTACCTCTATTCCATATCAAAGATAACTTCTCAACATGTTCTTTTTCCTTTATATTTGCCATCAGAGCTTCCCTTCTATCAACTACATTTTGCAACTCTACCACTGATAGAGATCCATACAAGTTATGTACTTCACCCAAATCTTCCATTCTCAAACCACCGCTACCACCTATATGAAATGGCTCCCACTAGGACTTGGAGGCTTTTCAACTTGGTCAGATGTAGCGGCATCTTCAAGCGAGAAGTGTCGCTTAAGTCAAGATGACGCAAGTTGATCAACTTCTCCATCTGCAGCGGTAGCTCCTCAAGATATTGACAAGATGACAAGAGAAGTGTCTCCAAGTTATACAATACACAAATAGAATCTGGCAACCTTTTAATCACTGTCCGAGAAAGGTCCAAAAATCTGAGGATCTTTAATTTGATAAACAAGTCTTCTGGCAAGTCCAAAAACGCAAAACTTGACAATGATAATGCCCTTAAGGATGTTAGTCTTGGCAGTATATTATGCAACGCCCTCGTGCTTAGCTGATATGAGTAACTGATGTGAAGCAATGTCCTCAGCTGCTCTGATTTGGAGAGTGGTTTCAATTTCTCAAATTCACCATTTTGTCTCATGGAATAGGACATGTGCCGACTTTGTTCCAACATATGAGATCCTTCATTCTCTTCCAACCTAATACAAAGTTTTAAAGATGCAATTTGGGCCATATCATTGACAAGGTCATGCATTAAGAATCCCTCTGGTTTCCATTCAGACATTGGGACCCTTTCGAACAATGATCTTGATCTCAACTCAAGAAAGTATTGATTGCCTGAATGAAACTGCTGTACAAGACCATTTGCAATCCACAAGTGAATCACTTGGTCTTTGCAAAATGGATGACCTTTGGGATATATTGCACAGTAAGCAAAACATTGCTTCAAATGTGCAGGAAGATCATTGTAGCTTAACATCAACGCTGGTAATATACCTTTCAAACAACTTGGAAGCTCCCAAATTTCACTTCTTAAAATGTCTGTCCACTCATTCACCTCTGATTTGCAGCGTAAAATACCAGCAAGTGCCTTTAGAGCTAAAGGCAACCCTTTGCACTTGTCTGCAATCTTTCTTCCAACCTCTTCAAATTTTCGATGTTCCTCAGGATCCCTGTTTTCTAGTGAATGTCCTTTGAATAAAGCCCAAGAGGCTTCACTAGACAGAGTTCCCACGTTGATTGCTCCGCTACCCATCATCAAGGCAACATTCTCCTTACGTGTAGTTACGATGATCTTACTTCCCAAATCTCCTTGTACAAAAATATTTCTCAGATCATCCCACTCATTATAGTTGTCATTCCACACATCATCAAGGACAACAAGAAACTTCTTTCCCTTCAGGCCTTCCTTCAATTTGACCTGTAGCTTATTAAGATTGCCGTCATCCTTTGAATCAAATGAGCCAATTTCTTGCAGTAACCCTTTGGTTATTCTCAAAGCATCATATGCCTCAGAAACACAACACCAAGCTTTCAAACCAAAATGGTTCTTCACCTTGTCATCATTGTAAACCGCTTTAGCTAGTGCTGTCTTACCCGCGCCGCCCATTCCAACAATAGTAACTACAGTCAGGTTTCCTGCACTTGCATCTTCAGACAATAAACGGTCAATCAAATCCTTTATTTCCTTGTGCCTACCAAAGATATCAGATTCATCAACCAAAGAAGTTGAAGGTGTTCTAGTTTCTTGTTTAGTCGAACCAAAATGCTCCTTTAAGCCAAGGCGACCAATTTGCTTTTCCAACACCTCCAATTTTTTAATAGTGTCTTCCAACTTAAGAAAGAAATCATCACTCAAGCAAAGGTTGAGGTCACTTACTTGCTGGTTGCTTGTTTCAGCAAGATTTTGATGCTGACCTTCCACCTTAAGCCTCAATGCTTCATAATTGACTTGTTCTATTAAGTTTTCAGCAGATTCCACAGCACTCCGAAGCTTATTTAACCACTTTCTCACGAGTCGATTTGATGCTTGCTTGTTCTCTGCATCACTTAGCACAATTTGAAGACCAAGCAAAGTGTCCTCCAACTTCTCTAAGAGCTGAACACCATCCGTATGCTTCTGAAACATCTTTAGCAGCTCACCCTCAGGAGCAAGCCTATCAAAGAGAACATTCAAAGCTGAAGAGATAAATGCACCACCAACTGCTAAGCCAACCTCCATTTCTCAAATCTGCAAATCCAAAACACAAAATGATTTTTTAAGAATATTGACAAGATAAATTTTTCAATCTTCAATTAATTACAACTTTACTTTACCTGTTGAATGATAGGAGTAATTTCCAAACTAGAATGATCACTGATTTTCCTCTCTCTTTTTTTTACTGGTTACTTGTAATTACTTTCTATGTTTAACAGTATCTATTCATTACTTCCTCATTAATTGAATAATTGAAAGTACCTTGTGGGTTGTAGACAGAAGGTGGACCCACGTTAAAAATTTATGGACGTACGTCGATTGATCGAACCACGTTAAATCTGTCTCTTTTGGTGTGTTTCTCGTTGATCTTCTTACTCATAGTCTTTCGAGATCTGTTTATTCCGGTCCTAACTCCTAACGTAAAGTATGTGAGTGCACAACTTGATGTATTATGTAAGTTATAACGGATTTAATTTGTTCAATATTTACTTAATAATTCTACTAAAGGAACTTTATTAGCAAAACATAATGATCACTGATTGCTCTCTTTTGCTAATGGTCTTACTTATGATCATCACTTTTCACCCACCAACAAGAGTCAATAATTGAGGCTATTTTTTATTTTGGTTGGGTTTGGAGGTGGAGGAAAAAAAGAATCAAAACTCCTTTAAATTTCCTTTTCACCTAACAAAGTATGGTTATGATGGAAAAACAAGTATCTATAATTTCAAAACAAAGATCACAAAGTGGAACAAATAAATGTTTTGAGTAATAAGTTAACATGTTATTTAACTTTGTTTCAGCTGATATCTATGTCTTTTAACTTTGGATATGTATAATTGGATATTCAAATTTGTATAAAATTGAACAAGTAGACACACATGTCGTATGTGACATAATACACGTCAGACAGTGTAGAACAAATATGTCTATTTGTTCTATTTTTATACCAGTGTCTACTTCTGCATACCCTTATTTAAAGGTCATAGTTATCAGTTGAAACCAAGTTTAATGTCATGTTTATGAATTAATGATTGATGTTTTTGAAAATTACAATTTCTCAATTAATTTGTCAATTTTTGATATATTTTGAATAAAACATAGGATTCTATGTGTTTAGTAGGATCTATAGTTACTAAAAAAATATTTAATCATGATTAATTATTACATGTCATCTAAGAAATGATTTATATTTATTCAAAATAATCTTATCTAATTAATTTATATACTAAATTGAATGCAAACCAAAATTAATTTGCTTGTGAGTTCATTTGATTCTAGTAAAATTTTGAATAATAAGCTTATTTTTACGTAAAGAGTTCTAAAAAACTTTTAAAATTTCCTATGATTAATTTCTTTTTAAAAAATGAAGTTGGAAAATTGAATTATGTTGCCTCTATCTTTATAGGCTCCAGCTCCACTAATTCCTTTGACTCTTTTTCTTTCTATCTTCACTGAAATTGTGAATTATATAGAGATTTTTTTGGGATTATTATAAAAATTTGCAGCAAAATATAAATTTCCCGAAAAATTCCTATATAATTCACATTTTTTAGTGGTTAAAGCTCCGAAAATTTAAAGGAGAGAGAAAAAATATAATTTAAAATTGACATGACCCAATAAAATTATACTAAATAATATAAAAATATACTTTTAGTAAATTATGGGATCCACTATTGTTCATCATACGAAAAAAAATAAAAAAATATGGATATCTTTTTCTTCCACCATTTTCAAATATCACTTTGCAGGACTATATTGTTATTATAGAAGAAATTTACAGTTTTCTCTAATCATTCGCGTCCAGAAATTCCGATTTCTCAATACAGAAATTTCCAATAACTGTGTCGTGTTTTGCATTCTGTCTATGTATCCAAAGTGAAACGAACATCATTATAGCATCCTAGGCAATTACCACATCGACAGAACACAAGAGAGATGTTGATTAATTGCTGGTATATAAAGACGCGATCTTAAACCCAAGTGACACGTTTAAAGTTGTGTGATACTAGGACGCAAAGTCAACAATACAAGCTATTACATCCATAGTCCTGGTGTACAATCCAACTTAAGAATACATACCACTTGAGACCTTCGAAAATTTTCACTTCCTAAATAATCGTTGAGCCTTGTCAATATCCTAACAATGAAAAAGTAACATGTTTACTTATAATCTATTACCATAATGTACAATATGTCTCTTATTTAGAGCCTGTTTGGCTCAGCTTAAAAGCTGGTCAAACTGACTTAAAAGCTGGTTTTTGACTTAATTAACTGTTTGGCAATACTCAAAATAGCTTATTTTAAGTTAAAAAAAACTTATTTTAAGCCAAAAGTTAAAAGCTGGGGTAGGGGTGCTTTTTTTTTTTTAGCTTATAAGCTGTTTTAAGTTGACCACATTTTTATGTTTTTTCCCTTAATATTTTTATACAATCTCCAAATTACCCATATAACCCTAACATCTCTTTCTTCTATTTTTTCCTTTTCACGTTTGACATAACAACTTCAGCACTTTTATCCAAACGCATAACTGCTTATTTTAAAAATAAGTTTTAGCACTTTCAAAAGTACTTTTTTAAAGCTGCTTTTATTAAACCCATCCAAACGGGCCCTTATTACATTAAGCAACTTTTTTCTCATGTACCATAATGTACAATATGCCTTGTTAAAAGGCTTTTTGGAACTACATTTTGGCAGTATGTTATGCAGCACTCTCTTGCTTATGTTAGATGAGAAATTGGTTGAAAGCAATGTCCTCATCTGCTCTGATTCGGAGAGTCGTTTCAATTTCTCAAAGTCACCATCTTCTCCCAGGGAATAGGACATGTGCCGACTTTGTTCCAACATATCAGCAGATCCTCGTTCTCTTCCAACCTAATACAATGTTTTGAAGATGCAGTTTGGGCCAAATCATTGATAAGGTCGTGCATTACGAATCCATCCGATTTCCATTCAGACTCTAGGACCCTTTCAAACAACGATATTGATCTCAACTCGTCAAAGTATTTATTACCTAAACAAAACTGCTTTACAAGACCATTAGCAATCCACAGGTAAATAATTTGGTCTTTCCAGAATTCATGTTCTTTGGTATATATCGCACAAAAAGCAAAACATTACTTTAAATATGGAGGAAGATCATTGTAGATCAACATCAACGCTGGTAATATACCCTTTCAAACAACTTGGTTGCTCCCATATTTCACTACTTAAAATGTCTCTCCACTCATCTACCTTTGATTTGCCGCGTAAAGTACCAGCAACTATCTTTAGCGCTAAAGGCAACCCTTTGCACTCGTCTCCAATTTTTCTCCCAACCTCTTCAAGTGCTGGATGATCCCTATTTTCTAGTGAATGTCGTTTGAATAAAGCCCAAGAATCTTCACTAGACAGATTCCCCACAGTGATTGTGCAACGATCAGCACACATCGTCTGAGCAACACTCTCCTTACGTTTAGTTACAATGATCTTACTTCCCATATCTCCTTGTACAAAAATATTTCTCGGGTTATCCCACTCATTATAGTCATCATTCCAAAATGTTTCTGTAAGTCAAGGCGACCACTTTGGTTTTTCAATCTTCAATTACTAACAACTAATTAATCCTTGTGGATGTAATCTTTATACTATACTATCTTTTACTAGCGAAGTACTAAATTTATCGTGTGTGCGTGTTCGTCCATAATTTAATACGTAAAGCAAAAATAGTAGGAAAGAATTATTATTATTATTTTGTAGATAATAGGAAAGAAGTTATAGTGAAAACAACTAATTAAGAAGAGAATAAATAGCAACAGCAAATGATATGATAAATAAAGTAAAGGAAACAACAAATTAAATATTGAGAACTAGACGATACTCGACTACATATTTATTAATATTGTGTTATATTTTTCGACCTCCAAATCGTTCTATCTATATATATAAATTGAACCTGTAAAACGAGATAAGATTTCAAAGTACATATAGCAATGAGAAACGTGTTTCACCATCGAAGTCAAAGGTTGAAATTATTTCAAAAAAATTCACATTGAATTACCCACGATATAAATGTATAATTGACATGACTCCCTCCATTTTCATATTATTGGCGATATTTCTCTTTTGAATATTTCTAAAATACAATAAATAAATAAAATATTTTTATTAATTTATCCTTATTTCTCTTGGATAAGTTACACTCTATTTAAGAGCAAGGATAACATAATATTATTGATATATCAATAATTACTACCTTGAACTCTTCACATTTGAAATTGGAAAAATTATGCAAACCTATATTATGTATTATAGCTATAGTTTAAGAAAATTATAATTCGTGGTTATAATTTTTCAATTCTCATTTTTCTCCAGATTTGTATAATTTGTCTGATTCGTATAAATCTAGAATTTTCATATTTCACTTCGTGATTGTATAAATCAAGAAGTTTGTATATGCTTAACCTAATAATTTGAATACAATTTATAAAAAAAATCATGGGAAAATGTACAAGTATGCCCCTAGACTATGACAATAATCGCAGAGACACACCTTAACTAAACTAAGGTCCTATTACCCCCAAAACTTATTTTTTTAATATTTTTTCACCTTATTGGCTTACGTGGAATCTAAATATCTCCCACGCGCTTCAATTGTGTGGATTCATGGAACGTGCCACATAAGACAAAAGATGCACAAAATTACAAAAAAATAAAGTTCAAGGAGTAATAAGACCTTAGTATAGTTGAGTTGTGTCTCTGAAATTTCGGCCATAGTCTAAGGTGGTTAATAAATCATCATTTTTGTACATTGGCAAGTGAATTATACAAACAGAGTTCTGAAATATTATATCTACTTACCATATTAATGTATTCGCTAGCGAAATATAAAAATCACAACCTCCATAGCAAACAAAACTATAGATATGAAGCATAATTATCGAAACTATTGTTATAAACCCTTATTAGTTGTTATACCTATTATATTTGTTATTTATGAAATTCTCTATTTTATGCCTAGCACAACCCACCCAATGTTGGACTTATTTGTTTGGCCCATTTTATTAGTTAAGATATGAATAATTTTGCTTGTTTAATAAAGTACATCAGTCACTCTTGTCAAAGTGGTTGAGGGAGTTTTTTCTGTACCACTAGGTCATGAGTTCAAGACTGGTATAAGAAAAAAAAAGATAAAAGAAAAATGAGGTATTTAAAATACCTCCTTTTTATTTATTTATTTTCCTCTAAAATTATTCTTATATTTTTTTTTTCATCTAAAAGTATTCTTTTGTTCTCTATTTTACGAGTATCTCTCTTATTCTTTTATTTGACGCTGCGTAAATATACCCTTTTGGTCCGATCCTTCCTCAAACTCCTTATATAGCGAAAACTTATTGCACATACGTTTTCTTTTTTTAAAAAGAGAACTTAGCACCTTTAGTTTTAAGGGTACTTAGAATACCATTTTTAATTTTCTCCTAAAATCACATGGCAATATTTGAATTATTTTTATCAAACCCACAACTATTTTGAGAACTTCATTTTAAAAACAGTTATTAAGATATTCGAAAAGTGAACCAAACGGATATGAAAAGGATGCTAAATTCACAATTTCAGAACCTAAACTTGAGCATATAAAGCAGACCTCAAAGTACCAACTTTAAAACGACGACTGGGCACAGGGCTATCGCCCGAGCCTAACTGTAGCTGCTAGTTGAACATCATACATACAGACGAACAAGAGTTAGATACAGGCTACATCGAACTAGGAAACTGTTTTGAAGCATATCGTTGTTGCATACTAAATATCAGTGTCGAAGGATTAGTAGTCCCTCGTGTGCTTGGCCAACTCACCCTACAGTCAAGAACATGAACTAAGCATCGTTAGTATGAACGAGCAAGGCAATGTTAGAAGTAGAGAGCTTCTAGAGTGAGTTGATAGCAAACAAGCAACAGCATAGTAACTGATATTTTTTCTATTAGATGAACTAAAAATATCATTAATGGCATCAAGATGCAAGTTACAAAACGACAATCACAAAAGAAAATAATGACAGTTCGGGCTTCTACAATCTAGGCTAGTACTAGTGAGCTGACGTGATCCAAAAAAGGGTCAATCCTAGAGACGGATTAGCTTGACATGTAGGATCATTAGGAGGTGAAAAGGAAATATCATGGAAAGGTTAAACTTGGGCACGTCGGTGCATGAAAAGGAAAGGAAATATTAAGGAGTTTCAGGCTGTATCATCGTGATTTGTTCAAACCAGGAAAAATGTCGTAGGGACCTAGATGTGTCAAGGAACTCTGGAAGATAAGGCATCACTTTATATTCTCTCACTGTAAGATTTTCCAAATATTTACAACTTCCTACTACATTCAAACTCTTCTGATTTTTTTCTTCTTATAATAGGCAATCATTACTGAACATCTTGAAATTCAAAGCAAAAATGATGCATGCACAAACTCTAACAACATATGATAGCACATTAACAGTTTACTTGAAGTAAGCTAGACTACAAATTAAAAGACAACTGTACCTCGAACTGACTCTTCAGATGATCAAGCTCCTTGTCAAGATCATTAATAGCCTGGTTATATGCCTGCATAGGTGAGGACTGGCTTGTTGTTTGGATCTGCAAACCAAACAAAGCCATAAGTCAAATCCAGAGAGATCAAACTGCATAAATAAAGCAGGTTGCAGTAGCACACCATAGTATCCAATAGACAAATTATTAACACTTGGTTAAGAGATTATGTATAAGTTTACAAGAAATATAGAAGTAACAATAATGTGAAAAGACATGATTGTTCAAGCAGCACGCCATTCAGGATATACACCATCCCCCTGAACACAGAATATTCACAATTGAATATTACAAGCCAAATAAAGATTCTATTCTTCTTACATCCCTGAAGAAAATACAGCCTTGGGATGTTGATAAATTGGCCCTAGACGCTTATGAGGAAAAAGATCCACCAAAGGCAGCTAGTTTCTTTCGCCTGGACAGCATTACTTTTTTTTTTTTTTACGACAAGGGAAACCCGCAGCCTTTGGGTGCCACCTGGACAGTGTTCCTGGAAGCATTAAGTGATAGATGCTACATGTGCCATCATAATCTGGAACTACATGTCATCTATTGCATCACTTCAGCATTGCAATTGACATTTTGAATTTTTTATTTTTTATTTTTTGAAACTGGTAACTTAAAAGACCTTTGAATTTGTTTTTGTACATTGTTTGGGTTCACTGGGCATGCCCTGGAAAATCCGTCATGAAAATTTGACAATCACTGCATGCATATTTTGGAGTATTTGGCCACAGAGGAGCATTGATGTTCTGATGAAATTTCAACTCCAATGAACTCTCTAACAGCTAGGTGTCATTTAAACCTTTTTCCTTGGAACTTGTCTAGTGATACCTTGCAATGGAGCTCACTCTAATGTACTTTCTGCATCTCCGATATGCTATTTAATGAAATTTCCCCAACTTCATTACAAAAATGAAGTCCTAACAAATCAAAAGCGACTAACAACCTTACGTCCTGTCTGGTCACATGTAATGCATGATCTTTGGAGTAATCTCACTGTCATCTAAATTGATAAAAGAAAAGCACGCATGTACCACACACATACAGATGCACACGACAAAGATCCACTCAAAATATTCCATGTCTATCCTTCTCATATTTATCCCTGATTGCAAATACCCACAACCCTTCTTTCTGTTACGCATA
This sequence comes from Solanum peruvianum, assembly GCA_027705065.1. NCBI lineage: Eukaryota > Viridiplantae > Streptophyta > Magnoliopsida > Solanales > Solanaceae > Solanum > Solanum peruvianum. The sequence continues at coordinate 57,321,674 of JAKWJD010001765.1, forward strand.
TAGAATAGAACTAGCTTTAGTCACGCATCCTGCAATCCTTTACGAGCAGTATAACAAGCTATGACATTTCCTAATTGTTACAAGTCAATTTCTTTTTCATTTTCATACACACAATCATCAAATAAAATGCTTAACACAAATGTCTCACAACTAAAGACATTGCAATTAGGGAGTCAAACTTGGCCTCAACTGGCAAATAAGCACTCCAACTTCAGAAGTGCACACCTAGACACCTCAAGTTGATCTCAACCGACAACTAAGCACTCCAACTCGTTCCCACTGTGTCTTATAGACACCCGACACTGATGTGATACATAAATTTTGGAGGTGTTTTAGATGTTCATTTTGTAAGTTGTAGTGTTCAACTGATACATTGACGACACATTTTGAGGTGTCTAGAAGTGCATACTCAAAAGTACCTACTACGTCCCGCCCGCAAAAGCCACACCCTTGGGCACAATTATAGAAGCTAAAGAAAAACAGTGAGGAAACAATGACAAAACCCGAGAAACTAACCCTGAGCAGGATTTTGTACTGAAGAGGATGAGGCAACTTGTACCCAGCAAACAGAACATTATCATCCCTATGTAGTTGCCTGTTAACCATATAACCAAAAAAAAAATCAGTTCTTTACCAAAAGGTATTCCAAATTCGATGAAAACTAACAGAAAAATCAATGTGTTTACATGCGAACAATGTTCCCGATTGTATGGTCCTCTCTTTCAACAGTAAATGTAGCTGCATTCATGATCTTCGTATCCCTCTCATACGAAACCCTAATCAAAAATTTTCAAATGAAGTGTAAATTATTGCTCGATTCGTCAAAAAAAAAATTAAAAAATTCCACAAAAATATGAAAAAAATTCCATACTTCTTCACGCCTTCTGGAACAACGAATCGTTCGTAACGATCTGGAGCATTCATCTTTCTTCTTCGTCTTCAACAAATTGATTTCAGCGGCTATTTGATAAAAATCCCAATTCTGTTCTTATGTATATTTTTCCGGTTCGGGTTGAGTGGAAATGGACTTTATTGTTGGATAGGCCTAACCCAATTTAATTGGGCTAATCCGATCCATTAGGTTAAAAATTTTGATTGGGCCTATTTCATACCGAAACTTTCACTTAATTACTCTATTGATCTTTTTAAACGGAAAAAATTGCATAGTTAAGCATATATATACTAGTTAATTAGTCATCATAGCTATAGTTTTAGTTAATTATCACTCACGATCAACATTTACTGATAATTACATGGGTTGGGGTTTTGAGTTTGTATTATTCGAAATTTGTATATTTTTTGTATAACGTAATTTTGTAATTGTATAAATATTGCAAAATGTAATATTTCGAGTTTATACAAAAATAACTCAATCATACAAACATACACGCAAATTATAAAAACTCGCCCGCGAATTACACAAACGAGAGAATTTAAACTCTAGTTGCAACTCGTAAATATACAATCTATTTCAATGGAGTATAATTAAATTTATTATAATGGCTATTTTGTGAAAATTCTCACTTTTCAAATGAGACGGTCTTTAAATTTTTATCTTTAAAAATCGAACTAGTATAAGTTTTTTTTTTTAAAAAAAAAAGTATGGATATCTTTGAAGAATATAATGATGTGAAAATATAAATTTATGTCTATTAAAAAATGTTATTTGGGTTGAAGGACGAGTAAAAGACCAGCATAAAATATAGGATTTCAGAAATGTTTTTGGAGTAAATTTAAATACAATTATTCATGTTATTATCTAAACTATGAAATGAATAGTAAAATTATATTTTTTTATAATAATAATAAAAATCGCTCATAATTTATTATTCTATTTTTCTTAGCAAACAATTTTTTCATAATTTAGATGATCTTTAATTTGATTAATTAATTCATTATAGAAAGTGGTTGAAATAGGAAGAGCACATATACCTACTTAGATCTTTTATTGTCTTTGTTATATCATCAAAAAGGCAAAATAGAAACATCTAGTTGCCAAAATGGATTCCACATTTCAATTCAAAATTAGCAGTGGAAAAGCATGATGAGTATATTTATTTTCTTTGGTGATTGATAAGCGTATTAAAGTTCGATTAATACATATTCATGTCATGCAAGGTCTGTCCTAATTTCGAGACCAACACTTACAAATGTATATTTTTCATTCTCAAGCTAAGGCTCAAATGGGTCGCAGTCATCTATGTTACTTGAATTTTCTAGAAATATAGATGACATGTGTGTGTCAGATCCTCCAAAAATACAATATTTTGAGAATCTAACACAAATACGACAACAATTTTAAAGAATCAAAGCAACTTATTAGCTAACCATTCCATCACAATGATCCATGTTGATGCATGATGTATTGATCAACTTGGCAAAGTGCAAATTACTATGCATTTCTATATGGTCAATTTTTAATCATGTTATATGTCCGAAATAAAATTTTTATATTATCAGATCATTTTATTTATAGTAATCTCATAAAATGTTACTAGCTAGTTTTATTTTTTGAAATTATGAATTCTACATTTTAAAAAGGTTTATCTATCAATATTCTTTGAATGATTTGTTAGTATGATGACTACGATCTTTTTTTTTTATATATACTAATGATATATATAACTTAAATTTGTCTAAAAAGAGATTAAATTAGAACATAGATACTAATAAATCCCAAAAGAAACATCAGAGATTATGCTAATAATAATTAGGCATGTAGTAATACAGTAATAAAACTATTACTGGTTGACTTTTATGGTATATCATAAATACCACTTACATTAATGTGGGGTTAACATTTCCTTAAATTCCATCATTAATCGATAAAGGATCGTAGTAAGGTGATAAATATTTATTCATTTTTAATAAGAGATCTTAACTTGAGATTAATGTATAAGATCGTCTTTAATAGAAAACGTTATACCCCTTAAAATGAGACTTGTCAACACGAATTTAAATTATACGAACTTTAAAACGAGTATTAAACACTGTATGAGAAACAAAAAGGCAAAAAAATCCATCATTTATTTGTCTAAAATGGCAATCCCACTTATATTTGCCTCATTTGGTGGAGTTCCCATTTCTTAATTAAATAAATTAACATGAATAGTAATTAATTACATGATCTCTAGATTCACTTACTATATAAACAATGTAGAAATTTTCATATATATCACACCAAAAATTAACTACAAATTCCCTCTAGTTCTTCTTGTATTAATTAAATTATCTAAGGTATGTTTAAATTTCATAAAATTAGATAGTATATTATGGGGTTGATATTTCTTTTATCTTTATTTCATTTGCTTTATTAGTATATTTATGTTCTTTTTCTTAGCTAGTTTGTTGATGATTTATAACTCCTTAGGATATACTGTTTGGTACGAAAGAAAATATTTTCGGTGGAAATATGTTTTTCTCTCAAATATAGACACACACTCTTCATAACTCTTCTTGTTATTTTGAAATTTATTTTACTAAAAACATCTATTTATGTTCGTAGTTTCATACTCAATGACTAAACTTATCGTTCTTGATTCACAGGGCAAAAAAAAAAAGGTATATAAATTATGAGGTTCATTATGGTGTTTTATTTAGTGATGTTGGTGATGACAACGACTTCGAGCTTTGCTACGAGCAGGAACCTAATCGAGAATAATAAAGTCGATAGTAAGGTTTTCTCGCAAGAAGGAAGTAAAAGTGTCGATAATCATCATTATATACCTAGGCAAGAATTCAACAACGGTGACGGGGGTGTAAACCCTATAGGAACGAGGACATGATCATATAAACTGAATTATGCTGAACTCGTAACTAATATAACAAGATCTTGGCCAAAGCTAATAGCTTATAATTAATGTATATATATATATTATATATATATATGTATGTGCTTGCATGTTGCTATGAGTATTTTAATTAAGTGATACGTAAATAGAAATAATAATAGTAAACCTTCATAGTTTTACGTTGTAACAACGTATATCGACTTTAATAATGTTGTATTGCAAAGTGTGTGTGTAATTTTTATGTTGAAGCTTTGTTTTTTTTTATATATATAAAAGAAGGTTGGAATCTATTTAGGATCCGTTTTTTTTTTTTTTTTTGCAATATATAGAGATTTTTATTTTCGAAACGTAGCAATAGAAAAATATATTATATCTACGCATATATACATAGTATTTGCATATATACGATATCTTATTCTAACATAAAGTGCATGCATACAATATTAAAGGGAAAAATTACATAAATAATTACTGATTTTAGCAATACTTTTTATTTATTATCATTTATAACAATACTATATTAAATTTGCAATATGAATTAAAAGTGAAGTATGTATGCAATATATATGAATTATAATTGCTTTTTGAAATATATTATGTTTGTTCGGTAGGAATTTGACACGTTGTATTATAAGTGTATTAGAATGTGTGATAAATGTGTTATCCATCATTAAAACTTGTATTATATATGAATAATAGATTATTCTTTGTAATATGTATTTAACTTGTATTATAAATGAAGTAAAAGTGATCAAGTGAAAAAAAGATATTACTTCTATAAATGATAAATATTTTTTTATTTTAGTATATTTACGTAAGTTTCCCCATATTAAAGTGTGTGTATCAAATTGTACGACTAGTTTACTAATTTTTCCTAAAAAAAATCACATAAATATTGTGTTTCAAACTTTAATGAAACATCCAAATTGGGCTGTCCATTGGGGCTTGGGCCTAGTAATATTAATGGAAGCTAATATTAAGCCCAAAAAGAATTGACAACTTTTTTTTTCTGATTTTTCAAACTTTGGTGTTCGTTTCGTGTAAGGTTCATTAAAGGAAAAACGATCCTCTGAATATACTTTAGCTCTTCATGAAGAATAATTTACTTAATTGTCCATTCGATTGGTTAAACTAAAAAAAAGCCAACAAGTATATATAATATATGTATCACTAATGCATAATCTATGTATATTAGTTAGGAAAAATAAACAATTAATTCATCTAACTATTGTTATAAGGTCCTTTCTCGTATTTTCAAGGTTATGAAAGAGACTTTTGGGATTGATCGAGCTTAAGCAAATTTTTTAATAGCGATTAATTAAAATATTATTTCAATAGACACTCGAAATGGAAAGAACAAATAAATCAATCCCAAAAGTCTCTTTCATATATATTGATTGATTATGGGAGACAAGTAGATATAATAATGCATTAAATTAGGCAAAATCCCACAAAGAAGCAACACAAAAATTCATCATTTCTTGATATACATAAATGACTAAATTAAAGTGGAGATAATAAAAATGAATACTAGATAGAACCAAACATTTCCAAAACGTGGTCAAATTTGATAATTATTCTAATGGGAAAAAAAGAATGGCCCAACCCTTCCATTTATTTATTTGATTTCGCTCGATGTTCGATATACCTATTTGAGATTCAATTAATTTGAAATCGCACTAGAGAGTTTCAATTTAAGAATAAAATATTCTTTTTCAAAAGTGATTTTATGATCAAAACTTGAATAAAAAACTTTTAAATAAGAATAAAAAAATATTTATCATTTCATCACGATCTTTTAAACCAGACCCTACCATTTCTTTCTAATGTTACATATATAGAATCTTAATAAAAACCACTTTTTCAACAAAGTTATTTTTGCAAGTTTTATGTTTTTGTATATTGACCGTCCAAAATTGTATGGTTGTCAATTATGTATAGGAAACATTTTGTTTTATTATTATATATATAGGTAGATATATATTGATATGTTATAAGGTGCCCCCACTATGATTTGATTTGTTAGAGTTACATAATTGATAGTATGTTCCATGAATGGTCATATATTGTGACTGTAAAATCAATTAACTTGACCCTTTATTGTACACAAGAGGGCATATATATGATTTAACTTTTACATACGTATAAGGTGAATATGAAGTGGGTTCTTGAGTAACTGGTAAAATTGTCGTTATATGATTAGATTACGAGCTTGAATTGTAAAATAATTTCTTCTTCTTCTTCTTTTATTGTAAAATACTACGTAAGATTGCATGAAATAAATTCTAATGATTCGATTTTTTTAAAAGAAATCTTCTAGAATGAACTTTTAGTACACCAAATTACTCATACATATAAGTAGAAATGTGATACATGTTATAAAAAAACTCATGAATAACAACTTGTGTTAGATAACCTAAAAATCACAAATTTTGATGGAATAAAACATGACTTTGAATTAAATTTATATTTGATTTGAAGATATAAAGTTTGTGTTATTTTATATCACCTTTTAGGAAGAATAAATTAATAAGAAAATTATCATTTTAAAGTTATAATCTCAATGTAACTTAATCGGCAAACAAATGAGTATTAGCCAATTAATTAGTAGAAAAAAAATATTATATGGCTAAAAATAAAAAAGTATTATGTCATGGTTTAGTTAAACCTGATCCTAAGTCAAATTTTTAGGGTGATTCAATTTCATATTTACACGGGATCAAGAAGGAGATTTTATTTTTTTTGTTTTTCACGTTGCATTTGAAATCTATATTAAAGTCCCATCAAAATTTAGATTATATATTCCAAGATTCATTCGTAGATGATTTTTCTACCTAAATTTTCTCAATATACATGTTCGAACCTGAAACCTATGGCTTAGAGTGAAACAATCTCATACGTACCACAACTCATATTAGCAAAAGGAGAATTATTTGGTTGAAAATCCTTTTGAAATTTCATTGGAACTTACCATATAGACTAATTAGTCCTTACTTAATCATCGTTTGGTAAGTGGGATAAAAGGATAATAATCAAATTTATTTTGATTTGTATTTGATTATAGAAATATTAAATAGTCTCTAAATTGTTTTCATTTCATCAGTTGTTCTAAATTATGGGATCATATAGAAGGTAGATAACTAATCTCATAAGATATCTTTGTCTATCCTATTTTACATACCAAATAAGTCGTTTGATTGTTCATTTAAGTTACACAAAATTTAGTTATTTTTATCTTCTAGTTTTATATAAAATAATGTACAAATTGTAATTCATGAAATCATAAATTATGAAAGATTATGAATCGATTAATGACCAAACACTATAATTTAGGGTGCTAAATTTTAATATAAGAACAAAAAATGTTACCAAACTTTGGTAGTATTATTTATATTTGTTTTAATATATGAAAAAATTCACTTCTTAACTAGCAATCAATTGATCCCTAACTGATATTTATAACATTAACTTGAAATAATAAGTATGTATATTAACAAAGAATATTGATTTTTTATTGATAATAAATAGTTAATCGTAATTATATCAAATATCTTTATAGACTTTAACAACATTTATAAAGAGTGTTAAAATGTGATTGTCACTAGTAATTACATCTTAAAACAACATCTTCAACGACAATTAAGATATTATTGTTAACTAATTATAATTAAAATATATTTTTAATGTAATGAACTTATTTATCTTCCTCTGTTCCGAATTAAATATTATACTAGAGCAATAAATTTAAAAATACTTACGTTGGTTAAAAACATTTTATTCTAAAATAAATACTTAATCAAAAATAAATAATAAATAAATAAGTTCCATCAGTCCAATTATAATGATTAAGTAAATCGTAAGAACTGTTTAGCGGGACGCAAATATTAAAAAGCTACGTATCAAATCTCAAGTGCAATTATGTAAAGTAAAATATCATTTAATAATATAATAATATCGTAATAATAGTCGTTTCATGATTAATAACCTGGTTAATTAATTGAACAGAAAAATCTCATAAATAACGAATTTTAACTTGATTCATTTCTACGTGTTTTGTTTGTCGAGTTCGTCGTATGAAACTTATCTAATTCGATTTGCATATCGATATAACTTATGTCCATTATACTGAAGTAAAATTTAAAACGTAATTTAATTGTAAAAAAATAAAATAAATATTAAATTAAAGAAAAAGTGATTGAAGTGTTAGGAGGTTAGGGCACCAATAGGTAGGGTTTCTGGGTGTGACGTGATTTAATGACGTCATTTCTACCACTCGTCAGTACTCTTACTGTGTTTCATAATTGTTCCTTTTGCATTTATTTTTAAAAAAGTTAAATTTTTTTAATACTAACTTTTTAAATTTTTAAAAGGGTAATTTGGTTGAATTATTAATATTATGAGTATATTATTATGAAAAATATTATTATTATGATGATGATGATGATGTTGTTGTTGTTGAGAATATCGTATAATAACAATAATATATTTGATGTAATTTTATAAAGTGAAATTGAACAATGTAGAGTGTTCAAATTTTATAAAAAAGGGTATGGGATAATCATAAGGAGTGCATTAGAGATCTATCGGTGGTTTGATAGTGTTAAAAAAAAAGATATATATCTTATGTTCTTAAATTTAAGGGGCCTTATTTTTATATAATAATAAGATATGTATTGTTTTTTTTTTAATAACAAATATTGAATACTATTTGTAGAAAAAGTAAACATTTCATTAAAACGAAAAGATAATTAGAAGAAATTTGACATATTTTGAATACTATATCTTATGAAAAACAATTTAAAATAAGAATAATTATATTATAAGGTGAAAACTAGTAAAAATAAATTATATAAAAGTACTAACAATTTAAATTTAAGCCCCCATTTGATTTTTGCTATAAACTCCTAATACGCTTTGAGCCGCTTCTGATGAGATCAAGAGTTGCAATGTTTATAGTTTTCTTGTTGGTAGACAAAGTGGATTCGAAATTTCTTTCATTCAAAGGCATGAATTTTTAGTTGAAAAATCTTTTTACTAACTATTTTTAATGAGATTTTGATTAAATTGAAGAAAATGAGGAAAAAAATAATTTCATATGAAAAAGAAAAAGTTAATTTAAATGTCTTTTCTTTATTAATTTTTTTTTGGATTTTTCATTAAAAATGTATTTACATAAAATATCGGGGTAAGATATTTTAGCAAATCAACAGTATTTAATAGTAATATTTTTGTAATTTAGCAATAATGTGGGCAATTTTTGTACCACACAACTGATAAAGAAAGTTCCAATTAAAATGATTCTATGAAATGAACAAATAAATTAAATAATTGATCATAAAGCATTCTTTTGCCTCAGCTAAAAAATAAAATAAAAATACAGTGATAAGAGATATTGTGTTTCATGTAATTACATGAAAATTTTTAAGTTTTCGTTCTAAAATTAATTTGTATTATTTGATTATCTTATTATATCTGTCTATTCATATTTGTTCTTCTTATAATTATTGATTTTTTTTCTTCATATACCTAATTTTTCAAGTATTTAGAATCCTAATTTTTTGTTATTTTTCTTCTTTTTTTAATGTATTTTTAAATAATCATTTTGTTAAACAGTTAATTTTGTTTAACTTCAAGTTAAAAACCAAAGTCACACACTTCAAATATTGAAAGGTTAAATGTGTATAGTTAGATAACATAAGAAATTAAAATTAATAATTATACAATAGATACGGAAACATAATTTTCTATTTTCCCTTTTCTAATATATGAATTCTCCATTTTCTTACTAATTATGATATCTATTAATTAAGTAAAAAGTTTTATCAAAATAAAATTTTCTATTTTTACTTAATAAAAATAAAATTACATGTACATCACTTTTATCTAACGCAGTTTATAACTTTTTATATTGGGTATATTAGTGCCAATTGTTTCAAGAGGACAATCATAATAACTAATTGAGAAAGTACTTTGAGAAAGTACTAGTGGCAAGTATTTCTTTTTGTCCGTAGATATTTGACAGATATATTAAAAATAGATATTTAATACTAGTTATTAATTTAAATAATTATGAAATAATTAGTTATTTTTTTAAAAAAATTTGCTCTTAATTATTATTTCATTTTTTTCAATTGAAAGTTATATAGACTTTTAATATTTTTGCTACAGTAAGTTATATTAATCAAATTACATTATATATTAAATTTTTCTTAAGGAGAGTACATAACCTTACCGAGACAAAAATTGTGAATGAAGGGATTGCTAATTAGGTACGTGCAATAAGAATAATAGTAAATAGCAAAAATCTTTTTTTGTATATTATTTAACTTTTATATATATATATATTGATGTGATTCGAGCTTTAAATATTGAAAAAATCCTGTTAAAAATATCACGTTGAATGATATAATATAAAAAAATCATTTATTAAATACAATATATAGTTTAAATATATATAAAAAAAAAACAATCTTTTTATAAATTTGAGTATAATGATAGTTCTTAAACATTTGAAAATCATGTAGTTTGAATCTTGCATAAATTATTAAAATAAATAAAATTTTGATACATTTGTTGGATTGGACTTGTAAGATTTTCTTTTGTTTTTTTGTTTTTTTTTTGTTTTGGTGAATTATATGTTAAAGTTTCTTTCAGAAAATTAAAGGCATTATCTTACTAACCCAAAAAAAAGAGTAAGAAGAAATATTTTCTTATATTGTTGCTGTCAAATCAATTAATTTTAGGGTTCTTTTCCTTTTACACAAGAGTACATTGGAAGCAAATTGAAAGGATTAAAAAAAAGTTGTTTCCCATTTATTTTTCAATTTCAAGATTGAAACTGGTTTATCTTTAATCATAATTTTTTTTATATTTTTTATTATTTTTGAATTATTAATTTTATAATTTATAATACTTTTTACGTTGTTTATAAATATAGATTTTTCATTTAAAAAATTGAAAATTTCATATGCAAACTTTCATGAAACTCAAACAATCTTACTATCGAAAAATAAAAAATATGATATAAATTGAGATATAAAAAATAAATTTTGCCATGAATTTCTTAAGCAAGAACTTAGTTGACAATTTTTTGAATTAAAATAAACATTTTAATTTTGAGTATCTATATTTAAACATTATAAATTTCTTTTACGTCATTTAAATACTCTAACTTACAAGATAAAAGAATCAAAATAAATATAATTTTATTTTATTTAATTAAGTATCAAATATCCACAAAACACGATAAAATGAATTAAAATATTTAGAAGTTTGAATATTTGTTTGTCATTAAAAATAATAATCAAAATAGTATACGTAGGAGGCAGTTAACTTAACTTGTGTAAATGAAATAAAAATGACTGTTTAACAGAAGATTTTACAAAAATTCACACGGCTTATAAGCCAATTAAGTAACACATTGGAAACACTAATAAATATTTAATTGACTTAAAAAATAAATAGTTATTTTAATTTACAAAAAGACATGTTCAAATATATTTACTTGGTCAAAAATAACTTATAATATATTAATGTAACACATAAATTTTAAGAATCTTTAATAATAATTTTTTAAATTGAAATATTGACGAATTGACATTGTATAAAATAGATTAAGATTTCTAGGTATATTTATATAGATATACTAAAATTTAATTATTTATTTATTGATTAAACTCAAATTTAAATTATATTACTATGTTTGTTTTAATGTATTTTAATTAATGGAAGAACAATAACCTAAAAGCACAGCCCACAGGCCTAATAATAATTGCGTCACCTGTGAGATTTAATAGCTTTGTCTTGGAGAGTGTACTTAGAGACTATTTCACTTTTTTTTTAATTAATTATTTTATTTAGTTTTTGATATTTATAATTTTATATTAAAAAAGTTTTATATTTGCATTTTTGCAATAACACTTCCACTAAATAAAGTTCCTTTATCAACAAAGTTAGTATAGATACAATTTTTTGATTAAAAATGAACGAATATCTTAATAATAATAATACAGACTCATACAAAAGATCAAAGAAAAAAAAATATATGTAAATTTTATTATGTCTTTGAAGCAAAAATATTATTTTTGATAAATACTTGATTCTAGATAAACCTGTTCAATGTCATAGGAACTTTTTAGTAAATAAATAAAATTTCATAATAAAATCTTACCGATAAATCATTCTAAACGATAATTACAACAAGACAATATCACAATTAAAATACAAAAAAGCAACAAATAGTAATTCAAAAATAAAAAAACTATGTGAGTAATACTATGACTAAGGGTTCGTTTGGATGGGTTTAATAAAAGCAAGCTTTAAAAAAGTACTTTTGAAAGTGCTGAAACTTATTTTTAAAATATTCAGTTATGCGTTTGGATAAAAGTGCTGAAGTTGTTATGTCAAACGTGAAAAGGGAAAAATAGAAGAAAGAGATGGTTAGAGTTATATGGTAATTTGGAGATTGTATAAAAATATTAAAGGAAAAAACATAAAAATTGTGGTCAACTTACAAAACAGCTTATAGCTAAAAAAAAAGCACCCCTACCCCAAGCTTTTAACTTTGGCTTAAAATAAGTTTTTTTTTAACTTAAAATAAGCTATTTTGAGTATTGCCAAACAGTTAAATAAGTCAAAAACCAGCTTTTAAATCAGTTTGACCAGCTTTTAAGCTGAGCCAAACAGGCTCTAAGCCAAATCTAAGACGTTTATTAATATAAATTTGTTTTATCTACAACCTCCTTAAAACGTTTTATTGTAAACTAACTATTTATTCATCTTCTTAAATAAAAACTTTAAATCTATCACGAATAAATACTTATCATTCCATCATAATTTTCGTTTAAAACGTTTTATTATAAACTAACCTTCTATTCATTCTCTTAAAAAAAAATTAATCCGTTCACGAATAAATACTTATCGTTCCATCATAATTTTTATTTTATCTTTACTTTTACACGTACGTACAAAACACTATTCTTTTAGTAGCAAAATCTTTTGGTTCAGTGCAGAAGCCATATTAACAATTACCAATAAAATAAAAAGCTGTTAATTCTCATTCTACTCAGAATAAAAAAGCCTGCAATTTCACAATTTTTAACATTTCCAATTCTAGATAAATGTTAGATGATGATATCATCAAAAACCTAAATTACTCTAACCGTTGGATCAAAAAAATCCAACGGTGTAAATTAAATATGGACTAAAGGTGAAGAAATCGAGAGAAATTGTGTACGTAAGAGAAGATTTAATATTCTTTTTGGGGGGTTGTGTGTAGTTATTAATAATTAATTAATTAATTACTGTAATGTGTATAATAATATAATAAAAATAAAGAATGACTAGGAACAGAAAGAAAAGATGGGAAATTGTCAGTGTCTCGATTAGTGAGTTAATAATTTCACTACTTGGATACAAGTCTATTACTATCACAATCAAATACTCGTTCCGATTTATTAGTTATTTAAATAGATATTTAGTTATGCAATACGATATTTCGATATATGATTTTATTTTATAATTTTGTATCATTAAATAAAATTAAATATTTTTAAAAAATCATAATATAAAAATTGAGATTTTTTAATAACAAAAATATATATTTTGTCAAAACAATCCACAAACTTTTATAGCTTGGAAAAATAGATATAAAAAAAGGCATGAACTATTATAGTATTGACACATAAGTGAAAATTGTCATAACTTGTGCAATATTATATAATTATTTGTGAGAGTAACAAAAAAGCGATGAAATATTTACGATATGTAAAGATGAAGATATAGTTATGAATGATATTGACGAACAAATAACTAAAAAAAAACAATGTTGGGCACAGTAAAATACGAGACAATGGATGCAATTAGATAGATGGTCGAGAGAAATGCCAATTCAATGTGAGGAGATTATTCGTATTTAGTGGAGGATTATACTAAAGACTAGTTCATTATAATTTATGTTAGTTTTTTTTATTGAATTAAAGTTTGATAAACAGTTACTTTAAGTGGGGAATAAATAAACAATTAAGAGCCTGTTTGGCTCAGCTTAAAAGCTGGTCAAACTGACTTAAAAACTGATTTTTGACTTATTTAGCTGTTTGCAATACTCAAAATAACTTATTTTAAGTTAAAAAGAACTTATTTTAAGCCAAAAGTTAAAAGTTGGGGTAGGAGTGCTTTTTTTTCTTTCTTATAAGCTGTTTTAAGTTGACCAAATTTTTATCTTTTTGCCCTTAATATTTTTATACAATCTCCAAATTACCACATAACCCTAACATTTCTTTCTTCCATTTTTCCCTTTTCACGTTTGACATAGCAACTTCAGCACTTTTATCAAAATGCATAATTGCTTATTTTAAAAATAAGTTTCAGTACTTTCAAAAGTACTTTTTTAAAGCTACTTTTAATAAACCCATCCAAACGGCCCTAAGACTATTAAATAGTTTTACAACTTATGAGATTTTTATATTTTGAGAAAATATACAACTTAATAATTTCAAACCGCATGTTCAAATAAAACTTTAGTTTCATTTTATAATTTTATATTATGATATTATATCATGATTACCCTAACGGGCCTAAGTCTGTTTGGCTTATTTTAAAAAATAAGCTTTTAAGAAATAGTTTTCGGAATGTAAAATTTTAATAATTTTTAAGTTAAAAAAATCAAATGTAGAAAATTAGCTATTTTTAATTTTTAAACTTTTTTTACGGTTATTTAAACCTATTTTAAGTTGTTGTTGTTTTTAAATAATCTTTCATTGGATACTTCAAAAGCTAAAAACAATTAAAAAATAAATTTAACCAACTTAAAGTCAATCAAAATATACTCTAAATATGTCAAAAATATTACTCTTTTTAACTTATTTATTGAATAAAAATAAATATAACTATAGGTTAAATGAGAGCATCAAATAGGTTTCCACTATTTACTTATTTCTTATGGTTATTCCTATTGTCTGTTGTTTTCCTTAGGTTTAAATCTGTGGGTGACCATATTAATTTGTAAAAATGTAGACTAGCTAATTTATCTAAAAATTGTTATGTGCTACGTCAACTATAATGTTTAAATAAATTATTTACCAAAATATCAAAAAAAATAATAAAATTATACTTAAAACTCCAATATGTTATTCATACTCCATTAAATAAATCCAAATTTGTACTCTTTTTGCATTTTATAGCACATTTTCCATAAATGATAAACTATAAATTATGATAAAATAATTTTGCATTCTTTATGGTCAATAATAAATTTCGAATTTATATTTTTAAAATTATAAAAAAAATAATCTACATGAGTGCTGCTTCCATAAATAAATTTAAATTAATTACACTTTAATACGAATATAAATTATTCAAAAAAATATCAAAAAGGAGAAGGTTCCGCATTTCCGGAGGTTATTTAAAGTACCAGTAAAATGCGTGGATCATATAGTAACTTTATTTGGACAGCTTTTAGAAAATACTCTTTTAGTAAAAATAAAAATATAAAAAAATTATAAAAATGTGGATAATTTTTCTTTGAAGAATAAACATTGTTACAAGATTTTATAGTTCTAGAAAATATTCTCTAAAAATATTCGATATTTTATTATTTTTGAACTTATTCCCATTCCAATTTTGTTTTATTCCAAATTAAATCAAATTTACAAAGGGAATAAAACTACAAAACCTGGTTTGTTCACTTCGTTAATTTTTAGTCATGATTATTTGGATAATATTTACTCAAATATTTTTAATTGAATTTACCTTTCTAAATTTTTTCTATTCTTAAAATTAATCTTGTCTGTCATAATCAGAATAGGAATGGATGAAATGAAAATTCACATTCAAAGTATAATATATTGATGATTAGTTAGTTTTGTGTTATTGTATGAATCGAAATACTTATTAATCAAGAAAGTACGTATTAAATTAATTTTTTTTTGGTAAAAATCACAAAAACGCATAAATAAGTATGAAAACATATTAGGAAAGCTAAAATTAAAAACATAGTTTCACATTCTTCATCTTTCATATATTATTACTTGTTTTATTTTCTTTGATTGTATTGGTGTTTTATTGTTTTTAATTTACTTTGATTATACTTTTTAAAGTTAAAGTCTTTAAAAATAACTCAATTATCTCATAAAATAAAAGATAAAATTTATATTCATTTTATTCGATATGTCAAATTTAATTAAATATATTATTATTGTGTTTTTAATTTATATTATATTTTTATTTTTCAAAAGTAAAACAATTTATGTTTAATTAAAAATTTATATATGAAATTTTATTTTTTTTAATTTAAATTTATATAAACTACTTAAAAATAGTAAATCATAATAATGTCAATTCAATTTAAACTATATATATATTATATATATATATATATATATATATATTATATATATATATATATATATATATGAAATGCTTACATAAATTTGTTTGAATATCAAAACATCAAAAGAGCCACATGAAATGAGATGAGGAAGTAATATTTATTAGGTAATTATAACAAATTTCACAGTGTTAAGAGCTAATTATACTCAATTCCCGCTCCTTTTCAAGTTACGAACATTCCTTAAATTTGGTAATATTCGATCTGCCAAAACATTCTCATACATCACGTTCCAGTATCAGATACATTCCAAAACGTCAGCTTCATCACATCTCGATCAGATTTATCATTAAACGTCATGGTATATTACGAATTTGATACATCACGTAAAGTGATGTATATAAGAATAAAAGAGATTAAATTTTTTTATGATATATTCGTATGATAAGAATATTATAAAATAAGTTATGTATTTAGTTAATTTTTCCTAATTATTACTTATTAAATTTTTAGAAAATGATTTTAATCCAATGGCCTCAAGTTCAGTTCAAATCAATCCATTTCCTTTCAATAAGATTTATTGACTGTGACAATATTCGCCGTCAAATCTAACGATCAAGGGACGTTAAAATCCCAAAAAAGTTAAATTGAGTCTTATTTTAATTTATATGAGTTTTTGAATTTTAGTATGACAATTGGATTTTAAATTTAATATATTTTATAATAATTCCTTAGTAATTCTCCACAACATACATTTTACACTATAAAATCAAATAATATCAATACATTCTTTATATTTTTAATTTAAAATCACAAAATTAAAACAATACATTTTATTTCAACTTGTTTGTGTTTTAATATTCTTTCTTTTAGTGCATTTAGGGCCCGTTTGGATGGGCTTAATAAAAGCAGTTTTAAAAAAGTATTTTTGAAAGTGCTGAAACTTATTTTTAAAATAAGCAGTTATGCGTTTGGATAAAAGTGCTGAAGTTGTTATGTCAAACGTGAAAAGGGAAAAATAGAAGAAAGAAATGTTAGGGTTATATGGTAATTTGGAGATTGTATAAAAATATTAAGGGAAAAAACATAAAAATGTGGTCAACTTAAAACAGTTTATAAGCTAAAAAAGAAAAAAGCACCCCTACCCCAGCTTTTAACTTTTGGCTTAAAATAAGTTTTTTTTAACTTAAAATAAGCTATTTTGAGTATTGCCAAACAGTTAAATAAGTCAAAAACCAGCTTTTAAGTCAGTTTGACCAGCTTTTAAGCTGAGCCAAACAGGCTCTTACTCTTTTTCTCTTTACTTTTATGTAATATATTTAAGATAATAAAAATAATTCAGAATATTCTTTTTATTTTCTTATATTTCGTATTCAATCGACTTTTACTACAAGAAAACTATGAATTACATAACGATTTTTTTTCTAGACATTAGTATAGAAATTTATGAAAATTTTATTTTCCTACAAATTTTCATACTAATTTCGACCGGTACAAACTTTTATTTAAATCTTAAAAAAAATTCTTACCAATTATCACTTTAAATAACCCCCCACCCCACCCCACCCCCACCTCCCCACTTGACAATCATTGTCCTACTACTACTACTACCTCCTTTTCCTCTCTTTAATTTTACTATACATCCTAACTATCTTTCTTTTCTCATAGTTATATATATATATAAAATAAAAATTTATATATATATTATATATACTTACATATATTTTCGCCGGAAAACTCATCGGAATCTTCACCGGCGTACGTAATATCCTCTCCTTAATTACTTTCTTAAATTTTCATATATCTAACTATATATATATATATATATATATATATATATATATATATATATATGAAGATCTATATACAACTTTCTTATATTTTTTGTTTTATCATTAGTTGGTTAATTAATTAATTAACCAATCAAATTATTGTTGACCTTCTCAAATTACTAAATTTTATTTATAAACTTTTTTGTAAAAAAAATTGTACTAAACTTTTGAACTATTTGCTTCATTTCTATATCTACAAAAAAATGTTTAAACACATTCATTGAACTTTAGTAACCTGTCCATTTTAATTTCCTTTTCACTATATTTACATATTTTTACGAGTTTAAGTTATATACATCGTTAGTTAAAATATAGGTAAGCTTTTGAAAAATGTTAAATCTAATAAGTTATAGTGAATTTGTTCTTCATGAAAATTAGGGTTTTGGTGAAAAAAATTTATTAATGTAAAAATCTTGTGTGCTATAAATATTATTGCTTTGTCTATAAAGCTAATTAAATTTTTTGAAACATTTTTGTCTATGTTTGGAAAAAAAAATTAAAATTAACAGTAAATTTTTGTTGGGACATAAATTTGTGTCTACTTCTATTAATGTCCCAATTTTGTTTTTTGTACTTTTTTTTTCTTTTAATTTTGTGTCTCAACAGTGAGAAATATTAACTTCTCATTCAATGTTAGTACTATTCAATCCACATGGGTTTGTTTTTGTGCTATTTTATGTTTTATGTTCATTTGATTTTATGATACCATGCAGGTAATCGTATCGAACATTTTGTAATAATTTATTCAATTTTTGACACTATAGTTGGAAATGAGTGATCAAGTATCTGAATTTCATGTAGCACAACATAGTCGGAGGGAGAGGTTGAGAATTACAAGTTCTGAAGAATTAGATATTATTCATCAGTATGGTAATATTTCATATGATCCATCAGTAGTACTGTCGTCGTCTGAAATGATTAATTTTGCAACGACGACGACTGGTACTACTGATGTTACACAAAATTGTACCAACTGGAGAAGTTTGCAGCATTCTAGTTGTGGATGGAATAATGTATCAAATTTTAATTCGAGTGGATCTGTTATTGAGACTAGTAATTATTTGAGTCCAATGTTTGTTGGCGGTGGAGTAGGAGGAGGAGAAGGAGGTGTGTTATCTGGATCGTTGAATTTGAATAGTAGTACTATTGATGTGAAGCCGAATTTTTATGCTGAGTTTCCTGATACCATTACTAGTAATGCTGAGTTTAGTTCTTCTGTAGTCTATCACGATACACTTCAAGAAGTTGTTAAGTCTGCTACGAAGGGAAACCAAGGTGTTGATACGAGACGTGTTGGTTTGTGGATTGAGAATGAGAGTTACGTGGATCAATCGCGTCATTTGTATGATAAGAGTTCTGGATTGGGGACGAATTTAAGAACCAATGTATCTGATAATTCGAGTGTTCAAGGCTTGGCTCTATCGCTTTCGCCAGTTCCAAGAACAAATACGATGCAAATGGAGAAGAGGAACAGTGTGATGGTACCTGAAAATTTCGCAATTGCACAACGAAGTGCAGTGCCACTTGGTCCTTTTACTGGCTACGCAACGATACTTAAAAGCTCAAAGTTTCTAAGGCCAGCACAGCAATTGTTGGATGAACTTTGTGATCTTGCAGCAGGTTCATCAAATGTGATTAAGTGTTCAAATTTCTCGAAGAAGGTTCGTGATGGTTTTAGGGTTTCTTGTGATGTTAATGCTGCTGCTGAGTCTTCATCAGGAGGTGGTGGTGGTGGTGTTGGAGATTCGAGTGGTTTGAATGAATCAAATGTGTGTCCTGAGTATCTGCAGAAGAAGGCAAAGCTTATATTTATGCAGGAGGAGGTTTGTTTATTCGTTCATTTTCCATTTCCGGAGATAATGATTTGTTAACTCTATAGCTTTATTTGACTTAATTTGCTTGACTACTTGAGCTGAAGGTCTTTCGGAAAATACCTCTCTGCATTCCCTAGGTAAGGGTAAGGCTGCGTACGCTCCATACCCTTACTTTTGTGGTTACACTATAGTTGTGATTATGTTGTTAAGCTTCGTTTAACTTAATTTGCTTGACCACTTGAGAAGAAGGTCTATCGGAAAATGCCTCTTTTCATTTCCTAGGAAGGGGTAAGGTAGTTAGCTTCATTTGCTTGATCACTTGAATTTAGGGTCCATCGAATCACCTGAGGCTTTTACTAGGTAGGGGTAAGGTCGTATACACACTAAACACAAGTTACCTTTACCTGTGCATTTACGCTATACATGTTTAGTTTAGTATACAACATAGTTATCTTCCAATAATAAGAAACACTTTTAGTTGTCTTATAGTTACAAGAATTTCGAAACAACATCAAGAATTTTTTCAATGGTAATGTTGCTCGGGCTTAACAACAATGTCTTGCTTCTTCTCGACGTTCCTCATCATGCATAAACATTATTTAATTACTCTTTAAAGTAAGAACACAGTTTCTGTATAGAATGATTATCAATCAAATGCTGTTTGTGTTAACTAACTTTATTAAAGTTAAGAATCTCATCATATAAAGAAACTTTACTTTGAAGTTGTAAAGTATCATTCTACTGTGTTATACTGATGTAAGCTAATTTTTCTTCTATGCGTTTTACCCATCGATTTGATGTCAAAATATTGGGGGATTGAACGTGTTTTCTACTATTTGTTTCACTTATCGCGCTTTATTTACACTGATTTGTGTGACAGATTTGTAAACGATACAAACAGTATCATCAGCAAATGCAACTGGTTGTATCGTCTTTTGAAACCGTGGCTGGTCTTAGTGCAGCAACCCCGTACATTTCTTTAGCTCTCAAAACTGTCGCGCAACATTTCAAGTCACTGAGGAACGCCATCACAGATCACTTGAAAAACATAAGGCAAGCGTTAGGCGAAGACTTGCCCTCCCCTGCATCTGGTATGAGTAACAAAGGCGATGGGAATAGGTTGAAATTTGTTGACCAGACATCGTTACACAAACAGAAAAGTGGTAGTACAGCTGGGGTCGCGTTTTTAGAATCACAACAACATGTCTGGAGACCTCAACGAGGCTTACCAGAACGCGCTGTGGCTATTCTTAGAGCTTGGCTTTTCGATCACTTCCTTCACCCGTAAATTTTCCTCTCTGTTCCATTTTCAACTTTATCTTGTTTTGTTACACTCTATTTTAAATGAAACTTTACATTACTTGTAGGTATCCTACAGATAGTGATAAACACATGTTGGCTTCTCAAACTGGCTTAACTAGAAACCAGGTAAGTTTTTATAAAACGATAATAGTAGGCGATTTTATTGGTTCTGTATTCATGAGTTAACACACACGAATATTAGGTTTCGAATTGGTTCATCAATGCACGTGTACGTGTATGGAAACCGATGGTTGAAGAGATTCATATGTTGGAGACTAAAGGAGGAGATCAAACAAGAAAATCGGATGTGAGTAAGCTCGTTACAGAACGAACCAACCATGTGAACTGTGGGCAACATTTGAGTAATGTTCTAATCAACATGAGTGGTGTAGTAATGCCAGAGAAGCAAGAAGTCTGTCATGGAGGAATAGGACCCTCGGAACGATTAGATGAGAGTAGTAGTGATCATCATATGTGGAAGAATCAAGAGAAACGTTCGAGGATAGAGTGTCAGCATATCTCTGATGGATCAAGCATGGACGGATCGTTGATGGGGTTTGTACCTTACCAAAGGAATGGACTTGAAATCGGAGGTAACATGGGTGCTGTGTCGTTGACGTTGGGGCTAAGGCAAAACGCTGAGGCTGCTCAACAACAACAACAGTTGCAACTACATGAACATCGACTTAGGCAGCAGTTTGGAGGTCACATTATTCATGACTTTGTAGATTGAATGGTGAAAAAAAGAGGAGTTTAGTTTGTAGATTATGTTACTTGTCTACTACTAGGTTTTAATGTCACCATAGTTTTAGCTTTGCTAAGGCTCCTATTGTATGATTCTCAGATACAAGTAAGAAATGCACTTATTGTAGACAATGTTACTATATCAATCATGTCTTTTGTATATATTTTGATAAATTTTTCATGACTTGAGAGTATAGTATAACACAACTTGATTGAATGTGTAAATTAGATCATGTATCTGTTGGTTCTAAGTAATGTCTTGTGCAATATGCTTGCATTTCTATCAAAAAACATATCCTTTATATTAGCTGTGCGGGGTTTAATTGTTATTCTCTCATTTACTCAAAGGTCGTTCTAAGCAATATTTTTTATAAAATGTCTTGCGTGAAACGACTCATTCAGAATAAGATCTTCTTTTATGTTAAGTGTAGATTCTTTTGGAGAAAGCTCTCCTTTATGCTAGGGTGTAGGGCCCTACTATTATTCTCCCATTTATACGACTCGCGTGATTTGTTGATTTTAAGAAATATCTTATATGAAACGACTCACTTAGAATATGCTTTTATTTTATATATTTGGAAGCATATTGTAATTAATTTTTTTTTTGTTTATATAACTCATGATAGCTTTCTTTTTATGGAATATAGCTTTTATGAATGAATGTGGTAAACTAGTGAAAACTTTTTAAGTTTTTGTTATATTAAATTATTGTTCCAAATTGTGTCTTTTCCCTCCTTGATTAATTTTAGCTCTTATTATAAAAATAAAAAGAAAGACAAAGCATCTTTATCAAATGATTAGTAATTATATTTGTACAAGATTTAAACCATTTTGGTCCCAACTAAAATTTAAAATGAAAGATGAAATGAAAATCATGATTGGTGTTAATAATTAAATATCATACAATTGAGATGAAACAAAGAACATTAATTATTAGTTAGAAATTATATCATAGTTAATTATATTTAAGAAACTCCAATTAACATCTTATAACATGTAAGATGACATGCTTATTCAATAATTATACAATTTAAGCTATGATATTATTGAATTTTATCAAATTTATAACGATCGCTCTGCCTTGGCTTTGACCTAGACTAGACCATGGACCAAGTGACGGTAACATTACCCGAATTTGTATCCAACCCTAAAGCTCTCCACACAGCAATGGAACCATCCACAATGTTATTTTTACATCGAATTTGAAAAGCATTTTTCGCATCACGATCCATAGTAGAATCACATTCGTCCACTACTTTAGCTATCACGGTCCTCCCGTTACTATTAGTACGAATACTTATCATTTTACCATATCTAGAACCTCCCGCGAACCATCCAGACAATGCTACTATTCTTTCGTTATTATTATGATATTTCCCATCACACGATGATAAACTACCCCCGTTTTTTACCACTGTCAAAGTCATTGAGGGTAAGTTGTTTTAAGGAGGTGACACGTGGCGAGCAACGGTATATTGGGTGTATACCGTTAGAAGGGACAAAAGGGCTATTTTTGCAAATTTTGGTTCCAACGTTAGGATCATCGTTACATTTTCCGTTTATGCAAATTAATTGACCGTCACAATCGTCCCAAGTTTTACAAGGGCCGTTACATTGGGAAACGGCGTTAGAAGTAGAGATGAAAATGATGAAAATTAGAGAAAGAATGGCTAGATTGGACATTGTGGCTATTTTTGTAATGATTGAAAAATGTTATATGTGTAAGAAAGTGTTGATGGATGAAGAAAATTATCCAAATCGATGAATATATATAGGGAGAAATGATATCGTGACTCATGATTTATTCGTTCATAAGTTACTTTGAAATGAGATAAATCGAGATAAGATTAAACAATGAATTATAGTTTTGACTTAAGTTTTACTCATTTTTTTCTTTCAAAAAATATTCGGATATAAATAGAGTTGATCAAGCACAATGAAGTTTCAGGTTCAAATTCTAACAAACACAAAATATTAAGTAATTTCTCTTCATCGTTTTAGTTTTAACGAAAAAATTTACTAGATATACGTACAAACTAACCTGAAAACCACAATTATATATTATATAATAATATGAAATCCTTCTTAATTTTATATAGGGTTGGACTAGTAACATTTTTATTATATTGGATAACTATTATTAGACAAGGAGATCGACTATGATTTAAACAGATAAAAAAGGAGCTAGATAGAAATATTTTGTATTAAATTTCTGGTAAATTAATTAATTTTTCCAGTATTAACATTAGGGAAATCAAGAAGTAAAAGGAGAGTAATTAGGGAGAAAATTAAACCATAGAGAGGTATGCTATTCCTAGGTAGTGGCTGCTAATGATATAATAAATTCATTTTTACTCAATAATGTATAGTTATATTTCTAGATCTTTTCTAACGAACGATAAAAAGATAAGTCTATTACATAACGCGATAAAAAGAAGGATCTAGAAATAAACAAAGAGGATTAATTTCATCGTCTTAAAATATCGACCATTTTAAAGGTTGGGACAATCATGCACGTTTAAAAGTTTTATATAGAATATAGTGGATATATATTTATCATGTATCTGTCGATAGTTTAAGTATGGATAATTAAGTTACAAATATTTTCCTCAAGTAACACTTATCCACGACTCTATACTTAGTTATAGATCTTTCAAACATTTTGATAACGATCAGTTATGTTAATTTCTCTAATTAAAAATAGAACATAATAGTCCACTTTTTAGAACTGTCCACATACTGCAAATTCATTTGTCATTTTTCATAGTTGTTTTTGAAATATAACTAATTTGTTAAGAAACTCACATATTGTCTTTGATTTTTAAAATCACAATTGTTTCTTTTTATTATTTGGAAAAAACGATAGCATACTTAATGAGAAAAATATAATATTTATATTTGGTTAATCCTCATTCTTTTGGAGAAAATGTTTTGATGGGAGTCCTGTTTAGGAGAGAATATTTATTTTTTCGTCACAAATTATTTATCGTATTTTTCTTATCAGTCAATC
Source organism: Solanum peruvianum (assembly GCA_027705065.1). Taxonomy (NCBI): domain Eukaryota; kingdom Viridiplantae; phylum Streptophyta; class Magnoliopsida; order Solanales; family Solanaceae; genus Solanum; species Solanum peruvianum. Next base: position 57,346,492 of record JAKWJD010001765.1, read on the forward strand.
AATTAAAAATATCCACCTACCTAATGGTTCATATGTATCAATTTGATGCCGGTACTAGTGTATATTCATGTATAACAACTGTAAAATAAGTGTATAATGTATATATCCTGAAATTTTTTACGTGACATAATATACACATCCTATACGGTATAATACACGTAGGATATCAAATTATCATGAAATACACCATATAGAATGAATGTATTTTTTTGTTCAATCTCATACTAATTTAAATATCTACACATCCAAAATAAGCAGATATAAACGCTAATAAAGATTAAGTTAAATGACACATTATGATGAATTCCTTGTGTTATCAACTAGAGGAAGTGATCTTGCAATAAGATCGTGACATGATATTAAAAAAAAAAAGTTGAACATCACCACATAAATATTATTTTTTAGTAAGAAATTATATCATAGTTTATTAATTTTAAGGAACTCCAATGTACATCTTATTACATGCAAGATGACACGCTTATTATATAATTTGATGTATAAAATTATTAAATTCTATCGAATTCATAACGATGGCCGTCCCGACCTAGACCATGGACCAAGTGACAGGAACTATACCCAAATTTGTATTCAACCCTAAAGCTCTCCACACAGCAATTGAACCATCCACTATGTTATTTTTGCATGGACTTTGAAACGCATGTTCCGCATCACAACCCATAGTAGAATCACATTCATCAACTACTTTAGCGGTTACCGTCTTTCCATTATTAGCACGAATACGTATCATTTTACCACACCTTGAACGTCCCGCGAACCATCCAGTAGACAATGCCACTATACTTTCGTTGTTATCATGATATTTCCCGTCACATGACGATGGACCCCCACCATCTCCGCCCCTAGCAAAGTTGTTGAGGGTTAGTTGAGCGGGCGTTGATGACGTGACAGGTGGCGAGCAACGATAGATCGGGTGTACACCGTTGCAATTGATTGTGCCAGATGGACGACATGTATTGGACGGAGTCGGAGAAGGGACAGAAGGAGGGCTATTTTTGCAAACTTTGGTTCCAACGTTAGGATCGTCGTTACATTTTCCGTTTATGCAAATTAATTGACCGTCACAATCGTCCCATGTTTTACAAGGGCCGTTACATTGGGAAACGGCGTTAGAAGTAGAGATGAAAATGGTGAAAATTAGTGAAAGAATGGCTAGATTGGACATTGCGGCTATTTTTGTAATGATTGAAAAAAGGTTATATGTGTAAGAATAGTGTTGATTGGTGAATAAAACTGTCTAAATGTATGAATATATATAGGAAAAAATGATACTGTTGAGTCGTAATTTTCGGCTAGTAGAGTTGTACACGTGTCAAATGATTGACCTAAGCCTAAATATGTTATTTATTAAATTGTATCAAAATTAAATTACTTGAGCTGAATGAACTAACAATGAATAATAAGTTAGATTCAAAGTTTTCATAAAAAATTAGTCAATAAAATAGAGTAATAGATTTCTTTTCATTTATTCTAATTTTAGTGGGAAGAATTATCTGATATATATATATACGATCATTATAACGTAATTTCTTTTCATTTATTCTAATTTTGGTGAAAAAAATTATCTAACATACATACATACATATATATATATATATATACATATATATATATATATATATATATATATATATATATATATATATATATAGTTGATGAGAAGTGAAAGATATTTTATTTATTTAAATTAGGTGTGTAACCTGACTCGAAATTTAATTTTATATCATTGCGATAATTTAGCTAAAAATGGACTTTTGTAGCTATTCAATGCAAAGACTTGGCATGGATGCACGGCTTCTGACAGTAGGATTAATAGATGGACTAACAAGTTGATCTACTAATTAATAAATGGATTGTGATTATTATGGATAAATTTAAATTTAATCGAGTTTTAATAAAGATATCAAAAAAAACTAGAAAAATATTTTATCGACTAAAATTCATCCAAACATAAAAAGCTAATGGTTACTTACGAGCTCGTCATTATACCATAAATATAGTGAGCAAGTAATAACTTTTGTACAAATGATTAATTAATTAATTAAGAATATTTTAATTAATTAATTTTAACTTAACTTTTGAGAAATAAAGAAATAAAAAGTAGGGGAGTAATAAGGGAAAAAATAAATTAGACCATAGTAAGATTTTCTATTGCTGTTACTCTTCCCTAGGTAGTGGCTGCTAATTAATTACAATATATTCATTATTTATTCAATTAATGGATAAATATATTTTTAGATATTTTTTTTAAAAAAAAATGAAAAGAGAAAAAAATAAGTTCGAAATAAATAAAAAGGATTGAGTTTTTCATCTTAAAATGTCGAGTATTTGTGATACGAGTATGACAGCTAATTACTTATGACGCTAAAATTAATTATAAATCTTTCAAATTATATTGACGAAGACTATTTATGTTAATTCTTCTAATTAAAATAAAAATATAAAATGATAGCCCACATTCTAGAAAAGTCCTGTGTAAATTCAATTGTCAATTTTCATAGTTTGATTTCAAATATATTTGTCTGATTAGTTAAGAAAGTCGAATACTGTTAGGCATTTGATTTAATTTATTTATAAACTATATTTAAAAATTGAAATGGATATATAATCCTTTGCTTATTGGTAGCTATACGTGGTATTCAATTCGTTTCAATTTGTTTATCATAATTATTATCGGATAAAAAATATGATCATAATATTTTTTTTTAAAAAATATATATATATATATAATATATATATATATATATATATATATATATATCTATATTTATATATTATATAGAAGAGTGAAGTGGTAGGACAACCAAGGGTAAAATTGTAATTTCATTCTAACAAAAATTAATTGAGAAAGATAGGAAATAATCTAGAAAGATCTTTCTATATATGAAGTGAATAGTGATTAGTGGTAAAATGTAATTTCACGCTACCAAAAATGATAATAAGAAAATTAAATATTTCTAGAAACATCTTTATTTATTTTTATAACTATGAATTTATTTTGTTACTTCACTTTTTATGGGTCATTGTTATATCTATTCATTAGTATTTTTACTATTACTTTATTTTAACTCTTATTATTTTTTCTATTCATTATGCTTATAAAAAATATTTACTTTAATAAACATATACATTATTAATTACTTATTTTCACCTTTATTTTGTCTTTGATGAATATACTTGAAAAGAATAAGTGTGATAAAATTAATAATATGTATTAGATTGAAATAAAGAAAAAGATGTTAAGAAGTAATTTTACCAATAAAAATGAATAAGATGATATATTTACATTTAAGACGATCAAGAAATGAAATGAAATTTCATTCTAACGAAAATCTATTAAGAAAAACAACAAGAAAAATATTTAATTCTAGAAACATCTTTCTATATATGAAGTGAATGGTGATCTAATGTAAAAGTATAACTTGCGCAAACAAAAATTAATCAAGAATGATTAGAAAAAAACTAAATAGTTCTAGAAATATTTTTAGTTATTATTATTACCATCAACTCAGTTTGTTATTACTTTACTTTTTATATTAGTAACTGTGATATCTACTCATTACTCTATTTACTATTACTTTAATTTAATTCTAATGTTTTTTTCTATTCATTATACTTACTAAAAATGTCTACTTTAATATAAAATTCATTATTTAAAAATATAATCAATTACTTTTACTTTGGCTCTAATTAATATACCTGAAAAGAAATAAGTGAGATAAACTAATAATATATATTGGATTGAAATTAAAGAATAAATAAAAATGGTTTTAATATTGAAAAAAAATTTAAAGATGTCAAAATGTAGCTTTACAAATAAAATGAATAGGATGATATATTTGCATTTAAAGAAAACTAAAAATGTTTACTAGATTTTAAAAGGTAGTTATTTATTAAAATATATAATAATTTTTTTACTTTTAATTGATTTCAAACATATTAATCTGAATAGTGAACTAATGTAAGTTAGATTAAAATTTAAAGTTGACAAGTCAAAATGCGATACTTTTCTACTATGTAGAAATATGAAGTTGAGAACAATCAAGGATACTATGGTCATTTTCATATATATTTCATTTTAAAATTCTATTTTTAAATTTGTCAAAATATTTCTTCAAGTGGCTAAATTTCCTGCATAAGTTACATGATTATTCTAGAAACTATAAGTTATAAGGTTTTTCTAGAACTATGTCCATGATACAAGTAATAGACACCAACACATTCTTCATTTCATTCACTCCACAAATATCTCTTTTCTCATGTCTTATACCAATAAATTTCTCGCCATTTATTTCTTATTTGCATCCTAAAATAATACACACTTCGATAAAGCTCTTGCTAGGAAGATCAACAATGCAACTTTTTTTCCAACAATAAGAAGTTCATTTTTAGTTAATTTCCTACACAATGACCCTACTTTTGTAAAACAATTATAAGACAAAAGTAAAATTCCTATTTCTCAGTGTTACTTTAGAAGAAAATTCTTTCCTTACCATCTTAAATTGTTCTCCTAATTTTAATGAATATAAAGACAAAATATAAAGTTGTAACTTTTTTTTTAATCTTTTTATCATTTCATAAAGAATGAGATAATTCATTCTAATATTTTGTCAGGTAAGTTATTATTTTGTTGATTAAACACATATAATTTTTTATAAGTTACTCAAAACTATCTATAGATGGGATCAGTACGAAAATTATTAATTTATTAGACTCACAATATAATCCATTTAATTAAGTGATTTTTAATTAAAATAGAAAAAGAATATCATTAAATAAATTATTTAATTCAAATATATATTTTTGGCATGATATTAATCATTGAAGAATCTAATATATTATTATTATCTCTTATTATATTTATTTGAAAATGTAAAAATAATTTTTCTATTCGAAACTAATTCAGTTACTATTATAAATATATATAATGTTGTAATATTGAACGTGTAAATGAATTTTTCATTACGAATGGTTGATCAATGATTAGTATTTTATCAAATGCATAGCTTATGGCGGAAATATTACAAAAAGAAGATGATAATATTGTAGAAAATAGATAACACTTGCAAAAATATATGCATATCGATAATCTTTTTCAAAGATATCATCATTTTATGTTCCTCGAATGTGAAATGTTTTAACTCATAATCTAACACAATTCTCTATTTCCTTGCTGCATAGAATTTTTTAAGTTCAACTTTCTCGATTTGGGTTGTAAACGATGCATTTATGTCGTATGAATATTTGGAAAAGATTATTAAATAATATATTGAAGTTGTTTACCATAAAAAAAGGTATAAAGTACAGAAATATATATATTTAGAGGCTAATTACATCCTTTTGTAGAAGTTTCTCAATTACAAAAATCTCAATTTTTTTGTTGCTCTAGAATACATTCCTTGGTTGGTTCTGGTACATTACTATAAATATATATATACTTATGGGATGGATGTAACCAAGAGGGGATAAAAATATATCCGAGAGGAATTTATGATATCTTACATTGTGAATTTATGTAATTTTTTCAACAAAATATATAAAATTATATTGGGCCCGTATCACGTGCCTTACTAAAATACACTACTTTAATTTATTTAATTTCATTAATTCCCTACTGATGTATTAAATTACAAAAATCCCTTTTTTATCCCAAATGATACTAATTAAATTTCATGAACAACACATAAAAAGATACTCAAATTCACAATTTAAATTAGATACTTTAATTTTATATACTTATCAATAATTCATATAAATATGATACTTAAATAACAGATGTATGACAGTGTGATACACATATACTATTATTTGATACCTTAATATATACGAAATATAAGTAAAATAAAACAAAGAATCATTCTATCATGATCACCAAAAAATGATACTTAATAAAATTAATTGAATATACTAACAAATATATTCAAAAATCATGATAAGATTGAAAAGATACTTAATACAACTCATCTTATACTAACATATAAAAAAACAGTTCATGATACTTACAAAATACTAATTGAAACTATATATATAAACAAAATATTAAATTTAAAATATATTTCTTTGATACATTAAATTTCATGTCCAACACATGAAAAGATATTCAAATTTTAGCTATAACAGTTACAGAAAAAAAAATATTCAGTCATTTATATTTAAGTATCATTTCTATTTTATAAAGTATCCAGAATTCTTAAAAATAAGGATTTTTGGTAAATATCGATATTATAGGGATAGAATGTAATTATCATTTACAGTATGTCATTTGCCTAATTTTACTTAAATTATCTAGTATATATATATATATTATATATATATATATATATATATTATTTTATTTTTTTAATTTTTAAGAAATGGCAGCGCTTTACCTAATTTTTGGTTATTTCCAACTGTGTGCCAACTTGGTCCATTTAATTCACCTCTCAAAAAGTTATAACTCTCTTTACATATTATTTTATTATATATACATCTATAATTGCTTAAAAATGAAAAAAAATAATAAATAAAATTTAGGTAAGTTGCTGCTTTTGAAGCGATTTTCTTAAAATTAAAAATATATTATGTAAATTGCTGCAACTGTAGTGATTTGTTTTTAACTTTTTTTTAAAGAAAAAGCAAATTGTACAAATCACTGCTATTACTTCCTCAACGATTTACCATTTTGGTTAAAAATATTTTCATATATGTTTTGGAAATTTGTTAATATTTTTCATCCTTTAAGCTCCAATATTATATATAGTGTGTTGTTTCTATATATATAACTAAAGATTTTATATCTGAATTTACACCTTTACACCAAATATTGTTAATTTTACTCTTAAACTCTGAATCAAAGCCAAATGAATTAGAATTGAGGGAATGAAATAGTAGAATTATATAGAAATATTTCATAGCAAATTCTTGAAGAACACTAATCATGTCTATCTTATCACATATTGTATATAAAATGACACAATTTTTCAATACTATATTACAACCAAACACACATAACAAATTAAAGTATAATTAAACCACATGGGAGTAATAATAATTATATTATCCCCTAGGCCATATGAACCAAGCAACAATTTCCTTTATTAAGTATCCATAACTAAATAAGACCAACGATGAATTTACTGATTAGCTATAGAATTTATCTATCGACTGATAAATTTTTTTTTAGGAGTGATATATGATCTCCTAGACCATGGACCATGTAATAGGAACTCTTCCCTCATCAGTATCCAATCCCAAAGCACTCCACACAGCAATTGAACCATCCACTACATTATTTTTACAACCATCTTTTGTGTCACATTCATCCACAACCTTAGCCGTTACACTCTTTCCATTTTTATTGGCTCGAATACGTATCATTTTTCCACACCTTGAACCATTATCATACCATCTAGTAGTCAACGCGACTACTCTTTCGTTGTTATCATGATATTTCTCATCACATTCCGATGGACCACCCCCATCTCCACCTTCACTAAAGTCGTTAAGGGTTAGCATACCTGACGTTGAGCCAGTAGATGGAGGAGAAGGAGAACTTCCTCCTCCTCCGCAAATACTGGTTCCAACGTCAGGATCATCGTTGCATTTTCCTTTAATGCATATTAATTGCCCATCGCAATCGTTTAACGATTTGCATGGGCCATTGCAAGAGGAAATGGAGTAAGATGAAGAGATGAAAGTTGTGAAAATGATGCAAAGAGAAAGAATTAAGGCTAGTTTTGTCATAGTGGCTATTTTTGTAAGAATTGATCGAGAATGTGGTTATATGAGTAATAAAGATATTGCAAAATAGGTAGATATATATAGGCAATAATTAATAAGTAGGCCATATTTACTTGATTTATTTTTTAGTCGTGATTTTCGGCTAGTGATGTACAGTTTTCATTTTGCCAAAATACGGGCTTTATTGAGACGGAATCAAAAATTTTAATTTTTGGAATTTTTTTTTTTAGTAAATAGTGTTATTTACACTTAAATTCTGCTAAATAACGATATGTAAAAGTAAACGTAAAATATAGTGAAATACATTGCATTCGCTCGTATAATAAAAGTGAAATATATTTTATGCTTGTACATGATAATGTATCCATACATATACAATATCTTTTATAGCTGATCGAGTATATCATTGTATCTGGTACTATATTATATTATATGGTTATCAATTGGCTCAATCAACTTCAATTTTCATGGTTTGCTTTGAAAAACGTGTTAATTATTAAGTAAATACTTTAATATTTGAAACTATATAATAAGATTTCATATCATAGAATATCGAAAATATTATCTTAGGTGATCCTGATCAATTTTGATACATTCACCCATAACTTTATTGTTATTTCATCAAATAATTTATAAGTTGTTACAGCAATTTCTGGATTTTGTTGTGTATTGAATTCACAAGTTGCTGGAATATAAAATTGAAGTTGTTGCAACGACTTTAATAATTGCTCAAATATTTGTAATTCCGATTTCAGTTACTTTTGTCTAGATCATGTATTCAAATAGAAAATATATTAAATTATGTGTTTGAACATACATTTTACTTGAAAAAAATTAAAATTTCTGAGTGAAAAGTGAAGATTGATTTTCAAAATCTGATCGAATTTCACAATCAAATAAATACTTTGAAGATAAATTTTCATATTTGATCTAAAATATATGAACAATCGCTAGTAAGGTTTGTAATACAAACTTTGTACGGTAGAAACATAATCAACAACAAAAACATAGTCAATATAATCTAAAAAGCGCAATCCAGGAAGGACAGGTAATTAATACACAGACCTGATCCCTACCATTGGGAGATTAAAAAAATAATTTCGAATAGATCGTCGACTTTCCAAAGCATAGTTTGAAAGAATGCAAAAATATATAGGTATGATGAAAATATTAGAACAAGAAAATCCTCCCTCCATTTCAATTTGTTCGTATTTCCTTTCTTTGGCAACTTTCTTCGTGAACCATGTTTGAGTTAATACTTCAGATGGTCACTCAACTTTGCACTATTCTCTCAGAAAGTCACTCAACTTTCAATTTTCCCTCAAAAATCACTCAACTATGCACTCTTATCTCAGATAGTCACTCAACTTTCAATTTTCCCTCAAAAGTCACTGAACTATCCACTCTTTCCTCAGAAAGTCACTCAACTATTCACTCTTTCCTCAGAAAGTCACTCAATCTATTAAATTATTTTGATTAAAATTTATGATATTAATTATTTATATAACAACCAAAAATTTTAAAAAATAAATTAAATCATTTAGTGATCCACCCACCAACCCGACGATTAAAAAATATGATATGACTCATTTTATTTTATCTTTAATCCTAAATTAATCCCTCTCTTAATCCTAAATTAATCTAAAGATAAAATAAAATGGGTCATATCATATTTTTAATGGGTCGGGTTAGGTAGGTGGATCACTAAATGATTTAATTTATTTTTTAAAATTTTGGTTTGTTATATAAATAATATCAATAAATTTTAATTAAAAATAATTTAATAGATTGAGTGACTTTCTGAGGAAAGAGTGGATAGTGAGTGACTTTCTGAGGAAAGAGTGGATAGTTCAGTGACTTTTGAGGGAAAATTGAAAGTTGAGTGACTTTCTGAGAGAAGAGTGCATAGCTGAGTGACTTTTGAGGGAAAATTGAAAGTTGAGTGACTTTCTGAGAGAATAGGCAAAGTTGAGTGACCATCTGAGGTATTAACTCTAATATTCAGATGTCTTTATTACTTTCGTAAACAACATGCCAATTTAAAACCAGACAAACAAATTTAAATGAAAGGAGTAATAGTAATGATAGCATAATTATAATAATACCTACAATAACAAGTCCTTTATCCTAAAGTTCTTATGAAGTAAAGGCTCATTCTCACAATCACCAACTTTATCAAACTCCACACAGACACCCTCAAAGGCTGCAAAAAGACCTATGGTGATCATATATCATTTAATCTGAAACCATGTAACAAATTCAGCTTAAAGATCATCATTCTTAGAATTAACACCAAGAAGTTTAGCTAGATCCCCGTTTTCATACGCCTCGATGGTATCTGTAAAGTAAATAATATTGTAAGCACAGGATTATGACTCATACAGAGGCAGCTATATGCTTTGAGTTAGCTTACCATCTGATCCTCCGATGTGTTTACCGTTGATGAAAACTTGTGGCACGGTGCGTCTGCCAACGATTTCACTAATGGCATCCTGGATGTTCCATCCATCATCTAACAAGAGGAAAAAGCAGAGTTTTGATAAAAGGTTCTGATCAAAGACATAAGCTATTGTTCTAAAACAATTCTCTTCACCTTCTACATTAAGTTCAAATAGTTATTGCTGCAAAGCAGTATAGTCAAAGGCAAAAAGTTATAAAAAGTTCTTCAGATCTATTGGGCCTTAAGCACAAAGCACAGTTTAAGTGCAGGCTACAGTTAATAAAGGAAGAAATGTATTCGAGAAAAAAGTAACAAATTCATTCGATATTGTTTTCCTCAAACAAATACTACACTTATTTGCCGATTATATTTGTTGTTTGGTACCGATTCAAGATAGAACTCACGGAAAATGAGTTTGCTTGCTTAATGCTTGCCTACACTGAACCACAGCTTAAGTGAGACGAAGTGCCATCTCCGAGCTGCAAGGGATCGGGTTGCTAGGTGTAAATACTAAGCAAAGTGTAGGACTTTCTTAAGCGAAGTAAAAGCCTGTTTGGATTGGCTTTTGGCTTATGATTTATAAGCCTAAAGCCATATGTTAGAAATTCTAACTTGTGGTTTTTGGCCTTTTTTTTTTTCTAATCTTTTAGCTTAAAAAGAAGTGCTTATAAGCAGTTTTGAATTTTACTCGAACAGTATAAAACTGCTTAAAAGCTCTTTTGGCTAAACAGCCCCTAAAATAAGCCAATCCAAACAGGTTCCAAGTACAGACCTAAAAGTTAGCCCACCCATCGTGGTGGCTGAAGAGCTTCAATTTAAAGCAAACAAAAGAGAAGGAAGAGAAAATAAAATGGGATGTCCTCCAATGAATTAGTTTAGTATATATTCTGGGGAAAACGTGTTAATTTTTCCTACTTGCCTCTCAATTCAGTGTTCCATTCCCTGCAAAGCACCCGCAACTTAGAATCAACAAGAGGAGGAAGCTCAGGACATTTATAAACCCTTTTGGATTCCATTATACATGTGGAACATATACTCTCTATAACCTTTGTAATGAGTTAAAGGTTACCATAAATCTCTAAAATCTAGAAAATATTTTAAGGTCTACAAGTGCCCTGAAATTTGGTCTTATGGGTGATAAGCTGGTTTAAATGATTGGCTTTTGATATGACATAAAATTACAGCATTCAACCAAAACTTCATCTCTCTGGACATTTGCGTGTAAAAATAAGGTTCCAAACAGTCTTCATGTGATAATGCATGCAATAACATTTCTCTAAGGGTGTTCGATACAGAGGAAAGCATTTTCTTCAATTAGTCATTGTTTTGGAAAAACATTTTCTCTAGGAAAACGAGTTCTTTTAAAATGAGAAGAGGACTTCCCTGATAAAGTGGATTCCTAAGTGACATTCCAATTTCATTGTCTCATCCCCAACCCACCCAGCGCCCCAAACCCCTACCCCTAGACCATCCCACCCCTGAACCCCCACTCGATCCCACCCCCCTAATGTTTTGGCAGTACATATTAATGCCCTTGTTTTTTTTAATTTTGTTTTCTTACCAAACACTAGAAAATAAGTTTAAAACCACTTGTTTTTCAAGAAAACATTTTCCTTCATACTGAACATACCCCAAGTCTCAATTCGCTCAAAGTGTTTCTATTTAATCGGAGAAGTCCAAATTGACCTTGTCAAGAAATCATGGAAAATGTGATTGACCGACGGCAAGCCTAATAAGATATAATCCGTTGTATCTTACAATTTTACTCAATTACTGAAATCCATTTTAGGCAGTTGAGAAAACCTTAGACATGTAGGGTTTGATAAAGGAAAAGTTAGGGTTGAGACTAGGGGCATAGGAAGGATACCTCTCTCATCAAGCTCAACGACATGAGGTTTTTGGTTCAATTCTCTGAATACAGCCTTTGCTTTCTTACAGTATCTGCAAAGCAATATAAAATTGATGCAAACAGTTAATACAACATACAATAAACACAAATAAAATAGTGTTTGCATGTCAGGTCATTATATACACTTTTAAGAAGTTGAAGATGTACAAATAGGTTTCAAAGAGGAAAATTAATGAATCTATAAGCCATATTAATTGTCAGTGATTTTGATCTATTGAATCTCAAACGTTCTTATAGGTGTTAAGGCATGGATTTCACTGGCTAACAGGATACATATTGTATTGCCTCATCAATATTGTGAGTCACATTTACTGTCTCGCAAATGAACTAGACAGAATTTACATGATAATTTTAGAATTGAAAAAGAGCACAGGATGAGCACTTGGGGGAAAGGTCCCCATAATTGTAAATGTAATCTGTTAGTCATTTTGAATGATGCATTCAGAAGGTAAAAGTACTGTTTCTCTGAAATTTCCTCAGAATTTAAGCAGAGAGCATATTGGACACAGAGCATAATTTAGATGCAATTCTCTCCAACGTCATCGAGGTACCTCCTTTTAGATGCAAGACTCTTCAATATAATTTATGGAGAAATAGAAACGGAACCATAAACTAGAGCAGTTCAAAACTCAACCACTATGTTTTTAGCATACCATTTTCTTCAAAGACTTGAGACTTGAGAACTCTCCCTCTAATTCAATTTTCATAATCGTGTGGATATGACCAATATCTTTCTCCTCCAAGTGAAATCTACCCTACGTGCTGCTGAAGCCCCTGAATATGGATACCATTTACTTCTTATGAAAAGCTTGGTATCCATGCTCCCCAAAAGGGAAAAATATATCTCCAAGAGGTAAATAAGAGAAAACAGAATAGAAGATAACATTTTCCACTCGTTAAAAAATCCTCATTTCTCTACTTGGGGGCCTAATGGGTTGACGTTTTTCTGAAAGGTAATTTATCAACAAATGGTAGGAAAGAATAAGGATAAAATCCCTTAGAACCATAAATTTCTGATAGTAAAGCATTTGAAATAGGAATGAGGTGGGGAATACACAAACCTTAACCAATCTATGATCTATCTTGGTCGCCATAACCCTTTAGCGAGAAAGGTAGATCCTTGGGCTCTTTGATTAGACATAACATGAGCAAGGTAAATCAAACTTCTTCCTCTTTATGTAATATATCAATCAGTTCTATACTTTCTTTTCCTTTGATTTCCACAGCGTTAGATTCAATTAGACATAATCAGAGTGCCTCCATTATCTTAAAGACCAATTCTTATTACAATTAATAAGCTAAAGACAACTCAATAAAAGAAGGTATGACGCTAAAGCGAACCAAACTAGCTAAACCATTGTAATAGTGGAAAATGTTCAAACTTTTTTACATCAATCCATCCAGTAATTAACTCAAATACAAAAACCAAAATCAAGATCTTTCTGTAAAGTATACAGAAAAATGTACTCCATTACAACCTCCTATGTCACATTAAAATCCTTATAAATAAAGCTTCTTCTTTACATGCTTCTATATTTTCCAATACTCACTTAGTCCACTTTAACTTTTCCAGCTTAGAAACTATAATTTATCACTATGTTCCTAACTTATCCTTATTATAAACTATAGTCATTTCCAAAAAAAAAAAACATTAAATTTATTATATTCAAAAGGATAAATACAGTAAAATTGCTTCCTAAAGTAGTTTGCGAGTCAATACTGGACTAGTAAAAATGAACGGGGGAGAGAGTAGTTTTTGTTAAAATTCATCAAAGACACAAACTTTATCCTCACTTTTGGTAGATTAACTCGAAACAATTTAAAAAGATCACCCAATTTGGGATTTATCATATCAATTTGACAATCAAGGACCAGAACAGAGAAAAAAAAAAGATATAATAGCATTACAAAAGGGACAAATGAAACAAAATCAGATAATAATCTAAAAACCCATAAACAAAATCAGAAAAAATAGCTTAAAGAGAGAGAGAAAAAAACTAACGGGCAGTAAGATTTGGAGAAGATAACAATGGAGTGAGAAGAAATCGTCTTCTTAACGAAAGCAGATGAATCTCCTCCTCCAGCAACTGTTGATGCGTACAACAACACAGTTACAGATACTATAATTAACAAAATGGGTATAGAGGATAACGATGTAGCATTGAAAAATGCAGCTGATTTCGCCATTTTTGAGCTTTGAAAGAGAGTTGAAATTTAATTTGCTCTTTCAAGATCTCAAATCGGATTTTTTTTCTCTTAAATATATATATATATGGGAAGTATATTTTACCTGATTGGGCTTTGTAATTTGGGCCTTGTTTTATTTTGTTATGGGCCAAGGTGATAAAATTGTTGGATGAATTAGACAAAAAACTATTTTTACGTGGTGATTTACGAGAATGGTCTTGAAAATAAGTCGTTTTAAAATTAATTTAAAGTTTTACAACGTGGAGGTTATTTTTGACTTTTAATAGTGAAGGTTTGTTCATGGAGCAAGTAGGTGTCAAATGTTTAAGACTAGTCATTTTTAAGGTTATTGACGGTAGTTTCATGATTGTTAATTAGAAATCTATTACTGATTCGAAATTACTTAAAACTATATAATTTGGGAAACTTTCATATATAGCCACTTAAAAATAATTAATTACTCTTCATAGCTATAGTTTTGAAAATTACAATTTATAGCTACATGTTATATGAAGGAGAGCGAGACTGGAGAGAGAGGAGAGAGGCGAGAGAGAGGGGGAAAGAGTGGGACAAATGTAATTTGTATATATATATTGGTTAGATAATTGTATATTATACATATATATTTATCTATATGACAAGCAAGACCGGGAGAGGGAGGAGAGAGGCGAGCGAGATCGAGAGAGAGAGGAGAGAGATGAGCGAGAGAAGGAAGAGAGGTGAATTCTATATGTAAATCAATTCCATACGTGAAGCTACCTTCTCTCACTTTATCACTTGTGTGTCGCTTGCACCTCTAATGTGGTCCTTTCTAATTACAAAAAATAGAAAAATATTATGATTCGATCACGTCATTAATCTTGCCCATATTGTTACCAATAAGTATTTTCTGACAAAAAGATGTTAACTAGAATATAAGTAATTACAATCTGTTAGAGATTTGGATCTCTAGTTTGAACTTTGTACAAAGTTTAGAATTAGTTACTGCCTGCAAAAATATATACTACTAAGAATTTTGCTTTTCACAGGTATGAATGATCCTTCTAAGTAGCTTAGTATCTAATATGTGAGATTCAATGTGTTCTGCTCATTCATAGACAACTGACTATCAGACTCCACATTCGAAGAAGACGCGAGGGATGCAGTTGGTGAGATTCTTGTTCTATGTCGCCTTGAATATGGATAGATGACAGCAAGCTCACGAACACGGTTTAAGACCTCGTGAGGAATCCTGGACTTGCCATGCTTCTTCTTGGCATCAACCTGCAGCAAGTTTTTATGGACATGTGTGATATATCAACATGGTTTTTGCATCATAATAATAAGGTTGAACACCTCGGGAGACACCTAAGTTGGCAACATCTTACAGTTAGGCATCTCTAGTTGTAGTAGGGCTCGACTGTGTCATTTTGACATTTCTGCTGACTTGGCAACTTATCGGCCCTACTTCATGTGTTTAAATGGTACAAAGTCTTAGTTAAGGTGTATAAGTGAAAGATGGTGTCAACTTTAGGATGGAATTCACATCCGAAGGATGAGAAAAGACGACCAAAAAGATGTAGTAAATCTAACAGATGGCGCATATACTTATCTCCGTGACAGAGAATTATCAGAGCTAAAATTATAACAAGACAACTGGATTTGTTCCATGAATTCTCTTCTATTTGTCAGAGACAGCATTAACTCCTAGAATCATATATTGAAATGAAACGGGATAGACTAGATGTGGCTTTGCCACATGATGACCCTATGATTATTTGCAAAGGAACGTAAACGAGAATGAGTTTTGAATTAAAATTAAAATGAAAAAAGGACAGATTAGAGGTTTTCAATTGATAGGAAGAATAAAATACCCCTCTCCGACTCTGCAATCGTTGGCAGCTAGCCCTCAGAAGATTCCGCCATTTGTCCTGACAGAAGCAAGGGACTAAAAGATTATACCAAAATACATGGAAAGTGGAAAATTTTATATTACTAAACGGTCAAGTACCTTCAGATCAGCTGGACTACGATGCACAGATGATTGGAAAAACATCTTCTTTATGTCGCTCCATCTGCCAACACCATACTTGGAAACACCCTCCACCAACTTTAGGACCTCAGTTGTTGACCAATACTTATTGTGTTTTCTGTCTTGGTTAGTTCCTCGGGTCTCGCTCCCAATGGTCCAATCATCTTCAGATGAACTATCAGTAGACTGGTCAGAAAGAGTGCCAGAAGGATCATCTTGTGCCTCAACTGAATGGATGTTGCTGTTATAGGCTCTGTTAGCCCTGCAATCTTTGGATAAATGTCCCTGAAGTGGACAGTGAAAACATAAGCAAAAGAAGTAGCAATAATCTGAAAGACCAGCATCTAAAAGTGGATATGTGACTTTACGGCTTACACTTTGTGTCATCCCAGCATGAAACAGACACAACAAGGATGAAATGTTCGAGCAAATCAATGCTCGCCACAAAGAGTATTAAACATTGGATTGATGAGAGATACTTAATCCTAAACAAGTATATTTAGCATATGAGACGAGACATGTTAAATAAAGTGAACAGTTTTCGAGGAACATTCCCAACAGAATTTAACTTCCTTTGGAGAAAATATGAAAGGTCAATACAAAGTCTGAAACTCCTTTTTATTTGTAGTTCACTAACCTCCCTCTTGATAAGTCGCTCCTCAATGGGCAGACCAGGAGGAATTTGGATGCATCCAACTTGAAAATTTCTTTTACCAAGACCTTGTGAGGATACTTTGGCTCCTCTGTGATAATATCGCCGACCAAATCCTCCTCGCGAAGGTTTACATTTCAGATGTTGTTCAGATATTCCTAATTTCGTCCCATCACATTTTAAATTTTCTTTAGCCAACTCCTTGCTATCCCACTTATCCGGAAAATCGAGTTGTATCTCACCTGCTGCAGAAGATAAGCATTTGAAGGAATTCCATTGGATATGTCCTCTCCTTTTCACATGTTGAGCCCTTGGCTTTGTTCTGAAATTGAATATACTAGCAAAGGCAGTAGATACTTTAAGGAGATTCTGGCAAGCTGGTAGGACTTTAACCCCTTGATTTTCACTCGAATCAAGAGAGCTTTTCGGGAAACTGTAATTCTTGTCTGACATCTCCTGGTTTTCCAAGCCAAATATCATGTGGGATTCAAGCCATTGCTTATCCGCAACTGAAGTTTGATGTCCAAACATATTCCTGAACACCTCAAGTAATTTATCAGTTGACATGTCCTCAAATTTGTCTAAAGCGTCATGATCGAATGAGGTACTTGCATCAGACAACTTTAACACATGAACATCACAATTTCTTTGTTCTGAATCAGCTAGCTTGTTCTCCAAATTCACATTTTCTATACAGGATACATCTCTTGTGACATCATCAAGGGTGGGAATCTCTTCCTCAAGTTCGATATCTAATAAATCGAGAATAATAAGACCAAAATTAACTATCGATTGAAAGACATTTACTTAGGACAGAAATAAAAGAAGAAAAGGAAAGCGTAGACTGGCATGATAGCAGATAAATAACAACTCCTTACCCAAAAGATAATCTTCACATGAAATGCTGCAATGATTTTCATTATATCCGTTTGACAATCCATCAAGAAACTGCATAGACCGGGTATCGACAAATGATCAGTAATAATGGAAGTTGATCGAAAACAATTGATTAAACTTATTGAATACAAACGAATCAGAAATACTGTGAACAAATTAAGACAAATAAACACTCTAGAATATAGGATTAACAATTTATGACTGCTCACAAGGGTATATACCTTCTCCCTTGTTTTATCCACTTCACTGAGACCTCTTTGAACTGCATCTAGGGGAAAGGCTAAAAATCAAAATGTCATTAGTTATCAATAAAACAAGTAGGAATTTGAAACTCATCTGATTCAAATAGCTCAAGTTGTTAAGACCATTACCACGATCACTATTTGTTACGACAGAGTCCGAAGCTGAAAACTCCTTAGTGTAGCTCTCTGGAAGACTGCAGGCACATGTGTTGAAATCTAGAAGAGTATCGACTATATTGCCATACTCGGGTTCTGCAAATAATTGTTCCACTCCTATTGCTTCCTCCTCTGATGCAAAATAGATAGATGCAGCACTTACAACCTAAAAAAATCATAACAGTCTAGTTAACGAAATAATTTAACCGAAGATTATTGATCAAAATCGCATAATATTCTTGAACAACTAAAATTGTCAAGCTTAATAAATTCCAAATACTTCAAGTATTTATACTCAAAGTACAACAACAACATACCCAATGTAATTGCACAAGTAAGGTCTAGAGAGGGTAGGAAGTACGCAGACCTTACCCCTACCTTGGTAGGTAAAGAGGTTATTCCTTATAGACCCTTGGCTCAAGAAAAACATAACAAACCAGTCTGGGAAAAGAAATATCAAAAGAGAACAAAATAATACTGTTATCGAAGGACAAAAAGTAAAAGTTAGAAATAGAAATCGAAGAACAAGAAAGAGCAAGAGTAATGCTATAACTACTAGTATGGGAGGATATATGAAACAAGACTCAACTATCTACTAGCCTTCTACCCTAATTTGACTCGAAGTAAATGAAGTAAAGCAGTAAGGATATTTTAGGATTAATTGGACTAAAAGTAATCTAAACTGGTCATCCTCCAGAAATTTTTAACTACCTGTTCAGGCTGCTGTTGAGAACTCTTTGCACACTCATTTGGTGTCTTCCAGTTGTACGTAAACGAATCCATGGAAGTTTGCACTTTACTCGTCTGTCCAAATTTTCCTAACAGATTCTTGAGAATTTAATTACCAGAAACAGAACAAGAAAAATGTCAGCCTCAGCATGGTCAATTTCTGGTGTTGAAAGCTCAGCTAAAGGAGGACAGTAATGCAAGTCGCTTTGTTTCCTTTTTCGAACACATTCGGAAATCATAAAAAAGGATTTGATAGCAACAGGTCATATGAAAGAACTAAAACTTCACCAACAGGTATTCAAATGAAAACAAACTACAACAACATCATATCCAACGTAATCTCACAAGTGATGTCTCGGAAGGGCTGAGTGTATACTAACCTTACTCACTTATCCATAACTCATCTCGCGGAGTTAGAGAGGTTGTTTATGAAGAACACTCGGCTCAAGTGCACCAAATCAAATAACAGCAAATAAAGCATGTCAACTAGATAACCAAATCAATGCAGAGCATTATTCAACAGAACTAACAACAGCAAAATAGTGTGATGATCGAAACACAACAAACAATATATGGTGATGACAGATATTAAAAGCAAGAAACAACAAAAGAAAAAAACAAACTTAACTCATTAAATCACATTGTATGTTTCTTATACAATCAACAAGGTGTACAAAGCAACTAAAACAAAAGCAATACAGAGCATTTAGTAAAGGAACACTAACATCACAACACAATAAACATAATCGACAATAACAAATACTAAAAAGCAAGAAAACAACAAAAGAGAACAAACTAGACTTGTTAAATCATATATGTTTCTTATACAACCCATAGTGTTATAAAAAGCAACTAAAACTAAAAGATTAAAGTAGACAAGCAAAATATTCAAGAATTCTGTAAAACGCATGCAAATGCAACTAAAAAAATACACAAATGCAAGATACCCACAAGACAAAAAGAACAAAAGAACTAAAGGGGTCTCTGATCATACCTTCATTTCACTGATTCAACCAAAAAAGATTCATTTTTTGACCAAAAATCAAGAAAATAAACAAACCCCAGATGAAATTTTTCGCAATAAATGCATGGAAGTAACTGAAAAAGCAAAAAAAGGGAATGTAAGTGGTGTCTCTGATTCAGTAAAATGGTAGCTGATTTTTTTGGTGACAGAGGAAGTGGAGACGGACGTGAAGTGACGTGAAGAACCGAATTGGAATTGTGGGGTTGGGGTCCGGAAAAGATGACACGTGGAGGGTAGTGGTTGGAAAATTGTACAACCTTAAAAAGGAAATTAAAGAAATTCTGTTTGTTTTTATATGTGGTTGATCAAATAGGCCGAGGTCGAGAATTATGATAAAAGAATAATAGATTATGATAGTCGATGTGTAATATAGTATCGTATTTTTTAGTGTGCGTTAGTATACGTTGTTTTTTTTTCGGTTACATTTTTTTTTTGAGTCGAGAGTATTGAAAATAAGCATTCGTTTTAACCAAACTAAGCCATTATATAAAGTCATTCACCAAAATAATACATTTTTCTAAAATTTTACAAAACTAGTATAAACGTATTTCACAGTAACGTTTTAGCATATATTTTATTTTTTAAAAGTTGATGGCGTCAGATTGATATACGTTACTCACAGTAACGTTTTAGGAGTAAAACGTTACTGAAAATAACGTTTAAAAAGTAAAACGTTACTTACAGTGACGTATATCAACCTAATGCTGTTAGTTTTTAAAAAATAAAATATACCCTAAAACGTTACCATGAAATACGTTTATACTAGTTTTGTAAAATTTTAGAAAAATGTATTACTTTGGTAAATTGTTTTATATAATGACTTAGTTTGGTTAAAAATTGTTCCATTCTTATCGAGGTAAGATAGAGGTTATGTATATCTGATCCTTCTCAGACTCCAATCACTCATTAATGAGATTATCCTGATTTTATTCGGATCATAACTTTTTTAAAATAAATAATAATAGGTATAAAAACACATATACACAAATAATAAATATTGAAAATTCAGAATCATAAGATATTTTTGAAACAAGAAATATGGTAAACATTTTCTCTATAATGGGCTCTAAATTATTAACTATGGTAAAAAAGAAAGTAATTAAATGACCAAAAACTTCCAAAATTCACTTTATTTTTCACCACTCATTTGTTATTCATATATACATAATTCAAGATAGGAGTAGTTCAACACATGGTTGTACATTAAACTAATTATAGCATACATTTTTCATAATATTCGATAAAAGTTTTATGTCGATTCAAACTCTGTACAAACATAAGATGTTTTTATACGGATAACAAATACTGAAATTCGAAATCATATGGTATTTTCTCGATAATAGTCGATGCTTTCCCACCATGAAGTCCTCTATAGCAATCAACAATAGATTTTCTCAATGAACCAGATGTAGGCAATTGTTGACAAATCCATTCTACTAATGAATCCAAATCATGAGCAAAATCATGTATATTTCTTAGCAAAAGCTCTGGCATTGCTATCTTCTTGTTGTTTGTTACAATTAATGAAGCTTGTAAGTATTCCAATTTTGATTTTTCTAACTCACCTATAACTCCATCACTTGTGTATATCTTCACCTACATAATTGTTTTCATTAGTTATAATAAATTAACATGTTAACATTCACATTTATCAAAGAAAGGGGAAATAGTATTATAACTTATAATCCGTTTTAATTTATATGACGATATTTAACTGAATACGAAATTAGAAAAACTTGTGGATTATCGTACTATCAATTATGTACGATGAAGGATTAAAAACAACTACTACTATCTTGATATATAATCATAATAATGTGGTACGATCACTAAATTTATAAAAATTAACAAATATTAATAGTATAAAATAACAGTTTGATACATAAAATATTTTAAACGATACGTAGTATATAGAGACTTACTGCTGGAGAAGAACGTGTGCCACAACATAAGGCAAACATAACATTTGGATCAAATAATTCAAGTCCATGCAGCTCACGTACTATATTTTCTTTATCATTCTTTTCGCCTTTTCGATTCACCTAATTAATTAATTAAATCATATAATAATAAATGTAAGAAAAATTATATTCAAGAAATGTTTGGAGAAAAAATTAATTTAAATAAGAGAAGTAAAAGGTATTTAATTAATTACCTCTTTTGCTAGTGAATTTACTGGTTTTCTCAAGATAAAATGTTCAATTGCATGTGCATTTATTGTATTTCCACCAATATTCAGAGTTGCCTGAAATAAAAATTAGAAAAATTAATTTGAATCGAGATATCTGTATTTAAAAATTACGATAAATAATTTGAGACGAAAAGTGTAAGAACCTTATTCATAAGTGACAATAACTTTTCTGGAGTAGAACTAGAAGGAAGTCCATGTTGAAGAAATCCCTGCAATTATAATAAAAAAGTATATAATATGATTTTAAATAAGTTTGAATATTGAGATTTATAAAGGAAATAAAATTTTAAATAATTAAATAAAATTAAATATAATGTACATGCATGATACAAGCGTTGT
This sequence comes from Solanum peruvianum, assembly GCA_027705065.1. Classification (NCBI taxonomy): domain Eukaryota; kingdom Viridiplantae; phylum Streptophyta; class Magnoliopsida; order Solanales; family Solanaceae; genus Solanum; species Solanum peruvianum. The sequence goes on from JAKWJD010001765.1 coordinate 57,369,006, forward strand.
ACATGTTGATCCAGAATGCTAATTTCTGTTGATAATTCAGCAATCTTAAATCTACATTTTGTAGACTGTTCATCATAAGCCTGCACAATTTTCAACAATAATATAAAAAAATATCTAGAAAGCGAAATCTCGAAGCAACGAAAAAAATTATATTCGTATTATCTAAGTTACAAGTTCGAGCAATGAAATTAGATATTGACTACGATCTGCATCACACCCCTTAATTAGGAGTGCGACGCTTCACCCGACGCTAAGTGAATCAAGTAATTTAGTGCACTGAACTACCCTTTAATACAACAAAATATTACTCCTAACGTTAAGAAGAGAAGCGAATCAATAATTTGTCACAAATTAACTTAAATGTATTGATAGTGTAAAGAATTGTAAATCGATATTATTTATTGCTGGTTAATTATAAACTAATATATTAACTTACACACCTTTTTTTTTGCTTGTATATAAGTTGGTAAATAACAAAAACATTTATATATATATATATATATATATATATATATATATATATATATATATATATATATATATATAATTGAGTGTATGTATAAGGCAAAATCAACCAAAATTAAAATCATAAGTATCTTATAAATAATTTTGATTTGATCAAGTCTTTTACGATTTTATCCCTAATATATATATCTCCTAATACATAATAACTCCTAATTATCTCTCTATTTTATTTTATTTTTGTCATTCTTCGCCTTTTACATACAAATACTTCTAAATTTACATTTTCTATAAATAATTCCAAGGACAATACATCATTTTAATAAAACTTTCTTGTTTATTATCACTTCTAATACACATGAATGACTTATTATCAGTTCATCACTTCTATCCAAACAAACAGTGATCATTTTCAGTACTCGATACTTATCAAATATACTATTACTTTCAATCAGCTAAATCAAACAGAGTATCAGTTTATAAAAGTTAACTCTTCTCAACGAACATATGTTCATCACTTCTATCCAAACAAACAGTGATCATTTTCAGTACTCGATACTTATCAAATATACTATTACTTTCAATCAGCTAAATCAAACAGAGTATCAGTTTATAAAAGTTAAAACTCTTCTCGACGAACATATGTAGTGAAATCTCAATATAACACATAAAATACTGAGATTAGGGTTTTGAGGACATACTTGAGCTTTTGAAATAGAGGAATAGAGTTAGAATTTGAGATGCATTTGGGCTCCATAGATGTTGATGCAAATCTAACCAAATTTTTGTAAGGCCCAATATCTCTTGGAATGGACTCTTCTGAATCAAAAATACCATATGGATCTTGTTGTCTTGTATCTTTTTGTTGGATTAAAAGGCTTGTTGTAGTACTATTATTTTTTGAATTGGGCTCAATATGGGCCCTAAAACTCAATGAAAAATTGCTTGATCTGCTAGCAATTGGGCCTGATTTTTCTAACTCCATTGCACGTGTTGTTCTAAGCAACCTTATAAAAATGAACACCAAACATTTCATAATGTTTTCTGATAATTTATTTGGTGTCCATCTATGAATTGTGTCTTCTTCTGTTGGAATTGGACTTTGCATGATTTTTGGTTGAAGTTCATGTGTTGGAGTGGACATAAATTTGGGTATATCTCCATTTCTTTCTCTCTGAAAATCAATAAAAAATAAAAAGAAAATTATACAAATAAACAAAATATTCAATGTAATCGCACGAGTGAATCTGCAGTTTACTTCTGCGGACGGTAAACAGTATGCCAGACGTTACTCTTATCTCGTGGAGGTAAAAATATGGTTCCAGATCCTTAGCTCGAGTAAACATAATTTGAAGAAAGAACATTAAAAAAAAAATAAGAGAGGGGTGGGGTTGGTGTAGTTTGGTATGACAAAAGTTAGTTTCTATCAAAATAGGAGAAAATAAAGAGTGAATCAATAGAATAGATGGTTTGAAGTAAAAATATAAGTATATGTCTTGTATTTATATAACAAAGTGATTTTTGTAAAAATAAAATTGTGTTTTACCTAAGTATTGAATAGACTATATAAACTTTCGTTAATTACTGAATACTCTATCAAACTCATCTTATATCAAATATTGTATGCAAAAATGATTTATGTCGTACCAGATATATTTAACATCATAAAAAGATATAAACAAAAGGACTTACTCTAGGTGTCGGGTTTCTTGGTTCTCTGAGAGGTGAAGGAGTCTTGATCATCCCGCTTTTCCTTGAAATCCTTTCTCCAAATGTTCTAACTTGTTGATGAAATTGATTTTCATCTTCTTGATGATCAACAACAACTTTTGATGACTTATTAATTGGTTGTAACAAATTCTCATTATTTATTCTAAAGTCATTAAGACCATAATCACCTTTTATAGCTTTGCTAATAAAATGCAATGCCTTTGTCTCAAATGACACTTTTTGATCATTTATCCCTTTAAATTTGTTTGGATTTGGTGGCAAAGAATATGAAGATATATTGTTTTGTTGTTGTTGACTTTGTATTTTCATCTTATTGTTTATAAGTCCTTGTTTGGACTTATTTGCTTGATGATCAATATTGTTGATTTCTTTCTCTTTATTCACATCACTTTGAATCTTGTTGATTTGGCCTTCCAATTTGGCTATTTCATTTTCAACCATGGCTAGTTCTTCTAACAATTCCTTCATCTACAAAAATTCCACAATTAGGTTAAACATGAAAAAAAAAACGCGATAAAATCAATCAAGAAATTTCAACAATATATATAGTGTATATATAGGGTCTACTTTTATATATATACTAACCATATAAAGTTCATTTACAGTATCAGGTCACTTAAAAAGTAATTATAGATCAGTATATTGCACGTAAAAATTTATTTTCATTATCAGTGGATAAAATTTAAGTCAATTAATATACATGAAAATGATTTTTTTTGAATTATTTTAAATCCAAAATATACACATATGTATATATTTCATAATTAATTTAGTAGTTCATATGGATGGTTTGTTAAAATCAAACTTAGGTAGAAAGTAAACATCATATCCAAGTTGATGGCAGAAGGTAGTTTTCTATTTATACAAAATTTTACTTTTTAGAAAGAAAGTACATTCTTAGCTGTTACGATTTGAATTTTAGTAAATATATCATTCCATAAATTCTTTTTACTTAAAATTCTTAGCTTATATATATATATATATATATATATATATATGTATATAGCTTCTTTAAACGATCATCCTTTATAATAACATATCGTTGATGACTGGTCAAGTTTTTAAAAATCTTTTCTCATGTTAATTAGAATATTTTATATTATAATATGATATATATTTCGCTATAACAATAAAAAGATATATAGATAGACAATATTGTTATAAAATTAGGCCATAGCAACACAACACCAGCAACATATATGCCTAGTATAATATCACAAGTGGGAACTGAAGAAGATAATGAGTACATAAACGTTACCCATACGATAGGAAAATTATTTCCGATACGCCATTTTAAAAAGACTCAGTAAAGAATTAAATTTACCTTAGGAGGAAGGTAATTTGGAATGGTGAAAGATGAATCATCCTTTCTTTGATACACCTTCTCCAGAAATTCATGCACTTTTTGTTCATGATTCAACATTTTTCTAAGCTCAGCAACCTTATATTATAACACAAATAAATAAAAAAATTCAACTTCTCCTTATATATGCTATAAGAAAAGTCTGCATTACATGAAAATTTGACTGGTAATATATATAGAGTTTATTTCATATAAAAAAGTTCGATAAAAAAATATCTTCGCGGACATATTGGTAATAATGGTCGAAAATCCCTTCTTATTATTTTTTTAAAAAAAATTCTTTAGCTATTTATCTAAGAGAGGTTTGAAGAAAATTTTGGGAAAACGTCAACGCGCAGGTGTGTCCGCACCCCACTGAGTGGACGAGAAAGAAAGGATTTTCAATAACTATATAATAAGAAATAAATAGCATATATATTTGGATTCTAATATTGGAAATTTAGTAGCATTCATATGTTATTAATAATTTTTCTAAAAGAGCATATATAGGTGAAAGGTACATGGACCATAACCTATATATGTCAAGTACAAATACAAATTCAAACTTTTTTTGGTCATGTTTTTTCATAACTATTTAATTACCATATGATAAAAAAAATAAATTAAATCCATCAAGAGAAGAAGGTACATAAAAAAACCTCTTTTTCAAGTTCTTCTTTCTTGTGGTGTCCACCAGTACTAGTACTCTTCTTCTTTTTCTGAAAACATACACCAAAAATATTGATCCTCAATACAAGAAAAATGAATTATATATATATATATATATATATATATATATATATATATATTGATTTTAAATTCTGAATCTGTCACTGACTAGAGTATATGGACATCAAAATTTCAAGAACCTAATAAAGTAATAAAACCAAGAAAGAATTTGAAAATTCGAGATAAGATCGATTTTAAAATATAAAAATACGTACATATGATAAAGAACATGATCATTGATTCTAAATCTTGAAGAACTAACCATAATTACAAAATCAGAACGATACAGAGAAGATTAACATGACTGATGTGCAAAATGACAATGCACGAATCGAGAAACGATACAATATCATTACAAAATACAAAGAAAAAAAAACTTACAATAATTTGTGCTGGAAAATGAACTGCCAAATCTATCTGGTTTGCCATGAACCATACAATCCTCAAAGCCTTTTTGTTGATTCAAATAAAAATGGTGCTCATGAGGTATTCATTAGTAGAACTATGTAGGGTTATTGTTATTATTGAGATGATGAATGCTATTATCAAATAATAATTAAAAAAACTTGGACTAGAAGCAAAGGAATTGTATGGTATACTTCTTTTTTTTGGGTGGTGGTTGTGATTATATTGTTGAAGTTGTTGACACATCTAGAATTAATTTGAATATTCATGAATAAAATGAAGTGAAGTATATGTGTTGTAAATTTGATGAGAAGATGATAAAATGGAGCTATCAAAAGGATTTAGTATAGTTGTAGTAATAGGGAATGGGAGATCATGCACCACCAAGAAAATGTGATAGAGTATTAGACAAATATTTCTTCATTCTTAATCAGAGATTTCAGATTTGAATCTTCATATGGAGTCATCTTTGATAGAAAATATTTTACTTTTTAAAGTAGGATATTCCGACTTGATTACAGATTAATCGAAATGTCAAATTTCAAAATAAATATTGAAGACCATATTAAAAACACAAATTAATCAAACAAAAGGGACCTTTTTTAATTTTTTTTTTAATACAAAATGTTGGCGTAGCTTGCACTTGCAGTATTTTATGACTTAAAAAATTAACTTTTTTTTTTGGTATATAAAAATAGTCTGGCTTTTAATATGTTGTCTTAGTAGAAAATGATAACGTATTTTAGGGGATATATATTAAGGCGTGTGAGTTAAGGAGCAAGTTATAATGATTATTTCATGGAACAAAAAAAAATGATCAAGGGTGCGTTTGGTATACAAATAACGTTTTTTTTTAAAAAACTATGTATTTTATTATGAGTTTGATTGAATTTAATACGTAATTTCAATTAAAAAATAAATAATAAATACTTAAATTTATCATTCTTAAATTCCTGTTATGACCTCTGTTGATACATGTAACAACAATAACATATTAGTATAAAATGAAGACGATAATATATACGTTATAAAATTGATAGTCGCAAGTTACATATAATTGTTCTCATTGTTGTGATAACAATTATATGTAAGTATATTCCCGACATGAGCTTTGAAAAAAATAATTTATACCTCAATTTTACCTTTTAACTTATACATATAGAAAGGATATTCTTTGCTAACAAACATAGATTGATTATGAAAATGAAATATAATAATAAAAATTTCATATAATAATATAAATAATTAAGATACACATATAATATTTATCAATATACTGAGAATTTTATTTTAAAAATATTTATTTATAATCTAGTCAAATACTATAAATAATCGTTCTAATAAATAATAAACTCCCATACATTTTACAATTAAAATTTCATAATAAAATAATATATTTTATGTAATTAACTTTTAACTCGCACACAATTTTTTCCCCAAAAAATAAAAAATTGTGACCCTATATTGTTTTTCTTCCGCAGTCTACTGCTAATTAAGCTTTAACCTGGAAACAAAAATCAGCATAGCCATGGCCATGGCGTCTCTTTTTCATCAATCTTCGAAAACCCATTTCTATTTTGCTTTGGCAAATGTTAGTAGAAGAAGCTTTAGCACTCTTACAACAAGTTTCAATTCAAGAACTTTCAAACCCCTATTTCAAGGTAAAATCTCCATTACATGTATTAATATTACTAAAGTTGGGATTTTTTAGTTCTCTTTTACAGTTTTTGTTTCTTCGAGTATTTTGATCAAGCATGTGTTGTTTATGTAAATGTTAATGTTTCTTGTATCTGCAGAGTTGGAATATGAGGTTTTTAAGTTTCATTATTTCAATCATTTGTAGGACATAGGCTGTTTTAGGTAGATGTTGATTTGTTTTTAAATTGTTATGTCACGGTTCACGGCGTAAAAATTGTTTCTTTGATGAAGAAGGCTGCATAGAAGTGGTGTCGTTTTGGTGTGGTCTAGTGGTCAACGAAGTTAACTGGTATTTGAGAAACGGGCAGCATACAAATAGTTTCTTTGATGAAGAATGCTGTGTAGTAGTGGCTCTTTGGGTGTGGTTTAGTGGTCAGTGAAGTGTATTGAGAAATGTGAGGTCGTAGGGGTGACACTTAGGGTGGGGTCTAGTGATCAATGAAGTGTATTGAGAACTGTGAGATTGTAGCAGTGGCATTTATGGTGGGGTCTAATGGTCAATGAAGTCTACTGAGAACTGTGAGGTTGTAGTAGTGACGCTTAGGGTGGGGTCTAATGGTCAATGAAGTGTATTTAGAACTGTGAGGTTGTAACAGTGACATTTATGGTGGGGTCTAATGATCAATGAAGTGTATTGAGAACCATGAGGTCTTATGTTCAAATCCCAAATGGAGGCAAAAGTAATAGGTGATTTTCTTTCCTCTATCTAAGGTCGGTGCACAGAGTTATCTGATATAGTAAGCACCTTGTGGAATAAGTCGAGGTGCCCGCAAATTGACCTGGACACCACAATTAAAAAAACAAGAACAAAAAGGCTGGATACTAGTGTGTGCAAATAAATGCAAGTGGTTTTCCATGTAAAGAACTTAAAGAACAAACCTTTATTCCCATAGTGAATTCAGAGTTGAGAATCACAATTTCCAAGTAGTGAATGATTCAACATTAGTTTTTTGTTATTTTATTTAAAAGAGAAGCTAATAATCCTAATTCGGCTTAGGTGTTTATTTGAGATCAATAGTGGAAGAATGCGATAAAACTGCACTAGATTTGTAGAAACCTTTTCCAGAATTTAGTCCCAATCAACATATGATACCATGTTTTTCTAGTTTGTTTGTGTGTTGCTCTAAAAACATACTGTCAATTCCAGCAGAGTTTTCATGTAAAGTTAACCTGTCTAGTGTAGAAATTGTTTCGTAAAAGTTAGGACTAATATATGTGAAACAAGTCCCTGCACAGCTGCTTTAGCATATAACAGTAAGCAGTAAATGCCAGCTCGAATGGATTGAAAAAAAACATGACACAATGTTCTGAACATTATACATACAATTTTTAAATGTTTTTTTAAGAAATGCTTGAGTATTACTTACGTTCCTCTCATCTTTGTAGTGAGGGCAGTTACTACTCCTACTGAAGCTTTTGTTGGATTCAATGAGATGGTTAGTGGGACACAACGGAAGTATTTCATGTTAGGAGGGAAGGGAGGTGTGGGGAAGACTAGCTGTGCTGCTTCTCTAGCAGTAAAATTTGCAAACCATGGTCATCCGACTCTTGTTGTTTCAACTGATCCTGCTCACTCTTTGAGTGATTCGTTTGATCAGGTACCTACTGCATATTTCTCTTCTTAAACTCTGTCATAAGAGAAATTAACTTACATTATGTTTTGTGCTTTAGATTTATATCACTGCATTGTTTTTTCAGTATCTTACTATCTTTTTGTTGTTTCTCTTTGTTGCTGTGCCTCTTTTTCACTGTTTTCTCAGCAGAGGGTTCTTTCATAAACAACCTCTCTACCTTCTCAAAGGTAGGGGTAAGGTTTGCGTACGTTCTACCCTCCCCATACTACACTTGTGGGAACAGACTGGGTTTGTTGTTATAATGTTTTCTGCTTTATGTAGAATTTGACTGGAGGGGCACTTGTTCCGGTTCAAGGAGTGGATTCTCCATTATATGCACTAGAGGTATCTTGTTCTTATTATTTCGTTGTTGGTATTGAAGTAAAGTATGTACTTGTTTAGGACGAATAATCATAAAATAAACTTATATTTAAATAGATAAGCCCTGAGAGAACAAGGGAAGAGTTCCGCGCAGCGAGCCAACTACATGGTGACAAAGGTGTCAAAAATATTATGGACAGCATGGGCCTCGGAATGCTTGCTGAGCAGGTGACATCAACAAGCAAAATGTTTCATAGTTCTTTTTTTTCCTAATATATCGCTCTCTTTCTATGGTCGGGTCGTTTGGCAGAATTGTTAGAAAATCTAATACATATATTAGTTTACACCCTATTCAGTATTATAGGGTGTATAAGTAATACATAGTGAACCATGATATTAGTAATAAAAGGGCTATTAATACTTGGATAAGCATGGGTAAAGACAGAATTGCCCTCAATACACCAAACCAAACAGTGGATATGAAATAATCCCAGCATAACTAATTCCATCTTTACTAATACACCCTATTCAATGTTTTTCTTATACACTCTACCAAACGACTACTGTCCATGCCTAGTCTTGGTTTCTCCTTGTCTCCTACTATACAACTACCCAATTAACTGTGTCTGATGTAATCGTAGACCTTTAAGCAATTCGTTACGTCTTTTTGGTTGTTGATTCAGTAAGTAAAACCTGTAAACTTTGTATGACATGCTAAGTTCAGGTTCAAGTTCATTTCTTTACTGCAGCTGCTGACAGAGCAACTGATTAAACGAAGTTCTGATTTTGTCAATCTGTGAATTATGAACTCCTTGTTATACTTGAACCTGCTGTTATTAACTTGTGATAGTTGGGAGAACTAAAACTTGGAGAGCTGTTGGACACTCCTCCACCTGGTCTAGATGAGGCTATCGCAATTTCAAAGGCATGTTAAATGAGTGTTCAATTCTGTTTTTCAGTTAGATTGTTATCAGTACCGCTCACATAAACAACTGTCCTTATTGTCACCTTATTCCAGTCTCTTTGACTATAGGATGGTTCTGCAGGTCATGCAATTTCTTGAATCGAAGGAGTATAGTGCCTTCTCTCGCATAGTTTTTGATACAGCACCAACGGTGAGTTGAAAGAAACTGCTTTAATGTAAAACTTGTTCTTTGAGCTTAATGTTTGCATTTACCTGTGGATTCTGCAGGGGCACACACTTAGACTACTATCGCTCCCAGACTTCTTGGATGCATCAATAGGCAAGATGATGAAGGTAACTACTGTCGTGCTAGCTACTGGAAGGATATTATGGGTCATTTCTGATTTCTTCCACCAAAATGCTTCCACGTTTAAGAACGAGAACCCCCAAGCCCATATGTCTTTCTTCTCCTCTTAACCAAAACTTATCGCAGTGGTTTTAGCATGTTTAATTCTGGAGAAATAACTATTCCTTCTCAATTAAGTCCTTCTATGAGAGACTTCTGGTTAGGGCAAAAACGTTATCCACATATTTCGGTCTGGATTCCTAGGATGCTAAGGAAGGTGTGCTTCTACGCGTAGGTAGCTACTAGAGGAGTGATTTTGACGGTGGAGAATTTTAAGAAGCGAAAGGTTGTAGCCATGAGCTAGTGCTTCCTTTCGAAGGAGGCGGGTGATGAGCTGGACCATATTCTGTTACATGACAAATTAGCTACGAGGTTATGGGAGGACATCTTTAGATGATTTGGTGTTTCTTGGGTAATGCCAAGATCTGTGAAGGTGTTGATCTTCAGCTGGAAGAGTGGAGCTAGGAAAAGAAGACACAGTGCTTGGGACGTTACTCCTTTGCTTTGATGTGGGTCATTTGGAGGAAGAGAAATAGGAGAGCTTTTGACGGGTTAGAGATGAGCTTTGCTCATTAGAGGAGTTGTCTCCGATCCCTAATTTTCTTTCGGTGTACCCATGTAGTTACGGTATGTATAACAGCACTGGGTGTCTTTGGAGAGAACCATATTTTGTAGGTCTCCTTTAATGGTATACTTCTTGTAGACGGCCAAGTTGACCTCGTTTTTATTAATAAAAGATAAAAAAACATGTTATGTCAAAAAAAAAAACATGTTTAATCTAGGACTGTGTAATCATTTATTTTATTTCAAGTTCATCTACCAAAGTCTTATTTTCACCTTCAGCTTTATTAGTACTTTTTCCATGTGTCACAGCTTAAAAAGAAAATAGCATCAGCTACTTCAGCTTTAAAATCCATGTTCAACAAAGGGGAGCCACAACGAGATGATGCTGTAAGCATTGAAGTTACAATACTAGTTATCTTGCTGTACTTTTGCTTTGAATTGACAATTATTATGTCCTTCCACTGCAGAGTGATAAGCTAGAGCAATTAAGGGAGAGGATGGCAAAAGTTCGAGATCTGTTCCGTAATTCAGAAACTACAGAGTTTATCATTGTGACAATCCCCACTGTAATGCCCAAATTCTATCGTCCTATTACTATAAGTTAACAATGCTGGAGCATAAGCTTGAAATAAAACTAGCTTGCCTCTTATTTAGAATTACTTCCAATGATAAATAGCATCCTCTACTTTGTTTTTTCCATTCCTGTAGTTCATGCTCCATATAGTTGAGCTTTTATACTTAGGTCAGCAAGGTTCAATATCCAATACATTGTATTCATCATATAGAGGCTTCTACACAATATGTCCATTAGGTCTGAAAAATATTGGTAAAAGTAGGAAATGCATGTGTGAAACATAAAGAATAAGAACAGCATTGTTACCATGACTCTGGAAAAATGGTTGAGCCGAGGATCCATCGAAACACCCTCTCTACCTTCACAAAGGTAGAGTTAAGGTTGCGTACCCACCACCCCTTCCCAAACCCCACTTGTGGCATTACACTGACTTTTTTTGTTGCAAATACTATTATTAGGATTTCTTTTCTCACTATGCTACTTATGCTCAACTGAGCAAATATTAAATGACCAAAATGTGTAGCTTGTAGCTATTCTTTACTATGCTTGCAAGTACTTGTTGAGTGAGCTCTTTGTGACAAATACATTCTGTACAGGTGATGGCGATCAATGAGTCTTCACGACTCTGTGCATCATTGAAGAAGGAAAGTGTTTCAGTAAGAAAGCTCATCGTTAACCAAGTACTACCTCCGTCTACATCAGAATGCAAGTTTTGTGTGATGAGAAGAAAGGTAAGAGTTAACTCTTCAAATTCAGCCTAGCGAAAATTATTCTAAATCATCCTGTTTCTTGAAAATATTCTAAATTATTCTCTCTTTAAGCTAAATCCTTCGCATTTATACTGCTAAGCAACTTTTTTTAAAAAAATAATGAAGTAGAGAGAAACCTAAGCTAGACGAAAGAATACCTAGTGAGTATCTTAATTCAGAGCCAGGTATCTGAATTTCAAATGGGGAATAAATATCTATTGGAATTGTTTGCATGTCAAGCCATGATATGCTCAATATTTACGCATGTCAGTGTATTTCTTGAAAACTAATTTTAAGAAGGCTCTCTAGATACCTTATTTGGGATAGTTATGCAAGAAGGTAGGTATGTACAGAACATAAACTTCCACCATGAAATGTTCAGCTTTATGGAAATGTTAGCTGTTTCATAACTTGTCGTATTGTGGTATGTCACATGTGCCAAGTTTTCTTTATGGTGTCACATTATATCCATTGAATTCCACTATTTCAAAAAAATTATATCCATTGAATTCCACGACTAGACTTCTCATAAACTCTATTCATGGACAAATGCATGCTGAACACTGAGAGCTTCTGTATGCAATAAAAGACTTACTCGGATGGCAGATTAGAGATTCAACAACAACAAACAACGACATATCCTGTGTAATCTCATAAGTGGGACTGGGGAGGGTGGTGTATACGCAACTTTACTTCTACCTTGTGAAGGTAGAGATGCTGTTTTTGATAGACCCTCGGCTAAAAAACTAGTATGCAAAGCAAATACAATAGCGAAGAAGTCATATTGTTGTTGCTGAAAGAAGTGGCAATGATGCTTCACTTGAATGCAAGCCATAGGAATGTTGAACGTAGACAAGTTTGATGTTTTATATTACTCCCTCCATCCCATTTTATGTGTCATCCTTTCCTTTTTAGTCCGTCCAAAAAGAATGTCACCTTACTATAATTACAAACAATTAAACTTTGAAATACTCCTTTTACCCTTTAATGAAATGATTTTCTACCACACAAATCTCTAAGAATTATTTGATCATAAGTTCCAGAAGTCTTTCTTTTTTTCTTAAACATCGTGTCAAGTCAAATGGTGCCACATAAAATGGGACGGAGGGAGTACTATATAGTGAGTATAAAATTAGTGATATAAGAGCTATGTTGCTCTACTGTTGTCTTCTCTTAGACATTGATATTCTAATCTTATTCACTTGCTTTAGTGCATATTCAAAACCTTAAAATTTTTCAACTTAATTAACCTTTTTATCCAAACAGTGTTGAAAACTGAATTATCCTGTGAAGTATCTCTGACTTCCCCGATCTTCACTTGGATAGTTTTGCTGATGTCTTTGTTGTTTAAAATGTTTCAGGATCAGATGCGTGCTCTTGAAACTATCACTAAAGATCCCGAGTTAGCAAGTTTAAAGATAATCCAAGCACCATTAGTTGATGTGGAGATAAGGGGCGTCGCTGGATTAAAATTCATGGGGGATATGGTTTGGAAATAAAAATTGTTTCAACAGTCCTGTAGAATAATGTAGCAGTGACTTGTTTGCTGTACTTATTTTGCCCCATGAGAAAAAAAAGGGCCCTTTTTTCTCTTCAATTTTACTCTGGAGAGGAGGTTATGGAGGACACGTATTAGGATAGAAGGTTAGTAGGATAATAGATCGTTGTTTTGCGTGTCCTTCCACACTGGTAGTTGTAGTATTTCTCATATAGTTTCTTATCGTTCAATTTTTGCTACTATTTTGACTCGTGTACTTCAGTTATTGCAATATTTTGTGATTTCTGTTGTTTTTTTGCAGAATGCTTCATCATACTTGCTATAGTATTTTGCCTTGATTCCTTTACTTCCATAATTTCTATTTTTTAACTTCTTGGATATCTTTTTTCTTGAGCCCGGGTCTAATCGGAAACAACCTCTCTACCTACCAAGGTCTGCGTATACTTTACTCTCCTCAGACTCCATTTGTGGAATTACATTGATATGTTGTTATTGTAATTTTACTCTATTTACCAACAGGCAAACTTGTGGACAAACACAATCTCTCATTGCCAACTGAACCTGATGAAAAGGGTGCAGGCTTCATTAATGGAGTACCAACACTATTTTTCCTCTTTGCTTATACAAAAAACATGAGATAACTTAACCAATCAGAAAAAGAAAAAGAAGAAAAAAAGAAGAGAACATGAGATAATTTTCTGAACAAAAAAGATGTTCTGTCTACTCAAAACTTAATTTATGCTGGCATTATCACATTTGGCTACATAACCATTTACATAATTTGACATTAATTTCCTGATCTTTTACCAACTTTTGGGTGTACCCTCCAATTTATGAAGTGTACTCTCAGTCATATCCTTGTCAACTTCATCAAGACAAGACAGACATTCTCGGTTATTTCTCTTGAGGTTCAAGGCTACATCACGAGGCTCAGGAACCAGGTAGCATCAATCTCCTAGACGAACTACTATTAGCACATATTACACTTGATTTTTCACCTAAAGATGAAATAATCATTTAACCTGTTTAATTGACTCCTGCTGCTATATACCATCTGTTTTCGAGTAATTTACATTTTTGGCAAGAATCATATCAAGGTTATGTACAATAATCTTCACAAGGGACCCAACTTTTTGAGGCTTCCCAACATTTTCTTCATGGTTGAGTCTGTAAACTGACTTTTATCCTTGATAATCAAGTGATGAAGAACGATAGCAACAAACAAGACTTATTTTTTCTGGAAAGTTATCAATAAGAAAAATGCTACACAGCGACTGATAACGCCAAGAAGGATGAGTTTTAGTAAGCAAGGGTACCAATGATCAAGTGCATAGCCCCTTTTCTTTAGTACACCACATCTTGTGATCAACCACACCCCAGAGTACCTAAAGGCCGACAAAATGAAAATGAAGAGAAACAAACAAAAAAAAGAAATACAATTTACCCTGGAATGAATAATCAACATATGACTTCTTAAATCCCAAAATCTGAGGTGCATTTGATGTTCAACAACTGATGGCTAATGATTAAGGTAGAAGACTAGTAACAGGTAGCTTCACATTTTGCTTTTCCTTACCAGCAGTATTAGTATAATTTTCGGTATTTATTTAATTTTATTATTTCCATGCTTCTCATTCCTAGTTTTCTATTACTATTTGTTGTCTTATATGCTTCAGTTTTCTAATTATCCTGTTGTTATTGCTTATGTTTTTGTAAATGCTGTCATTATACTATCCTTGAGCCGAGAGTCTATTGGAAACAAACTATCTAACTGCACAAGATGTAAGCTCAGTGTACACACTACACTCCTCAGGCACAACTTGTGGTATTAAACTGTGTATGTTTCTTCTAAATTTCAGCAAGTATTTATTTGCAAGTTTAGCCATAATGCAAGAGGAATTTAGACATAATGGAGAAGGATTCAACAAACCTTTTAGCATTTGCAATTACGAATGCTTCCAAGGCCCACTTTGAATAGATATAATCTCCTAATTTCCCCGTGAATGAACTACTGTCCTTGCTCGCTATGAGGGTCAAAACAACTGGAAGCAACACCGACCACTGAAAGACAGATTAGCTTGTTAGTAGAGAATCATGGAAATAGAGAATAACGGTTGGAGTTGATACGTATTGCATGATCAAAGTTCTGAATACACACCAGTTGAGCTTGACCAGGTTCAAAGTAGATGGCAAGTGCATAAGCTATTCCAGTAACACAATATACAACACAAAGCAAGACGAGATAATTATCCAAAATCGAAGATCTTGGATTGTTGAAGAAGTAGAACATTGATAAATAAACTGCAGGCTTTATAATTGTATTGATATGGTCAACTGTATCCTTAGCCATAAAATATGCCAAACCGCTCATGCCAGATGCACTCTCTCTCCAGTAATGTAATTTATCTAGAGAAAATGATCTCAAAGCCGCAATCTTTGTGAGAAGAGCTGAAAAACATTTTGAAAGATTAGAACTAAGGTAAGTAAAAAAAAGGTAATGAAGATATATGGAATAGAATTCTTTTAAGTCCTTTTCTGAGATGCTTTGCTTCTTTGAGATTGACTTTTGTTACTTTAATGAGTGACTACTAGCAGTAAGGAGGGTCAAAGACAACAACAGCAATTTAAAATTGAGAACTTTTTCTCATAAATTTGCAAATAAAAATTATCAACCGTCTCATTTGAAGTCATCAATTTTCTGTATTAAGATTTAAAAAATGAAGTATATAAACTGTTCTGAGGTTTTGAACTTACGAACTGCAATGACGGTGTAAAGGTACCCCATGAATCCAAAGGTTTCATCACTCACTTCAGCAAGTGTTCCCAAACAGAGTCCAGCAAGTAATAGAATAAGAAAATCAACTGCTTGTATCCGGGCTTCGCGCAATCGCTGCTTACCGACTCTGACAATAGATGCCAACAATCAAAACAAATGCAAACTCAAAAACATTTCTAAATCAACTAAAAGAATTAGGCACACATTTTTCCTCGAGTAACAAACATCATAGCAGCTATCGTAGCAGCTAACAGAAAAATACAGAAGTAAAGAGGACATAGAAAATAATAGGGAGAACATAACATGACATACCATAGAACAATTTTTGAAGGTATACAAGGAGATAAATTTATTATTACCTTCCAAGGAAATACTTATATTGAAGCAAAACACCAGGTGTTTTCCGATTGGACAAGTCCGACCATGCCAAAAAGTTGAATCGCATGCGGTCCTTCTTCTGTTCAACATTGGATTTTACATCAGCCCACAGGTCTGCAGATTGTTCGGAGGTAACAGTTGCAGGACTTGCTAAATCAGCTGAATTATCTCCAACCGAAGATGCTCTTGATCCAGAAGATTCTAGCATGTCTGGTGGTATGGGGTAACCATTATGAAGCATCCATCTAAGGGGAAGATCTTTATAGCTCAATCCAGTGCTTGGGAGTTTATAAATTCCTTCTAAAATATCAATGAAATGATCAGGAGGATTAACACGATCAGGTACAGTTATTCCAATTCCTGCAAAGTACTCTTCCACTGTCTTTACTGGTCCATGATATACTGTAAGGCCACCCTTGGCTAGAAGTATCAAATCATCGAACATTCTGAACAAAGTATAGCTGCAAAAGGATTGTAAGAGATTCGGTTGGTTATTTTAGAAAATATAATTTTCCTTAATATATTACATCGAACCAAAATGAGTCTTTGTCAACATCCGAAATGTGGTTGTTTTTCCTTCCATATCCAGTACAACACTTTATTCTGGAAGATCTTCTTCTAAGGTTCGAATTTGATTCACAAATTTCATCAACTTGTTATCCCTCCATTCTTAAGTTATCTAATTATCCCTTTAAGTTAATGGTTATCATATTTTTTGTCTTTTCTGACTCTTGATCTTATATTTGCAACTTCTCATATTTTTTTTGGGAGTCCTACAAGACATAATTTCCTCAACATTTGCTTCTGATATAGAAGCATGGAGATGTACTAGAGCCTTGGCTATTTTACTGTTTTCTGCTACAAAAAACTGGATTTGAATATAATTTCCCCAACAGTTGCATCTGATACAGAGGCACCTATTCTGTACATGTATAATGATCTAACAATGTAGTTACCCCCTTTCCCAAATACAAGCATCTAATAATTCATGAATTTGCAATAATACAGATACTTCATTTACACATTTTAACCCAAAAGTTATATTATCATTCAAATACAAAGTTCATTCTTCAGCAAATCTAGCTATAAAGTATGTTACTCCCTCCGTTTTATTTGGTGTGTCCTAGTTTGACTAGGCATGAAGTTTAAAAATATAATGGAACTTTTGAATTTTGTGGTCTTAAAGGTGTGTATAACATGCCAAAAGTACCTTTCATATCTTGTGATATTAAACAAGACATATCATTCCTAAGGGAGTGTAGTTAATAGTAAAATGTTAAATAAACCATGTCATGCTTCTAAGTTCTAAGGGAGTGTCATTAATAGTAAAATGAGAACATTGGAATTAAAAGCTTCCGAACAACTAAATAAGAAAGGTGACATTCTCAATGAATACACACACTAAAAAGGAAAGTAAGACACCTAAATTGGAATGGAGGGAGTTATTTTACTTCTAACCTACCACGGACAAGAAACCAGCATTTTTTAATCTGAGAACCAGAGTCAAAAAGTTTTTCTGAAATAAGATGCTGTGTAAACAGAGCAAGAAGAGGTCCTGAGTTTGAGTTGCATTGCCATTTAGACTTCAATGAACTTGGTCCAAAAAGATGAATCAAGTATGCATTTGAATACAGTGTTTGAATCAATAGAGAACATGTCATTATTTGTTGTTCTTAGAATTAGGGTTTCAGTTTCCGCATTTCGAAATTGCACCAATTATGCTGGTACTTAAATTTTATATGGTTATAATTCCACATGTTTGTGATTGCAATATGTACACTGAGTGCGAGGATAAACAGAAAGACACTGCAATTGATAAAAGTCAATATGATAACCACCAGGGAATGCAGATGGAAGAAGAACTTAAGAGTCTATCATTCGTAACATCACCTTGGTTGGTGCACCACCATGCATACATTTACTCCTTCAAGAGCTTCACGACGAGTTGCTCTGAGCAACAGTTGAGATGAAGAGCTATCCAAACCAGAAGTGGGTTCATCTAAGATTAACAAAGAAGGTTCCATAACCATTTCCAGCCCAACATTGACTCTTTTCCTCTGACCCCCAGAGATGCCTCGCTTTTCCACTGTCCCCACAAGAGAATCTCTCACAGGTTGCAATCCCAAGGACTCTATGACTCTTTCAACAACTAAAACCTTTTCAGGTTGAGGCAAATCAGCTGCCAACCTGGAAGAGTGATTCAACAAAGAAGAGTAGACTAGCATAAGATGAATATAGTATCAAAAAACAGCAAGCTAACAAGTGAAAGCAGTAGCAAAAGGCAAACTAACTTCCTTTTGGATAATATAACCTGGTCATATCTCTGCCTAGTTTGTGTTTGACAATAATGGACGGCACAGAGATTTGAAGACCCTCACATGAATACTTTGAAAATCCATTGACAAGTATCAGACAGTGGTTTCTAACAATAATGGGTAGGCATGTAGCACTCCAGAATAAGAAGGAAATAAATGCATGACCTTTCTAATCAACAAACAACTGGAACCAGTCAACACCAAAATGTAGAGTGTAGACTGATGGTTGAAGTCATCAAACTCATGAAGCAAAAGAATGACATACTAATGTTACCAGTTTCAAAAAGAAAAAACAAATGCCTTGCAGAAAAGATATTATATGAATGCATAGATTCGTACTAACAGAACAGCAATAGCATACCTGCACCGAGCACTAAACCAAAGATTCTCCTCCACAGTTAAATTTCCGTGTACTATGTCATCTTGAGGTACAAAGCCAATGATTTTCTTGTATGACTGCATCGGTTCATTCTTCCCATTTATGAGAATCACACCATTCATGGTACACCCAGCAGCCTTCCCAGTCAATGCAGAAAGAAATGTTGTCTTTCCAGCACCAGATGGACCCATAACAGCAGAAACACGGCCAGGTGATAATTTTCCTGATACACACCTCAATAGATGCTTGTTTTTCCCCTTCAAAGTTAGTGTCAAATCTTTGAAACATACCTCAATGGGAGGTCTAGTTCTAATCTCTATATCACTTGCCATTGAGATTACACCAGAAAATGTCAAATTCTTATTCTGCTCCTGCATAGCTTTTTCTTTCTCAATTTGACCATATGCATATTTAAAGATTTGGCTCTTGGTTTGCAACTTTTCAGCCTTAGGCTTTTTCATATTTTTTTCCCCAATCTCAATATTGAAACCATCATGACTATCAGGATTTTCTTCAAGCTCTTGCACCATCTTTGTGAGGTTGGTTTGCTTTTTAGCTTTGGCGTGAGACATACCTAAGGGCAAGGGGGGTAAGGCAGCTTCTGAACGAGATCTAGCGTGACTAGGAGCCTTATGCGGATCCTGTTGACTTACATACTTCTTCCGGGAGAATGTCCTTGACAATTGAGATTGTAGACCACTTGCATGCTTGCGAGCAATCTCTTTAGCAGATTTCCATTTCTCACGTGCCTGTACATTCTCCCTTGCACTTTTTGCTGCGCGTTCTCTGGACTTCGCTTGTTTTCTCTCCCTGCTGCTCAGCACTTGGTCAGAACAGTTGTATATAATCACAAGTATAAGTGTAATTCCACCCTATTAGAAATGGAAAGCGCAGTCACATGTCACACTAAAGTAAAAATAGCAATCTTAGCTCAATTAGATACTAAAATATGCATGTTTGTGGATGAAGCATGCGGAGTATACATAAGTCATATCTATTATATGCCTCTATGAAACACAAAACAAGAGTATAACTCAGAAAAGATGGGAATTCTTTTCAGATTAAAGGAGCACTTGTAAACTCATGCATGACATTGTTCAATTGACATACTTATAGAACTTTCACATTTTGAATCTCTAACAGGCATCCATTGGAAGCGTATCAGATGTTTCAGCAAATGCAGCATGAATATGATTATTACAAGGAAACATGGACGTAGATTTGACGTTCATTGGTGATAATTAGCAATGTCAAACAGACTCCTCAGTGATCAATTGAGAACTCCAAGAAATGAAGTTGATTAAATTAGAAATTTCAAATGAAAAGAAGCAAGTTATTGAAGAAGCTTGTTGGTTAGTTGTGACTTGTTACAGATGAAAATCAAACGAAAAGGAAATGTAAAATATTATATCTTGTGCGATCTGTCCTTATTTGGGCTCAATTATGCTATTTATGCAGCCATTATTCTTCTGTTATCAGAAAAGGAGGAGTAGAAGTTACGTCCAGACTAGTCCCTCCCATTCCCACCTCCTTCGGTAAGGAAATAACAGATATTAGCTGAAGACAAATCTATTCTTTTGCAGGTTTATTTCTGTTCTTTCGGCATGAATTACTCACTTTCCTTCTCCCACTTCAAGCCTTAAAAAAATTAAGCCATACTAGCTAACACGCCAGGAGCATTATGACACTATCTCAAAAGTAAAACCTTATATAGAAAATCAATATTTGTACAGCATAGGAGTGAGGAGACAACTTACAAAAAACATAATACCATAAGCTGTGATATTTTGATTATCTGATTGTGATTCACAAATAGCTAATTTATAGCAGCCTGCATGTCCATAACCATTGATAAATACTTGATGATGATAGCAATGTTAGACCAGAAAATATTTCCAGAAATATAAATCGAGAAGTACATGCAATTAGTTGTTACTTAAGGTATAACTTTTCATCTTGTCGTATTATCTTCAAGTTAGAAGTTCACATATTCTGTAGCATGACAACTATATGATGTCTCATATCATAAAAAGGAATTTAAGTAAATCTTTCTCTTAGTAGAGAAGAATGTGAGACACATCCCACCACCAAAATAACAATCGTGGTAAGGTGGATGTCCAATATGGTCATATCTTTATACGTCCTGCTCATTTCTAGTAATAATTATTGGATATCCATCTAACATATTTTAACAGTTCTAGTAGCCTAGGCAAAGAAGATAATTGGATATGACAGCATGCAGTTAGAATTCTTTTTTGTATTTCACTTGGAACCTCACAAGCTGCTATGATACACCAAGGAAATTTCGTTTTTCAAGTGTGTATTTTTCTTTATCCTTTTGTATTTTTTCTTTTGAAGTATGTTACAAGTGAGACAACCACAACCAAACAGGCATTTTATAAAGTAACACAGAACCTAATACAGAGACAAAACAGACTATCACATGAGATGAGGACTTACTGTTGGGTATGTAGCAAGAATTGATGGGAAATAGAGGGAAGGAGAGGAATTTGAAAGGTTTAAAACTTGAAGGTTGGAACTTGAAAAGTCCTCTAATGCTTTATTGAAAAAGGCAATAGTCCCCATCGTAATGGAAGGAAAGGAAAATAGGAGAGTTTAAATAAATAAACACTCCTATTAATTGTTAAAAGGGTTGGAAAGAGGGACCCCCCTCGCGCCGTCGTCGTCGTCGCGCTCGCTTCGGCTTCGGCTTTGGCTTTGGCTTTGATTTGGCAAATGATCGAGAGATAATTTTTTGGACAAATTTATTTTAATTATTTATTAGTTAATTTAAATGGCCAAAAATTATTTCAATAAATTAGTTGATAACCGAAATGTTTTCAACTTTTTAGTTAAAACCCGACCCGACTCGGATCCGCGAGTGACCGTTTTAAATTCTGTTATATTTAAAATTTCCCGCCATGACTGTTCTGAAAGGTTGCAACTTTCAGGAACAGTCAATACCATTTGAAAGTTGCAACCTTTCATTAATGGTCGTGTTAATTCTGAAAGGTTGCAACCTTTCAGAATATATTCTTGCCTATAAATCCATTCAGTCTTCAGAATATTTTCTACGAATTTTCTGATCTTCCTTCTTCTTAAAATCACATTTTCTTCGTTGTACTTTCCTGCTGTGGATTGATTCGCTGACAGTAGAGTTTTTGGTATCTATACTCTACTGATTAAAATCATTTTACCCTGGGAGGTTATATTCCAAATCAAACCTCGGATACTAGAGGGGAATAATTTCCTTAAGGGGACACTGTGAATTCAGTGGACTTGATTTTCTTCCGAAAATTTCAATAACAGTATTCCAGATTCTGGTACGTTTTTTTTTAAGATTAAATTATTTTATCTCTGTTCATATATTACTGGTAATAAAAAAATTCTCGATACTTCGTGTTTCTGTATGATTATTAGAACAGTAATTTCTGATTTTATACACACAGATTGGCAACACTTACTTGTTTGAGATGTAGAACCAGTTCTACAGTAATGCCTGGAAAAGCATAAACAAACAGTATGATAAGAGAACGGATTAGCATGAGCTTCTAATATGAGCAAAAGGATGAGACGAGTTAAACAGAAGTAACATTTTGCTATTTGCTGCCTAAACAAGGAGGGGAGGAAAGAGAAATCATGGTAAGATGCATGTTTCCCGGTTTTGGGATGAATATAAATACCCTTTATTGCAAGGTATCTTTAGTGCAGTAGTTGGACAGTAAAATCCTGCTGAACAAAACAGTTCAGTAGTACTCATAACATCAGCCCAGACATCTGCTCCACCACAAGTATGATTTGCCTGCCCTGGAGGAGGTTGATAACGGTACCTTCATATTTTGAGGCAGGAAATATTAGTTGAAGGATGCAAGAGAATCTGGTCATGTAAGAATAAGAACTCCAAAGATTGTGAAACTTACGGTTCACATGCACCAGAGTCATCATTGAGATCTGAAATAGGGCAATATGCACCTAATGGGCAGGCTTCAATCGGAAAATAGGAGAATAAACAAACATAAAACAGATATAGATGAAAAAGAATAACCATGAAATTATGCCAAGGGTGCAACTTATGATTGTTTATCAGATAAGCAAATTCATCACTTTAAAAATTTGTAAAGATCAACCTCAAATAAAATAAGATAATATAAACAGTGTCTTGATATCAAGCAATTCTGAAATGATAGAAAACACTATCTCTTGATAGTAAGCAACTTCGAGATGTTGCTTGGTCCAAATTGTTTAAGCACATCTACTTCAGATAGTGGTCATGGTTTCAATGACTTAAAGCAAATATTCTTGTAGATACTTACGTATCATGCAGGTGAGACCACGAGGACAGAAAAAACCTTCACAACAAGGTTGACAATCAACAATTCTAGGTGGCATTTCCTTTGCATCTTTAAGGCGAACCAGATTATCTCCAACACTACAAGCCCATCCTGGCTCGCATCCAGGAGCCCATGATGATAGGTTACAATTCGTGTTAGGTTTCAGGTTACCTCGTCCTTGCGTTAAAAGTTGAGAATAGAATTTTATCTCCGCTGCTGTACACAAGCGCTTCAGTACATCACCTATTCGACCACCGAAGATGTCATGAAAATGAAAATAAAGACAATAGAACAATTAGTAGATAGCTCCACAGAGTGATCTTACCATGTCAATGGTATTAGAAGCAATCAAATCTTAAATGCATTACTTGTGGAAATTAACTATTGATCACCACAAAAGTGAACTTGCTAATCGAATGTTTAGCAACCAAAGGACCTCATATTATTATCTTATCAGAAAAAAGTAAGGCTACACACTACATTTTTTCATAAGTTCCTGAATTCTCATGATGCAGAACGTATAGAATATTATGAATTAGACCAGCAAACTTCGAACTAGAAAACATACAACCTCAGAATCTTATCCAGCAATTGGTACCTTTTGTCTGATTAATGCATGCTATCAAAAAATCTGTGTTTTCGGTGAAATTAAAAGCCGCGTTCCACTCAGCATCCCTACAAAACGATCAGCATTCATCAACTGAAAACAACCTTTCAAAGTTCTTTAGGATGACTTAACAAAGCCAACACTATAACAACTAAAGTGAAATAAAACTTAGGAAAAGCTTTTGCGAATTGACTTAATGACATAGGAATTGAAGAATATACTTTCCTACAGCAAGATAAGAGACGATTTTCGAGATGATTTATCTATTATGAAAAATTTAAGATTAAAGTACTACTAAGATAGTAAGAAAAAAAACCACCAAGACTTAAAGTTTAATAGTACGCGGAGATATTAGTTATGCAGGATTGTAAACTCGTAACCAAACACCGCACTTGGGTGTGCTGAATTTTAAACATAGCAACTAAAATGCTACCAAAAAGAGTACTACTTATGCTTACTTTAATACATGAATAATTCACTTCCTAACCAGCAACCAAACGATCCTTAAATCCTCGGCATTTTCTAATAACATAACAAATTATAACTAGATTAAAAGACTTGTACCTAACGAATATTAGACCTAAAGTGAGTCTACTACAAGTCATGTTCATTAATAGAACTAATAGGCTTGGAATTCCCTTATATGCTAAGTAAATAAATAGATTTCCTTATTTGAGTTTGTTCTAAAGAGGTTTTTGCAATATTAGTGAATTTTTCTGTGTAATTCCCCAATGTTTTAAAGCAAATGCATTCAACCAATCTATCATAACATCGTTGGACGTTGAATCGGCAGAAAAATTGAAAACAAAAAGAAAAATCACGCATGCCGAAGAGAAATCAAGAAAATGAGCTTACACATCATCGATGCAGAACTTCAAATTATTGGTAACAGCAGGATCAAACAAGGAAGTGAAATTGCTAAAACTGTTATAAACCTGGGCCAAAAGCGGTTTCGACCCTGGATTATCGCTCTGTTGCTGCTGCTGCTGCTGTGCAGAGATTTGATTCACCGAGATAATGAAAAAAACCAAAAAAGTTACGAAGATTCGAACAGAGGCATTGCTTTTCTGCCATTTCTGACTGCACATTTTCATTAAGGACCATCACAAGTGTGTTGATTTTGCAGCTGATAATAAGAATTTTAATTTTGTGATGAAATTGGAGAGGAAATAGTGGGAGAAAGCTAGGGTTTGGGGGCATGGAAGAAGAAAAATGGTGATTTCTCGGAGGGAAGAAATGGCGGGGAGAGCAAGTAGGAGAAGAGGAGAGAGATGGCATGCATTTTGTATTTGGGCCGTTAGATTACGCAACGGTATTTTGAAACCATATATCAAAACTTATACTCTTAATATAGAAAAAAAAAATTACCCCATAAAGCAAATATATATATATAAACATATTTATCCGAAATACTTAGAATTATTCGTAATGATTCGAGTCAAATAAAAAGAACTAGAAGTTTTATTTGTTTCTCTTTGTATTGATTCACTTTGATATAGTATGAAAGACGCAAAATATATAGAACAAATTAATACACTGTCACCGAGTGAATTGTTACATTGATAGATAGTGAATCTATAAAGTTGTTAATTAGTCAAATTTGAGCTACATATGATTGGTAATTAGGGCTTTAATTATTTTTTTTACTAAGTTTAATATGAAATAAAATGAATAATATCTATATCTTTTGTTTAGTATATAAATGGTTATTTGTTGTTGACATCGAAATTAATATTAAGGTGTTGAACGCTTAAATAGTAAAAGATTAATTTTATTAAGATAATGAAAGTCATGTGAGATTTCTTAATGTATAAATGATCTTATTTAAAAGAAACAAAAATCTTATGAAGTATCGCGTGTACTCATATTTATGTAATTTATATTATATTAAAAGAATGAAAGTTCTTATAAACGCAATAAGTCACACTTTGCATTATACAAAATTGTTTGTTTACCATGTTCCTTTAATTATTATGCAATTATTATAATGATATTATATATTGACTATGATAAAAGTTAAATCGATTTTTTTATTTACGGTTAAATTTCCACGTGAAGAATCTTTTTCCAACTAAAATAGATGTGATATGGAGAAAAGTGATAAACTAAGAACTTCTAACGATAGAAAATTTGATTATCTCTCAATAGATTGTAGTTCGCAAACTTTCATTCTGATTAGTATATCAATTATCAAGTAAAAAAAAAAAATATTTGCATCAAATACAAATACACTGTGTTTTTTCTTATTCAAATAATCATCTTTTCAAATCAAGTTATAATAATTCTTCGAAGATTAACACTTCATATAATATATGTTGGGCTTTGTGGAGGCTTGTGAGCCGGCCCGACCCATTACTGAAACCCTAGGTTAACCATTTGGTTTTCTTATAAATATGACCCTTGTATTTGTAATTCTGATGTAGCACAAGTGAAATAAAATTCTCCTGTTACAGTCGTGGAGTAGGGAAACCGAACCACGTTAAATTCTTGTGTGTCCCGTTTGTGTTCCGTTTCTCTTTTCTCTAGATTATTTGTGTGTGTTGTGTGTTTAATTCCCAACAATTGGTATCAGAGCGAGGTTTCAACAACACTGTAACACAAACTGTGAGAAATTGTCACCTAGGGGTTCTTGTGTGAAGAACTGTGTGCAGGGAGTAGAGCCGCCGTTACCGTGTGGGTAACCTCAAGCAGCAGCTGGCTAGGAGAACCGCGCAGGGTGCGAACAGCCGTCGTCCGTGTGCTGTCCGTCGCGCCATTCCGTTGGTCGCCGCGTCGGGAAGGAGATCTACCGCAGATTGTAGCCCAGCGAGGGAGAAAGTCGCGCAGCAGTAGCGAGGCAGAGAACGCCGCTGCCGTCCAGTGGCCGCCGCGTCGAGGAGCCTCAGATCCAGCCGCGAGCGTCCAGATCGTGAGCATCGTCCAAATCGCCGCCCGCTATCTGTAGACGCCGTTAAGGGAATTACCGAAGTCCTTTGAGATGGCAGAAGATGGGAAGTTCCGAATTGAGAAGTTCGATGGTACAGATTTCAGTTGGTGGAAGATGCAGATTGAAGATTTGCTGGTTCAGAAAGATTTGGACGTAGTGTTGGGTGACAAGCAAGGAAAATTGTCTGATGCAAGTGGGCAGTTTTGGATCGGAAAGCTATGTCAGTTATCCGACTCTCGTTGACCAAGAATGTTGCGTTCAACATTCTTAAGGAGAAGACAGCGAAAGGCATCTTGGAAGCCTTGTCTAACATGTACGAGAAGCCATCTGCAGCAAACAAAATTTTTCTGATTAGAGAGTTGGTGAACATAAAGATGAAGGAAGGCAGTTCAGTTACCGAGCACATCAACTCATTGAATTCGATCTTAGTCAGACTTTTGTCAGTTGGCATTAAGTTCGATGATGAAGTTCAAGCTTTACTACTGTTATCATCATTGCCTGACAGTTGGTCCGGAACGGTTACAGCAGTTGCCAGTTCAGTGGGACCTAATGGATTCACCTTTGAGAAGATTCGTGATCTCGTTCTTGGCGAGGATGTCAGAAGAAGGAGTTCTGGAGAATCATCAGGTGATATGCTAAACGTCGTCAGAGGCAGAGGAAATAACAGAGGTAGTGGGAGCAGGAACCGAAGAAGGAGTCAGTCGAAGGCTCGGGATGGCTCAGGTGTAACATGTTGGAACTGCAAGGAGGTGGGGCATTTCAGGAATCAATGCCAGAAAGACAAACAAGTCAACATTGCAGAAGACAGCGCCAACGAGGACTTGTTTATCTGTTGCGCGGAGAGCAATATGGATTCCTGGGTCATGGATTCTGGTGCTTCTTTTCACGCTACCCACAGCAGTGAAGCATTGCAGAATCTGGTTATTGGAGACTTTGGAAAGGTAAGGCTTGCAGACGATAGAGCTCTTGATGTTACGGGCATGGGTGACATGGTGCTGAAGACGCCAGTCGGTTTCTGGACCTTGAAGGATGTCAGAGTTGTTCCAAGCTTGACGAAAAGTTTGATTTCTGTTAGGCAGTTGGATGAACAGGGACATCATGTGAAGTTCGGAAATGGGCAGTGGAAGGTCGTGAGGGGCAATCTTGTCATGGCTCGTGGAACAAAAAGAGGATCGTTGTATATTGTCGGATTACCATCTGAGGGAGTGACCATCCCAGTTCAGAAGAAAAACAAAGTCCGGTTCACAGAATCTTGTGGGCAGAAGAAGGTTGTCTTTGCAAGAAAGAAACCCAGAGCCACAGGTCAGATTCAGGATGAACGAGCAAGGAAAGGTTCAGGAAGACCAGTCAGAGGCGTTTTGTGGCAGTGGGAGCACCGGCCGTGCTTCAGCCAGGCTCCTAGAAGACAGTGGGTCAAGAGAACCAGTATTCCAGCTGTTGATACGTCTCCAGAAAATTTCTTGCTGAGTATGGAGAGTGTTTGTTCTCAGGGAGCTCTAGGATCCGGCAGTTCGTGTCTCAAGTGGGAGCCGGTAGGGACCGAGGACGAGTCAAGGGCAGTTTCAGCCGTGACTGATGTGTTGAAGCTTCGGGGAGCTTCAACGGGCCTTTCAGTTGACTGATGAGAAGGCCGCTGTAGCAGGAGAGAGTTGAAAAAGATTACTAGACATACAAGTGTTCTAAGTGGATGACAGTTGAAATTCTTCAAGCCTCTAAGTGGGAGATTGTTGGGCTTTGTGGAGGCTTGTGAGCCGGCCCGACCCATTACTGAAACCCTAGGTTAACCATTTGGTTTTCTTATAAATATGACCCTTGTATTTGTAATTCTGATGTAGCACAAGTGAAATAAAATTCTCCTGTTACAGTCGTGGAGTAGGGAAACCGAACCACGTTAAATTCTTGTGTGTCCCGTTTGTGTTCCGTTTCTCTTTTCTCTAGATTATTTGTGTGTGTTGTGTGTTTAATTCCCAACAATATATAGTGATAGTATTTCTCCATTCTCAAAACTTTATAATTAAATCTATGATTAAAATGTGTCATATTACCCCACTACTATTTGGTGGTACACAACTTTTGTTGCCTAATGACGAATGAAACCAAAAATCTCATAGGAAGGAATAAAAAACTATCAAAAAGGATTTAGTGCAAGTATGACAAATTCCATTATATTCTATATATCATAGTGGTCTATCAAAATAATGACCAATTGAATAATTTTGTAAAAAGAAGATATGAATTACAAATTCTTATTAAAATAGTCTTAATACTAAACATTGGGTTAAGCTACTTGGATAATTGAAATTAATGTTAATACATGTGAATTATTCTTATTAAAATAGTCTTATTACTAAATATTGGGTTAAGCCAAGTACTTGAATAGTTTGAAATATATTTTAATACATGTGAATTTGTTTCAGCAATATATATGAAAAAGTTAATGGTAAGAAACATATATAAATTATTATTTCCTCATAAATTTAATATCTTAATTATTTATTAATTTTATTGCGAGTTTTTAAACTTAAACTATTCACTCCATTTATATTAAAACATATATCGTTATTGAACTTTGAGCAAAGATTACACAATACCAAAATTAAGAACTAACTTTATTTTGATATTTTCAATAAACAAAACTAATTTTTATTCTGTTACGTATAATATTACATAAATTATACATATATATAGACCAAACCCTTGAATGGTACATTAGTAATACAAAATAAATCATATAAATTTATGAACAATCGAAAGTCATATTAATAATAACCCCCTCCCCCTTCTCTTTTTGCTTTTCTTAAATAAAAGGAAAATTTAGAAATATAAATACATGAGTTCTTAAGTAAAGATGAAAATCTCTCACAAAACTTCAATAAATTTCAAAGTGAAATATATATTCAAATATAATTTTATTTATTATATATATTTTGAATTTAACTTAAAATCCTATATTTTTTTTAATACCATTTAAAACCTACTTAATTAAATATATTGTGCATTCTTGAGGGAAAAAAAAATATGGGAATTTAACGGCAGCCATTTCTAGCTCCCGACAATATCATGATAAAACACGGCATCCGTACATGTAAATAGAAAGTGAATACAAAAAGACATTAAAATATTATTTATTTAGAAAAAAGACAGATCGATACGTAAATTTTGATTCGAATATCTTGATTATGAAAGAACAAATAAATAAGTATTTTTTTTTATAAATTTCAAAAGTTGTACTTTTTGACTTTTGTTTTGATTTGTTTGTTTGTTTGTTTTAGTTTGACGGAATTTAAGAAAATAGCTAATGTACTAAAATATATTTTTATATTGAAATTCTCAATATACCATGTTAGAATTTTAAAATAAAAAAATTATTTTAAAATTATTATCTCAATCTTATTTCTCGTATCAAAACAAATTGTAATATTCATCTTCCGTGAATATTTTATAATTATAAAATAAAATATGTCATTCAAAGTGATTATTTTTAAGTATAAAATATGCTAATTTTTTACGATAAATAAAATGTCTCATCCTTTTTAATGATTCACCATCATCCTTGCATGAAAAATTTAGAAATACACCTTCAAATATTTTTTTGTCAAAGAGTTTGTACTAAACTTTAAAAATTTATCTTCAAATATTTATCTGATCATAAATTTTAAATATTTTACCTTAAACATCTATTTGATCATAGATTTTGAACGAGGCTTTGAGAAATTATCTTCCAAAAAGAGATATTGGCATCAATTTTGATGGCAATGATTTACTTCATGTGATTTTAAGTGTACAGGCTGAGTTGATGATACACAAATACAATAAGAAATATGTCAAAAAAATTTATATTACATGTTGAAAGACATCAAAAGAGCACTTAGATGTCACTTTTTAATTTCAAAAATATGTAAATAGATGTTTATCTTCTTCAAATCACTAGATCTCAAGAAAACAAACATCTACTTACATATTTTTGAAATAAAAAAATGACATGTAAGTGTTGTTTTAGTGTCTTTCAACATGTAAACTCTTTTACATAATTTCTTGTTGTATTTGTTTAATGACCAACTCATGTTGTACAATTGCTTGTTGAAAAATCTTTCTATCATAGCCCCCAAAATTGATGCTACTATCTCTTTTTGGAATTATTTCCATCTTTCTTCTTTTGATCCATTTGAATGTGTTACACACCTCTTCACGTTGTTTGAAGATAAGTTTTCAGAGTCTCGTTCAAAATCTATGATTATATAGACATTTAAAGTAAGATTTTCAAAATCTATGACCAGACAAATGTATGAAGATGAGTTTTCAAAGTCTGATTCAAAATCTTTGACCAAATAGACATTTGAAGGTATGTTTTAAAAATTTGACCCAAATCTAAGAATAAATAGATATTTGAAGATTAGTTAGCAAGATTTAATTAAAAGTCTTTGACCAAATAAACATTTAAAGTAAAAATTTTAAAGTCTAATCCAAAGTCTGACCAAACAATATTTGAAGTAAAATTTTCAAAGTTTGGCCCAAAATTTATGGTCAAATAGATATTTGAAGATAATTTTTCAAAGTCAAATTCTATGGTTAAATATACATTTAAAGTAAAATTTTCAAAGTCTAATCCAATTTCTATTACTAACAGATATTTGAAGATAAATTTTCAATAATATTTGAAGATAAGTTTCAAAGTTTGATAAAAAAATCTATGATTAAATAAATATTTGAAGTAAATTTTCATAGTCTAATTTAAAATATATGATCAAACAAAAATATAAAGATAAGTTTTCAACATCTGATCCAAAATATATGACCAAATAGAAATTTGAAGATGACTTTTCTAATTCTGGTCGAAAGTCTATGATCAAACTGACATCTAAAGTAAAATTTTCAACAGCTAATCTTAAATATATGATCAAACAAATATTTTAAGATAAGTTTTCAAAGTTTAATCTAAACTCCATAATCAAACAAACATTCAAACTAACTTTTTCCAGACTTTTTCCAGATGTAATTCAAAAATTATAACAAAACAAATATCTGAAAATAAATTTTTCAAAATAAATTTTCAAACCCCAATTCAAAATCTACTATCAAATAAACATTAAAATATTTACCTAAACACAAGTTTAAAATATAGTTCTTTCATTTTATTTGATAACTATTAATAGCATCACTTCCATTTTTTCACTTTATTCCTATTGATTCCCACTTGATGGAAAAAATATATAAAGACAAAAAATAAAAACTATTTTCCATAAATCCAATGATCATTTCATATGAATAGAAGATGACCATTATTATAAATGTAATATAGTTAAATTGCTAAAAAAAATTGATGACTTTTTTTAAACTTTAAAATATTCACTTATTTTATATTATGAAATAGCAAAAAAATTAAATTTGATTGTAAAATAAAAGAGAAAAAAGAATAAAAGGAGAGGATAGAAGCTGAAAAACTCCAAAAGGACTGAGCAGTGAAAGAGAAGTCAGAAAGAGGTGCATTTGCAGAATTTTGATTCCATTTTTACTGTCCATTTCCTCTCTCTCTCTCTCACCTCGTGACATCCGTCCTTCTCCACTTCTCCCCAATCATCAACTATTTCTCTCCATCCATATATTACTACTACTGCTTTTTGTGGCTTCTCGAGTACGGTTGTTGTTTTTCTTCAGTTGAACTTGCTGCTGTAATTTGGATCGGCCGGAATAAAATGTAAGTTTAATGAGCATTTTTGTGAATAGATGAAATTGTGTGTGTTTTGTGCTTCATTACGAGTGTTTTGTTCATTTTGTTGTACAAGTGTGTAATCATCAGGTGATGAATCTGTTTGAAATGGATCGAGTTGATCAGAAGTTGTTGTGATTGATTCAGATATGCGTATGTACTGTTTTGTGTAAAAAAAATTCAACAGCATTTTTCCTCAGTTGAACGAGCTGTTGTAATTTGGATCGGCCGGAATAAAATGTAAGTTTAATGAGCATTTTTGTGAATAGATGAAATTGTGTGTTTTTTGTGCTTCATTACGAGTGTTTTGTTCATTTGTTGTACGAGTGTGTAATCATCAGGTGATGAATCTGTTTGAAATGGATCGAGTTGATCAGAAGTTGTTGTGATTGATTTAGATATATGTATGTACTGTTTGTGTAAAAAAAAAGTTCAACAGCATTTTTCCTCAGTTGAACGAGCTGTTGTAATTTGGATCGGCTGGAATAAACTGTAAGTTTAATGAGCATTTTTGTGATTTTTTTGTGCGTAGATGAAATTGTTTTTGTGTGTGTGTGTGTGCTTTATTATGACTGTTCATCTGTGAATTAACGATGAGTATGAGTGAGTTTGTTTATTTGTTGTAGAAGTGCGTAATCATCAGGTGATGAATCTGTTTGAAATGGATCGAGTTGATTAAAATTTGTTCTGATGAAATTCAGTGTATTTTGTGCTTCATTCTGAGTGTTCATGTGTGAACTGTTAACGATGAGTATGAGTGATTTTGTTCAGTTGCTGTAGTTTTGAAATGGATCGAGTTGATCTAAATTCGTTGTTATTGATTTAGATATGTGTATGTACTCTTTTTTTTTTACACAGCATTCTTCCTTCGTTGAATGAGCTGTTGTAATTTGGATAGGACGGAATTAAATGTAGGTTGAACGAGCATTTTTTTTGTGATTTTGTTAATAGATGAAATTGAGTAGTTTTTGAGCTTCATTCCCATTGCTCATCTGTGTTTCTGGTGAAGTGACGATCAGTATTGAGTGATTTTGTTCTTTCGTTGTAGAATTTGTTTGAAATTGATTAAAATTTGTTGTGATATATTCAGAATGCGGTTTTAATTTGCTCTCAGAGTACCCAAGTGTGTTCGTATGTTCAATTGTTGTAGAAGGGTGTAATCATCAGGTGATGAATCTGTTTGAAATGGATTGACTTGATCAAAATTGGTTGTGATTGATCCAGACTAAGGCTTTAGTTCGCTCTCTTTATGTGTGTGTACTGTTTTGTGTTTGTGTTGTCTATCAGTGTATAGTCGCCAAATCTGAAAGAAAAAAAAAGGAGAGGTTATTTGTAGGTGAAATATGGATTGAGTTGATCATAGGTTGTTGTGATTGATCATTTGATTGAGATTGTGTTGTGTGTTGTTTTTGCTTTACTTTAGTCTTTAATTTGCTTATTCTCAGTTCTTTCTTCTGCTTAATCTGAAAGATCCATTGGCACTTCGTAACCAAAATCTGTGTATTTGACATTTGATCACCTAATAATTGAAGAACTATCCTGAAGTAAACAGTAATCATGAGCTGGCATCAAAGGGAAAGAAAAAGTAATGATGGCACAGTGAATTGTATCTTGCTCTGTCTATCTCTGTGTGTTTTAAATGACTAAAATGGAATTAACTAATTTCTGATGTCCTCTACATTGATAACTAGTTTAGAGGTTTGGGTAGTTTATTTGAATTGCATGATCGGCTCATTAAAAGTTTAAACTATTAAAGAGGTATACTTATGGTTCGTTGAATTTAGCTCTGCATAAGTTGTGGGTTAAAAGTATACACATGGAAGGATTTTTCTATGGTGCGCTTAAACACCTCGCATTGCATTTTTTGAATTTCATGTCATTTTCTCTTTTCTTCAGAAGTGTTGTCTATAGGTGCTAGTGTTCTGAGATGATTTTCAAAGAGAGTCTGCCTTTCTGATTTGTATGACCATCACCAAAGAATGTTGTTAAGGGCCCCACATGAATACAACAGAAAAAGTAGGTACACCTAATTCATGGTTCACAGTCCTTCAGAAAGCTTGCATGTGGATTCTCATTTTGTACCTAACTATGAATCCGATCCTTATTTTTTATTGCTATTATAATAAACAGGCAGTGTATTCAATTGTGTGAGTTACCTTTAATTTTAGTTGATTCCATTGTAGACCATTTGAAAAACAAAACACAAGTGTATTATTACTTTTCACAAAAACAAAGAGAAACACAGATATATTAGTTCTTTGAAATGTTCTTGTACTAAAATTGGTTTGGAGGGAAATGGATGTTCTACGTCTCGGAGCCCAGATAATTGGCTTTCTCTTTTTATCATTCTTAATTTCTACACAGCAATAATCATCAGTATTCATTGTTGCATGCTTTTATCTGATAGAAAAATAAAACTGCTCAGATGATTACGCACGAGCAAGATCCAGATGTCGTTCGGTGGGGTCTTCAGTTGTTTGATAGTGATCCTTACTCTAACTGCGCATATAGTGGTGCCATGCCCCAAAACAGCTTAGATTACTATCAGGACCATTACTTCAAAGGTGATCATTTTAGTACAGAATCTGGCAATGAGGAAAATCACAATTTCAATGCACAGCGTCTCCAGGAAGAACTGTCTCAGCTTTCAGTCGCTGAACCACCTTCAATTCTCCATCAAATGGAAGAACATACACAAGCACATTTTTATCCACAAGACTGGTTTGGTCAACCTATAGGAAACTACAATATTGGTATTGGAAGTGTTTGCTTTTTCCAACCTCATAAATATAGTTCTTGGGTTAATTTATTCTGACTATTCATATTATAATTTCCAGGAGAAGAGAACTGTGATGAAGAAGAAACTAATGATGGAGCTTCCACTTCATGCTCTAGCCCAGGAGAAGAGTCATATACAGGGGAGGACTGGTCATATTCACTTGAATTGACGGATGAATATGATCTTGATGGTGAAGTAGGGAAACGATTGAACCAGATGATTCCAATTCCTGTAAGCATTCTATGTCCATATGTATAATGAGTTAGCTACTAAGATTTTCAACTGTTCTCCTTTTCATGATCAACACAATCATCTGAAAAATTCGGGATTTATGTGCCAGAAGTAGTTGGAGACGTGTCTCATTGTTGTTAAACTTCATTCTCCGTAGACACTTGAGAGATATACTTGTTTTTGTCTCTAAACTTAGTTGTGCCTCTTGAAAACAATCTTTGCCTTTATGCTCATACAACTTCTATACTTGCCTTTGCAGCACATTCCTAGAATCAATGGAGAAATACCATCAATTGATGAGGCAACCTTAGATCATCAAAGACTTCTTGACCGGTATTATACAATTTCTTTGATGGAAGATGTGCATGTTTGGTTCAAACATCTACAAACCTTATGCTGGTTGATAAACCTTGCAACTTGTTTTTTTGCTCTAAATTTACCTCACCACTTCTGAAAAGATGCTGATCGACAAATTATATTCTGGCAAAACTTAAATATCATATTGTTTCATAAGGATTCATCATTATTTACTATATTTTGCATGTTTTTCTATTGTTTGAAAAATTAAGTCCGTGTTATTTGATGGCAGGGATAATTCTATATTTTGCATGTTTTTCTATTGTTTGAAAAATTAAGTCCGTGTTATTTGATGGCAGGGATAATTCTTGCAGCTGTTAAGTTTAAACAAATTAAATAATGTAAATACCTATCAAAAAGGAGAAAATAATAGGACAAGAACAAATCAGGAAGAAATACTCCCGTCTGCTTTATGTGGCTCTACTATTATTTGAGAAGTTGAACAACTTTTTCTTTGACCATAACTTTTTCATAATTCTGTGTAAATTTTTTTTGGTAAAGAATTCTTTGTGTAAATTTTATTTTAAAAAGACTAAGAACTCGATTTTATAATTGAAACCGAAAAGTAGATTCCTTCATTCTTTTTTAAACAAAGGGGTTCATTTTAACTCACTTTGAACCAAAATATTTGCACCATTTTATTTCTATACAACTGTCACAACATTCATGAATCTAAATTTATTAAGTTCTTCCTACTTTAATTTTGATGTGATGTTTACTCTCTTTGTAACCTCGACTTTGATATTCTCTTTTATAATCCAATTATTTATGATATACATCAAATGAATTTCTTAATTCTTTAACTTCATGTCTAGTTAAATACTATAACATAAAATGAAACGAGGGAGTATATATGTAGAATTTGTGAGTCTGTTCCCTGTTTGTTTATCTTCTTTGTCCTTCTTTTGTTTAAGGTGCAGAAGTTTGTTTATTTTACAGATTACAGGTTTATGAACTAGTGGAATTTAAAGTTCAAGGTGATGGGAATTGTCAGGTCAGCTCTACTACATTCATCATTCAATTCTTTTCAATTAAAAGTCACAATCTTCCCTAGCACAATTATTTACTAGATAGTTGAGGATATCTGTAGTTTTGTTTAGTGTTCAAAAGAGGAGGGCAGATTTAGTATTTTGATTTCTTTAGACATAAGAAAGTAATGACTTGAGTTAAAGAAGTTTGAAAAGGCTGTCTTTTCATTTTATAAATTTCTTGAGTTATACAACGTGGATAAAGAACGGGACATGGAACAACAAATATTCAATATTTTAAGAAACAATGAAAATACTATTTTCAGATTATCCAAATAGGGGAACTTACTGCCCCGTATGTGAAATGTAAATAGCTTATGTATCGGAGTTACTAACTTCTAATCCCAATTTTAACAAGCTATGTAATGATAATATCATGTAAGCACTTATCATAAGATACACTACGGGGAAAATGAGGAATGGACGCTGACAGACTATTGCATCTGACATTTGGTTAAGAAACTTCACCCAAGAAAGCCATCTCATATGGTTATGGGATGCTATGCGGTTGCAATATAAAATCTGAAATTTAGTGTTGGAACCAGCCTAGAAAATAAAGTGTTATAGATATATCATCCCTGAAAAACCAAAAGTTTGAAATAATAGGAACATGATTTGGTTTCACCACTTCTCCCGTAAGCTCTAGTTTTCGGTGCTACAATTCACACAAGTCTGTATTTTTACCTTTGATATCCATATGTCACTGTCTTCTTACGCTAGAAAAATGCTAAAAAGGTCTTTTTCTTAAACATTAGTCAAAGTTGATACGAGAAGTGATGAACTCCTAATCAAAAAAGGAGAAGTTATGCAGTTTGGGGATGTTAAATCTGAGGTTATCTTAGGTTAATTATGAGGGTTGCAAATTATGTGATTAAGAAGTAGAGAAATAATGAATAATCAAATTGGTTTTCGGTTAGTAACTTTGAGGACTTCACATAACAAGAAGAAAAGAGGAGAGGAAAATGAGAATAACCTCTCTTAGGGATTCAACTAAAAAGGATGCTCACCTTGTTTAAGCTTATATTTAATATTTGATCCTCCTGAATACTTCCTATAAATTTTTTTTGTTGATATAAGTCAATAGTCTAAAATAATTGCATTATAAATCTCAAGTTCTTTCATCAACCAATCAAATCTCAAGTTCATCACTCGAATAACCACATCTCCATCCAAAGAACATTGACTCCTGCTATGTCCAATCATCTGTAACCATTTAACTTATTGGGGCTCAAAGCATTCCAATGCTACTTTGCTTATATATGCTAGAGATTCTCTAAATCTTTCACTTACTTCAACATTGTCATACCAGTCTTTAACCAAATTATTACCAAATATCAGACCTAATAGTGTAACAACATAGCTAAACTTGTATCCCAATCAAATAGTATCACCTACAGGAATCTTTTGCTTTCATTGTTTCAATTCTTAGCTATGTATATTGATTCCAAGGGTGTTAGGTATTTTTGACATCTTCCTTCCCTGTTTGTTTAGTCTACCTCATCATTTAAGCGCCTCAATCATTGAAATGTCTTACATATGGCTCGGGGCATATGGAATCAACGTTGGACATGGACAAACCATCTCAGGCGGGAGGCAATCTTCACTTAATTTATCCTTTATGCATGCTATGTGCACTATTTGTCAGATGTGGTTATTTTTACTTGTCTAACATTATAGGAATGAATATCTTTCTTAATATCTCTGTATCTGAGGATGATTATGGATATGTTCGCCTTAGAGACCCAATATTTACATCCATATGATATTGTTGGTCTCACCACTATTCTACAAAACTTTACTTGATAAATATTTATGTATCATATAATACTCGAATTGCAGCCCTCTATTTCAAACATCCCATTTTAATTCTATATATCATATCTGCATCTATCATGTCATTTCCTGGACAATGCAGTTTTAGAAGCTAAGTCGGACATACTCAGGTTGCAACCCTCCATTTCAAACATCCTACTTTTTTCTGCATGTCATGTCTGCATCTATCATGTGTCTTTTCCCCCCTTCTGTTGTATCTATTGCGTCATTTCTTGGAAAATTCAGTTTAGCTATTAGTTCAGCATTTAGAAACTAAATCCTGTCTAACTTCACCTTCACCCTCTTATACGAGCTAAACTATACATATATTCTGTTTTGGTTCTATTTATCCTAAACATTTAGTCTCTAAAGTGCCTATCCAAAAATCCAACTTCTGATGGTTCCCTCCATAGTTTCATGGACAGTATCATCTGCAAATAACAGGCACGATTCTATTTACATTATTGGTTGACTCACACATAATAAGGGTAAAAACAATACTGCGGAAGGCAAACCTGGTGTAATTCAACATTTTCAGAAAATTCATTTGCCTTCCATTTTCCTGTACTTTGACTGCCTCTACATGCATGTCCTTAATGAATTCCTTCCTCTCAAGTACCCACACCCTCTAAAAGTCTTTTTTGTATGTATGAATCTCAGATTAATAGTAATACTGAAATGCAGTTGGGATTGAAGGGGTATTATCTTAATCAGTCTTGTTGTTCCGACCTAACTGTTCCATTTTCACTTCTGATTGGTAGAACATGTATTGTTCTAGTTTCGTGCTTTGTCAGATCAATTTTACCGCACCCCTGAGCATCACAAATTTGTCAGACAGCAAGTTGTAAATCAGGTCCGTAAAGCTTCACATCATAACATAAGCAAATCTCGCCTTATCATTCTTGTTCCGCGATAATGATATCATTTCTTTTTTTGGATTATCAGCTCAAGTCATGCCCAGAGATATATGACGGATATGTTCCCATGGCCTATCATGATTACCTGAACAAGATGTCAAAGTATCTCTTCAACTTTGTTTCTGAATTAATATCATTGTATGGATTTCTCTAAATCACTACTTTTATGCAAATGAAATCAGGGACGGCGAGTGGGGTGATCATGTAACTCTACAAGCAGCTTCTGATTCGGTAAGTTTTTGGCCTGTGCTTTCTCTCACCCCATTGTTCCTTTCTTTCTGTTTCTCTTATTCTCTGGTGAGCGAGAATTTGGAGGGGGAAGGAGAGGCACTCTAAGTGTCTTTCTCTTTTAAAATTCTGGCATATCATTTCCAAGGCTAAGCCACACAAGGGGGTGAACTTTCCAAAAGACTTGCACCTAATAATTAAAATAGCCAAGACCAAGAACACATTCTTCATTCTTGTTTAATCTACAAATATCAGTTGAAAGTTCAGAATAATTTATTTTCTTAGTGCATTTATGGTGCACTTTGTGAACATCATGTTGGGTTGTTGCAAAGAGATGTTTGGATTCTGTTAGTTGTTTATTAGTGATTCTCAAGCGTAATATTATAACACCATTTTCTTCAGTGAAATCAAGTTATTGGGGCTTGTTATTTTTCCAGATAAAAAGTCAGTATTTGATTGTAGTTTGCTAGCAGAGTCAAGAACTTTATAATTATCTGACTTTTTCAACTATTCAATGCAGTATGGTGTAAAAATATTGGTCATAACATCTTTCCGAGATACCTGCTACATTGAGATACTTCCCACCATTCAAAAGTCTGAACGAGGTAAAAGATGTATTCTTGTTTGTAAATCTGTTTTGTTCCTTTTCTTGTTGCTAGATCTAGCTGCAGCTTTGAACGTATTGCTTATCATCTAAGTTATCCCTATGACGTTGCGTAAATACTAAAATATTTGTATTGGTTTGGCCACCTCACAGTGGATTACTCCAGTTTAGAAAAACTAGTAATTTGTTTTCAGTTATCTGCTTTTGCAATGCCTAAATTATTGGCTAATCACACTATTGAATCCTCTTTTGGAACTTTACTGATTTCTCTAGGTGGAGCAACTATTTATATTGAGTGCATAAATTGTAGAAAACATTGAATAGTTATGTTGACCTTAACTCTGATGTTAGTCTTGCCTTGAATTTAGAGCTGTCTTATAAGCTGCATCAACATTCTAAATATACGAGTTGTGTACTACTGACCTTCATGGTTAAGTCTAGATTCCTAGACTTGTATCTACAATAACAAAATAGTACGTTTTTGCTTAGACTTGGTTTTTTCTTGTGGAATTTTAATTTCAAGCAACAAATGAACATTTTTACCTGAACTTGTTAATGAAGAACAGATATATTTCGGTCGCCTTCGGGTGGTGGGTGAATTTGTTTATTCCCGTTGTGCAATTCAAAAGAGAGATCTCCTTTTCTCTTGGAATATATCAAACAACTCTGAGTGATCCTTATCATTATTACTTGGTCAAATAATCATGAAAGAGAGTTCATATGAGATCAGTCCGCATTATTGTTTCTCTTCAGTTCTAACAAAGTTGGCCTGACTCTTGTATATGAACTCCCTTTGTTGCAGTTATCTTCTTGAGCTTTTGGGCCGAGGTTCACTACAACTCAATATATCCTGTACGAGGTGAGGTCAAAATGTTCTAATTTTTGAATTAGTTATCATCTCTAAATTCCACCTCTTTTTTCTGCTTTCATCTTGTCACGTGAAGTTGTACTGATTGCAATTTTCCGGTTGATAATTAATTTGCCAATTTTTACTACTATAGAAAAACTTTTGCATTGAAA
The DNA here is from genome assembly GCA_027705065.1 of Solanum peruvianum. Classification (NCBI taxonomy): domain Eukaryota; kingdom Viridiplantae; phylum Streptophyta; class Magnoliopsida; order Solanales; family Solanaceae; genus Solanum; species Solanum peruvianum. The sequence goes on from JAKWJD010001765.1 coordinate 57,410,397, forward strand.
TTGTTGCCTAAATAGTAAAGTAGAGGACTGACAGTCCAAGTTTAAAATGGTCATTTTGGTGTACGCATCTTTGGATCACCATGTGGCCTGTGGGCAATAGAAAAGAAAAAAAAGCTTTCCTCTAATATGAAGGAAAGTAAACAAGTCAAAGTGATTCTATTGATTGACATGAAACAAAGATGATCACATTAACTCATTAACAACAAAGTTAACTGGTATTTGTTGTTGGTGGGAGGTGACATGTATATCGTGGAATTAGTTAAGGTGAGTGTAAGCTGACCCAGACACCAGGTCATCAAAAACAAAAACAAAAAAGATTCAAGTAGAAATCTTATATTGTACCTTAGTTCTTTTCTGTGTGCTAGTTCGACTGGACATGTTCTTACTCTTTTCTTCTCCCCATCTGATCCACAAAGAATCAGGAAATCATCTGACCAAATTATTTATTCCTTTCCATTCTCATTCTCATTCTTTTCCTTTTAAAACGTATATATGATCTAAACTGGGTCTTACCCGCATTTTATTCTTCCTTGACGAGTGAGTGTTCTCTTGGGGTCTTCGTGTAACAGTTGAATCTGTTTGTTTCTGCCTTACAGATATCACAGCCGTTGAGATGAAAAAGAAGTACTTGGCCATTTCAAATGAGCAATTGGAATCTCAAGATGGTTACCAATGATAGACTGGTATTAGACACTTCACATATTTTGTTCAACTTCTGCACTTTTTCAGTCTTAAGTTATTCTACTCAACTAATAATTTATTGATTCCGTTATTTAGCAGCTAATACATTATGGTTGGCACAACACTTCTGCAAATTACCGATAACCAGCTCAGGTGCAAGCCATTTTTTTTCTTGACATTCTTTCCCAAGAGCAATATTTGGTTTGGGTTTTGAACTTGCACTATTCATCTTTGCTAAATCCAGCAGCAAGTCTAACATTATTTTCGATATTCTTCTTTAAGTATGTCTACCTTGAATGCATCTACAAAATAAAATACTTCAGGTGCATATTATCTTCTCTTAACCTTTAATAGTCAGATGTATAGGTGAATATCTGATTTCTGGAAATATCATTTTTATCTCATTGGTAAGAGTAATAATATCAACTATAAATGTTGTTTACATATAAAATAAATGGTTGGTAGGTATTGGATTTTTTCTTTTTACCAAATAAATCTTGTGGGTCAATTTTTATATTTGAAAAATATAAAATCATGATATGAAAATTCAAATCAAACTTTTTGGAAAATTTGAGATTTCATCTCATGATTTCAAATCACAAGATGAAATCGCATGTCCAAAGATTACTTAAAATTTGATTCATGTACTATCGAAGTGGGTAAAAGACAAATACTACAACAATAACAAAATCTTCACTATAGTTTTACAAGTGGGATTTGGAGATAGTGGTGTGTACTGAGTTTTAGTCTAAAGATGTTTCAGATAGACCCTCATTATAAGTGAATCAAGTATAAGAAACAAATACAGTAGTGAAGGAAATAGTAGAAAGGTGATAAAAACAATACTTGTAAGGAAATGAAACAACACTCGACTACCTATTAATCTTCGATCTTTGATGAGCTGCAGATGTATCATGTCTTGTCTTGTCCAATCACCACTCCATATTTTTTCGACTTACTTCTACCTCTCATTATTCCGACTATAGTTAACCTTTACACGTTCTTATTAGAGTGTGTGTACATCTCCTCTTCACATACTCGCCTATCTTAGACTTACTTCCCTCATCTTGTGCACCATGATGATTATTCCCACTTTGTTTTTGACATCTTCATTTTTATTTCTCTCTTCAAATGCCTAAACATCCATTTCTAACATTTTTATTTTCACAATTTGTCTTTTTAAAATGTTCGAGTTCTTGATCAATTAATACTTTGCCTCCTTACAATATATTTGGTTTGACTGTCACTTTATATAACCTGAATTTAAGAATTGGTGACATTTTCTTACCGCACAAAACACCAGATATAAGCCTAATACTAGTACTTGTTAGTCCAATGAAGTTAAATATTTGGAGTCTCTTTTTTCTTTCTTTAGTTGGGTTTGAAAATATTTTGGAGTTGCAATAGAAGTCCACATCAAGGAAGTATTCTACTCTTTTTTTTTCAAAGGCAGTGTAAAATTTCATTTTGATTTCATTTCCTTGTATCTTTGTCGTTGAAGAATGTTCAACTCCAATGCAGTCCATAAAACTCGAGCTACAAAAAAGCAATACAGAATTGAGTTTTTGTTTGGTTTTCCATAGGTTCGATATTCATATTGAAATTTAAGTAATTTAAATTCATACCAAAAAAATCATATGCATAGTTCGAAATTGAATTTCAAACTAATAAAAAATAATAATTTCATCCGTACTACACCTTCTATATGATATATAAATGAGTTACTAGTACCCCAACTCCCCTGAACAAAGAGAATGGCAATCTTTGCTCTCTTTGTTTTCTATCCGGTATCCGATACATGCATCCAAAAAAAATTACTTAATTTGGCATTGAAATATTGATGTGGAAATATGCATAAATAGTAATAAAAATATATAATAATTATTATATTTTCTAAAACAAAACAAAACAAAAAGCTAGTACAAGTAAAATAGACTGAAGTGGTACTAATGGAGATCATAATAGCTATGACTTTTTAGGACCCACTAAGAATTGGTCAGACTTTAAACATGCACGCACTACTAATGGATCCAATGATATAAAAATATGATGAAATGTGTCGATTCAAAAATTTGAGTTTGATAATCAAAATTTGATTTTAAAGTGTGTGTAATTCTACTATAATAATAATAACTAAAGAAAACTCCAAAATTAATTTTAAAAAATAAAAAAGGAAAAATATAAGATAGACATGAAATGGAAATCCTAATTCCATAAAAATGCACTCAAAGATAATTGCCCTATGAAACTTTTTTTTTATTTAGGTACATATATTTAAGTAAATATATGAATAAAATCTTTGTATATGTTTTTTTTTCAAATTTCATTTTTTAAATTATAGAGTATATTATCAATTGTATTATTATATAAGGTGAAAAATTATGTATTCGCGTAAACCATGTCCTCCTTTCTTCGATGCATAAAAACTTTTTTTAAAAGCTTACTTGCAAAGAAAATGTCATGATTTGTTAATCTTTTATGTTGATAAATTGTGTGTACTACATAAAACATTAATTAAATATTGGTGAATTGCATTTATATCTAACAAAGTAAAATCTTATTTGAATACTTAAGTCGAGGTAATAAATATATACTTGATTTTAATTAATTTAATGTTTTTCATAATAAATTATTTATTAGGAGCTTATTTTTTAAAATTCATTTTATCAATAATATGACTATTAATAATCTTATATAGTTATTTAATGATATATGCAATATTAAAACAATAAATAGTTTTGAATATAAAAGCAAAATAATTAAGTTTTATCAAATTATTTAACTATATTAAATTTAAACAATTTTTAATATGTAAAGAATAAAAATGAAAATATATAGACACTCAATAGAGTTAATCAAAATTAAATTGACCCCACTATATACTCAATGAAAGAAGGCACAATTTGTAATTTAGTAAAAAATTGTAGGCTTTTTCTAAAGATGTTAAAGAAGGCTCGAATAATAAGACTGATAATACAATTTACTAAGCGAACTTGCAATACTCCCTGTGAAGGCCAAAATACTTACTTAGGTCATTATTTTAGATTTTATGTGTATTAACAAACTAAAAAAGTTTATTATTTTATTTTTATTTAATTTTTTTTTTTTAAATAACAAATAAAAACGAACTTTGAGAAGTTGGAATGATAAAAATATTCACACTTGCCAATTGAATGACCAATAAGCAGCCATGCAAAAAGTTACTGTAACTGTAATTAAACTACCAATAAGCAGCCATGCAAAAAGTTACTGTCTCTTCTATCTAAGGAGAAAAAAGAAAAGTAATTAAGTCTTGACCAATAGAAATTACTGTATTTAATAATCGAAACCATTTTGGCAGTACCGGAGCAGATATTCATCTCCATTCAGGTGGAGTCAATATTTAATTTATACTACTTGCTCCGTTTTAAAAAGAATTATCTAAACCCTAAATTCTAGACTTGGAACAGAGATCAAGAAAAAAAAATTTGATCTTGTGATTTTAAATTAAAATTATGTCAAATGTACGAAATGCTCTTTAATTTTATGGTTTTAATATATCATGTAAAAAGTTAAAGTTAAAATATTATTAAAATAATTATAAAGAAATTTAAATAGTAATCGAGGTACTTAACACAACAGATAGTAATATAAATCGATAGATAAACAATTATCATTGAATAACCTTCTATCGTATTTCATGTGCCTCCATCTTCTATCTTCTATCTAAAATTATTTACTCCGTCAGCTAATATTATATCGTATCTTACTAATTATTTTCATAATGTTTCTTGGTTTATTACCTCTAAGTTAGAGGTAATAGGCTCTCATACCGGATAATTTTGGTTCTAATTCTTTTTAAAAATTATTCCTAGTTTGACTTTCAGAGTGATAAATTTGATTTTGGCTTTTCACATTTTGTCCTCGACAAAAGTCATTTTTATCTTATTTTAATATTATTATTTTTTATTTTTTCTTTCTTAATATGCACCTACATCTATAGTTTGATATTATTTTATGTAGGTCCATAGTTAATTAATTTTTAGCTACTGGGCAAACTAATTTCCACTATTAACACATATGATTAAGATATGTGTGCTTCTCAGAAATAATTTAGTTATTTTAAGTTTATTGTGGCTGCTTGCATATTAGGATTCTCAAAATATTGTATGTGTCATATATATTATTTAAAAAATATATTTAAAATATTATTATAGTAATTGACAACAAAATTATAAAACTAAAATAATAAAATAATATATATTGGATCGGGACTTTTGTCTCTAGCCTAGTGTAGTTCTTATAATACGAGTTGTGCAAGTGAAAAAAAAAAGGACCAAAATATAAAACGAATAATTTCATTAAATTTTGGAAGAGAAAATATTTTATTCCAAATATTAGTAGCAACTCGAGGAACATTTCCAAGATGAATGAAAAAAAAGATTATCTTATAAACTTATAAATGATAAATAATAATTAGAAGAAGAAAAAAGGGGTTTATCTTTTTTCTTTACCATATTTAAGATTCTTAAAGATTGGATTACTGGCTTTGCACATTGTAGATATTATTTTGGATTGTATTCATGTTATTTTATTGATCTTATTAGCATCTTATCTGACACCTATGTTGTTTAGTATTATTTTGGATTGTATTCATGTTAATTTATAGATAATGAGTTTTATGTTCAAAAGTTTTAGTTCATGAATTTAAAATTAGTCCTGAAATTATTATTCGAATTAGTTATTATCTTATGGGAAAAGACTCAAATATGTTATCGAATTTTGAGAAAAAATTTATTTATGTCATGTGTTAAAAGTTTGGTTCATATATTGTTTGAGAAAACATTATACATGTCATTATTTGTTAACTGAAAATAGTTCTGACTTTTCAAAATTGTTTATACGTGGTCAGTTATGATTCTGGCACGTCATTAATAAAATTATTTTTTAAAAAGTAAAAAATGCTCAAATATACCAACGAACTTACAGAATAGGTTCATCTATACTATCGGTTAAAAAATTTCCTCATCGATGTCATTTCAGTTAGAAAATGCTGACATGGATAAGTCTTTTCTCAAACAAAAATTGCAAAAGATAAGCAAAACTTTTAACGGATTGCATAAATGAGTCTTTTTCTCAAAGTTCTATTGCATATTTGAACTTTTTCCCTTGTTTTACTCACAAATATAAGATCTATGTAAACTTATTAAGTTCGTTTGAATTAGTAGGGTTTTGATAGAAATACTTTTAATTCCCCCCCCCCCAACACACACAATATAGAGATTTGCTCCAAAAGCACTATGTACTCATATGAATGCTGTTATTTCTCATGTTCTTTTATAGTCTAGTTTGGTTTCGAGAGTCTACCTCTATATATAGATCGATCCTCCTTTTTAGTCGCCCTCTCCCCATCCCTTACTGGTCTTTTGATAGTCATCATCTTGAATTTTCTTTGTATGTGCTGGGAAAAGTATCTCACCCCCACTTTTCTACATTTTATTATTATATATAAAATTTCTTCAAATCTCTATATAATAGAATGAAAATTCGAACGAAAGCACAAAACATAAGAGAGAAAAATCTAAAAGAAAGGAGGAAAAGGTTAGTGCCTGAGCCAAAATATAAGAAAATTGCTACAAATTTTGAACTACTACTTTTAAAATATAGTAATGAATTCAATACAAAAAATTATACAATTAATATTCTAAATATACGTTTGCTCATGTGTAATACTAGTTTGGTGCATAAGAAAATTGAATTTTGGCGTACACAAATTGAACACTCATTTAAATTCAAGAAAGAAGTATGTTAGAATATTAGAGTTCGATACATTGTCAAAAGACTACGTAAGAATAAAATTCCATTTGTTCCAAATTAGTCAGCCACGTGTTTTACTTCAAAAGGCAATTTGATTGTATTTTTCAAAATTAAAATTAAATTAGATTAATTGAATCTTTTATAATTAAGATCTAGATATTATAAAATTATACAAAAAAATATTAGTTATACTATTTTTTTTCTTTATAATGATAGATTAAAATTAATTTAAAACAACTCTCCAACTATAATTAATTTGAGGGAGAGAGAAAATACTCTTCTATCCCTATAACTAGACATCCCAATCCAAAATATGTTAATAATAACAACAATATATCTAGTGAAATTTCAATCGGATGTGACGATAGTAGACTCTAAAGTATATATGTACACAATCACAACAACAACAATAACAATAACACCAATGACGTATTTAACGTAATTTTATTTTATAAATTAGATTGTGAGAAGTGTGAGATATACAAATATAAATTACAAGTGTTAAGGGACCAGACTGAATTTATCCAGTTCAGGAAATATTCAACCTTATGACTCGATATCCAATTTCAACAATATTTTTATATATATACATCACTCTTTCTTTAGTCCCAACCACTACACTATAGGAAAAACATTTCATCAAACACCTTTGTATCACTAACATTACCCACCATTATTTTTTTTGGTTCAATGGCATTAACTTCATCTTTTTCTCTTCCTCTTCCTTCTCTTCACCAACAATTTCCATCGAAATACTCTACATTTCGTCCTATTATTGTTTCTTTATCCGATAAATCAACAATCCAAATAACCCAACCTATAAAATTACCTACCAGGACTATACCCGGCGACCATGGGTTGCCGGGTATTGGTCCATGGAAAGATAGGCTTGATTATTTTTATAATCAAGGAAAAAATGATTTTTTCGAATCAAGAATTGCAAAATACAAATCAACTATATTTCGAACGAATATGCCACCGGGACCATTCATCACTTTCAACCCGAAGGTAATTGTTTTGCTCGACGGCAAGAGTTTTCCGGTCCTTTTCGATGTTTCGAAAGTTGAAAAGAAGGATCTCTTCACCGGAACTTTCACGCCGTCGACTGAACTCACCGGTGGTTATCGTGTTCTTTCGTATCTCGACCCATCTGAACCAAACCATGAAAAATTGAAAAAATTGATGTTCTTCCTTCTTTCTTCTCGTCGTGATCATGTTATACCTGAGTTCCATGAAACTTATACAGATCTTTTCGAAACCCTAGATAAGGAAATGGAGGAAAAAGGTACAGTTGGTTTTAACTCCGGCAGTGATCAAGCTGCGTTTAATTTCTTAGCTAGATCGTTATTTGGAGTTAACCCAGTTGAAACTAAGCTCGGAACTGATGGTCCGGCATTGATCGGAAAATGGGTTTTGCTTCAGCTTCATCCTGTGCTTACTCTCGGTCTTCCGAAGTTTCTAGACGACGTACTCCTCCATACTTTCCGGTTACCTCCGATTCTGGTGAAGAAAGATTATCAGAGACTTTACGATTTCTTTTACACCAACTCCGCCGATTTGTTCATCGAAGCTGAAAAACTTGGCATTTCTAAAGATGAAGCTTGTCATAATCTTCTCTTCACTACTTGCTTCAATTCCTTCGGTGGGATGAAAATTTTCTTCCCGAATATGCTGAAATCGATAGCGAAAGCAGGGGTGGAGATCCATACCCGTTTAGCAAACGAGATCCGATCGGAAGTAAAATCCGCCGGCGGTAAGATCACGATGTCGGCGATGGAGAAAATGCCGTTGATGAAATCAGTAGTATATGAAGCTTTACGAATTGATCCTCCGGTAGCTTCACAATACGGAAGAGCCAAACAAGACCTTAAGATCGAATCACACGACGCCGTTTTCGAGGTGAAAAAGGGTGAAATCCTATTCGGGTACCAACCATTTGCAACGAAGGATCCGAAAATTTTCGACCGGCCGGGAGAGTTCGTCGCCGATCGGTTCGTCGGAGAAGAAGGAGAAAAATTACTGAAACATGTACTATGGTCTAACGGACGGGAAACGGAAAGTCCTACAGTGGGGAATAAACAGTGCGCCGGAAAAGATTTCGTAGTGATGGTTTCTAGATTATTCGTAACGGAGTTTTTTCTCCGTTACGATACACTCAACGTCGACGTTGGCACGTCGGCGTTGGGGTCTTCAATTACTATTACTTCTTTGAAAAAGCTTAGTTTTGAATCGAGGTCGAGAGTCGAGATCGAAATCGAAATTTGGTCTACACTGTCACTATCGGCCAGTGTATTTGTTGTTTGTAATTATAATTTCAGTAATGTTTTCACAAAATGGGTGAATTTGTGTTTTTTGTTTAGATTTGGTTGGTGTACATGTTTTTTTTTCTTCTAATTACTTACTTTTTTTTTCTATTTCAAAATACTTGTTCGATTGTCTAAATTTAGTAGTCTATTTTGATTTATTTTTTTTAAATATCTAAAGTAACATAACAAGATTTTCATTGTTTTTAATTTTAAATTAAAGATATGTTAACTTATATAAAAATATAATTTAATTTTATGATGTTAAATAAATTATTGAAAAGTTCAAATTAAATAAATACTATTAAAAGTAAAGAGAGTCGTTTATTATTTTTAAACGAAATAAAAAGGAAAGTAAGTTAAATCAATTAAAATGGAGAAGCGTTATTTCTTGAGAGTTTAAATTTTTTATTTTGATTATCCCCTCGATATTTAGAGTGTGCATTGGAGTTCTGATTTAATCAAGATCATGCATTGTAGTGTATTTCGGATTTGATGTTCTCAACAAAATTTCTTTCATACACAATATTTGAATTCGAAAATTGTGATTAAGGGTGAAACAGTTTCTAACATTTTCTCACAATCCATGTTGATCTTAAGAGTCGAAATTAGATGCACTTTGAAAATATATATTTCTCTGTTTAAATTTGTTACTCGATAAATAATTCATGAAAATTACAAAGTAATTTTGAATTGTGTGATGTACTACATATAAAGTTTTTTTTAGTATTGTAATCGTAAATATGTTAAAAGTAATAAATAAAATTTTAAAAAATTGCTAAAAAACTTTGAAAAAACACTTTTTAGTAGAGTCAAAGGAAAAAACAAATCGAAAGGAATAAAATATTTATCATATTGTCCTTTAGTTCCATGTTAATTGCAAGAACCAAATAGACAAGAATCTTGGTTGGGCAATATTTTTAGCTAAGATTATTATTAAAATAATAGGAATGTCATTTGACCAAACATCAAGATGATTTGTGCCTATTTAGCACTTGATTGGTCATTGGAATTTTTCAAATTTAAAATTTTCCAATGAGATTATTTTGGATATACATTTTATTTGGAAAAATTTAGTCTGAAAATTGGGGTGAGTTAGTTTCTCGATACTTGGAAAATAGTCAATTTTGGAAACTTGGAAAATATTTAAAAAGTATAACTTCAAAATCTACTCAACTTTTATGTTTAAACAAATATTCAAAAATATTTTTTTAAAAATATGATTCATCAAATACTAGCTTAATTGGTATCTAAAAAATTTATTGAGTAGTCACAATACATTTAATTATAATGGAAAAAACTTACCCACATTGAGTGTATAAACCATTATAATTAAACTAACCATAGAAAACAAGTCAAAATTTATTTCGGGTCTTATTTAAATTAAAAATATTAAATATTTTTTGAAAATAGCTAATTTTGAAAGTGCTATTACTTTTAGTATATTTTAACAAAAAAATAATCTCTCTACTTTGTTTTTACATGTCCATTTTGAACTTTATACATACTTCAAGAATAACAATTAATTGTTATAATTTTTTTGTTTCTCATTCAGTATTTAGTATCTATGTGAGTGCTTGAATTTGTGCCTTGTGTGACCCCACCAGGAAACGTTCTCTATCAAAAAAAAAAAAAATCATATCTTAAGCTCAAATTCGAAACTTCAAGTTAAGAAAGATGCAATATCATTCTCTATATCGGGTCCTTCAATGATAGTTGCTATATAAATCTTAATTCTAGAAAACTGATTTGAGAAATAAATGTTAAGAGTAGGGTAAAAGATAATAATTATATTTTCTTGATATTTTACTAAAAATAAGAATTAAAAAATAAAAAATATACTTTTAAAATAGTGAACAAATAAAAAATAAACCGAGGGAGTAGTATATGGTCTTTTTCTTTGGGCAACTTTCACATATAGGAAAAAAAAATAATCATATTTGTATGCTATAACAAAGTTTGCATAATTGCGCTCCATAGCAAACATAGAAACTGTATAATTCGCTATACATATACAGTTGAAGCAAATTGTATAAAATGAATTGTATTATTATAAGTGTATAGAACGATTATATACAATTTGAATTTGTATAAAATGAGAAAGAGAGTAAGACAAAAGAGACTTGACAAGGAATATACAATTAAGTCGAATTGTATAAACGAGAAAGAGAGAAAGACAAAAGAAACTGGGCATGAAAGTATTTTTATTGTATAATTATAAGTGTATAGGACAAAAATATATGTACTTGCATGTGTATATACAATTTTCTCACGCTTTATACAAACGGAAACGCAATTTATACATTTCGCTTCTGTTTGTATAAGTGAGAAAGGCGAGGGTGGCGAGCGAGATCTGGAAGAGGAGAGAAAAGGGAACAAAAATATATGTATTTATAAAATTTTCTCTGCTTTATACAATTAGAAGTAATTTTTATACACTTGTGTTTGTATAAAAAGTGAGGAAGCGAGCACGAAATTGAAGGAGAGTGGCGAGCGAGATATTTGGGAGAGAAGCACTTAGCAATTTTTTGCAAACGTTTTCTATGGAGCACAATTAAATCAAAATTGTATATAATAGCAAACTAATAACCTAAATTAAATAGAATAGCTAGGTTTGATTTAATTGTGGCTCCATAGCAAACGTTGGCAAAAATTTGCCAGGCGTCTCTCTCCCTGAAGTCTCGCTCGCACACTCTCCTATTCTAGCCTCTCTCGCTTTATACACAGAAGTGTATAATTTCGTTTCTGTTTTGTATAAAGCGACGAGAAAATGTATATACACATGCAAAAACGTATAATCTTCGTGTTTACACTTAATTATATAATTTACAAACATTTTACTTCAAATATTGTAGAGAAAAAGGCCAAAGAATTATACAATTGTGAATCATACATTGCAGGTGAAATACAATTTTTTCTAGCTTTATACAACAGAAGTGTTATATTGTGTTTCTGTTTTTGTATAAAGCAGGAGAAAAACATATATCTTCTTGCTATACACTTATAATTATGCAAATATACATACATTTTAATTCGATTCAACGTACGCAAAGCTAATTATACAATGTGCAGCGAAATAGGCCAGCGAATTATACAATTTAGGCCATCGAATTATACAATTTAGGCCTGCGAATTATACACTTGTATATGTATAGCGGAATTATACAGTTTTTATGTTTGCTATGGAGCGCAATTATGCAAAGTTTGCTATAGCATACAAATATGAATTTTTTGTTTGCTATATGTGAAAGTTGCCCAAATCAAAACCTCGCTACTTAATTTATTTTAGGTTATTAGTTTGCTATTATATACGATTTTTCTTTTTTCTTTAAACCTCTGAGCTTCCTCCAGGCAGTGTCTTCTGAACATGGGCTATGTAGCCCAATGGGCTAGGATATCATTATCCAATATGGATCAATCTTTATGAACTAAAATATTCTAACTCTTTAAAAGAATTTCGTATTCGTATTGAAATTTTTAATTATTAATTATTTTTGAAGAATTTAATACATATCTATTGATATTTTAAAGTATCCGAATAATATGATAAAACCAAGAGAGTGTAGTAAATTGTGAAAGATCCAAAGTTGCTTTTAACTAACCAAAGTTCTAAATTGATAGCCCAAAGAGTGGGCACGAATTCATTAATGGGCCAAATGCCCACATAGTGGCTGTTATTTATAACATAGTCGGAATATACACAACTTTTTTTTAGTTAAATTATTTTACGATTAATTTCAAGCTTATGAAATTTAAATTAGAAAAAAAATTGTGTTTGGAGTTGCAAAACTTAATGTATGCTGAGCTAAAATATTCACTTTTACTTAAACTCAAGTACTATTTATGATAAGAGGAATATCAAAATGAATAAAAAAGCTAAATATTTCTTAGAGCCAAAATTTATAAGCTAATTTCCATTGTTACATTAACCAAAAACAAGTTGGCAAGTTGTGTTTCTTTTTAATGTTTTTAGATGAATTGAGATCAATTTTTTATTAAAATTCCACATTACATATTTTTGCCCTAAATTGACATATCTCAATTATTAACTATATAACAACAACAATAACATATACACACATTATTTTCATAATCATTTTAAATCTTGATAAGTTTGTTTTTATATGTTCTCGATCGAATTGAGATCAGTTTTTTATTCAAAAATCAAAATTGTTCGTATTTTCTTTCTTGAACTATTAAATACATAAATTTGCTCAGTGTCTGAAACTTACATATATCAATCATAAACTTAAATAACAACAAGAATAACTATATATCTACTGTAATTTAGTAAGCATAGTCTAAATAAGGTAAAGGCGTGTGCGAAGTTTTTCATATTCCAAAAAAGATAAAGAGGCTATTTTCGAAAAATTTCCGAGAGTTTGGCTAGCAACTTAATTGTTTCATTTTGCTTTTTGTAATAATATCTCAATGGTTCTGGAAAGGATAGAATCTTCTGGAAACTCCTCAGTCTATCAATAATAATACTTCCAAAAAACAAATGCAAAATATTAAGCCCTAGTCTCTCTTTGTATACTTCGCCAAACTTTCATTCCAAAACTCACCCAATCTCCTTATCCACTCACAATAACCCCTTTTCTTTCTTCTTCTCTGCAATGGCTTCTGCTAATGCTATTTCCACTGCTTCTATTATCCCTTCTCCTTCTAAACAGGTATCTTCTTTTGAACCATTTCTTCATATGGGTGTTCCTGTTTCCTATTTTCTTGATATGGGTGTCTTGTTAGCTCTTCTATGTGTTGTTTGGGGCTTTTACTGATATGGGTATTTGTAGTTTGAGTATGTTTTATTGTAAAGTATGCTTTTTTATACCATTTCTTGATATGGGTGTTTTCCTGTTTTCTGTCTATTTCGCAATTTTGTGTGTTGGCTCACGGCTGTGCGTTTTTCCTGATATGGGTTAGCATAATTTGAGAATCGTTTATTGTAAAGTGTTGTTTTTTGTACCATTTTGTGGATACGGGTGTGACTGTTTCCTGTTTATTTAGCAATTATGTGTGTTGGTTGTGCGTTTTTCTGGTATGGGTCAGCTTGATTTGAGTTTCTTTTGCTGTAAAGTACACATTTTTATACCATTTTTTTTGATATGGGTGTTCTTGTTTTCTGTATATTTTGCAATTCTGTTGTTGTTTGTGCGTTTCCGTGATATGGGTCATCATAATTTGAGTATGTTTTACTATGAAGTATGCAATTTTTGTACCATTTGTTGATATGGGTTATCTTGTTTTGGGTCGTGTTTGCTATAATGTCTGCTGTTTGTACCTATTCCTGATGCGGGTCATCCTAATTTTGAGTTATCATTTACTATAAAGTACTCTATTTTATACCATTTATTGATATGGGTTGTGTTTGTTACTATGTATACTCTTTGTACCTTTGGTTGGTCTTTGTACAATTGCTTGATATTTTCCATCTAGCATCGACTGCTTTGCTGTTGTTCTACTGTGTGGTGAATTTGAGCTGCTTATGTATTTATTTGGCTGTTTGTTGCAGGGGGGTTTGAAGAATAGGAAGGTCAGCCAATTGCAGGGACAGAGATTTGGCAACAAGGGTGCAAAGAACCGATTTGTAGTCAAGGCCTGTGCTAAAGAAATTGCCTTTGACCAGAAATCTAGGAGTGCCCTGCAGGCTGGAATCGACAAGCTTGCTGATGCTGTCGGCCTGACTCTTGGTCCAAGGGGTATGTCTCTGCTGCCTCCTTTTTGTCCTTGCTATATTTTGCAGCACTTCTGGATGGAACTTTTGGTTTTAATTGCATATTTGAATCATTGAATGATCAATTGTGAGTATTCAGGTCATTTACTTTTTCTTGTGGAATGAAAACGAAGCAAATTGGTGGCCTGAAACTGTGGAGTTATATTTTAGCTCTCTTTGTATGTTATGTTTATTTAGTTCTGGTTTCTTTAGAGCCAAAGTAGATCAGACTGAGGCAGGTGATGTGTCAGCTGTGACAGAATTAAAGGCAAATGTTGTTTTTGATTTAAAGAAATGGTAGTGGATCCAGTCAATTATCTAGTGCTCTTGAATATATTTCATTTTGTACGAACATTGACTGATTATTTCTGTAGTACATGTATGTTTAATGTGATAATCACTGTTTAGCATTAGTGCATTACTGTGCTGTGTCTGAATTTCTTGTCCCAAGTGGTGCAATACATCAGTGTAACATTTTGAATGCTATACTTGTATGCTCCTGTTTCTTTTATTTGTTGGTTAACTACCTAACTACCTTGGACTGTGATTTTATGCTATGCATGGTTGATCTTCAATAATCGATCCACTTGTTTGATTGAGGCTGTTACTATGCTTCTTATGATTGGTTGAAGTCCTGAAGTCCTTTTTACTATCCTGCAGGAAGGAATGTAGTGTTGGATGAATATGGCACCCCTAAGGTGGTTAACGATGGAGTTACAATTGCTCGTGCCATCGAGCTACCTGATGCTATGGAGAATGCTGGGGCTGCCCTTATCAGGGAGGTTAGTGCTTTCTGTCATTCTTATTACTTGAAATCATAATAATTTTGTCCTCCATATGTATTTCTTTATGTGCGTTATTTGTCACATTTGTTGAACTTATCGTCCTTTTCTTGTTTTCAAATGCATACTGAAGGTTGCAAGCAAAACCAATGATTCAGCTGGTGATGGAACAACAACTGCATCTGTTCTTGCTCGGGAAATCATTAAACTCGGTCTGTTGAGTGTTACATCTGGTGCAAATCCAGTGTCTTTAAAGAGGGGCATTGACAAAACTGTACTGGGTTTGATTGAAGAGCTAGAAAAGAAGGCTAGACCTGTTAAAGGCCGTGACGACATCAAAGGTAATATTTTGATGCTTTTCTTTGCGGACTCTACAGGCTATTCATCTGATATGACAAGCTGATGATTAGTTTCTTGAATGGTTTCTTCCACCAGCTATTGCTTCAATCTCTGCTGGAAATGATGAAAGCATCGGTACCATGATTGCGGATGCAATTGACAAAGTTGGTCCAGATGGTGTGTTGTCCATTGAGTCCTCCTCCTCCTTAGAGACAACTGTTCATGTTGAAGAAGGAATGGAGGTTTGTTATGACTTACATTCTTTACCGTGTCTGGTCTCTTGGGGTTAGCTTCCATCTTTTATTGACAACTTTTATTTCATTCATCGCAGATTGATAGAGGATATATTTCCCCACAATTTGTCACCAACCCTGAGAAATTAATTTCTGAATTTGAGAATGCTAGAGTCTTGGTTACTGATCAGAAGATCTCAGCTATCAAGGACATTATCCCTCTATTAGAAAAGACAACTCAATTACGCGCCCCTCTCCTCATTATTGCCGAGGATATCACCGGGGAAGCTCTGGCCACTCTTGTTGTTAACAAGTTGCGAGGTATACTGAATGTTGCTGCCATCAAAGCTCCTGGATTTGGTGAAAGGAGAAAGGCTCTTCTGCAAGATATTGCCATTGTGACAGGTTCTCAAACTCACTTAACTTCAGCTCTCTTCAAAGAAATATTAATGATAGTGTAGAGTACACTGATCTCCTTTGTTCTTTGTCAGTCATAAGATAGAGGAGCTTCTCTAACATATATCCCGTTTCTGGCATTGATGTTTGAACTTCAAAATTAATAGAAACAAGTTCAACTGGAAAAAAGAGTGAAGAAGTCTTTTTTTTTTGTGTGTGTGTATACACAGAGAGAGATCAATGATGATCTGGACATACAACTCATTTTTCTTTTCTTTTTATCCTGATTAATGTTGAGTGGTAAAGAAACAAGTGTTATCTTCAGATGCTGAGTCCAAAGTTTGTTTCCTTGAATTTCTATGTTCATCCTGGTCCTAGTTAACAGGAAAAAAAAATCGTAGGGAAGACAAATGAAGAAAATTACACGTTTCTTCAAAAGTTTTGAGTTTCGAGTCTGAAGGATAGAGAAAGAGAATTGGGAGTTTCACTTGGTTCGACGACTCGAGTGGAACACTCCCTTTGATGAGCCTACTTGAAAAACGAAGAAGTGGTAGTATTGGTCAAACCATTTAGTATCTTAGTACATGCATTGTGGAACAATAACTATTTTGGAACGGAATCTAAGCATATTAGCAGAACTTTTGTAAGCTTAGTGTCAATATTTTTCCAAGAAAGGGGAAATTTTGGACTTAGTAATAATATTGTAGAAGTCGTTAATTGTTATGCTTGAGCTTGATCTAGAAATAAGAAATATTATTTCGTCTTCTTTTCGTCCTGATAAAGATGGGGTTGTTAAGGGAAACATTGTTACCCTGAGGGACCAAGTCCTAAGTTTGTTTCCTTGGATCCCTAACGTTCATCCTGGTGTTAGTTAAGCAGACGTAATTATGGATACCGTCTATGTACTCTCCATTGTAATTATTGCATGGATTATTTTCAGTCCTCAAATGCATCTACCTACAACTGAGCATTTACTGAGCATTTACTTACCATAAAGTTGTCATGTTATATCAGGAGCTGAGTACCAGGCAACTGATTTGGGCCTGCTCGTTGAGAATACCCCAGTTGAAGCACTTGGAATTGCCAGAAAGGTGACAATTACCAAGGACTCAACAACCATCATCGCTGATGCAGCATCAAAGGACGAGATACAATCTAGGATTGCTCAGCTTAAAAAGGAACTGTCTGAGACAGACTCAGTGTATGACTCTGAGAAACTTGCTGAGAGAATTGCCAAGCTTTCTGGGGGTGTTGCCGTCATTAAGGTTGGAGCTGCAACAGAGGCCGAGCTTGAAGACCGCAAGCTTCGTATTGAAGATGCAAAGAATGCAACTTTTGCTGCAATTGAAGAGGGAATAGTACCAGGTGGTGGTGCTGCTTTTGTTCATCTATCAACTTATGTCCCTGCCATTAAGGAGAAGATTGAAGATGCTGATGAAAGATTGGGCGCCGACATCATTCAAAAGGTAAAAATGCTCAAATATCAATGACTAAATTTATTTCGTTTTATTTTACCGTTACAACATGTGCTTTCAAAGATGCAATGACATTTTCATGTCTAGGAGCATACCTCATCAGAAGGATAAGAGATTCCAAGTAGGATGTTTTCTTGGGAAATAAACTTGAAAAAAAGTGTGTCATGAATGAACTAGGGGATTTAAGTGTTCTATTTTGGGTGTGTGTTTGTGTGGTGTGGGCTTCTGTTAATCCTTCGTTGATTTTCATTTCGGGCATGCAGGCATTAGTAGCCCCAGCATCTTTGATAGCCCAAAATGCTGGAGTTGAAGGAGAAGTAGTCGTGGAGAAGGTGAAGGAAGCCGAATGGGAGATGGGTTATAACGCAATGACAGACCAGTACGAGAATCTCGTGGAAGCTGGAGTCATCGATCCAGCCAAGGTGACAAGATGTGCCTTGCAGAATTCAGCATCAGTTTCAGGAATGGTGCTGACCACACAAGCCATAGTGGTCGAGAAGGCAAAGCCTAAGGTTGCTGCACCTGCTGCTCCACAAGGACTTCAAGTGTGATCGATATAACTATCTTTGCTAGGAAATTTTGTTGGTCTTGAGATGAACATCGACGTGGGGCTGGCTTGTTCGGGACAAGGTTAGCGTAGAATGACATGAGCGTATTGTTATTTTTAGCTTGCTTTTAGCCCTCACATTTAGAACTTGTATTGATTGAATAATATCGTCACTTGTTCTGGTAAACATAAAGACAAATGTCTGTCCTTTAGAACGAATAACAGTCTATTTAGTTATTCATGTTCTTTACCTTTTCAGTTCTTGAGTAGTGTTTCTTCCATCTTTTGGTCTTTAAACATTCTGCATTCTGGGGCTCTGGTGTTGTGTGCACTAATATCCAATACATATACATAAGAGACTGACAAGCGGGATAGGAGAGATGAGGGAGGCGAGTGAGATTGTTATATATCTCAGATACGTGCGTGTATAAATAGGAGACTGACAAGTGGGATGGGAGAGAGATGAAGGATGTGAGCGAGATTGCTATATAAATCAGATACATGTGTTACATAGGAGACTGACAAGCAGGTTGGGAGAGAGATGAGAGAGGCGAGCGAGATTGTTATATATCTCAGATACATGTTTGTATACATAGGAGACTGACAAGCGGGATGGGAGAGAGACGAGGGAGGCGAGCGAGATTGTTATATATTTCAGACACCTGTGTGTATACGTAGGAGATTGACAAGCGGGATGGGAGAGAGATGGGAGAGGCGAGTGAGATTGTTATATATCTCAGATACATGCCTGTATACATAAGATACTGACAAGCGGGATGGGAGAGAAATGATGAAGGCGCAGGATTCAGCTACATGTGAATGAACTCAATATGATGTACATAGAATAAAGATACATGCGCATGAACTTGATACAATGTACGTAGAACAAATAATATTTAATTTGATTATATATATTTCAATATACATGTAGTTAGAAATATATATGTATATATAAATAATTAAGTCATTAACGAGTGAAAATTATATATAAATCTCCTTACGGTGCCCATGAACTAACTAATTTATGATTATAAATAATAAAGACCAAGTGAACATATCCTTAAGTTTGACTATGTTATTAACTGGACATAGAATTTGAAATAAAACGTTATATTGTGTTATATTTGTGAATTCATAGTTAAATTTATGTTATTAAAAATATATTCAGTATATTATAATAAGTAGAAATTGTAAAAAATAAAGGTGTGTCTTTACCACTATTGTTATGAGGTAGAGATATTTCTTTTAAAAAAAATTCGATTTAAAAAAGTTATGTTTTTTAAAATGTTACATTTATTGGTGATTCCTTTTTTTATATAAAAAGCTAGATTTGTTATTTGTTAAAAGAAAAAACTCGCTATCAATCATAATCTCATCTAAATTTTATTTTTCAAAATATATGATTACTAAAAGTAAATAGTATATGTGACTATATACAAATATAGGCATGTGGTCCTTATTTTTTTCTCTCATTGGATTCATATCAATATTAAAATAAAGCAAGAAAAAAAAATATATTTTGTGTATATCTAAATTATATGTAACAATAGTAAATTAGTAATCCACTATAGAAGAAATATTGAACCACAAACAATTATTTCTTTCTGTTTTAAATATTTTTTCTTTTTCCGGATAATTCTTTGATTTCAACATTTCAAATGATGTATATTTAAAATCATATAATCAAAATTTTTTTAGTATATTTTAATTTTATATTTTATCAAACTGAATAAAATTGAAATGAAAAAAATAATATAACTGTGCTGAAGTGATAAGTATTCTTTAATTTTTAAAAAATCTCTAGAGTTCGAGCGTGATGTATGTGAAGTCGTTTTTATTAAAGAATAATTTATTCTCGATACTTATCAACATAAATTTAAATTTAATCAAGTAGTAATAATAATAATAATAATAATTTAAAGGGAAAAAAAAGCCATGGACCATTAATTAATTAATTGGGCTAGGAATTAGTAAAGCACAGATTCCCACTGCATTGATTTCTCATCCGTCAGTATCAATCCTGTCGTTATTCTAAGAGTTATTGAAAGGGGAATGGATTTTTTTAATTTTTCCATCGTTGTCTGATATTTATATTGAAAATTAATCGTTTGAATTGAAAGTCATATAATTAATTTGAATTTATACCGTATAAACACTCATAGTAGGTAAAAAATGAGGTGAGGCTTCACACCCTTGTCTATAGACTCTAGGAATCGAAACATCAAGTGATGCACAAATGGCTTTGTAGGTCGACCATCTCGAACTCCATAATAGATCTAACCCAGCGTAAAGATTTTCGTCTCTAGTATTCTTAACGGACAAATGTAACTTACCTTTTGAATATGGGTTAATAAAAGAATAGAAATATCAAATTAATTAATAAACGAAGTGGAACATAACTCGTTCAAAATTTTCTTGATTCAAGATTAATATGATATGTTACATTAGAAAAACTTTTGTTTTTTCTAAATTCAATTTGAATAATACACTAGTAATTATAGAATTAATATAAATACACATACTTTTTATGCCATTAATATTTTAAAATAGAATTCAATGATTCGTCGCTTTATTCACAAATATATATAGAGAGAGAGAAAAAATTATGTTGAGAGCATCATTTCCAATTGAGCCTGATGATGTACAATTTGAATTTAATCGAAACTTCAATAGGTTATAAACACCATGTAAAAGCTGACGATTTACAATCTGAATTTAGTCGGAACTTCAATAGACTATAAACGTCAAGTAAAAAGTCAATAAAGAAAAAGAAAAATTCCCATTACATTGACTATATAAAATAAAGTTAAAAAAAAATAAAAGCTATTACTCAAATTGCACACTAAAGCAAATGATACTTTCCTTGTATATACTGCTTTTCTCTTATTATATTATTATATTGTAATAAAAGAACCCCTTAATTTATTATTATTAATTCCTTTTTTTAAAAAAAAAAGAAGAGAAAAAGCCCCCAATATTTAAAATGAATTTGTTTTAAAGACTGTGAAGGCATATATTCCTTTTTTTTTTTTTCTTGTAGGATCTCAAATAATTAATTAATTTGAATAAGTTTCTTGCTTTTATTATATCTCCACGTTTGATTTATCTCTGTTATTTTTTTTCAAATAAATAATAATAAAGTTATTATTGTTATTGTTTATATAGGGAGGAAGTAAAAACTAAAAAGGTTTCAAACAAGTTGTTTAAACACGTTATTGAGAATCATATTCTAAAATTATATTTTTCTTTAAATGTATATGTTCACATTATTATTATTATTATTCAACTCCTTTAATTTTAGAATTTATAAAAAAAAAATTGGAAAACATTCCATTTTATAAATTTGAAAACATTCTATTTTATTGTTTTCTAAATCTGATTCTATGTGAAAAAATTCATAATATTTGACTTGAGTGAGCCATCATTTTTGTTATTTTCGAAACCACTAATATTGTACCAATTATATGCTGAAAATGACATAAATTAGCTTTTTGGCTTATAATGTTTGGTGAAAAGAACAATTTTGAACTGAAAATCAAGAGAGTTCAACAAGTAATTGGGGCTATAAAAATGCGACACGATAGAAGAGTACGTTTCACCACGTAAGATTATTAAATCAAAAAAGTGACAGAATCAATAATAAGAACTTTTGTTATATACCGCTTATCTCACCAGACCATATTATCGAATGTCATAATTTTATAAAGAAGTTTTTTCGCTATATAAGATTGTCAAATCGAAAAAGATTAAGAATCCCGTAATAATCATATTGTGCTTACAACTTTCCACTAAATTGTACTATACTTATTATTTTTAAAGGATTTTCTTTTTTCGCGTAGGACTCTTAGATCAAGATTAGAATCAAGTTTAATAAGAGTTATAATCTTGTTCATTACAATTTCACTATATCGTTACTATATTTACTTCTCAGCAATTATTTCTCGTCGCTTAAAATTCTAGTTAAAAATGTGAAATTTATCAAAGACATATTTTCATGTCACTTATTTCGTGAAATCTTAGCTCTTATTCTTCAAAAAGTCTTTTTTGCTGCGTAAAATTTTTTAAATTACAACTATAATTACATCTAACAAGTACATTTTTATCTTTTACTCATTAACTATTGAGTTTATTATTAAAATAATTATCGCATTTGACTTCACTAAAGAGATTTTTAAATTAAAATATCAAAACTATCTTAAATTTTTTTAAAAATATTTTCAATTTCATTTAACTCGAAGCATCGCAACCCTCAAACAAAAATAAATTGAAAATTATCAAAAGATATATTGAGCCTAGGTAGTAATTGAAGATGGTAAAATATAAAATAAAAGTGTCAATAACTACTCTATTTATTTTTTTATTTTAAAAAAAGTACAATTCAAAGTTTGAAGTGGTAAAAAAATATTAAATTAATATTTCTAGAAGATTTGACAGTATTTTAAACTGTGTGCCCATTATGGACCCATATTCTTAAATTCTTAATTTGTAGTGTAAATATAGAAATAACTTTAATATTACCCAAAAATAAAATAAAATTGTTAACCTTTTGTAAAGTAAGACTAGATAAATTCAACAAATATTATTTAACGTTTATTTATCTTTTTTAGAATACATCAATAACTTTTTAAATTTATTAATTTAATTACATATATTTCATTTGAATATCTTAGTAATAAATTATAATGAGTGTTTTAAAAATATTTTTGACTTAAATTTTGTAATAGCTTTGTATGTATCTACGTACATGTATTAACTATTTTATTTAATTATATAATTAATTTCAATAAATCATAAATATTATGAATATTTCAATTAATGTTGATATAGATAACTAAAAGATGACATACTTAACATTATAAAATAGACTAATATTTTGAAATAAAAAAATAGCAAGTATTTCGTAAATGAGTAATTTTCACATATTTGTATTATATAATTATAAATGTATAGAACGAAGATATACGTACTTACATATATATGCACTTTTCTCTCGCTTTATACAAATAAAAACATAAATTTATACATTTCTATTATTATAAAGTGAGAGAGGCAAGGAGAAAAATAGCGAGCGAAAGTTTAAGGGAAAAAAGCAATTGACAACATATTTACTATCGAAAACAATTAAATCAAATTATAATTATAATATTTAATTTTAATTAATAATTTGTCGTTTATATATAATTTTTGATAGCTAAAATTAATACAAATCAATAAATTATTGATGCCTTGTCGTTGTTCACATGTACATTTATGTCTTGTTGCTCCATTTTATGTACACGTTTTTGACCCGACAAAATTAGGTATATATAATAAGATATATAAATATCTTTACCTACTTTAGTACCATGTTTTATAGCGATATATTATATGTTAGTGAAAAAACTTACAAAATAGTAAAATTGCAATATTACAACTGAAAATAAAATGAAGAAATTAATCTCTTCAGGCTGAGGCGCGGATATCTCGCTCTCTTTAAGGAGATTCAAGCCACTGCAGCAAATGTTTTCACCGGTCCAGCAGCAGTAGTACTCTTTGACTTGTCCCCTCCAGGATACAACAGCCTTCACAAAGTATAACTCAACAACTCTGGACAAGAGTTGAGTCCAAAGCTCCACAAAAAAGAACACCTCCCTTCAACTAATAGAACTCTCTTTTAGACTAACTCTTCCACTCTTGTTTTCTCTTATGAATTGTGTGTGTCAAACCAAATGAAGACCACCACTTTATACTACAAGAAGTCTTCCTAGCAATGAATAGGAAGATAATGGAGGTAGTAAATAGTGAGATAATGGCCTTAGGAGGTTACAAGGTTACATAAGTTACAATGGGAGTTACATATGTTACAAAGGGAGTTACATATGTTACATAGGTTACAAAAGGAGTAATGGAGGTATTAAGAATGAAATAAAGTGATGGACAACCAATGCTAATGGATGATGTAGAAGTCATCCATTCAAATGTTCATTCTTATAACTCTAAAATAAAGCAATTTAATATTTTAAATATTAATATTAAAATGCTAATAACCTAACAACCCCCCACTCATTTTAATATTTAGATAAGAGAGTATATCAGTTGAAGGAAGACTACTATGCATAATGAAGGTGTGCTCTGCATTGAACCTCCACTTAGTGAAATAGTAACTTTTACTCCAGAGTCGTAGTGGTCTCAGACTTGAACTATGACTGCTTAAGGGAAATAAAATATCACTGCTCACACATAATAATCAAGGTGTTGACATGAGCTTTAACAGCCAGCACGTTATGGCCATGTGCTATCCCGGTTTCATGAGTGCATTTGAGAATAAGCCCCATTCTCATAGGAAGCGACCTACTTCCACACATCACATAGGTGAAATCTGTCGAGAGTGCTCCTGTAAGATTAACACTCCACCCATACGGACTACGATATTCATTAAGAGTTTTATCAACTCAACCTTCACAAACTACAGGAAATAATGCACTCACATCATAGGGAGGGGAAAAAAAATAAGCATTTTTTCACAACAAGTCATCATATGATTAGTTTTTCCCTTTGAACCTGGTTATAGGATCTCTAGTCCCAGGTTGGGGTTCCTCATATATGACTCAAGGATTTGTAGGCTTCAATCCATCCCCCTCGATGTGCTCCAGACCTTTTCTCTTGTTAAGGCCTTTGTAAGAGGATCTGCAAGATTATCACAAGATTGACATAATCAACATTAATGGTACCATTTGTCAAATACGATCTTACATTACTGTGTTTCTCCTTATAGGTCTGGATTTACCGTTGTAATAACGATTTTGAACTCTACCAATTGCAGCGGTGCTATCACAATGAATTAAAATAGGAGGAATTGGTTTTTCAAAATAAGGAATTTGAAACAATAAATCTCTTAACCAATTCGCTTCCTCACTAGCTGAAGCTAAAGCAATTAGTTCAGCCTCCATGGTAGAGTTAGCAATTATAGTTTGCTTCTTGATCTCCAACAAACAGCACCCACACCTAAAGTAAAGACATAACCAGTTGTAGAACAGGAATCACCTGACAAAGTGTTCCAATCCGCATCACAAAAGCCTTCAAGTACAGCAGGATATTTTTTATAGAACAAACCACAATTTTTCGTTCCAATTAAATATCTCATAACTCTTGTTATGCATGCCAATGTTCATTCTGGCTTGCTTGTAAACCTGCCAAGTACTCCTACTGCATATGCAATATCAGGCCTAGTGCAATCAGTCACATATCTCAAACTTCCGATTATACTAGCATATTCCTTTTGATTTATTACATCATTTTCACTTTCAACAGGAAATAAGTGAACACTTGAATCAAAAGGAGTAGCAACATGCTTGCAATCATGAAAGTTATATTTTTTCAAAATTTTCTCAACATAATGTGACTGGTCAAGGAAAATCCCCTCACATGTTCTTGTATTTTTATTCCAAGAATAAAATTTGCCTCACCAAGATCTTTCATATCAAAATGGCTTCTAAGAACATTTTTAGCTTCATCAATAACATTCATGTTAGAGCCAAAGATCAACAAATCATCAACATATAGGCAAATGATCACATGTGAATTATTCCAAGACTTATGATATATGCACTTATCACACTCATTTGTTTTAAAACCATTTTCAATCATGCAGG
Organism: Solanum peruvianum; assembly: GCA_027705065.1. Lineage (NCBI taxonomy): Eukaryota > Viridiplantae > Streptophyta > Magnoliopsida > Solanales > Solanaceae > Solanum > Solanum peruvianum. Next base: position 57,436,293 of record JAKWJD010001765.1, read on the forward strand.
AATCAAACTTTTCATGCCATTGCTTTGGTGCCTGTTTCAAGCCATATAGGGATTTAGTAAGTTTACATACTTTGCTTTCTTGGTCTGCTTCAACAAAACACTCGGGTTGGTCCATATAAATTTCTTCATTTAGGTCTCCATTTAGAAAAGCAGTTTTTACATCCATTTGATGAATTTGCAAATCAAAAATTGCAGCCATAGCAACTAAAAGTCTAATGGATGTAATTCTTGTTACCGGAGAAAAGTATCAAAAAATTCTAGGCCTTCTAGTTGTTTAAAACCTTTTGCAACTAGCCTAGCCTTGTATTTATCAATAGAACCATCCGGTTTCAACTTTTTCCTTAAGACCCTTTGCAACCAATTGTTTTACAACCCGGTGGTAAATCAAACTAACTTCCAAGTTTTATTAGAAATTAGAGATTCCATTTCATCATTTACAGCCTCTTTCCAAAATATAGAATCATGTGAAGATAATGCTTCTTTCAAAGTTAGAGGGTCATTTTCAATATTAAACACATAAATCAGGACCAAAATCTTTTTCTACTCTAGCTCTTTTACTTCTTCTTAACTCAAAATCACCAACTTCTTTATTTTTCAAAGTTGAAGTAGAAGAACTAGGTAGTGTGAAAATATTTTGTTCAATCCTTTGACCCCACTATTTTTAGTATCAAAAGGAAATTTATTTTCATGAAAAATAGCATCACCAGATTCTATTACAATATTATCTTCAAGATTAAAAAATCTATAGGCTGTACTATTTGAAGCATAACCAAGAAAAGCACAAGTAGTAACTTTCTTACCCAACTTTGTAATCTTGGGATCCATTAGCCTCACAAAGGCTAGACAACCCCAAACTCTTAGATATCCCAAACATGGCTTGTAACCTTCCACAATTCAAAAGTGTCAATTTAGACTTTTATGAGGCACACGATTCAACACATAACAAGCAGTTAAGATAGCTTCACCCCAAAAATTTAAAGGTGCATGTGACTCAATAAGCATGGCATTAGTCAATTCAACCAAAGTTCTATTTTTCCTTTCTGCTACTCCATTAGACGAAGGAGAGTAAGGAGGAGTAGTTTCATGAATTATTCCAATGATCTAACAAAAGAATTAAACTCATTTGATTCATATTCACGGCCTCTATCACTTCTAATTCTTTTTATTTTCTTCCAAACTGATTTTCAACCTCATTGAGATAAGTTCTGAAATTTTCAAAAGCATCACTTTTATTTTTCATCAAGTAAACATATGTAAACTTAGAAAAATCATCAATGAAAGTGATAAAATATCTATTACCTCCACGAGTTAGAATTCCACCAAGTTCACAAATATCAGTATGAACTAATTCTAACAAATCAGTTTTCTTTCAACTTGAAAATGAGGCCTTTTAGTGATCTTGGCTTTACTACAAGCCTCACACTTTTCAAAATTCTTTTTAACCATTGGGATTAATCCTAAACTACTCATGATTCCAACATAACGATCATTAATATGACACAAACGAGCATGCCAAAAATTAGTAGAAGAAAGCATATAAACAGAAGTAGAAGTTTTATTCATTTCAACATTCAACTTAAACATCCCATCACATGCATACCCCTTCCCCACAAAAATACCTTTCTTCACTATTACATATTGATCAGATTCAATAATCTATTTAAAGCCTGCTTTATTAAGAAGAAAACTAGACATCAAATTTTTTCTCATAGAAGGAGTATAAAGTACATCTTTCAATGTTAATATCCTTCCAGAAGTAAAACACAATTCAACATCTCCCTTTCCAAGCACTTGAGTAGTGTGAGCATCACCAAGCATGATGGTTTTGGGCTCCTCAAAATGAGTATATTTTTAAACCAGTCTTTGTCATAACAGACATGACGGTTTGCACCAGAATCAGCCCACCATCCATCAACATTCTCAACCATGTTTATGTCGGTAATCACCGCCACAAAAGGTTCTTCGTAACGTTTGCCTGAGGGTTAGGACCACGTTTCCGGAATCTGCAAAATCGAGCAATATGCCCACTCTTGCCACAAACAAAGCATGGTCCTTTTTCTTGAACTTGTTGATTTTGTGCTTGGTGATTTTCACCATTATTTTTCTTGGGAGGTCTACCATTATTTTCTTGAATTTTTTCTTCTTAGGCTTTAAAGAGGTATTTTTGTGAGTTTCAGGATTAGCATTATTCGAAGTAATTAAATTTACCTTCGATGTGATGTTGTTCTCTTCTGTTTGTAAAAGTGCATCTTGGCCTCTTGCTTCTTCTTCCATGCGGATTTTCATTATCAAGGTTTCAAGAGAGGTTTCCTTTTGTTTGTGGCGCATAGTTTTTGAAATTCCTTCCAAGAAGGTGTAGAAGTTATCCACTATGCCACAAACAATAAGGTTATCTCCAATTTTAACCTCTTCGGACCTAAGCTCTCCAACAATCATGATGAAGTCTTGAGCTTGATCTACCACTGATTTGTTGTCCACCATTTGGAAACGAAAAAATCTACTAGCTGCATATTTTTTCGCTCCAGCCTCTTCGGTATCATACTTACTCTGCAATGCCTTCCAAATTTTCTTTGCACTAGAGTAAGTTCTATCATAATAATCATAAAAATTATCAGATAGACAATTTAGAAGATAATACCGACACTTATAGGAATCATCATCGTACTTTTCCACTTTCTCTAGATGAGAAATAGTTTCATCATCATTCATAGTGGTGATGTCTTCTTTATTTGGATTCTTCTCGGTTAAAACGTAAGAAACATTGAGAAGACTTAAGTAGAAAAGTACTTTACCCTTCCATCTCTTGAAATGGTTACCATTGAACCGAAATGGCTTGTTAAGATCTCCCATCTTGACATCCGCGGTTTTTTCAATTGTAGCCATCTTTGAATCTCCTTAAAATTGTTAGTGAAAAAACTTACAAAATAGTAAAATTGCAATATTACAACTGAAAATAAAATGAAGAAATTAATCTCTTCAGGCTGAGGCGCGGATATCTCGCTCTCTTTAAGGAGATTCAAGCCCACTGCAGCAAATGTTTTCACCGGTCCAGCAGTAGTACTCTTTGACTGTCCCCTCCAGGATAAAACAGCCTTCACAAAGTATAACTCAACAACTCTGGACAAGAGTTGAGTCCAAAGCTCCACAAAAAAGAACACCTCCCTTCAACTAATAAGAACTCTCTTTTAGACTAACTCTTCCACTCTTTGTTTTCTCTTATGAATTGTGTTGTGTATCAAACCAAATGAAGACCACCACTATTATACTACAAGAAGTCTTCCTAGCAATGAATAGGAAGATAATGGAAGGTAGTAAATAGTGAAGATAATGGCCTTAGGAGTTACATAGGTTACAATGGGAGTTACATAGGTTACATAAGTTACAATGGGAGTTACATATGTTACATATGTTACAAAGGGAGTTACATATGTTACATAGGTTACAAAAGGAGTAATGGAGGTATTAAGAATGAAATAAAGTGATGGACAACCAATGCTAATGGATGATGTAGAAGTCATCCATTCAAATGTTCATTCTTATAACTCCAAAATAAAGCAATTTAATATTTTAAATATTAATATTAAAATGCTAATAACCTAACATTATATCATTTGATGATAAATAAAAAGTGAAATGAAATTTATTTGAATTTATACATAAATTTAAATTTATACATAAGTTTGATAGAATTCAAATATATTAAGTGAAACGAAATTATATAGTTTAATACGAATCATTAAAGAATGTACTGCAGCGAATAGAGTTGCTTCTCTCCTAGCGAGAAGTCTCAAGGCTTGGATAATAATCCTTATAAGGAATGCGTCTCTCCAAGTGAGTTCTACGAGATACAAATTCAAAATAATTAAATTTTAATATCAATATCAAAATAATCAATTACAAAGATAATATTAAATTAAACATACTCACAAATTACTAAAAATGTAAGAAAAAATTATCGACTTTGTTATTCTATGAGTCTCTTTTTGCTGTGGTGGGAATTAATAAAATGATGTCTATGAGTAGTATATAAATATAAAAATCCCATTATATTAATGGGGCCTATTGCAAATTGCAAATTAAAAAGACATTAATTAGTTATAAAGTCGTTATATTAAAACGCCGTGAAGTGGAAATCATTGAAAAATAATTTAAAGTGTATCTAACCTTTTGGGTCTTTAATTTGCCACCATCTTTCATTTTTAGTGGGTGCTAATCTCTTTCTTAATCATGTCAATTAACGTGTGTCCTTTTTTAATTAATTATGTTCCAGTCAATTTATATATATTTTAATTATTAAATTAGTATGTTGCCTTTTCATTTATGTTACGATAATAGTCTTATATATGAGGTCTAAGAAAAATAAGGTCATATTCATATAGTTTTACATGCGGGGGCGGAGCTACATTACAAGAAGGGGGTTTATTGGAATCCTCTTCGGGGAAAAACTATATTATTTATACATGATTAAAATAATTTTATATAGATATATAATAAATGTCAAATCTCATTCGACGATTTAATGTGTCTATTTCTGCAAATTTTGAACTCCCTTATTAAAATTCTTGCTCCACCTCTGCTAACATGTGAGGTCCGAGAAAAATGAGATCATATTCGGTATAGTCTTACATGTGAGATGTGAGAAGAATGAGGTGTACGTAACTCTTACTTCCTACTTCTGTATGATAGAAAAAATTATTTTCGCTTAATTCATAACTCAAGCAACTATTTTTTAAATAAAAGAATATAATAAAAGACCGAAATGTATTTAGACTAAAATCCTAATCATAAGAAAACAAATATGTATTTCTAACTAAAAAAACTTTGTTCTATTACTTATAAGAGAAAAAAAAATATGACTCTCTATTACCTTAATTTCGATTTTTAGGATTTTTTATTTTTGTCAAACATATTTTTAATGAGCTGAAAAATACGTCATATTCTATTTAATTATTACAATGCTCGTTATATATGCAGTGAAACGACTAGCTTTTCTACCTAACTACGGGTATTAATTTATTTAACTGACTACAACTAATCTTAACAAAGAAGCTAACAATAATTAAATTAGTTAACCTACTAAATAATCCAATTAATTAACACATCATGTGCCTCTTAACATGTTATGTTACTTGCACTTTCAATTAATTAATACCAAAATGTCCCTTAATCCTTAAAAAGACTTAACAATTTAACATTTAGTAAATATATAATTTCAAATTAGCAAATGATTAGTCATGATATTCAAGAAATAGTACAAGTGAAATGTAAATAAAATAGCAAATTATTTTTTAAAATATCTTACCCCTGTTTTTTTTAGAGATATAAAAGTGACAAACAAAATAAAATAAATTAAAATGTAAGAAAAAAATAATGACGAAATTAATTTATTTGTCTTGGGACTTGTGTCTTTGACCAATATATCTCTCTGTCTTCCGCTATCCTTAAACCGCCCAAAATCCACAGGCAAAATTAAATGGATTTTTTAATATTTTTGTTTTTATTATAAAGTAAATAGAAATAAAAAAAGTAAATAATGAGTAATCGTCACAATAATAAATCTAATATAATTTTATAAATAAGATATGAAGAAGGTGAAATATATTCAGAGCAATTAGTTTGAACGGTGATTATCTACTTAGATGATTTGATATCAATTTTTTAAATATTTTTTAATCAAATATTATATTTATATGTGATTAAATTTGACGTGTTTTATTTAATTATTTTCTCTTCATATTTATTTTTCAAGTCATTTTCTTGTTTTACTTTTACTTAATTTCCTTTTCAATGTCTTTTTTTGGTTCTATTCTATATCATGTAAATTGACAATTATACCCCCCTAAAACCAGGACAAAACTTGTTGCTCTGGCTCATATTCAGATCCACCTTTGTCTTTATTTCCATAATTAACAAAACAATTTGCTTCTGATTCCTTCACACGTGTAAACACTATTTATCAGAACTCCGAATCTAAACGTGTTAAAATGGTCAATTTTCTTTCTACATCGTTTCAATTTATGTGATATAAGTCAATTATTTTTAAACATATTTCTTTATTATTATTTCATATACATTGATGTTAAAGAATGACAAAAGTTCCACATCAGTGATTAATGAGATGAGTGGACTCTTTATAAGGCTTGAACAATCATCTTTCCTTTGAGTTAGCTTTTGGGACGTGAGTTAGGTCTAAGACCTAATTTCAATGGTATCAGAGCAGGGCCCGTCTCACCCGATATTGGGGTCTCCAAATTAAGTTGTCCACGCACCAGATGCTAAGCACCACATCGGTGATCAATGAGATGAGTGAACTCTTTATAAGGCTTGGACAATCCTCCTTCCTTTGAGCTAGCTTTTGGGGTATGAGTTAGGCCTTAAAAGATATATAAAAAAGAAAGATTTTATCTTCTTAAGATAATACTATACTTCTTTCTATTTTCTCTCGCATAAATAGCATACTTTTATAATTGATATTCTTATATTTCAATTTCTCCGTTTTGCTTGATATTTTTAAATTATTTTTTCTGTCTATTTTCATTTATCATATTACGCTTTTCAAAGTTAGATTAGATCATATCAATTTAATATTTTAAATAAAAAATTTGGATATTCAAAAACTATATGAAAAGTAATACAAAATTTTATTTTTTTGCATATTAATATAATAAAAATATTGATCAAATTTTTTTAACTTGACTCTAAAATAAAAATCATGACAAATAATAATAAATGGAGAAAGTAAAAAAATTAAAAAAAAATATTCTTTTTTTATTTTTAAAATTTCGTGCTAAGATAAATACATTCATATTAATAGATAAAAAAAGGATTTTACTATAAATAGACAAAGAGGGTGGGTACCCACAGCTTTCTGTTCCTTCTCACGTGTAAACACCAATTCATTTCGCTCCGGTATTTATAACCCGACCCGACCCGTAGGATTTTATTTCTTTTTTGTTTTTACTATAAATAGAGAAGAAAGGGGTAGTCGTGTAAGCACTCGTGTTTTGATGCGTGGAAAAAAACCCAGCAAAGTTGTTATGGCGAGATCGCGTTGGAAATTCCTCTCTTCATCTTCGTCAATCTCCGGTTTGTTATAACCCTAAACCACCGCCGCCGCCGCCGTACACCGTCGCCGCCGTTTTTGATTTATACAGACGAAAACAACTCCGAATTCATCTTCCAGGTTCAATTTCATCAATTGAAGTAACCGGCATTATTATTATTATTATTAGAATTAGAATTAGAATCGTTTTGTTATAATGTATCTGATTTTGTTGTTGTTTTCTGTAATTGATGATCGATGATGTACGGATGACGATGCATTGTTTTTTTTTTTGCTTGCAGATTGAGGTTTATTTCGGTGTTGTGATTGATAGGAAATGGCTACAGAGGTAACGAAGTTGTTGTATATAGTGGTAGTAGATGATGAGGAGGTGGAGGAGAAGAGAGATCAAGGGAAAGACTCTTTTAGATATACGCGTTCTGTTCTGCAGAGTGCTCTGCAACTAATGGGATGTAAACCTCGACATGCGTTTAAGGTGATTTTTGAAAATGTGCTGGCTTTATGATCCGATTTATGCTCTTCCGTTTCAATTTGTTTGTTCTGTTTTAAACTGAAGATGTGTAGAATGTATCAAAATGTTTTAAAACAGATTAAAGAGGAGTATATGACAAATAATTTGAAACTGATGGAGTACTGTTTTTAGATTTTTATTTGGAATTTTTTTCCTTCTTACTGTTTAACTTGCTCATTCATAATTGTTAGTCTCGGTAATTGATTATGGTAAAAGCATTGTTGGGATGATAACAATTTATTCTTTGTTCTGTGAGCTGCCAATATCTAACTGATTAGTTATGAAAAGGAAGTCTAATTAAGTATATATCTGGTCTATCTATTGTTTTTTTTTAACAAGGTTGAAGTTTTTAGATTATTTGCTATATTGGTGAAGTCGAGTTTTTTCCCCTAAAATTGTGTTCTGCCTGCGAATGAAATGCCTTCTTGTTTTAAGTTCATGTGTAATGTGTTACTTTTTTAATTATATGATTGAGAATTGGATCTGCCATAAATGCTGCCAAAAGACTCATTCTTGCCTATCCTTGAAAGCAAAATTTTAATGAGATTTGGGATTCCTTTTCAGTAGATACAAACATTCTCTGTTCATATCCTCCAATAATGCTGTGAGGTTATTGTTGGATCATCTTAAGATTTGTGCTTTTTTTGGAGGATTAAACGTGTGTGCGGTGGCATTTTTGGAGGATCTGAGCAACACAAAGTTTTTTCTATCCTTCTTAAAGGACATTAAGTCTCACTTGGGATTCTGCTTTAAAGGACTGGCAAGAATGGTTGTTTTCACCCTGCTGATGAGAGTTTGCTTTTATAATATTCGACCAGTCCATTGTTTGATGTTCTTTATAGGATTCTTTTGCATTGTGACTTCCAATTCTTCTAGAACATATAAATTTAGGCTTTTTAATTACTATATCTTTTTTCGTATTTGCACGAACAGATAAGCAGAACAGTTTTTGACAAAATGAGAAGTGAATGTATGGGTGATAAGTTGGTTTCAGCAGATAGAGCACAACCGGGACAGGATAACTCTAAAGGACTTCATCATAGAGAGTCCAGTACCTTTATGAATGCATTCATGGATAAAAAGAACAATCAAAGTGAGAGCAGCATACCTTTTGAGTTGTACAAAAGGCGCACGACAGTTATTATCAAAAGAGGGACTTTCCTAGATGTTGTTTGTGATGCTTTAACCGAATACAAGTATATGGGCCCTAACCAAAGGGCTGACTTAATATTAGCTTGCAGGTGAGTTTCTGCTGTCTCTCCCTTGGTGCTACGAGGTGTATTACGCTGTTCGTACCATCGAGACATACACACAAAATGAAAATAAACAAATAACACATCTATTTATATAACTGGGGGTGGGGGTGGGTGGGGATGGGAATTCTTGTTTTGTAGCACATCTTTCTCCCCCAACTAATACGCTGATGTTTTTATTAGTATGCAACCACTTACAAAAGTAACCAATCTTTTTCTGAGATATTGGTCATTCTTTAGCTTAATCTAGAAAGAGTTTTTGCTGAAACCTCGAGGTTGCAAGAGAAGCAAAATAGATGTCATTTCTTAAGTTAGGGGAAGTTGCAAGCAAACTGGATTTTAATCGAGTTTATTAACGTCATTTGCCTTTATTTTCTGTTTCCTGTAGTTGTGGTTATGTATATTAGATGTCACTTCTTAAATTTGGGGAATAATGTCCCTATTCATTCGTCTGTCCATGGTGATTGATATAAAAAGCTGATGATGTGCTGGTTTTGCTGATATTTTTCTTCAGTGTACCTTGTTCTGTATTTTTCACAGAGTTGTTGCTATGTTCAGGATCCGAGAAAGAAAAGAATCTGTAACTGTGCTATTGTGTGGAACTAGTGGCTGTGGCAAATCTACATTGTCTGCTTTGCTGGTATAAGTTCTGTCATAGCCTTGGCTGTTGTACTAACCTCTTTTTCATGTCCTAATCCCTCAGTCCCATTTAATTGACTCTGTTTGAATTGATATTTTTAATCTGACGTATGTCCTATACCAAATGATGATGGAAGAAAATATTAATGTACTAATTTAAAAGTTAGTCTGATCTGTTAAAAGCAAAAGATGCAAAAAAGCTACATACTTCATGGGGCTTGAAGTGACCAGCCAAAAGTGAAACTTCATGCAGCTTTTTAATTGAAGTGCTTATGGAAAAATAAAAAATTCCAAAAGAATTCCTTATATGAAGTGAAATGCATAATTTATGAAAATTAAACAATACCAAACATATATGTAATATTGTACTATGATAATAAAATTGCTAACAAAATAATTGATTTCAGTTTTCTGAGATACAATCATACGGATTATTAATACATGGAGTTTGATAGAGAAAATAGCATATTAAAAGTTCAAATTTGATTGTTAAAATAAGTAAAATATCTTTGATGGCATGATCTCAAAAAATTATGAATTGGGACATGAGGTGTGTATTATTGTGGATGTTAAATCTCCTGAAATGGAAGATTGCCGTGTAAATTGGGACATGAGGTGTATGATTTTCTTCTCCATTTATCTTCACAGGGAAGCAGGTTAGGTATAACGACTGTGGTGTCCACTGACTCCATCCGACATATGATGAGGAGTTTTGTAGATGAAAAGCAGAACCCTTTACTCTGGGCTTCAACCTACCATGCTGGGGAATATTTGGATCCAGTAGCTGTTTCTGAAGCGAAAGCGAAGAAAAGGGCGAAGAAGTTAGCTGGAATTTCAACCCCACCAATACAAAAAGAAGGTGTAAAATCTCCACCTGTGCGGATTTCAAATGCTGTTGATTTGATTAGTTCCAGAGAAATGGCAGTTGAAGGATTTAAGGCACAGAGTGAGATGGTAATTGATAGTCTTGATAGGCTAATAACTGCATGGGAAGACCGGAAAGAATCCGTCGTTGTGGAGGGTGTTCATTTGAGCCTTAATTTTGTGGTAATACTTGTAATTTTAAATATTGCATATTTTGCCTTATACCTGGAGGGATCTTTCTTGTGGTGGTTAAGTTGGAGCTAATTTTGTCTTATACCTGCAGATGGGACTAATGAAAAAGCACCCGTCAGTCATACCTTTTATGGTTTACATTGCAAATGAGGAAAAACATTTAGAAAGGTTTGCAGTACGTGCGAAGTACATGACTCTTGATCCTGCTAAAAACAAGTATGTTAAGTATATTCGTAACATTCGGACAATACAAGAATACCTCTGTAACAGAGCTGACAAGCATTTGGTGCCAAAGATTAACAATACTAACGTAGATAAAAGTGTGGCAGCCATTCATGCTACTGTCTTCGGTTGCTTACGGAGGCGTGATGCAGGAGAGCAACTGTATGATCCAGTCACAAATACGGTTGTCCTCATTGATGAGGAATACAGAAACCAGTGTGCTGCCAATTGTGTGAGCTCTAAGGGAATGTTTCAACTGATTCAAAGAAAAGGTTCTTCTAGGCACTTGATGGCTCTTCTGAACAATGATGGATCAGTAGCAAAAGCTTGGCCAGTTTACACCTTGGGCAATGATGGAAAGCCTATTATGGATCACTCCACTGCGAGTGGAATAGGGACCCCTATGTATGGACCACTGCAGATTAGCAAGGCTGAACCTATTAATCTACAATTTGGCCATTTTGGGATCAGTGCTTGGCCCAGTGATGTTGGTGGTACCAGTCATGCTAGTAGTGTAGATGAATCGAGAGGTGAGCTGACGGACAATGGCAGCAGGTACTATTCCTCCTGCTGCAGCTCACCAAGGTTGCCTGAAGCACATGCAAAAGAGGTATGCCTAGAAGTTCTGATGCCGTAAACTAGCGTATAATGCACACTTCTCTCTGTATTAGCCTTTGGTTTATAGAACTTGGAGGTCGTATATATTTCTTTACTTATTTACACATTTAGTTCCATAAGTTCTTTGATGCATTCCCATTTCTCACGATAATTACAGCTCAAAGAGGAACAATCAGTGCATGGTAGTGATGACGAAGAGGTTGATGAACCACTTGAAAGAGACAGTGACGAGGATCTTAGTGATGATAGTTCCAAACGAGTTGATGAGGAGGTATGTTGAATGATTTATACACTTCATCGATTTTCAGCTAGCAACAGGGGATTTAACGCTCATCTTTTCTTTTTTTTTGTTTAATAATCAACCTCTTTGCTGCTATGTACACAGGAAGGCTCAGTGGATGAGGAATCTACAAAATCAGATGAGGAGTATGATGATCTTGCCATGCTAGATATTCAAGAAGACGGTTATACGACCGATGTTAATGAAGAAATATACAATAAGTCGGAGTTGAGTACTAAGGTTGTACCAGTTTCCGGGGACCAGCTAACTGAAGGTTTTGAGACGTATAGGAAGAGCATCGACCAATCTTTCAGAAGTAAGAGTGCTGTAATTTTGGAGCCACCGCTGGGGAGCTACACTTCTTTTCTCAAAGAGAAGAACGAGAAGAGAGTCCCAACTTCTGGCAACATTCGAGTAAAGAAACGTTCTAACAGCATTCCAACTTTGGGGAAGCATGGCGCATTGATAAATGGTTCCCCCCTCCCGGAAGAAATGTCTAGGTAACAGCGTAGGTTTGTTGTATTGTTTCCTTTTGTGCTCTTGATGCACTGTTGAAGCATGGTTTCTTGCTTCCCTTGTAGCCTTCTTTCTTTTGTCCCTTTGTCTTTGTTTTTAGCTTTGATGAAACGACCGGAAAAGAGGTATCACCTGTGTGTATAGAAAGTGCATCTGCATAAGTTATGCCAGAGAATGCCCTTTTTATTATGTGTTGTTTACTTTGTCTTGAACAGGTTTAGAAAATATGTTAACTAGCTATCATTATGCATTTTTACGTAGATTTCCAAGCTTACTATTGTCAGATCTTCGATGGCATAACAATTCTCTCTGTCGTCGTTGTCAATTATTGAATTTACGTTCATTTTCATATGAAGTTCCATTGCTCTCATGTTAAATAATACCTCCAACCTTAATCTACATCACATATATATCGGTTAGATAATTATATACTATACATATATGTATATGTATATATGTCAAGTGAGATTGACAGATGAGGAGAGAGGCGAACGAGATATGGTAGAGAGTGGGAGACAAGTCAATTGTATATGCGAGATTGGGAGAGGGAGGAGAGAGGCGAGCGGGTGTGAATTTTATATGTATTATCGGTTAGATGATTGTATATTATACATATGTATTTGTATATACTGAAGAATTATATATATACAAATGACTAATTATACAAACTCGAAGTAATTCTACGTAATTAAAGTATAATGGTAGTCGTGAATCGGAAGTATAGCAAATTATAACTATAATAAGTAATTAAGTAGTATAAGTTTGCTTAACTGTTACTAATATAAAATTAGCACACTTATAAAATATAAATATGAACAATAACAATATATAAGAAAAAAAATACAAAAGGAAGGTAGAATATTAAGTATACCTTCAAAATACACTCCTTCTAACTCGTAACTAAGAATAACTTAACAGATGAAATTTATATTGAAAAAAATCAACATTAAGACAAAAAAATAAATCTATGGAAGTAAGATAAGTAATATAATATAAAGAAAGTAAATCTAAGAAGTAAGGTAAGTAAAATTCAATATAAAGAAGGTAAATCTGAAAAGTTAGCTAAGTAATTATTATATATAAAAATGTGAATCCAAGAAATAAGGTAAGTAATAATATCAGCTCATATTATTTGTTTCCATAATATAATAAGGAAAAAAAATTAACTATACCATTTTCCACCAACCAACTGTCCCCGCACATTAAATAAAAATTATTGTATTTGCTCTCAAAATATTTTTTCAAATAATTAAAAATCACACATACTTTATATATAGGCTTTAGGATATAAATTTTCTATAACTGATTTGCTTATAAAAATGGTTTGTATCTATTGCTAATAATATGAAATTTAATGTTTTATAATGAAGTAATATTAATAAGTTTGTATCATACATTAATATGTTTAGAACGTGAACTTATGAATGTCACAATCCAAAAAAATTTTATATAATTTTTTCTGATTAACAAGAATATTCAATGACTATACATATTTTGAAAGTAAAATTTTTGTATCCATTTACTTTAGGTGTAGAAGTAATTAATTTGGACGTCCCTCAAATTGTTAAATATACAAACATCTTAGAATTAAAAAAAAGTATTAACTACAAAGTTTAGAAAATTAAATTAATTAATTAATTATCAGGTGGTTAAACTTAAAAGTGAGATACAAAATTTGTTGTTTATTAATTGATAATGTTATCATATTAATGTATGAGAGTGTTTTAAAGCTATTGACAATATTTTATTTCTTTTTTTAAAGCTATTTGACAAGATTTTGAAGTAAAAAATTCGTTTGTATGAATATTTTATTGAAAAATCCAAAAAAAATCGAAAATTCAAAGTTGAATAATTCAAGTTTAATTGGTTTGGGGGTTTGTAAATTCAAAAATCCGACACAAATAATTTGATTTGATATTGAAAAACTCGAATCAACCCGATCATATACACCCCAAATTTAATGTTAATGAATAATAAAATTAGAACATAGCAAACAAAAGACATGTCTATTTTATTTCATATAAAAAAACATAATCAATTATATATGATTTAAAATCATATATAAAAGTACAAACATAACGAAATTTAAAAAAGTCTTAAAATTGAAATAAAACGAAACTTTTTTATTTAGGAGCTAAGGCATCTCCAAAGGTACTGTAGGGAAATGGTACGTTACGCTCCTTTAGTTCGATAGCTAGCTGTTCCGCTTCCATATAGCCGATCTCAATTTGTTCGATGAAATTCTGATACACAGAGGAATTCAAATTTTCATATGAAATTCCCGTGTCTAGGCTTTTTTCGCGTTTTTTCTCTTCTTCAAACTTTTCTTCAATCTCCATTAGAGCCAACGCCCCCTCTCTAATAGCATTTTGACGATGTACGCTGAGGGAGTCAGTGTCATCAAGGTTTTGTGGAGGATTCACGCCCATAAACTTATCCAGAACTGAATTGACACAAGGGTACCCAATCGAGTAAACACAAGTTTCGTCGTCAGGGGAAAAAACCACCGTGGCATTTGGACTGTCGCAAAGCATTGATAATTCACTTTCTTTCTTAAAAAGGCCATAACGCCTTTTAGAGAATGTGACACTCCTCTTCTTTTTGTTTTCTATCTTTTCAATGCGGATTCTTCTGCGACCAAGCCTTGTCATGATTAAACCTGATAACAAAGTAAAAAAAACTCATTTTAATTTAAATTAACATATAGTACAATGAACATTATTCTATTAATAAATATATGTATTTGCAAAAGAATTAACAACAATATATAAGAAAAAAAATACAAAACAAACTTGATAGCTCAAAATGCACTTCTTCAATATAATAGTTGCTTTTGTAACTTGTAAGGAATAATAACTTTAACAGTTGAATTTATAGGGAAAAAAGTCAAGATTGATTTAAAACAAATCTAAGAAGTAAGGTTAGTAATATAATATAAAGAAAGTAAATCTAAGAAATAAGGTAAAGGTAAGTAATAATTTAATATAAAGAAAGTAAATCTAAGAAGTAAGGCAAGTAAAACTCTCTCCGTTTAAAAAAAAATTGATTTCGTTTGACTTAAAATGGAGTTTAAGAAAGGAGAGTAGACTTTTTAATCTTCTGATTCTAAATTAAAGTTATGTCCAATGTACCAAAAGATCATTTAATCTTGTGATTTTAAATATATCACGTGAAAAATTACAATTAAACTGATACAAAAAAAAGGAATCATTCTTTTTGAAACAGATTAAAAAAAACACATAATCATTCCTTTTTAAATAAAGGAGTAATATCATTTCATATTATTTGTTTCCATGATATAATAAAGAAACAAATTAACTATTCTATTTTCCATGTAAGGTAACAAATCTCAAAAGCTTATGTAATTACATATAGTAAGCAAGCTTATAACACTTGATTAAATGAAAAAATATATTGACAAAGCTAAATAAAAATAGTTATAGTGTGTCTAAAATATTCTATATGATATACCTAGTCTAATTTGCATTACTTTGATTTGGTTGCCTGTTTTAATTTGTTTATTGATTGTGAATCATGTATTATAAAATGAATAGTTATAGTGTGTCTAAATAACTATATATGATATACCTAGTCTAACTAACATAAATTGTTTTAATTTTAATGTTATCCTAGTTTATTTTCATCAAATAATAAGATGATTTTATCTAGGATAAACAACAAAAATCACAACTAACTTCTATGGAGGTTAACGAGAGAAAGCGATTGATTAAGAATAAAGGTGGAGGTTGACGAGAGAAAGCGATTGATTAAGAATGAAGGTGTTATCGATGGGATATATAATCTTTTCAGATATTAAATTATCCCAAGTAATGCTTGTTAGATAATAGTATATTTCTATGTATCTAACTTAAAATATGATACAATTAGTGAAAGTACTTATAAATATATATATATATATATATATATATATATATATATATAAGATAATTTAATCTTTTATTTATATAAATATGCTTTTTTATATTCGTTAATTAAAATTTAACCATGATAAAATCTTTTGGCTGCAAAACAATTTGCATTAAGAGAATAATGATCATAGTTTATATTCACAATGGTTACAATATTTAGGTACCCCTTGATCATATTCAAACTCTTGATCATATCCTTAGAGCAAAATAATTACTATTATTTCGTAACTCAACTCATATACATGATTATTCAGTCTCGATTTATTAGAGACATTAATTTCTATGCCAACTTTAGTCATGCTTGATCTAGTTCTTACTTTAATAGCAACATCATGATCTTTGGAATTATTATTATTATTATTTTATTATTATTATTATTATTATTATTATTATTATTATTATTATTTATGTATAATGTTCCTCAATAATTGTAGGGAAAAGGGTCTAATATACCCCTCAACTTTGTCATCTAGAGCTGATATACCCCTCGTTCTAAAAGTGGCTCATATATGCCCTTACCGTTATACAAACGGCTCACATATACCCCTGCCGTTACAAAATGGCTCACATATACCCTTTATTTAACGGAAATTAAAAAATTAGTTTTAAATTTATATTTGTTACTTCTAATTTTTTTAAAAATATTATTTAGGGGTATATATGATTCTTTTATCAAAGTTCAAGGTATATTTTAATTTTTTTCATACATAAATTTTTTTTTGACTTCTTTTATTATAATTATTTGAGTTTCTTATTCTTATTTTGTTTTTTCTTTCATTCCTTAGTTTAAAGAAAAAAAATTTAAACTATTTATTTTGTGTGTATTGTAATTTAATTTCGTAGTTCGAAGAAAAAATTTTGGTCATCTATAATAAGTTTTACAAGAATATTAGTGAAACATAAATAAATTTGATTATCAAAATAATAATTATAAATTAGTCATTAAAACAAAAAAAAAGTCAAAAAAAAAATATATTTGACGAAGATTAAATTTACTCATATGGATTATATTTTTTAGAAAAAAATAATAAAAGATTAGATTAAAATTATTGTTTTTTTCATTTCCGTTAGAAGAAAAGTGTATATGTGGGCCATTTGTTTACAAGTAGGGGTATATATGAACCACTTTTATAACGAGGGGTATATCAGCTCTAAATAACAAAGTTGAGGGGTATATTAGACCCTTTTATGGCTGGAAAAAGTAGTTACTATATACCAATATATCAAATGCCTTTATACATAAAGGATTTAAATATGTACTACAAAATCTCCTAAAATGACCTTATTGGTATTGTCATCTCTTCTTCAAATCAATGGACCACAACCCCCCACCCCCACCCCCACCCCAATCAAAAAAATCAATGGACCAGTTAGTACTACCACTGCTGTTTCTGCTTCCTATCACTTTATATATATGTGGATGTAAAAGAAGAAAAAAAACTAAGCCAAATGCTCTAAGTATCAAAGTCCATTTTCTAGTATAGATCATGTAGTGTGGCTAATTAATCATTGATCTTAGTCTAGAAACATTTGTATATAGTCTAGACAGATATTATTGGAGGTGGGGGTCGGTCATGTCGAGGTAGAGGAGTGGGATGGTGGGGTGAAGATGAGATGTGTTGCAGGGTGGGGAGGACGTAACGTGAAATGTTGCTCGTGGAAAATTTATTTCTCCTATGATAACTAAGAAGTTATTTTTTTCATTTGTAAGAAATTTATATTCTTAAATAAAATATTTTTTCAAAATTTTTAACCAGTTAAATATATATATATATATATATATATATAAAAAAGTCGATTCGAAAAATAATTTTCTTCGTACCAAACATATCCAAAAAGAAAATGAAAGAAGGAAACTAGTGTCATGTTTCTTAATTATTTTACTTCCATGCATTATATATGAAAAAAAGATATTGTTTATTCACATATGATACTTATGTTAATTCAAATATTTTAATAATTAATAATAAAATAAAATGATATATAATTTAATTATGACGAAGTGATAAATATGTACGTGAAAAACACATGTTGCTTTCATTTATTTAAGAAAAACACATCTAGTGCTGATAGGTAGAAAATTCTTAAGCTCATTAATTTAGAACTAATATTTTTTACATAAAACATAAATTTATGTGTAAATTAAATATTAAACTCATAAAACTTAAATCTTGAATTAGCTAAATATTATTCTTTCACTTTACATTTAATTTTAACCTATTTTCAACAGTCTCCATTTCAAACTTAACTTCTAAAACCCCATTTAATTTTCTCCAGTTTAAATGTGTATATAAGTTAATTAATTTCTTCTTATATGTTTTGAATTTGATAGACAAAGTTACTTGTTATATGTTGTTGAAGGTGACAGATGACTAATATCATGTAAAATTAATTAAGATGTGCCAAAATTGATCCAAATATCACGATTATTTTTAAAAAAATTTTTTTATATAATTATGTCAGTATTGAATTACCGTAAAAGTCCATGACAAAGAAAAAAAAATCATGATCTTGCTAGGCTAGATTTTATTACAACACAAATTCAACCTAGTGCTTAATGGAATGATGAATCAGATTTTTGTGTTGAGAAAAAAAATGTAATTTTTATGCAAATAGAAATTAGACAAATTAGGAGGAGAAATACTAAAAATGTAATATAGGGAATTTTGCATTATGACAAAAGAAAAAAGACAAGTAGAAAGTGGAAAAGCAATTATAAAATCAATGAATTTTCATGCAATTGGGGTGATTTAATTGAAAGGTGACAAATACACTTCAGTCAACAAGTGACATAATAAGGTCCCTTGAGACATTAATAAAATTAGAACGATACAGAATAACTAATATAATTTCTTCGTAAAAATATCAAGTATATATATATATATATATATATATATATATATATATATATAACGACTAAAAAGATTGATGGAGAATGTAATACAACTCTTTTAAGATGATTATTTGGTTACACTAGAAAAGATCAGAGTATAACTTTTTATTTAAAGATATTTCTGCTTTGAGATGAGTTTGTATATTTCTTTTAGAAAGTCTCACATCATTATTTTATATTTACATAATATTTAAAAAAATTTAACTATTGGTGTAAATTTTATTTACATACTCAATAATTTCTCTATCATGTTAAGTTATTCTGTGACTCGATATATCAATTTTTGATATTCATTATGTATCACTCACACGATCGAGCATTATGACATCGAAGCCTAGCGTTAGCTTTTTCTTGTCATGTGTTCATATGTCCAAGCTACCTTTAGTAATATATGGTGAAGGTAGTAAATTAAATGAAGCATCAGACCATTACTCTGACATCTCCATACTTATATTCGTACAATAGTAATTTTTTAGGTCATTTTTTAGCAAGTTGTGTGGATCATCTGTTGCATTTGCTCTATTCAATCGTATATTTACAAAAAAAAACAATCTAATGCACAAATCATTTAGTATTTATCAGAAAGAGTGTGAGAGTGTAATGTAGACATATTGATCCTACTATGACTCACGGCTCAAATTCATAACCTGTAAAATTGAAATAAATTTTACCGTTACTCTAAAACTCTGTTTATTATGGTTGATAAAAACTCTTTCAGGCAAAATCCAGCCTAATAATGACAATTGACATGCACTAAATTCATGATTTTGCACACACTCAAAATTCACAAAAATCCATGAAGCAGCAAGTTCCCATATAAAATTTTTCATTGATTCAACAGACAAAAAAACATAACTTAGATGATTTTTCATTTTCCCATGAAATACTTAAAATTATATTTTGAAAAAAAAAAAGAACTTGCCAACTCAAACTAACCTCTTCCCATGAGAAGTTTTTTCCAACTCCTTGACCTATAAAAAAAAATAGGTTTAAAAATGACATTAGTTATATATACAAACAATATAATCCATTAATTATACTATAATTAATGTATTTTAACATATTACGCCTTCTGTTTCAATTTATCTTAGTTTGATTTAAAGAATAACGATTAAATAATAACTAGATAGTAAATCGAGGCGCGCTTGTGATAAAATTTAGTATAACTACATACCTTATAATAATCGATTTGATTGTGTAAATATACTTTTCGTACCAAATCTGTTTAAGATAGAGAAATTACAGATCTGCAGTCTCAAAATAAACAAAGAATCTATTTTTCACCTGTTAGCATTTAAAAAAAAAATAAAACTAAAATTGGTACATATATATATAAATAGATATATAACTGACAAGAATATTTACTAATAAAGTACTGAAAAATACAGTAAAATAAAATAAAGGGAAATTAAATCCATTTAATCATATATCTCCAGGTACAAATAATTTGAGCATCCGTACTATTACTTTAGCTTAGAGAGTGATGGAGCAAAGCTAGAAGGACGAAAGGGTTCATTTCATCGAAAAAATCACATAAAATAATATAAAAACGTCAAAAAAATATTATTACATAAATAATAAATATTGAATCCTTTGAAAATTCTGTCTCCACGACTCATAATTGGTTTAGAGCAGAGACAGAAGAGATTCATCCGAACCCCTTTTTATACAAAACTCTATTGAATACTAAGTATTTTTAAAAATTCTGACTCTGTCACTGATAGTTATTTACTGCTGATGCAGCATCATCAAGATTCTCACTTTGAAATAAAATAGACATGGTCATGATATATTATGTTTTTCATTTCAAATTAAAGCTACATATTTAACCTTGCCTCTTAATTTTCATGTATGAATCTTGATGATGCTACATCTGCAAACAACAACTGTGTTGATTATTCTATTGATCGATAAGCCTGATTCAAATTCAAAAATTCTATTTTCTCTGTATCGTTTCAATATTATTGAATATCTAAATAATGGACCACAAACCCTAAATTAAATAAATGCTTCACATAGGATATATATTTATAGGGTACAAAATCCAAGTACATATATATACATATTCTTAGCTACAATAGTAAGATCTAAATTAAGAAGAATATACACTATCTAAGACTTCAAAACAAAAAAAATATTTTTTTTTGAAAAAACTTTATGTGTAGATTGGATTTGTTCAAAAGTTTCATCATATATAACTTGAACACAATCTTTCTATTGAAGAAGCAAGCTAAATCAATACACTAAGAAAATGATTATTTTTTTTATAAAAAAAAACATAAAATAAAAACTAAAACTAAAACTCATAGAAACATATTCAATATCACTAGCAAATAAATATAGAAAAATATATCTAAAAATATAATAATAACTATTGGTAAGAAACAAGCTAAATCAATACACTAAGATTTATTAATTTTTTTAAAAGAAAAAAGATAAAATAAAAACATATATTATCAAAATCACTAGCAAATAATTACTAATAGAAAAATCTAGCCAAAAAGATAAATATAACTAATGAAGACAAGCAAAAACAATACACTAAGAAATTGATTTATGAAAAAGACATAGAATCAAAATAAAACACAAAAACAAAAACTTATATTAACATATATATCTAGATCACTAGCAAATAAATATAGGAAAAATAACTCAAAAAAAAAAAAAAAAAATAAGATGTATTATAGAGGAAATTAACCATACTACATAGATCCAAAAGATTTGTAGTATTTTTTTTTTAATTCTTTTTTTTTTTAATGAAAGAGTAAGAGAAGATAAAGATGAAAAAAGAGGGGTTAGGAGGCACATAGAGATGGTAACAGTGAGAAAAGGGGATATATATATACACATAAATGATGCTATTTATTTATTTTATTTTATTTTTTCTAATTTTAATTAATTTTAAAAATTATTTTGTTGTGAAAGCTTTTGGATTGGCCCATACTGCAGTAGTTACACCAAACCCTAATTATTTTCTTTGAAGGGAACTCTCACATGTTTTTCAGAGGCGTATTCAGAATTTAAACTCTATATATTTTTAAAATTTTTGGTTTTTCGCGTTGAATTCATTATATTTTCAAAGTTGTAAGCTCATGTCTACTATGTATTGCAATTTTATTAATTTTTACATGTATAAAAACTTATATTCTATGTAGAAAGTATTGAATTCAGATAAACCCCAATAGCATTATCGGATTCATATAAAACTTATTAGACTTTCTTTTGATTTTATTAATTTTTGAAATTATTTTACTTTTGGATGGGCCCATGCTTTTAGTGTGAGGTTGATACCTCATAAGCATTAGTTACACATTGCCATCTTAACTAAACCCTAAATTTTTTTTCTTTTGAAAAATGCTATAGCAAGGGCACCCTCCTTAGTATTATTCTAATATATACAAGTATTTTTTTTATTTAAATACTATTATTTAATCTGTATTTATTTTTGAAAAATAATCAGACGTCTAAACTTTAAAATAATTTAAAATCATATGTTATTCGAAATTATGTATTGTCAAATCTAACTTTAGACAACAAATATAATAAAAGTATGACGAAAGTTCAGTAAATAACATCGACATCCATCCACATATAGTTGAAATTCAAAGGAAAACTACTATTTTCCAATGATTTTTCTATATGCAACTATTTTTCAATTATTGGAATACTAGCTCTAAAATGGTAAGTAGCAAATTAAAATGCTTCCAAAGCATGGTATTAATTATATTAAATTTAATACACGAATATAATTCACTTCCTAAACAACAATCAAACGACCCCAATATCAAAGAAAAAGATTAAATAAACAAAGCAATTTTCCACAAAACAACCATAAACATGGGAATAAAAATATATATACTCATATATACATATATATTAAAAAAAGGATCAAATCTAAGGCAAGATATTTTTCAATAATTGGTCAGAATATTTTTAATAAACAAATGAAGTTGAACCACTCACTTAATAAGGTACTTTTATCTGTCTTATAATCTTTTTGAACACCACTAAAACTCTCCTATGTGATACCCACTCACAAAGCTACTGAATTTTTTAATATATTATTTGACGTATGATATTTATATTAAATTTCAATTAAATTTAAATTGACAGATTATAATATCCTTTGTTATTTAATTTATGTGAAAAGGTTTGGAAAATGAAAAAGAAGAAGATAAAATTACTTATTTTTACTTTTTAGTCTAATAAAAAAAATATTTTTATGCCTTATTTTGTTACTTGTAATTATCACAACGTCTAAATTATGAATCAATTGTTATAAGAAAAAAAAAGTAAAAATAAAATAATGTAAAAGTGGAGACAAGAAATTTTGTTTTCACGGTGTCACACCAGAAAAAAAAACCTGAATGAATTAAATATATATTTTTGTGTAAGGTGTTAGATTTATTTTAGATTCTCTCTGCCATCAAAGCCTCCATTTTTTTATTTATGAATTATGTCATAAAAAATATCATCTGTTTTCTTTTTATAAAAGTCACTAACCTGTAGTTATATTACAAAATGTTACAATGGAGCACTTAGCATATGATATTTTTTTTTATAAAAAAAAAAAGGTATATATGATTTAAATTATGGAACTGTTATGTGTATATTTTTAAGCGATTATAAGTCAATTATTTAAAATATGTAACCTCCAAATTTGATTATACAGATTAATCTTAATAAGTTGTAAAATTCAAATATGTTTTTATTAATTTTGATATCTAATGAGCGAACAAATATGCTTACAAAAATAAATTTTGTATAAATTTAAATTGGAAGTATTTAGTAAAAACACTTTAACATGTATTAAGTGCTCAATTAAAATAAATCATAATAGGAATGACTTTGTAAATTCATTGATGAGTTTAAGTGTTGACCTAATTTTATTATGTAAAATTTATTGAACTTTATAAGATTATTTTTTAAAAAAGAAAGAAGATTAATTACGGAAATCTCACATTTTATTTTACTTATTACCATTATCTCCTATAAGTTTAACAAATTTTCAAAATTTCTCATTTTCACGCATCATATTAATGTATCTCGCGCATCAGATTAGTGTATCTTGCTCACCAAATTAATGTATCTCGCGCATCATATTAGTGTATCTTGCACACCAAATTAATGTATCTCGCGCATCAGATTAGTGTATCATGTACCAAATGTACCTCGCGCATTAGATTAATGTATTTCGCGTATTAGATTAGTGTATCTCACGCATCAAATTAATGTATCTTGTGCATTAGATTAATATATCAACACTTATATTATTATATCCTTTTTAAAAGATTTTTATAATTATAAACTTTTAAAAGATATATTATAATTTTACTGTAATTTATACAAGTATATTAAAAAAAAAACTCTACCTGAAGTTTGATCATTTGTCCGTACAGACAACTGCAAGATTTACTACTTGCTTTCTGTATTCTTCTTTAATGTCAGAAAAATAAAAGTATTTTTTCCCACACGATTTTTTATATTTATTTATATTATAATTTAATTAATTTAAATTTGTGTCAAAAAAATTAAAATGAAATATTTCTTATAAAAATAAAATTACCATCATAATTTAAGTTCAAGGCCTTTAATTAAAGATGATTTACATAAATATGAACTACTATAGTATACATTAAGTAATTATTTATTTTTACATAGTTGATGTGTATATATTAGTCTAAGAGATCCAAATCTAAATGTAACCTAGCATATATGTAGGAGGAACAATTTAATAAATAACAATAATTTGTATTATTTATTATGGTTATTAAATGGAGAAAGTGGCTATCTCCTATGATCTCATAATTTATGAGGTAGATAACCTTTAATTGTAGTCACTCAACTATAACAACCATACCTATTATTAGAACCGAAATCAAAATTTTAATTTGATGTAATTTAAATTTTAAAACGATAAATTTAAATTATGATAATGAAAATTTTAAATTGAATCCAATCGACCCTATTTCTGAGCATCTAGCTTTGCTCCTAGCTAGTGGCATAGCTATTTTTATTTGGACATCGTTCGTCAAAAAATTATATCGTAAATTAGTAAAATGATAATTAAAATGGCTAAATATAACATATTTTTAAACAAATTCACTTTAATACTTAAATGCCCTTCGTAAAATTTCTGACTCTACTGCTGATTTTAGCTTTGCTCTTACATATTCTCACTTTTAAGTTGGTGTGCGTATGTAGTCTAAGAGATCCAAGGAGCAAATAAATATTAAATAACAACAATTTGTATTATGTATCATGAGTATTAAATGGAGAAAGTGGTCCTAAAACTCATTATTTATGAGATAGATAGGCCTCAAATGGTAATCACCAAACTATAATAACTCTACATTACTTATAAGGTGTAATCAGAATTTTAAATTTTATATATTCTGAATTATAATTGACAAATTTAAATCATAATAATTGTATTTTAAAAATCTTAAATATATATTATTTAAATAAAAAGTATTGAGTTTAATAAAATATAGAATCCTAAACTTATAGCTCCATTATGTATCCTTATTTTATAATTTAATACAAATATTAAATATCGAATATAAATATATTTTTTTTCTGAATTTATGGTCCTCAATGGTTTTTAGGGTATGCCAAAAGTTCATTATTGGGTTGCATGGAATTTAAGTAGGTAAGGTCCTAAAGTGGCTAAAAGTGAGAGAGTGGGGACTATAAGGTACTAAAAGATCAATAAATACACAATTTTGTTTTGTATTTTTCATGATATAAAGTTTATGGGAATTTAGTAGGGTTACCTTCACGTGGGAAGCACGTGGACTTGTTGGAAGAATAATTTATATATATTTAATAAAAGAAAATTATTCCTTTCAATTTATCTGATATATTTTCTCACTTTGGTCTGTTTACAAAAAGAATAACTCTTTTCATTATTAACAATTTTTAATTTTTAATTTTTCATATCACATATTTAAGAATAAAAGATAGGACAATTGAATACATCTAACATATCTTTAATTTAATTTATAAAATGTATCGTATTAAATCAAAATACGTCAAACAAATAAATTAAAATGTAATAGTATATGTGGGCTAAAGTCAAAGTTAAGCATTTGCATTGCTTACCAACCCACCCCCCTACTTACTACCTATAAGAGTGTGGACATGGCTTTATTTCTTAAAAAATATATTCCTAATTTTGTTTTATTTTATACCAAGGTGTTATTTTATTATAATATTTTAAAAGTAGTTTAAATTGTTAGCTATGTTAATTTATGGTATTATCCGTGTAACTTTTCAAAATGTATATTGGTTTTAATAAGTATTTATATTCAAAATTACATGTTTGAATGCTTATATTTAAGATTTTTTTTTATATAAATTTAACTAAATAGAGTATTATTTTATTAGAGGGAAGATAAATTAGGAGTGACATATTATGTAGTTAAATTCAATTTTTATCGCCTAGTGAAAGATGAAACTTGTAAAGATTAAATACTTATCTCCATTTGGTGTTTATATCAAGTTTTATAAATTTTAATACTTTTTAAATATATTTTTTCTTGTCATTTCTTTTTTTGCATGGTTTTGAGGAAACATTAATAAAAAAAATGATTTAGACTAAATTATCCTTATTTATTATTTTATCTCATTTAAATATTATATTTTTTTCAGCACATTAAACATTCGTTATATTGAGTAAAACTAAAGAGGATAACTAATAATTGATTATATTTTAATTTTCTAAAACAACAATTATTTTTGAATTTTTTTAACTAAATAATCATGATAATTAAAATTGATCTGAGGGCAATTGTATGATTTAATGAGAAGAGGGTGCCGCGTCTTTTTTTTCCTTATTAATAATAGTATTTAATATTTGTGTAGTTTTTTTATTTTTCAATGCATTTTACTATATATTATTTCATTTACTTTGTATCTAAATTTATTAAATATAAGTTTACTTTGAAGAACTTTTCATTTAAACTAAAAGTTCGTCAAAAAATAATTTCTCTATGCTATAAAAATAAATATAAAAATAAGTACAAGATCTTCATATAATTATACTATTCATAAATTTCACTTACAAAATACCTTTTCACACCATATATTTTCTTATCATATATTTTGGGACTACTTAATAATTAATTTTTCCATGAATTTCTTAATATATATTTTCCTCTTACTTTTACTATATATTTTGACTTAATTATTAATTTTCCTAATACTTCTTATCATATATTTTTCCTTTTAGCATATATTTTAGAACTCCCTAAATTCCTTAATTGTTTATTATCATAGTATTTTTTATTATATATTTTTTTGGACTACTTAATTATTAAAGAATCTAATGCTTCTTATATTTTTTAATCCGTTCTTACAGTATATTTTTAGACTCCTTGATTCCTTAATTATTTAATTCTCTAAGTATTTGTTATCATATATTTTGAGATTCTTTAATTATTATAATTTTACTAATACTTCTTTATCATATATTTTTCTCTTCTACTTGCCATATATTTTAGGACCACTTAGTTATTAAATTTTCTTATTCATTTTACCATATATATTCCTATTCATCTTACCATATATTATTTTTAGAGAAATGGTGACAACCCAATAGTTTCTTGGCCCAATAACATGGAAAGTTGGATCTCAATTTTGTAAGGATGTTTTTATATAAAGGAATATTTATACAACTAGGCAAACATAAACACATACTTATTCCTTAAAATTATATTTTAAAATAGGAACAATTACTCCAAAAGAAAATTATAAACTTAATTATATAAAAAAAAAATAGCCAGTTTTTTTCTCTGTCCTTTTCACATTTGTCTTCTTCTACTGATTTGTATCAAAAATCAGAAAAGATTTCATATTCAAATTTCGAATGAATAACTGACACAGCATAACAATCTATAGATTAAATTGATAAAAAAAAATAGCCTATTTAATTTGTTGGCAAAAAGAGGATTATCTTTTATTTGTTTGGCTTCGATAGTTTTTTTTTAAAAAAATGTATTTTTGTTTCTCTTATTTTTCTCTAAACAAGTTTGATTGCTTTTTTTTAATTTCTTAAAAAGGTGAAATATTTTTCTTCCCCTTATTTTTGTCTAAACA
Organism: Solanum peruvianum; assembly: GCA_027705065.1. NCBI lineage: Eukaryota > Viridiplantae > Streptophyta > Magnoliopsida > Solanales > Solanaceae > Solanum > Solanum peruvianum. The sequence goes on from JAKWJD010001765.1 coordinate 57,464,372, forward strand.
CGTGTGATTGCTCCTTTTTTTTTTTTGAGAGATAAACTTTATTGTTTTAATATTCTTCTTTTATCTCTCCTTTTTGTTTGTCAATCATTCTATAATAGACTTCTTCTCTTTTTTGTCTCCTTTATTTTCTTGAATTCTTTTTATACGTATATTTTTTTTCTCCCAAATTTTTAATTCTTCTTTTAAGTAACTTTGTTTATGAAAATCAAATATAACAATACGTCTATTAATGGATACTTCTAATAATCATCTTTTATATATAGTTTTGTTTTTTGTCCATTAATTGTTGGATTTCATGATTAGTGAAATTGAAGTTTTTTTAATTTTGTTTTTGCGAAAATTTATGTTATTAATCCTTTTTTTTATTCTAAAATCTTTTTCATATGTATATTTGTTGCTTTTCTATTTTTCTTATTCTCCTTAATTTACTTTGTTTATGCAAATCAGATGTATGTTTATCCATTGATCCTCCCAAAATCTTCTTTTAATATATAATTATGATTTTTTTTTTACTTAATTTTGAAATTTTGTGATTTGTGAAATTAGAAAAATTTAAACTTTTTTGGGCAAAAAATCAGGTTAAAGTATTTGGCATTTTTGTTTTCAATTTCATAGGTAATAAATATTCTCATAAGATCCTCTAAAAAAATAGAATGTTGGTTTTGTTGAATACAAACCAATATATACCAATAAATCTCAATCTCAATTTAAATAAATGTACACGAATACATAGATAAACACGAACCAATGTATACATAGTGTAGTTACCACATTCATAACAAGAATCACATGTACAATTTATGAATAAAAATTAATATTCATAGTTATCATGTTAACTTCATTCTTGTATCCATTAAGTTATAACCTATAATTGTTGCTAACATTCTTATGTATACATTACAGGTTTATGCATACATGGTACAATTATTATACACATCAACAAAATTTACACGCCTATTTTTATGAATTATTTTTTGTGTATGCATATAGATTTTTTTATGTATACATTATGTAATGGCAACTTCAATTATTCTATAACTTTTGTATAGGTGTTATTACATTTTCTAATAAAAAGCATTGCCTCTTATATTATTTGATTAATTATTATCAATGATTTGATAATTAATACACATTAATCGAGCATTGATAATATTTTTTTTTACCTTAAAAGTAGTCGCGGTCTTTTGATAAATTATTTAAATAATTAAAATAAGTCCTTCATTAAAAGTTGATATAACCTTTTTCTAATGGGTTGATCAAGATTGAATAGTCAATGTATATTTCATGTATGCTTGATATATACTTCATATATATCAAGCTATATTCAGTAATATGAGTATATCAATGTACAATCGATGTACATTTTTTTATGAATTTAGTAAACTATATTGTATAATTAATATATATCCTATAAATTTTGTTTATTTCTTTTATGTATAAGTAAAATATAGCTATATTTGTTGTACACTAATTAATTTATTGTATATATTTGAACTATCTAAAATAATTATCTAAGAAAGGTGGAGTATTGTTTTAATAGCAATTTTTCAAACCCAATACCCTATTTATCCATAGTTCTATCCCACACTGTGATTCCACAAATTTAAAACGATTTACTTTTAATTTTTTTTCAAGTTCAAATAAAAGATTTTCCTAAATTCACACTTTTGTGGTTATCTATATCAAGTAAAAATTTTAATTATCGGTAAATGTATCAAAACTATTGTTGGATGAAAGTCGTCCATACATAAAGTATAAAAGAGGTATGTGAATTATTTAACGTAACCACTTTTGGCACATATTTTAGTTATTTAGGATCATTTTACAGGATTTAGGCAATTTTCTTCGTTTTTCATGTGTGTGGTGATATGAATTTCACACAATATTTTTGAAAACCTTTATTGAACCTCCGTAGGAAATTGGGGGAGCAGTTTGTGAAGCCTCATCATTTTTTGTATATATTTTGGACATTTATGAGCCATTTTATATGAATTAGGTGATTTTCTTGATTTTTCATGCGTGTTAGTCCATGAATGTTTTGATTATATGGCTTTCAGATAATATTTTTACAAAATTATGTAACCCCCTAATAGGGACTAGAAGGAGAAGTACGTGGAGTCTTACAAACTTTTGCACAGATTCTGGACGCTTAAATTCCATTTTATGAGAATTAGGAAATTCATTTTTTAGTTTTTGTGTGTGTTAGCCCATGAATATTTTGGTGATATAACTTTCACATAATTTTTTGCATAACATTTCCGAAAACCTTTGTATAGAGTTGGGGGAGCAATACATGAAGTCTAACCTTTTATGCAATTTTTTGGACATTTAAGAGTCATTTTGCACCATTTTTCACGTACTGCTCTTCGGACTCCCTATGAGAGTTTTGTAGAGGTTTTGCATTAAAAAAAGTTTAAAAGTAATATTACCAGAATATTCGTGGGCCATAACACTTTAAGACTGAGAAAATTACTATTTTAGCTACATGTTACAGGCGGAGAGACGAGCGAGGAGAGGGATGAGAGAGGTGAGCCCGAGACGGCAGAGATTAGAGAGAGGTGAATTATACTTATATATCTGTCGAATTATACATGTATATTAATTATATAATTATATATATAACTGATATACATATGTATTTGTATATCTTTGCAAGTTAGACTGAAAGAAGAGAGGAGAGACGAGAAAAAGAGGACAAAGAATGGAAGGAAACAAATTGTATTGTATATCTATCATATTATTGTATATGTATATGCATAATTTGTATATATATAAGAGAGGAGAGAGAAGAGGGAGGAAGATAGGAGAGATACACACATAATTATAGCTAAAACAGAGTCCGTGAGTTATAATTAATTTAAACTATAGATATAATAATTAATTAACTAGTATATGTATATTTATTCGCGTAATTTTCCCCTTTCCTTTATTTACTTAATTTGTCATGCTCTTAATTAGGATATTTTATAACTTGGGCCCATCTGCTCTTTTTGCTTAAGCCCAATTGTTTTTATCTTTATGTTCCTATTTTTCTTTTTTTGGCAAAAGTTTTATTTTTCTAGAGAATTATGTTTTTTCCTAAAATACAATTCTTGTGATTTTGTAATTTTGATTCTTTTGATTCTAAGGCGGAATCTTCTAGGTGAGATACTCTATATAAGCTGTAAAGAGTGTGGTTTTTTTTTTTTTTGCTTCTGAGTTTCAGAACCCCTTTTGTTTTTCTGGCATTTTCAGGTGAAATTCATTGGTTTTAGTTCTTGGGATTACTTTTTTTTGCTTTGTGTAAACTTAAAGTTTTGATTTTTATGTGCTTCTTTGCCTGTTTCTGTAGAGTTTGTGTATAAAAAAGATCATTTTTACTAGTTCTTTATCTTTTTTTTTTCTGCTCTGTGTCTTGTGGATCAATTTGGGTGTTTTTGTTTAGTAGTTCTTGTTGGGTTTATCTGATTTTTGTTTATAAAGTTTTGATTTTTCTGGCATTTTCAGGTGAAATTCTTTGTTTTTGCTGTTGGGGTTATTTTTTTTTGGTCTATGTAGAGTTAATGTTTTGATTTTTATGTGCTTCTTTGCCTGTTTCTGTAGAGTTTGTGTTGAAAGAAATCATCTTTACTGAATTCTTGATCTTTTTTCTGCTTTGTGTCTTGTGGATCAATTTGGGGTTTTAGGTTTAGAGGTTCTTGTTGGATTTTTTTGTTTGATTGATTAAAGTTTTGAATTTTCTTGTGTTTCCATTGTTTTTTGTGCAGATGGGTTGTTGATTCTGCTGAATTCTTTGTGTGTGATTGAAGAACCAAAGGAAAGTTGAATCAGGTTAGTGTAGCTTGTGTTTTTTAGATTAGTTTATGAATGTTTGTCATTGTAGTTCCTTGTTGTGTTTGCGAATTTATGATTGTAGAATCAAAATCACATATGCGGTCAATGTGTATAGATTGTGTAGATTCCCCATGTGAATGATTTTGGATCAATTTAGGGTTTCCTTTTTTGGGTGAGGGGAGGTAGAGGGTGGTACTAGGATTTATAGTTTATAAGTTCTAAATCACAATTCTTATTGCTTATCGAGAGTTTATCGGAAATAACCTCTCTACCTCCCAAGGTAGGGGTAAGGTGCATACACACTACCCTCCCTAAACCCCACTTGTGGGATTATGCTGGGTATGTTGTTGTTGTTGGTGGTGGTGCTGCTTCTGGATAGATTATTGATACGTGTTAAATAAATTTTTTAGAGGTCGGCAAAGTAGTTGATTCTTATCTTAGAAAGAAAATCCTCGGTCAAGAAAGATCCGTAATTTCAAATTGACAATCTGTAGTTCCCGATAAGCAGCTTTTATCCACTTTTCGTGGGTTTTGTATTACTGGAGTTATCCTGCACTTGGAAGAAGTAGGAATTATTGGTTCTTCGTCAATCACCTGTTTGAAGAACTTTTAGGAGCGATAAATGTGTCTCAATTAGCTAGTGGGATAAATAGAAATGTAATTGAATCATGCAGCCACGTGGTGTTTTGCATGGTAGATTAATTATTAGCACTTAATCATGGAGAAGGAAAGAGTTACGTATCATCTGCCCTTGAGCATGGAAAACACCTGGTGTTTTACGTGGTAGATAAGTTTTTTGCTCTTATTCACGGGGAAGGAAAGAGTTCACGTAGCATCTGCACTTGAGCATGGAAAGCACATGGTGTTTAGGATGGTAGATAAGTTATTATTAGCACTTAATGGAGAAGGAAACAGTTTACGTAGCATCTGCATTTGAGCAGCGTTTCCATGTTTGTGCTCTCCCCTTAAATTACATGTAAAATTAGCTATACGCGTCTAATGAGCTGTGAGTGTACACTTGCTATGTATGATAGTGAAGAATGTACTACTTATCAGGAAAGAAAAACATAGCTGGTCCTCGAGGAAGCTTTTGAATTTAAGATAAACATAGTTGGTCCTGGTGAGAACCATTATCTATTAACTTTCAGTTAGTCTTCTGTGTAACCTTGCACTTGGAACGACATTAACAAAACGAAGAAATTGTGGAATAGTTCAGTGTTTTGTTTCATTGTAAATTAACTAGTTTTGAGACGGTGGTCAACCTACCACAAACTCCTCCTTTATCTGGATTTGTGACTAGCAGTTTGAGTTAGCTGACATAGTTTGTTTGGGATTGAAGCGTAGTTGTAATTGCTTTTGGCTGATGGAAATGAGTTAGAAGAGAGGATTGGTGGAGTGGAAAGGCTAAACCAATAGCTAAGGCTTTTGAATTTGTTAGGACAAACTCGCGGATGGATAATTCTAACTATTTGACATCAGTTATTAAAAACTGTTAGTTGAGTTGTCACATTCGAAGACCTGCTCTTATCTTTGGCTGTATTCTTGGGGCAGTTTAAACAATATAACAACTACGACTCAATCCCAAGCTAGATTCTTTCACTTATATTTTAATAATCTGAGAATATATGCGAGATATTGACGAAGTTTGAATTGCTGCATGTTTTGGATTTTTTTATTAAGGTAACCAGTTGCAATGTGGTGTGGAGTGCAAGCATTTATGGAAGTAGGGGTAAGAGTATGGAATTGTGTACGTGTTCCATCTATATCTAGGCCTGGTTATTTTTAAATTTACCCTTTTTAGCGTCTCATTTTTTGTGTACGGTATATGCCATAATGGGGTCATCGGCTGATCATTAAGTCAAGATGGATCAGTTAATGTTTTTAACTTTGTTGTCATGCATTACTAGTATAGAGTCATTGTTTTATATTTGAGAATATTAGAGGCCAGATAGAGTCAAATAAATTAGGTACTTGCGGTCATTTCGTAATTGAAACTTTTGGTAGACAGTTTACACCCTCTATCCATTTTTACTTATTCAGTATTGACTCGACACACCCTATAAGGTGCAATACATAGAATGACAATTTACTATATCACCTTTTGAATATAATAAATTTATATTTTGGAAAATGACTAGTTAGTAATAAGCGTAAATTAGGAACTAAGTGATAAATTATATCTTGGTTTTCTGAACTGGACAAGTAAAAGCAGACAGCTATTCTTAGTACATGGAATTGAGGCCCTTTGTGGTTTTATAACCACACATGGATTAATCGCTAATCAAATCATAGGTTTCATCAGAACTCAACTATGAGAAATCTATGGTGTAAAAACTATCATAGAAAAGTTAAGAGTCATCATGTTCGTAGCACAAGATTAAGGGAAGAAGGTTTAGAAGAAACTCAATCTTTTGAATCCTCCTTGAAAAATCTCGAGTTCAATCTTCTTTTCTCTCTATATTTTCCTGAAAAACTGTCTGGCAGTGTGCGGCCTCCCGTCTGTAACAACATCCAAAAATTTTCTTCTTTTTCACCCCTTGGAGAACTGTTACTGCTAGTATTTTTGGAGCTGGAGGAGGATTTCTTATGTGAATTATAGCTTGAAAGCGGGGCTTACCTTTTACACAAGGATTTCTCTTCCTTTTTCTACTTCTAGAATGGAGAGTGCTATTAAAGCTCATGTATTTCCATCTTCAGAATAAAGTTAAAGTTACAATATCTAAGTTTAGAATGTGGGGGGACGTGTTAAGTTTGTTGACCATGTTTGAAAGTTTTCTTTGTGAAGGCAGAGTTGGAAGTTCTTCGATCGATGATACTTTGATTTTGGATAGGTTGAGGTATCTAGTTGGGAAGAATGAGTTTGATTATGTTTGAGGGGAATTTCCTACGTTGGATTTTAAGGGAGGAGAGTGCGAGTCCGGTGCAGCATAGTTGGTGGATAAGTGTGTGTCAGCTTGAAGGAACTTGTTCTAGTATTTTAAGGACAAAGGGTATAGTGTGCACCGTTATTCTTATTTTAGTAACAAGTGTTGATCTTGTATGGTGTCCTGTGAAACTCTTTTTTATCTCTCTCTTGAATATACATTGAAGAAGCTTCTGTACAAGTTCCTAGCTGCAACAATTTGTTGCTCATTTCGGTTTGACATGTTCCGGAGAATAGCTCTGTAGATCTTGCATGAATGTTTCACCCTAGGTAAATGTCTTCTTCAGATTCTACGTATAGGATAGCAGTGCTATCAAAAGCAAAAAACGCAAATAAAACGTGAGCTTTAATGCAAAAAGGTGCCAAGGGAGGAAAAAAATAATACAAATATATATGTTTAATCCAAGACTAATAATTTATAAGCATGAATGACAAATATATATACAAAGAATTTGAAAAATAATTACAAATCAACTGTTTATGTCGTCTCTTCAGGAGAGGTTCATTAGCGAGGAAAATTATGCCATAGAACCTTGATGACAACACTATAGTGCACATTAAGCGAGGCGAAGTGCTCGACATGATTTGTGCCTCATTTCAGGGTTTAAGCGTGCCTTGGATAACACTGAGGATTAGGATCTTGTTGTAGATTTTATGACAAACTTCTACAGTAGAAAAGAAATGCTTGAAATTGTCAAAGGCGCGCTTATGCATTGAAGGCGAGACTCAGAATTGTGTTAAGCACTTCTCCTCGCTCCTCGCGTAATGTGTGCTTTATCATCATCATCAAGGCTCTAAGACATAATTTTCCTTGCCAATAAGTCTCTTCCGAAGAAGCAACACCAAACAATTTATTTGTTCGATTTTTTCAATTTCTTTTTCCGTATGTTTGTCATTCATATTTATGATTGTTAGTCTTGGACTACACCTATATATATATATATATATTTGTATTTTTTCTCCCTTTGCACCTTTTGCATTAAAGCCTCAACAGACCTTGGGAGCTTTTTTGCTTTTGATAACACTGTTGAAACCTTGAAGTTGGTCATCTTAAATTAAAGCCGATCACGGCAGGTGCCATGTATAACCGGGAAACATAATTTTACCAGTGTCTTTGTTTATTTGAATTGTCTCGATCATTGAACTCGTTCATTCTCTTCCACGGCAGGTGCCATGTATAACCTGGAAACATAATTGTACCACTGTCTTTGTTCATTTGAATTGTCTTTCCGTTTATGTTATGTCTTTTAAGTATACGTTCAATTTATAAGGCTCTGAATTGTGTCAATTAAAGGATTTCATTTCTCTATTTCAGTTTGTGGGACTCTTCGTTTTACTGAACATGAATCAAGCACATCGATATGGCGAAGCTCAAGTAAGTTGCACATTTCATACATACTGAATGTACTATTGTTTGTTAAAACTATGCCTTAATCCAAGTTATACACACAGGATGAAGCTATCGTGACAGGTTTCGAGGTACCAACATCACCTGATGTAAGTTACAACAACGTACATCCTGGAAACGAAGATGATGCTCGTGAACCACCAATGGTTCCACAACAGCTGCACACTACTGTATTGAACCACCCCAGTGTGACTAGGGATCAGTCTGCAGAGCTTCCATCACCACAACATGTGGTTCTAAACCATCTCTACCTTGAGGACAGACAAGCCCAGGGACCAGTCGTGGCAGTCGGTGTAACATCTCGTTTTCGCTCAAAGTTTGTTACCGTTGTGCTTTACAAACCAGCTGAAAGGAGAGGAGGAAGTACCAGCAACGCCTGATTGTTCGTTCTGATGGAAACAATAGATAGAAAGGTAAATACAAAGCAATTAATCCGCAGGAAATCGTTTATTTCTTCACAGCTGGTTCTGAAAGTAGAAAAAAATTTAGGACCGCGATCGTCCTTGGACTTGAACAATCAAAACTAGATCGCGGTTAGTTTCGAAAAATTTACTATTCTAGTATGGTAAAAAAAATTAGTCATGTGTCTGCAGTTAGTTTTAACTTTGGCAAAGTTTTATTGTTGTGCATTAGACTGTAGCATATGTTTGATATCCTTATCTTCATCATGTGTTATGATGCCCTTAACAATTATATGCTCTTCAATCTAAGAAGGTATCTTTATCTAAATCAGATTTACTGTTTCCTTTTTCTAGTCGATATATATAGATTATGCGCTTATATTATATATAAATTACACATATATTATATATAAAAGAAAAACTAGAATGCTACATTTCAGATTTGATGTCAAACAACTTCAAGCAAAAAGAGGTAGGCTTGAGTTGTAACTTGTAAGGAATTTTGGATTATTTAAGTTTTTTTTTTTTTTTTTTTTTTTTTTTTTTTGTGTGTATTAGTTCATGATTTATTTAGAATATGACAGATCGACTTTATTTGATCTTAAGGTATCTATAAGTACCTTTTATTAGGTTGTCACGAGTGGATTTATAAAATTTGAGCTCAAACAGAATGGATCTACACATATTTTGGAAAATTCATAAATTGATACACTTAAAAAGTCGTAATAATCTTGAATTGTTTAAGACCCCTAATCTCCAAAAAATGAGACACTTGCCTTTATAGAAACTATGAATATTATTTACTAGATCGTCATGAACGAATTCATAAAAATTTGAGTTCAAACAGAGCTGATCACGTATATTTTGAAAATTTCATAGATTAATATACATAAAAGTTGAGATAGTTCTTCATATTTCATAGCGTAGTAAATTTTATTAGTATTAAGATTATGACATCATATTCTATGTTATTGTGACGTTTAATATAAGTTAAATGTGTTAGATCAAACATAAGTATATTTAGTTTAGAAAACACAAGTATATACATTTTATTTTAACTTTTCTCAATAAAAAACATGATTTTTTAAGATAATAATTTTTTTAGTTGAATGATAAAAGATTATTTATATAGAAGCACAATATTTTTCTGAAAAAGTAAGTAATTATTTCTCCCGAAGATATTAGTTAGTAAACAAATAATATTTAGCTTTGCTTCTTATCCTATATCAAAATATAATGATAATATATAAATATTAATATTTACATCTAGAGCCTAATAAAATTAAATAATTATATTTTCAAATTAATTTCCCAAATATGAAAAGCCAAGGTCAAAGGTATGTCGAATGTACTTTGTTTGGCTCCGTACATTGAGCTCATTTTTTCTAATTGTCAACTCAATTAAATAAATTAAAGTTCAATCATGGATTATCAATTAATTAATCTCAATTAAATAAATTGAAGTTCAATCATGGATTATTAATTAATCAATTTAGGAATTAATTTTGGGCAACTTTCACATATAGCAAACAAAAAATTCATATTTGTATGCTATAGCAAACTTTGTATAATTGCGCTTCATAGCAAACATAAAACTATATAATTTGCTATACATATACAATTGTATAATTCGCTGGCCTATTTTGCATACAGTTGAATCGAATTAAAATGTATGTATATTGCATATTATAAGTGTATAGCAAGAAGATATATGTTTTTCTCGCTTTATACAAAAACAGAAACACAATATATACACTTCTGTTGTATAAAGCTAGAGAAAATTGTATTTCACTGCAATTGTATAATTCGTTGTCCTTTTTCTCTGCAATATTTGAAGTAAAATGTTTGTAAATTGTATAATTAAGTGTATAACACGAAGATATACATTTTTGCATGTGTATATACAATTTTCTCTTGCTTTTACAAAACAGAAACAGAATTATACACTTCTGTGTATAAAGCGAGAGAGGCGAGCGAGAATGGAGAGTGGCGAGCGAGATTTTTGGGAGAGAGACGCTGGCAAATTTTAGCTAATGTTTGCTATGGAGCACAATTAAATCAAACCTTAGCTATTCTATTTAATTTAGGTTATTAGTTTGCTAATATATACAATTTTCCCATTAATTTTATGTACCCATCTGAATAATGGGACTCATTATAATCATTCACCATTCAAGATGTGTTTGGTATCAAAGAATTTAAATTTTTAATATTTAATTTGATCATATTTTGAAACGTCTAATTTCATTTATAGTGTTTAAATAAATTGTATAGAAATATACCTTATCTTAAACCAAATAAAAATGACCTTAATTTAAATGATTGCAATTTGCATGAACTCAATATTGACCAGGTAAACAACAACTAACTAAAGTTTATCATCGATTATTATTGGGAAATTATTAAAAAAAAAAAAACGATAAGTCAGACTAATGATAACTACTCATTATAATTGTGAACCATGGGATATTGCAAGTTTTATAATATTTTCGATAATTGTGGTATTCGGATCAATTTGCACATACTTGAATTAATTTCACGAGATATCTATTACCTCCCATCAGCCACAAGTATCAAGTAACTCTATTCAACAAAACTATGACAGATGAAAACAAATCTAGTATTCTTTGTTGTATTTGTTATCATTAGCATGAAAATAAATCGAAACTACTGAGTTCTATCGAAGTGTATATTCGTACACTTTTAGTCAACCCAAAAATTTATATGTAAAATTGGAGAAAATATTTTCCTTCTTATGAACCGAACACATTCTAAGTCAGCAATAATAACTATTAACTGAGTAACCATCTGATAAATTAACTCTATATTTATTAATCATGAACCTTTGGGATATACGATAAGTACAAACACTATTCATAATCAGATGCGGCAAAATGTATTCTACTAATTAAATTAAACAATTTTTTTTTTATGACCATTCATAATCTCCATTGGTTACTTTTAACACCTATATAACACATCTAAAATTGTTACAACTTATTAAACACATCATACAAATCCTTAATTAATCACTAATCTTGTTTAATTATCATTTTAATCATTTGTTTTTTTGCCTAAAATGGGTGATATTGAAGGATCACCAGGAAGTTCAATGCATGGTGTTACTGGTAGAGAACCAGTACTTGCATTTTCAGTTGCTTCACCAATTGTACCAACTGATACATCAGCCAATTTCAAAGTCCCTGTTGATTCTGAACATAAAGCTAAAGTTTTTAAATTTTATTCGTTTTCGAAACCTCATGGACTAACGTTTCAACTCTCATGGATTTCATTTTGTACTTGTTTCGTATCGACTTTTGCTTCAGCCCCTTTAGTCCCTATTATTAGAGACAATCTGAATTTAACTAAAATGGACGTTGGTAATGCTGGAGTTGCCTCTGTTTCGGGTAGTATCTTGTCTAGGCTTGCTATGGGCGCGATATGTGACATGTTAGGTCCTAGGTATGGTTGCGCGTTTCTTATAATGTTATCAGCCCCAACTGTTTTTTGTATGTCTTTTGTGTCCTCGGCTGGAGGGTACGTTGCTGTGAGGTTTATGATTGGGTTTTCACTAGCAACGTTTGTGTCATGTCAGTATTGGATGAGTACGATGTTTAATAGTCAAATTATTGGACTTGTGAATGGTACAGCTGCTGGATGGGGTAATATGGGTGGTGGTGCTACTCAACTTATTATGCCTTTGCTCTACGATATAATACGTAGAGCAGGGGCAACCCCGTTTACTGCTTGGAGAATCGCATTTTTTATTCCTGGATGGCTTCATGTTATTATGGGAATTTTAGTTTTAACTCTTGGACAAGATTTACCTGATGGTAACCTCGCTTCTTTACAGAAGAAAGGCGATGTTTCTAAAGATAAATTCTCAAAGGTCAGTGACATTCAGTACCATATCAAAATTCAAAAATATAACTAAACATTTACGTTTAGCTAACATTTGTTATCTGCATTAGATATTATGGTATGCTGCAACAAATTACAGAACATGGATCTTTGTTCTGCTCTATGGATACTCAATGGGAGTTGAATTAACTACAGATAACGTGATTGCTGAGTATTTCTTCGATAGGTTAGATTTGATTTGTTTTCCCTATAGTACTTAAACATTATACGAACATAAAGAAATTGAGTCAATTTTTGTATGTAGATTTGATTTGAAGCTTCATACAGCTGGAATCATCGCTGCAACATTTGGTATGGCTAACTTATTAGCGCGACCATTTGGAGGATGGTCATCGGATGTTGCAGCTAAACGTTTCGGGATGAGAGGCAGACTATGGACATTATGGATATTACAAACACTTGGTGGTGTGTTCTGTTTACTACTTGGAAGGGCTACTACACTTCCTCTGGCTATTACTTGGATGATCATATTCTCAATAGGTGCACAAGCAGCATGTGGTGCAACGTTTGGAATTATTCCCTTTATTTCGCGAAGATCATTAGGTATAATATCAGGTATGACAGGAGCTGGAGGCAATTTTGGTTCGGGATTGACACAACTACTGTTTTTTACGAGCACAAAGTACTCGACAGGAACAGGAATAACGTATATGGGGATGATGATCATCGCGTGTACACTTCCAGTATCGTTAGTTCATTTTCCACAATGGGGTAGTATGTTTTTGCCTCCATCTAAAGATCCTATTAAGGGTACTGAAGAACATTATTTCACTTCTGAGTATACTGAGGATGAGAAACAAAAGGGGATGCACCAGAACAGCATCAAGTTCGCGGAAAACAGCAGGACAGAGCGTGGGAAGAAGCGCGTTGGTTCAGCACCTACTCCGCCTAATGTAACACCAAATCGCGTCTGATGAACTTACTTGCACTCGATGTTTGCATCAAATGTGTGTTGTAGTTTGTAGATGAGCCTTCATTTTGTATGTATGGTTAAATAATATGTTATTCTCGTTTCAATTATGAAATAACTTAATTTGATGTAAACATCATGGGCGAATAAAAATGTATATATTGATTTCTTGGTTATGTTTGTACGTACGTTATATATTTGAATATTCCAGGAGTCTATGCTTTGTTGTTTTTTAAAAAAATAAAAACACTCAATTTTTTAATTTACCAATAACATTTTGGAACATTATTTTTATATTATTATAGTTGTCGTAAAATATTCTTTCTCCAATGGGTGTTCAGAAGTTATCTAATGCTTTATTTTGATTCCCTAATGTTCCGTTATTAGAATAATAAGAGAAAATAACGCCATGAATATTGTATAATTATCTTATCTGCATTTGATATATATATTAAATTATATAAATCAATGATAGTTAAATGATTTATAAAAATGGATTAGTATATGTGAAAGTTCTCCAACTCATTATGGAGGTCTTCATAAAGTTTTTTGAGAAAAAATTTATCGGTGCTCGGTGCGTCAGATTTATGGGCTAATACACATGAAAAATTGGAGGATTTAAGGGAATCTTAGAAAAGGGCTTGTACATGCGAAAATAGCCGTTAAAAATGATGTGTATACGTGAAGGTTCCCAACTCATTACTGAGGCCCTCATAAATATTTTTGAGAAAAATCATGGGTGCTCCGCGCGCCAGATCCATGAGCTAATGCACGAAAAATCGAGAAACTTTGGAGATTCTTAAAAAGGGGCTTGTAAATGCGAAAATAACGTTAAAAAAATTATGGAGTATACGTGAAGGTTCATCAACTTATTACAGAGGTCCACATAAATTTTTTCAGAATTTCTTTTTTGGGTGCTACAGGAGCCAATTCATGGATTAATACACATGAAAAATTGAGAAATTTTCAAGATTCTTTAAAAAGCTTGTAAATGCAGAAATGTGCCTAAAAATATAGCTTAATTATACATGAAGGTTCCCAACTCATTACGGAGGCCCTCATAAATATTTTTGAGAAAATCATGGGTGCTCCGTGCGCCAGATCCGTGAGCTAATGCACGAAAAATCGAGAAACCTTAGAAATTCTTAAAAAGGGGCTTGTAATTACGAAAATAACGTTAAAAAAATTATGTGAGTATACGTGAAGGTTCACCAACTTATTACAGAGGTCCACATAAATTTTTTGAGAATTTTTTTTTGGGTGCTACAGGAGCCAGATTCATAGATTAATACACACAAAAAATTGAGAAATTTTCAAGATTCTTTAAAAAAACTTGTAAATGCGGAAATGTGCCTAAAAATATGGTTTAATTATACATGAAGGTTCTCCAACTCATTACGCAGGCTCTCATAAATATTTTTAAGAAAAAATCATGGGTGCTCCATGCGCCAGATCCGTGAGCTAATGCACGAAAAATCGAGAAACTTTGGAAATTCTTAAAAAGGGGCTTGTAAATGCGAAATAACGTTAAAAAAATAATGTGAGTATACGTGAAGGTTCACCAACTTATTACAGAGGTCCACATAAATTTTTTGAGAATTTTTTTTTGGGTGCTATAGGAGCCAAATTCATGGATTAATACACACAAAAATCGAGAAATTTTCAAGATTCTTTAAAAAGCTTGTAAATGCGGAAATGTGCCTAAAAATATGGTTTAATTATACATGAAGGTTCCCCAACTCATTATGGAGGCCCTCATAAATATTTTTGAGAAAAATCATGGGTGCTCCGTGCGCTAGATCCATGAGCTAATGCACGAAAAATCGAGAAACTTTGAAGATTCTTAAAAAAGGACTTGTAAATGCGAAAATAACGTTATAAAAATTATGTGAGTATATGTGAAGGTTCCCCAACTTATTACAGAGGTCCACATAAATTTTTTGAGAATTTTTTTTGGGTGCTACAGGACTCAGATTAATGGATTAATACACACGAAAAATCGAGAAATTTTCAAGATTCTTTAAAAAAACTTGTAAATGCGGAAAAGTGCCTAAAAATATGGTTTAATTATACATGAAAGTTCCCCAACTAATAATAGATGTCCTCATAAAGTTTTTTGAGTAAATTTTTTGGATGCTCCAGGCACCAGATTCATGGGTTAATGCATAAGAAAATCAATAAAATGGGGGGGGGGGGGTTTACCTACTCTGGCGGGGTTTAAATTGTATTTATAAGAAAAATAATAATTTAAATGGTTAAATAACGCATTTTGGACATCCCGAAACAATAAAAATTTCTTAGCTTAATTAGTGGTTCCAGTCGTTCAACTCTTTCTAAGTTCTTTGCAACTTGCCGGGTTCAATTCCCATTAAATGACTTTGATTTTTTTCTTTTCATTAAAAATTTAAAAGAATTATTTAGTTTAAAGTTAATAAGTAAATTCTATTTATTTATTCCATTAAGCTACTAAAAGTGAAAATACTTTATATAAATTCTCTTTTAATATAACTCGTTTGATTCTATTATTTATTTTTCATTTCTCGTTGTTAGTCATCAGAGGTTTGTGAAATGTTGAAGAATAAAAGTGATTTCACTCTAAACTGAAATATCTCTCTTTTTCTTAACGTGAATACTAAAACTAAATATTATGTAGGTTGATTTTAAAATTTTTTGGTACAGTTTAATTAAAAAATTAATCACTATTGTTATGTAGTTTGATTTACAAAATTTAAGTACACCCATTCTTTAAATTATTTTTATGAGCTATGAGATTTTTGGACACCCTTCGTACAATTTTTTGCTATGCCACTGTACTTTGGGCTCATTTGACCTTGAAAATGGGTCATTTTGGTCGTGATGACCAACCGGCTTCGTAGATAAAGTCTTAACGGACGTTCATGTAAATTTTCGGCAAAAATAATCTCAGAATTTCGAATCACTATAAAAGATCGTGGACTATAGCAAAAGAAAGTCAACAAAATAGGGGGTTTAACTGTCTTGGGGCTCGTTTGACCTTGAAAATGAACCGTTTTGGTCGTGGTGACCAATCGACTCCATAGATAAGGTCTTAACGAACGTCCATGTAAATTTTAGGCAAAAATAACATCGGAATACCAGATCACCAAAAAGATGGTGGACTATAGCACACAGAAATCGATAAAATAAAGGATTTAACTACTCTGACTTATTTGACCTTGAAAATGAGTCATTTTAACCGTGGTGACCAATCGGCTTCATAGATAAGAACTTAATGGATGTCCATGTAAATTTCAACAAAAATGTCGTCAAAATTGTGAATCACCTAGAATCCCATAGACTATAACACACGAAAATAAAAAAAAATAGGGGATTTACCTACTCTAGAGCTTGTTTGACCTTGAAAATGGACCATTTTTATCGTGGTGACCAACTGACTCCAAAGATAAAGTCTTAACGGACGTCCATATAAATTTTGGGCAAAAATGAAATCGGAATTTTAAATCACCAAGAAAGATGGTTGACTATAGCACACAAAAATCGACAAAATTGGGGGGTTACCTACTCTGGGATCGTTTTGACTGTGGTGACCAAATGGCTCTATAGATAATATCTTAATGGATGTCCATGTATTTTTTCGACAAATATGATCTCGAAATTTTGGATTATAAAAAAAAATGGTAAATTGTAGCGCACGAAAATCGATAAAATAGGGCGTTTAACTACTCTAAGCTCGTTTAACCTTGAAAGTGGGTCGTTTTGACCGTGTTGACCAATTGGATCCATAGATAATGTCTTAACAGACGTCCATGTAAATATTGGGCGAAACTAACGTCAGAATTCGGATCACCAAAAAAATAGACTCTAGCAAACAAAAATCGACAAAATAGGGGGTTTTAACTACTCTGGGCTCATTTGATCTTGAAAATGAGTCGTTTTGATCGTGTCCAACCGTATCCATAAATAAGGGTTTAACACACGTCCATATAAATTTTGGAAAAAAATAACATCAAAATTTTGGATCACCAATAGAGCTGGTAGACTATAACACACAAAAATCGATAAAATAGGAGGTTTAACTCCTCTGTGGCTGGTATGACCTATAAAATGGGACCTTTTTTTTGTGGTGACCAATCGGCTCCACAAAAATAAAGTTATAACGGACGTCCATGTAAATTTTGGGCAAAAATAACGTCAAAATTCTAGTTCATCAAAAAGATGGTGGACTATTGCACACGAAAATCAAAATAGCGGGATTAACTGTTCTGTGGCTCGTTTAACCTTAAATGGGCTTATTACGAAAGTCATCATAAAGTTTTTATGCGAAAATTTTAGGTGCTCGGCTCGCCATATCCATGGGCTAATATATATGAAAAAATTAATGAATTCGGGAAATTCTTAAAAAGGGCTTGTAAATTTAGAAACGAGTATATAATAAATGGTGTAATTAGACATGAAGGTTCCTAACTCATTACGGAGGTTCTTATAAGATTTTTTAAGAAAAATATTAGTGTACTCGGGTGACCAAATCCATGAGCTTATACACACGTAAAAAGGGAAATTTGGGGGGATTCTTAATAATGAGTTTGTAAATACGGAAATAGGTATTTAAAAATTGTGTGAGTATATGTGAAGGTTCCCCAAATCATTACGAAGGTATCTTAATAATTTTTGAGAAAAAAATTGGGTTATCCGGGCAACGTATCAATGGGCTAATATTAACACACGAAAAATCAGGTAATATGGTGGATCCTTAGAAAAGGTCTTGTAAATGTGGAAATGGACGTTAAAAAAATGTATGAGTACATAAAGGTTTTCCAACTCATGATGGAGGTCCTTATCAAGTTTTTTGAGAAATGAATGCTTTGAGCGCCAGATCTATGAGCTAATACACATGAAAATTAGAGATATTTGGAGGATTTTTTAAAAAAACTTGTAAATGTGGAAAATGGGTGTTAAAAATGTGTGAGTGTACGTGAAGGTTCCCCAAGTCATTAAGGAGATTCTCAAAGATTTTCGAGAAAAACAAACATTTCGGGGTTCTTCGGTTGCCAAATCTAAGGCATGGCATACACATGAAAAAATCAGGATATTCGGGGAACTTTTAAAAAATGGCTTGTAAATGCAAAAATTGACGTCAAAAAATTGTAAGTATATGTGAAGGTTCCCTAAATCATTACGGTGGTCCTCATAATGTTTTTTGAGAAAAAAAAATTAGTGTCTATACACACGAAAAATTAGAGAATTCTTTAAAAGGGGATTGTAAATACGGTAATGGGTGTTAAAAAATGGTGTGAGCATAGTGAAGGTTCCTCAACTCATTATGGAAGTCATTAAAAAGTTTTTTTGAGAAAAAGGTTTTGGGTACTTCAGGCGCCAGATCTGCAGGTTAATACACACGAAAAATTGGAGAATTTGGGGGAACATTAGAAAAGGACTTTTAACTGCAGAAATGGGCATTAAAATATTATGTGAGTATACGTGAAGGTTCCCCAACTCCTTACGGTGGTCCTCCTTAAGTTTTTTGAGAATTTTTTTTTTGGTGCTTCAGGTGTCAGAACCATGGGCTTATACACACACACAATTCGAGAAATTGAGAAACGCTTAAAAGGGGACTTGTAAATGCGGAAATGAGTGTTAAACAAATAGTGTCAGTATACGTGAAGATTCTCAATCTCACTATAAAGATCCTCATACTGTTTTTTGAAAAAAATTGGGGTCTACGGGCGCTAGATCTATGGGCTAATACACAGAGAAAAATATGAGATTTTGAAGGATTCATAATAAAAAAACTTGTAATACGGAAACGAGTGTTAAAAAAATGGTTTGAGTATATGTGAAATTTCCTCAACTCATTATGGAGGTCCTCATGAATTTTTTTGAGAATAAACTTTTAGGTGCACAGGACGCCAGATCAATGGGCTAATACACGTGAAAAATCGGAGAATTTGAAAGATTCTTTAAAAAGTGCTTGTGAATGAGGAAATGGAAGTTAAAAAAATCGTGTGAGTATATGCAAATTTTTCCCAACTTATGCGAATTTTCCAACTCATTACAGAGAATTTCTTGAGAATTTTTTTTTGGGTGCTCAAGGCGCCAGATCTATGGGCTAATACACATTAAAAAAATTGATAAATTTGAGGGATTCTTAAAAATGGGATTGTAAATGTGGAAACAGACGTTAAAAATGATGTGAGTATACTTGAAGGTTCTCCAATTCATTACGAAGGTCCTCATAAAGTTTTATGAGAAAAATTTTTGAGTGCTTCGGGTGCTAGATCCATGGGTTAATACACACGAAAAATTGAGAAATTATAAAAGAAAGGTTTGTAAATGCGAAATGGATATTAAAATTGTGTAAGTATACGTGAAGGACTCCTAACTCATTATATACGACCACATGAAGTTTTTTGACGATGAAAATTTGGGTCCTCCGAGCATTAAATTCATGGGCTAATACACTGAAAAAATCGAGAAATTTGGGGAATTCATAAGAAAAGGCTTGTAAATGCAAAAATGAGAGTTAAAAATGGTGTGGATATACGTTTAGGTTCCTCAGCTCATTACGGAGGTCCTTGTGATTTTTTTGAGACAAAAAATTTGGGTTCTCTGGCTTAGATCCATAGGCTATTACATACGAAAAATCAGAGAATTCGGGGAATTTTTTAAAAAAGAGCTTGTAAATGAGGAAATTAGCATTATAATAGGGAGTCAGATTCATGGACTAGTACACAAGAAAAATGGGAGAATTTGAGAAATTTTTTAAAAAGGACTTATAAATGCAAAAATGGACATTAAAATTGTGTGTGTACACAAATGATACCCAACTCATTACGTAGGACCACATAAAGTTTTCTTAGGATAAAAATTTGGGTCCTCTGAGCAACATGTCTATGGGCTAATACACATAAAAATAAATAAATATTAATGTTTTTTTTTTTAAAAAAAAGGGTTTGTAAATGCGAAAGGTTGGTTAAACAAATTGTGTGAGTAAACGAGAAGGTTATCCAACTCCTTACACAGATTCTAATACAGTTTTTTGGAGAAAAAAATTAGATGTTATGAGCGTCAGATCCATATACACAAGAAAAATTAAAGAATTTAGAAGATTTTTTAAAAAGAAATTGTAAATGCAGATATTGGTGTTAAAAAAGGTGTGAGTCTACATTAAGGTTTTCCAACTCACTGTGGAGGACCTCATAAAGATTTTAACAAAAAAATCTATAAGTACTCCGGGCGCCTGATCCATAAGCTAATACACACGAAAAATCATGGAATTTGGAGAATTCTTAAAAAAGAGCATGCAAATGCGAAAATTGACGTTAAAGAATAGTGTTAGTATAAGTGAATGTTCCATAACTGATTACATTGATCCTCATAAAGTTTTTGAGAAATAAATTTTGGGTGCTCCGAGCTCTACATATATAGTTAATACATATGAAAATCATGGAATTTGGTGGTATCTTAAATAAAGGCTTGTAAATGCGAAAATGAGCCCTAAAATTGTGTGAGTATACGTGATACTTCATCAACTCATTACGGAGGTCCTCATTAGGCTGTTAGAGAAAAAAATGATTCCTACGAGCACCTGATTCATGGGCTAATACAAATGATAAATTATGCAATTTAGGAGATTCTTAAAAAAGAGCTTATAAGTGCGGAAAAGGACGGTAAAAAGTGATTTGAGTATACATGAATGTTCCCTAACTCATTACATTGAGAAAAGATTTTGGGTGCTCTGAGTGCCAGATAAAAGGCTAATATACATGAAAGTTTTGGAAATTTGGGGTATTCGTATAAAAAAATTTGTAAATATGGAAATGAGAGTTAAATATATGTGAACATACGTGAAGGTTCCACAACTCGCTACGAAGTTCCTTATAAAGTTTTTGAGAATTTTTTTAGGTGCTTCAGACACCTGTCCATGAGCTAATACACACGAAAATTGGAAATTTGGAGAATTCATAAAAAAGAGCTTGTAAATATAAAATGGACGTTAATAAAATGGTATAAGTATACATGAAGTTTCTCTAACTTATTAAGGAGGTCCTCTTAAATATTTTTAAGAATTTCTTTTGGGTGTTTCGGGCACTAAATGCAAGGGTTAATACACACAAAAATCGAAGAATTTGGAGGATTCTGAATAAAGGGCTTATAAATGCGTTAATTGGCGTTCCAAAAACAATGGTGTAAGTGTACGTGAAGGTTTCCCTACTCATTACGGAGGCCCTCATATATATTTTTGAGGAAAAAATTAGGATTCTCTGGGTGCCAGATCCATAGGCTAATACACACGAAATATCAAGGATTTTGGGGGAATTGTTAAAGAAGGGCTTGTAAATGCGTAAATTGACGTTAATAATAATTTTAGTATGCATGAAGATTCCCTAACTCATTACAAACGCCCTCATAAAGTTTTTTTGAGAAAAAATATTTGGGTGCTTAGGGTGTTAGATCCATGGAATAACACACGAAAAATCAGAAAATTTTGGGAATTCTTTAAAAAGGACTTGTAAATGGGAAAATGGACGTTAAAAATTATGTGAATATGCGTGAAAGTTTCCCAATTCATTACGGTGGTCTTCCTAAAAATTTTTTGGTAAATTTTTTTTATGTACTCCAGGCGGCAAAATCCATGGGCTAATACACACGAATAAATGGGAAATTTGGGAGATTATTAAAAAGGGCTTGTTAATTCTAAAATGAGTATTAAAAAAATGGTGTGAGCACATGTGAAGATTCCCCAACTTATTAAGGAGGTTGCAATAAAGCTTTTGAGAAAAATATCTTGGTGCTTTGGGCGCCAGATTAATGGACTAATACACACAAAAAATTGAAGAATTTGGGGTATTCTTAACAAAGGCTTGTAAAAGCGAAAATGGGTATTAAAAAAATGTAATGAGAATACATGATGGCTTCCCAACTCATAACGGAGGTCCTCATAAAGTTTTTTGACAAAAATATTTGGGTGCTTTAAGTTCCAGATCAATGAATTCTAAAAAAAGGCTTGTAAATTCATAAATGAGCGTTAAAAAAGGTGTGAGTATACGTGATGGTTCCTTAACTCATTATGCAGGTCCTCATAAAGTTTTTTAAGAAAAAATATTTGGGTGCTCCCGGCGCCAGATTCATGGGCTATGACACGAAAAATTGTAAATTTTAGGGCTCGTTTGAACTTGAAAATGCATCTATTTTCCCCTCAGGACCAACTCACGCAATTAATAAGGTCATAATGAATGTCCATTAAAACTTTCGTTCAAAATCAAATGAAGATCTTGTATCACCAAAAATCCATAGATTATAGCACATGAAAATGGTTAAATTTGGGTTTTCCCGCTTTGGAGCTTGATTTAACTTGAAAATGTCTTTGTTTTTCTTTGTAAACCAACTCGTGCCATTAATAAGGTCTTAACGACATCTATGAAAATTTTACTGATAAACAATAGATTTTGTATGACCAAAAATTTATGAACTATAACACTTGAAAAAGTTCCACCGATAAAATCAATTTTCCCACTTTAGGTCTAGTTTGAACTTAAAAATACATTTGTTTTTCCCATGGGGCAACTCTTGCCATAAATAAGGTCGTAATGTACATCCATAAGAAAATTCGCTTAGGGGCTCGTCTATACATTAAAATGCATCCATTTACCTCTCTGGACAAACTTACGTCATTAATAAGTTCGTAAGAGATGTCCATGAAAACTGTTGGCCAAAAACTTGGTTGATCATGTATCACCAAAATTCTATGAACTATAGCACACGAAAAATGAGAAAGCCCCTGACCTGCTGGGTTGGGTGGCCGGGTTAGCACCCCTCGTCGCCTCTGTACCCGAAACAGATGCGCTATTTTAGATTTTTTCCGCATAGGAAATCCTTTGAACTTGAAAATGCGTCTTTTTTTCCTTCCGGAACCAACTCATGCCATTAGTAAGGTCGTAATGGACGTCCATGAAAAATTCAGCCAAAATCAAACCCGGATCCCGTATTCCTAAAAATGCATAGACTATAGTACTTGAAAAGTGGTAAATTATGTTTTCTGCGCTTTGGGGCTCGTTTGAATTTAAAAATACATTTGTTTGCCCCTCGGGACCAACTCATGCCATTAATAAGGTCTAAAGGATGTCGATAAATAATTTTAGCCAAATTATGTCAATATCTCATATCACCGAAAATTCATGGACTATAACACACAAAAGATGGTAAAACTTAATTTTTTCCACTTTGGCGCTCGTTTGAACTTGAAAATGCATTTGTTTTTTCCTCTGAATCAACTCACGCCATTAATAAGGTCATAATAGACATCCATGAAAAAGTTAAGACAAAAACAAGTTTGGATCTAGTATCACAAAAAATTCATAGACTATAATACACAAAAATCAGTAAAATTTTGTTCTTCCCACTTTGGGGCTCGTTGAACTTGAAATGCGTCTTTTTGCCCTTCAGGACCATCTCACACCATTAATAAGATCGTAAATCACGTCTATGAAAATTTTGAAACAAAAACAAGTTGAGATTTCATGTCACCAAAAATCCATGGATTATAGCACACGAAAAATAATAAAATTTTATTCTTTCGGCTTAGGGGCTCCATTTAACTTGAAAATGCATCTATTTTCCTCTCGGGACCAACGCGCCCCATTAAGAAGGTCGTAACGTATGTTCATGAAAAGTTTTCGTCAAAAAAAAGTCGGCCTCCTGTATCACCAAAAATCCATGGACTATAGCACATGAAAAATAGTAAAATTCAGTTTTCCCTCTTAAGGGCTCGTTTAAACATTAAAATGTGTTTGTTTGCCCCTCCGGAGAAACTCATGTCATTAATAAGGTTGTAACGGACGTCCATACAAAATTTTGACCAAAAATTAGTTGTGATCTTGTATCACCAAAAATTCATAGACTATAGTACACGAAAAATGGTAAATTTTGATTTTTCCCCCTTTGAGGCTTGTTTGAACTTACAAATGCACTTATTTGACTCTCGGGACAAACTCACACCATTAATTAGGTCGTAACGAACATCCATGAAAAATTTCGATAAAAAACAAGTCCAAAGCCCGTATCACAAAAAATCTGTGGACTATAGAAAATGAAAAACAGTTAAATTCAGTTTTTACCGCTTTGAGGCTCGTTTAAACTTAAAAATGTTTTTTTTTGCCTCTCGAGACCAACTCATGCTATTAATAAGGTCGTAATAAACTTCCATGAATTCTTTTTTTTTTGCAAAACACAAAGAAGTATCCCGTATCACCAAAAATTCAAAAACTATGACACATAAAAACGATAAAATTTAGTTTTTCACGTTTGAACTTAAAAATACATCTTTTCATAATCAAATACTTTTGAGTATGAAAATTAATAAAGCTCACTAATGAATGACAATAATTGCTATTGGGCCTTTTTAACATATAGTTATAAGCTCTTTGTCTTAAACACAGTCCGCCAACCAAATTAAGGAAAATTAACACATATTAATAATATACATACAATTAAACATCAAAATTATGAATTCGAACTTCAAGATCTAGAAACGTCAATAGAAAAGTGAGTTTTGGTCATTAAGGCATTTTCGAAGAATACATTAAATTTTAAATTTTATGTCAAAAGAAATTCGTCAATTAAATTTAGAAAAATTAGTATATATTTATAAACATGTAAACGACCAAATTCATGAATTTGTGTATCATAACCTCAAAGACCAAAATAAATTATCATTAGTCATAATATTGCATATAAACAAGTTAGATTAATTCATTTAATTTGGTCTACGACCTAGAATATTTAAAAAGTTAATTATTGGACTTTAATCAAATAATTTGATGTCATGATGGCTACTTTTGTCTCACTTTAAAATCAAATTATATCATCGAAAATGAAAGCTACGGCACCGTATTTGCCGTACCTTAGTTGACTTCAATCTTAAAATATGTTTTTATTATTTAAACTTCATTTAATTTCTCTTATTTATGCTCAAATGACTTTAAATTTTTCGGTGTCTGATATTCTTTTTGAGGATAGATTAATTTAAATTTTTATCTAGAAGTTTTGTTTTTGAAAATAAATTGTTTTCAATAAAAAAAATTCATTTTTTAGAATTCACTCGAATCTAAGACCTACTATTAAAGGTTGAGTGAATTTATCAATCCATCACGATAAAAAATAAAAATTATAGTATCTTTTCTTTGTGCTCATCAATCGCGAAAAGAAAGACATTTTATATATTACAGGATAATTCAACTTTGGATTTTATTTTATTTTTACTTTTATGAGATGATTACTATAGTCACGAAAAAAATTTATGACTTATTTTAAATCATAACTCTGATATGTATTCTTTAAATATCTTCACATAAATTAGGACAGATTAATTTCGATTCCGATGATCTTATAGAATTTTCTTTTTCAAACCAATTATCTTAATTAGGGGTTGCTCTATCTCTATCTTGTCTACTTTGTTATGTCAAAAGTCAAATATTCATTATTAAACTTTTAGTACTATAAAGCATATTATAATTATATGGAATTATTTATCCTTATATATATATATATATATATATATATATAATATATATATATATATATATATATATTCCCTACTTACTATCATCTAGCAAACATATATATCTAGCTTCTCCTTTCTTTATACAAACTCATAGTTATATTTATTTCACCACAAAAAAAAAAACTTTAATTAGCTACGAGATTCGTTGTTGAATCATTCGTAGATAAAAGATCCTTTTGACGATAGATTTTGTTGTTTAGCTACGCTAATTTCTGTTTGTTTTTTTAGTGTTTTACATGATAATGGGGTTCGAGAGATTGATGATAACGTTGAAGATGAAATTGAAAGGATCATCCACAAAAATCAAGAAAGAACTTTATGATAAAATTGAGAAAAGTGAAAGTATGAGAGTGGAGATAAGGAGTAAGAAGGCTCAAAAACTCAATCAAAAAACACTCAAAATTGCGGATTCCCCCAAAACTAGAAGCTATACTTTCTAGTACTGTATATCTCGCGAAAACAATCTTTCTCATACAACATAAGTGTAAGATCTACGTATACTCTAATATAATCTTCTCAGACTTCACTTATTAACTGCTTTGAATATGTCATTGTTGTTATTGTATCCCTCGGGTACAAGAGTTATGTAGGAATTATAATACAAGAATTGTTTAATTGTTGTATAATAAAGAGGGGATCGATCGCTATGTAGTGAACAATAATTTGTTTAAATATTATTTTGAGGGGTTGCTTAATTTATAGACTCCTTTTGTCTTTAGTTACTCTTATCTATGTTTGGAAAATGCATATATTTTTATTCTACGTTCTATGTATTAATTTGCATATAAATCTACAAATTGATTAATGAAACACAAATTTTGTGCTTTTCTAAAAAAAAATACTTCATTTTTTTCGAAAAGTACTTCTCAAAACCTTGTTGGGGATATCTCATCAAAAGGCAAGCCTATCGTGAATTATGTGTTAGGATCGAATTCAGACACATACTTGATGAATGAAGAACACAAGAACTTTCGAGAGAGAGATGAGAGATCTAGAGAGAGAAAGAGAGAAATCAATAGTTCATGGTAACACCCCATGGATAAACTTTCACGGCGATGAGGTATATAATAATGATATAGACTATAAACAGTTACAGAAAATAAATAAAGAATTAACACTAAACCAAATGAGTCATATACTAAAAGGAAAATGTTATTGCTCATCAATTATATTTACAAAACACACACAAAAAAAAATTACATCATTACATTAAAAAAAAAAAACAAAAAAAAAACAACAATAATGTATATGGATTCATGGTTGTATTTATGAATTAAAACAACCAATCATACTCCACTAATTAAACATTATAAAATACATTCATAATTTTATAATTTAGCCACTATTGTCTAATAATTCAAACATGCTCTGGACTACTAGAGTAAGTTGAAGTGGCTATAGATGTAACAACTTGTTTTTTTCCACGTTCAGAACGGCTATTTTCTGCAAACTTAACACTTGCAAGATGTACCCCTTTTTGTTTTTCATTTTCTGTCCATTCTGATTCATAATAATTTTCTTCATTATATTTTCCATCGTTCGATGCTGGAAAAAACATACTCCCCCATTGAGGAAAATGTACAAATGCCACGGGTACGGTACACGCTATCGCCATTAAACCCATCCACGTTAGCCCCATACCAGTAGAAAATCGTGTAGTTGAAAAAAATAATAATTGCGTTAATCCACCACCAAAATTGCCTCCAGCACCCGTGAGCCCAGAAATTAGGCCCAATGATCTCCGCGATACAAAAGGAATGATACCATATGTTGCACCACACGCGGCTTGGGCCCCGATTGAAAAGAGGATCATTGAAACTATGGCGATGGGTAATGATTCAGCCCGCCCCAACCAAATACAAAAGGCTCCACCTGTTGTTTGGACTATCCATAAGACCCATAACCTTCCTCTCATCCCGAATTTTCGAGCTGCTAAATCTGATGCATAGCCCCCGAAAGGACGTGCCACGAAATTCGCCATCCCAAATGTTGCAGCTATCATTCCCGCGGTGTGTAGTTTCAAATTGAACCTGTCATCGTACGATCAAAACTATCAGATCACTTATAAGATAGCTACAGAGCTCGCAATAAGATGTATACTAGAAGTGTATACAAGTATATATTGTATACTAGTAGTGTATATAAGTATATATTGTATACTAGTAGTGTATATAAGTTGAATTCAACGTGCAATAAATTGAAATAACGCGATAGATTAAAAAAGCTTACTTGTCGTAAAAATACTCTGCTATGACATTGTTGATGCAAAGCTCAACCCCCATGGAAAATCCATATAAGAGGAAAAATACCCATGTCCTATAATTTGTCACTGCATTTCGAAGAACCTAGACATAAAAAAAAACGAAAAAAATTAGTCCATATATATATATATATCTAACGTGTTAGTAATCTATAACGATTACATTTATTTGTACGTTTATATACAGGGGCGGAATCTAACCTTTGAAAATTGATCTTTAGTAACATCACCCTTTTTCTGAAGAGTACTAAGGTTTCCATCAGGTAAATCTTGACCAAGTATTAAGACCATAAGTCCAATAATAATATGTAACCATCCAGGAATAAAAAACGCGATACGCCAGGCAGTGTACGGAGTAGCCCCAGTTAATTTAATTATATGAAAAAGAAAAGGCATGAGGAGTTGCGTAACACCACCTCCCATATCACCCCACCCTCCCGCCACACCGTTAACGAGTCCAATAATCTGACTGTTGAACATAACACTTGTCCAGTATTGACATGACACGAATGTGGCTAAAGAAAATCCAACTAAGAATCTCATAGCTATGTATCCCTCAGCATTTGAGATAAATGCAACAGAGAAAACAATAGGGGCAGTTAAAAGATTGAGAAATGCACAACCATATCTTGGACCAATTAAGTCACATAGTGCACCCATGATTAGTCTAGAAAAAATACTACCGTAAACTGAGGCAACCCCTGCATTACCAATATCTGCACGCGTTAAATTGAGATTGTCCCTAATTATTGGAACTAAAGGGGCAGCAGCAAAAGTGGATATAAAACAAGTGAAAAATGAAATCCAAGCTAAGTGAAAAGATCTCATGTGGGGTTGTGCAAATGAAAATATTTTGATTGATTTTGCCTTGTGTTCTGAGTCAACTGGCAAATCAAATTTATTGGATTGGCTATTATTGCAAACATTTTGAGAAGTGATAGAAAATGCAAATGTTTGTTCTCTGCCTAGAGGACTTTCAAAAGTAGCCATTTTTTGTTTATAAAAAAAATAAATTGAAGGCTTAAAAGAGGGTTTAATAAGCACAAAGGTTGATGTTTGATAGTGTGTTGTGATTATTTGGAAATGTTTAAGTGTATGGTATTTATAGGAGTTTTAGGGAATTTTTTTAGTAATTTTTTTAAGAGTTGACATTGTAAATATCACACGTATTGTACACATTGGCATCACATGGTATGTTTTTTTGGTAAATTAAAAGAAAATAATATACTACTAATATAAGTGCAGTCTACTTATAATATTTAGGAATTATATTCAATGCAAACTTCACTCATGTTGACCTATCGATCATGGAAGACATAACTTATCTAACAACTTATATATCCATCAAGTATTACATCCGATGAAATGGTAAAGATTTACTCAGAATCAGATGTTTCAAGCATATTTACGTTTTGGTTGAGTGGTGTTACATTCGATAAAATTGGTAAATATTTATTTATAATCAGATGTCTCAAGCATGCTTACCTTTTGGTGGAGTGTATGAAATATGCAATAGTAAATTTTCTATGATGCAAATTCGATCTGAGATAGTCAAATCTCGAAGGTAATTTTAAAAGTTATAAGGTTAAATTAAAAACAACAATCTTGAATACACTCACGTCGATTCTCTGAAGTTTGGCCCCTCACATTAATTCTATAAGTCTTTCATCCCCGTCTCATTGAACGACAACAAGGAATAAATCCTACTAGAAAACTTATATTGGTTACATAAAGATAATCAGATTTGTTTCGAAGACTATATCAAGATGACACTCTATCGTTGAGTTAATAACTAAAACTTGAAAGTACTTGTCGAACGTGAAGTTTAGTGGCTAAGATTTATGTGTCATCTCTTCTTTTTTTTTCTTAATACATTTTATTAACATCTAAAGTTCTCCTTTAAATTATAGTCAACTTATCAACCATGTGCTTTGGTGCCTTTTTTATTTCTTTTGATACCTTATATCTATGCCCCAAAATGAAGCAAAAAAAAAAAAAAAAAAACTAAATGAAGCAAAAATAAAAAATAAAAAAATTATGTAACTTCTTTCCTTCTATCAAACTTTAGGGGTAGTTTGGTTAGTAGTTAAGAAAGTAAAGTATTCAATGTTTTAAAATTATATAACATATAAGTATCATTTTAATAGCAATTTAGTTACTATGAATAAAAAAAATATAGATATATCAAGTACCATATTTGTTTATCTAGTTTATTATATCGCATAACTAAACCATATAAGTGATGAGTCAATTTATGTCATGTTATTTTCTATAAGATAAAAAAAAATAGTACATGTATAATTAAAATCTGCATAACTAATATTTGTATTACTATAATATCGATATGTATAACTTTAATTGATAACCAAACAATCTTTTAGTGAATAAACTAAAATTACACGAGATAACCATAATACAATTTTAAATGTGGAACTCCAAAAATGTTTCAAAATTTGAACGTTTTTAAGTATCAAATTAATGGTGGATAAGAGGATAGATGTTAGAAATTGACCAATTGATAAGTCACTAAAATGTTTGTGTGGGATAATGAAAATTGACTTTTGCTATTTAAATTTGGTACGTAATTTTTGTAGTCTAATACGACAAAGCAAAAATTTTTAAAATTTGTTTTGCTGAGTTGTTTAAATTGCAGATCTCAATGCGTTTACTAGCATGATATTTTTACTATTTTCTTTTATAAAAAAAATAATCAATATACAAGAGAGCACACGTGAATTTCATAGTCACAACTTACGAGATGAACAACAATAATAATATATTCGGTATTTTCATAAATATTACATAAGAAATATCGTGTATACGCAGTTTAACTTTTTCTTTAGAAAAAAAATTAGATCTTTAGCTCAAGTAAGTGAAGTGACGCATATCAAAAATCAAGTTTGTAAAACAAATACAGTAATAAAGAAGTATTCTTGCTTAGAAATAATATTGAAGAAGAGAAAATTGCAACAAATAAATAATCTGACAACTGAAGTAAGAAAAAATAACATGGTAATACTTTAAGAACAGAAGAATAAGATAGTAGGAGAGTAATAACAACGATACTATAATGAAGGAACTAGACAACACTTGACTATCTACTAACCTAGCTTCTATGTACCATAATCATCGATCACGGTATCTTCCTATCTAGGTCATATTCATAGTTTCTGATTAGTGCTCCTCATTCTTCAATCTACCTATACCTCTATATCCGACCTCTTATACCTCGTCGAACAAAGCTCCATCACCACCATTACCACCACCACCACGAAGCAAACGAGGTTATATTCAAAACTATAAGCGTATCTCTAAGGTTATTTTTGTAAATCATCCGCGCCCTTTAAACTAAGACAACTACACCTCTAGTTCAAGGAAGCAACTACTACAACTATTTTTTCAACTTAAAAGAAATATGCAAGTGGAGATCAATTTCATTTATTTTTTAATCATGGAATATATAAATTATAATACACGTTTATGAACTGCGATAGCCTTATGGAGTTATCAATCCGTACTTATATTAATTTAATTCTTTTCTTCCAAAATATTTTAAACCTAGTTGTATAGTTTTCTTTGACTTTAGCATCTTGTAACTAATCATGAAACTCACATGCAAACTAGCAGAAACCAGAAGGCTATAAATTATACTCTCTCGGTTTCAAAAAGAATAGTTTGATTTGAAACGGAATTTAAGAAAAGAAAGAAGATTTTTTTACTCTTGTAGTTCTAAATTAAAGTTGTGTCAAATGTACCAAAATATCCTTTAATCGTGTGGTCTTAAACATGCCACGTGGAAAGTTAAAGTTAAAGTGTTGCAAAAAAAAAAGGGATCATTCTTCTTGAGATGGAATAAAAAGGAAATAGGATCATTCTTTTTTAAACGGAGAGAGTAGTATAAAAGTTACGTCTTTAATTCGTTCTCATATTAGGCTACTAAATGCAAGTGTTTGGTAAAATCCTAGAAGAAGAAAATGTTTTTTAGGAAGGTTATTCGCGGTACAATTAAGCTTTTTATAACAATCATTCATAATATATAAATGTGTTATTTAACTCGGTTTTAGCATATATTTATGTTTTCGATATAATTAACTCAAGTGGATACTTAGAATTATATAATATTAAATAAGTAGAAAAACACGTTCAACATAGCATAAT
Source organism: Solanum peruvianum (assembly GCA_027705065.1). Classification (NCBI taxonomy): domain Eukaryota; kingdom Viridiplantae; phylum Streptophyta; class Magnoliopsida; order Solanales; family Solanaceae; genus Solanum; species Solanum peruvianum. The sequence goes on from JAKWJD010001765.1 coordinate 57,496,704, forward strand.
ATGCGTCCTGTATGACAATTATAAATCAGTTCAAGTGTATCTCATGTAAATTATCATGTAGGATATGTGTGACTACTTATTCAATTTTTTATAAATCTAACAATATGTTTGGATCATTGTTATCCATTGTATTGTATTGTATCGTCATTATACCTACAATGTTTGTTTTGATTGTAACTTAAAATACGTTGTACTGTATTGTTGAATTTCGTTGTTACGTAGCAACGAAAACCCCTATTTTATGGAACAACCAATTTGGTGTTTTTTCATTGTTACTTAATTTCTTTTTCCAATTATATCTTTACATAATATTTTAAAATAATATTATACCCTTTACCTTAATAATTTATACTTAGTCAAACCTCCTACTCTAGAATAATTAAGAATATTTAAGTAATTTATAAATTACAATACAGTACGATACAATCAAACCAAACAATTAAAATGTTACTAAACAACAACAAACAATACAATCTAACCAAACATTGTATCTTCCATACAATACAGAACAATACTATAATACATTATGAAACAATGGGTAACAATGATCCAAACAAAGTGCAAGTGTTTACTGATACATACACAATCAAAATTGAAGAATATAACTATCAAATAAAATTAAATTAAAAGACACGTTTACATATTACTTTCTATATTCGTTATTTTAGCTGTAATTTTATCATAACAATTAAAAAATATTGAGATAAACATTGAATTTGATGAGTTAAAATTGCACATCCAACTAGACGTATAACCAAAGAGTAATCCACACCTAATTATTGTCATTACGTAACTAAAATTAAAATGGTACGGAACGGTACATGACCATACCTTAATTAAAGTGAATATCCAAATATTATATATCTTTTGATACTTTATTCTATATGCCAAATTTTGCCTAAATAGTACTATGCTCAAATTACGTCAAAAATTATTTATATAACAATTATCTTTTTGTAATAAGATTTTGATAAAAAGAATAAATTACTTTTGTTAAACCTATCGAAATGTAGGTTGGCTCGAATTTAGACAGGTAAATTACAAAAATGACCTTGGAGAGTATCTAATAAGTTTTAAAATTTTGGGGTCATTTAATAAATTTTCCACTATAAAAAATAATTTAAATTTTTTTAATCTTATGAATAAAGAATTCATTGGTCAACTTATCAACCATGTTCTTTTGCTTAACTAACTTATAGGTTCTGAAAATACATTAATTATTTAATTAGATTAATTACTTCATGAATAATCCAACTCATAATGAAGTTTCAAACCTAATTAATCAGAACAACTTGCATTGCCATTAACGTATAAAACAATATGTTGTACTAAATAATGGGGAAGTCTTATATAAGTGCTTGAAACCTGAATATTCTTAAACCTAAAAAAGTTTTTTTTTTCGATATCTATATTAAAGGAAAAATTATGTAAATTTATACTATTTAATTATTCATTATAGTTATAGTTTGCTAAAAAATCATTCACGACTAACATTACATATTCATTATGTGGACTGAATTCGAGTTTGTATAATTAGTCATGTTTGTATATGTATAATTTGCCAAAATATACAATACATATGTATAATATACAATTATTTAACTTATATACATGTACAATTCACCTCTCTTCCACTATCTGCCCTATCTCGCTCGCATCTCTTCTCCCTCTCCCAATCTCGCTCGCTCTCTCCTCCCTTTCCCAATCTCGCTTGGCCTATATACAAATGTATATGTATAATATACAATTATATACATATTATAATTCACCTCTCTCCCACTCTCTTGCCTCTCTCCTCCCCCTCCCGCTCTTGCTTGCCATATATACAAATACATATGTATAATATTCAATTATCTAACTGATATATATACAATTCACCTTTCTCTCTCTCTTTTCCCCCTCTCTCTCGCCTCTCTCCTCTCTATCCCAGTCTCTCTCGCCTTTCTCCTCCATATAACATGTAGCTACGAATTGTAATTATCAAATTATAGCTATAAAGAGCAATTATGTTATTTTTAAGTGGCTATATATGAATTTCCTTATATTAAACTATATTAATTTATCATGATTAAGTTTATTGATTAAAGTGGAAGTATAACGTACGCATCAAATTCATTATTTTTTAATCATAATTGATAATAGAGTACACGAATATGTGTGTCATACTTTTTATTAAATTAATCTAAACATCAGATGGAGATAAATTTTTATTTTCTATTAGATTAGTCTAAACATCGGATCATGTAAATAACTTGATACCTATCTTGTTCATCCAAAAAATATGCAAGAGGTAGAAGAGGGAGGGGACGTAAACCTTACGTTCGAGTTATATATATATTATAATATTTTTTTTTTTTTTTATTTTTTTTTTTACAAGACTGTAAATACATTTATAAAAACTTATGGATTGTGAAGGAGACTTTATAACTATATCAAAATACTTTTACTATACATTTATCTATTACAATTAACTAACTAAAAAAATAACATTTTCATTTATTTATTTTTCGAATTTAGGTAATTGTCATTTACGGAAAGTAGGGGTGTGCATCGGTCGGTTCAGTTTTACATATAATCGGTTCGCTTTATCGGTTTTCGGTTTTAAAATATGCTAACCCAATAACAAACCAATAAGATTTTTTTATTGGTTTATCGGTTTTGATGTTATCGGTTCGGTTTTGGTTAACCCAATAAGAAAATGTCGATCAAATAAATATATATAGTATGTATGTTATAATTACATGTTACCAACTTACCGCCAAAACATAATAGAAAACTTTGAATGTTGATCAAATTACTAACATTCACAAACTTGCAAAAGCTACCGCCTACAATTACGAACTAGAATTAAAACTAATAAAATATTTCAATGAGACAATCTTGAACAGTTGCTTGCTCCACCAAATAATCAACAAAGTTCTCACCAATTTCCTAACCAAAAAATCACATAGCCTGAAAAGCTAATATTGAATCTATTTATGTATTAAATTATGTATATTTAATATTGAGGAAGGGTAAAGTAGTAAATAACTATCGTCTTATTGGGTTATCGGTTTACCCAATAACCCAATAGGAAAAACCGAAATCGACCCAATAACCCAATAATTATTTTTTCTAAACCCATTAAAAACTCAATAACCCAATCACCCAATAACAATAACCCAATAACATTTTATCGATTCGGTTTATTGGTCGGTTCGGTTTTTGCACACCCCTAACGAAAAGTATATTTTTCCAGCGTCGAATAATAGAAAATACGATGAAAAGAATTGTTATGGATCAGAATGGTCAGAAAATGAAAAACAAAAAGGGCTACATCATGCAAGTTCAAGTTTGCAGAAAATAGCCACCTCAACGTGGAAAATAACAAATTGTTACATCCATAGCCACTTCAACTTACTCTACTAGTCCATAACATGTTTGAAGAATAAAAGTGGAGAAAATTATAGAAATAGCAAACATAATAGACATAATAATCGTGCTCCATATGTAGGCTGCGGTTTATACATTTCTGTCTGTTATATATATATTGCTTGCGAATATATAAAGTAGGGTAAGTATATACAAATTCTGTATTTATACATTTAGAAATTTTTTTAAAACTCCATTTGTAAATTTCGCTTGCCAATATACAAACAGGGTAATTTATTAGAATTTTCAATAAATCGTATAGAAATAGCTAAGGTATGCATATACAGAATTCTTGATTTATACAATCAGGAACTAAATTATACAAACTCTAAATTTATACAAATCAGGCGAATAGCAAAAATTGGGAAAACTATAGCATCGAATTATAATTTTTTAAAACAGTACCTAATATAGGCTAAATGTTTGTTACTCAGCATAATTTTTCCAAACAAGTATCGAAATTATTAATGAATGTATATCTAATGTATACAACCAAGAATTTGAAATGGATTCAAAATTTTACGTATCGATGTGACATTCTATCTCTTTCGTCAGTCCTAAAAAGAATGACACGTACATGAATATTCAAGTTATACCATATACAACAAATTGCGATGGCTATTATACAATTAATGATGAATGTTTACATAAAAGATCTTAAAGAGTCTCACAAAATAATGCAAAAGTACATATTATAGGGAATCACACTTCTTTTTTTTCAAATTTGGGTGTATGAGGAAGGGATTACAAAATGGGAATCGAACGTTCATCGACAAAATGAAAGTTCAGATTCCCCGAAAAGGAAAGACATCACACTTAGGTAAATGAAACCTCATTCAAACGAAAAGGCATACATATATCACACGTTATTTTATGTTATACAAACATGAACTGCGAGTAAGTATTTTAATTTTTTCCCCATCAGACGCGATTTGGTGTTACATTAGGCGGAGTAGGTGCTGAACCAACGCGCTTCTTCCCACGCTCTGTCCTGCTGTTTTCCGCGAACTTGATGCTGTTCTGGTGCATTCCCTTTTGTTTCTCATCCTCAGTATACTCAGAACCAAAATAATGTTCTTCCGTACCCTTAATAGGATCTTTAGTTGGAGGCAAAAACATACTACCCCATTGTGGAAAATGAACTAACGTTACTGGAAGTGTACACGCGATGATCATCATCCCCATATACGTTAGTCCTGTTCCTGTCGAGTACTTTGTGCTCGTGAAAAACAGTAGTTGTGTCAATCCCGAACCAAAATTGCCTCCAGCTCCTGTCATACCTGATATTATACCTAATGATCTTCGCGAAATAAAGGGAATAATTCCAAACGTTGCACCACATGCTGCTTGTGCACCTATTGAGAATATGATCATCCAAGTAATAGCCAGAGGAAGTGTATTAGCCCTTCCAAGTAGTAAACAGAACACACCACCAAGTGTTTGTAAAATCCATAAATTCCATAATCTGCCTCTCATCCCGAAACGTTTAGCTGCAACATCTGATGACCATCCTCCAAATGGTCGCGCTAATAAGTTAGCCATGCCAAATGTTGCAGCGATGATTCCAGCTGTGTGAAGCTTCAAATCAAATCTACATACAAAAATTGACTCAATTTCTTTATGTTCGTAAATTGTTTAAGTACTATAGGGAAAACAAATCAAATCTAACCTATCGAAGAAATACTCAGCAATGACGTTATCTGTAGTTAATTCAACTCCCATTGAGTATCCATAGAGCAGAACAAAGATCCATGTTCTGTAATTTGTTGCAGCATACCATAATATCTAATGCAGATAACAAATGTTAGTTAAACGTAAATGTTTAGTTATATTTTTGAATTTTGATATGGTACTGAATGTTACTGACCTTTGAGAATTTATCTTTAGAAACATCGCCTTTCTTCTGTAAAGAAGCGAGGTTACCATCAGGTAAATCTTGTCCAAGAGTCAAAACTAAAATTCCCATAATAACATGAAGCCATCCAGGAATAAAAAATGCGATTCTCCAAGCAGTGAACGGGGTTGCCCCTGCTCTACGTATTATATCGTAGAGCAAAGGCATAAGAAGTTGAGTAGCACCACCACCCATATTACCCCATCCAGCAGCTGTACCATTCACAAGTCCAATAATTTGACTATTAAACATCGTACTCATCCAATACTGACATGACACAAACGTTGCTAGTGAAAACCCAATCATAAACCTCACAGCAACGTACCCTCCAGCCGAGGACACAAAAGACATACAAAAAACAGTTGGGGCTGATAACATTATGAGAAACGCGCAACCATATCTAGGACCTAACATGTCACATATCGCGCCCATAGCTAGCCTAGACAAGATACTACCCGAAACAGAGGCAACTCCAGCATTACCAACGTCCATTTTAGTTAAATTAAGATTGTCCCTAATAATAGGGACTAAAGGGGCTGCAGCAAAAGTCGATACGAAACAAGTACAAAATGAAATCCATGAGAGTTGAAACGTTAGTCCATGAGGTTTCGAAAACGAATAAAATTTAAAAACTTTAGCTTTATGTTCAGAATCAACAGGGACTTTGAAATTGGCTGATGTATCAGTTGGTACAATTGGTGAAGCAACTGAAAATGCAAGTACTGGTTCTCTACCAGTAACACCATGCATTGAACTTCCTGGCGATCCTTCAATATCACCCATTTTAGGCCAAAAAAAAGAGTGATTAAAATGATAATTAAGGAAGATTAGTGAGTAATTAAGGATGTGTTTTAATTTTATGAAATTGATTTAGGTGGGGTTTATATAGGTAAAAAAGAGTTGACAAATTAGGGGTTTAAGTTAACCAATGGAGATTCCAAATGGTTAATGTAACCTTATGGTATATCCCAAAGGATCCTAATTATAAGGAATCTTAAAGAATGTCCACTATATAAAATAGTTGTTAATTATTCTTGTTTTGTTTAATCCTAATTGATAATTAGATATATTATCTCTATGGCCTTCTCCTTTTGACATGGTTTATTGAGAGAAAACCTTTGGGCGTATCAATAATACTGCTTTATATCATTTGACGTCAGATAGTTTTAGAAAAAATAAAATATATTTTGAAATTTAGGGTTCAAAACAAACTTGAGATATTTAAGTTGTCAGTATAAATCATTTAATTAAAGGGTAAAGAGAATTTTTTCTTTTTCTAATTATTGAAATGTGATTTTAAGAAAAAAGGAAAGAATATTACATATATTAGGAGAGAGGCTATATTATTAATCTGAAGTTATTTCATGTCCTGTCTAATTAATCCCCCAACCCCAACCCCAAACTCTTGTAATCAACATCTTGCAACTCATTATTGATGCGTTCGCCGCATCTCCTCTTCACATAGCCGAATTATTTCAGTCTCACTTCTATCTATTTATCCACGAAAGCCTCTCCGACCTTCCCCGATATAAATTCATTCCTAATCATATTTATTCTAATATGCCTACACGATGTTTTTATTCTTTTTTTTTCCTTCCTTTTGCCTTCATTTTAACACCAAAATTTTATTTAAAACATTATTTGTCGCAATAACACAAGTATTTATTGTTAATTAATAGTTATTATTGTTGGATATTATTTGCCCTAATTTCTTACCATAAATAAGTTTTTCTTTTAGGAAAAGGTTTTAAATTGACTAATCTTTTTTTTTTTGTATGAAAAGGTTTAGGGCTCTATAAATAGAGGTTTGTTTCGTCTAATTTAATTAGCATTCATAATATAGTCTTAAAGGCTTTGAGAGTTTTGGTTTAGGGGGAGAATTTGTGGGTCACAAGCTTGATACATTATCACTTGTGTGAACCTCCCATGTATTCCGAGTGAATTGATTAAGATTGTTTCTCTCTGTATTTTGTACTCTCAAATTTATAGTGGATTGCTCATCTCCTTTGTGGACGTAGATCGATTGACCGAACCACGTTAAATCTCTGTGTCTTTTGGTATATTTGTCATTTGTCTTCTTACTCGTGATCTGTATAGATTTTCTTTGTTACTTCCATGTTACACCTGCTTATTTTCGATCCTAACAATTATGAATGACTTATAAGATTGGTTCAACTAATTACCAATTAATTATATGTAAACATGATAAAGCTTACGGATCATCATGAGTTGACCTTGTTAACTGATTTATGCTGACAAGGGTGGAGCTAAAAGTCTCGATATGAATTTGATCCAGTAGCTTTTGCAAAATTAATATATTTATATTAAAAAAATTATTAAATAACTACAATTATTAAATTTAAAACCCCATCATTATCACTTGAAGTCATTATTTAAAATTTTAAACTCATAAAAATTGAAATTCTAACTCCGCCTCTATTTAATTTATCAATATATATGATCATTAAAATTATGTGTCATATTCAATATAAGGTATACAAAATATTTTTTTTAAAAAAAATCTTAATCACAAGTCTTTTTCTACCTACTCTACAAGGACAAAATCAACGTACGGCAATTTGCAAGTACACATACCTTTGACCTTGGAAAAAAAATATCTGAGAAACCTTTAAATGGGTATTAGAGCTCTACTATTTGAATTATAATTATAATCGATATGTGATGCGGCTTATCGAGGATTAAAACAAAAGGTTAATAGTCGTATGCTTTAATATATATATTAAATATATACATGTTGCTTTATTTCTTTGTATCTTGCTATTTGTTGTCATATTTTCTTATAACTATGATTCAAATAGTCTTTTTTTAAACGAAGAATTTATCGAAAACAATCCTTCTATCTTTCTAAGACAAAGATAAGATCTACAAACACGTGGAATTATGTGATGTATCTTGTTGTTGTATAGTAACTTTAGTAATAATTTGTAAGTTTTCACTCTGTTTCAATTTGTTTAACTTGATTTGTAGAATTAAAGGTCAAACTAATTAACTAATATTTGGTATGAATTCGACATAAAGTTGTCAAAGTTTTTAAAATAAAATTAACAACGAATTTCATAAGAAGTTCAATAAGCTAAGTCACTATATATAATTAAGAATTTTAAAATATTCAGAGAGTATTTAAAAAAGTTAAGATCAAGGAAGATTATTTTAACGATCTAAATAGTAATCAAAATAAATAAATTGAAACGGAAGAAGCTATTTATCAAGAAGTGATTGGCAATTAAGATGTGGATACAGCTATTTACAAGTTTAAAATACATCCATCAGCAAGTGGGGATCGTTTAGAGTTATGGAAACACGTCTATTATTATTATTATTATTATTATTATTACTATTATTATTATTATTATTATTATTATTATTATTATTATTATTATTCATTTATTTATATATCTATTTAATTTAGTTTGATATTTAGTATCTATATTAGAGTTCGACTATACCCTGATTTGCTACAAAAAATTTGGAGTCGAATTGTATAAACACGGATAAGCTCGAACTTTGAGATCACTAATTAAGAATAAAAAAATATTTATTATTATCATATAAAATATGTTATTTAATTCATTAATTATAACCATTTGTCTCAATAAGTCACACTATCTCAGATATTATGCGTATGATTAAAAGAGACGAACATTTCGAAGCAATAAAATTATTAATTAGTGAATTTATAGTAGAATAACTTTTACGTATAGTAAATACTTACGAAATTTTGAATCAATAGTGTTTTCAGCTAATAGGATAGAGGATATGTGTGTTTTAATTAATATGTACGTTATGTTGTCATAAAATGCACCTATGTATAGATAATGTGAAATAATATTAAATAATTCGATACAAATTATTCACAAATTTTGATAGATCGCCAATAATAGTGATTTAAATTTATATTATTATTAATAATTAATACAACATTTTTTTAATTTTTTTATTAATACAACATATATAGTACAAAATGGTTAAAAGTTTATCAATAATGGTTATAAAATGACAAATATACACATGAATTATCGTAAATGGTATGCATATACTCTTCGTCATATTTTTTGAGACATTATTACCCTTGCCGTCCAAACACTATAGCATATATATCATTTATACTTATGGACATACATGTGTCATAATCTTATTCACTAACTGGACATTTATTAAATATCGGATCCATGAATAAGATTGTGTCACGTGTACCTATTTAGTCTTTCGTTAGAGTGAAGGACATATGTACTCTAATTTTTGGACGACAGAGCCACCAATATCCCAAAAGCATGACGGAGAAGATATGTATACCATTTATGATAGTTCGAACGTATATTTTATCTTTTTCCACTATGTAAAATGACTTTCATTATAAAAAAAAAATTGAACATGGTTTAAATAGTAGGATAAAAACTGGCCATCAGGTGCAATTCTTGTCTTTCAATAACTGGATAAGCCCATCAAAGTTATTTTGGGCCTGGCCCAAATTAACTCATTTATAAGTTTGAGCCAACTTAATTTGCATACGTAGCCCAAATCGACTCGTATACAAACGTAGCAAAATATACAAAATAAATTATTGTTTTTCGTTTTGATTTATTTGATATAGTCGTAAATCATGGTAAAAGAAATATATTGGTTGGATTAGGTAATTAAACAGATTATAAAAGCAAATAAATGAGAAGTAAATTTTTAGTTGGATTGGTTAAATTATTGACTAATTATTTGGCTCAAATTAACATGTCTATTTTGATCCTAACTAATTATTTTTTGGGAAACTTACATAAATATAATATAATACAAAATATTTACTATTTATAGCAATAATTTTTTTTTCACTTGATCACTTTTAATTCATTTATAATACAAGTTTAATATATATTACAAAGATAAATTTATCATTCAAATATAAGACAAGTTTTAATGATGGATAATACATTTATCACGCATTTTAATACACTTATAATACAATGTGATAATTTTTTACCAAACAAACATAATATATTTCAAAAACAATTATAGTTCAAATGTATTGCAATACATAATTCACTTTTAATACATATTACAGACTTATCACAATATTATTATAAATGGTGATAAATTAAAAGTATCGCTAAAATCAGTAATCATTTTTGAAAATGTATTTATTTATGTAATTTTTCCTTATTTTTTCGATTATAGAATTTTTTTTATTGATTCGACCTATTTCAATAAGTACAAATATTGTTTAATTCTTCCATTTGACATCCTACCCACATACATGACTCATCTAATATAAGCTAAGGCTAGCTTTTGTACTCTATTGATATTGTTTGTTAATAAAAAACTATATTATATAAAAAAAAATGGCAAAAAAAAATGTGCGTTTAATTTCTTTGATTTTTTTATGTTCCTACTTCTATTATGTTAGATTTTCTTTAACGAAAATTATGACTCTTCGTGCTTAACTTAAATACCCTTAAAAGCAATTTTTGAGTTATTTTAAATGCTATATTAAAGATATGTTTTTTCATGTTTCCTAGTTCATGACAACATCAACCACCAACCAACTAAACCCCACCCCACCCCCACCCCACCCTCCAAAAGAAAAAATTTTGAAATAATTATTTATATGAATTTAAGATTAAAATTGACTATATCCGAATATTAAAAATGTAATTCTTTTTAATATTACTTTAGTTCCCAAAAACTATCTAGGAAATAAAGATAGCTTGGTAAACATATCTTCTATTTATTAAAATTTTTAATAAGCGTAAAACATACAAATTAAAATGAGACGGATAAAACATATATTTATAATTATTTGTTCATATAGCTAAAAATAGTCATTTCAAAATATTTGTTAATTTATAAAACTAAAATAAAATTAATTAAAATAAATGATTTTACATTAAATTAAATTCTTTTTTGAAAGTTTAAATATTATAAAGTCCCAAAAAAGTTACTCTGTTGTTAATTTTTGATACTGTGGATAAAGCATATAAATAAAATATAACTGATTAAATCAGACACAAATCATTTATATTAAAAAGACTTTAAAGGATAAATAAATAAAAATATCCTTCTTATTTATAATTTTTTTAATAAAGCGTGTGAAGAAAAAATAGACATATAACAACTGTTTTTTTAACATTTATTGACCATTAAAATACTCATTATTTCACTTTTAAACAAGGTCAAAATTATTATCAGACCCCCACCATATAATACACTTAATTAACCATAACTCCTCTTCTTAATGACCACTGACTTTTATTAATTTTGGTACTTTTTTTTTAATCTTAATTACATAATTCACAAAACAAAAATAACATTTTCACCTCTTATGTATAGGGGATTTACTTGAATCTTCCTAAATCGTATATTCAAACAAATTTAAAGTTTAATCTTTATAAACTCAATTTTTAAAAGTTTTATAGAAAAGAGTCTAATATGCTTGTGATTTAGAATTGATATTCCTTTCGTTATAAAAATGGCTCATATATATATATATATATATATATATATAATATATATATATATATATATATATATATATATATATATATAAATGTCTACGGTTATATAAATGGTTTACGTATATCCCTTTCCTCTAATGAAAATGAAAAAAAATAATTTTAATTTGTTTTTTAAAATTAGCTTTTAGAAAGAAATATATAAAATTCATATGAGGTATATTTGATCCTCCTCATATATATTTTTTTGTTTTAACAACTAATTTAAATTTATTGTTTTGATGGTCAAATTTATTTATGTTTCACTAATTTTATTTTTTTTGAGAATTTATTATAGATACCTTTTTTTTTACAAATACAAAAAATAATTTACAATATAGCCGAAAAAATTGTTTTAATTTTTGCTTACTTACACTAAAGAATGACAGATTAAAATAAGAAACTCAAATAATAATGATCAAAGAAGTCAAAAATAATTTATGTATGAAAAAAATAAAATATACCTTGAAATTTGCTAGAAGCATTATTTATGTACCTCTAATTTTTTTCCAGGGGTATAAGTGAGCTCCTTTTATAACGGTAAGTGTATATGTGAGTTATTTGTATAACAGTAAGGGTATATATAAGTCACTTTCATACCGATGGCTATATCAGCTCTAAATGACAAGATTGAGGGATATATTAGGCATTTCCCCCAAGTTTTAATATAGAATTCATTATAATTTTAAAATTATAAATTCAAAATCATCGTTTATTAAAGTTTTATAAGCATATTTGAGAACTTTTGTAGAAATACCTAATATTCCTAAAAAGAAAAAAAATTGTAGTATTAGAAAGAAATAGGGCCTAAAGTATAATAAATACTAGAAAATTCATATAATTGACCTCAATAATTTTGAATCGATACATTATACATACTTAATTGATTGATTATTTTTATTTATTTATTTTTCATATTACAATTTTACAACTACTTTTCCATGCATAGTAGTTTCACTATAAAATATCGACCCATTGATTGGACATTAAACTTAAATTGATAATCAATTGATATGGACAAATCCTATTAAATAATTGGGAGCTAAATCATTTAATAAACTTAATGACTTCCTCACATTACCCAAAACTACCACATCTCCGATCAAGAGTGGAGTCAGATAGAATCGAGAGGTTCATCTGAATCTATTTTGAGAAAAGTTTTTTTTATTATTATATATAGTTAAAATTATTTTTTATGTATATATAGTATAGTGAAAATTTTAATTTCGCTGTGATTTCTAACCTAATCAACTACTTTTCCTTGCATTAATCTTTTATGGAAATTACTACTAATAATAACATAAATTAAATGCTTGTGTTGGTACATCCATTGAATCCTAACCACTAGACATATGATGGATAACAATGTTGACTTAAACAAAATTAAGACCAATTCAATATATTGAAAATATCAAGAAGTAAATTAATAGCTTGTTTTTGTAATGTCATTTTTAAATTGGATTTGGATGTAATTTGATGTAACATGAGAAAAAAGCGAAGAGTTTTATTCGTTATGATTCAAGATCATGACATATATATCTATTTCAATTTAAGAGCCTTATAAATTTATTTCTTACGTTATGTATGTCATGTCGAGCACAAAAATACATATTTTATTTGAGATTGTGTTATATACCTTATAAAGATCCTCAGTTTTTTTTAAAATCGTTGATCAATTAAAACTCCCAAGAAAGGAGGCAGTTGGCAAGTAAAGATCGAAACGTAATGATACCAGATTCATTTGAACTCAATGCATTCGATATAAATTATAAATTTATCGATAAGAATTCATTAACATTACAAACAAATATTAAATATGAACCATGCTATTGAATTTAAATATTAAAAATCTTAAAAATTATAAAATTTAAATCTTGAATTTATCTCGAACTGAGAATAATATATGTGGCAATGCCAAGTTAAGAGGGGTAGATTGTAGTTGTATAATGAAGAAAAACACATGTCTAAAGAAAGAAAAAAAAAATATATGACAGATCACTATATATTATACAATCTAGGAAAGTTGGTAGGGGTCAAATATAATATATTTTTGCCCTGTTGACTAGGTATATATAAGTCACAGGCAAAAGTGTGATTATAAGTTTGAAAAATATAGAAATTAAATATTTAACTTTTGTCCTCATAATTTTAAATAAATAAAGAATTTGATGTTTAAAAAAAATAATCAAAGATCAAAATTATATTAAGTTCAAATTTTGAATCTGCCTCTATTTATTAGTTAAGTCATATATATGAGCTCTAAAGTTTTCTTTATAGTAAAACATAAAATACCTCAATTATATATAAAATACAACTAAGTACATGTTATAAAAATTATATTATAGACAACCAAATGAACTATAAAATACTTTTTTTCCCTTATTCGATATTTAATTATTTATTTTAGCTAGAAATTATCAAAAAATAATCTTTAAAATGGGTGATCTAAATCTTTCGACCCCATCAAATCTTCAAAGTCAAAAGTTATTAAACATGAAGTTTTATTTATCTGATTAGTAATATTAAAAATACAAGGTCACTCATTTTTCTAATCATTTTTGTAAATTACATTTCGATTGAATTGATTTAGATTCGCACCACATAAAATTCAGTTAAAGAATAAATACTTTTTCTAAGAAAAATTCTTTTTATTTACTAAACTTGAACCCGAAATATACCATGAAAAATAAAAATTCATACTCAACTACTCCAAATTCGAAAATACAATATTAATGTCTACTAGTAAAGAAGTAAAAAATAAATAAATAAATATATAAAAATAAAAGTGGGATTTTGAATGATAAAGAGAATAAGGTGCTGACTTATAATTAAAAGCAATGACAGAAATTCACGGACTATTTCACTTCATTTCTGATAATATTATATGGTACACTCAAAAACAACAACTACCTCATCAACTCAAAAGAGTATTATACTTTCGGATACGTCATAATTTACGTGATATATTTTTCTTAGCCAGTCTCAAAATTTAACAAATAATTTAATTTAAAATATTCATAATTATATTATTTATAGATGTGTAAAAATTCTTTTCAAAAAATAACAAAAAAAAATTAAAAAACTTTTTTTCTATTTTACTTAAATTCATTCCTAGCTAGTCGATTCTAAGCTGAGGATCTATATGATATAAAAATTTCTACCCCTAAATTCGAAAAGGTAGAAATAAGGTTAATCGATGTATATTTTTACCTTCTTCAGACTTAAACTATAAAATTACGTTAAATATGTTATTGTTATTATTATTCGTTATCAATCACATAAATTGCGATGGACGAAAGTACTTACCTTCTTTACAATGAGCTGTGCAAACACTTAAATTTGCCACCTTTGTTAACAATTCACGAGCCTATTTATACTTCTATTTTCTTTTTTTCTCTCTCTCTCTAAAATAAATATAATATAAACTCAATTTTTTTTCCTTTTCCCACTTATATTCCTCTCAAAAATGACTACTACTACTACTACTCTTTTATTCCTTAAAAAACTTGTTTTTTTTTACCTTATTTTTCTCCATTGTTTGAATAATGTAACGAGTATTCGCGAGTTATCTAGTACTAGTGCTAGCATCGAGCCATCGACTAGTACATCGATGGTTGACGGGACGTCATATGTGTTGATGAAACATAATAAAGGTCCAATTTTTCATGGAAAAGAAGTGAGGAATTGTTTGCCTAAGGGATTTAGGCATGCTTCTGCACCTAGTAGGTATGTTAATTATCATATTTTGGGCTCAATTGGATGTTCACAAGGCAAAAATTACAAGAAATTACCTTAGTACTCCAAAAGTGAAATAATATATGAGATAATATCGATCTCATCTGTTATAGACTCGATCTTTTTGAATGGTATGAAAATATGTGGTGGTTAACATGTCTGGAAGTATAGAAGAACGTTCGTTTGATGATATTACTACGAGTATTTTTGTGTGTACATGCAAGGTTGAATCACTAGATCTTTATTTATTCTTTTGTTGTTGTTGGTTTGATCAAGAATGAGAGATATATAGTACTATGATTTTTGTTAGTTTGTTTTTTTATTACAAGATATTTTGCAATGCTTAAGAATATAATATATATCAAGAAGATTTCATTATATGTCCACCTTTTTTTATTCTTTTTTATTAAAAAATAAATAAAATCCATTGCCCTTCTCTTGTCTTTAGAGAAGAGTGGATGTATATGCATGGCGATGTACCTTTTTACGGTATGAATTCAGTAATTTTGATTCAAATTTTTTATATTTGTTATACAAATTCAATGCGCATTGACAACCCCTCAAACTTATATATCAGAATCTCAACTTGTTTCTATTGAATATCTAAACAAATGATAAAGTATTTTTATGAGACATTCTATTCGAATTTAAAGTTTTTTTATTGCGTATGTTTTTAATTCCCAATAACCTAGATAAGTTAACTACATAAAATAATTTTAGAAACCAGAATAATATTTCCTAATGGTATGGTAAGAGAGATTTAGAATTTTAAATCAAAGAATACGCTGTCTCTACGGTATAGTCTACCTGATATAAAATCGTCTTTATTAGTAAGCCTTTTAAATTTAATATGAACTTTCTAGCGGAAATTTAAATTTAATCGGAGAGAATACCGCGTACATCGAGTAAAAAAATTAATCAAAAAAACATTCTCTATCCTTTTTTTTACTATGAAATAATCACGAGATAAATGTTATGGGACCCATAGAGTTACTGATTTACCAGTGGAGACAGAGACTATTCAATTTCTATTTTATTGTCGTTTCATTATTATATTATACTATGTACACTCATAAATAAGAGGAAAAAAAAATTCAAATGTCAAAGCTATAAATCACATATCTAATTCTGTTGGATGGTAATAAAGAAAAATAATAATATAGAAGTTTGGTGACAAATAAAAGGAAATTAATGTAAACAAGTTAGTTGGACATTATGTATGGAGAGTGATTTGTGTTGACGAGTTTTTCCTACATCAAAAGATTCATATAATTTATTTTAACTAATCTGAAATCGACCTATAGTTGAACTACTTCTAAAAATTTGGTATAATATATCGATAGACTCCACTTTTATCTTGATATCAACTGGCATCTAATTATCTCAAATTTGAAAATACACATCTACATACTTTAACTTGATTTAAGTTTACCATGTAAATATTTCAACTATGAGAATGCACGTCAAAATCGATTAATGTACAAAATTAGATGTGCATTTTTAAAGTTAAAAGTGTTTCAAGGACGAAATTAATAATCTATACTTCGATTAAACTTAGTAGATTTTGCTCAAACATTATATTTGTGTGAATAAATTCATTAAATATGTACAAATACTAAATTTAGAACCCAATTATTATCACTTGAAAATCATCATTATACAATTTGAAATCCTAACTTCACCGTTAAGTAAGACACACTTATGATCACAATGAACGTTGGGTGTTCAACTAATCATGGAGGCTAAGTTAAAATGTTGTCCATATGTCATATCTATTTTCTTCTGTAAATGTAAAAGCTGTAATGTATAATATATTAAAACCTTATACCAAATTTGCTCTGAAAGAAAGCATATATCAGCTCATTTGTTACTTCGGAAATTCTATTTACCTTCTCTTTGGTCATTCTCAGAGAAGGCTGCATTTCATGCCTCGATTTTTGAACCCACTAAATGTACAGACAAGGAAGAACATGAAAACCATACAAGTTACACTAGGCTATTTAAACCTGCGCATAAAATTCAAAAAAATATTCGCCAGGATATAAGTAAGTGTTAACTGTAAATTCAATTATCTTACGTTCTAAAAAGTCAAAACCCGAGATCCAGAAACGAGTACTAGGTTCCCAAATTCGAGTTTAACCTGAGAAGAAGGAGATTTGCAGTAAAATAACAAGGAAAAACTAGAAATTCAGCTATATAGGTCATCATCATCGGCTGCGGCATTAGAAGTTGCAAATGGGTCAGCTGCAGCAGTCCCGCCGCTACTAGTCTCTGCAAATCGAAACTCTGTTCCAAAACCTCTAGACTGCTGTAATGTCTGAGCAAATGCCTGGTATTTGCGTATATCAGCATCGCTGACACTCCGACGGGCATACTTCATAGACTCCTCAAAATGAGCGGGTTTGATCTCCGGTACTTCATCGACATCCTCATCCATCGAATCGGGATTCTCCTGTCTTCTCTTCTCCCTTTCTATATCCTGCAATTAGAGGGGAAAAAAGACAGATTTAGGATGAAGAATACCAATAACTCAAAATTGAGATAACAGAGATTGGCTACAATTGCAAACACGGAGTTCAGAGACCATACTGCGCACACCCAAATTGAAGTTTAAAGCAATATACAGTTTTTCAAAACAAACAATTTAATTAAATCTGGTTCTAACAAATCAGTTGTCACATTCTAATCCAGTTCAAATTTCAGTCAACTGAGGATATAATTGTTGAAATTTGGCTACTTTACGTTGAACATTGAAGACAATAATGGCCTGCAGCGCCATCATGAGAAATTAATGAATTTATGCAGAAAATTAACAGTCATACAGTATAGCATATACCTCTTAGCATGACAACATAAAAGCAACCAGAGCTTGACAATCAATCACTATGTAACCAAAAGCGTGCAAGACAGGGTTGTAGAACAAGTTTAAGAAGCTACAGAGGTTCAAAAGTATAAAAAGAAAAAATTCAAAGCAGTAAAAAGAGGATGAAGTGCGTACTTTCTCTATGTTCTCCCTTATGGCATATTTGCAGGATCGTTGACAAATCTCAGTGATATCAGCCCCACTAAATCCTTGAGTATGTTTGGCGAGAGCTCTCAGATCAATATCCTTTGATAAGGGGGATTTTCTGAGACATGCCTTGAAAATCTGATGGCGTGAATCTTCATCTGGCAGAGGAATATAAATTAACTGGTCAAGACGGCCAGGTCGAAGAAGTGCAGGGTCAATTATATCAGGCCTGTTTGTGGCCCCAATTATAAAAACAGTCTTCTTTGCATTCATGCCATCCATTTCAGTCAGAAGTTGGTTCAAAACACGATCAGCTGCTCCTCCAGCATCTCCACTGCTGCTGCCCCTCTGCAATTGTATAAAGCACCAGTTCTTGTAAGTAGTTGCGTGAGGTAAACTTAATTCGTGCTACATGTTTCCGTACAATATTATACTTTTAAATCTATCTATTTGCTAGATCAGGATGTGAATGATCTTGAATCCAGCAAACTAATTAAAATGATTGCATATGGTCATACAACTGAAATCTTTAAACTATTTATCTTACCTGAGTAGCAATAGAGTCAAGCTCATCAAAGAAGAGGACACAAGGTGCAGATTGTCTGGCTTTATCGAAAATTTCACGAACATTCGCCTCACTCTCTCCAAACCACATGGTGAGCAGTTCAGGTCCTTTGACACTGATAAAATTAGCTTGACATTCATTTGCAATTGCCTTGGCAAGTAGGGTTTTCCCACATCCTGGGGGACCATAGAAAAGTACACCTTTTGAAGGTGACATACCAAACTTCTCAAACTTCTCTGGGTGTTCCACTGGATATTGAACAGTCTACATAAAATAAAACAAGAGCAATAATCAACATCTCTTAAGACAAGTAACTTATGTCGGACATAAGTATACATTAAGACCATTATATTGAATGACATTACCTCTTGAAGCTCTCGCTTAACATTTTCAAGGCCTCCAATGTCTTGCCATGAGACATTAGGCACTTCAACCACCTGCAAAGAGTTTCACAGACCAAGACAATGAGTTTGTGCCCCGAAAAATAGTAATGCGCATCTTACGTCAGGAATCACATAGATAAGATGAGACCATAATTTGCAATTGAAATTGCCACTCTAAAAAGATATCTCGACACTCTCACACTTGGTTGTGATGGGCTACTTACTGTTTCACGCAATGCAGATGGATTGCTTGTACCGAGAGCAGTTTGGAAGTGCTCATTTGTTACTGCCATTGAGTTCAACACCTCAGCATCAATGGTGTCATCTTCCAGATCAATGACATCCATCTTCTCCCTAATGCACTGAAGAGCAGCTTCAGTGCAAAGAGCAGCAAGATCTGCCCCAACATAACCATGTGTATCTTTCCCAATTCTTTCCAAATCGACCTGCAAAATAGAGTAATCATCATTATGTTATAAAGTTTGCTCCCAAAGAAACCAAGTTTGGCAAGAGGGCCTTACTTCTTCCGCAAGCTTCATATTCTTAGTATGAATGCGAAGAACTTCAAGACGCCCAACTTCATCTGGAACACCAATGTCTATTTCTCTATCAAACCTACCAAACCTTCTCAGAGCTGGATCAATGCTGTTTGGACGGTTAGTTGCTCCCATCACTATAACATGAGCACGAGATTTCAGTCCATCCATCAGAGTTAAGAGTTGTGAGACAATCCTCCTTTCAACTTCACCATGTGTCTTCTCTCGCTTGGGAGCAATTGAATCAATTTCATCAATAAATATGATAGAAGGAGCATTCTTTTCAGCCTCTTCGAATGCCTTTCTAAGATTACTTTCACTCTCTCCAGCCAATTTGGACATGATTTCAGGTCCATTAATGCAAAAGAAAAATGCACCTGTTTCATTAGCAACAGCTCTGGCTATCAAAGTCTTTCCAGAACCAGGGGGTCCATAAAGTAAAATTCCCTTTGGTGGTTTCACACCAATAGATTTGAAAAGTTGAGGATGCCTCAATGGTAGTTCCACCAGTTCACGAATCTGGGCCATCTGTTTTCTGACACCACCCACATCATCATAGCCAACTTCATCAAGTCTCTCCTCATCCTCCCTTTTCACAGGCTCACCCTCACAAAAGATTTCAGTGTCTGGAGCAACAACACAATACTCCCCAGGGTCAGTTTCTATGACCTTGAATTCCACACTTCTCATCCCTCCTCTAACAAGAAAATTGTCTCCCTTCCTCAATGGACGATATGCCTCCAAAAAGTAAGCTGCAAGAAGGACAAAAAGTTTTAAAAGCTGACACAAATAGATCTGACAGGCAAATAATATTAATGAAATTAGTGAGTAAATGTTGAAGACTGGAAACCAGTTAAGGTTGCACTGTCCACGAAGAACCCACCCCAGTTTGACCCACCCTCTTCTTTATGTACTAAAGTTCTTCAAACACTCACAGGAGAGAGCGGTCCTATATGAGAAATGCCTTTAATACACCATATACAATCTGTGAAGGGATTGTTGGACTTGGCTTCCAAGATACAAATAAATTTCATTCTAGATATATTTACGGGTCAGAGACAACAGACAAGCTTAACAAATTGTAAATCCTGCCGCACACAGTTAATGGAGAACAAAGAAAATGGAATTGTCGAACAGTAAGCTGTGCTGCTGCAACCATAACTTCCAACTAACTGAATATATCAATCAGGTCTACACTTACGTTTAAGGAATGCATCAAACAAATCCCCTGTGAGACCTTCTATTGTATCATCAATAGGGAGTATGTGGACACGCTTCCCATACTTGACATCTGGACACTGGTGCACAGATACAACATCTCCGAGACGAACCCTCAAATTTGAACGGACTACCTTGTTCATCCTAATCTTTGGCTCATCACATGTTTCATCAGCAAGGGCAATGACAACTGTATCCTTTCTCTTCTTTCCCTGGAAAAAGGATACAGCAAAACACAAATTTAGAGTAAACTGAGTTGACATGCAGAGGAATACGCACAGAAATCCAATATGCTGACGTCCATTTTTCAATATACATAAGAATAATAAAGCTAAGTCACAGGGAATAAGTAAGTACAAAGAAAATCATAAGCATATATATACATCTTGGTTTATTGTGCTTCAAACGTCACAACAACAACAAATCTAGTGAAGTTCACCAAAGTAGGATCTGGTGCTTCAAACGCCAAAATATTTCCAAAATAGTACATATCTACCATGATTCAGAAGTTCAATGTATAGATTCAATTATGTCAGTGTCATCAACAGCTTAGAGTGATCTAGTTGTTGAAGAAAAACATACTAGAAAATCAATGACCCTTGATACCCTAAAATGACTCAATCCCTCCATTCCATTTGGGACAAGTTAAGTTGTCAAACTCTGAGTGAGCAACAAAACCAAATAAACAATGTAAAACATCAAAAAAAAGTTGGAGTTAAAAGGAAAAGAATCTACTAATTTAGTCCAACAGAGGATTTTGAACAGTTTCCACTGCATGAACTATATTCAATGTTTTTCCATCAAAGATGTCAAATACAGACCTCATTCCACAACCTTCAGCACAAAATCTATAAACACTAACACTAGTCTAAAAGAAGGTTTCCACACCATCCTAATCACCGAGAAATAGCAAAACAGCTCCCACTGCATGAACTATTTATTCACTCAATGATTTCCTATCAAAGATGTAGAATACACAGGGGCAGACCCATATAGAGAGTTTCGGGTGCTCGAGCACCTATCGACCCCAACAAAAATTTTGTGTATATATATATCGAAAATACTAGAGAAAGGATAAAAACAACTCGTGAGCACCCATCGAACAAAACGTCCTATAGGTACTTTGGTTCGGCCGTTCGGGAGTAGAATTCCAAAGCCATTGATGCCATAATTTTTTGTTGAAAAAAAGCTAACTCAAACTTGTTCTTTGTTTTTTTAACTCTTCTTTTTACATATTTTCACTGTTGCTTAAATTTTTCATTATTTTTAAGTTTCCTATTTTTTGTATTTAGTTTACTAACTAAACTATTTATATATTTATAATAGTAAGCTTCTAAAAAAAAATTGCTAGCAACTTCAAGTTAAAAAAGGATTTGAACATCTACGACCATCAAATCACGGATCCGCCACTGAGAATACATACAAAATCATACTGAATCTATGAAACACTAATACCATCACACTTCCAAATCTAAAATAAATTTTTATATCCTATCCTAATCAACGAAAAAACAACAAACACTCACCGAGGACCTAAACAAACAAGAAATAAGTCATTAGACAGTTCAAACGCTACACAATTAGAGATAGTTCAAACTCAAAACCCTAGAAAATCATCATCACTCCAAAAATCACTAAATAATCATATTAAATTCTGCATAAATCGACCAAAAAACACCAGTAATAGCACAACAGTAAGTTTCAGCTAGATAAACTAAAGTTCAAAAAACCTTGATGAGAATTGTATCTCCACGGAAAAGCTGAAGTTTCTCCATAGTAGCAGGATGTAAAGCGACAACGGAATTATCATCGTTGACCGTTTCATCTACAATAAGCCTGTTCGCTGCTTTCTTCCGCTCCAAAATCGCCGTAGAAAAATCCTTCTTAGAATTTTTTCTGCAAAAAAAATTGTGAATCGAATTGCAAATCTTACCAAATCGATACTGAATTTCGAATGTGAAGAAGAAGAAAACTCACGAGTCAGATGACTCAGCCTGGTGAGACATTTTTTCGAAATCGTTCGCGATCTGCACAGAGAGAAATGGGGAAGAAGAACTGAAAAATACGAGTAGATATTTTTTTCTATTGAGAATTATTTTCCGGGGCTTTATATAAGCGAGAGTTTTTCCTTTTTCCTTTTTTTTTTTTTTTTGGGTTACCTATGTGTATTGGGAAAAGGGACTCTTACAAAAATATACTTAAATTTGGACTATTAAATTAAGCTTTATTTTAATTTAATTAGTCTAAGTAGGATTAGCAATATTTCGATTAGAAATTGAATTACTTATGTCCTATTTGATTAAGAGAAACTTTGGATGGTAAAAAGATTTTTTTTAGGTAATCACCCTAAAATATTAACATAACATCGATTGATTCGGTTTCGTTTTTTGTATTATTGATTTGGTTTATCGATTTTTTATTTTTAAATATGCTTAACTAATAACAAATCAAAAAGATATTCTTTATTGATTTTTGGTTTATCGGTTTTGAATCATTAACGGTTTAGTTTCGGTTTTGTCCAATAAAAAAATGCTCATAAATAATATATGTTTTATCACTTCTCTAACAATGTGACAAGCGAGACAAGCAAATCAGTTATAAATTCTTTGATATAGTAAAACAAGAAATATAATGAAAAATTGCATCAATAAAAGTAGATGTAGTATGAAGGCTACAATATCATGTTTACAATCAAAACATAATATGAAATTTCTGATGTGAAGTAGAAGTATTATGACGTGTGAATTGTCTAGACAGTAGTGTAGAGGACTAGTATAGTATCTAGTTATGTTAATTATTAATATTTAATATTTATGAAGGATATAGTAATAACATACTATCGTTTTGGTTATTGGTTCACTCAATAATTCAATACTAAAAGTCGACACCAAATTGATGACTCAATATTTTTTTATAAAATATTAAAACTCTGTTTATCCAATAACTCAATAGATATGACTTAATAATATTTTTCGATTCGATTTTCACACACCCTATAAACAAGAAGTCTAACTACATAGTAAGTGTTACAATTTTTAGTCTTCTTTGAATTAATAAGAAAGTGTAATCTCTATTATCTCCTTTGAAACACTAACGATTCATTGTTCATTTGCACTCAAATGTACTCGTAATCTCTTGACCATCGATGTTGACAAAGAGGGAGCAACTTTTGAGACATGATCGGGGAGCAATTTAATCTTTTCGTATATTATTTTAGTTGTATATATATGTTATTTTTATCTGATGAATTGGATGCCCTTAACACTATGTGGCTACGCAACTGCATATGACATGCAGTGGCAGATTCAGAATTTTCATTAAAAGGGTTCGAAAAAAGAGATTTGAACCACTAAGTCAATCTCTAATTTTATATTCATGAGGTTCAAATTCAATATATAAACATAAAAGTTCTTTAAGATACCTTAAATATACATCATAATT
The DNA here is from genome assembly GCA_027705065.1 of Solanum peruvianum. Lineage (NCBI taxonomy): Eukaryota > Viridiplantae > Streptophyta > Magnoliopsida > Solanales > Solanaceae > Solanum > Solanum peruvianum. Next base: position 57,521,394 of record JAKWJD010001765.1, read on the forward strand.
TTTTATCGAGGGGATTCAACGTAAAAAAAAATTTTAATCGAGAAATTCAACGTAATTTTTTACCGAAAGGTTCATCCGAAACCCCTCGAAATACTCTAGGTCCGCCCCTGATGGCGTGCCTCTCCCAATATCAGATAGTTTTAACTTTAATACGTAAGTTACCTAGTATTTCAATTGATTGTAATGCTTATAGCCAGCGATTTTGTATGGATGCATATTATATATGGATAAATAAATTCCTTTTTAACCAAAAAACAAAAAAAACAAAAAAAAAAACTAAGCTTTCATTTAATCTGAAGTAGAGGCCGAGTTAATATACTCTCTTTGTCTCAATTTACGTGTTACTTTTAATTTTTCGAGCGTTAAAAAGTTTAAATTTGATTGGACATTTGTGAAAAAAATTTTCAAATTCTTTGAAATGAAATGTATAAATTTGTAAATTACGTAAAAGTACTATAAGTAAAAAAAATGATAATTCAAAATGTTTGAAAAATTTATGAAAAACTTACGATAAAAAATAGATTTGTTTGAATTTTGAAATTTGAAAATCGTCATGAGATAGGAGAGTATGAATTTTTTAAATTAGTAACTTTCGTGAAAATTTTATTGTTATACATATATTATGAAATTTATTAACTAATTATAAATATTTATCTATTATTTAATTTTATATTACTGCTATTTATTAATGATCATAATTTGTAGTGTAACTTACATAATTATTTATGTCATGATTTACCATTAATTATTTATCATCTCCGTGTTCTTTAATATAATTATCTCATTGCTTTGTTACTTAATCTTCATGGAATAATTCTAAACTTATAAATAATAATCTTCTTTTTTTGTTATTAATTTTTAGTGTGCTCACAAATCAAAATTGATAAATCATATTAATAATACATATAAAATTAGATGTAATTGAGACAACCAATGCACACCCTTAGACATTAGTTAACACAAAAAATATTCCAAGTCTGCAACATGTTCACTGTTTAAAGAGAAAAAAAAATTATATCGAAAGAAGGTATTATCAGAGGCGGAGTCAGAATTAAGAGTTTGAAGTTTTAAATTTTCTTTTTAAAAAAGGGAAAAAATTTCATGCTCATAATCAATTTTGTTAGGGGTTCACAAGTTAATATACATATTATTTATTTAATTTTTTAGTATAAATATTGGTTCTGCGAAAAAAGCTATCGACTTCGTTCAAACTCACGAGCCTCCGCCTAACTCCGCCTCTAGGTATTATAACGGTGGATTCAAAGCTTTGGACTCCTCAAACAACTTGTTTAAATTCTACGACGTTGTTAAATTCGGAGCGAACAAGTCAAAAGCTATATTACTGATTTGCTAGATTAGTGTAAATTATTGGAGTAATATGAAATTTTCTTAAGGAAAGCAAGATACTCATTCTAATTAAATTAAGTTTTATTTTGTTTATCAATTCTAATTTGATGCAAATCATGATACATTCAACAACAATATATAATGCAAAACTTTTAAAAATTAGAATTTTCTTAGATAAATTATGTCACTGACATTAACGTATGGGTTCATTATTTTCTTACATTTCCCAATAAAGCTAAGGTAACTTCAAAGTCAAGCTACACTAGCCATGATAGAAAAATGGAAAAGAGAAGGCAATAATAATTAAAAAGAGAAAAAAAAATCATGTAGATCTAACGAGGAAGTTGCTCAAAATAGTTCCGCTCAAAGTGATCGTTGAGTTTTTACATGGAGCACTAATAGTTCCTCATGTTTGCAATATTGGTGCACTTTTGATTCTCCCATAAAATTTTGTCTATTTTTTAACACTATCTGAGAGAAGGTTATAAGAAAAATACCTTATTTTATTCACTAGAAATATTGCTGCATCTAAACTAAAAAAAACATTTTAACATATGACTTTGTAGAAAAAGAAAAAATTATACTATTACACGTGAAATTATCGTGATAAACCTCTCGATTTACCTGCAATACGATTTTTACTAAACAAAAGAAAGTGTTTTCTTCTCATATTCTTTCATATGGATTTGTTATTTATACTAAATAGATAAAAGACGATTGAACATCCCATACATAGGTTATGAATAAAATCAATGCTAAAAAATAAGTAAAATTTTGGAGGAGGACAAAAATGCACCAATATTGCAAACATGAGAAACTATTAGTACTTCATGTGAAAACTGAATGATCACTTTGAACCTTAACCCAAAGAAAACAGACTATTTTGATCTTTTCCTCATATCTAACTTCAAGTGTTCAATTTTTTAAAAACAATAAACTATTGAAATCTTATCTATGGAAACAAAAATATTGAAGTTGAATTAGAAGTGGCTAATTGGCTAGAAGTGGGAATAAAACTTTCGGAAAAATAATTAACAGACGTTTGAACATAAAAATTATAAATTGGAGACGTGTTTTAATATCAATACAAGTTATTTTTTTAAAATTTACAAGTGATTTAGAGTGAAAAAAATAAAAATATCAGAGTTTTTCAAGTTCAAATAAAATTTGAGAAATTTATAACAATTCTATGTTAAAAAATAATTTTTCAAAATAAAATTCTGAAAAAACATGAAAACATTGCATTTATTATGCTATAACTAATTAAGTTGCTAAAATAGTTGAAAGAAAGGTAATTATTCACTTTAACTCATTTGTCATTTCCAATTAAAGGCATTTTGATCTTCTAAAGTAAAATATAACTATTTATAAAAAAGGAACCAAATAATCATCAGCCTATTTCCCTTTTTAAGTTTAATTTTTACCTCTTTTGGACCCATAAATCTTTATGGAAAATATATTCCAGACAGTCTGAAAAAGAAAAAGAAAAAAAGTACAAAAAGAAATACAATGTTCATAGAAGGATACTAAGGGCCCGTTTGGCCATAAATTTTGCAAGTAAAACTTGGAAAAAAACTTGGCAAATTTTGTTTGTCCATACACTTTTTTATTATTTGGCAAATTTTTTTGACAAATTTTCCAAATTCCCAAATACTAGAAAAAACTAGTATTTGGGCCAAATTTCATTATTTGAAAAGTTTTAGAAATTCAATTTTTACCCTTAACTTTTTATTTTACAAAAATAATATATTTATTGACACCAACCAATAATTTTTTACGTGAACACCAAAGTAGTGATGAAATATTCAATGAATATGAAAATGATGATATGGTTGTTGATGAAAGTGACGAACTATTGGCTCAGGGTAACAACAACATCGCTTCATCTTCTCGATCATCTGATTCGGAAATGCAAGCTCATCGAGAAGATTGTTCATAAAATATGGGAAGATTATATTAAAGAATAGGTTGAACTCTTTCAGATGAGAAAGCATAGTTTTTCAGTGATTGTAATATTTATTTCCTTTTGTTTTCTTCTCTTTTTTTTCCCCGAGTTTATATTACTTGTATTTTCATTATCATGATTTGTACCAAGACCTTTTCACTATACGAATATTTACTGTAATGATTCTTGTTGATTTGTTGCGGAAGTCATAAATCTTGTTACGTGAGATTTCTATTGTGCTATGTAATACAAATTTATGGTTAGTTTGATAGTTTTTAAAACTTATGGGTATAAATCATATTTCTTAAAAAAATGAAACATGTTTCTCAAATTCTATGGCCAAACACATGGTAAAATTTCACCCAAATTTCATCCAATAATATTTGCCAAAATATTTGAATATCTTTGGCCAAACGCTAGCTAAGAATGATGAGATCATGTTTAGCCAATAGAAATAATGAAAATTATGAAATTTCGAGTCTAGAATATGAAAAAAAAAATTATTAAAAAATATTTATACCTTAAATAAATTTTGTGTGATTCAAATTTAAAATAATCAAATTTTTAATGTGGATAAATAAATAAATAATGAGATATTAAAGATCAAAGTTACTATGAATTATTTAAAATATTAATAAGTAAATTCTTCTTATCAAAAGGTTAAGTGGATTAATTATTTATACTCGATGAAATGCTTTCTTTTGTTAGTTTGTATAAAAAAATAATACACTTTCATATTAAAAATTAATTTAATTTTTAAATTTTAATTTAATCTTTATTGAAACTTGTTCTCTTATTCTTTTACTTATTTTAAATCATAAATTTCATAAATATTTTTTCCTTCTACTATCACGCCCAAATATAGCAACATATATCAAGATGAAGGAAATAAAGTAGTAAAATAACTGAAGTATATGTGAGTTAACTCGAATATAATGTTAAAAAAATGCAAGAACACATAAAAAGATGAAAGGGTGACGGGGTAGGAGTGAGGGGGGTTCCAATTTTCATTTTATCTTGAAAAATATTTATGTTCCTCAATAATATATTTGCCATTTGATTCTGTCACGATCCAAAATGAGTCATGAGTGACACTCACACTTAATCTCCTAAGTGGGCGAACCAAGAAATATAAACATCAACATAGATCAATAACTCAACTATGAATACCAATAAAATGCGAAAGTTCAAAACTTATTAAAGTAATCAATCCAATAAACCTCTAGAGCCTGACACTTATTATTCCCAAATTTGAAAGTCATCACATCAAGGACATCTGTTCTCAAATACGAAGTCTAAGAATATTTAAAGACACCAAAATAAGTAAATAAGATAGTCCATGTCCAAAATTCAAGGACATCATGCCTTGATTGAGAGAATACAACACGAGTTAGAAGGAATAACTCACCCTGAAATCTGAGATGCTGGAGACTATCTAGAGATGAGGGCGAGTCGAATTTGATGGTACACTTACTGCACTCCACAAAAGAAAAACGAAGAAAATGCAAGTAGGGATCAGTACAAGGAACACGTACTGAGTAGGTATCATCGGTCAACCCAAAATGGAAACCAATATATATTGAATAATATTATAAAATCAACCATGATACTTAGCAGGTAGCAGACAACAAACAACATGAACTATAGTGACAACAACACTATAGTAGGTACACAATCAATCACAATATCAAGCACACCCATGTGAACTCATGCTTCCACACCATACTCATTTGAAATAATGGGTTCTTTGAGATTAAGTATATTAAGTTAATTCAAGATTTCTTTCCTTTAATGTTATCGTGTCAGAACGTAACACTCCTATCCAATTATCTCATCAATTTATTTCATCAAGCCTTCTTTATTCAAGAAGTCATTTCGATAGAGAGGGTTCAATATTACAAATTCAACGGTCTCGAAATTTTAGGTCAACCACAAACCACACAATCAAGATATACAACCACAATTTAAGTACATAGGAAACTTTACAATATCACTCAATACATATCAATTGCTGTTGAGAGTTCATCTATCAAACAGAAATAAACCATAACATACCTCCATTGAAGAACCGAAGTCTATCAAACTACTTCTCCAATGTTTTTTCTTTCCTCAATGCCTCCAAACTTTTTCAATATGCTGGATGTTCGTCTCTCTTCTTCTTGATTTGTGCCGCCTTCCGTTATTCCCATCTTTTCCTTTTTCTTTCTTCTATAGAATATTTATTACCCTAATTATTAAAAGACTAATTATAAAATAGTAAAAGTGGTTCATCATGAAGTTAAATGTTATTTTTCTTAATCACCAACTAAATAAATTATAAAAACTATCCCATTAATTTCATAATTATAATTACGAATAGTCCAAAATACCCAATTAAAATCTATCAAAAGAGTTTTTTATGTAATTAAAAAGTTTTAAAACTCAAAATGACCAAATAAGTTGTTACATATTCGATAATATTTAATTTAATAAAAAATAAATTTTAATAAATATCGATAACTCTCAAATAAAGTATTAGAACAAAAAGATCCGGGGTAGGGACAAAAGACACCCTTTTGATAACAGTATAATATTTTCTCCTTTTACAAATGTTAAGGTGGCATTTGTCTAAACATGCCCTAATCATGAATTGTGCAAGCTGGAAAAACAAAGAAAATAAAAAGTATAGTGTTAATAGACCACTAAGCATTTCTTTAATTATGATAATACAAAGAGTTGTAATTATAATTATCATTAATTAATCTTATTAATAAAGATACTTAGATTCCACTCAACATAATTCAAATTCTATAGCTATCTTTTTCTTTTCACAGGAAAAAAAGAAAAGAAAAGAAAAAGTCAATGCTCCACTCTTTTCTTTGATTTTATTCCCCCCCCCCCCAATTAATGTAACACTTTAATTACCAATTTAATTAGAAAATTAAATAATTTTTTATTTTAATTGACACTTATGTACTTTTAGAAGTTTTACATAAATAAGTTGAATAACACAATTATCATAATTATATCATCAACGTTCACAATACAAGTTAAGGAAAATGCAATAATTTGCAATCAATTATTTTTTTTAAAAAAATAATCTTATTAATAACTACATCCTATTCAATGAAATTAATAATAGAGGGTATTATTCTTATTCCAATACATTATGTTAAGTATTGTTCTTATATTAGCACACCATATTCATTTAATATTCGGTAACAAAATATTTAATACAATAAATCAAATAACTGATCACATAATTAATTTATATGACTAATTTTAATATTATTGATACACTATATTCAATACCCCTTTAGTCTAGTATAAGTGAATTACTTAAATATTACATAAATCAAAATACTTCCTCCTTTTTCTTAAATTATTGCGTTTTGATTCTCGATAGCCAAGTACTCAAGTTGAACAAATTTTTAAAATTAAATTAAGGGAAAAGGGTCTGATATACCCCTCAACTTTTTCATTTAGAGCTGATATACCCCTTGTTATGAAAGTGGCTCATATATACCCCTACTTGTAAACAAATGGGCACATATACCCTTTTCCTCTAACGGGAAATAAAAAAATAATAATTTCAATCTAAATTTTTATTTTTTTTTCTTCTAAAAAATATTATTCCATATGAGTAAATTTAATCCTCATCAAACATATTTTTTTTGACTTTTTTTTGTTTCAATGACTAATTTCTAATTATTATTTTTATAATCAAATTTATTTATGTTTCACTAATATTCGAAAACTTATTGTAGATGAACAAAATTTTTTTCGAATACGAAATTAAATTACAATAAATACAAAAAATAGTTTAATTTTTTTTTTCTTTTTAAACTAAGGAATGATAGAAAAAATAATATAGAATAAGAAACTCAAATAATTATAATAAAAGAAGTCAAAAAATAATTTATGTATGGAAAAAATTAAAATATACCTTGAACTTTATAGAAGAATCATATATACCACTAAATAATTTTTTAATTTTTTTTTAAGTAATAAATATAAATTTAAAACTAATTATTTAAAATTCCGATAAATGAAAGGTATTTTGAGCAATTTTGGACGGCAGGAGTATATGTGAGCCGTTTGTATAACGGTAAGGGTATATATGAGCCACTTTTATAACGAGGGGTATATCAGCTCCTAATGACAAAGTCGAGGGGTATATCAGACCCTTTTCCCTTAAATTAAATCACATTATGAAATTTCAAAAAAAATAATTTCATTTTTTCATATCAATATTAGTCAAAATTTATGTTATTTGACTCTTAAAAAAGAAAATTAAGAGAAGAAAAAAAGTTTCAAAAAAATATCATTTTTTCAATAATATTACCCTTTGTAATCAAAGCAGTACAATAAAAAATGACACCACCTGTCTATAAATCAATGTAATTATATATTTAAATTTAATCGAATTTCAACAATCGAACGTATCAAATAAGGAAAAAGCAAAAGTGATAGCTAAATTTTTGAACCCTGAAAAAAAGGGGCTAAAATTATTCCATGTCAAGTCTGAAAGAGTAAAAAGACAACACTTGCTCTATTTCAGTGTTTCAGTGAGCAACACTCTTTATACACTCTCTCTCTCTCTAAACTATTCTTCATCTCTCTCTCTTCTCTTTTCTCTTCAGTTTTCAGAATTCAGATCCAGGTTTGTGTAGCTTCTCTTTTATTGCTTTTTTTCGATGCTCAAATCAATCTCTGTCATAGTTTTTTCGCCATTTGGATTGGTTGATATTTTTTGTTGCTCCAATTATTTTACATTAGCTTAATTAAAACTACTAGTATGCTTGAATGTCTTGTTTGAGGGGAATTTTATTGGCTGCTCGATTGATTGAATATCTAAACTTTTGATTAGCTAACTCGTAATCCGTAAAAAAGTGTTTTTTTATTTATTTTTCGTTAAAAATAATTATTCTGTTTTGAGTTTTTTTTTTTCTGCTTTTGTGGGTAGTGTTGGTTAGAGCTATGAAGTTTAGTGGTTTATGTTTGATTCAAATAGATGAAATTAAGTTTATAGCAATTTTCTAGAGAAGAAAAAAAAAATGATTCTTTTTGTATGGGAATATTTCTGGATTAAAAAGATATATAGGTATTCTTTAGCTCATTTGATTCATTACACCCAGTTTCTGTTGCTGATTTTTTTTGTTTTTTGCGAGTTTTGTGCTCGAACTATCACGTGTTTGCGTTTTCTACCTAAACATCACCAATTATTTATCAAAAACACGGTTTGATTAGTATCTAAAGATGCATGGTGTGCACTCTCTTTTTTTAATTTAAAAATGATGCCAAATGGCTCTCCACACAGATAATTATTGGAATTAATCCATTTAAAAAAATTAAGAAGTAATTGTCAAAAACATACTTTAAAGTATCCATTTTTTTGTTAGTTTTCTGCTTGAACTATCAAGTGTCTGTGTTTCCTATGTGAACTATCATCAACTATGTATCAGAATACTTTGAAATAAACGAGTCGACTTCTATGTGGATGAAACTTATGGCAAATTAAGTTGTCAGGTTCCTTTTTGTGATTGTAGTCAAACACTTGATCTAGTCAGCTTAGCTTCGAGATGTGTTTGGTAGATAGTTGGTGATAATTCAGGTAGGAATCACTAACACCTGATAGTCTAGGTATGGAACTCGCTAAGAAGTGACACTTCGGGTTTAAAGTTTGATCATTTTTTTCTTATACTTACACGAACTGTGTTGCTGAAAGTTTTCTTATAATGGGGTTAGAAACTTATATGTTAGTGTATGATAATTGGGATATTAAGAGACTTCTAGTTTTAAAGAATACCCTTTTTATCTTATAAAAACAAATTGAAGCATTCAAAATGAAATTGGTTCGAATAGAGCGAAATGAATACAGAAGATTCATATAGTTGATGCAACTAATTTGGTATGGAGATTGATATAAATTTGAAATGGTTTTTGTTTTCACAACCAGCTATTGGTGCCATTTGATGCATAAGAGTCTATATGAAAGCCGTTTTGATGCTTAAAGTTGTTTGAGTGTGGTTTCTTATACTATTGTTGCAGTAACTTCTTCATTTTTCATTTTTCCAGTGATTTGTAAGTGGATATTTCTAGAGTAGTTGATTGCAACTCTGTCGAGGGGATTGAAAGAAATTTTTAAGAACTTGTCAGAAAACGCTTGCAGTTTTTCTTTCCCCTACATATCAACTTGCATCAGCGTTCCTTTTCAGAATAGCTGCGCAGAATTAGAGAACTGAAAAGAAATGGAAGAGATACAGTCACAATCGGATCATTATAGGTCTTCGTCTTCTTCGGCAAGTAGTCCAGCGAGTAGGGTGCCATCAAGTAATTTCTTCTACTTGAGGAAACCTGGTTCACTTAGACAACCAATTTCATTTGAAGATTCACCTGATTGGGAAGACACAGATATTGAAGTCAGAGTGGACGAAGGAGGTGATTCCATCAATGCTGCAACTACACCAGCCTCCCCTTCCCTGTCAAAGCTTAACAGTGGTTCGTTGCCATCTCCACCTTTACCAGATGGGGCAGTTATTACAAGGAAAATTGCTGGGGCATCTATTGCCTGGAAGGATTTGACAGTAACCATAAAGGGAAAGCGGAAATACTCTGATAAGGTGGTCAAGAGCTCGAATGGTTATGCATTACCTGGTACAATGACTGTAATTATGGGACCTGCCAAGTCAGGGAAATCAACGCTCTTGAGATCCCTTGCAGGTTTGTGTTATATAGGGAAACATATAGAGGATTGCCTGTATCAATCTGTATGAATCATTCATAACCCATTTTTGTTTCTCTTCCTTAGGAAGGTTGCCTGATTCAGCCAGAAAGTATGGTGAGGTTTTTGTTAATGGGACGAAAAGGAGCATGCCTTATGGTTCCTATGTAAGTCTATGCTTTTTAGCTCTTGTAGTTGAGTTGCTGTTCATAGTAGTACATGGTTATTTTTCTTGATGTCCTATGTGGAAACTGTCTGTCATGAACTTTTACATTGTATTTGTGCTGTTTACTTGGTTTGCCGTGCAAAAGTTAGAGGGTGAACATGCATGGAAATTGGTTTACAACATGTTCTAGATATCATTATAGACTAGATTTACCATTTTGATTCACCTCTGATGAATGCAACCTCTTAAATGGAGAAGGTATTACTGGAAAGAAAATGTAGAATTACTCTATCATCTAGTAGAAAAATTTGAACTTGTTACAACTCCATCCAAAAATGAGAAATTAAATATTTAAGGTGCATTTTTCAGCTCCCTCAGTTTTGTTAAGGTGCATATATCTTAATCCAGTATTGATCTCAAACCAACTGAACAAATCCGTCTGAAAAAAAGGTGGAAAGAAGGAGAGGAGTATTTCTCAGGAGTTTATTAGCATAGAGAGAAACATGGATATTCAATCTTTAGTTTTACTTTACAATCAAGAGAAACAGGGGTATTCAATCTTTAGTTTCACTCTATGGGAACTGTAAAGCCCATATACTATATTTATCAAACCTCAGTTGAGGAAATTGGAGCCACAAACATTTAGTGGTTAAAATTAGCATCCTGCAACCTGTTACACAGTAATAGCCATCACAAACGAAGCTAATCTCTTAAGCGACTCTATGGTGTTCTGACTACAATTTTCAATTTGGATTTGTTGAAACAATTGATCTTAGCCTGAGCTTGACCTCAATAACTAGCTCATCAAGTGAGGCTTGTCCAAACCGTATAAAGAGGAAACAACCATTCTTCAATCAGTGTGGCACTCTTAACATCCCCAAACACTCGGGGCTAGACATTTGGAGGGTGTGATACCATCCATGGCAACTCGTCATTAAAATACAAAGACGACGTTTTGAAAGCTCCAAGAAGACCAGGACAAGATCTCAAACAAAGAAGATTTAAGACAAGCTTAATGGACTTCAATTAGCAAAAAGAAAGTCTTATGATGGTATCTTTTGATCAAGTCTTACAATTATCTAGAGGTCAAAATTGACCTCAAGAGGAAGTAGAATGGGGCCCTAATTTTCCCTGAAAAGGAGCAAGTACAACAGCTGAAACAAATTTTCTAAACCTAGCTTCTAGAATCTATCTTTAAGACTTGTTTAATTTTATGTTGAGTGCATTGAACAAAGTGTGACCATCCTTCTATGCCATAGGGAATGCCATTCCTATTTAGCTTTGTTTTTGACCAACCTCTTGTTACTTACCATATAAAAGGGTGCTTTATTTTTTGTTTAACCTCAAAAATGGATATCAATATTTATTATTATGAGTTCCACAAGGAGCAAAGGTGGGAAAATACAAGAACTTAATGAATTTTTTTTTTAATAAAACTGCCAGCCCTTCTTGCTCACAGATGTATAAAAACTAGATTATATTTATGTCTGAGATAACCTACTAGTATCTACTCATTTCCTCACTCATCTCAGTACACAACCCAAACAATAACGCGTTAATGTGACAGTTTATGGCTTGATGAAAATTTAGTGCAATATTATTGAGGAAACAGAGAAAAATATTACTTCATTCAATTGATTTTAAGAGATGAGGAACTTAGCTATTCTTTATCATGAGCTCTGCCTTTTGATATGGAACTTTTTGCCTGCAGGGATTTGTTGACAGAGAAACTACTCTTATTGGAACATTGACAGTGCGTGAATTCCTCTACTACTCAGCATTGCTTCAGCTTCCTGGTTTTCTTTGTCAGAAAAGGAGTGTGGTGGAGGATGCTATTGATTCTATGTCACTGGGAGATTATGCTAATAAACTAATTGGTGGACACTGTTACATGAAAGGTCTTCGAAGTGGCGAGAGAAGGCGTGTCAGTATTGCCAGGGAACTTGTTATGAGACCACACATTTTATTTATAGATGAACCCCTTTATCGGCTTGACAGGTTTACTTCTTACACCATGTTTAAATATCAAAAAGAGTGTCACTGAATACTGTTAACTTTATACTAAGCTATTCATTGTTGGTAATGCCTCCCTAATATGTCATGGATTAGATGGGAAAGGAGATTTATTGGCTGGTCTTATTGTGTTACATATGCAGTGGCAGAGAAAATGATTGAGTTTACTATCACCAAATAAATCTACATAAACTTCATCAGAAAAAAGAAAAGCAAAGGCATCCACATAATCCTGCACATAAGTTACAAATATGTTACCTGCCTCAGAGCCTTCTCGTCTTTATTGGGTCATCAAATAATTCTGAACCAAATCTTGCATACAAACATCACATATACTTCCCCTCAACTAGGCCGATCCTTGGTCAGTCTAGTTTTCATCATAAAAACTTGATGTCATTGCTTTCCTCCCTGTCAAGTTGTCAACAAGAAGCCAAATTAACTTTTGATACTTTCAGAGTTTCATCAGTACTACTATGAGCTGATGTGGGGATTATATAGCCTTGGGCTCTCCTGCCTCAAGAGCTAGCTTTTGGGGTGTGGTTCTCCTTGCGTTGTAACTTCAATCAAATGAATGACCTTTTTTGATTCTCTTAAGTTTTTCTTCCAATCAACTTTTTTTTTGAGATGATAACCAGTTTTATAATACTAAAAGCACAAAATGATATGGTAGCCGTATTTATAGGGAGATGAAGTCAAAAAATTATTACCTGGCAAAAGTTCTATTCTTCCTTACCGAGACTCTGATACTTCTAATAGAGACTCAGTGGCATCTATATATTCCCGTTTGCACCAGAATGAAACAACATGGCCAGTATAATCTTACTTGTAATTCACACAACAAAAAGATAAGATCTTGTGATTCATTGCGGTTGAGACTTGCCGTTTTAGGCTCTTCACTCTATTATATATGTTTATTAATGCATTACTCCTAGTTACCTGATGTTCATTCAATTGTTACATTCAGTGTTTCTGCACTTCTGATGATGGTTACACTGAAGAAGCTCGCAAGTACCGGCTGCACTCTGATATTCACCATTTACCAAAGCAGTACTGAAGTTTTTGGCCTTTTTGATCGCATTTGCCTCCTCTCAAATGGAAATACATTGTTTTTTGGGGAAACTTTGGCTTGCTTGCAGGTAATATATCTGAGTATGCTTCCACACACTATGCCTTTCTCGATTCTTGTACAGTTTCTTTTCAGCAATCAGGAGTGCATCAATAGAACAATTATATACTGAATGATACAAATTGATGTTGCGATAATGCTTTAGTTGCTCGTTTCTTGTATGTAAGATTCATAGATAATTGAGGGATGTGGTTTATTTGAAAACTAAGAAGCCAAGTGTATAATTCAGATGACACTCAGGATAAAAGTGATCCCTGTAGTTGAGGCATGAATGGTCAATGTATTACCATTATTTTGAATTACATAGTTTCCCATAGTGAGACCTATTACATTTTGTTTCCTGCTTCTCTTAGAATTGGGACGTGGATGCAAGATTTTCCCTGTTGAAACTTATTTTGTAACATCGAACCTGGATGTAGTAGTCAAAAGTGGGTCATGTACAGTTATCTTCTGGTCAAAGCTGTCAATAACTCAGTATATAGTTGCATTATCAACAGGAGGAAATCAGTAACATTTACTTTGCTGGTTCTAGATAAGAGGAAATCATATATTTGATTATTGGGGCTAGACTTTTTCCCAAGGGCTAATATTGCACAATCACAGGGCTGTGGGGGAAAGAAGGAAATGATTTTTTTTTTTCGGGGGGTGGGGGTCGCCGGGTCGGTTAGAAGCTGTGTTTTCTAACACAGTATTAGGTTCTCGATAAGAATAACTGTCAGAGACTGACATATCATTCTTTTGGTGATGGTGAAGCACTTTTCAAATGCTGGTTTCCCTTGCCCAATCATGCAAAGTCCTTCAGATCATTTCTTGCGTGCCATAAATACAGAGTTCGACAGGATCATCGCGATGTGCAAAAGTTGGCAGGTATTTTCCTGAAAATATTTGAACTCCTTAATTTGTTGCCGTAGCGACTCAATCATACTGATTCTTTCTGGTTTGTTAGCTAACAATATGAATAGAGCATCTACGGCCTACTTTTGTGGAATTTACTACCATCATCCTGCAGGACTCACTCATGTTGCTGTTCTATTGATTAGAGTCAATTCTTCTTCTAAAGAGGAATATGTCATCGTTCCGACAGTTCCCTCACAACCCTCCTCCTCCAAGAAAAAGAAAAAGAATTTATGGTTATCCTCTAAGTTTGTATAACTTGTTTTCTGGACAGGATGACCATCAAGACTTGTCAGCAGTGAACATGGATACTGCTGTTGCTATACGTACCCTTGAAGCAACCTATAAATCATCGGCAGATGCTGTTGCTCTTGAGACTATGATAGTGAAGCTCACTGAGAAGGTATGTTTTTACAGGAGATCTGATATCTGTCACTATTAACTTCTACAGAATTTGAATACTCCTACCTGTGAAGTATAAATACATATATTGGGAACTAACATATTTAACTCAGACAGTTGATGATGAAATTATTCTGGCAAACAGTTACTCCTTCGTTCCATTTATATGGAACTTTTCCCTTATAGTCCAATCCAAAAAGAATGACACCTTTGTGTTTTTGGACATAATTTAACTTAAAATGTTCTCATTTCCCTTATAGTCTAATCCAAAAAGAATGGCACCTTTGTGTATTTGGACATAATTTAACTTAAAATGTTCTCATTTTACGCTTGATGACATGTTTCTCTACTCACATAAATGTCATGGCAAGTTCAAGACTACAAGTTTTAGAAGTCTTTCTTTCTTAAACTCAGTGCCAAGTCAAACTATGTTGTGTAGGTTGGAATGGAGTGAGTACTTCTTTAAGATGTAATTTGGTGTTTGATGATTAACAAATAATAGTTGTCCGGAGAATTGATCAAAACCCTGGAAGGATGTAATTGTTACACACTCTCTGGTTATTCATCTAAGTCACTTCAAAATTTTGTTATTTCCTTCAGAACACTTCAAAGTTTTAAATAACTTAAGTTTTTGTCTTCGTCATTTAGAAGTAAGATTTTAGCTTTAGCAAACAACCATTATTGCTAGCGCCTGAACGTAGTAAGATTTTAGCTTTATTAAACAACCATTATTGTTAGCACCTGAACTCCAATATACTCCCTGATTTATTGCTATGTTGTTCAGGAAGGTCCATCCCTCAAAAGCAAGGGAATGGTTGGCAACTTAACACGAGTTGCAGTGTTAACTTGGAGATCCTTATTGATTATGTCAAGGGAGTGGAAATACTACTGGCTTAGGTTGATTCTATATATGCTTCTCGCACTTTGCATCGGTACTGTATTTTCTGGATTGGGGCATACCTTATCATCTGTTGTGGTAAGCTGATAACCATCAAGACATTAGATATGCCTATTTTCTCCTTTAAGATTACTTACTTAAGTAGTATGCTATGTGATGTACGGACATGCCACCTTCTGAGCAGTTTGGTTATTTACCTAAAATGGTATATTTTGTTTGCCAAGGCAACTTTTGATTTTATTTGTGTTATATGTTGAGAAGGGGAAATTATGTACAGCAAGAAATGCATGTAACCAAGATTGTTTGGTTATTTATGGACTTTGTTTCTCCACTTTGATGTTAGATGTTCTTCTCATGATAACTTTTCGCGATCAATCTTCGTTATTTTTCTGATTTAAACATTGACCTCTTTATTGTGATGCAGGCACGAGTAGCAGCAATTTTTGTATTTGTTTCATTCACCTCTCTATTGAGCATTGCCGGTGTACCTGCACAGATGAAAGAAATTAAGGTGATCCCTATAGCTTTTTTGTGATTTTTTTGATAACATGCATGAATGATTCTATAAAATTTATTGCTTATACAGTGATTTCATGTTGGAAATGAATGCAAGATATGCATGATTTCGAACATAAGAGGCCACATGATGGGGAACCTATAGACAGTACTCATTCTCTTATGGTTGCTTAGTAGGCCATGACCATTCTTGTCAAGACGGTGTAAACTCTAAACCAGTTCCATCTTCAATTCCCTGGAATATCAATTTCAGTGTTAGAGAATGTATTCTATAGTTTTCTGTTATTCCCGGTTTCAATCCCCATATCAGAATCACTAGAGGTTATTTTCCACCATTTTTTATGACCGATCATCTCTATGCAAACTAAATGATCGCTTAAATTGTGAAGTTATGAGGTATAGATGTGATACTTGTACTTGAATGTATTCGACTGCAATGCTACGCCAGGTGAACTATCTTATACTCAAATACAAAGTATAAACTTTCCCAGCGTGTTGCATTTAAGTCAAATTCCTGGATGAAATTCGTCAGGCCAAACACGAATGCTTTTGGACTTGCATCTTGAAGCAGCTTTTATGTGAGTAGATTCATGGAAATATTGCTTTTATGTGAGTAGATTCATGAAAATATTGCAAGGCTGAAGGCCTTGTGATATTAACGTTTTCGAGACTATTCTTCCTGGAAACAGGATAATTAGTATAGTTTATATCCAACCTTTCCTTCAATGAAGGTAAGGTAACTATAATCTGTCACTGATTTCTATTACTCTTTTACTTTCTATTGCAAGAGTTAGGTTTCGTTATTGAATGCTGTGTAGGCCAGTTTGTTCTTTGATCATCCAGCTCAAAAGAAAACAGGAGAAAAGCAAAGACTAATCAGGCTGTTTCTTTTACATGCAGATATACGCCTGCGAAGAATCAAACCAGCATTCTGGTGCATTTATTTTCCTACTTGGGCAGCTTTTTGCCAGCATACCTTTCTTGTTTCTCATCTCCATTTCGTCCAGTCTCGTCTTCTATTTTCTTGTTGGGCTGCGGGATGAGTTCAGCATGTTGATGTATTTCGTGCTGAATTTCTTCGCATGCCTATTGGTAAATGAAGGATTGGTGCTCGCTGTTACTTCCATTTGGCAAGACATCTTCTGGAGCGTCTTGATTTTTGTCTCCATACAAGTGAGTCTCGTCTTAAATTTCAATGTATTGAAGATATTGTTTACCACGAATGAAGTTATCATATTTCAAGAAAAAGTAGTATTTCAATTTTACTGATCTATAGGGTTGTTACACTCGGGATCTTCCCTTATCTAGTATTTATTTGATTTGACATCTTTCTTCTTCCATTAAACGGCTGTGGTCTTCTACATTTCAGGTGATAATGATGCTTTCTGCTGGCTTTTTAAGAATCAGAAGTTCTTTGCCAGGACCAGTATGGATGTACCCCATTTCTTATATAGCTTTTCATACCTACTCTATCCAGGCAAGTTCAAAAATGGTTAAACAATTGGCTGTTAAATCTTTCAGATGCATGTACTTGATCACTAGGTGGTCATCATCTTATAAATATCTTAAAATCACGTCTTTATTTCAGGGGCTCTTGGAGAACGAGTACAATGAGACCTCTTTTGCTGTTGGTCAGGTGAGGACCATATCTGGTAATCAGGCTTTGCAAAATGTATATGACATATCTGCTGATAGCAACTCGAAGTGGAAAAATTTGTTAGTATTGTTTCTTATGGCTGTTGCATACAGAGTTCTTGTTTTTGTTTTGCTCAAGTTTTATGTCAGGAAAAGCCTCTTTGTACCCAAACTATTTCTCTGTAACCAAAATACAAAGAATTCAAGATAAATACTATATTACTAGCAACTTTTGGTTCAGTTTCTTGGTTCATAGCTTTTATACAGTGTGGGATAGTGGGAGTAAATTTATGTTGCTCGGACTGTCCAAAATGTTGCTGCACCCATATCGGCTCTCTAAGTATGCACTACTTACTACTTTAGAGTATACGCCATGCACCTGATGACTGTCCCCCTCCAGAACCCTAAATTTGTGTATTTGCAGCTACCTATTAGGTTGTTGCCTGATTCAGTGGGAAACCTCAATTTGTCTTATAATATTTATCAGAGAGATGTTGTGTTCCTAATTGACTTTGATTATTAGTGATGATCATAATGCTAGGTTATCTTTTCTCATTTGTCTAAGCTTTGGTGGGCGGAGTTAATTGGTATTCATATTGACGGGAGGTAGCAAGTATTCAATGAAATAGTTGAGTTGCCACACAACCTCATCCAGAGACTTCAAACAAGTTATCCAAACTATGTCAAGGAAAAAACAGGATAGATAAACAGAAAAGAAAACATAAATAACAAAGCTTCTTGGCCTGTCTTGGATGAACCTAGGCATCTCAAAAGATAAGCCAAATGAGTCTTAACTGTGTCTTTTGCCACCGTCTGTCGAGCACCCAGTTCTGGGAAAGGATACCTGACATACAGGGCAGAAAACAAGAACCAAACAACAACATAAAAGACTGAACATGAGCAGGAAGAGTAAAGCATAGCAAGTTTTCATAACACACTTTATTATAGTAGATATTGATATCTCTGGGAACCCCAGAGTTGAACTGCACTATTCATTTTTTCTTCTGAGCAGCCTTGGTGACCTTGGCTCCAGATGGGTCCTTCTTGTCAACATTCTTGATAACACCAACAGCAACAGTTTGACGCATGTCCCTCACAGCAAAACGTCCCAATGGTGGGTACTCGGAGAATGTCTCAACAACCATGGGCTTGGTGGGAATCATCTTAACCATACCAGCATCACCGTTCTTCAAGAACTTAGGCTCCTTCTCGAGTTCCTTACCAGAACGCCTGTCAATCTTAGTCAAGATCTCAGCAAACTTGACAGCAATATGGGAGGTGTGACAGTCCAGCACTGGAGCATATCCATTTCCAATCTGTCCTGGATGGTTCATGATGATGACCTGAGCGGTGAAGCTAGCAGCCCCCTTAGCTGGGTCATCCTTGGAGTTGGAAGCAACAAATCCACGTTTAAGATCCTTAACCGCAACATTCTTGACGTTGAAACCAACATTATCACCAGGAAGTGCCTCCTGAAGAGCTTCATGATGCATCTCAACAGACTTAACTTCAGTAGTCAGACCAGTAGGACCAAAAGTCACAACCATACCAGGCTTAATCACACCAGTCTCAACACGACCAACAGGAACAGTCCCAATCCCCCCAATCTTATAGACATCCTGAAGTGGAAGACGCAAGGGTTTGTCCGAGGGCCTCTTAGGCTCATTAAGCTGGTCAAGAGCCTCAAGAAGGGTTGGACCCTTGTACCAGTCCAGGTTAGTTGATCTCTCAATCATATTATCTCCTTCGAAACCAGAAATCGGCACAAACGGGATCTTGTCAGGGTTGTAACCAACCTTCTTAAGGTAAGAAGACACTTCCTTCACAATTTCATCATACCTAGCCTTGGAGTACTTAGGTGTGGTAGCATCCATCTACACAAGGAGTAAAAACACATTAGCAAAACATGAAACAGCATTCTTCAGGTAACATCTGTTTGAGTAGGTTAAAGTCCCAATCATTAGAGAATGAACTTGGACAATCCACCCCTCATGAGTTAGCTAATCATTGGGAAATGGACTTGAACAATCCTCCCCTCGTAGCTCATGAGTTAGCTTTTGGGGTTGAGTTAGGTCCAGATGTCATATCTTTACATGTTATCAGAGTCAGGTCCATCTCCGTTTTGGGCATTTGGGTGTTAGAGTGAGTTAAACTTGAAGAAAGAGCAAACCTTGTTGCAGCAACAAATCATTTGCCTAACACCAAGTGTGAAAGCAAGCAACGCGTGTTCACGAGTCTGTCCATCCTTAGATATACCAGCTTCAAAACCACCAGTCGTGGAGTCGATAATCAGGACAGCACAGTCAGCTTGAGAGGTACCAGTAATCATGTTCTTGATGAAATCCCTATGACCAGGAGCATCAATAACAGTACAATAGTACTTGGTAGTCTCAAACTTCCACAAGGCAATATCAATAGTGATACCGCGTTCACGTTCAGCCTTGAGCTTGTCAAGAACCCAGGCATACTTGAATGACCTCTTGTTCATCTCAGCAGCTTCTTTCTCAAACCTCTCGATGACACGTTTATCGATACCACCTAGCTTGTAGATCAAGTGACCTGTGGTAGTCGATTTACCAGAGTCAACATGGCCAATAACCACAATGTTGATGTGAACCTTCTCTTTACCCATGTTGATCAACTAAAAGTCTTGTCAACAACAGAAACAATGTCAAAAACATCTAAAAGTTTTGTGTTCTATGTCTATAACAATTTGACATTTCACACAAAACACAGAGAAATTCTGAAAAATTGAATACATCAAAATCGAGTTTAGGTAGCCAATCAACGAAACAAATATCCAACGATGATTAAACAATATACTCAGACTGAACAATCTACAAGTCAAGCATTCTTCTCCAGGAATTATGAGACATTTAAGATGAACAGAACTAATGATCTTTAGTCACAAATCTTGAATTAAATTAATCAAAGCTACTATCAAATATATAGAAACAGAACAATCATGAACATGAATCAAATTACTCATCAATCATGGAACAAAATTGCAAGCAAACAAAAAAAATTTAGTACTCCTTTCATCTCATTTCACGTGACACATTTTGACTTGACATAATATTTAAAAGAAAGATATTTTTATTCCAAAACAATACTTAAATATTTATGTAGCTATAAATCATTTCATTACGTGTAAAAATGAAGTTTTTAAGTCAAATTATTTCTCATAATATAGTGACATATCTTTTTTGAGACAGACGAAAAAGAAAAAGATGTTAGTATATAAAATGAAACGGATCGAACAGCCTATTAATTATATATAAACTCAGCAAACATCAACCAAATTTGCATCAAATTACACTATCTAGTATCAATTTTATTAAAAACTGATGGATCATGGAACAAATTTGCATGAAATTTTACATAAAATAAGCAAAAATGAGTGATGGAATATCAATATATATCTAACCTAGAGAAGCACAACACATATAATAAGTTGAAAAATGAAGGAGAATTTATTTTCAAGTTTACAAGAGGTTATTGGTACTATATATAGAGGAGGATGAATAGCTTAAGTCGGTTTATTTTTTTTTAAAAAAAATAAATTAAAAAAATTAATATTTAAATATGAAAAAAAAAAAACAAGTCAAACATCTTAACATCATATCTTGAATACAATTGATCAATTTTGCTTGGCCTCCAAGGCTAAACATTACATTCTTTGTCCACATTTCTCTTTTTTTATGACATTATGATGTTGACATATTCCAACATTTCTTTTGAAATTATTTTACTATCCTAACAACAAATTCAATATAATATCACGAATTAAAGTTTATTTTAATCTTAAAAGTTAAAATTATTAGTATTATAAAAGTATAATGTAACAACAAGAAGTAAAATTTCGTGGGTAGAGTGTTGAGAAAGACTGTTTTTAAAAGACCATTGATTCAGATAATATATAGGTAACATATAATAGAGTTGATTTAAAAGGTAAAATACAAAAACAACGAAGACAACGTAAATAATAGGAGAAACATTCTTAGGAATACATATTGAAATTTAATTATCGTGTGATTGAACAAATATAGCGTGAGATATTTTGTGCATCCAACTACTCTTTTCAATGTATATTTCATGCTCTATTGACATTGTTAATGTTTATTAATCAAACCTAAACGTTACGCAACCAAAACCAAAACATTTTGATCTTTTTAATGTTATTTCCTAGTAATATTGTGTGTATTTTTGAAACATTATGTTATTCATGTTGATTTTTGCTCCCATATTGATACTTTTCGATCTCGTCTTTGAAAAATAAGTAGTATCGCGATAATTTTATTTTACGAATAAAATTTCATGATAATATTCTGAAGTTTCACCTATGAAAATTCAGAGCCTATAACAATACATCTATTTTTCAATTACAAGAACTGAAAAACAGTATTTGCAAACATTATGGCATTTAATTTACAGTTTAATTCCAAAATGCTAATATGGTAGACATAGCTTTTCAACAACACCAAGGAGGCCAATTCGATGAACAACGATCATAATTATAACGATCCTAAGCTAGCAAAATTCCTTTTGAAAAAGCGTAACGATACCCATAAAATTTCAAAACTATTTGCAAGCATTATACTTTTGGTCATGTCATTACAGCTGCATTAGCTAAATATGACATCTTTACTCTTTAGCCAAAAAGAATAGTAGTAACAAATTTCATATCTAACATCTCTGTGTTATCCCCTCTTCTCCTTTTGAGTATCTTCGGAGTTTTACATTAAATCATTTAAGAAATCAACTCCTTCATCGTTTGCCAATGTCAGCCTACTCCGATTCAATAAAATCCTAGACAAGAAAGAAAACTAGGAGAAAAGACGCCATCACCAGTAGAATGTCACTGTAAAGAAGACTTTGTGGATCCATTCGTTCTAACTTTCTCAGTATTTGGCTTAGGAAAAGCACTCCCTCCCCTGAAACATAGCAAAAATGTACCTGTTACCTGTCATTGTCAACCACATTTCAGTGGGACACTTGGGGATTTGGACCGAAAAGGGATGAATGCAGTGGTTTTCAACTTTGTATGAAATGGTTTTAGATTGAAATGCAAAACTCAGAGGCATTTAGCATTTACCTGACAGTAAGTTATAACTCTTTATCGTCAACTGCTTCAGCTTTTGTTGCTGCTTTCTCTGCTTCTTCTAGTGCAAAAACTTTCAGCGATTCAATATCTCTCGGTCCTACAGCAACAGATGTAAAATACAGGTTTTTCAGTCAAATGAAAGTTTATTTTTAGCATGAATAGATGCTAAACAGCCGTCTTAAAATGTTCGATTAAAGACTTAGACAACAATATACTCAGCAAAGTCCCATAAGTGGGGCCTGGGGAAAGTGGGAAGATGGGGGTGTAAGCAGACCTTACCCCTACCTTTGTGGGGTAGAGATGTTGCTTATGATAGACACTCGGCTTAAGAAAATTGGTATTCAGAACAGTTTGAAAGAAATGCAAGAGTAGAACGCTTGGTTGAGTAGAAAAACAAATCCAAATTATGTATCTTTGTAATTGAAACAAGAAAAAGGATATTTTAAATTGACTATGAGATAGTTAAGATAAATTTCAGAGAAAAACCTTCTACCTTGGTACTTGGCGACTTCTTCTCCATTGTAGAAGAGTTTGAATGTGGGGTATGAATGGATATCAACTTTGTTACAAACTGGCTTATCTGTACCACAATCAACTTGTCCCACCTCTATCTCATCCTCCCCTTCCATTGTTTTCCCCAAATCATCCCAAAGTGTTCCCAGGTTCTTGCTGAAAAAAGGTTTCAGAATTAGCAAAACAGAAGCCTCTTGCGAGGAAAATACATAAATGAACATATCAATGACAAAAATTCTGATGTATATGAATAAAAACCAGAGGTAAAACAGTTATCATCCTTTCCATTAATTTTTTTTTGAGGCAAGCCACATTCATGCACTACAAGTTGTTCAGAGAATCAAGGCACCTTCAGGAATTCAAATTTGGAAAATCAAGAAAAGCCTTCACGGATCAAGTCGGATATAGAACTCATATGTGGAGAACAAATGATATCACCGTGCCGTTTGAGTGTGGAGTGTGGAGGAATATTATGAAGGTGTGGCACGATTTTTATGGTAACATTTCTTTTAGAGTTGGAGATGGGAGAAGAGTAAATTTTTGGAGCCATAAGTGGTGTGGGGGACTTTTGGCTGTGTATTAGCAGAAGATATATACATGGGTTCACGATGTATTCCCACTAGAAACCATGAAGTTGGCATTGGACTTCTGTAAGAGGATGAGTTTCCATGTATGCATAGAGTTTCATGCCAAAGGGACTTATCTGACCAGCAAATCAGGGGAAATCTAGGGGGGAACGACGTTTTGGGACTTGAGTTACAGGAGGGATTTCCAAGATTGGGAGATGAATGAGTTTCAAAGATTGCTTGCTTTACTTCATAAGTGTGGTGAGCCAGCTGGTAGACTTGAGGCTTTGAGTTGGGAGTTGGGGAATAACAAAGTTTTCTACCTAACCAATCGAAAACGATAATAACAACAAAGTTTTCTCCGCGAAGGCCTCTTATGAAAAGGTTTTTATTAGGGAGGAGGATTGTTATCCATTGGAACTCGGTTTGGATCACTATGGTGGCAAGGAAGGTGTTTCTTTCACATAGTCAGCTACTAGGAGGGGTGATTTTGATGGTGGAAAACCTAAACCTTAGGAAACATAAAGTTGTCTGCATTAGTTGGTGTTACCTATACAAGGAGGAAGCAGGGGAGAATGAGGATCATCTTCTGCTACATTGTAGTCTAGACAAAAGAAAGTGTGCAATATGCTAATAATGGTAATTAGCATGTATATAAAATGCGCTTTAGACTTTCCTGCATTGACCAAGAGAATTCTTTATGTGCATTGCTAACAGAAAAATGTTTGGTGCTGCTTAGCACGGAGACGGTAACAATGGCTTTGAACTATGTTACAAGAATCCCTTTCAAAGATTTTTGCCCTAATTGGTTATCGTTTAGATCCTGATAATAGACTTATATAGCAATAAACACTAAGCTGCACTTGTCTTTTCAGAAGACAAACATTTCAGCCTAGTTTCCAAATGGTTATAACAGATTACTACCAATTCATGATTTTACTAGGAAGCAGATGCTGCTGACATTCGATAATTTAGTCATCCCTGTAGATCCCAGACAAACCCACCAGTTCATCTGAAGGACAAGACGAAATACTAAAGCAGGCTAGTTTTAAAAGACTTACCAGTGCTTACACCATGGAACACAAAATTTGACAAACCATGCCGTGTCCTTCTCACTTATCTAAATGAAACACAAAACAACATGAGTATGGTATAGGAGACATTCAAAGAATTGCAAAAAAAAAAAAAAAGGCAAACTCAATACTGCAAGTATTTTATTGTTTCAATGTTGACCACTAATTGATGGTAAAACAAATCATAAAAAACATAAAGAGAACTTAAATATTTTACTTAACACGTAAACTGCTTATCTATTAAATTGGTCTCAATACTTGGGGGGTCACATTAGGTTCAAAAACAAATTATGCAGAAGTTGGTAGAGCAGAGATTAGTATGTAGGGATGGTAATGCAAGGATATGGGTAATGTGGAGAATATTTTTCATGTATGTTTTGATTTGTTTCAAATATGCAATGTGTAATTTAAAGTATGTGTTTACTTTTAAAATAAGATAAGTTTATTTACTTCTAAACTACGCAATGTGTAATTGAAGTAGTTCTGAATGTCTAGACAATCATGTTTGTTATAAAATCAGTCATCAGCCAAAAAAAATTTTGGTATACTAGAGAAAACTTGAGAGCTTTTTTTTCTTTTTAGATGTTTCAATGCATGTATTCTTACTCCACGTTTCATCCGCATAAAACAAAATTCATAACTGATACATGTAATATTTATGGCAACATATAATAAAGCAACCAAATATGGTATAACTATTAAGAAATAAGCAACCAAATGGTGTACAACTTAAGGCCAAGTACATAAGCACCTCCTAAACTTGTTTGACACTTTCATTTTGACACCTGAACGGGGAGTAGTATCTACTGAACACTTGAACTCGAGCCAAAATGTGCCCATTAGACACAACTACACTTATTTTTAGTGTAAGTAGAACATCTTTTTTCTTTCATTTTCCTCCTACTCTCTCGCCCACAACCATCAACCACATTCCTCTTCCATACCGCCACCATTGCCACCACCATAACCAGAAGAAAGCCCCTACTGAAATTTCCTTTCTTTACAAAATGTCTAATAATTCACTTTCTTCTTTGTTCTCAGCCAATTAAATGCTCTAGAAACCATCAAAAACCAAATCTAACCCCACCTGCAGACGTCAAATTCTTCCAAGAAAGCATCTCATGGTTATTCTCTAACTTGCTTGGACTCGGTGTGTGAGTCCGATACAGGTGTGGATCTATACGTCAGATCCTCTATGACCTAAATTTAAGATTCGGGGATATGGATCCATGTGCGGATATGGATGCTGCAATTTGGCTTAAAATAGAGCTATAGACCTAAATTATGAGATATTATGTGAAAAACTCGAGAAGAAAATAATGATCAAGAGGAGAATCTTGGAAGGAGATACCAGGAAAGGGAGTGGCAATAGAAATTTATATATACAAGATATTTCATTTTCTTCAATTTCACCTTAGGTTTTATTTTGATTACAAAATCATTGAATCTGTACAAAATTTCTCCCTTGAATTTGGTCAAAGTATCCAATACCGATTGACCAGATCGGGTATGAATCCCACACCCACGTCGTGCCGAAACGGGTGTGGCACCGAAAGAGAAGAGTCCGAGCAACTTAGGTTATTCTAATATTCAAATCCTGAAATTGGTCCATCTAAATTTCCAAACCATTCTCCACCCCTTTTTCATTTCTAGCTTCATCCACCATTTTTGAATCCAGAGGCGGACCCACATGGTGTCCGCCGGGTGCTCGAGCACCCATTAACTTCGTTACGGAATATATATATCTATGTAGAAATTGATAGGTATTTGTATAAAATTAACATAGAGCACCCAATGAATAAATGATTTAGTTGGCCCAATGGCTCCTGGATGGGTACTTAAGACTTTTTTAGTATTGTTGTACCAAGGTTTGAATCTCATTGTTAACACATTTTTTATATTTTCACTTTAGAGCACCCACAACCTTAAATTCCTAGATCCGCCACTGATTGAATCATCCTTTGAACTCACAAACTATGTGTTTTGCTAACTAGAAGTTCTAAGACCCATCTGGGGTTCACTGACTAGCACAAAACAACTTTTTTAACAGCTCGGTTTCTCAATCTATAGCAGCTAGAGTTCAGCTTAATGATATCATTTGCGCTACGAGGTGGTTGGTATCAGACAATGGTGGGGGATTTGGCCGGCGATAGGTTTGGGAAAATGGCAGGTAAGAGACGACAGGGGATTGAGGATGGCTGATTTTTCTTCTTTTGTTTCCTTTGTTGACATGTCTTTCTAATTGGCCTAGTTTGCCATGCCACGTGCATGATATTCATGCACCACACATAGTTTAGAATTATCGAATTTGCGTTCAAAAGTTACATTTTTCTACAACACAAAGTATTTAATAGATGCTAATTGTAGGTCAAGTGTCAAAATGGAAGTATTAGACAAGTTGTGTGTGTGTGTGTATTATTTGACCATAATTTAATGTTGGTTTTTATGCAGGTATTATAATGCTTATACATCATCAAAGAAGCCCTTAATGCTTATCCCCTACTTTAAAACAGTTGTGTCAAATATGCTCAAGTGCATACTAAATTACTCTTAGTATATTAGAGATTAACCACTATAGTATATTAGAGAACTCCTGGTGTTAGATAATCCTCAAGTACAGAGCATTGAAATTTCATCGACCAGACTGCAGACAAACCATTTATATTAAGTGAATACAGCTGACTCCAACTAGTTTGGAATTGAGGCATAGATGTTGTTTCAAGCTCCTAATCACATTACACAGTAAAATAAATCCGTGAAACAATTAGGAGCATTGTAAGGGCACTTGCATCTCACGCTAATCCAACCCAAAATGACACGCATGACGCAACAGGTTCCAATATGGACTATGTTGCTCAAACTCTTTAAATATGTTGCTGCACACAGATCGTATCCGTAAAAAGTTGTACTACTTCCGAACAAACATACACACACTCTTCGACATTTTTTTTGAAGAGTTCGAGCAACATCGAATAAGGAAACACTCATTTCTTACTTTGACAAACAAAACTAAAGTCGAACAAACAATCAAATTAACAGACACCCGGATCAATTTTAGACATGATCACTCAATTGCTAATGAAATGTACTACTTCCGAACTATCTGACACACACCAAATCAACGCATACCTAGATCAAATTTACACATCATCACTCAATTACAAACAAAATATCATCTCAAATGACACAACAACAACATAATAAGAGCAACAATTACACAAAAAGTCAAAACACATACATGTTACAGATCGTATAAACCCTAGTAATCTTATACAAGGTAAAACTAATCTCTGATCTAAAAAACAACAAACTAAAATCTATACTGCTCAAACTCTTCAAAAAATCCATAAAGTGCGTACCGAATCCTCCAAAATTAGTATATTTTTGCAGAACCAGATACGATTGTAACAGTACTTTTGAAGAGCCCGAACAACATAGAAGCAATAAAAATAAGTTTTATTTACCTTATCGTTAAACGTATCGCCTGTGAGGGTAATAACTTCAGCTTTAGCGATGTATATCGAACTCAACAAAAAGATGCAACACAACAAGATACAGGAAAATGGCTTCATACAGCGTTTCATTGCAGCCCAGATTTTGAATTTTTTTTTACTGAAAATTGCTATGAATTTGAAGGAGATTTGGATGCCTGAATCGAATTTTGAAGACGATGGAGAAATTTTGAAAAGGAGAAAACGGAAAAGGGAGAAAAGATAAAGGGTGTTTCTGGATATTTTTTAAAAGTTTATGGACCATTTTGTAATATAATGTTTCTTTTGTGGGCCAACTTCTGTTTGGAGGCGTTTCACTATGTTTCATTTGTTACTGGAAATATAATTGTTTTACGAATAAAAATTGAAATCGTGTTTGATCATAAAATTAATTTAGAGTTATTTTTTAAATTTTGTAAGAAATTCTTTTTTTTAGTTGTTTATGAAGTTTTTTAAAAATTTTATGAACAAACGTGTTTTCATTATAAAACGTCTTGAAAATTAAAGTAAATAATATTCATCTAAAATTAAAAATAGTGGACAGATACATAATATATATATATATATATATATATAAATGATCAATCTGACAAGTTATTTATACAAAAAAAAACTTTTTTTAAAGATATATGTAATTAATATAAGCTTTGAACATATTATATAGTTTACAATATAATTTTTTGATATTATTGTGAGTTGTGACACTTCAAAGTTTATTAAAAAGGGTGATAAATCGTCGAATTTTGAATATCATCTAAATTATATTTGCAATGTATAAGAATTTACAAGTTTACTACTTTTAAATATGAGTCTAAAGTTGTAGAGATATTATATGAACTTCAAGAATTCATGATAATAATTTTTTTCTCAAAAAAACAACTTAACATTTAATTTTTTTATATATATGTTTATGGTAAATAAATTCAAAGAGTTTTTTACATGAAATAAACAACATACCATAAAATAAAAATTAATTTATATCATCTCCTTGTGACATGAATTCACCATATTGTTGGGTTATCCCACATCGGAAGTGGAAGGGGCTGGTGGTCAATTTATAAGTGTGAGGGAAAGCCTTAACCTTTGAGCTAGCTTTTGGGTTGAGAAGGCCCAAGACCACCCAATATTGGTATCAGAGCCCAGGTTGTCAACAACTCTCAGCCCACCGGGAGGAACTGGGTTGTCGTTCTCTCCGACCCAAGGCCCGATGTGTGAAGGGGGAGATTGTTGGGTTATCCCACATCGGAAGTGGAAGGGGCTGGTGGTCAATTTATAAGTGTGAGGGAAAGCCTCAACCTTTGAGCTAGCTTTTGGGTTGAGAAAGCCCAAGACCACCCAACATTGGTATCAGAGCCCAGGTTGTCAACAAGTCTCAGCCCACCGGGAGAAACTGGGTTGTCATTCTCTCCAGCCCAAGGCCCGATGTGTGAAGGGGGAGATTGTTGGGTTATCCCACATCGGAAGTGGAAGGGGCTGGTGGTCAATTTATAAGTGTGAGGGAAAGCCTTAACCTTTGAGCTAGCTTTTGGGTTGAGAAGGCCCAAGACCACCCAACACATATAAGAATAATACTTTATAAACAACATAATTTCTCTTTATCCTCATGAAAATTATTATCACCAACAGGACTAGCAAATTGTAGAAACTCCTTGTCTTGTTCAAAAATGGACATTTGTTGTTGATCCAAATTAATAAACACTTCAATTCCTCTATTTTGATCTTGTGTATTCATCAAATAAATCATATTGTTAAATGGTGTACTTGCTATGCTTGCTCTTGTTGGTCTCCCCCATCCAAAATCCAATTCTTGAAATGGAATATTACATACACTACTACATCGATACACATCGTGAGATGAACTCTCTCGACGATACGATAGCTCATATTCTGTTCCTGTATTTATCTTATTTGTGTATTCTATCATCTCTGATACCCATCTGTTTTCCTTGAAATTGTCTCTGGTGGAAAGCTCGTGTTTAGACTTTCGTATATCAGCTACTAATTTTGGTAGCCTCAGGTCTTTTAGGTTATATATCGGTGTAGAGAAGGTGGTGAGAATGTTTCCGATTGTTGATGTTGATTTTATCGAAGGTGGAATTGTTTTTCGTAAATCGGATACGAAAACCATTTGAGATGAAGAGTAATTATTACCATTTAATGTGTTTGCACTAGCAATTGCTGCACATTTGTAAACAATTGCACTAACAACCTCAGTTGTAGTTGGGTTTTGCACTATTGATGATGGATCATCAACGATCAACGCTTTGAGAGCTCTTATATTTGATTCAGATAAAAAAAACTTCTTTTCAAATTCGATACTTTCTTCTCCATTTGGCTCAACCACAACAGGGAACTTTAGTGGACCATCGCGTAGAGATGGCATTAATGAATCCTGAACATAGTACGATGGACATGATAATTGATCATTTGAATATAATGGACATGATAATTGATCATTTGAATATGATGGACATGATAATTGATCATTTGATTGTACTCGAGTTAATGTAGCCCAATCCTTCAAAAAGGAAAAGGCGCTACGCGCATCACCCACCTTATGTGACATACACACACTTATTGCTATTCCTCCACAATCAAAATGGCTAAGTTGAGCTACGCTCAACCGGCCACCATCATTTACATGAGGAACATTCTTCCAGGGTAACCCTGGAGGAAATGTTAAGTCTGGACGATGAACGATTTGATTCATTGGGCAATTAACTTCAACTTCAAAAAACTCAGCACCAGTGCCATCACACTGAATAGTTGCATTATCTCTTAAACTTCCAGCCCATGGTTGATGATAAGTTAATACTTTTGAAAATGAAATTTCTAGAAGTTTAGAGAGTTGTTTTGGGCCTTGTTCTAGTTGATGTTTTGGGTAAAATAATACAAGGGGCATATAAAAATTACCCATACATTGATCAAGAAGTGAAAGTTTGTGAATATTTTGAGTTGATGGAGTGGGAGAAAAAGGTTTCACAACTTTCTTGGAGATTGTTGATAGCAATCTTGAAAAACTAGACATTTTTTTTTTTAAATGCAAAATTAAAATGTTAAACACTAATGATTTGTTTTTTCTTAGTATTTTGTTACTATATATAGATAACATTAGGAAAACAGTATTTAAATTAAACAATTTTTTTCTCACTTTGGAATGATTGGTCAAATATGGATTGCCATATACTATATAATATAATTCTTATTTTATTTATTTAGTCAAAGAGCACCATTTGGAACTGTTCTAGCAATGTCAAAGATCTCAATTTTTATCAAGATATAATATCGCCGCAATGTGATCGAGCTAAATTTAGGTGAATCAAAATAAATATTGTCAAACTTCATTGAACGTGGTTTAAAAATAGAAAAAATTATAAATAGTGACAAATTAATAAATCAAATTTAATGTTATTGATTTAATTGTGTCATGTAGCAAATTATTTGTCAGTCACACCTTTCTCCCTTAAACTCTCACTCACCACTCTCTCTCTCTCTCTCCATCTCTCGCTTGCTTTCTTTTACTTCTATACAAACACAAGTGTATAAATGTGTTTCTGTTTGTGTAAAGCGAGAAAAAATGTATATATATTCGTTTCCCTCTCTCCTCTCTCCCAGATCTATCTCGCCACTCTCTCAGATTTCGTTCGCCACCTTAGCCTCAATCGCTTATACAAATAGAAACGAAATGTATAAATTGTGAATCTGTTTTGTATAAAGCGAGATAAAATTTGTATATACACTTGCAAATACATATATCTTCGTCATATACACTTATAATTATACAATACAAATATTCACCTACCCAATTTTCTTTTGTCTTTCTCTCTTTCTCGTTGTATACATATACAAATTATACAATTGATTTGTATACAACTATTTTCTTTTGTATATGTATAGCGAATTATTAGCTTCTTTGTATATGTATAACGAATTATACATATTTATGTTTGTTATGGAGATCAATTATGCAAATTTTGCTATAGCATACAAATATAAATTTTATATTTGCTTTATGTAAAAGTTGCTCTTAAAAATATGAATCATATCCCAGCTCGTTCAACTCTTTATAACTTTTTATTTTTAAAATTTGATTGTATACTTAGACAAAATCTAAGTAAATAAATTGTTCTTTGTTATAGCTTTACATGATATATCAAATTAAAAAAAATATTTTATATTTCATATATTATTCTGTTTGAAAGAATAATACTTTCATGAATTTATTTATCATCAAGACATTGATTATTAATTATTTTTAAAAGAATAGAATAAATAAATGAGCAGGGCACACATAACATTGCAAACTCCTAAAACAATATCTTTTTTTAGCCCATATTTTTTTTTCTCAATTTTGCACTGTGATAATATTATTTTTATTAAAAAAAATCAAGAAAGTCAAACTTCTTTAATACGATGAATATAAAATATTGAATAACTGATATCTGGTCTTAGTACATAATTACGTATATCATGATTCATGCTAACTTTTTGGTGTAACTTATTTTTTAAAATTATTTTTTCGTATTCAAAATGTATATAACTTGAACTCATTCAAAAAATAATTTTTTTAGTGTTTAAAGAAACTTATATCATTGTGTTAATTTAATGGGTGCCAACATGTTATACTTTTAGTTTTTAATCATAATATCAAATTTAATTATTATCAAACTTTATGTTTTATTAAAAATAAAATTCATATAATAATATAAAAGAAATTATATATAGACAGTGTATCAAACTTACTATTATAATGGTGTCTTAATTATAGAGAACATATATAAATGAACAAATTTCTTTATATGATTTTTCATTATCTTTTCTTTATTATTTTACACTCTATTTTTAAAAAATATTTTTTATTAATAAAAACAAATAAATGGTCAACTTTGGATTGCTATACTAGCTCTTAAAATTTCAAGGTGACCCTATTTCGGCAATCCCAAAAGTATTTATTTATTTTGAATTTTATATATTTAATATTTGTTATTTATTTGAAATTTAATTAATTTAAACGTTATCAAAATATTTCCTTGAAAATATATATATTATTCTTATAGCGATTTCACTTTTTCAAAAATAATATTTAACTTTTATTTGGAAAAAACGGCCGTCAAACTTTATTATTTCAAACCTTTACACTAAAGTAATTATTTTCTGCATGGCAATTTGGATTTTGACATGTAATAATTAATTATAATTATAATAAAGTGTTGAATACATATTTGATTATTCGAATAAATAGCTGACAATTTCTTGAAGTAAATGAAAACAACTACTACTATAATATATTTTTGTAAATACATCTTGTGATTTTGTGTCACTAGAGAAGTCCTAATTTGGTCGAGAATTTATTTGAGTTATAAAAAGATAAAATGGATATAAATAAATTATATTTTTAGGATATAATTAAAATAGATTTAGTGTAACTTTTTTAATGGCATACGATAATATGTTAACGTTTAAACTTGAACATAATATAAAAGTTTTTTTACATTTTATAAAATAAAAGTTTTTCTTCATAAAAAAAAATAAATAACTCATCATTCTTGTTTGCAATTACACTTAAAAAGAGTCGTTTAATAGTCGATTAAAATTATATAAGTATTGATAATATTAGTATTTGTCATGATGAAATTTATGTATTATTTTATGCAAAATTTACTTATTATTTTCACATTTTATACCAAAGAATGTTAAATCCTATCCTTCCCAACCACCCCTATCTCGCCCCCCACCCCCACCGCCCCGGTTTCCCATTAGGGATGGCAAACGATGTGATTGTAGTGGCAGGGAAAGTTCATGTAAACTCGTAAGAATTTTAATCCATTTCACTTCACATAACACAATTTGTTGTTTTCACACCTTGCGTGAACCTGCCCTGTATTATTATCATTTGTCATATTTTTCAGTCTCGATTTTTTTTTCCTCTGAGTCTTTCAAGTTGAATTAAGAAAATGAAAAGACACGTGATTTTAGATTTTTTTTAGTTAATCTAAATGATTTTCTTTTAAAAGAAAAAAAGACATGCTATCGAGTACAAAGAGAGGAGAAAAAAATATTTTTTATTTATATAATAAGATAATTTAATTTAAACTTAGCGATTCTATAATCATTAACTGATTTCCATAAATTTTCTAATAAAGTTATTTAAACTCACACCGCTCCGTTGTCATTCCTATCTTCCATCGATTTTTATTAGATTTGGTTGTATAATTAAGAGGAGCAAGTTTCTCATGAGGTAGGTTGGATTGTTAACAATTGAACTTAATCAATTTCTTTTAATTGGCACAAACTTGTTATGTCTTGGTCCCATGCTTTAGTCCTTTTCCATTACATTAATAACCCAACAACAAATATAGAACAGAAAAGGGTCTAAAATACCCTCAAAGTATTGGAAATAGTATAAAATTACTCTCCATCCACTTAATAGCTCCAAAATATCCTTCCCACCCACTTATTGGGTCCAAAATACCCTTGTTATCCACCTTTTGGTTCAAAATTGACCACTTATTTAACAGTTTTATATTTAAACTATTTAAATATTTTTTTTAAAATATGTGGCGCTCAACTATTTCTTATAATTTAACTTATTAGTATAATTTATAAATCAATCCACTATCCATCCATTACTAATAAAACCCTCCAAATTAATAAATCACTCACATTATTATGCAACAATAGAAAAACTACTGCCAATTGAGTGTTTTAAAAAATTTGAGACGAAAATATCTATAGAAGTTAATTATCATACATTCAAGTGTCTAAATAAAAATTACCGATAAACTTAAAAGTCTGACTATGTTCATCTTAATTATTCTTATGTCCCAATTATGTGATGTTACTTCATAGGTAACTTTTTTTCAAAATAATATATTAAATTTTTTAAAACAAATCATAAATATTTATAAAATTATTTTTTAAAAAAGTGAATGAATTAATTCGGGATGTATTACTTCTTTACCTTTAATCATAAATTTCTAATTCAATCTTGAAAGAGAATCAAATTGAAAGTGTCCTCCTAAACAAGCGGCTCAACATAAATTTAATTGGGGCTTCGATTCGGACTCGAATAATTTTGGATGTCATTTTCATTAATCTATAATTTCATCGTGTTTTAGTAGTGTTTATGACGTTTTGATATTATAGTTGGATTATTAATTGGGTGGGGCTTAGTTAGTAATGGGTGGGTAGTGAGTTGATTTATAAATAATACAAATAAATTAAATTATAACCAATAGTTGAACATCAAGTATTTTAAAAAAATTTAAATAGTTTAAATTTAAAATCATTAAATAAGTGGTCAATTTTGAACTCAAAGGTGGATGAAAAGGCTATTTTGGAGCCATTAGGTGGATGGAGGATAATTTTGTACTATTTTCAATACTTTAAGGATATTTTAGACCCTTTTACGAATATAGAATAGAGCACATGGTTGCAGAACTTATATACTAACTCTGTTCAATTTAAGTTTTCGGTTTATTTGAGCACAAAGTTTAAAAAACAAGAAGAGACTTATGAAATTTATGACTAATTTAAAATTGTGTGGTTTTTAAAATTTTATAGTGACTCACGAGGTAGAATGTAGGAATTGAAAAACTTATAAAAAATGAAAAGTAAGTTTTAAGTGTCTTACTTAATAATATTCTAGTGAGTTAAAATATTAAACGATTGTAGCTTTTGCTAACACATTATTACTATAGCAATTATATGCACCTATTATTATCTCCCAAAACAAGATCTGCCACTAAACATTGAGCTTTGTTACACGACAAAGACATTTTAGCGCACAAAATATTCCACGTTAGTATGGTTTAAGAAAAAGGTGCACCTCAATTACTTAATAAAAATATTAGTATTATATTACCTATAAGTTACATGCCAACATATTCATGATATGATAGTCCCTTTTAAAAATAAAATGAGTTAGCGTAGAAATTTAGTAAGTAGAAAATGTAAAGAAAAAAGTGCGATTATGAGAATGTAAAGTATCATTTAAACAAGTGATCCAATTATATTAAATTCAAAATTCCTCAATAATAATATTTTCAAGAATGATAATTTTTTTTCTTTTTTTTTTAAAGAAAAGAACTTTTCAAAAATGTTAATCAAACATATTTACGATGATACATCCTCCTTAATATTTTAATAAGTCGCGTAGAAATCTATCATTTTAAGCTCTTTTATTTTTGAGTTCCCCACCTAAAACCTCCCCCCACCCCACCCCACACCCTTCCTCTCTTGCTTCAATTATTGCATTGAGAAAGTAATAAATTTGCTTCAATTTATCATCTCCCCCCCCCCCCCCTATGAATGCCAGTTGTAGATTGTACCATACATATTGATTGTGTAGTTAAGAGGGTAGGTTTCTTGGTCAAAAAAAAAAAAAGGTAGCTTTCTTTGACAACTTGTATTGTCTTGGTTCTATGCTTTAGTCATTTTCCACTACATTACATTAACCTAACTATGAATATATTTCCTCCGTTTTAAAAAGAACGATCTTATTTTTTTTTAGTCTGTTTCAAAAAGAACGATTCCTTTCCTTTTTTGGCAACATTTTAACTTTAACTTTCCACGTTGCATGTTTAAGACCACAAGATTAAAAGACATCTTGATACATTTGATATAACTTTAATTTAGAACCACAAGATTAAAAAATATTCCTTCTTTTCTTAAACTTTATTTCAAGTCAAACTAGGTCATCCTTGTACTTACTTTGCTCAATTTAGGTATTATAGTTTCTTTGAGCACAAAGTTTAAAAAATGAAACATATTTTTGAAATTTATGATTAAATTAAAAATGTATGTAGTTTTTCAAATTTTACAGTCTTAACTTACGAGTAGAATGTAGGAATTGAAAAAATTATTAAATAAAAAAGAAATATCTTATTAAGACATAAGAAAAAATAAGACACTTAAATCGAGACTAAGTATTATATATAAGTTCTAACATAAATGTTGTTGAATTTTTATTTAATAATCCTACTGAGACATATCAGTGATCCTTCTTGTTTGAAAATTGCTATTTGCATTCAACAGGTGAAGAAATGTTGTTAGTAATTGAAGATTGCAAAATTTTTCTTGTCAAAAAAAATCATTTTGTGTTCATTCTTGTTTTTCTTTTCAGATTTGAGAAATGGAGGTTGGCTTAGCAGTTGGTGGTGCATTTATCTCTTCAGCTCTGAATGTTCTCTTTGATAGGCTTGCTCCTCAGGGTGATCTTATCAAAATGTTTCGGACGCGTAAGAATGGTGTTGAGCTCTTAGAGAAGCTGAAATCGACTTTGCTTGGACTTCAAGCTGTGCTAAGAGATGCAGAGAATAAGCAGGCATCAAATCAATTTGTGAGAGAATGGCTTAATGGGCTTCGAGTCGCTGTGGACTCTGCTGAAAACATGATTGAACAAGTCAATTATGAAGCTTTGAAGCTTAAGGTGGAAGGTAAGCATCAAAATCTTGCTGAAAAAATATTGAAACATTGTAGATTTTGCAACGTGTGCTTGGGTGATCATTCTTTTCTTAACATAAACGAAAAGTTGGAAAAGACTATTGAAACATTGCAGAATTTGCAAAATCAAATTAGTGACCTTGGCTTACAGAAACATTTTGGTTCGACTAAGCAAGAAACTAGAACACCTTCAACTTCATTGGTTGATGAATCTGATATCTTTGGTAGGCACAAGGAAATAAAGGATTTGATTGACCTCTTATTGTCTGAAAATGCAAGTGGAGGAAACCTGACTGTAGTTCCCATTGTTGGAATGGGTGGTGCGGGTAAGACAACACTAGCTAAAGCGGTTTACAATGATGACAAGGTGAAGGACCATTTTCCTTTGACAGCTTGGTATTGTGTTTCTGAGGCATATGATGCTATGAGAATAACGAAAGGATTACTTCAAGAATTTGGCTCATTTGACTCAAAGGATGACGGCAATTTTAATAAGCTACAAGTCAAATTGAAGGCAAAGCTGAAGGGAAAGAAGTTCCTTGTTGTCCTTGATGATGTGTGGAATGATACCTATAATGAGTGGGATAACCTGAGAAATGTTTTTGTCCAAGGAGATATGGGTAGTAAGATCATTATAACAACACGTAAGGCGAGTGTTGCTCAGATGATGTGTGCTGATCGTTGCGCAATCACCGTGGGGAATCTGTCTAGTGAGGACTCTTGGTCTTTATTCAAACGACATTCACTAGAAAATAGGGATCATCCGGAACTTGAAGAGATTGGTAAAAAAATTGCAAACAAGTGCAAAGGGTTGCCTTTAGCTCTAAAGGCACTTGCTGGTGTTTTACGCGGCAAATCAGAGGTGGATGAGTGGAGAAACATTTTAAGGAGTGAAATATGGGATCATCAAAGTTGTTGGAATGGTATATTACCAGCATTGATGTTGAGCTACAATGATCTTCCTCCACATTTGAAGCAATGTTTTGCTTTTTGTGCAATTTATCCCAAAGATAATGAATTCTGCAAAGACCAAGCTATTTACCTGTGGATTGCTAATGGTCTTGTAAAGCAGTTTTGTTCAGGTAACGAATACTTTGACGAGTTGAGATCAAGATCTTTGTTTGAAACGGTCCCAGAGTCTGAATGGAAATCGGAGAGATTCTTAATGCACGACCTTATCAATGATTTGGCCCAAACTGCATCTTCAAAACATTGTATTAGTTTGGAAGAGAACGAAGGATCTGCTGATATTTGGAACAAAGTCGGCACATGTCCTATTCCATGGGAGAAGATGGTGATTTTGAGAAATTGAAACGACTCTCTGAATTAGAGCAGCTGAGGACATTGCTTCCAATCAAACTCAGTTACTTTCATAACTATCATCTAAGCAAGAGGGTGTTGCATAACATACTGCCAAGACTGACATCCTTAAGGGCATTGTCATTGTCAAGTTATAAATTTAAGGAGTTGCCAAATGACTTGTTTATCAAATTAAAGATCCTCAGATTTTTGGACCTTTCTCGGACAGAGATTGAAAAGTTGCCAGATTCCATTTGTGTATTGTATAACTTGGAGACACTTCTCTTGTCATCTTGTAAATATCTTGTGGAGCTACCGCTGCAGATGGAGAAGTTGATCAACTTGCGTCATCTTGACTTAAGCAACACTTCTGGCTTGAAGATGCCGCTACATCTGAGCAAGTTGAAAAGTCTCCAAATGCTAGTGGGAGCCAAGTTTCTTGTAGGTGGTAGCGGTGGTTTGAGAATGGAAGATTTGGGTGAAGTACATAACTTGTATGGATCTCTATCAGTTTTAGAGTTGCAAAATGTAGTTGATAGAAGGGAAGCTGTGAAGGCAAATATGAAGGAAAAGGAACATGTTGAGGAGTTGCATTTGCAGTGGAGTGACGGTAGTTCTGCTTACGATTCTCAAACTGAAAGAGAGATACTTGATGAGCTACACCCACACACAAATATAAAACAACTCAAAATCTCCGGATATAGAGGGGCAAAGTTTTCAAATTGGCTTGCTGATCCTTTGTTTCTTAAGCTAGTGAAATTGTCTCTTAGCGACTGCATGGACTGTGATTCTTTGCCAGCACTAGGACAACTCCCTTGTTTGAAATTCCTTTCAATTAGGAGGATGCATGGAATAAGAGAGGTAACGGAAGAATTCTATGGCATTTTGTCCTCCAAAAAGCCTTTTAACTCTCTTGAGAAGCTTGAATTTGAAGATATGCCGGAGTGGAAGCAATGGCACGTACTAGGAAGCGGGGAGTTCCCTAAACTTGAGAAGCTTTCAATTAAAATGTGTCCGAAGTTGATGGGGAAGTTGCCTGAAAATCTTTCTTCTCTGACAGGATTGAGTATTTCAGACACATCTCTTTTTGATGAAGCTCAACTGCTTAGATCCCAATTTGAGGGAATGAAGCAAATTGTTGAATTATCTATTTATTATTGCAACTCTGTTACCTCCTTGCCTTTTAGCATACTTCCCAGTTCCTTGAAGAGAATGACCATAGGTTATTGTAAGAAATTGAAATTGGAGGAGGCAGTTGGTTGTAGTAACATGTTTCTCGACGAATTGCAACTGGAAGAATGTGATTGCATAGATGATATATCACCTGAGTTTCTCCCAACAGCACGTAAATTGAGTGTAGAGAGTTGCCACAACCTTACTAGGTTTTTGATTCCTACTGCCACTGAAAGTCTCACTATTCAGAATTGTGTGAATGTTGAAATACTTTCGGTGGCAGTTGAGTCTGCGATGACGTATTTGGAGATTCGGCATTGTCAGAAGCTGCAAGAAATACGTCTCTTCAATTTACAAGTCCTTAAGATGAGTAATTGCAAGAAATTAGTGAACGGCCGAAAGGAGTGGTGTTTACAGAGACTCACTGAGTTAGTGATCTATCATGATGGCAGTGATGAAGAGATCCAACATTGGGAGTTGCCTTGTTCTATTCAGAGACTTACCATAAACTATATGAAAACATTAAGTAGCCAAGTTCTGAAAAGCCTCACCTCTCTTCAATATCTATGTGTTGGGGGTAATATACCGTCACTGGTGGAACAAGGTGGGCTTCCCTCCTCTCTTTCTAAGCTATATTTAAGATACAATGATGAGCTCCATTCACTACATCTTTCACACCTCACTTCACTTATATATCTACACATCCTCCATTGCCCTAAGCTCCAATCACTCTCCGAATCAGCACTGCCCTCCTCCCTCTCTCACCTGAAGATCTACCATTGCCCTAATCTCCAATCAATCTCCGAATCAGCACTGCCCTCCTCCCTCTCTTACCTGGAGATCTATGATTGCCCTAATCTCCAATCACTCTCCGAATCAGCACTGCCCTCCTCCCTCTCTCACCTGCAGATCAACCATTGCCCTAATCTCCAATCACTCTCCGAATCAGCACTGCCCTCCTCC
Organism: Solanum peruvianum; assembly: GCA_027705065.1. Taxonomy (NCBI): domain Eukaryota; kingdom Viridiplantae; phylum Streptophyta; class Magnoliopsida; order Solanales; family Solanaceae; genus Solanum; species Solanum peruvianum. The sequence goes on from JAKWJD010001765.1 coordinate 57,562,665, forward strand.
CTCTCTCACCTGACCATCAGAAATTGCCATAATCTCCAATCCCTTCCAGTAAAAGAGATGCCCTCTTCCCTCTCTACACTAGATATTAGCAGATGCCCATTGCTCGAACCACTACTGGAATTTGACAAAGGGAAATACTGGCAAAATATTGCTCAAATTCCCATCTTATACATCAATGGTGAATGCATGTGATGATTAAGACGAATGGCTATCCAACTGATGTAAGTTATTCTTTTCTCTCAGAAGCTTGTCATTTTTGTTCAGTTCTCCTAATTTTTTTTTTTATATCTTGTCGAGCAGCGTGGAATGTCTTTTGCTCAACCCACACCGAAAACTGCTCATACTTGCACTAATAAACGTTGATTGGGAGAATCTGTAACGATTATCACCCGATAAATGTAAGTTAATCTACTTCCTTTTTTAACAACTTGTTGAGCTATGAATAATTATTCATGTGCAGCATTGTAACACGAGGACTCTGACTTAGAATTCTAAAATTTTCTTTTAATTGCTTTCAGTATGGAGTTGTGAAGCCATCTACTATGACTTCTATATTAGGAATTAAAGATTTAATCTCTATTTATAAAGTCATAAACCATTTTCCTACGAGACATGGACTCTTCAAATATGAAGATTGCATATTTTCCTTTTTCCTTAAAGAAAACTCAATCATGGTAAGAAACTAGGGGCAAATACCCAACGGGATCAACTTCATGTGGCAACTTAGAACTCTAAAACACACATGACTTTAAAATGTGGTACGAGGGTCTAAGACTAGTTGGTTTATACTACATTGGATGGTTAGTATTACTCATTATATTGTATTGTATAGTTCGTTTAAATACAAATACAATATCTTTTTATTGTTATATAAATTTTGTTCTATCATATCGTTTAAATACAAATACAATATCTTTTTATTGATACATAAATTTTATTCTATCATATCGTTTAAATACATCGTTAGGTAACGACGAAAAGACTCATTTTATGTAACGATTGATTTGGTGTGATAGTATTGTTGCTTTAATATTTTCTTCTCATTTTCTCATTATTTATTATTTAATAATCATATTTCATCTTTTATCCTAATATTTCATAGGAGCTCTACCTCGTATCCTACTTTTCTTATAGGCTTATCATTCAAATTATGGATGTGTGACATTATGTAACGACGGATAAAAATAATATAATACGATACATTATGAAACAATGTATAACAACCATCCAAATAAAGTAAGTGTACATTAACAATTAATATCTTTCCTTTATTTTGCTGATGTGGTGTGGTATTTTCCTAAGATTGTATATGTATTTCAGTTCATATTGCTTAAATTTTATTTAATTTAGTTTTTGTTTCTCTTTCTTTATATTATACTAGTCCTCGACATGTGCTTTGCACGTGAGTTCCACGAATAGTATGAGTTATATTGAAATCATTATTACTTTTTTCTAACATCACTATTATGTATTTATTAAATTATTTTTATTTAAGCAAAAACATATTTTGCATAAACTATTCAAGTATTATCAAACTCATCATGTATTAATAGAAGTTTTGTCATTTAAATAACACTTAAAAGTATAATAACATAAAAACAAAGAAAAAAAATTTCATAACAATGCAAAGTAATACATAATTACATAAAATTATGAGTTGCATACCAAATCCATTTTGGACAACCATACCTTAACTTCAAAATGAAAAAGAAAAACTTAAAATCATAATATAACATAAAAAAATATCTAAAGAAATATATGTCATATCTTATACTGTTAAGTTTAACAGTTGAACTATATTGTAAGAACGCTTCTCTTTTAATTTCAGAATGAAGCTATTTGTTTTTCTCTTCTTGACAACATGTATTCATATCATAATATAGGAAGAAGAAAAGAAAATAGTAAATTATAGAAAAGAAAGAAATGTGATAACCTAGGAAGCAATTAACCGGTATTTATAGTAATTTTTGAGCATCTTTTCACCTACCAAAAATTTTAATGGAGCACATTGAATCATGATAGATAAATTTATTTTAGTTTCAAAATTCAAAGAATCACAAAATTTGAAGAGTTTCCATACGTTATTGTTTCATGATGGATAAATTGTATGTTAATTTCAAAATTCAAAGAATCACAAAATTCGAAAGAGTTTCATACATTATTGTTTTATACTCTAATTTAATTTAACCTAATTAATTATAATTATAATGTCATAACTGAAAAATTTAAAGTGTAGTTGTTGGACTTCAGATTCTATCATTATATAATTGAATATTAGTATTTAAGAAATTAATTAATTTATTTTGATTTAGTGGAGGGGCAAAATGGTAATACAACTTGGAAGGTTGGAGCTTCCCACTTATAATAATACTAGTTCTCGAACATGTGCAATGCACGTGTATTTCGTACCATTTTAAACTACACGAACACACAGTCAACTATGAACCTGTGTGCTCCAAACATAGTCCATGTCCACATTTCAAAGTTCAAATATGCAAAAACATTCATAGATCAACTTGTATCTGAATTTGAATTTTATTGCAACAAAAGTTTTTCATAAATCGATATTACACTAAAAGAAGTGAATATGCTGCTAGCTTAGCAATAATACAAAAAGTGTTGGTCAATATTTGTAGCTAAATTAATTATATTAGAATAGATTTATCTGAAGTAAATTCTTTTTAGAGGAGAAATCTAATCAAAAAAGGCAAATGAAATAATTGGACAAACTCACCTCATGATACACTTTATAGAATATTTAACGAATGTGAAAAGATTGATCAAAATAAATATTATTGAGAAGATTAAACTATGTACAACCAATAAAACAAAGAAATTTTATATATTAAAATATGAATGAAAATGTAAAAAGAAGTTTGGAGATGAAAGAAAAAAGATTTAATGAGTTAAATAAATTTTAGAGTTCTTACACACAAGAATTGTAGGAATAATAAAGTAAAGCTTTTCTTAGAAAAATTAAATTTATACAACAAAATTATGGAAACATGAAAAGACAGATGGAAAATCGAAAGGTCAAATACTATTAAAATAAATACAAAAAAGATAGAGATGAAATTTAACTTTAAAAGATACATGCATCTACTTTAATTTCTTGTCTTTAAGGAATAATTACTCATTTGCATTTTTTAAAAATTTGTAAGATCAAGATTTTGAAATGAGAATAAGAAAATTATATATATAATATATGATATGATTTTCTTTAATGGAAATTTCACCATACATAGATAAAGTTAGAGAAAGCTATGAATTCGATATAATTTAATAGCTTTATCAAATTAATGTATTTGTGTTTAAACATTATTTTACATTATATGAAATAAAAAAAAAGAGAAAATTTCAAAAATAACAAAGATAACATACATAATAAGATTACATAGCTATAGTTTCAATAATTGTATCTCTGATGATAGTTTTATTTACTATGAAAGCCGCAGTTATATATCTCGCTTGCAAATACGCAAATAAAGGCTGCGATTTGCATATTTCGAAAAATTAATACACGTCAACTTACTCTAAGCTAGAGGACAATTGATGACGTCAGCATCTACACCGGCCATTAAGAGAAAAAATAGGATGTGGGCCCATCCTCATATTTTCCACGTCATTAGTCAAGATGACGTCATTAATCATTTAATTCTACATCATATAATTCAACGTGATTTTCCTATTTTCTCTACTAAATAAATATTAAAAAGTCAATATTAGCCCCTAAACCCATACATTTTTACCGGCCTACCCTATAAGTTCGAAACTCTCTAAAACTGATAATTTTAAGGGAAATATTTTTTAATATTGGCAACAAATCACGTTAATTTATTATAATTAAGTAATTTTAATGTGGTTAAAATGCATTCAATTTAAACTCAAAATATCGAAAATAAAATAAAGTTATTTTATTTATTTTTGTTTTTCATAAAGTTTCTTTTATTGTTTTATTAATGACTCGAATTCATATTTTTAGCGTATATGATATTTACCATCTGAGATGAAGTATTTTCAACTTTTAACTAAGTTTTTAAATACATAAATTTTACCACACAAGAAAACCAAATACTTCATATCTGAATACACAACCAAAATCAAAAGGTTTGACTTCTCAAATTCAATTGTCTCGTAAATAAAAAGCGAGAAAATTTAAGTAGTTATGGTTCCTCGTGAATACATTTTAGATAGAGTTTAATATTTTTCATAAACGACATATTTCAAAAAAGTTAAGTTATCTTTTAATGTCTAAAATTTGATGGTGATATCAATCTCAGTTGTGAGATTCAGTCCATTGAATGATAGATCTACGAAAGAAGAACCAATCTGAGATTTCAAAGTCACATGATAGAACTCCTGGTTGAAAAGCTTAAGCTGACAGTGAGATATTCAATGATGAATTTGATATCATCGATGAAGAGGAAGCTCACACCAACGTTAGCTATCTGATGCGTCAGTGTCTCTATTTGTTTTACTATCTTAATATCCATCCTTTTTAACTTTTCTTAAAAATAAATAAATTATAATAACAATATATTCAATATAATTCTATGTAATCAAATATACGCAAATCTTAACTAGAAAGACAACAAAGGTAACGACACAATTCATCATTGCTTAGAAAAACTCACCTAATTAACATTTAAAAATTATTATAGTTAACTAATTAATTGTCCACTCATCTGTTCCAATTGACTTGGAAATATTCCTAGCAAGTTCTTACGTATAAATAATTAAAATAATTAAATATTGATAAAAAATAAAATGGCAAGTGGTGTATGTGTCCAAACACAATGTAACTTAGACAATATGTTTCTTTGTGATGTAACAATATTGCCTCCTCCCTTGATTTTTATCAAAAAAGAAAATTATATTTATATAAAAATTTATCGCGTAAAAATATTCATACACTCAAATTGCTTGTAAAATAATTATTATAAAGCTCTATAATTATAATATAAAATTAAAATTAATATGTAGGTTGAATTTAATTAATAACGAGATGTAAAAAGATATTCATATCAGCATTATATTTCGTTCTAAAATTATTTATGAGTAAAAATTATTTAACCTTGATTACAAATAAGACAAATCATATATTATATAACTTAATATAATTGGATGGCGTAAAAGTCTTTATATAGTTAGTAAATATTAGTTAAATTCTAATTTATTTTTTCATATTAAATTAGAAGAGAAAAAAGAAAAATACGATGGTAGAGAACTCGCCATGTAAGCTAGGCTTCCCTTTCAACTTAGCAATAAAGTCATGATAAAAAACTAAAATAATTTTAATTTTTGAAATTAATAATAATATAACGAGTATAATTTTACAAAATAAAATCAAGAAAAGATAAAATGTATAAAGATAAAAAGATTATTTTTAATAAACTCGTGATTTATAATGAGATACTCGTAAATTTAAAATCTTTATTCTCCCTATGTTTAACTCTAATAGGTTAATTTTTCAAATTAAATTATCGGTGTATATAACTAAAAAATCATTTATATATAAAATTATTTTCCGTAAAAACTATAAATAAATAAAATTAAATTCTCTATATATACTCTCACTTTGTTCAGAGTCATATAAACTGTGTGTTCATCATGCAAGGCGTTCGCCGTTACTCGCCGTTAACTGACGGCGGCGGAGTAACGCTAGAACTCACCACAACCACCAATTCGCCGCTAGCAATCGACGTGACGGAATCGACGGAGATGAGAATCCGGCGACTGATCACCGAGAATCCCGTCGTTATTTTCACCCGATCCGGCTGCTGCATGTGCCACGTCATGAAACGGCTGTTATTATCCGCCGTTAGCGTTCACCCAACCGTTATTCAATTGGAAGAAGAAGAGATCGCCGCCCTCCCTGCCGGCGCCGGAGACGGCGCGGAGGACGGCGGTGAGATGCCGGCTATGTACATCGGAGGGACACGTGTCGGTGGATTCGAAAGCCTCGTGGCACTTCACCTTAGTGGTGGCCTTGTTCCTAAGCTTGTGGAAGTTGGTGCTATTACTGAAATGGTATTGTAAAGAATTTTAATTATGTTTCTATATTTGTAATTATGTATTTTAATCAAAATTAAAAAATAATAATTTTAGTATATTAGTATTAATTAAGTTTTAAGGTATTGTTTAGTCTTCATAATTGTGCTTTTACAGGCTGTAATCTCTCTATTTTATTCCAAATGGCCAAAAAGTTGAATAAAAAAGAAGAGTATGTGCTCCTTTTATATATATATATATATATATATTGGGAATTTGGAGTATCTTATTTTTTTTCTTAGAGTATAATATATTGTAATGTGAAAATAACTTGCTAAACTAAAATATCAAAAACTACAATATAAAACATATTCAATATAACATCATACCAAAGTTAAAAGAAAGTAGTGTTTAATGGTGTATAAATAGTAGAAAAATTGTTTTCAATATATCCTCTCTCAAGTAAAACAAATTAAATATATTTTCTCCGTTTCATAAAGAATGATTTGATTTCACTTGACACGGAGTTTAAGAATATAAAAAGAATTTTTAAATTTTGTGGTTCTAAATTAAAATTAGTTCAAATGTACAAAATTGTCCTTTGATTTTGTGGTCTTAAACATGCCACGTGAAAAGCTGAAATTAAAATGTTACCAAAAGGAAAAAAAATCATTTTTTAAACAAACTAAAAAAAGGAGGTCATTCTTTTTTAGACGGAGAAAGTAATAAAGTAATGACAAAATAAATAATTTTGTACCAGTAGTATTAGGAGTTCGGACTATTATCGTAATTTTTTTTGGTGGATTGTTGTTTTCATCATTTATGTGCTTCAGTTATCGCGCTAGTTTATTGTTGTTATGTTTAGAATTCGTAAGCTATATATTATTATTTGTAGTGATTTATTTCGTAATTATTATTGCTTTTATTTTTATATGTGTTTCATTTTTCAATCTGCATCTGAAATGTTTTATTTAAATTAAGAGTTTATCGGAAATAACTTTTTGATCTTAATGAGATATGCGAGATTCTATATCAGAGTTCATTGAAAATAATCTCTTGATCTTAATGAGATATATGACTCTCTATGAAAATTCATTAAAAATAAATTTCACGTACAATTTAATTTTTTTTCCAGACCTCTCTTCTAGAATTATAATTATCGTTAACGTTGTGATCACAATATAGTCTTTTTATTTGATTCCAAATGGAAAAGAAAATAAAGAAAAAGGAAAAAAGCTTCTTTTTTTTTTGTATGATATTGGAATTATTATTTTCTTTATTGCAATATGAAAATGACTTAATGGGGCAGCTCTATATAATACTATTTCTAGTCAATTCTTAATTTGCTTTGAATATCCCCCACTATTTTGGAGTATATTCTTTAATTTGTTTTTTAAGTATTAAAATTAGGGACGTAACCCAATTTCAATGGATCAAATTTTCCCTTTTTATTTCGAAGTTTGGACAAATAATAAAGTTATCTTTTGTACGATATATAAATTATGAGAAGTCGTAAAATTAGTTATTAATATTTCTATTACTGTTAATTATTTATATTACACTCCTTAAAATATTATTCTTTTTTCATCCCGTTACAAACGCGAAATGATTTATTTTTTTAATATAGATTTTTTTGGAGGGGCAATATTTATTTTTATTATTTTCATATTTGTTGTCATAAAATAGGTATTCCTCCATTATTACATGAATCCGAAGCCTAAATGGTGAATTTTTTTTACAAAAATTCAAAACATATATGAAACTATTTTTAACCAAACAGTAAAATCGCTCACGAAAAAGCGATTTTGTCTGCCGAAAAAAGCAATAGCAGCGATTGTAAAATTTCCTTTGAAAAAAAAATTATACAAATCGCTGCAAGGCAGCAATTTTAAGTATTTTTTTTTTGCTTTTAATTTTTAAAAAAATAAATCAAATCACTCTCAAGACATCGATTTTGAATTAATTTTTATTTATTTTTTTAAATCAAATAAAAAATAAGCATCATATATGTGTTGTAAAAAAAGTAAAAATTTAATTCAAAGTCGCTGCGTTGGCAGCGATTTTGAATTAATTTTTTTTTTTTTTAAATCAAATAAAAAAAATAAGCATCATATCTGTGTTGTAAAAATCATATTTTTAATTTAAAATCGTGCGTTTGGCAGCAATTTGATTTTAATTTCTTTTTTTTAAAAAGCAAAAAAAATTAAAAAAAAATTCTTACGTAAAATCGCTGCCTTTGCAGCGATTTATTAAAAAAATTAAATTTAAATCGCTGCCTTGACGGCAATTTGTTTAAATTTTTTTTTTAAAAAAAAGAAATTTACAAATCAAACAACAATTTTGCTTTTTCTGGCCGACGAAATTGCTACTTCGTAAGCGATTCTGTCATTTTGATTAAAAAGAATTCATATACCATTTTAAAATTTTTATTAACATTTTTCGCTTTTAAATCCGGACTCATTATTACATATGGTGGACAAAAGCATGATATCAACTATTCTTTTCCGTAGTGAGTTATTCTATTTTTGTGTGGCACTTGTTATGTCCTTTTAGTAAATTTAATATTACATAGAGACGAAGCTACAATATAAGTTAGAGATTTAACAAAACTCAATAACTTTCGTCAACAAACTCTGTTATAAACTTCACTTAATATACAAATTATCAAATCTCAAACTGATGAATAAACTGACATGTATTATAATTCAGAACTTATAAATTTAAAGTCTTAAATTCGTTTTAGATATTTTTCAGGTGATATTTTCTAATAGTTTATGTATAATAAATATGTCACAATTGCACTAGGCAATATTCATTTTCTGTCAATTTAGTCTGTGATCATACACATGTATGTGTTTGTATATTCTCATAAACAAACAAAGAAAATAAAAAAATTTTATTTATATATTTTTGTACAAATTTATCAAGAAAAACAAAAGGGTATATAATGAATGTACTTCATATAATACATGGAACATATTATGATTTATGACAAGAATTTATATTATTGTCTTCTGTTTTGAAAACTTGTACTGATAATAAAGTGTAAGGGAATATTTAGATTTTATCCCACGCTTGGTTAAATAGGCATAATACATAAATATGCTCTTTAATTTGGTTTTGAATTACATTTATACCCTTCAATTTTGGGAGTGCACAAGTAGAACACTTAAACTTGTATAAAGTTGAACAAATAGACAAACACGTCTTACATGTTATTCTACATGTCATTTTTTGTCCTACGTGTATTTTGCTATGTAGAATTCACGTGTTTATTTATTTAAAAGTTAGATAGTTAAAGTGTCTGTTTGTGCATTATGAAAGTTGGAGGCTAAAGTTAAAATCTGAAGCCAAGTTTAGGATTCAATATACGTATTATGTCATTTCAATATAACTTGTTCATTTAGAAGGATCTCTTTATTTCTTCACGCGGGTTCTCGCCCCAGAAATTTTATACTAGCTACTTCCACTACTGTCACCCCTAAGTATTGCATTATTTGTGAGAGTTCGGCCATTTATCAAAAAATGGGTGCAAATAATATTCTTCTCTCTAGATGCTTACACAAAATTGAATAATTTAGAGAGTCATAATCATAGTAATGAGTTGTTTTTTTATTTAAATTAAGGTTATTATAATAAAAAAAATGAAAATGTACATTTTATAGTTAAATTTCTTTATATAGCGATGTCATTTGTCTGAATATCTTTTGGCTATAGAAAAACATCAATGTAATGTAATAATTATAGGAAAGTCGGACTCAGCGAAAACCAGATATTATTATCGAGAGATCTAAATGCATATGAAATTATTAATCTTTTAACTTTGATATAAATTTTATTCAAACACTAGTATTAATCACAACCAACTACTTAATAAATTTAAAATTTTATAGTAGAATATAACTCCTAATTTCAACAACCAAACCAAATAACCCTTTAAACATCAATTAAATGAAAAGCTAAAACTAAAACCAAAATTTTAAAAAAAGGAAGATGGGACATAAGAGGCCCCTATGTGAGGAAGAAATTATAAAACCAATAAGTGACTAGTGATGATTAAAAGAACAAACTCACCATTAAATACTTTAATGATCATTTCCACAAGTTTATATATTAGACCTCTAATATTTTTTTGCTAATAAAAATGAAATGATTTTTGACTAACCCTAAAAAATTGAAACGTGGTGCGATTTCATTGGTCAATTTTGTAGGATTCCCATTTTTAAAGAATCTTTTAAACTTGTCCAAAAAGAATCTACAATTGAATCCTTACAAAATAAAATAAAAAAATGACATAAAGTCCCCCAAATTCACTTCACTCAATCATTCAAAGTGAATAGTCTAAGGCATGATTATAATGAATATTAGAAAATTAAAGTGTGTTTGCTTTTTCAAGAAAAGACATTAGAGTAGATATTAACCATATGTTTATTTACCCCACCACATTTTTTCCTTAATGGCTAGGTTTGCTTCTAAGTCAAAAGTTACCCTATATAGGCTATATAATTAAGATAATAAGATATATTTGTTTACTCCTTTTAACTCAATTTAAATACATACACATGTATCCATAATCTTTTTAAATTATTTATACGATTCGAGTTGAAGCGAAATTAAATAGAATTGTGGTGTTGAAGTACAAATAAGTTAAGACATATAGGCTCAATGTTCCAAAAAAAGGGATTACATAATGTAACATAGGATTAAACTAAGAAAGTTGACATGATAAAGTGCTACTAATTAGTATATGTGATAGAAAGATATTCATCATAATGAAAGACATGTTTTATAAAATAACTGACATAATAATATTATATGAGCGTTAATATTAGCTTATAAAATTTAACATATCTACAATATAAGCGTCGTGAAAATACTGATGGATTTATAATAATATAAGATTAAAGAGTGAAATGCAAGTTAGACACGTACAGAGAGTAACAGTGCATATACACTACTTAGTGGAACTTAATGGCTTTCCATGAAAGTTACAAATGTTGACATGGCCTTATCATATTTACCATTACATTTGATAATTGAATTTAACTTATATATATATATATATTTACCATTACATTTGATAATTGAATTTAACTTATATATATTGATGAGGAATGCTTAGGCCTTCGTTGGTTCGATGATTTAAATTTTTGTGAACGGTTCGATTGAATTTGTTCTATCCTTGATTAGAAATGATCCTGCAATAGTAATGAAATAACTTCGTACCTTTACAAGATAGGTTTAAAGTCGCATACGCTCTACTTTTTCAAACTCCACTTGTAAGATTATATTGGATGTGTTGCTGTTGAATGAAAATCATGTTGGAAATGAAAAAAATTTCTACTTTAAAGTGTCGTCCTCAAAAATAGGCCATGGAATATACGAATTCAAATTTAGTTAGGCCTTATAAATGTAAATATCGGATACCAATCGAGAAATGAACAGTTTTTTTTTTTTTAATTTCATGCTAGGTTTTAAACTTATCATATGTTGTTTGATACTATCATCCCTAACTTGACAATAAAAATGTGGAATTTGGATCTAAAACAGTTGACCCAAATGAAATAAAGATCATTTAGTTTCTTTTTTGGGCCTATCTTGTCCAATACTCATTATTTTGGAGAAAATAGTTGCTTTGAAGTTTAACTATTTAAAATATAGCAACATTTTAAACAGTATTTATATTTTAGCCATTCTTTAATCGAACTTCGAAACTTTAAACAGTTTAATATTGAATGATCGTTGAAACTCAATGGAATGTATCCCTCAATTGCAACCTATCTTTTCTATAGTGTTTTTATATTTATCAAATTTGTTGTTGAAACATTTTTCTTAAGTCGAAAATCTATTGAAAATAATTTTTATATCACACAAATAGACTAATGTCTATGCATACCGTCCTATGAAAATCTCAAAATTTAGACTTAAGTTTAAATTCTCACGGTAATTTACAATTATATAATAGACAACTTAAGTGGAACTCAAAAAGATTAGAGATCAAATATTGATTAGGTAAAAATAAAATAAAAAAACATGAAATGATTTAAACAAAACATTGCTCGATAACCATCCGTTAATTATTTAATTATTAAGCATTATTATCTGCTCGATCCATGCAATAAGCGATCTTAACTATCACATAAATTAAATTAAAAAAATAACCTTAAAATTTATAAATAAATAAATTTACGTCGATAGACATTTAAAAGATTGATATAAACAAATTTTCACACCATTTTGCAATTAATAAAACATGTTTCTTTTACAAATATGAAAATTATTCATTTTTAAAAAAGTTAAAAGTCAGCATTTTCGACCTGAGATATTTTCTATTTTATTTATTAATTGCACAAATATATTTATATCCATTTAATTGAAAATAAAAAAGAAAAAAACAGAAAAAAAAAATATCCATCTTTGCTCTTCTATTTTCCCCTTCTCGATTTTCGATCATCACAGAAAATTTCTGAAGAAAATCCTCAAAGAAGCTGAGAAAAATCAATAATCTTGCTAGAGAAGAAAAGGGGTTGAAGAAAGATTCGATCTTTTGTATGAGATGGCTTTAATGCGCCTTCTAACTCAGGTCACTTCTTGAATTTTCTTATTTTATAGTTGATTTTGTTTATGTTGTCTCTATTTGTTTCGAGGGGTGTTGTGTTTTTGTTTGCTTTTATTCGGATTGTTGTTGTTCACGAGATGTAGAGTAAAATGGATTTTAATTGAGTGAAATGGTTATAAATGATTCATATATTGATTCGAACTTGCTTGGGATTAATATGTAATAGGTTGATGGTTTGAGTTTGAGATTGAGGTTGAGATTTCACTATATTAGGTTAGAAAAGCCCTAATTTTTGTAGTTTTATGGGTTTTTGTTTCCAAGATTGTTTTTTTTTTCATATTTATTTGGTAACTAGAGGTAGGATAAAATGGATTTCAATAGAGTGGAATGGTTCACAATGATTTGTATAATTGACTCGAACTTGTTTGGGTTTAAGATGTAATTGATTGATGGTTTGAGTTTGAGATTTCACTATATCAGGTTAGAGAAACCCTAATTTATGTAGTTTTATGGGTTTCTGTTTCCAAGTTTGGATTTTGTTTCGTTTTATTTTTTGGTTCATTCTTCTTGATTGCAGGTAGGATAAAATGGAGGCCAATAGAGTGGAATGGTTATGAATGGTTTATATAATTGAGTGGAACTTGTTTGGGATTAAGACGTGATTTGATTGATGGTTTCAGATTGAATTTTCACTCTATTATGTTAGAAAAGCCTAATTTTTCTAGTTTTATGGAATTCTATTTCAAAGATTGGATTTTTTTGATAGTCGTTGTGTTTGGACCAGCTGCTCAAACCTCGACTTATTCCACGGATACCTTCTATCTAGTATTTCCCTCCTGCATAGCTACCAAGCAACCTTGTCCATCAAGGATAGCGAAGATGAGAATAAACCACCCAATGTTTTTGTCTCCAATGGGATTTAATCATGAAACCTTATGGTTCTCAACCTACTTCATTGACCACTAGCCACACCGTTGGGTGCAAGATTGGATCGCTTTTTCTTTTCGATTAATTTATCGGAGATTTCAGAGTAATTGGCTCGTTCATAACTTGTGGTTTCTATTTTTCGTTTATTAGGATTATTTTAGTGTTATGCTACTGTCTTCCAAGTATTCTGTTTTCCTGTGGTGGTAGAGCTTTATTTCTTTTTGCTTGCTATAGTATTGTTCATGAAACTGAAAATTTGTCTTATCTTTTTATTGTTAATTATTTAATGCCTAGTCTCATTTAGCTTATGGGTGCAATACCAGCTAAATAGGATAAAGGGTTAGTTGTTCCTGCCAAGTCTCAAATTTGATTTGGTGTTTTTTCATTTATCTTTCTACGCTGGTTAGAGTTATAAGTTTTGCAGTGATAAGTAAAAGATATAGAGAACCTCTAATTTTAGATAATTGCTAATTTGACTTAAAAGTCGTATTATTAAATTGGAATGAAATGGACTTAAATAGAGCAAAATGGACAAGGATGATTCATCTAAGCAACTCCATCTAGCTTTGAATTGAGGTATAACTGATTCATTGTTTCTTATCTAGCTCATATGGATGTGATTTACCTTTTTTTTGTGTTCTAATGAGAAATACTCGTGTTCTGGTGGAAAAAGATACATCTTCTCAGCTGCCCTTTTTAGATCGATGGTATGTTATTTTGGCAGTTTTCTGCATCTGAAGATGCATGTTTTAGAGAAAAAGCTCAAAATAGTCCTTTATCTTTGGCTTTAGACTCAGTCATCCCTCTTCATTACATGGAGCAACCTTCAAGTTTAAAATAGTGGTGCTCTTCTAGTGTACTCTCTAACTCTGTTAGTTTCTTAACGTTTGAACTCAGATCCTATGCACGTGGGATACACGTGAGAAATATTCCCTGAAACCACCCGTCTCATGCATTTTGCGGTGTATTTGGACAGAGAGATGTTTTGATGGGTTATCAACTCCTATTTTATCCTCAAAGCTAGATGTCTTTTTTGGTTATATAGTTGGCTAAATTAACCTCTATCAACTGTGCTGTAGATCTTTTGGACTTTGTCAGCCTTTTAGTTCAAACCTAGCTTTTTATATTTATTTTATAGCTGACTTTCGTCCTCTGAGTTCACTCTTTTGTACAATCTGCATCTTCTTGATGCGTTTAATGAAATCATCTTACTTCTGTAAAAAAAATAAATCTTAGACCCGTCTCTTATTTCTGAGGCAAGAATTAATGATTCACTACACTCGTCCCACTAGAAAGAATTTCGAAGCTCATATAATGTTACGTACCTACTTTTTAAAATGTTGACTATATTTATCTCAGTTTACTGCTCTCAAAGATACTATATATGTACTCTGTAGGGTTTAATGTAAGCAAACGAAAAAAAATGAAGGAAAAAAAGTTAATGACCCATGTCCTAATAGATAGGGGATGTATTTCAGCTTTTTTCCATGTTCTATGATAGCTCTTTTCTTGTTTCTCTTTTCTCATGTGTGTAATAATACCTTTTCTGTTCTACAGGTTGAAAGGCAACAATCTCAACTGAGGCATATTAGCTCTTTGTTCAATCGAACGTATCTTTCCTCTGGACGGATCATAGGAAGTGAAGGTATGCTCTGAGATTTTGGCACTGATGGAGGAGAGTTTCTTTATTTTTGTGGTCTACATTGATATCATATCATACGGTTGATAATATGGAGCTTCTTTTCCAGGGCATTTATGCTTAACTTTTCGTGTGATATTTATTATCCTCTAAAAAGCTGAGCTGTTGTGTTCTCTAAACTGATATGGTCATGCCTTAAATTTTATGAAATATTCTTATGACCGTACTGGCTGATAATGCAGTCACCTCTTCACCCCCAACCCCCATCCCCGCGAAGAAGGATTGGTTACAAAGTGTTTATGCACTAATCTTATAGGCTCATGCTGGTTAATTTCGGTTAAATCTACTAATAATGGATGAAAGAAATTAAAAACATTAGAGTAAAAGGAAGTTACCATTTTCAAAAAAACAAACAAACATTAGAGTAAAAGGAGAAAAACGGAAGAGCTTTTTTAATTAGTAGCTTCAAACGTAGATCCTTGTTTATAATGGATTCAAAATGAAGGTGCAAAAAATAAAATACACTGATTATAACATTGAAGGTCAGCAGGTGAGCTAATTTATATTCACTATCAATTTTTTACGGGTACGCCATCTAGAAGACAAGGTTCAGTAAGTTGATGAGTGAGTTAGGAGTGTGACATGAATCACGATAAATGTACCAAATGAAGTGGAAGAAAAATTATCTAGATGTTGATATAAAATTATCAAGTCAACCTCTCTGACCTGCTTTTACTTTAAAAAAAGATTTGTTAGACTTGCACATATGTAGAAACAATTGAACATTTAATGTTTTCTTGTGAATTATCTCCATTTCTGCATACCTCTGTATGCAGTCTGCCGCTAAAAAAAATTGCTTTGTATTTAAATGACAGACATGTTATCGATATGGATTAAATTTTGCTTATAGATGGTTTCATACTGTTGATGTCCCCCCTGCACGTTATTGTTTTACAAGAGAAAGTTAGAAATCAATTTACCATGTTGTGTAAATGAACTAGCAACCTCTCGAGTCAAACACAATTCTTTTTCAATAATATGCTTCATGGAAGTGAGCTAGCAAACCTGAACTCACTGCAATTCTTTTTCAGTAGTATGCTTCCAATTCTTATCACTTTTTGCTATTGGTGTAATTCAGAGTATATAGATGACCCTGTGGCTATTGTAGACATTCTAGGGTCCTTATAAAGTTGGAGGATCTAGGGATAATTTTCTTTTTCTTCTTTTCTTTTCTTTATCTTTTGTTTATGCCAGACACACAATTGTGGAGGGAGGATATTGTGTCAATGTTTGGATACTAGCTTTGAGCTGATGGTTGATATTCAAATGTTACCTTTATCAAAAAATAAATTAACATTTCAGCTTATAAGTTGGTGAATCCAAATCATTTAAGCAATTTATGTTCAGTAGCAAACTTGGTGGAACTGAGCTAGCAAATCTCCTAAGTTAAAGTGCATCCCTTGGTATATGCTTCCATGTCTTGTAAACCTTAAACACAAATGGGTTAAATATCAACTCATAAGTAAGTGAATGCATTACCAAAAAAAAAAGGTTAGTTAATGGCTTAATGCCTCTCAGAAGCATACTTCACGAAAATGAGCTAACAAACCTCCAAGTTTAGTGCAATCCTTGTTGGTCATACTTCCGAGTCTTATGAACCTTAAACTCTAGTGTGCTAACATATCAGCTTATAAGTTAATGAATCCATCTTATTCGACAGAAATACTGTCGATGCAGTATTTGTATATGAAGCTACGAGTCGTAACTTCAAATTCAGAGACAACTTCTGCCAGCCTCTGATAGAGCCTATTTTCCATCACCAATCTGAATCTTGAGGTTGACCTTATGTTCCTTTTCCAATCTGTCCCTCTTTTACGTGCAGTTCATGGAGTTGCAAATACCAAGCAAAGGTTTCAGTCTAGTTATGTGGGAAGTCTAGCCCGCAGAGTACGTGAAAGAGAGGAAACTAGTAATGCTTCATTTCATAGAAGTGATCCAGAGGCAGTCATAAGGTCGTTTGAAAGCCAACCTTCATTGCATTCCAATCCAGCGGCAGTGTCGGAGTATGTTAAGGCACTGGTAAAGGCTGACAGACTTGATGAAAGTGAGCTTCTCCGGACTTTACAGAGAGGTAGTAATAATCAGATGTCTCACATTACCTTGTATTATTATTTGAGAATGGATTACTCTAAATATTGAACATTTAACATTAATGCTTGCTTATGAAGGTTTATTCCTTTAATTAGTCTATCATGGATACCAATGACGCTGACAAGAGCTCTTTTCAGGGATTGCTGGTTCTGCTAGGTCTCATATGGAGGAAGAGAATATAGGGGCTCTGTCAGCTCTTAGAAATGTTGGGAAATCAACAAAGGATGGTGTTCTTGGTACCCGTAATACTCCTATACATATGGTGGCCGTGGAAGGAGGTAACTTCAAAGAACAGTTGTGGCGTACATTCCGGTCTCTGGCTGTGGCCTTTCTCTTGATTTCTGGAGTTGGTGCTCTCATTGAAGATAGAGGAATCAGCAAAGGTATAAGAGGTCTGCAATTTTTGTTTGGCTTTTGAAGCTCTATTCAGACGCATTCTACTATTGTCTTTTTCTTAATCCATTTTCTGCATCAGGACTTGGTCTAAATGAGGAAGTGCAACCAACCATGGAAACCAATACAAGATTTTCTGATGTGAAGGGTGTTGATGAAGCAAAATCTGAGCTGGAAGAAATTGTTCACTATCTCCGAGATCCTAAGGTGAGTTAATCTGGGATATTTTTTTTGTAATCACAAGCAATTAAGTGACTTCATCTGCGGTATAGAAGTCCTATATTTGATATTTAAGTCGCTAATGCAGGTAAGTAAACAAAAACAACACTGATGAATTTTGTTATTTGGTGTTCCACACATTATTATACTAGAAATGCATCAGTCTTTTACGACAGTGTTTTCACCAGCTCTCTTTAAACACCCTTCTGAAAAGATGCCAAGGATAGAAATGTGGGGAGAACACATTTTATCATTTATTAGGAATATAAGGTTCTTCCCCTGAGTTCTCATAATTAGGTCCTGATCATTCAATAGATTCAGTTGTTGAACTCGATTTGGTTAAGTGCCATAATTTTGGGTTATGCTACTATGGTTCCTAAACACAGATGTAAAGCCTGAACCTTGATAGTCAAATCAGGTGAGGATCACTTATTTATAGGACCATTTTGTGAATAGTGGATTATATATGTGATTGAAAACACTGGGAAAGTCAAGCTAGAATTTTATTTTAACACGATCCTTAATCAAGCTGGTAACTCAACTGACAAGCCGTAAATGAAGTGTAATGAAAGATGAAAAGCTTTTGAAATATATTAACTACCATGTTCAAGATTTTTACGATCATCAGCAACATGTCAACAGAAATTTTATGGAACTTGATAAAATCTAGAATCATGTAATAGTATGTAGTCACAGGCTCACAGCTAACAATGTGGTCATATGATACACATATTATAGGTATAGCCTTGATTCAAAATATATCACAGGGTACATATCATATATGGTAAGATTCTGCAACTTCATTTCAGCACCAAATCTATTATTTGATCTGCAAAGATTTGCCTGAACTTGCTCCACTAAATGAGTGTAATAAGCCTTTCCAGTTCTATCTAACTGATCAAGAGTGGTGATGCTTCTAATTGGTGGTGCATACTCAGTGGTGTTTTCAGTTTGAACAGGGTGGGTGGGTGGGTGGGGTGGTGGTGGTGGTGGTGTTTGCAACTGTAAAAGCGTGCTGTTGCTTAGTGTTCCTTATCTATGATTGTGGAGGCAACTTAGAGAATAACCTGGTTGTTGTTAGTACTATGAAAAGAGAATGAAACTAATGAAGGAAGAACCAGAATGAAGCATAAAAAAGGTCATACGGGCTAAAGTTGTTTGTTTGATTGTAGCTTTGTGCGTTACAGCTTTTATTAAGAATGAACTAAAAAAAGATAGAAAAGAATATAAGAAAACATGGTGTCTACTTATAAGTTAAACCCAGTTTGGACTTCCATGAGCTGAGCTACTCAGGAGCTTAAATGAAAGTCATTAACTGTGAATAAAATTGTTTAATTCTGTATTTTCATTGACTTCTTATAACAATTCTGTTTAAAACCAAACCCAAAAAAAATCGTGGATATCGAGGTTGCGACCTCCCTAAGCTTGAAGTATCTACACCATTATTAATGCATTCTAGTGGAATCATCTTTTTTTTTTTCAATCTTGATCAACCGTTAGATACCCTTTGGAAGTAAAAGAGGAGAAAAGGTACAAACCAGAAGGTTTTTGGTGTCTGTTTGTGCTTTTGCTTACTTTTCTCGTGGTAAACCAAATCTTTTTAACTGTTGCCTTTAGTTTCCACTTCAGTCAAAGATACTTATCTTGGACAGTCAAGTATGTAATGTATGACACACTTATTCTGATTAGTAATGGTGGTGATATATGGCTCATATGTGTCGACGTCTTATTAGCTGCAGTATTATCAGTCAACATTAGCCCAATCTATTTAATTGCTCATTTCAGCGAACTTTTGGGTACAGCGTTTCACTCGTCTTGGGGGCAAGCTCCCAAAAGGAGTATTACTTGTTGGCCCCCCTGGAACTGGTAAGACCATGTTGGCGAGGGCCATTGCTGGAGAAGCTGGGGTTCCCTTTTTCTCATGCAGTGGCAGTGAGTTTGAAGAAATGTTTGTTGGTGTCGGAGCTCGCAGAGTGAGAGACCTTTTTGCTGCTGCTAAGAAGCGATCACCATGCATTATATTCATTGATGAGATTGATGCCATTGGAGGAAGCCGTAACCCTAAGGATCAGCAATATATGAGGATGACTTTAAACCAGTTGCTTGTCGAGCTGGATGGCTTCAAACAAAATGATGGAATCATTGTGATTGCTGCCACTAATTTTGCTGAGTCACTGGATAAGGCATTGGTGAGACCTGGACGTTTTGATCGCAACATTGTTGTCCCAAATCCTGATGTTGAAGGGCGGAAGCAGATTTTGGAATCTCACATGTCAAAGGTAATCTTCTCAAGCTGGGACATTTCTGGTGATGCTGTAGTTTCCAGATTATCACGGTCACAATCTATCAGTAGTGTGTCTCAGCTATATTGTGCTTGCTATAAACAGCCAGTACACTGTCCTGTTTTATTTTCACATGTAGTGTTTTATATGATAAACCAATTGTGCATCACATCCTCTTTCCTTAGTGTTGTGGTAATATATTTTCATTTACCCTGCACATTAATGGGTGGATCATCCAAAGTTTTTGAAGATGCAATAAATGTTATCATCTCCAAAAGCTTCAGTGAGTGGATATCTTTTCCTGTTTCATTTTGCCTTTGACATATTTCACTTTGTCATTGATTCATCATTTCTTATCTAGACTCTATTTATTTATTTTAAGTTGCTTTCTCTTTCAATATTTAGGTCCTAGAATAAAAATGAGTCACTATGTCTCACTATGTTTCTTGTTTTTCTTCAAACCTGTTTTGTAAAACATTTTTCTTGAGCCGAGGTTTATCGGAAACCTCTCTACCCCATGGAGATAGCGGTAAGGTTTGCATACTCCCCACCTTTCCCAGATCCCACTTGTGGGATCACACTGGGTATGTTGTTATTATGTCATGCTATGTCAAGCTTCCTTTTTTCCATGTTTGGTTTATGTAAATCCTCTCATTCTTGGACAGCTGATGCAATGTGAATATGATATCCTATTAGGGGTCTGTTTAGGTCATTGCTACTTTCTCATCCAAAGAATATCCTGTTTGGCAGATTCTGAAGGCGGATGATGTTGACCTTATGATCATTGCTCGGGGGACTCCTGGATTTTCTGGTGCAGACCTTGCAAACTTGGTGAATATCGCTGCAGTGAAGGCTGCTATGGATGGTGCCAAAGCCGTAAGCTTGGCTGATCTAGAGCATGCGAAGGACAAGATCATGATGGGAAGTGAGCGCAAATCAGCTTTTATATCCCAAGAGTCGAGAAAACTCACAGCATACCATGAAGGTGGGCATGCACTTGTAGCTATTCATACAGATGGGGCTCTTCCGGTGCACAAAGCAACTATTGTTCCACGTGGAATGGCTCTTGGTATGGTTGCTCAATTGCCTGAAAAGGACGAGACTAGCATCTCCCGTAAGCAGATGCTTGCACGACTTGATGTTGCCATGGGTGGGCGAGTTGCTGAAGAGCTCATTTTCGGGGAAAGTGAAGTAACTTCTGGTCCATCTGATGATCTCAAGCAAGCAACCAAGCTAGCCAGAACCATGGTCACCAAGTTTGGTATGAGCAAAGAAGTTGGGCTCGTTACCCACAACTACGACGATAATGGGAAGAGCATGAGCACTGAGACTAGACTTCTAATCGAGAAGGAAGTAAGAGAATTACTTGAAAGGGCTTACAACAATGCGAAAACTATTCTCACTACCCATAATAAAGAACTTCATGCTCTTGCTAATGCATTGCTCGAGAAGGAGACACTAACCGGAGGTCAGATCAAGGCCTTGCTTGCTCAGGTCAAATCTCAACAAACTCAGCAGAAGCAACATCAATCAGTATCAGTTGAAAGTACACCACAGTCCAATCCAAGACCTCCTCAGGGTCCAAGTGCAGCAGCAGCTGCGGCCGCTGCTGCAGCAGCCGCTGCGGCCGCTGCTGCAGCAGCCGCTGCAGCTACAGCTGCTGCCAAAACCAAAGGTATTGCTCCAGTAGGATCTTAGCACAGAAAATGTTGGTAAACCATTTATCAGTTTTATGTGCATAAAGTCTATTATCTTCGTGCAAGCCTTCCACCCTTTTGAGAATCATTGTTGAGCTGCTGTTAACGAAGGTGAAGTTGAGTTCAAAATGTTTTGTTAACAGATTAACGGCAGTTTCATCGTGTTATTTTTAGTGTATCGCTCATATTTAACTCTCGTTAGACCTCTTAATTCCCGTGTCATCGTGTAACATAGACGGGCATAGCCTTTCCAAGTCAGATTTTAGCTTCTCTTTTTTCTTCCTTTCCTTGCTCATCTTCATTGGACATGTAGTCGTCCCGTGGGAATAATGTATATTTTCACAGTGCAAGAACTTGGTTGTTCCATATCTGCACTCACTATACTGCTCTTCCTATATGAAATGAAACTAGCAGATTATTAGCTTACTTACTAGTATTTCCATGCTGCAGTTTGACACTGTTAAAATATCACCAGGTGTTGCTCTGGTGATTGTCATCCTTCTTTCACAATTTACTTGGTTTTTTTTTATCTTCGTGGTACAGTTTCAGTTTATCGAGAACAGGACCATAGATAGGAGAGTGTGGATGACATGCGTTAGATAGAATGTTAGTAGCTGACAGTGTGTTGTCTTCTTGTACGTTCATATTAGTAGTTGTATGAAGATCCTTTTTTGTTTGTTTGTTCATTTTTAAAAATGAAAATCCCTTTTTTTTCTTGAATTTTAGAAAAAAAAATCATTTACAGTATGTCTTCCATTTTCAATCAAAGGAGGAATAAAAGGTCTTTTGCAACATTTAACTAATAAAACAATCATCAGTAATTATAATTTTTACTTCTGTAAAGCTTTGCTTTTTATTTATAAGTTAAACTAAATATATGAACCTATACATTTTAAAAGAAGCAATATACTTCTAAAGACAACTTTGAACTAATTACTTCCTTTATTGTAAAATAATGATTCTAAGAAAATAAAGAAAATTATGTCAAATAATATTGGATGTGTTTAATCTTGTAGTTTTAAGCATGTTACGTGAAAAAATAAAATTGAAATATTACTTAAAAAATGAATCATTCTTTTTTAAAACAGATTAAAATAAAATATGTCATTCTTTTTTATACGCTTAGAGCAACAGGTTAGGCACATGCACTAAAATTTGTAAGTTTAATTGTTTAAATTCTCATACGTACCATTTAGTTGATATTTTCCTTTTTATATGCATAAGAAAATATAAATAAAAAGGTTATTTTTTACTAATTTACCACTTAAAAAGTTTGGAAAATTTTCAAATAAATGTGTACCCTTTCAAAACGAATTAATTGCAAGAGTAATATAGAAAAAAGTTAATTAATATTTTCTTAATTTAGTAAGATGAACAATTAATAAAGAGTAATTATTTAGTAAAATTATCAACTAAAATAACACAGAGGAAGAAAAAACATCAATATTTTATTAGTTGACATAAAAATCATCATTGACTCAATTTTTGGTAAGCAATATAATTAATTATATATTCTTATAGTAATTATGTCATATAGTAAGTATTTTGTATTATAAAAGGTAAATGAATGAATTGTGCAAATCTATAAATATGTCTATAGAAGTCAATTATTAATTATGGATAAAAAATTTCAAAGAAATAACTAATTGATAATATTACCAAAGATAAATATACTCATGTAAATAATTGTTATAAATAGTACAAGAAAAAAACATTTTTTCCCAAACTAAAAACTTCTTCTCCCTTTTATTGAATTTGATCGATAGAGGTAAAATGTCAACATCAGACGGAGAATGTATGAGAGTGATAAAAGACGGAGAAGCTTCTCGTGTAGTCCTATCGTATGAGTTTATTGATAAGTTAAAGAAATTGGATTGGGATGATATTTTAAAACGAGATATGATGATTTCACTACAACACGATGAGAAGTTATTCTGTGGTTCCAAACAAACAAAACCATCTAATTGATACTTTTCTTGTCATGTTTTTGTTACTCTACGTACATTATATTATATTGGAATAAGTTGTTGTCTTTTATATATTTGTTGATATTTTCTGAATAAAAATTTATTTGAAGTTTATTTAATTGATTGATGTTGTAGTAATAATCACACACATACACACTGAAACTAACACAACCAAGATCAATGAATGTTGGGTTGTGTTTCTTAAGTCGAAAAGTTTATCGTACTAAAATTTGTATACGCTTTATTCTTTTTAGATCCTGCCTTGTGAAACTCTATACACGGGATATGTTACGATACTTAGGAGTTGTTAGGTTTAGAACTAATTATTCAAATAAAAAATTGTGATAAATGGTCATTAATATAAGATGTGAAAAGGGGACGAGACTACTGTCTGCATACAAAAGACCCTTGTGATTTGGACCCTAATCATAATGAAAGTTTAGTGTATCAGACTGCTATTTTTTATATGAGACTCGAGAGTGTCAAACACCTTTTTCCCTCTTGGCAAAGAGTTTTAATTAGCAAGTTGATGCAAGTCACAAAAACAAAAAAAACATTTTTGAAAATGTATTTGGTGATTTTTAATCAACTAGATTAGATGACATAATACACCATATTTTATTCAATCTTAAAGATGATACTTTCAATTGATGCATTCTTTGATTGATTGAGACAAAAACGATTCTCTTAGTACAGCTCAACTTTGTCAAGCCTATTGGTATTTTTATTGACTTTTTCGAATTTAAAAAAATCCAAAAAATAAAAAAATGACAAATAAATAGGCCATTGCCAGTGTGAGTCATTGGGGACCCTTTGGGGCACACACATCATTCACACCTTTTGGCTCCTCATATGAAGCAACAGCAAGACAATAGTTGTGCAAAGAATTGAGAATAACTTTACATTGTGACCCTTGTTTTTTTTCATGTGGAGCCAGAGTCGAATCTAAGATTTTAAATCAGTAGAATTCGTTTACCAGTATCAATACTTGGTTACATTGCCCGTCTCAAGCCTAAGTGAAGGAGGAGGGTTAGTTACAATTAAGTTAGACTCGGATCTAAGATTTTAATCAGTAGAATCCGTTTACCAGTGTCAGTACTTGGTTACATTGCCCGTCTCAAGCCTAAGTGAAGGAGGAGGGTTAGTTACAATTAAGTTACTTGCGCATGTTATGGTCTCAAACTTGAGTAAAGGAGGAGGATTAGTTACGGTTAGGATGACAATTAGCGTAAAACTAATTGATTTTTGGATAGCGAGAATTCATATAGTTGAAGGTAGGGGTGTAAATAGGAGAGTTTAACTGAATTTGGACGGATCAAAATGAGCTGAGTCAATAAATAAACAGGTCATTAACCGGCTAAAAAATTACTTAGGCTAAGAATAACTATGTTAGAATTTCTTTGTTTTTTTTTTCTTATAATATTTTTAATTACCTAGTTTTTTTTCTTTACTATGACAAACACATTACATATCGAACAATAACCCTAACTTTTAAATAGACTGAAGTGGACGAATCAAAATGGACAGACTTAATAAGCATGACCCCCACCAATTTGGACATAGGTGGATCGAGTTATATTTTCATGGACTGATTTTGTCACCCGTATGCGATGAATGTGTTTACATGTGCTTCAAAGGTGTACATTAGAACAGTTTATGTCAAGACAATTGTTCCTCTAAAAAGGGCCTTAATTAAATTTTTCCTCAAGTCATTATCATGGGCCTTAAACTGCAACTGGCATAGCAAAATAGGTCCATTATACATGTCATTGTTTATCTTTAAATGATCCAGACTGGCTGAAAATGAAAAGTTGATAATGAATTCACCATGTGTAGAATATATGCATTGATATATTCTATTTGTATGGTGCAATGCAATTTATGTGTTGAAAAGTTGTGCCGCGTAAGCTACATTGGGTGGTCAGTTGAATATCCTTCTTTAAAAAGAATCCAAGACGTGTTCGATCATATACTCAAATTTTTATTTTTTTTTTTTGGGTTCAAAATGTGTATTTGTGTTAAGAATTTACCAAACATGTACTTTTGAAGTGTGGTATATAGAAAGTGGTCATTGCATTTCATTTTTTACTTAGAGGATGATAAAAATGAATGACAGAAGGTTTAGAACAGTTCGACTAATTCAAATTCACCTCATTTAGAAGGAATTTTATCGCTTCTTATCAAGAGAACTTCATTTTCAAGACTTGAATTTGAGACTCCTGATTTAAAGTATAAGATTCTTAAAAATTATAACATATCGATAGAAAAGATAATACTAGCTAAATATTCACTAGTATTATAAGTTTTTTAAACATTTATTTTTGGAAAAAAAAGAAAAGGAATTTTAGACCATAGGAAAACAATTATGTGATCCAATTATTTTTTTACACTCTTTAGCAATTACAATTGTAAGAAATGGACAGTACATACAAGAATTAAAGAAGTAAAGAATGATATAGTAATTGTACCAAATTATTTCTAGGTAAAAATTGAAAACCAAAAAAAATATCATCATAACTAATTAGTATTTAGTATTAAAGAACTCTATTCTCCTCTTTCGATGATCGAGAATATCCTGTGGACTAGTAAACGTAACATTTCAAAATTCGATTGATAATGGACCTGTCCCTCTATCTGTTCTCTTTTTTCGCGATGTCTTCGATCATTTCCTCCACTACAATCATCTTTGGCCTATCTTTTGGAGATGCAACCAAACAAGCCATAGCCACTTTTAAAAGTGCAACCATTTCATCTTCCCTTTCTTTATACCTTGCAAGTTCAAAATCAAACACATCCCAAGTCCATTCTTTGTTCACAACACCTTGTATCCATTTTGCTAAACTTGTATCCCCTTCACTTGTTGCAATTTTCCCAGTCAAAATCTCTAGTAAAACCACTCCAAAGCTATACACATCACTCTTTTGAGAAAATTTTGTTGGATTTTGGTTTGTGTTTACATTGTTTTGTGTCGATAATTCCGGTGCTTTGTATCCATTGTTTGATGATATTGGCATTTGTAAGAGCAAGTGGAGACATATATCAGAGATACAAGCATTTCCATTGTGATCAATTAGTATGTTTGATGATGTGAAATTCCCATGACAAATCTTGGTTTTGTTGTAGCTATGTAAAAAACTAAGTCCTTTTGCTGCTCCTAATGCATATCTTAATCTTGTTGTCCAATCCAATGGTGTTCTTCCCGGTCCACGATTACCTGTGAAATTTTTACACTATCAGATCATCCAAAAGATAACTACTACAAGTAACTCATTATGATAAGTGTAACTTGTTATCTCACACATTACTTATTATTATAACATGTTAAATTACGCTGATAGTATAAACATTAGTTACTTGTAATAATATATGTAAGTCAATTATATTTCAATCTCAAATAAATGGGGATCAACTATATGAACTCTTAATGACTCGTCCATTTTATTCCTAATTAATAATCTGTTTGATCAAGTTTTTGGGAAGTTAAAAGTGTTTATTGTTTAAAAAAGTGCTTAATTTAGATAGTTGAGGTGTTTCGTCAAAGTTTTAGGGAAAATATAAGTGTTTTTGAATAGGTTCGCCCTAGAAACACTTTTTGAAAGCTTAATCAAGCAGAGATTACAACAAGAACAACTAACTTAGTGGCTCAACTTCAAATTATCGAGGACATGATAAAGCATAATATTGCAAAAGTGTATTTCAAAGCACAAAATACTTTTTCAAATAAACAGATTTTGAAAGATTGACCGAACAGACTATAAAGAGGAGAGGATTGAAAAATTACCATGTAAGAGATTGTGTAGACTTCCATTTGGGAGAAAATCATAGACAAGAAGCAATTCCTCTTTTGATGAATAATAAGCTCTAAGTGGTACAACATTTGTATATCTCAAATTACCAATTAATCTCAAAATTCCATCAACATCTTTCATTTTCTTCAACTTTTCAATAACTCTTTTAACTACAACAACATCTCCATTATCCAAAATAGCCACTTTATAACTTGTTCCAACACTTCCTTTTCCCAACATTTCAGCTGAGGCCTTCAACAAATCATCAACTTTGTTAAAACCTTTACATCCTTCAAAACAAACCATTGTTGCAAATTGATCACTTGTTCTCTTGATACCATATTCAAATGAATGATACAGACTTGAACTACTCGTGTCCTGATTATACTTCCTATTCGTCGACCTCAATCTATAAATTTCACCCTCTTGATTCTTCTTTCTGTAATAACAACACCATGTTATTACCAAAACCGTCATCATAACGCCAATTGCATCAAGTGTGACTATCAATAAGAACATGTTTTCACTCAAATTCTTCTTTCTTTGATCAAGAAAGTTGAATTGTGAATTAGGAGTACTCATCACTGTTGGATTGCTATCCACTACTTCATTCGGGCAAATAGTTCGTAATGGATATCCACAAAGACGAACGTTTCCTATAAGAAAAATACATTAGTTGTTGAATTCGAACTTCATGAAAATAGTTTGGTTTTAAAGACAATCGAAAAGTAGCTAGTAAACGTTTAGTTTTTGCACAATATATATGTTTTTATTCTTTAAAATTTGTCCTCGTTAGCTTTGTCAGCTAAAATTCGCATTCAAAAGAAGTTGAATGCAAATTTTAGCTCACTAGCATAGGAGGGGCAAAGTTTAAATAGCGACTCCGCTACTTCACTTATTTTGATTCGAACAAATTTTGAACCATTTTTCAATGTTGTAATTGAGAAAATAGTCATTGTGGTAACGCTTCAAATTTCACAAGTGAAACTTCACGATAATATGCTATGACCATGGTTAATTCTCAATTACGCGAAGCAAAAAAATGGCTATTTATGAACTTTATCCGTTCAAATTTGATCCAATCCGCTCATTTCCGTAGTTTACCTGCAAAAGCTGCAACTGGAAATTTTGATAACCAATTTGGGATTTTCCCGGAAAAGTTATTCCCGGAAACATTGAAGTCCTTAACTGAAGCAATAGCTTTTTTTTCATCAGCACCAAGTGATCCGCTAAGAGAATTGAACTCGAGACGCAGAGTGATTAAATGCGGCAATTGATTCAACTCCTTCGCCGGAATCTCACCGGAAAACTCATTGAACGACAAATCAAGTCGTCTGAGTCGCTTCAAATGGTGAATTCCTGACGGAAATTCACCGGAGAACTTGTTGTGAGAGAGGTAAACATGTTTGAGATTAGGCCAAAAATCGAATTTCGGAATCGAACTGAGAGAATTGTGGTGTAAACTCAAATGACGAATTTGTGTAAGATGAATTAATGGATGAATTGATCCAGTGAGATTTAAGCGATTGAGTACAATTTTTACGACACGACGAGTAATTGGATGACATTTTACACCTATCCATGAAGAACAGGGGACATTTCTAGACCACGAAAAGAGAAAATTCGACGTATCAGCTTGGGATTTGAAGGCTAAAAGAGCTGAGAAATCATCGGAATGAGATACGGTGAAGAAGAAGACGGAGATTAGGAGAGAGAAAGAGAGGAATTTAGAGAGAGAAAATTGGTTTGGAAACAGAGCTGCCATTTTTGGAGTGCTCTGTTTTTTTTTTTCCTTTGGAGAAGAAGAATGTAAAATAGTTGTATTGTGATGTTGACATTACCGTTACCTCTTTAATTATTTTCGTTTTTTTTCTTTGGTTCTATATTACGAGGATTCATCATGAATTGTTAAATTTTTCGTTGGCAATCGGCCTAACACAATTCTCTTTTAGAGCAACGATGAACATGTTCACACGTGCGAAGTCGACCTGAACTTATCTGGGAGTAATTTTGTTTGTGAATATGTGATGTGTTACGTGTTACTAGTCTATTTGACTAAGTTTCTAACAAGTGAAAAGTGTTATCTTTTTTATTTATAGAATTCTTATTTTGGAGAGTTATCGATTTTACCAACCCTTTTTTCAAAAAAGCGTTTTCTGTATTTGCAGAAGATAAAAACTATAAGTTTTTTCGAATTCTTTTTAAATCATTGACAAAATACAAACTACTACTCTAATATTACTATAAGTTACTTTTGCTTTGATTAACTAAACACAAATTATTAATCTCCGAAAGTATTTTCTCAAGAAAACACTAGTAACAAAAACTAAGTAGATTTGGGAAATTTGGTCAAACTAACAATAAATTCACTTTTGGTATAAAATTTCTTCTATTTTTATTTTTATTTTATTGAAGTCTTTATTATTTTAGAAATCTCTAAAGGGGTGTATTTATGATGTTACATCATACTTGAAAAGTATTGAGTAACAAACCAAAACTAGATTTATCTTAAAAGTAATCTTCTTGGTGAAGTATTAAAAAGAATAAATATGAAAGGTAATATATAAAGAAAAAAAAAAAAGAAAAAAGGAAGGGAAATGGATTAAAATGAGAGAGTGGCATTAGGTGTATTTTTTTGGTACTTAATCTTTGCTCTGAAGTGATGACTTGTGTTATTATTAAGGTTTGGTAGATTAATTAATGAAAAGAAAGAAACAATTTATTTTTAGTATTTTAATGTACCAAAAAAATGGAAATTACAATATCATTCAATTAATTTTGCAAATTCATATTTCAGTTAAGTATTTATTGAGATATATAACGAATTTATAATATATATATATAATATTTTTAAATATTATTAAATTCACGTAAACTCATAATCAACGTTACGTAAGAATACATATCACTTTATTTTGGCATTTTTAAGGCTATCTTACCGTTGCATTTAGCCCATTGGGTTAATTCATCATTGGCATTAATTATACTCAAAGAGATTTAAAGTAAATGTAGTGTTTTGTGTGGTAATGTGTACTCATTACTACAATAACAATTTAACTAATGAAAAACAATCGTGTAATTATGAGACAAACATATATAATTTTTAAATGGTATTTTTCGCATTATATAAATCTATTCCTAGATAAATACCTTTGGTAGTCAATTTTCTTGATAGTACAGTAGTCAACGATGCAAATATTTGATCAAATCAGTTGTGGATACATAAACTACTAGAGAGATGGAGGAAATGCTTTGTATGTAACTCTATCAAACTTGTGGTACCTAATTGCAACCCTCGTGTTTCCTAGTCATCGTTTTTGTAAAAACATTAGCCCCGAACTCTTGACCTAGTGGTGTAGCGAGCACTTCATCAACCTTTATGAACACGAGCGGCTGGTAGTTGGTACCGTTAGAGAAGGAGATAAAAGTATAAACTTTGACGTTCTTATATTATTATTCACGAATGAATTGAAAATTTTAACTGATATTTTCAATTCCGATTTAGTTGAAGCGTCGATATTGGTAACTTTTATCCTACTAAATTGAAGTGGGCCTTGACAACATGGGCCGTTTAGGCATAGCTCATTGTATTGGGCCTTTTGATCTAGCACTAGCTAAGGCCCAATGGATACATTTGAAACCCATATCCACATGGATCATAAGAG
The DNA here is from genome assembly GCA_027705065.1 of Solanum peruvianum. Taxonomy (NCBI): domain Eukaryota; kingdom Viridiplantae; phylum Streptophyta; class Magnoliopsida; order Solanales; family Solanaceae; genus Solanum; species Solanum peruvianum. Next base: position 57,593,943 of record JAKWJD010001765.1, read on the forward strand.
ACATGAGCCCACATATATAATGACTATAGTCTATAAAGGATTAGATTAAGCATTTTACGTGAATTTTAGTCATATACACTAATAAAATAATAAATAATAATATTGAAAAATAAAATGTATTAACTAAAATAAAATTTTCATATTTGGAGGTTAAAAGAATATCAAAATTATTTTGAATTAAATTATTGTTTAAATGAATATAACGTGGATCTGTTCAAACGTTAATTACTATTGTATATACATGTTGTATACAATTCTTTTACTTATTAGTTCTGAATATACATACAACACACGTACTCTAATACAAGTAATAAAACACAGAAGTACTATAAAGAAACAAAATTGACAAACTGTTTTATATTTCCAGCCCCTCTAATTTCTTTACAATTCTTGATTATCTTTTTATATTATATATATAAACAAAAAAAACTCAAAATTCTATGATGTTTACAACCAATTCCGATTTTTTCAAAATATAAAAGTAAAAAAATATATATGATTACACTTGACCAAAGAAAAAGCAAAATAGTAAACTCACAAAATCAAATTGAGTTGAAATCAATTAAAAAAAATTAAAAAATTGATAAGTACTCCCCGACTTTTAATTATGATCTCGAGTTTGTGCCTTGAGAATGAAGTCGACTTAGATAGAAACCTCAAAGTGGTACCTTTTGACGTGAATTTGAATTAGTCGAATCTCAAAATATGTATCAGACAGAGAATGAAAAATCGAAAAAGGTGAAGTTTGTAACTAGAAAGTCCATCTCAAAATCTTGATTCTCAAATCAACCTTACATTTAGCTGTTGTAATTGAAGCCACACTTGGATTTTTCCCTTTAGGTATTGGTCCATTGATTCCATCACATGTTACTCTAATCCCCACTTTGTTAGTTTTCAATTTGTCCATTTTCACAACAACTTTTGTATCCAACAAAATCCTCATTGGCATTCCACTTTTTCTCTTCATATCTAATTTCAAACTTGAAATTGAGTCCACATCAAGAACTTGTGACACAATTGATAATGTTGAATGTATAATTGTAACATTATTTGGTGCACTAGTAAATCTTGGAAAATCCCCATTTGCTAGCTCAATTTGATTGGTTGATTCCGCTTTCAATGCAATTGGATCATAAATGTAAACGACTTTCTTGTTTTTGTTCTTGGTAGACAGAGTTACATTGAATTTAGTAGCGAGTCTTGTAGTGTCATCAGGAGATGTGGTGAGGTTGAACTGCGAAATTTTGAGAGAGGATATTGAAAATGAAGGGAGCTGAGGACGATAAAGGAAGTAAAAAATTGTACTAGCAATAGCTACGAGTATAAGAATAATGATGATCATGAGAATAGTCCAACAACAACATCGACAAAAACATCTACGACAATTGCAACCACGACCGCGGCGTTTGTGTCGATAGTTCGGTCGATAAGGGATTCGATTTGGATTGTACGTCTGGCTCTTAGGGTTGTACGTTTGATTTTTCGGTGTAGGGTTCGAGGTGGTGGTGGTGCCATTAGGCTTGGTTGCCATTTTGGTACAAAGTGGAAAATGTAGTATAGTAGGTCGATAACGATCAATAATTGAACCTGACTAATTTCGTAACGTTGATATCATGAAGGAAAAAGGAGAGAAGAAAATAGATGATGAAAAATATTTTTTTTTGAAAGAGCTTTTTAACAATTGATAAATGGATGTTTGGTGGATAATAAATCATAAAACATGGTGAAGTAAAGTGTCAATGTCTTACTTCTTAGGGGGTTTTTTTTTCTTGTATTTTAGTTCAAAGTTTTATATTTTGGTGTGAGACGTGAACTCCATAACCACAAAGGGGACATAGATACAATATAATATAGACACCTCACCAATTAAGTGAGAATATATCCTAGCTAGATAATATTTGAATTTAGTTTTATATATGAAATACGTACCTAAAAAAACACGATTTTCGATGAATATTCTATCAGAGATTTCTATATTCGTAGAAAAATCACTATTTTCTTAGAAATGTTTTTAGATTTTTAATTTAGAAAATTATATTCATTTTATTTTAATTTTTATCATACTATCTCTTTTTAATCTGCAGAATGCCTCAAATACAGCAGTGGCCGAAAGTCAAAACTCGAATAAAGGCCTTAAATTTTTAACTTTTTTTATGAAGTTTATTATAAGTTAATTCATTTAGGCTTTTTTTGGGACATAACATTCTAGATTTGTTGAACTTCTATTATTTGTTAAGAAAACTGAGGCCCTCAAATTTGGAGGTGTATGACAATTGTGTCCCTGTTAAATAGTTAATTTTCGAAAGAAAAGTATCTTTATATATTCGATTGTAGTTTAACTTTAAACTTCTCTCATATTAAACTGTACTATTTTAATTTGACATGTTTTTATAGTCGCAAAAATATCACGATATATTTATAACTACAAGTTAATTTTATTTTAAAATTTATACTAAATCAAACAAATCACATGAATTTAAGCAATGAAGAACTATCAAAAATTTATTTCTTATATTATGCATATTAAAATTCAAACGTCCTTAAACACTCATTACTAAATTCCTTATATATAATTGAATTTTGACTTCTTTTGAAGTTCGATTTTGTCACTATCTTATTTATTAATATGGCACCAAAAAAATAAAAAAATTGTTACAAATTTCAATTTATCTATAAAAACATTATTGTTATTTTACTGAAAATACATGGAGCATATATTTTGCAGTCTTTGCTATATATTTATAGTCTTTTTTTTTCTTTTTTACTTTTAGGTGATGATGTGCAACCCACGTTTCATGAGATCTAAGTTTGAGGTTGACACGTTGGAGTAATAATATAATAAAGTGGTCTTTGATAAAAAATATTTTCTATTCGAGATAATTTTTTTAGTGTAAATTAAAATTAATCGAATTTCAAAAGAATATGATTAACAATAATAAAATATGTAGATATTAAAAAAAAAATTGTGGAATTTACAAGATTAAGTTTCAATTTCAATTATTGCTCTTGGGCTATTCTACCTTGAATCTTGGCTCATTTTATAAAACGAATGGAATTTTTTTTTTTTGGCCAGAATGATATTTTATCTTTTAAAAATATTTTTAATTTTAATATCTTTTAATTTAAAAATGCAAAAAAAAAAAATCAGTTTATTTTAATATTAAAAATATCATAATTTTTTAAAAATTTCTGACTATTGAACACATTCTTAAATGAATAATATATTATCTTGAATATGTTTCATAAATTCATATAATATTCATACAGAAATTGGTTAACAACTAAATATTTTAAGAAATCTATAAAATTCAGATCAAATAAATCTCGAGGATGTTCATACCATCTTATATGTTTGAGAAAATATTACTAATGACACTCCGATTCACAAAGATCATCAAGAGAGAAGAATTAAGGGAAAGAACATAATTATACTCACTTTATATTAGAAAATAAATATATATTCTTTTCTATGTTTGTAATTAATAACCCTCGAATCACGAAAAAAAAATTTAGAGATAAAATCAAGAAGAAATAGATTGCATGGAACTTTACTAAAACTAAGTGTACATATTTTGTAATTTCTTGTGAAATCAAATAAACGAAAAACTCCACTATTATTATCCTCATTCTACAATATGATATCAAGAGCATGGATCCTATCGGCTGTGGTGTTAATGATACGGTTCAGTCGATTATTTTAAGAAATATATTATTCTAATTATCTTTTTTGAATATTTTATAATGTAATAACTAAAATTAGACTTTTTTAAAATTATTTCAATCATATCGATTTTTCTTAGGTATTGATGTGGTTTGGTTAATCTTTTGTTTTTTTAAAAAATATCACCTCAAAATATATTATTATTGATATATTCCCTTTTCAAATATGTTTTTGAAGAAACACTTTAATTCTTAACCTTGTTATCGTATTGTTTGATCTTCAATACTCCCTCTGTCCCTATTTAGTTGTCCATTTTAGAAATGACACACATATTAAGATAGCAATAATTAATATAGTGAAATTATAATTTTATTCTTATTAATTATGGTTTAAAAAATGATGGATTCAAACTTGAAAATTTCCAAGAAGTTTAAATGAGGGTAACATAAGAAATCTTTTTTGTTCTGTACAAGTAAATAGGAACAGATGGAATATTCAATAAGAGTGCTTGAATATGTTATGTTGTATTGTTTGATAGAGTATTTGTTATAATATCTTTCAATTATAAACTTAATTAAGTAAATGCTAATTAAAGAGTAAAGACCCAAAGTCATCTAATTTTCACATACCTAAGACCGCAGTTATATCTATATTTAAAAAATATTATAAAATATATTTATATATTAAATTTTACATATTGTTAATATTTAAAATATATTTACATACATGTAAGATTGTCCGATTCGAGAATTTTTATTTTTTTATAAATTAAAAAAATCATCTCAATTGTTCGGAACAATGATACACTTAAATAAAAATCAACGATATTATTAAAAAATAGCATAAATCAGTTCAATTAGGTTGATGGATGCTTGTTATTTGTGACGAAGCTAAAATTTTATATAACGGGATCGATCGACACCCCTTAACTGTATGTGGTTCCGCCACTGCTTGTTATAAATTGAGAAGACTAGAAGCTTGTAGGAAAAAGTGAATGGGATGTTTACTCTCAATAATATTTCTACATAATCAATAACTGATCTTTTGGTATTATGAGCTCACAGACAGAGAATAATTGGAGGGAATTTAAGAAGTTTTGATGAAATTCTAACACCTTGTTTGAATGGTTGTTACTATATTGTGAATTTAAATACAATATTTGTTTTGATTGTTATTTAAATTTATTATATCATATCGTTTGAATTCATCGTAATCAACAATGAAAAGTCATATTTTGTTTAACGAATGATTTTGCGTGATCACGTCATTTCCTTGATCTTCTCTTCTCATTTCCTTTTATCTTACCTTTTAATAGTACCTTATTACGCTTGTTGGTTTATCACTCAAATTGTTGATGTGTGAAATTATGTGACGATGGAGAATGTTACAAAACTAACATTGCATTCATTAAAACAATTTAATACGATACTATGATATATTATGAAACAATTCGTAATAACCACTGAAACATGAAAAAGAATGGTACCGTGTCCAGGGGCGGAGCTACCTTGTATCCGAACCTCCTTTGGCGGAAAATTAATTATTTATATATGGTTAAAATAATTTTATATGCATACATAGTTGATGTTGAACCCTTTTCGGCTACTTTATTTGTCTATTTTCTACCGATTTTGAACCCTCTTATTGAAAATTCTGGTTCCGCCTATGATTGTGTCAACTGTTGGAATGCCAAACGAAAAGTGAAAACATGCAGAAGTGTTTTTCTTTTGTGATGAAAACGATGAGTTTAGTATTATTGGGGATACAAAACACATTAAGTTTATCTAATTATCCCCTTAATTGGAAAATCAACATTCATTAATCATGATTGATGATTGTTAACGCTCATAAATGATCAAATAACATGTATAAATAGCCCTATGGTGAATGCATATGATCATCAAGAAAAATCACACATTGTGGAGAAGCAACAAAACATTTATCACAATGCATATCATGAATGATGACTCTGCTTCTTCTACTAGTGAATGTGATCTACAAGTTGTTGATCAAAAACATCTCGCACTGATAGAACCACATGGCTCTTATATTCCTGCACCTATTGTTTCATCTTTCAACGATAGAATTCGACCACTCCTCGACTGTGTTGACAAGCTTCGACACCTTAACATAATGCAAGAAGGCATCCAATTGCCTACTATTGTGGTGGTTGGTGATCAATCTTCTGGAAAGTCTAGTGTGCTCGAATCACTTGCCGGAATCAGTCTACCTAGAGGACAAGGCATTTGCACTAGAGTGCCACTCATCATGAGGCTACAAAATCATAATGAGACAGAGTTGCACTTGGAGTATAATGGAAAGTTAGTTACAACTGATGAAGTTAACATTGCGGAGGCGATTGTTCTTGCAACTAATGAGATTGCTGGACATGGTAAAGGAATATCAAACATCCCTTTATCACTCATAGTGAAAAAGAATGGTGTTCCTGACTTGACTATGGTGGATTTGCCTGGAATTACTAGAGTTCCTGTTCATGGACAACCAGACGATATCTTTGAACAAATTTCAGATATTATTATGAAATATATAACACCTGAGGAAAGCATAATTTTGAATGTTTTATCAGCTACTGTTGATTTCCCTACTTGTGAGTCTATTCGGATGTCACAGAAAGTGGACAAAACCGGGGAAAGGACTATAGCTGTTGTGACAAAAGTTGATAAAGCTCCTGAGGGGCTACTTGAAAAAGTTACATCAAATGATGTGAATATAGGACTTGGCTATGTTTGTGTTAAGAACAGAACTGGGAATAAGTCTTACGATGAAGCTCGTAGTGAGGAGGCAAGGCTTTTTCAAACTCATGCTCTTTTATCAAAGATCGATAAGTCAATGGTTAGTGTTCCTGTTCTGGCACATAAGTTGGTGCATATTCAAGCAAACATCATTTCCAAATGCTTGCCAGATATTGTGAAGAAGATTAACGACAAACTCGCTGTCAATGTTGCTTCTCTCAACAAGTTACCACAACATTTGAGTTCTGTTGCTGAAGCGTTGACAATGTTCATGCGTATTTTGAGTTCCACCAAAGAGTCTCTAAAGAAAATATTTCTCAGAGGGGAGTTTGATGAGTATGCTGAAGATGTTGAAATGCATTGCACTGCTAGATTAGCTGAGATGCTCAACGAGTATGCTGTTGAGCTACATTCGAAGAACGTTGAAAAAAAGGAAGATTTCTTGATGGATGAGATCATGTCTTTAAAAGAATCAAATGGGATCGGATTACCAAATTTCCTCCCTCGTGCTGTCTTTCGGAATGTTTTACAGAAAAAGGTCAGTGGGATTTCAGCGATTCCTGAGGTGTTCGTGGAGAAATTGTGGAACTATATAGAGACAGTTGTCATCAAAGTTTTGATGCATCATTTCGGTGACTACCAGCAACTTCAGTCTTCCACTAGGTGTGCTGTGCAAAATTTGATAGCCAAGAGGAAGGATGAATCGATTAATTGGGTCCGAGAAATCATTGAGATGGAAAGACTGACGGATTACACTTATAATCCTGAGTATGTTGCAACTTGTAGTACGCTCATGGCTCAGCAAAAACCGTTTATGGAGATTATGAATGATTCTGACAAGCCCTCGATAATAAAGCTCAAGGAAATTGGAGAAGTTGATGTTGGGAGTCTGAGGATGAATAAGGATATTGCTCAGCAAGCTTTTGATTTGAAAATGAGGATGATTGCATACTGGAAAATCGTGTTGATGAGAATGGTTGATCATATGGCATTATATACAATGTTTAGTCTTCAAAAGATGGTTAATTATGAGATTGAACAGGAGATTGTTAATGAACTCATGGCATCCCATGGTGGTGGCATTGAGAGAATGCTGGAGGAATCGCCTTGTGTTTCAGAGAAACGCCTTAGGCTGAAAAGGAGTGTGAAGCTGCTTAAGGAGTCGAAAGATGTGGTGGCGAAAATCATGGACAGGATTGCTCTTCAGACTGATGGGGAAAAGGCGTAAATGAGTGTTTGATGTTTTCAGATAGCATGTCTTGTTGTCCTTGTGGCCTTAGTTCTCTTCTTTCATCTTTTTTACCTATCTACTTAGTACTCTTCTATTAAGTTTGCAGTATGTTTGTCCTCTTCGAGCATCTTATCTACCATTTACCATGTTTTTCGTATCACGATTAGTAATTCCTATAGTTTCTTGAGTACTACTCCCTCTATCTATATTAAGTGAATTGTTGGGGGTATGTATAACACACCTTTCGCAACAATTCTCTTGAACTTTGAATAATGACCAAACATGTACAAGTATCGATATTATGAATCACGTGGTCATCAAGACTGGATTTATCAGCCAATATCCAAGTAGACTCTACAAACTACACCTTCCTACAAAACCACAAAACGTTTTTTGCCATACTGCAGTCAATTATGATGTTCAGCAAAATGGTGAATGGATCTTCTTCTAGTGAATATCCACTACAAGTTGATGAACCAAAACATATTGCAGTAATAAAACCAAAAGTTTCTGGTGTTCATGCACCAATTATCTCATCCTTAAATGATAGAACTCGACCCCTTCTCGACTGTGTGGACAAGCTTAGGCACCTCAACATCATGCAAGAAGGTACCCAGCTGCCTACTATTATGGTTGTCCGCGATCAGTCTTTTGGGAAGTCGAATGTGATTGAATCACTTCCCGGAACTAGCCTTCCTAGAGGGAATGACACTTGCACTAGAGTGCCTCTAATCACGAGACTCCAGGGTGTTCAAGTGGAAGCACCAACGTGTGTTGAGCCATGTATACAGTCATTGTAGGAAGTTTGGGGCTTTATTACCCGAATACAGATTTTTGATTTTTCAAGTCAAAAATAATATTACAACTATTATCCTACCTCTCGTGTTAGTAATTGCAGAATCCACATTTGTTGAGCTAGTTAAAAGCATTAGCAATGCTTTTTCTCTATCCAAATTGTTCTGTTTGGACCCAACTAATTCTATAGCCAAAACTATGTGTTTGATGATGAGAATGACATAATTTATATTCTGAAAAGAATATCAAGCGTCATCAATATCAAAGCGATACGTCATTTGTAATGATCACACAGATTTATGTATAAACAGTTCAAAGTATAAACATAACGTTTACAGTCAATGCTAACGAAACTGCGAAACTATCTTTATTCACTTACCTTTTGCTGTCAGACCACATTCAGCAAATGTCTATTCAATAGAGAAGCAGCAGAACTTTCCTATTACCACCTGAGCTTGAACTGTAAGGACTTACATATACTGTTATCAGAATCCTGACAAAGATATAAGTTTACTAAGTTGATATCCGACAATTATTAATGAAACCTGAATAATGCTAAAGAAAAACTTACATTTGTTTAAATGATTAAAGGTATTCGTTATCGATCTTTATGTAGGAGATACGAGCAATTTCTGGCCAGTATTTCCCCTTGTCAAATTTTAGGAGTCGTTTGAGGAATGGACATTTGGAAATAGATAGTTTAGAGAGGGAAGAGAGCATCCCGTTTACTGGAAGGGATTTGAGATTAGGGCAATTACTGATGGTCAGCTCAGAGAGGGAGGAGGGCAGGGGTGGAAGGGATTTGAGATTAGGGCAATCACGGATCATCAGCTCAGAGAGGGAGGATGGCAGGGGGGCAAGAGACTGGAGTTGATGGCAGGAGAAGATGCATAGACTTTGAAGAGAAGAAGATGAGTGAAGCCCTTCTTCCAGCAGTGACTGAATTTGAGGTAAATCACCAATAGATAGATGTTGAAGAAAGGTGAGGCTTTTGAGAACTTGGATGCTTAATGTTTTCATATTGTCTATGATAAGAATTCTAATAGAGGAAGGCAATTCCCAATTCTCACCAGCAAGAATCTCTTCGTCACTGCCATCATGTACGATCACTAACTGTCTGAGACAGGGAAGTCTATGTAAACGCCACTCCTTTCGGCCGTTCACCAGTTTCGTGCAATTGTTGATATGAAGGAATTCTAAATTGAAGGGCAATGCTCCTTCAAGAAAGAACTCTATTTCTGGACAATCCCTCAGTGTCAATTGCTTAAGAGATGGAGGGAGTTGTGGCAGCCGCTTCAGCATTGTAAGGTTGCAGCAAGTGAGACTTTCAGTGGCAGTAGGAAAAAAAAAACTAGTAAGGTTGTGACAACTACGTACATTCAAATTACATGCTCTTGAGACCACATCAGTTGTAGAATCACATTCATCCAGTATCAAATTCTCAAGAAACATCTCACCAACTGACGCCTCCAATTTCAATTTCTGGCAATTAGATATCCATATTTCCTTCAAAGTACTGGGAAGAATGCTAAAATGTATGGAGGTAAGAGAGTCACAATTACGAATATATAATTTCTCAATCTTCTCCATTCCCTCAAGTTGGGATCTAAACAGCTGAGCTTCATCAAAAAGAACTCCAGCCTTCGGAGAACCAATAACTTCAAAGCTTTTTAAACTTGTAAGTTGGATGGGTGTCTCCAAGCCGAGTTCAGGACACGTTGAAATTTTCAATTCTTTCAGAGAACAAAGATTTTCAGGCAACTTACCCATCAACTTAGGACAATTTTCAATTGAAAGCTTCTCGAGTATAGGAAACTCTCCATTTCCTAGTACATGCCATTGCTGCCACTCCGGCATATCTTTAAATACAAGCTTCTCAAGAGAGTTAAAAGGCTTTTTAGAGGATGAAATGCCATAGAATTCTTCCGTCACCTCTGTTATTCCATGCATCTCTCTAATCGAAAGGCATTTCAAACAAGGAAGCTGTCCTAGTGCTGGCAAGGAATCACAGTCCTTGCAGTGGCTAAGTGACAATTCTACCAGCTTAAGAAACAAAGGATCAGCTAGCCAATTTGGAAATTTTGTTCCTCTATATCCGGTGATTTCAACTTCTTTTATGTTTTTATGTGGTCGTAGCTCGTCAAGTATGTCTCTTTCAGTTTGTGGATTGTCGACACTACTACTTCCACTCCACTCCAATGATAACTTGTCAATATGATTCTTCTCCCTCATCTTTGCCTTCATAGCTTCCCTTCTATCTACCACATTTTGCAACTCTACAACTGACAGAGATCCATATAACTTATGTACTTCACCTAAATCTTCCATTCTCAAACCACCGCGACCACCTACAAGAAACTTGGCTCCCACTAACACTTGAAGGCTTTTTAACTTGCTCAGATGTAGCGGCATCTTCAAGTGAGAAGTGTTGCTTATGTCAAGATGACGCAAGTTAATCAACTTCTCCATCTGCAGCGGTAGCTCCTCAAGGTAACCACAAGATGAAAGGAGAAGTGTCTCTAAGTTATACAATACACAAATGGAATTAGGCAACTTTCCAATTCTTGTCTCAGAAAGGTCCAAAAACCTGAGGAGCTTTAATTTGATAAACAAATCATTTGGCAACTCCTTAATATAGTAATGAGACAATGATAGTACCCACAAGGATCTTAATCTTGGCAGTGTGTTATGCAACACCCTCTTGCTTAGAGGGTGATAACAAGAATCAACACTAATACATGTTGGAAGCAATGTCCTCAGCTGCTCCAATTTGTAGAGGGATGTCAACTCCTCAAACTCACCATCATATCCCATAGAATATGACAAGTGTCGACTTCTTTCCAACATATGAGATCCTTGACTCTCTTCCAACCTGATACAAAGTTTTGAAGATGCAATTTGGGCTAAATCATTGACAAGGTCATGCATTAAGAATTTCTCTATGTTCCATTCCGAAGGATTTGGGACCCTTTCGAATAATGATCTTGACCTCAACTCGAGAAAGTACCGACTGCCTGAATCTTCAATTATTTCATCTTCCTGTGGTACAAGACCATTGGCAACCCACAGATGAACGACTTGTTCTTTACTAAATGGATAATCTTTGGGAAAAATTGCACAGTAGGAAAAACATTGCTTTAAATGTGCAGGAAGATCATTGTAGCTCAACATCAGCGCTGGTAATATGTCATTCTGTGGCAGCTCCCATATTTCACTTTTCAAAATACGTTTCCACTCTTCAACCTCTGATTTGGAGCGTAACATGCCAGCAAGAGTCTTCAGAGCTAAGGGCAGTCCCTTGCACTTAGCTGCAATTTGTTTTCCGACCTCTTCAAGTTCTGAATGTCCCATAGGATCCATGTTTTCAAATGCATGTCTTTTAAATAAAGACCAAGAGGCTTCAATAGACAAATGGTCCATGCTAATTTGCTCATTTCCCATCATCAAGGCAACACTCTCTTTACGTGTCGTCACAATGATCTTACTTCCAACATCTCCTTGTACAAACAAATTTCTCAAGTCATCCCATTCGTTGTAGTTGTCATTCCACACATCATCCAGAACAATAAGAAACTTCTTTCCCTTTAAGTTTTCCTTCAATTTGACTTGAAGCTGATTAAGATTTTTGTGGACATCCTTTGAGTCAAATGATTCAATTTCTTGAATTAAACCTTTTGTTATTCTCAAAGCATCATATGGCTCAGAAACACAATACCAAGCTTTCAAACCAAAATGGTTCTTCACCCTCTCATCATGGTAAATCGCTTTAGCAAGTGTTGTCTTACCCAGGCCGCCCATTCCAACAATAGGAAATACTGTCAGATTTTTTCCACTTGCATCTTCAGACAATAAGCGATCAATCAAATCCTCTATTTCACTCTGCCTTCCAAAGATATCAGAATCATCAACCAAAGAAGTTGAAGGTGTTCTTGTTTCTTGTTTAGTTGAACCTAAATGCTCCTTTAAGCCAAGGCGACCAATTTGCTTTTCCAACACCTCCAATGTTTCAATGGTTTCTTCCAACTTCTCCGTTATGTTAAGACAAAAATCATCACTCAAGCACAGGTTGCAAATCCTCCAACGTTTCAATAGAGTTTCTGCAAGATTTTGATACTGACCTTCCACCTTAAGCCTCAATCCTTCATAATTGACTTCTTCTATTAAGTTCTCCGCAGAGTCCACAGCATCTCGAAGCTCATTAAGCCAGTCGCTCACAGATGGATTTGACGCCTGCTTATTCTCTGCATCACTTAGCACAATCTGAAGACCACGCAAAGTCATTTTCAGCTTCTTTAAGAGCCGAACCTGATCCTTATGCTTCCGAAACATGTTGAGAAGATCACCCTGAGAAGCAAGCCTTTCAAAGAGAACATTCAAAGCTGAAGAGAGAAATGCTCCACCAACTACCTCCATTTCTGAAATCTGCAAGCAAAACAAGGAACCACAAAATGATTTTAAGAATTTTGAGAAGTTTCAATCTTAAATTACTATCAACTGTATTTTACCTGTTGAATGCTAATAGTGATATGTAAACAAGAATGATTGCTCTCTCTCTTTTGCTAGTAATCTTACTTGTAATTGATACAACTATGTTTTATCTGCAGTCTACAGCTTACAGCCATAGAAAAAAGAAGTGGCAAAACTGTCTTTTTTTCCCAAAAGCAAAATAATAGAGTCTGGTTTCTTGACTATACATTACTACTTTTTTCAATTCAATAATTGAAGCAAGAGATGAAGGGTGGAGTAAAAGGGCCCCCAGGTGGGGGACTCAAAAATAAAAGAGTTTTAAATGATAAATTTCTTCGCAGCTCATTATAAACGAATATGAACTCTACATTCTTAAAAATTTCTTGTTTTTTAAAAAACAAATCATTCTTGAAAATTTTATTGTTGAATTTTGAATTTAACAGAGACGGATTCATTGTTTGAATGATACATTACAATGTTTATCTTGTTTTGTATAGCTGGCTATTGTAGAAAGGAATTGTTGAAGTGGATATCTCCTCAAGATGTAAGCTGAATATATTTCAAAATACCAAAAGTTCCCCAAGTAACAATAATTAAAAGTGGAATAGTGAAATTTCACATATCTTTTCATTTTCTCTATCCTAGTGAAAAATTAACATTAACAGTGATGAAATATTCTTATCTCATAACATTGGATGTGGATGGAATGCTAAACAACTTTCTTAGATAAACAGCTCAGTTGTTTTGAGGGAAACAAAAGCATTAATTATACTGGAAGTGTGTGTCTCTAGATATGCTGTTCACACATTCTATTGAAGAAGTTCAAGTGTTTTTCTGATGCATTAACTGTACCTAGAAGGATGAGATCAGTATTTTTTGGGGTAAAAAACCATTAAGTCCCCATGCTGTTCTTTTCAAATATCATGTATAAATAGGGATACTTTGAGTTCATGTGGTCATCAAGAGTTACATTTAACATATACTAAACCTTGCCAACAATGACATCCCAACAAGTCAGCAATGACTCTTCTTCCAGTGATCCAAAACATCCTGAAGTGGTAGAGCCACAAGCATTTGTAGTACATGCACCTATTGTTTTATCGTTCAACGATATGATTCGACCACTCCTTGATTGTGTGGACAAACTTAGGCACCTCAATACTATGCAGGAAGACATTAAGCTGCCTAGCAAATTCAAGCTTGGACACCTCAACAACATGCAGGATGGCATTCAGTTGCCTACCATTGTGGTGATTGGTGATCAGTCTTCCGGGAAGTCCAGCGTGCTTGAATCACTTGTTGGAATTACTCTTCCTAGAGGGGAAGGCATTTGCACTAGAGTGCCTCTCATCATAAAGCTCCAGAATCACAGTGAGACAAAGGTTTACTTGGAGTACAATGAGAAATCAGTTCCAACTGATGAATTTAACGTAGCGGAGGCCATAACCCTTGCAACTAATGAGATTGCTGGACATGGTAAGGGAATATCCAACATCCCTTTAACACTCATAGTGAAAAAGAATGGTGTTCCTGACTTGACTATGGTGGATTTGCCTGGAATACCTACGGTCCCGGTTCATGGAAAATCAACTGATTTTTTTGAACAAATTTCAGAAATTGTTATGAAATATATAACACCAGAGGAAAGCATAATTGTGAATGTTTTATCAGCCACTGTTGATTTTTCTACTTGTGAATGCTTTAAGATGTCTAAAAAAGTGGACAAAACTGGGGAAAGGACTCTAGTAGTTGTGACAAAGGTAGATATAGCTCCTGAAGGGCTGCTTGAGAAAGTTACTACAAATGACATGAATGTTGGACTTGGCAATGTATGTGTTGAGAATCGTATCGTCAACGAGTCTTATGAAGAAGCTCTTAGTGAGGAAGCAAGTCTTTTTGAAACTCATGCACTGTTATCCAAGATGGACAAGTCTATGGTTAGCATTCCTGTTCTGGCACATAAGTTGGTGCAAATTCAAGCAAACATTATTTCCAAGTGCTTTCTTGATATTGAGAAGAACATCAACGACAAACTCGCAGTAAATGTTGCTGCTCTCAACGAGTTGCCACAGCATTCGGGTTCTGTTGCTGAAGCTTTGGCTACATTCATGCGCATTCAGAGTTTGGCTATTGAGTCTCTGAAGAAAATTTTTCTTGGAGTAGAGTCTAATGAGTACACTGAAGATTTTGAAAAGCAATGTGCTGATAAATGGTCTAAGTTGATTGATCTTGAATTCAAACAATTCTCTGCTAAGCTAAGTTCAACATATCCTGATGAGAAGGTAGACAACTTGTTCATGGAGTTCATGTTTTTAGATGAAGCACAAAAGACTGGATCGCCCGATTTCCTGGATGTTTTGCAGAAGAAGGTCAGAGAAATTTCTGTAACTACAGAGGAGTTTGTTGGAAAATTGTGGAACTATATAGAAGGAGTTGTCATCAAAGCTTTGATGCATCATTCTGATAGTTCCCTGGAACTTCAGCATTTCATTAAGAGGGCAGTGCAAAATTTCATTGCCAGGAGGAAGGATAAATCGGTTAATGGGATACGAGAAATCATTGGGATGGATAGGCTGACTGACATCACTAGTAGTACTGATTATGTAGCTACTTACAGAAGTCTCATGGCTCAAAAAAGGAAATTTGTGAAGTACTGCCAATATTCCAAAGGATCGAAAATAAACATCGAAGGATTTGGAGTAATAGATGTTTGGTTTATAAGGCGTCGGCCTAAAGATCTTGTGCAGCAAGCTTTTGAATTGAAGATGACAATGGCTGCATACTGGAAAACTGTGTTCAGTCCTCAAAAGTTGGATGACAATGAGATCGAGGTGGAAATTGTGAATGATCGAATGGCAACTTTGCATGTGAGGTCCTTTGCATACTGGAAATTTACTTTGGGTCTTGAAAAGTTTGTTGATGAGATTAATGATGAGGTTGTTGGTGATCTAATAGCATCCCATGGTGGTGGACATGAGAGTTCCCTGCAAGAATCATTGGTTGCTGAGATGTGCTTTAGGCTCAAAAAGAGTGTGAAGTTGCTTGAAGAGTTAAAAGAGATGGTGGCGAAGATTATGGAGTACAGTCTTGGTTCATCATGTTAGTTCAGAACAGGCTTAGACTAGTGTTTGATGATTTGCCCTTCATCTCTCCTTGTTGTCGAGCCCTGCTTTTCTTCTTTCATCGCGTTTATCTGTCTACCTAGTTCTCTTTATCGAATTTACAGCTACCTGTCCTCTTTTAGCTTCTTATCTACATGGTACTGTGTCATGATTCTGCAGATGTTTGTTTAATCAAAATTTTGAAAATGGAAGTCTTTCACTTGTGCTGTTTGAGATAACGGTGATATCTAGGTCAACTTTTGTACACCTCACGTATTCCAACAGATACATGCTATACCTCTCATATCGAAAATACCTGTCACCTCTCACTGGTATTTGACTCTGTTACTCTGATATCAAGGCTTAAGCAAAAAGCTACCATTTGAACCCTGTCTCTAAGGTTTACATAAAGTTCATCGATCAGTAGTCATCGCCTTGAGTGTTCACACTGCTAGTATGAAAAAAGATAGGGCAGTCCGATGCACTAAGCTCCAGGGAAGGATCGGACTACAAGGGTCTATTGTACGCAGTCTAGTCTTACCCTGCATGTTTCCACAACATGAATCGTTACCTCCTGGTCTCACATGGCAGCAACTTAACCAATTACACCAAGATTCTCCTTCTCACACTGCATGGCAACAATATGTGTATTTTTATGGGGGAAAAGGGGATTTACAGTATTTCTTCTGCAAGCCAAAAGAAAAATCCAAGATTGAAGAGCATTTCTTCCATAAGGCAAAAGAAGACAAGATGCAGTATGCAATATGAAGCAATGAGACTTTCTTTCACCACAATATCTCAGGAAAAAAACAATAGAATTAGACTGATTGTGTCACCCAAAAGAGTACATTATACACCCAATAAGTTAGAAACGACAACCGGGAGAGAGATGCCATGAAAGTTGGGTTGACTGATTATTAGTTCTAGTTATTCCCGGAAGAGTATGGAGTTTCTGGTGATCAGAAACATCTCCGCTGATGATCTAGCCCCTTCATCAAAACAAAGGTCCAAAATGACAAAGCTGAATTCAGGACATTGAAATGTCTATTACCAATGTTTTCTCCCCACTTCTACCTCATGCTCCGTATTTTGGAGCCTTCCAGAGCTTGAATGCCACTTCATGTAGAAATCTATCTGTTGGAATCACAAGGTTTGCACCATGCTGATTGAAAGATGAGAGCGCAAAATATTAGAAGGATCTGAAATATCCATGGTAGCAGACAATAACTCTAGTGACGACAGTAAATATTGAAGGTATTTTATGTAATAGAAACACAAGAGTAGAGATCAAGCGCAAAATCAAGAATACTACGAGTAACTATAAAACCAGAACAGAATTGACAATGGCGCTCAAATTATTTGAGGATTATGCAAGCTCTGCACATTGTAAAAGACATGCAGAAAGGTTCTTGAATTTCTGCCTGCTCTTCTACACAACTTGATAAATCAGGAGAAATTCTAAGTGTTAAAAATGCCTAGTGCCTTTAAAAGGAATACAAGTATAGAAGAGCATGAATCATTCTCCTTAGTTGTGTCAGCATATTTCTGAGCAATGAAAGGAACCTGTTTGAATACCTCTTTGAAATCCTCGTATGAATATGCTTCTGCCATATCCTTTCGAGTGACAGCATTCTGCCACTGGGCCACTAATATGGGGCAATGCTGCCTGTTAACGAATACATCAGACGCCATCATGCATGGATGATATAGAATGGAAGTGGAAAAATCGCACTAACCTAACATTCGGTCGTGGTTTTCCTTCTTTAATTGTATAACTTTGACGAGGGAAAATAAGAGAGAGTTTAGAGTCATTCTCTTGTCTACTATCAGCAATAGAAAACGTGGAATCATCAGACTCACGAACAGCACCATAGCTCAACAAAACTGACATGTGCAACCTAGAACCTACTTCCGTTCCAGGATGTGCCATTTGCACCAAGTTACCAACCAACCGATTGACAAGATCCAAGTCTTTGAGGCAATTTGTCGTTTGACCAGCTCCAACATGAAGAATAACCAAATCAAATTGGCTCGACTCTAAGGTCTTCCCTTCTTGAAACCCCAGCAACTTGAACAATTCAGAGGCTAAGGCATATGAATCGACCTGGTTATTAATGTTACTAATTACCTCATTGAGCTCTAAGACGGTGAAGCCAAGCTTATTGCAGAAACTCTTCAGTCTTAAATTTTCAGTGATGACAGCAGCTTTCATCCCCATAAACCTGAACGAGAACTTTTTTAGAAAGGGCCTTCTCAACAATGTATATAATATCATATCGATGGAAGTTCAACATGTAAAACAGGAATAGACTTACCTCTCTGATATGGTTGCTGCTACATGCTTCTCCTGAGATTGAGTTTCAGAAGATTCTTCCCCATTCTTAAGAACAGAGGAAGTATTTTAGCATAATCTATGTTAATTAAGCAAAGAAAGAAATATATGTCTTTAGCAATTACTATAAACAGAGAATTGCATCTCACCAAGGCAAGATAAGCTTCACTTGCATCCACTAGCTCAGCAAATTCTCTGACAATTCTTGCATCTTCGGTTTCTGCAATCTAATCCCCAGTTAAATTCCAAAGTGACAGATAACAACAACATACCGAGTGTAATCTCACAAGTGGCGCCGGGGGAGGGTGGTGTGTATGTAGGAGGCTGTTTTCGATAGACTCTCAGCTCAAATAAAGCATATCAGAAAATGAGTATGTAAAACAAATACAGTAGCGAAGACTGAAAACAATGAAGAAAAGAACAATAGTAACAACAAATAATACGATAGCTGAAGCCAAAATGACAAATAAGAAGTACAAAAATGTAATCAGACTCCCAGCATGAACTGTAAAGTAATAACAATCTGTGCACTGTCCATCAAAACTATTTATTAAAATTTAGAAACTCGCCATGCGTTCTTATTAATATAAGTACTCATCCACCCTAACACTAACCAACTGTAGGCATAGCATAACAAGAAAAATCATAGGCACCAGGCTATAAAGTTGAATTTATGGGATGGCAAACCCTTCAATTTTAATTGGTTATGATGCATCCCACATGTCATCAATAATATTTAACATATTCTGTAAATTCCACTCTTTAGAGAAGTCTTATTGTTATCTAGAGGGTAAAGTGGATGTAGGAAGGATATATATCAGCTGCCTCATAAAAGTGATCAAGGAAACATAACATCCTCCTATCTAGTTACACAATATATATTTGCTCTCAAGTGCTCGATCGTCTAGGATGGCTATGTATTCCACGAATAATAATTTCATTCTCAGCTAGTGGTTGAGAAAAGAAGGTGCACCAGTTCCTTGGAGTCAACTGCCTTGATGACTTTTCGATTTCTACAAGGCCTTCCGTTAGCAAGTCTAAGAAATGATCTGCCAGTTTGATATGATACATAAAAGTTTTGAATCATAGAGATGGAAGGTGCAAACTTTTGGCTCTCCATTTTTTTGGAGTTGGGCTGTTTCATGATTAGAAAACAAAAAATGCCAGATATGATTGTCTTTCGATGTTACTGATTCTGGCATTACCAACCAAGCAGATAAATTTAACGATAACTAAACAAGATCAAACAAAAACAAATATTACTAACTCAACTCACAGTATATTTAAGCAATCAAGAAAGTATACATACAATCAGACTTAGTCGGCTAGATGAATGCCCTGCATCTATTCCATTCCATCCGGTCCATTTCATTCCAACACTAATAAATTCGTCGTTCAACACAATTTAGGAGTTCTTATCTATAGGTTCTCTAACTAGACTAAGAAAGGCTCCTCACAGACACCAGTAAAATGTACCTGTAACAACAAAAACTAATCTCAACTAGTCAGCATCGCCTATATGGATCCTTTACTACATTACCAAACAAACAAAGATATTTAACTATCACCAAAACGAGATTAATTAACTTCTTTTTCTTTATTGACACGAGATTAATTGACTTATAACTCAATTCACAGAATATTACATGCTATTTAGATATGCATCTAGTATTCATTATTAAATAACAAAAACTTCCATATGCAGATGGATCAAAGACTATTCAAAACCATGCAATTTCAACAAACTCCAATATCAAAGATGAAAAACAGCATAACCCCAGATAGAAAATATCAAAAAGAAACAATCTTGAAGTTACCAAACTAAAAAAAGACTCTTTAGTAAAAGTTGGACAAAATGTAAGTGCAACATGGATGTTTTCAGTACTTTGA
This sequence comes from Solanum peruvianum, assembly GCA_027705065.1. Taxonomy (NCBI): domain Eukaryota; kingdom Viridiplantae; phylum Streptophyta; class Magnoliopsida; order Solanales; family Solanaceae; genus Solanum; species Solanum peruvianum. Next base: position 57,614,173 of record JAKWJD010001765.1, read on the forward strand.
AAGGCATCATAACCCCACATCAAATTTATCAAAAAAGAAACATTTTTGGGATTAATAACAGGTAAAAAGAAACAAAAAAAAACTAAAGTAGGAGACTGAAGAAGAAACAAGAAACCACATCAAACAATCCTAATTCTTGCATATGCAAACTGATTTTTACTAAACAAACATGCAATTTCTACAAACCCAAATGATCAAACATGAAAAATAGCATAACCCCACATAAAATTTATCAAAAAAGGAACAATTTTGGGATTAAAAATATCAGACAAAGACCTGAAGGAGGAGAGTTAGGAAGAGACAAAAAGCCACAGCAAGCTCGAGAAGTAAAAGAATGGAGGTGGGTATGAGACGGGTCAATGGATCGGGCTAACCCGTCACCGTACAATACCAGTGCTCTGCTAGGCTTATCTGCCATAATCAATCAAATGTATTGGAATTGATGATAATGAAGAAGAGAGATGGATTGCTTGTTGATTATACTGAATAAAGTTTGCAACTTTGGGAGAAAGAATCTAACTTTTCCTCCTTTTTTCTTTTTTTTTAAGAATATTGTTTAATTTAGTATGTTTTAGATTGAATTATTTTAAATATTTTTTTTTGAAAAGACGAAAAGTATTTTTAAGTTTAAAATGACAAAATTGGAATATGATTTGTTTTAGCTTCTAAAGCTAGTTTTAAGAAGTTAATCCAAACACTTTTTAAGTTTATTTTAGTACCGTAATAATATATTTTATTTGTATTTGGGGAATATAAGGTAGAGTAGATTTTGTGTAAATCTCGTGTACATGTTTGAGCTGGTAAAAACATTATGTGTATAGCGTGTTTTTACTTTAGTATTTGATGTCGAAGTAATTTTATAATTGCGAAATCTTAAGCTGTATATATTGATATAGTTAATTGAATGTTTGTATATACCGTGTACAACATGATCATATGCATTGAGTTATCGATTTAACGAGTTTTTAAGCGAAAAAAATTCAAAATTATTTAAGTTTTTTAGAAAAAGCTTTGAATTTATGTGTCAATGAAAATTTTGACGTTCATATGAGAAACAAACTTATGATACATACTCTAAATCAATGGTTATGATTCAATTGTCATATATGATCAAATATAAAACGTAAAATTGATTACTTATATAATTGAATGTATCATATATATGTACAAGTAAAATGTAAATATATGTATCAGAAGTCTATTTCTAAAACAAATGTGGTGCATACAATATTCACGTATTAGAAATAGACTTTGATGCACACAATTGTATCAACAATTACAATAATTAATTCGTTGAAATACAATCAAAACAAAAGAATGTATACAATCATATAACTAGTATATTGAATACATAGATTCCAATGAAATTGTATGTATACAATCATATAACTACATCTATTTATAAATTTTACTCCGAATGAGAATCTTAAAATAATTTACAAACTAAAATTTATGATCAAACTCTTTCTAACCCAATAATAATCAAATAAAGGCCCAAATATAAAACCTAAAGGACTAATAGATTGGAAATTCCAACTCTAACTTCGATCCGATACTAATTTAAAATTCCAACTCCGACCCTGACTTAGACAAAATAAAAAAAAAGTACAATCTTAACTATATTTTGTAGGGTAAAGTTTATATTAAATAGATTATTTGCTCAAAGAAAAATAACTAAGGCATAAAAAGTGGAAAAAAAAAGAGACAACAAAGCATCAATGTACAAAGTAAGTCCTAACAACATATATATTACTACACATTTGAAGAAAAATAAATTACAACAATACCATATCAAATGCATTCCAACGAGTGAGGCTCGAAGAAGGTAGTGTATACACATATTTTATATTATACTTAAAATAAAGGAGAGGTTGTTTTCTTGTAGTCTCTCGATTCAAATCAAATGAAAAAAAATTACAACAATAATAAGTAGGAAAAGGTAAAAAAGAAACTACCCAGTACATCTACTACGAGCATTACGAGAAAACTGCACTATCAGTTAATCTTCTATCCTTATTCTCGACCTCATTGCCTTCTCGTATAAGTTTATATCCTCAAATCTACTAAAATTGTGTCATATCTTATCTAATAATGTCTACGATGGACGATTATTTATGTCAATTCTTTTTGCAAAAATTAGCGAAGGGCTCAAATGGAAAACCCAATGGAAAATAGCTCAAGCCCAAAAGATCAATGGACCGGGTTATATCCATCTACAACCGGGTATCCGTCTTCACTGGTAACCGTTGGATCAGTTCGACGTGTCGCGCTCTGTATCATTCAATAAATAAATACTGTGTATGTATTTCTCAGACCAATCGCCGCCTCTTTCATTGATCTTCTCTTTGGAATTCTCCAGAAGCCGGAGTTTCGCCGGAGAATCAGAAATGGCGTTTATAGCTCGAAATGCGAAACTACTCACAGGAACGGCGCCGTTCCTTCAAAGGGCGGCGACGATCCACACGACACTTCCATCTCTCTCCAGCAACCTGCCTCTTCTCCGGCCACTTACGGTGGCGCACAGCCTCCGTCCATGAATACACCAGCAGGGATATCTAAACCGGCTGAGTATGTGATATCTAAGGTCGACGATCTGATGAATTGGGCTCGTCGTGGGTCCATATGGCCCATGACTTTTGGATTGGCTTGTTGCGCTGTGGAAATGATGCACGCCGGAGCTGCACGTTACGATTTTGATCGATTCGGTATTATTTTCAGACCTAGCCCTAGGCAATCTGATGTTATGATTGTTGCTGGTACACTTACCAACAAAATGGCCCCTGCTCTTCGCAAGTATGTATACATTCTAACAGTTAATCCTCTTTTAACGTTTATCCCATACATCTGTTTACGAAGCATATGTTTGTCTATATTTGGATCCTATTTTTCCTGTAGAATTGGATTTGATATAAGCACATTTAGGGAAATCTGATTGTATTTTTGTAATATCAATCGATTGGTTTCATGAAAACCTGTTTCGTTCTGCTCTATTGGTATGTTTCCATCAAGTACAACAAATTGAGGATAGCATGAGATTTTCCAATTCGCTTCATTTAATCTGATTATTTGGATGTTGGTTTCTTCTCTGGCATAGTCTCCCACTCTTCCCTTTGGTATGAAGGTTGGGCATAGTGTTATTTAAAACTCGTCTTTTGGCGGTGTGGTGGATTTTGGTGTAGTAATAGCAAAACAGCGGTTCTCGAGCACTGTAGCTATAATGTATAGGGTAATTCCGTAATAACGTGAGATGTAGAGGAAACTTTGTCATGCTTTGAATGATATTGGTAGAATGTTTAGTAGGACTCAGAATGAAAATAGCTCACAGGAGCAGAATAGATCATCACCAAGTGGGATGACAATCAGAATAATCTTGTATATGATATAACGCAACATGTGGCTTGCCTGATTTCTTTAAAGTTTTGCTTTTAACATTCTAGGAACCCTGATTAAAGAACATGTGGATTTTTTGTGAGAACATACTTAAGAATTTGTCTCCGGTTTTTCAACACACAAAAATGTTATCATCACACTCGTCTTTTAATGAGTGTTCATGTCAATAATCGAAAATGAGTCTTCCCCTATTTAAAGTTCTTGTTGGTTAAATAAGGTATCAAAGGGGCGAGCATTTCAATTTCTGTACCAAGGAAGTAGCATATTTGTTATCGGATTGAGAAATTTGCAGATTGTTTTATAGATAGCATTCAATAAAGCTTCAGACCCCACATATGGGATTACATTAGGTATATTGTTGTTTTTGTAACCATTCAACATAACGAAGACGGACATTTGTTACATAAAGATTAGCAATATCTTTTGTGTTTGGTGTAATGAGTAATGACTATAGCCTGCCCTCTCAGTAGTGGTGTCTTTTTGTTTTTGCAATGGTCAGCTAAAATAGTCATTTGATTATTCATATTAATTAAGAAGACATGTATATATTCTTTGGACTGTTTATTTCCTTAACTCCTTTTTTGTTGGTATTAATGTGTCATATTAGTTAACAACAAAATCATACCCAGTGTGATCCTACAAGTGGAGTTTGGAGAGGTAGAGTGTATGCAGATTTCACCCACGAGGTAGAGAAGTTGTTTCCTAAAGATCTTTGGCTCAATGGCTCAAGAGCAACAAATGAAAGTAGTTATTAAAAGAAATACGATAGTGAGGAAAACATTTAATTGATAAGGAAAGCATTCAACAAAAAGGACAATAACAACGATGAGATAATGTGGTAATTGAAACATAATAGACAAGAGAGGGTAGCAAATATCAAAAGCAAGAGATTACATGTCTATGACTATTACTACGAGAAACACGCGCTACCATACTTCCATCAAGTCTAATTCCGTTGAAAAGCGAGATAGAACTCAACTACCTACTGACCTTTTGTGACCTTCATACCCTTCTATTTAAGGTCATGTCATTGGTAAGTTGAAGTTGTGTCATGTTTTGTCTAATCACCTCTCTATACTTTTTCGATCTACTCTACTTCTCTCCATATCTATTATATCCAACCTTTCACACCTTTTTACTAGGGCGTTTTCACATCTTTCTTTTCTTAGGTCCAATGCATCTCAACCTTGCTTTCCTCTTTGTGCGCCATGGAGGCCACTCCCACATTGTCTTAGACATCCTCATTCCTAATCTTATTTCCCTAATATGCCCACACATCCATCTGAACGTCCTCATATGCTACTTGCGTCTTTTGAATATGGGTGTTGTCGACCGGCCAACATTTTCCCTATACATTAAAGCCGGTCTAATTGCGTAGAACTTACCTTTTTAAGTTTTCGTGGTGTTTTTTTTTTTCCGCACAAGTCTTTGGAGGCGAGTCAACAAATATGACTAACATGTCATATTAGTCAACTTATATATTTGATGTTGTGGTCTTCCGTATTCCCCTCCCTGCTTCATGTCTATCTAGCACGTCTCTATGCTGACAAAGGGTAGTAACATTTTTCATTGTTTCTTGCATGTTGCTCCTATATCACTAGGATTTTGTACTTCAATGGATATGTCGTTGACGGTCAACGTGCATAGAACTTTGGAGGGTAGAGCATACCTACTTCACCCCTACCTTGACTACGAAGAAAAAATTATATATATGTTTGTGTGTGAAGAAAAATAGTTATAAGCATGAAGTTTTTTTTTGCTAAGGTAAAATTATGTACTGAGAATCATATGGGGACAGAAGTATCATAAGAACTGGAATAAATGAACCTATGAAGTAAAAACCATACAGTTCATCTGAAAAAAATGAAGTGAAAACTATACCAGTCAAGATCAAACTAATATTTATTGTTCAGTGTCCTCCTCTTCAAGACCGAGCTCGTGGTGTGTGCTTTAGCACCATTTTTTTTTTTGGGGGGGGGGGGGGGGGTGCTAGAGTGTGGGCCTAGTTGGGGCTAAGCGCGAACAACTAGGTTCGAATGAGCCTATAAAAATACTTGTAAACGGCACATACCTTCAGTGGTGAGGTTATCACATATGGATCTGGCTGGGGTGTTGGGCAAAAGAAAGAGAATAATATGGAGTAGCAGGAATTCAGTGACTTCTACTTTCACTCCTTCATCCTTCTTTATTTTTTTAGCATTCACCTTTACACTAGGGAAACTTAATCTGCTTCAGTTCATGATAAAAAATAAGTAAGATCTAAAAGTTTTTGATTTGCGTTGAGCCATTGACCATCCCAAAACAAGAGCTTGTTTATGTTTCACTTGCTCTTTGAGAGAGGTAAGAATTTTTTTGATGTAGCACTAAGTGTTGTAAAAGGCTTAGGGCTTTTTGATCTAGTGGTAGGAATGCAACTTGTGATATGTGGGGTAGGCACTCATCATATGTGTGAACCTAGTTGCATAAAAGACCTAGTATTTAACTTGAGAAAGGTAGAGGGGTGAGCCTATTTGCCGCGAGTTTCAAACTGTCTGCCACTGACCCTAGGGAATTTCTCAATTATAAAAAAAGTGATGCATGTAATATGTACACCTCAGCAAAGACAAAATACACTCGGTTATTTCTTCTCATCTGTCCTAGCCTGTTGCAGAATTATAAGAGTAACTGGTTCCTGTTGTTGTTGGGAGGTGGTAGGTGTATACTTCATAAATCTCAGTTGGAGTGTTCTCTTTTCACCTTTGCATAAAGTATAATGTAACGCAACTTCATCTTCAACTTCATAAAGTTCAAATAAACTGAAAAATATATGAAATCTATGACCGGACCCCTACTAAGTATCTAATAGGAATATTTGAAAGAGAATTTTCAGGAGTTGTGTCATAGCCCCCATGCATATCCAGATATATTGTATTCAAAGCACCCTGTTTCAATCAGTTGTCCTCCCAGATAGATGTGTTGTGTTGCCCATTTCCCACTCCATAGCTGATTTTGTTGCTGAAAATTTGCCAAAGAATTCTAATAGCCTTCCAAACACTTGCTCCATAAGCCCAGATGCAGTTGATTTCTTCTTTTGTTTTTCAGGGGCCTTTCTCACCATATTTATCTTTGTTTACTATCCTCCATAGTGAATGTTCTTCATTAGTGCATCTTCATTGATATTTCATTAGAAGGCTTTGAATTTGTGCATCTCCAAAGCCATTTCATGAGAAGGCTTTGATTTTCTTTTCTCATATTTTTTTTCCAAGCATCCATGTTACTTGCTTAGAGTAACAACTTTCCATTTATCTAAAGGGAACCCTTTACTTTCTATGTTTTATTGCCATAGAAAGTCCCCCTTGAGGTAAATATCCATTCTCTTCCCTATTTTTGGAGTGATGGGAAACAAAAGACGTCATGTAGGTTGGGAGAGCTCCAATACACTATTGATAAATTACTAACCTGCATCCTAGAGAAAGTATTGGCTTTTTCCACCTTGGTAACATCTTTTCACATATCTACAACACCCCATTCCATATATCAATGTACCTGCATTTAGCCCCTCCGGGGACATTCCCATTTAAACGAGTAAAACCCCTGTTTCTCCTCCAAGAATTCCTAAAAGTTGCTTAAGGTTAGGACTTCATTAATTGTGATAGATTGAACTTCTCCTCCGGCTAATGTGAAGCCTAGATATCCCTTCAAAGCTCTACGTCGGCATCACACCTAAATTCTCCAAAGTTCTTTTTCTTTATTCCGCTGCAGGTGCGTCTCTAGTGTGTTTAGCCTGAATCTTATAGTCCTACACTTAGTAGATTTTCTTCTATGTTTGCAAGGAAACCTTGTATGCCTGTCAGTCTGTCACCTTTCTGGAATCTGGTACTTAATGATTTGAGTAGCTCAACCAATTAGCTCGCTTCTTCTCTTCACAAAAAAAAAAAAAAAGAAGTTCGGAGGAGGATGGTTATTAATTGCTCTAATGTAAGGGGGTAACCTTTTGTTTTAATGAGTCAACATATTAAGCCATATTGCTTCTTTTTTTCCTATTGCAGGGTCTATGATCAAATGCCTGAGCCAAGGTGGGTCATCTCCATGGGGAGCTGTGCAAATGGTGGAGGGTACTACCATTACTCGTATGCTGTCGTGCGAGGCTGTGACAGGATCGTCCCTGTTGACATTTATGTTCCAGGTTGCCCACCTACTGCCGAGGCTCTTCTGTACGGAATTCTTCAACTGCAGAAGAAGATAAATAGGCGCAAGGATTTGCTTATGTGGTGGACTCAATAAGAGCCTTGTTTTTACGTTTCCATCGATCTGTATGGAAATAAACGTTTGGCGAAGTACCATCCAAGGAAGAGAGATCTTCTTGTTTTTCTTTTGGGTGAATCTTATGTATCTCTCTGCTGGACCTTCTATGTTTCTTTTGTATGTTAATCTGATATTTAGTGGTACTGTGTCTAAGCTTAAGTTGGTATATTTCAATAAAGCTGCTGTGCATCCTCTAAAACTGGGGAATGGATTCAGATATTTTGATTGTGAAGTGTAATTGATAGATTGAGAAGTCTTGTGCATCTAATCATATTATTATTATAAGTGGGAAGATCAAACTATAGAGTTGAATTACAATTTTGTCTCTTTATTAAATTAATAAATGAGTAGATAGATATTGCTTTTAGTAGCAATCATAAATTTCATAATGGAAGAATTTGATAAGTTACGATATGGAAATTCATTTATCACTTTAATTTAGAAATCATTTAGCTTTTAATTGTGATTATAAATTTCGGAAGAATTTGAAAAGTTATGATATGGAAAGTAGAAAGCAATTTCATAATTAAAATTTGATCTTAAAGGGTCATTTTTAATGTATTTAAGAATTAACTTACAAGATGGAAGCTCACAATGGCAAACTAAATTAGGGAAATAGCCCAATTCAACATGAGAAGATAAGAGAGTTAGAAATTGTAAGTGAGGATAATTGAAAAAACACTGAAAATTGATAATTAAGAAGAAAAAATAGCAATGGAAAAAAAGTGTAATTTAATACATGTGTAGTATTAAACAGTGAACGATTTGATGTTGATATGTTTTTAACAATAACGAAGATTTTTTTTCAAAGTATAAAGACTTCTTTTTGTAATATTTTCTACTTTTCGTCTTGCTTTTTTTCTCCATTATAAAATTTTTCTCCATCAAGCATTTAGAATTGCATGGCTATTGGACTTGAAGTATAGATATCAATTTAAGGTATATATAGAAATTTTCTAATTGTGCATTTAATGACATACATTAATCATTTTTATTATTCATTTTTGCATATACAAATATATCATATGTTTGGACCTAATAAACTTAAAAAAATTCTGCCTATTAAAAACAATGAGATCATTTCGTTGATCTTCAACAGTGAACCCATAAAATTTGAGCTCTAATAGAATTAAGTCGTCAAATTACAAAAAATTCACGGATTAATATACACAAAATTAAGTTCAAACAAAGTTCATCGCATTTTACATTTCAACGTCATGTAACCCGACTTAATAAATTTAATAAATTTGGCATTTTCTCATGTGTATTAATATATGCTAATTTTCTTTATTACATTTTAACAGATTCTAATTAACATTACAAGTTAATAGGTACATTGAAAACAGACTGATAACAAATACTCACCATAATTATCCCAACTATTGTCATTTATTTTGACATTTCAAAATAATAAAACATAAATCCGAATAAGTTTTTTATATGTATCAGCACATGTGATTATTGAGATCGCTCTAACAGAATTCTTAGAGAACACTCCTTCTGATTTCGAGATGTTTACATGTTTTAAAGAACAAATTTTCGTGTACGTTAGTACATGATATTCTCATAGCTATATATTGATTTGTGTATCAAGGTTATGGAAAATTGGGCTGTATTCTTTAAGTTGGGCTTTGAGTTGGGTCAAGTGGCCCAAGTAAAAACATGGGTTTTCTTGATCCCTAAAATGGAGCGGACCGCAATAAACCTTCAATTTACTGAGAATAAGGAAGAAAAAAATTCATCAACTTTGTTCATCTTACCAGGTAATAAATTCATAGTTGCAGTATTTTTTTTTTTATTTTTTTTTTTGCAACTGGAAAATGCTGTTTTTTGTTGGTTAAAGATTGTTTTTTTGTACATTTTTTCCTGCTGTTGTTGTGTGTTCTAAACTGAATTGTGTGTATAACATGCTGTAGCCTGTAAGCTAATGATTTGATTGGATTCTTTATTCTATGAAATTTGATTTGCTTGAAGTTGATTCTGTGTATGCTTTAGGGAAATGGAATAGAGGCTATTTTAGTTGTTTCAATGAGTTATCTCGAATTTACATGTCGAAAATGATTAGCTAGTGAGACCAAGTTATTGAATTTCATTTACTTAATAACTGTGGTGTTCGAGACCTCTTGCTAGTAACAGGTACCAGGTAACTGTATCCACCAAGGATAAGACATATAGGAAGAAATCATCTGTTTTATCGAAACTGTTTAATGGTGTTCCCGTTCGCCTGATGTTTAAGCATAGATTAACGCTAGGTACGTTTATTACGTATATGGAAGTATTCCTCCAACTGATGTGCCAAATGAGGAAAAAAGAAGTTTTTTTTTCTCCAGATTTTGGTGCTTGCTACAGCCCATTGCTAGTACAAGTAGCTAAGTTGAAGTAGATAGGTTCATATTTGAGTTGTAAAAGAAATTGAAATTATATTCGTCTTCTCTTGATATGTGATGAAGATAATTCGCTTGATTGTATTGCTTCTATCTGAAAATGAACAAAAGAACAATGTTCTACTTTAACATATCAAGAACCCAAAAGATTGAATGGTAACTCCTGTTTCTTTTTAACTTTTTCAGATACTTTACAAGTTTTTTTTTTTTTAATCTTTCTACAAGGAGGATCATGTTGCGACGATTTCATCACAAAGTGTGTGGTAGAACGATGATTTTTACCCGAATGTATAGTTCTAAAGAAACAACGGAAGTTAAACTTGATCCACTGACAAGACTTTGTAAAATTATGATGTCTTGTCCAAAGGTGGGGCTCGACATAGAGCTTGACCAAAGTGGGATTAGGGTATTACCGGAGATGGTTGAGGATGTCCTTAAGAGATTTGAGAATGCTGGAATGCTTGCGTATCGTTTCTTTGAATGGGCTGGTAAGCAACATAATTATGAGCATAGTACTAGAGCCTACCACTCCATGATTGGATCTCTTGCCAAGATAAGGCAATATCAGATGATGTGGGATCTTGTAAATGAGATGAAAACCAAGAGAATGCTTAATATTGAGACATTTTGCATAATCATGAGAAAATATGCTAGGGCTCAAAAAGTAGAGGAGACTCTATACACTTTCCATATCATGAACAAGTTTGATGTGCCTCCCAACCTAGCGGCTTTCAACGGCTTATTGAGTGCTCTATGCAAATCGAAGAATGTGGAAAAAGCTCAGGATATTTTCGATACTAAGAAGAATGAATTTACTCCCGATTCAAAAACATATAGCATTTTGATTGAGGGATGGGGAAGGGCTCCAAATCTTCCCAAGGCAAGGGAGGTTTACAGGAAAATGATTGAGGTAGGCTGTAATCCGGACATTGTGACTTACGGGATCATGGTTGACATACTTTGCAAGGCCGGCAGGGTTGATGAGGCTGTTGAAATTGTCAAGGAGATGGACTTCAGCGGTTGCAGGCCAACGTCCTTTATTTATAGTGTTTTAGTCCATACATATGGGCTAGAAAATCGGATTGAAGATGCGATAGATACATTTCTTGAAATGGAAAAGAACGGTGTTGAGGCTGATGTAGCTGTATATAACTCACTAATTAGTGCTTTCTGTAAGGTAAATAAGTTCCAAAATGTCTATATGGTTCTGAATGACATGCAAATCAAGGGGTGACTCCCAATGCAAGGACCTGCAATATTATTCTCAGTGGCTTGATTGCTCGAGGTGAGACTGATGATGCTTTTAAGGTTTTCCGCAGGATGCTCAAAATTTGTGATCCTGATGCTGACACGTATACTATGATGATAAAGATGTTTTGTGAGAAGAATGAGATGAAGATGGCTCGTAAAGTGTGGAAATATATGAAACGCAAGCAATTTGTTCCCAGTATGCATACTTTTTCTGCACTTGTCAATGGATTGTGCGACGATGCAGATGCCCCGGGGGCCTGTGTGTTAATGGAAGAGATGATCGAGAAAGGAATGCGTCCTGGTAGGATGACATTTGAAAAATTAAGGAAACTACTTCTCAAGGAAGAGAGGGAAGATGTACTTGAATTCCTTCAGGAGAAACTAAATCTTATGGTCAGGGAACCCTTATCTGATTAAGAAACCATTTACATGACATATTTCTGATGATTCGTGATTATAATCTGGTGCTGTTGAATCTGATCTCTAGACTAGAGTCAGAATATGCAAGTGTCTTGTACTGTTTCAGCAACGGATAAAGATATACATGTCACATCACAACTGAGATTGCTAAGGACTAAACTTCATCAGTGAGACTCAATTAACGCACTTGTCAAATACTGGAGTTTGGAAACGGGGTAGGACACAGTTATCTTGCTTCAACATGGTTATCTCTGACTTCAATACTTCTTCTGGATGTGGCTAGTTCCTCTCCGTTTTCAGTTGATTAGTAAAAGAAACTTTAGCAAGTGAAAAATGGTCGATACAAGTGGACAAAAGCCAAGCAGCTTTACGATCAAGGTCAGAACTCATGCAGCACTGTAAATAGTTTTGCTGTCTTCAATCTATCAGTGCATCATAAATCAAAAAAGAAGAATCTATCTGTTAATGCATTGGTCAAGCACTGTATTTTGGCGGCTATTATTAGTGTTCAGGCCTGATGTCTGTGCGTGCTCTCTCTGCCTTGTCCTTATGCGGGTTAAAAGGACCATCTTGTTTGATGTCTAGTTAAAACTTTTTCATAAGAAATGAAGCTTCATCTACCATTAACGTATTTGTTTTAATTGCTCTATAATTGATATATATGTGATTCTCGGTGTGGAGATCTCTTATTAATTATCTTTTCATTTCTCCTGAAGACATGTAACTAATCACCGTTTTTTCTAATGGGGGGGACACTAGTTTTACTATCCCTCATCACTTCTTGTTCTACAGCTTCCCCAAACTCAGTTTCTGGGGCTGCAAACTCTGTTTTTCGTGTTTCCTTTTCGTGTATTCTCATTATTCTTCTGTCCAGGGCCCTTGATCTGCATACATGAGCTGATTTTGATACCTCCTGGAAGGAAGTAATTGAAGAGGTGAAAGAATGCTAATGCTTCATCATCTAAGGTATACTCCTGCTGTAATTTATTTCTTCTACACTGTTGGCACAATTGATGTAGTTCTTGTTGAAAGTGTGTGACCAGCTTATTTAAAAGTTAAGCTATTAGAGAAAATACACATTTATTTTCTTAATTATATTCTCAATACATCCCTTGAGTAGGAGCCTGATTCTTTTTTCATGGGTCAAGCATGTTGTGGGTAAAGTCTACAGCTTGTCTCAGCATTTGCCAGATCTTCTCCTTTATTTTCTTGATGAAAAATGTTTCTATTGTACTATGCATGATAATGAGGTTATTGTCACTTTTACCTTGGTTGTGATCTTTCACGTTTTTTATCAATTGGGAAAGCTGATATGTTTCTTTCCTCACATCAATCAGGATTCACGGTTGCAATGGGACTTTCGAAACACAATGAGTTGTTCGCATATGCACTTGCATATTTCCGTTCAAAAAGTAAAAGGAGCTCAATCAATCAAGCAAACTCTACACGCCATGTGGCTGGCCAGGAGAGAAGTAAAACCAACTAGACAGCAGAGAGAGAAAGAAGAGCTTGGGAAAATAGCATAGTAACCAACACCAATCACAGTGAAAAAACAATAGATCCAGTCAAACAGTTTTACCAGATTTCACATTAGATGACTAAATAAAAGCTATTCTGAAAAACCCTGAAAGACAATATTGACATACATAACAATGGTTTTCTTCATGGAAGTAACCATCTAATCGTGCAAGTAGTTCGTGTGCAATGTACATTAAAAACCAACACACCCATTCCTCAGCAGTTAGCAACTTGCACTCTCTACATTGAGAGTGCAAAACAGTTACACTTCCTCACTATAGAGCAATGTTGGATTTACCTCACTACATTAAAAGTGGCACTTGGTTTGGAAATCATCACTGGACACTCCCCCTTTTCATCATACTCAGCAAACTCATCTCCGGATAAATCAATGCCTTCAAATTTCGTTCCCTCAAGCTGCATTAAGTGAATCAAATTAGAACTGGCACAACATCTCCCATAACACAACCTAAAAATTGGGAAATGTGGCTAATAAAGTTATAGCGTTTCTTTAATATAGCTATATACAACATATCAGAAAAAAAGTTCTTTAGAAAATAGTCAACAAGCTTTCTCATGGGCCAATTTGGGCTAAATATTAGCCCAAATTTTGATGGCCTGAGCTAATAGAAGTGTGGGCCAATAATCAGCCCAAACATGGGCAAATTACGATTTCACGGGATAATCTTGCCACCTCTAGACATGTAAGCAGAACATATTCACCAAGAAGTTAACCAGGAGATACATGACCTCGTTAAAGAAATAGAAATATATCCAAAGAATCCCAACAACAGCTCAAAACAAATGAAAAATTAATAGGGCAAAGAAATCTCATACCTGAATTAAATATTTCGACAACTTTTTTTATGATAGAATTTTTCTTTAATTTTAAGAAACACCAAAGCAGAAAGCCAGGGAAGAAGCTTACAGATTTAGCTTCCCATTCTCCTTGGAAAACATAATCCAGCGGCTCAAAACCCCTGCACTCAAATAGCATCAAAGGTGCAGATTTTCCAGCTTCACTATCAGCGTGAGTCAGAGGACGGCCGCGGCCAGTGATCATGGTTATTGTACCATCCCTGCCACAGAACTTACACTGGAAGCAAAAGTCACAAAAGACTTAGTAATCAATCAAATCTATACAGCATCAAGAGCTGCAAAATAGCAATAGGATATCAAAGGAGAAAAAACAAAAAAGAAGGTACCAATTAAGGCTCAAAACAGACTTCCAAGGATATCAAAAATTATCAACATGTAGAGCTAAGAAACAACAACAGGTGCATTTACTATGGCTTAACCCATTCTGAATGTTAAAGATATCCTAATTAACTCTGTATCTCACCTCAAATTCCAGGCTGTCGCAGTGATTTTAAATTCAGTGTAAACTAGTTCTGGGTCATATCTAAACTAACAAATATGCACTCAGATATGCATAGAGAAATGTCTGACGCAGTAGATTATATCGTCACAGATAAGGAAACAGGAGGATAGGTCACCTTCTGGATAAGGTGGGTGTGGCCCTTGCCAATAGGAAGAGGAACAGTTTCAACCAAGCTAACATAAGTCTCCTTTTGGGTGATTTCACCACAATGGCCACACTTTAGCTGCAAAATTTAAAGAAAAAGAAAAAGTTTATTGAACTATAAAAAAGGTATTAATGTAAGACACCAAATGGATGATATCATCACACAGAAATAATTGGCAAAATTAACTTATGGAAGCAGTAATACCTCATATGAACATACCTGAAAGGAAATTTCAGTACTACTATATTGATAGAGAGTGGTAGTACACATTACAAATAAAATGATAGAAGCTTTGCATGAGATGATTTAACACTTTAAGGCGTCTTAAAATGGTGGAAGTGAGGTATAAATTAAAACAAAGTTCATGTGAGATGGTGTAACATTCCAGAATGTCTCAAAATGAAAAACATGTCATATAAATTATAACAAAGTACACAACAGTTCATACAGTGGAAATGACCCTATAAGATAAAAGAGAAGGCATACAGTTGAAATGACCTTATAAGATAAAACAGAAGGCATACCGTGGAAATGACCCTATAAGATTAAAAAGAGAAGGCTGTCTTGGGATAAGAAACCTTCAACTACATAACAATAACTTCTTACAAGTTATTTGGAGAAGGGTATCAATCAACATATGGAAAAAGGCCACGGCACAATGGTGCAGTTAATATTTCCAATTGTTTAAGTGTTAAGGAACACATTCCAAGCTGTGGGATTTTGTTTGATAGGATTTTTGCAGTTGAAGAGGGAGATGGAAGAGTACTATAGTTTTGGAAAAACGCATAATGGATGTTTACACCATTAAAATTGAAGCTTCCTGATCATTCAGACTCAGTAACAATTATTGTTCCAATGAGGGAAGGAAACGCATGAAACTTGGGTTTAAGAAGTCCACTTTTCAATTGGAAGGTTAGCAGACTGGCACTTTGCTTCAGAAATTGGACCAAGCCTCGTTGGCAACCAACTGTATCAGTGAATAATTATACTTACTTGGAACAAAAAAACTCTTCATACAGAACACAAGCAAGATAGACACAAAAACTTAGAAGCTAAGATGAGAGAGAGTCTTTGACAAAGAGAAA
This sequence comes from Solanum peruvianum, assembly GCA_027705065.1. Classification (NCBI taxonomy): domain Eukaryota; kingdom Viridiplantae; phylum Streptophyta; class Magnoliopsida; order Solanales; family Solanaceae; genus Solanum; species Solanum peruvianum. The sequence goes on from JAKWJD010001765.1 coordinate 57,630,031, forward strand.
TCAAGAAAATGAAGAATGGAAAGATAAAATTGAAATAAACTACCAGAAGAGCTGCAAATAAAACCTTCGTGGCACCCATCAATTAGCTCAATCACACTGAGAAATTATATAGAAGCACCTTAATGAATTGCCACGGAGGACAAAAGCCTAAGTATGCATTTTATAAACAGAACACAAGGAAAAGACAGAAAAACTAAAAAACTAAATCACAACTATGAATAAGATAAGATAAGATAGTTTGAAACGAAAATGGAATGAGACTTGAAAATCCCTAAAAAGACACCTATGAAGCAGGTTTGACTCGAGACAATCTCAATGGGAAAGGTTTCTAGTTTGTATACAGGTGCTATCTATGTTTGGAGAAGATGGAAACTACAAACCATTTGTATTGCACTGCACAGTAGCCACAGATCTGAGGCACACTTGAACTATAGCTTATGGAGAGTTGATAAAGCCATCAAAAGGATTTGGTGGAAGATACCTGCTGCTAGGAACAGGAGGTGTTTTGATGGAATCCCAACTCCAAATCACTCCCTCAAAGTCAAGTGCTTATTTTATATTTCAACTCCAAATACTACCTCAAAATAAAGTGCTTACTTTATATTTTTTTGCTTAACTAATATGACTACTGGAATTAGCACTAATTAGTGGTTGGATTTTGTAAGATCCCTTGCCTCAGATTGACACTAAAAAAGGGATTCTTTAGTTCTTTTGTTAATGCTTTTTCCTTTCCTTGTAACTATGCATCTACTTGATGCTCTTTTTTGAATGAAACATCTAACCTTATCAACAAAAAAAAAAGAGACACCTATAGAAGCACAAAACAATTAGCTCGATAACACCAAGAGTACATTTAAAACATAGTATGATTATCACAAAATTTGAGAAGGAAACCAGAATCCTGAACATATACGTGCATCTATAACAAAACACGAGGATGTCAAAATGAGAAATGAGAAGAATGTGAAAAAATACATAGTTCAACAATCAAAACTATGAAACTGTAGAGCAAGACGAAAAAATTGAAATGAGCTACCAGAAGAGCCATACACAACACCTACAGAGGCATGCATCAATAAACTTGAAAGATGCATACAAACGCAGTAGAACAATCACAATGTTGGAGGTCAAGAGCTTAAACTCTTAAACATGCACTAAAACACATTAAACAAGGAAATAGACACAAAAATTAAATACTAAGACGCAACTAGGAATAAATTGATAGTTACATTAAAATTAATAACAAGGTGAAATTGGACAGTGCACAAGCAGAACCCTAAAAAAGCACATATAGAGACACACATCAACTAGCTCAATTACAAAGCATAGATAGGCAATAGAGTAATCACAAATTAAAGATTGAAAACGTCAAACTAAAAATAACAGACAGGCATTCCCACAAAGAACGTAGAGATATACGCAAAATTTGAAAAGCTAAATTTAGAAATAGGAATAGACTAGATAACTTGACAAAGAAATTGAATGAAATAATGAGCTACCAGAAAGATTTAAAAGAATAACTAGAAAGCATCATCAATTAGATCATAGATAAATCAAATAGAAAGACAATAGAGTAATCATAAGCTTCAATGTAACATCCATACTTTATACACATAACACAAGCAAATATGCATGACAAACGAAGAAGCTAAAATCCAACTATTAGAGGTGTTACACCCCACCACTTCTGTTTATCTACTAGATTAGATCTTATGATTATTTACGAGATTAGCTTGATAGTATTTATCAGTTACCTCATTTGAAAAAAATCCTTAATGTAAGTAGCCCTCCTAGGAAGTTAGTTACATAATTCATGGATTTAAATACAACTTCAAATTCAATACAAAATCACCTTTCGTTTCCTCTACAAGTTTATACATAAACTAGGAATAGTATAGACAGTTTGACAAAGAAAATCATGGAAATTAAGAACAAAATTATGAAATTAAAATGAGCTTCCCGGAGATCCAAAATGAATAGCTAGAAAGCATCCACAGTTATATCATTAAAACGAAAGTAACACACATACATATGCACACAGAACAAGAAATTAGACTCAAAAGTCATCATTAGAAGAAACATAAAACTAAGTCACCACTAGGAACAAACAGATGTCCGACAGCGAAAATTATGAAAATGATGAACATGGATACAAAATTGCGATTTGTTGCCTCAATAGCCCTAAATGAACACCTAAAGAGCAGAAACAATAACTTTGTGTGTAACATCAAATATATCAAACTTCATTTCTCAGACACGCAAATGCTATAAAATAACTACAACTTGTAAAGACGGATATCTTAAACAAATAGTTACAAGACATCATCAGTTATTCAATCTTCAAAGGGAAGATCACATAATATCACAGTAGAATAATCGTAAACCCTATCGTAAGTAAATGAATATGAACACAAAACAAATAAATACACACGACATTCTGAATGTAACAAAAATATATTGCAACTAGCAATAAACTTTAGTTCAGCATAGAAAATCAAAAAAATGCAGAGCACGAAGATGAAATTGCACCGAGTTACCTCAACATCCCTTAAAAAAACACCTAACGAGAAGATATAAATCCACTGTGTGTGCATATTTACAATTGAATCAACATCAATTCGATCGATGTTCAGTGAAAACCGCATAGACATGAGTACATGACAAATCAATAAAATAACTACAAATTATAGAGTAGGATACCTCAAACAAATAGCTATAAGGCATCATCATTTATATAGATGAAAGGAAAAATCACACTTCATATAATCGTTAACCCTAAAGTAAGTAAAGGAAAATAAATTGTAACGAAATTCGAGAAGGAAAAAACAAGTTGCTACTAGAATGAAAAAATATAGTTCGTCATTAAAAAATCATCAAAAATGAACAACACGAACATCAAATTGCAGTGAACTACTTGAATATCCCTAAAAAAACACCTAAAGAGCAAATAAAACCCACTGTGTGTGTATTTTTACAATAGAATCAACATCAATATTCATCGAGAAATCGCACAGACATCCAAATGCAATAGAATGAGTGAAAATTATAGATGCGTTTATGTGGATACCTTGAAGTGGTAACGGAAGTTTTCATCATCGCAACCGCCATGTGGCTGAAGGTCGGTGAGGTTTTCAAGCTCCGCCTTGATTTCCAGCAAGAAGTTCACCATTTTTCTTTCTGATCGCTGCTTCGAATCAACGCTTTCTCTCTGATTCTCTCAATGCTCTCTTCTTCAGAATGGCAGAATGGGAAAGGCGTAATGAGGAAAGAGAGTAATTTATAGCCTATTATTGGATGGTAAAAGAGTAAATTACCACATTTTAATTCCGGAATCCGGATAGAAGCTTCCAAATCATCTGCTCGTAAATTATTTTTGATACATAATACATTAATGCTACTCCACCATTTTTAACTATCATATTTTTTTAAGTCAATTATAAAAAAATTATTAATATTTTAATATAAATTTTCATTATAATATTTTTTATATAATTTTTTATTTAACATTAATGTGAATGGATGAAGTATAGAGTTAATTGTTAATGTGATCAAACAGGTTAAAAATTCAATTTGAAATCGTATCAAAATAGCCGCTTCTAAATGTAAAACAAATGTATGGATATAGAATAATAGACTCTCCTGGTTTAATATTTCTCCAAACTTTGGATATAGAGAAAGTTTAATTCATCAAATTGGAATACACTTTCTCCTCATTTGAGGTTTGATATTTGCTTTGAAAACTTATTTATTTAAATTTCGGCAATCTAGCTACATTATGAATTCGAGGTATTAAGACATTTTGCAATACAGACATAAAGAAATTTTGTAAGACTTAAAATAAGAATATGAGACGTTTAAAAACGATTAAACATAGATTCGAAGTAACGACTAACATAAAGATGAACTGTATAGAATTAGTTTACCTGATTGTCCATGAACAAAGTGACAACGATCGTAGAAGGGGCATTGACCTGTTGTCTCCCACTTGCTACATATCTTTGTTTTCCAATATACAAACTTAATAAAAACAGAATCTGATTCATCATTTTCATGCTTGCTAATCTCAATGAATTCAGGATCATTTTTGTACCTAGTAGTTTCGATACTTATTGCAGAACTCTCCCTGTACCTTACATATCAATCTTAAATTTTGGAGACGTTCGTGAAGAAGATTACACTAATCTCCATAAGGAAACTCCTCTCATTTATAAAACTTCCATAAACCTTAAGAAACGACAATTCATTAAAAAAATAATAACTACACGTCAATCTCAATTTCAAACAAGTTAAGATAGGCTATATAAATCATCATTGTTTCATTTAACCTCAATGTATGGGCTACCCCGCATCTTCCATTCAAAAAATGGGGTGTGTGTGGTATTTCAAACAACGGACAAAGGAAAAGGAGCTCAATCAAACAACTCTACACACCATGTGGCAAGGAGAGAAGTAAAACCAATTAGACAGCGGAGAGAGAAAGAAGAGCATAAGAAGCACTCCGGAGAAGAGCTTGGGAAATAGCGGTAACCATCCACATGACACATCGATATACCAACACCAATCACAGTGAAAACACTATAGCTCCAGTCAAACAGTTTTACAAGCTTTCACATTAAATTTCTAAAAAGAGCTATTCTGAAGAAGCCTGAAAGACAATATTGACATCCATAACAATGGTTTTCTTCATGGAATTAACCATCTAAGTTCGTGCAAGTAGTTCGTGTTCAATGTACATCGAAAACTAAACACTCCCATCCTCAGCCGTTAGCAACTTACACACTGACAGTGCAAAACAGTTATACTTCCCTTTCAATGTACCAGCAACACACAATAGAGCAATGGAGGATCTACTTCACTACATTAAAAGTGGCACTTGGTCTGGAAGTCATCACTGGAGCCTCCCCCCTCTCATCATACTCAACAAACTCACCTCCAGATAAATCAATGCCTTCAAAAATTGTTCCCTTAAGCTGCATTAAGTGAATCAAATTAAAACTGGCTCGACATTTCCCATAACACGAAAAACCAAAGAATTGGACATAGAGCCTAAGAACTGCAAGTCTCTTCAGCAACCAAAAATTGTTACAAAGACATCTGACCAAAAAGTTGCTAATACAAGCCACAGAGAAATCAATTAGGAAAAAAAATGAATGTTATCCTAGTCGTTTTTTATGTTACCTGACAAAATCACACAAGTTTAAGCCCTTATAATTCAAGGAGAACAAATCCAAAGACAAAACGTAATATTTATGTTCATGATATAGTTGCTGTAAACAAGTATGGGCTAAAAAGCGGTCAAACCAAACTCGACCAATTCTTACTAAGCTTTAATTGTTTTATTTATTCTTTTATAGGCTTTTAGTACCTAATAAAATCATAGCTTTTCTTTAATATATAGCTATATATAACATATCAGGAAAAAAAGTTCTTTAGAAAATAGTCAACAAAATTTCTCATGGGCCAATTTCGGCTAAATATTAGCCCAAATTTTGATGGTCTGAGCTAAAATATGTTCAGGCCAATATCAGCCCAAACTTGGGCGGATTATGATTTCATGAGCTAATCTTGCCACCTCTAGAACATAGAACATATTCTCCTCGTTAAGGAAACGAGAAATATATTCAAAGAACCCTGACAACAGCTAAAAAACACATGGAGAATTAACAGGGCAAAGAAATTTTATGCCTATTTTTAATATTTCGACAACTTTTTTATAACAAAGATTTTATTTAAATTTAAGAAACACCAAAGCAGAAAGCGAGGGAAGAGCTTACAGATTCGGCTTCCCATTCTCCTCGGAAAACATAATCCAGCGGCTCAAAACCCCTGCAATCAAATAACATCAGAGGTGCACTCTTTCCAGCTTCACTATCAGCGTGAGTCAGAGGACGGCCGAGGCCACTGATCATGGTTATTGTACCATCCCTGCCACAGAACTTACACTGGAAGCAAAAGTCACGAAAGACTAGGTAATCAATAAAGTCTATACAGCATCAAGAGCTGTAAAATAGCACTAGGACATCAAAGGGGGAAAAGGCAAAAAAGAAGGTAACAATTAAGGCTCAAAACAGACTTCAAGGATGTCAATGTTATTCAACATATAGAGCTAAGAAACAACAACAGGGGCATTTACTATGGCTTAACCCATTCTGAATGTTAAAGATATCCTAATTAAATCTGTATCTCACCTCTAATTTCAAGCGGACTCAGTGATGTTAAATTCAGTGTTAACTAGCTCTTTGTCATATCTAAACTAACATATATGCACACAGATATGCATAAAGAAATGTCTGGCGCGGTAGATTATATCATCACAGAAAAGGTAACAGGAGGACAGGTCACCTTCTGGACAAGGTGGGTGTGGCCCTTGCCAAGGTGGGTGTGGCCCTTGCCAAGGTGGGCGTGGCCCTTGCCAACGGGATGAGGAACAGTTTCAACCAACCTCACATAAGTCTCCTTTTGGGTGATCTCACCACAAAGGCTGCACTTAAGCTGCACAATTCAAAAGAAAAAGAACAAGTTTAATGGACTATGAAATAGGAAATAATGTACCAAATGGATGATTTCATCACACAGAAAAAATTGGCAAAATTAACTTATGGAAGCAGTCACACGAACATACCTGAAAGGAAATTTCAGTAGTATTATATTGATAGAGAGTGTAGTACACATTAAAAATAAAATGACAGAAGGTTTAACACTTCGGGATGTCTTAAAATGGAAGAAGTGTTGTATAAATTAAAACAAAGTTCATGAGAGATGGTGTAACATTCCGGAATGTCTCAAAATGGAAAATGTGATATATATTATAACAAAGTAAATAAGATTTTATACAGTGGAAATGATGCTATAAGATGAAAGAGAAAGCTGTCTTGGGATAAGAAACCTTCAACTATATAACAATAGTTTCTTATAAGTTATTTGGAGAAGCGTTACCAATCAAAATATGGACAAAGGTCATGGCACAATAGCACAGTTAATATTTCCAATTGTTTAAGCGTTTGGAAACACATCACAATCTGTGGGATTTGTTTGATAGGATTTTGGCAGTTACAGAGGGAGATGGAAAAGTACTATAGTTTTGGAAAGACGCATTACATGGATGTTTACAGCACTGAAATTAAAGCTTCCTGATCTATTCAGACTAACAACTATTTTTCCAATGAGGGAAGGAGATGCATGGAACTTAGGTTTAAGAAGTCTTTCATTTGGGAAGTCAGCAGACTGGCTCTTTGCTTCAGAAATTGGACCAAACCTTGTTGAGACCAGGGCAGCCAACTATATCAGAGAATAATTATATTTACTTGGAACAGAAGAACTCTTAATTCAGAACAGAAGCATAATGCCACCAAAATTCAGAAGCGAAGATAAGAGAGTGTTTATGACAGAGAGAAATCAAGAAAATGAAGAACGGGAATATAAAATTGGAATGAACTACCAGAAGGGCCACAAACAAAAACCTATTGTGGCAACTATCAATTAGCTCAATCACGCTGAGAAATTACGTAGAAGCACATTAAATGAATTGCAGTGGAGGTCAAAAGCCCAAGAATACAATGCCTACAATGAACACATGGAAATAGACAGAAAAACTGAAAAGTTAAACCACAACTATAAATAAGATGGATAGTTTGAGATGATTAGAACGGGACTCAAAAGATCCCTAAATAGACAAACCTATGAAGCAAGTTCGACTCAAGACAATCTCAATAGGAGAGGTTTCCAGTTTGTATACAGGTGCTATCTGTGTTTGGAAAAGATGGAAATTGTAAACCTCTTGATATTGTACTGCACAGTATCCACAGATCTTTGGAGCATGTTCTACTGTATTTTTTGTTTAAAATGGGTCATTCCACAGACTATAGAGGCACAGTTGAAATGAAGTTTTTGCAGAGTTGATAAATCCATAAAAGGATTTAGAGGAAGATACTTGCTGCTAGGAATAGGAGGTGCTTTGATGGAATCTCAACTCCAAATCACTCCCTCAAACCCAAGTGCTTACTTTTATCTTTTTTTTGCTGGACTAATATGACTACCGTAATTAGCACTGATCAGTGGATGGATTTTGTAAGATCCCGTGTCTTAGATTGACACTGAAAAGGGACTCCTTATTCTTTTGTTAATGCTTTTTCCTTCCCTTGTAACTATGCAACTACTTGATGCTCTTTTGTGAATGAAACATATTACTTTACCAAAAAAAAAACACATATAGAGGCACACAACAGTTAGCTTGATAACAACATGAGTACATTAAAAAAATAGCATGATAATCACAAAATTTGAGTGAAAACCAGAATCCTGAACACATACATGCATCCATAACAGAACACAAGGATATCAAAAGGAGAACTGAAAAGAATATGAATAAATACATAGTTTACCATCAAAACCATGAAACCGTAGAGCAAGAAGAAAAAATTGGAATGAGCTACCAGAAAAGCCATACACAACACTACAGAGGCATGCATCAATAAACTTGAGAGACGCATAGAAATGCAATAGAACAATCGCAAAGTTGGAGGTAAAGATGTTAAACAAGACACAAAAATTGAAACTAAGAAGCAACTCGGAATAGATTGACAGTTTACATGGAAAATGAAGAACAAGTTGAAATTAGACAGTACACAAGCAGAACCCTAAAAGGCACATATGGAGACATACATCAACTAGCTCAATCACACAGAACACATAGAGAAGCAATAGAGTAATCGCAAATTAGAGGTCGAAAACATCAAACTTAAAATAACAGATAGGCATTCGTAACACAGAACATAGACAATTACACAAATATTGAAAACCTAAGTTCAAAAGTAGGAATAGGCTCGATAGCTTGACAAAGTTACTTAAAAGTATCAAGCTCAAATAAATGAAAGAATGAGCTACCAGAAAATATCTGAAAGAATAGCTAGAAGGCATCATCAACTAAATCATCGATAAATCATATAGAAAGACAGTTGAATCATAAACCTCAAGGTAACATACATACTTCATACACAGAACACAAGTAACTATGCATGAAAATGTAGAAGCTAAGTCCAACTATTAGAGATGTTATGCCCCACCACTTTTGTTTATCTACTAGGTTAGATCTTATGGTTATCTACTAGATTAGCTTGATAGTATTCATCAGTTATCCCATTTGGATAAATATCCTTAATGTAAGAAGCACTTTTAGGAAGTTAGTTACTTATTTCACGGATTTAAAGACAGCTTCATATTCAATAAAATCTTCTTTCATTTTCTCTAAAAGTTCATACAGAAACTAGGAATAGTATAGATAGTTTGACAAAGAAAGTCATGGAAATTAAGAAGAAAATGATGAAACTGAAATGAGCTTCCTGGAGATCCAAAATGAATAGCTAGAAGGAATCCTCAGTTAGAACATGATTATGGAGGTAACACACATACATATGTACACAGAACAAGGAATTAGACTCGAAAATCATCAGAAGAAGAAACATAAAACTAAATTGCAACTTGGAACAAACACCTTTTCGACAGCGAAAATCATGAAAATGAAGAACATGAATGCCTAATTGCACTGGGTAACCACAATAGCCCCAAATAAACACCTAATGAGCAGAGACAATCCAGTGTGTGTGTATTTACAATAAAGTTAACATCAAATAGATCAACCTTCATCGAGAAATCACAGACATGCAAATGCAATAAAATAAGTAAATAATTACAACTTATAAAGGCGGATACCTTAAGCAAATAGTTACATCAGTTATGTCGATCTTCAAAGGAAAGATCACCTCATATCGCAGTAGAATAACCGTAAACCCTATAGTAAGTAAACAAATATGAACACAAAACAAATATATAGACACGACAATCGGAATTGAAAAAAATAAATTCAACTAGGAATAAAATATAGTTTGGCACAGAAAATCACAAAAATGCAGAACATGAAGATGAAATCGCATTGAGCAACTTCAACTTCCACCTAACAAGCAGATAAAATCCACTGTGTGTGCGTATTTACTATCGAATCAACATCAATACGATCAATGTTACTGAAAATCACATAGGCATGAGTAGATGACAACGCAATAGTATATATCTACAAATTATGGCGGATACCTTACACAAAAAACTAAAGCCTAATAGGCATCATCATTTACATCGATCATCAAAGGAAACATCACACATAGAACAATCGTAAACCCTAAAGTAAAGGAAAAAATAAATAGTCGCAAAATGAGAAGAAACAAGAGCCTAACGAGCAGATAAAAGGAATAAAATATAAAGTTCGGGATAGAAAATCACCAAAATGAAGAACACGAACATGAAATTGTGGTGAACTACGTGAATATCCCTAAAAACACCTAACGAGCAGATAAAATCCAATGCGTGTGAGTATTTACGATAGAATCAATACTGAAAATTATAGATACCTTGAAGTAGTAACGGAAGTTATCATCATCACAGCCGCCTTGTGGCTGAAGGTCGGTGATGTTATCAAGCTCCGCCTTGATCAACAGCATGAACTTCACCATTTTTCTTTCTGCTCGCTGCTTCGAATCAATGCTTTCTCTCTGATTCTCTCACTGCTCTCTTCTACAGAATGGTAGAATGGACAAGGCGCGATGAAGAAAGAGAGTTATTTATATCCTGTTATTGGAGGGTAAAAGAGTAAATTACCATATTTTGCTTCTGGAATCCGGATAGAAGCTTCTACATATATACTGTAAAATGTTACTAAATTAATACTCGATTAATTAATATTTTTTTTGAGGTAATAATTTCTCTAAGTGTCTCTTTGGCCTAATAAAGAAAATCACGCACTTCAAATAGATAATATATTTTCAGAATATCGTTTATATAATTTATATGGTCTCATTAATATTATAAATTAATAATTCTATAAATATATGAAAAAAATATTGAAAACATGATTTTATTGTTTCTCAAAATGAAAATGATAATTTAGATATGAAATTCACATTCTCAATGGTTTAGATGTAAAGCTCATAAAAAGAATAATTTACGTGTATTTTTTACAACTGTCTCTATTTTTAAATTATAAATCACAATCCTAAGAATAAAAAATGTACTAAATAATAATAATAAATTTGTATTGCTTACTTAGGGATGGCAATGGGGTGGGGCAGGGCGGGTTGAGTTTAATCCGTAAAAATTTTAATCTACCCCGCCCCGCCTTGCATAGCAATACTTTTTCGTTTTCAACCCGTTCCACTCCGCATAGATCCGCCCCACATAATTTTTTTAATATTTCCTTTTTCTAGTTATGTTTGATAATAAAAATAAAATTCATAAAAATAAGTTTATTTTTTCATTAAGTTATATTAATTTTATAGGATAGTGATTGAAAATTTATTTTTTAGAGATCAATTGGGAAACATGTGTATTATTTTTTATTGAACCATTTTCATTTGTTATCATGAACATTTTAGTAACTTTAATGAAATTATAAATAATGTTTTATCACTCTATGACATGTAAAAAATTAAAATTAAGTTTGAACTCATATAAAATCACATATATCTGCGATTCGCCCCGCCTCGCATCCGACCTGCCCCACATAACCTTAAATCCACCTCGCCCCACGTAGCCTTAAACCCACTTTCACCCGCATCCGTCCCGCTCTATTACCATCCCTATTGATCAAAACATGGAAGAATTTTGCTACAAAGACGTCTTCCGTTTCACAAAAAATAATCTAGTTTGACTTGACACGGAGTTTAAAATAATAAAGAATACTTTTAAATCTTGTGATCCTAAATTAAAGGTTTGTCAAATGTATAAAATTGTCCTTTAATTTTGTGACTTTAAACATGTCACGTGAAAAACTGAAATTAAAATGTTACAAAAAAAATCATTCTTTTTTTTAAAAAAAAAACATTTCTATGCTCCAAAAAGCATACAGGAGTGTTTCTCTAAAGACAAGAAATAAACAAAAAGCTCAGATAAAAGTATAATAAATAAATTAATGAATGTTTCTGTTTCTCTCTAAGGAAATCCCATAGATGTCACATTATTTGTTTTCTATGAACAAAAAAATATGCAGATTCAAATTCAAAAGCCTAACTGTTGAAGCCAAATAGAAAAACTTATATAACATCAACTCTTGGATGAAACAAGACGGTTTATAATCTCCCTGTAGTTTCTGATCCTTGCTAAAACGCGTCCATTAGGCATAAAAGAGTTGATAAAAATCAGTTGTCGGCGTTGTCAGGATGGAGGTGGGGTGGGACTAGATCATCGATCCAATCTCCATAGATTCGACTGATTTTCTTGGATAGTTTCCATTTATGGATCTTCTTTTCCTCTTTTTCTTCTTGCATAGAAGCATTAACCAGTGTGTTCGCAGAGGATGAGTCAACAGGCTGAATGGAGAAGGGTCTTGGAGTAATGGGGCCAGAATTCGTTAACATATCCATCTCAACTCGGCCAGTAGGCATTTGCAACTCTGCCAAAAGATATAACCAAAGAACTTATAACACAAGATCCCATAGGGAAGAAATTTAAGATTTATGAGATACGTAGCACATAGGCCTATAAAAATCAACACATAGGATAGACGTTGAAAGTTAAATACATTGTTACTTGTGAGATATGACCAAAGAGAGAAATTGCATATACAATGTATGTAAACAAGAAATAGGATTATTCATAATCTGAAAACAACGAATGGCTGTGAATGTGCAAAACATCAGTCAAAGGACATTGCAACACGACAAATTCCTGGAATTATATATGGACGTAAATCCAGAATTGAGTTAATGTCAAGATTCTCATGTTTAAGGAAACAAGACACGAGTTGAATGGTTGTTTTGCTTAAAATCAAAACATTAGCTAATTTTATACAAGATTCTCGTCTCAGTTGAGCAATTGCAGCTCTAGCAGAGAACTTGCTTAGCAACAAAAGTTCTGCTTCTGGTGATCAATAGCTCGTAATTATTCGTCTTAAGCTTTTGCTGTTTCATTATGCAGCCTTTACTTTTTACAATTAAGACATAAGGGGATTTTGCAAGGCTTGAAAGCAAGAATATGAGACTATATAAAAACGACTAAACATAAAGTCAAACAAACAACGAGATGAACTGTGTAAAATTAGTTTACCTGATTGGCCATGAGCAAAGTGACATCGATCACGGAAGGGGCATTGACCTGTTGTCTCCCACTTGCTGCAAATCTTCGTCTTCCAGTATACAGGTTTAATACGGACAGCATCTGAATCAGCATTTCCATGCTTGCTAATCTCAATCATCTCGGTATCACATCTGTTTCCAGTAGTTCCGATACTTATTGCAGAACTCTCTCTGTGCCTTGGCATGTCGGTCTTAAATTTTGGAGGACGTTCATGAAGAAAATTACACTTATCTCCATATGGACACTCCTCTCCATTATAAAACTTCTTGCAAATTTTCATCCTATGTATTATTTTCTGATCATCATTCCAGTTTTCCGCTCCTCTATCCTTTTCACGTACCAAGTCCTGCCAATTCGGAGGAGGCTCCCGCAGATCTTCAACACCATGAGCAAATGTACAATGTTCCCCATTCCTGCAAGTTCCTTCCAAGAACTTAGCACACATACGAGTTTTGTAAAATATATGGCTTGTCCTTTGCTTCCCGGAAGATTTGGTGGATTCACTCTAGAATTGATCGCAGAAAAAGCTGCAGAATTCGGCGAGTTGCTATCAAACTCCCTAATTCTCTTGAACGGTGGAGCATGCTCAAACTGAGAATACGACTCAAATAGCTCATGATTCATCGAAGAATGAGACCAAACGTCCTCAGCATCACCACCAACAAATGGCATTTGCATAAAGTGCGAGGGAACAGGCTGTTGAGGCTGATCAGAGAAAGTCATATTCCCTTTTTCTAACATCAATTCTTTATACTAAATCAAACTCTACTGTTCTGTTCTCTAAAAAAGAAATAAAGATTCAAAATTTAGCACAAAAACAGAACATCATAAAACAAAACAACAATAAAAATTGTTAAACAACAACATAGCCCCGTGGGGTCTAGGAAGGGTAGGATCTACGTAGACTTTTCAATAGACCCTCGACTTAAAACAACAATTCATAGAAAAAAATAACAACTACACCTCAATTTCAATTTCAAACAAATTAGAGTCGGCTATATGAATCATCATTGTTCCATTTAACCTCAATTGATGGCATAGCATAAAAAATCAAAAAATAAAATAAAATATTCCAGGCTGAAAACAAGAATGTATAGCAAACATGAATCTGATCTTGTTATTTAATCACTTACAAGAACACCCATATGATTAATTTTAATAAAAATTCAATCTTTATAACAAAATTTAAACATGCAATTGATAAAAAAAAAAAAAAAAAACTCACAAATAATGTATAGCAAACATGAATCTGATCTTGTTATTTAATCACTCACAAGAACACCCATATGATTAATTTAAATAAAAATTCAATCTTTATAACAAAATTTAAACATGCAATTGATTTTCAATATGAAAAAAAAACAAAAAAAAACTCACAAATATTTGAAGAAGCCCTAGCCGCCAATGCCAAAACCTTAACTCAGAAGCAAAATCATATAGAAAACAAGTCCAAGTTCAAAGTGGAGACAGAAACCCTAAAACCCCACCAAAACGGCTAAAACCCCTTAAATAGTTTGTTGATTAATGATAATTATGATTATCCCCTCTAATATTTGATTATTAATTTTGATTTTTTGGCTTGGGCTTTTTTTTAAGGAATTTTCAGTTTACAAAAACAGAGCTAGTTTTTAATAAAATATTTTGAAATAGAAAAAAAAATTAGAATATTTTTTATAACTGCAAAAATGTATTGGTGAAAATTTCTAAAGAAAAAACTATTCTTGAGAATTATGAAATAATTTATTATGAAGTTATAAACATTTATTAATTAGGTTTTCCTTTTGTGATTTGTCATAACTTTGTAACGAGTTTATCTATTTTGGGAGGTTATTTTCGTGCAATTTATTTAAATGGCGTTAAAAGTTTAAAAATTGACGCTAAATAATTTTATTAATTTTATAAATATGAGATATGCTTGTTCTTTTACAAAAAAGAATGTGACTTGTTATAGCGGTGGAGATTTTAGTATTTCTATCTTGAGTTTGATAACGATAAAAGTATATTTGTTTGAATGATATTATGAAGGTTAAATAGAAATTATTTTTTAAAGTAAGAGGATAAATGTGATCATGGTTTAATCTTTAGTTAAAGTCATACGACTTTTACTATGTAAAAAAGATAAAGATAAAAATTTAGCTTAAGAATATATTTAAATCATTCGTATAACTACAAAAATATAAAAAGATTACTTTTTTAAAGTGAATATATAAATATATATGCTCTAAATTGTATAGTATATGTATACACTATATACATAGGTATATATATTTGGACTTTTTCCATTTTTTAAAGTAGTATCAAATTATTTATCCCCAAAAGCTTAACCATCATTCATGTAGGGAGTTAATATCGAAAATTATGTAATTTGACCTTCTTAGACCCCTCTCTCTTGTCGATAAGTATATTTGGTATTGTTATCGTGCTGTTTCGTATCATATAAAGTAAAATGGAGGGAGCACATAACAAAATCTCAAAAGGTCATCAAGAATTAATGTTAAAGAATAATGGACATATGATTTTTCGATATTTCTGAATATGATTTTTTTTTCGATAGAAAGTATTTTTTTTTATACAAACCTTACATTACATAATTTTATTGATTAGGATTCTAATATAAGTATCAGACATAATACCAAACTACGAAAACAAGTAATAAATTCAAATGAAGATAGGTATAAAACAAAATGCATTATAAATGGTGTTAGAAATTAGAATAGTAGGTAAGTCATGCAAATCTATATCAAGGTTAGTTTTAATCCTTATGTTTTTCATGAAACATCAACACTTTATATATCATTAATTATATAATCATTACAATTATTCAATAAATTAATTGGATCTTTAAATAAGTTTTCTTTCTGAAATAATGGCATTCAAATTAATAACCATATTGTTGTTGGAAATAATAACTTTTGCAACATTTGTCTGGGGAGAAAATGGTCTTGTTGTAATTAAAAGCATCCAGGTATGTATGTATAAATATTATATTACAAAAACAAGAAACATATATTTTATTTTTTTTATTGGCTTTTCTTGATGTTCGATATCAATAATAATCCTTAAATAAGTTGGATTATTGTCGTATACGTAAGGCACATTTAAAGAGTTGCTCCTTGCTTAAAATTTCTTTCATACATGAAATTCAAATTCGAGACTACTGATTATGAATTAAAGGAAACTATTTATCTCCTTAATGTTATTTTTCACAGCTATATGACTTGATCATATAGTAAAACATTATAAGTTTTTCTCTTGTATAAAATTTATATATATCACCATACCATATAAAAAAGTTTTACATTATTGTAATTAATTTCTTATTGAATATACAAATGTTCATCTCATACATTAAGTATATTATTTGATTTAATTTTTTTTTCCAATTTTTTTGTTAGAGTGAAGATGGAGATGTCATTGACTGCATTGATATTTTCAAGCAACCAACTTTATCTCATCCTGCCTTGAAAAATCACAAAATTCAGGTTCATTCAATAATTAATATCACTTTACATTAATAGTAATAAAAAGTAGCTTAATTAATTAGGGGAAACTTTTATACATTCAGTATATCAAAAAATATCATCAGCAGCAATTAACTCTTAATTATCGTTATATATGTATTTTTAGCGGTATATGTTCCTAAAGCCTTTAGTGATATTGCTTCTAATGATATTTAACTAATGCCGACAAAAACTTTAACATTCTTTATCATTATCGATATTTATTGCTACAAAAAATTATTTTTATTATAATGATTAATAATTAATTTTTGAAAATAAAAATAAAAATTCACCATAAAATCAAGTATATGATAATTACATGTGTTATAAAAAGGTGGAAGCAACTAGTAATATGAAATAAAGTGAGTCATCTAGTATCTACTATAACATATTAAAATATATTGATCTTGCAATTAAAAAATATTTTTCATCTATTTAAATTATTTTTTTTATGACAGATGACACCAAGTTATAATACAGTGATGGAGCCTACAAAAACAAATGATCAAGAAAAATCATATAAATGTGTGACAACACAAATATGGCATAAAAATGGAAGTTGTCCAAAAGGGACAATTCCAATTAGAAGGACACAAAATATTAAAAAAAAGGATCAAATAAAGAAGCCTAATTTATTTCATCTTGATAAAGGATTGAAGATCAAAAAGGATATCAACCTTACACAAAAAAATCACTCAGTAAGTTCTCTAAAATATTACACCCTCGGTATCACTTTTCGAATTTCGAGATTCAAATAAGTTTATCTTTGATCGTATGTTTTTCATAGATATTTTTAACATTTTGAATTGTCAATTATTGTGACTTATAGTACTCTTTACGTAGTTTACAAATATATAAATTTTATTTTTTAAAAAAATAAAAATTTCATACGCAAATATTCGATCAAAATTAAATTGTTTGACTCTCGAAAAATTAAAAATGTTACATAAAATGAGACAGAGAAATTGTGATTTTTCTATAAGTATAATTTAATCGATAATAACAAATTAACAAGTATGTACTAATTAATACTTGTAATAACAATTATAAAAGATAAACTTATTAATTTTGGATAATTAATTTATAAGTATTACACTAAGAGAATTTCTTAAAATATTTACCAATTTCGTAATCAAAATTCTAGCTTTGATCCTACTAATGACAATCATATGAATGGAGTTGGAAATTATTTTATTAGTGTCAATGCATAAATTTAATTATTATTCTTATGATATTTTTTCTAACCCTAATTTTTTTATTTTTTTTAATGAAGTTGGCTATATTGATTACAGAAGGATATAGATATGTTGGAGGAAAAACAGATATGATAACTAGAAATCCTCATGTTGAAGAAGATGATGAATATAGCACTTCTAGACTTACTCTCAAGAGTGGATCTTACTATAATTATCAAGACATTGAATCTGGATGGATGGTTAGTGCTTGAATATTTCGATTAATTTCATAAAGTATGATTATAGTCAAATCGCTTTATAACAGCGTATTGATCATCTCAATAGATCAATACCACATAAAACATATGAAGAATGTTGTTATCTATTCTATTATGAATAACTTTCACGTATAGCAAACACTAAATTTATATTTTTATGTTATAGTGAAGTTTGCATAATTGTGCTCCATAGCAAACATAAATATGTATAATTCGCTATACATATACAAAGAAACCAATTGTATAATCCGTTATACATATATAAAAGAAAGAAATTGTATACAAATCAATTGTATAATTTGTGTATGTATAAAACGAGAAAGAAAAAAAGACAAAAAAAAAAATTGGGCAGGGGAATATTTGTATTGCATAATTACAAGTGTATAGGACAAAGATATATGTATTTGCAAGTGTACATATAATTTTCTCTCGTTTTATACAAATAGAAACACAATTTATACATTTCGTTCTGTTAGTATAAGCGATAGAGGCTAGGGTGGCAAGCGAGATCTGGGAGAGTAGGGAGCGAGATCTGGGAGAGGGAAGCGAAAATATATGTATATATACAATTTTTTCTCGCTTCATACTAACAAAAACACAGTTTATACACTTGTGTTTGTATAAAAGTGAGAGGGAGCTAGCGAGAGAGGAAGAGTGGCGAGCTTGAGTTTAAGGGAGAGAGGTGACTGACAAACAGTTTGCTACGGGGCATAATTAAATCAAAATATGATTATAACGTTTAATTTGATTTATTAATTTGCCATTATATATAATTTTCCAAATATAACTATACTAACATTTTACTAAATAGTTGATTTCTAACATTTTTAGGTAAATCCAAGGGTTTATGGTGATAGGCAAACAAGACTTTTCACTTATTGGACTGTAAGTATTTTTAGTTTTTTTTTTAATTGTTAATTAATTTATATAATTAATTAAATCATATAATAATTGAACTTGTTTTTTTAATTTAATATATAGAATGATGGCTCAAGAGAAACAGGATGCTTTGATTTAACTTGTCCTGGTTTTGTACAAATTAGTCATGAGATTGCACTTGGTGCTGCTATATATCCAATATCAACTCAATATGGTCTTTCATATTCAATTACTATTTATATCTACAAGGTTAGTAATTAATTAATTATCATCATGCACATTTTTTTATTTTTTATTATTGTAATTTAATCAGTTATAATATGTTATCGTTTTATTTTGTTAGTTTTCATGTAACTAAGGTTTGTTACAAAGAGTATCTAGCTATACTTATAGTTGACTTAACCAAATGTAGTTATAAGAATTTATATACTATCAGATCAAATAAACTTAAACAGTTTTAAGTAAGGGAAAATGCACAAGTACCCCCTCAACCTATGTCTGAAATTTCAGAGACACACTTATACTATACTAAGGTCATATTACCCCCTGAACTTATTTTATAAGTAATTTTCTACCCCTTTTTAGCCTATGTGTCACTAGTTTTTTTTAAAAAGTCAACCATCGTTGGGCCCACAAGATAGTGCCACGTAGGTCGAAAAGGGGTAAAAAATTATAAATAAAATAAGTTCAGGAGAGTAATATGACCTTAATATAGTATAAGTGTGTCTCTGGGGTACTTGGGCATTATCCCTTTAAGTAATATACATTGACAATGAAAATGCGTATATAATATTATCAAGTCATCCAAAAGAATATTTATGAAATTCAAGTGCAAAATTGTAATTTTAAAAATAAGAAAGTTTGTGTACTACAAAAGGCTTAATTAAATTAACCTATGGTGTAAAACTAAATTGTCAAATAGTCCAAAGCTAACATTATCTTTTGATACCATCTATTACCAAATAGGATATTAGCAACGAATTTTGTGTTTAGCGATAAAAAAAAATATTTCTTGATGATTACTATTATATTTTTTACCTATCTTGTAAGATTATTATACTGAGTGATTTTTCTAATTTTGTTGTGGTAGGATTTGAATAGTAGCAATTGGTGGTTACAATATGGAGGATCAATCAACATAGGATATTGGCCATCAAAAATCTTTGAAGGTGGATTAGAAGTCCATGCAGAAACAGTTCAATGGGGTGGTGAAGTTTATAGTAAAAATGTAGGAAAACATCCTCATACAAAAACACAAATGGGAAGTGGAGCTTTTCCATTTTATATATTTGCAAATACTGGATTAATGAAGTACATGAGAATTCTTGATAATTCAATGGAGTTGAGATTTCCACAAAATGTTGTTGCTTATTCAGAAGAATATGATTGTTATAGAACTCAATATGTAGGTGATTATATTGAAGAACCTGAATTTCACTTTGGAGGGCCAGGAAGAAATCCATTATGTCCTTGAAATCATTTGATTTTGTTTAATTGTCAATCTTGATTTATAGAATCGAGGGTTTTACGGTAACAGTCTCTCTACGTACTTCTACGAGATGGTGATAAAGTCTATGTACACTTCATTCTATTCAGACTCAACCTATCAAATTTTACTCGGTATATTGTTATTGTATTGCCAATCTTGATGTAGCTTTAATGAGGAAGTGTTTTTTTCCTTTGATTTCGACTAATTTAGATGCAGATCAAAAAATTCCACCTTAGAGATAATAGTCAGGCCCCACCTGTAAAATTTCTCCGGATATATTGTTAATTTGTTATTATATTCACAATCTTGATTTAAGTTTAATGAAGAAGTTTGTTTTCTTGATTTCTTACCTAGTGTTCGATTTTTAATTTGGAACTCGATTAATTTAGATTCAAACGTCAAAAAGATTTCACTTCAGCGATAAATAGTTTGGATATAATTTTTCTTAACAGGAAAATTTGATCTATTAAGCTAATGAGAGTCAATTAAAATAGTAGTGACTTTATAAAAGAGAAAAAATTATAATTTTGTTGGTCCTAACTATTAAGTGGAAGGTAAAATTCAAACAATTTTTTACAAAATATTTCAATTATAAGGGCATTCACAAATTCTATGATATGAAATGTTTGAGTAGTGCTTTTTATTCCCTTGATTTCATATTATTTGACTTTTATTAACCTAATATATGTTTTAAAAAATTAGTAAAATCTCATTTTACAAAACTAATCTTATTGATACTTTAAAATTAAATTCTAAATTTTACTATATCTATTTTTTGTAAAATTAAATTCTAAATTTAGAATTTTTATCTTGATCCTCTCACATTTTGACATTTCCTCCATTACTTTTTTTCCAATTCTTACAAGCTTTAATGACTATTAATGGTGTTTAAATTAACTTGGGAAAGAAAATCTCAAACGATCATCAGAATTTGTGATGGAATGAATATACAGCGTGATCTTTTAATATCCTTAATCAATGATTTATCTTTATTCGACTCTTGAATATGAAAAAGTTCTCAATAAAAAGTGTTTCCCTTAAATGGACTTTACACTGTAGAAATTCAAATCAATCGAGACTCTATAGAAATATCGAAGATAATGCAAAATCTATAAAAACAAGTAATAAATTAAAACAAAAATGAATAACAAAACAAAATGCATTATAAATGGTGTTAGAAATTAGTATGGTAGGTAAGTCATGAAAATCTATTTAGAGGTTAGTTTTAAACATGACGTTGTTCATGAAACATCATCACTTATATATAGATAGAGATAAACTTTATATTATATATAAAATCATTAAAATTATTCAAGATCTTTAAGTTTTTTTTTTCTGAAAAAATGTCATTTAAATTGATAGTTATATTGTTATTGGAATTAATAGCTTTTGCAACATTTGCCTTAGGAGAAAATGGTCTTGTTATTAAAAGCATCCAGGTATGTCTATATCTTTATGAATTATGAACATTATTATATTACAAAAATAAACATATATTATTATTTTCTTTCATTTTTCTTAGGTTCCATCCGATGTCCGATATTAGTATTATTCCTGATAAGTTAGAGTTTGTAAATGGAATCGTTCCAGTCCATTCGATGTCCGATATTAGTATGACTCCTGATAAGTTGAATTTGTAAATGGAATCGTTCCTTATTAAAATTTCTTTCTTATCAAAGGTTTAAAATCGAGACTTTTGATTAAAAATAAAGAATCATTATCCATTATCCATCTCACTATAAACCTGATATTATTTTACTATATAACTTGCTTATTAGTATATACTATATAGTATAATATTTTATTAGTTTTTGTTTTCTATAGATACCATATTACAATTTTTACATTATTGTAATTTCTTATCATGTTCTTATACATTAAGTGAATTATTTGATTTTTTTTCTTTATTTACACTCTTTTTTTGTTAGAGTGAAGATGGAGATGTTATTGATTGTATTGATATTTTCAAGCAGCCAGCTTTGTATCATCCTGCCTTGAACAATCACAAAATTCAGGTTTATTCAATTTATATTAATAATTATAAAAAAAAACATAAGTAATCAATTAATTAGAAAAATTACATAAATTAATACATTTTAAAAAATAATTACTGATTTTAGCGATACTCTTTGTTTATTACTATTTATAGCAATGCTTGTTAAATCTGTAATGTGTATTAAAAGTGAATTATGTATGCAATATATATGAATTATAATTGATTTTTGAAATATATCATGTTTGTTTGGTAAAAAATTGTCACATTGTACTATAAGTGTATTAAAATGTCTGATAAATGTATTATTCATCATCAAAAATTGTATTATATGTGAATAACAAATTGTTCTTTGTATTATATATTAAACTTGTATTATAAATGAATTAAAAGTGAACAAGTGAAAAAAAATATTATTGCTATAAATGGTAAATATTTTTTTACTATAAGTATATTTATGTAAGCTTCCTTATTAATTTGTATATGTTGATTTCTTTTATCAAAAAAATTCATAATCAGATCAAGTATATGACAATTACATGTAACTATTTATAAAAAAGTGAAAGTATAGCTAGTAATATAAAAATAATTGTGTTATATCTACTATTACATGTTACATATATCGATATCAATATAGTAAAAAAATTATATCGTCAATATATGCAAGTTAAACCTATAAAAATAATTTAAGCTATACTTTTGAACCCCTATTTCGCTCATCGTTAGATATATATTAAATTTAATTTATTTTTGTATATTTACTTCTTTATATTTTTTTTTACGACAGATGACACCAAGCTATAATACAATGATGAAGCCTACAAAAAATGACCAAGAAAAATCATACAAATATGTGACAACACAAACATGGCATAAAAGTGGAAGTTGTCCAAAAGGGACAATTCCAATTAGAAGAACACAAAATAATTACAAAAAGGATCATATAAGAAAACCTAATTTTTTTCATCTTGATAGAAGATTGAGGATCAAGGAGGATATCAACCTTGCACAAAAAAATCACTCAGTAAGTTCCCCAAAATGTGTATATGATTTTTTTTAGCGATGAAATTTTAGAACACACTTATATTATACTAAGGTTCTATTTTATAAATAATTTTCTATCCCTTTTCGGCCTATGTGACACTATCTTGTGGGCCCAACACGTGTTAACACTTTTTTTCAAGCTAGTGCTACGTAGACTGAAAAAGGATAGAAAATTATTTATAAAATAAGTTCAGGGATCGTATAAGTCCGTCTCTAAAATTTCAGGTATAGGTTGGGGATACTAATGTATTTTTTCCATTTTTTTATTAATATAGTTTAATCAGTAACTGTATAATGTATTGATGATAATGACAATATCTTGATGCTAGTGAAAATATCGATCATAACTTTGATACCGAGTTGGAAATTATTTTAATAGTGTAAATGTATAATACTTTTTTTAACCCTATATTATTATTTTTTTATGAAGTTGGCTATATTGCATACTGAAGGACTTAGATATATGGGAGGAAAAACAGATATGAAAACTTGGAATCCTCATGTTGAAGAAGATGATGAATATAGTACTTCTAGACTTGCTCTTATGAGTGGAGCTTATTATGATTATCAAGACATTGAAGCTGGATGGGCTGTTAGTATATACTTTTATTAATTTAATGATGAATAATTATCGTCAATTTTTTTTGGAAAATGCACAAGTAACCCTCCTCAATGTATGTTCGAAATCTCAGAGACACACTTATACTATACTAAGGTCCTATTATCCCCTGAACTTATTTTATAAATAATTTTCTACCCCTTTTTGACCTACGAGGGCACTATCTTGTGGGGCTCAGCGTGTGTTGATATTTTTTTTCAAGCTAGTGCCACGTAGGTCGAAAAGGGATCGAAAATTATTTACAAAATAAGTTCAAAGAGGTAATAAGATCTTAGTGTAGTATAAATATGTACTGTAATTTCGAACGTATGTTGAGAGTACTTATGCATTTTCTCGATTAATATATTACTAATTAATAGTTGATTTCTAACATTTTAGGTAAATCCAAGGGTATATGGTGATAGACAGACAAGATTTTTCACTTATTGGACTGTAAGTATATTTAGATTTTTTACTATATTAACAAAGTATCACAATATAAGTTATCATCCATAGTAATTTAATAACAAAAAAAAAAATTAAAAAAAAATTATGTAACATGTTATAACATATTAAATTTGAGAATGTGTTTTTCTTTACTTTTAATTAATTGGGATAAAGATCTAAAAAACATCTCAATTTTGGTCGAATTAGTTGTTGCAATACTAAACTTTCATGAGGATCTACTACCTCCCTGGACTATTTGATACCATATTTTAAACATATATATTTGCATAAGCGAACATAAAAAATAATATAAAATTATAAATATTAAATTGTTCATGGGTAAAAAATATACTATTAAATATTTCAAAAAGGTAATAGGTCCTTATGAAAGGTTAGTATCGCAACAATAAATTCGATCAAAAATGAGAATTTTTTCGGACCATTATCCCTAATTAGTTCATATAATTAGTCAAATCATGTACTAATATGAACTTTTGTTTGATATTTTTGAATTTAAAAATAGAATGATGGCTCAAGAGAAACAGGATGTTTTGATTTAACTTGTCCTGGTTTTGTACAAACAAGCCATGAGATAGCACTTGGTGCTGCTATATATCCAATATCAACTCAAAATGGTCTTCCATATTCAATTAGTGTTTTTATCTTCAAGGTTAGTAATTAATTATCATCATGCATATTTTATTATTTTTATTAGTATGATTTAATTGATCATAATAGGTTATTTATCACTTTATTTTTCTAATTTTCATGTAACTTAGGTTTGTTACGAAGAGTTACCTAGATATCTTTATAAGTCGACTTAATCTAATGTGATAAGAATCTATACACTAACAAATCACATAAACTTACACTCTTATTAGTAATTTATAATCTTGAAAATAAGATAATTTACCTATTATAACAGTTAAAGATAACATAACGGTGTAATTTGTCTATCGAAAACAATCGTTTTACCTTTATAAGGTAGAAACAAGGCTGTGTACACATCATGTTCCTCAGAATCTCAGATTTTACTTGTGAGATTATGTTGTTGTTATTGCTCAGGTTTTACCTTTGAGATTTTACTGAATATGTTATTGATATTGCTCAGGTTTTACTTGTGAGATTATACTTAATATGTTGTTGTTATTGCTCAGGTTTTACTTTTGAAATTTTACTGAATATGTTGTGTTATTGCTCAGGTTTTACCTTTGAGATTTTACTGAATATGTTATTGATATTGCTCAGGTTTTACTTGTGAGATTATACTTAATATGTTGTTGTTATTGCTCAGGTTTTACTTTTGAAATTTTACTGAATATGTTGTTGATAGTGCTCAGGTTTTACTTGTGAGGTTATACTTAATATGTTGTTGATATTGCTCAGGTTTTACTTGTGAGATTATACTGAATATGTTTTTGTTATTGCTCAGGTTTTACTTGTGAGGTTATACTTAATATGTCGTTGTTATTGCTCAGGTTTTACTTGTGAGATTATACTGAACATGTTGTTGATATTGCTCAGGTTTTACTTGTGAGGTTATACTTAATATGTTGTTGATATTGCTCAAGGTTTACTTGTGAGGTTATACTGAATATGTTGTTGATATTGCTCAGGTTTTACTTGTGAGATTTTACTGAATATGTTGCTGTTATTGCTCAGGTTTTACTTGTGAGGTTATACTTATATGTTGTTGATATTGCTCAGATTTTACTTGTGAAATTATACTGAATATGTTTTTGTTATTGTTCTCAGGTTTTACTTGTGAGATTTTACTGAATATGTTGTTGATATTGCTCAGGTTTTACTTGTGAGATTATACTGAATATGTTTTTGTTATTGCTCAGGTTTTACTTGTGAGATTTTACTGAATATGTTGTTGATAGTGCTCAGGTTTTACTTTTGAGGTTATACTTAATATGTTGTTGATATTGCTCAGGTTTTACTTGTGAGATTATACTGAATATGTTGTTGATAGTGCTCAGGTTTTACTTGTGAGGTTATACTTAATATGTCGTTGTTATTGCTCAGGTTTTACTTGTGAGATTTTACTGAACATGTTGTTGATAGTGCTCAGGTTTTACTTGTGAGATTTTACTGAATATGTTATTGTTATTGCTCAGGCTTTACTTGTGAGATTATACTGAATATGTTATTGTTATTGTTCAGGTTTTACTTGTGCGATTATACTGAATATTGTTGTTATTCATTTTTATAGGATTTAAATAGTAGCAATTGGTGGTTACAATATGGAGGATCCATCAACATAGGATATTGGCCATCAAAGATATTTGAAGGTGGACTAGGAGTCCATGCACAAACAGTTCAATGGGGTGGTGAAGTTTATAGTAAAAATGTAGGAAAACATCCTCACACAAAAACACAAATGGGAAGTGGAGCTTTTCCAGTTTACATATCTGAAAATACTGGATTTATGAAGAATATGAGAATTCTTGATAATTCAATGGAGTTGAGATTTCCACAATATATTGATGCTTATTCACAAGAATATGATTGTTATAAAACTCAATATATGGGTGATTACATTGAAGAACCTGAATTTCACTTTGGAGGGCCAGGAAGAAATCCATTGTGTCCTTGAAAATTGTTTTATATTGTCAAATCTTGATTATAAATATAGTTTCACTAATTTGTAGGTTTTGTATTTAGTCAGTAAGATTATCTTAAACTACTAAGTGTGTTTGTTTTTGTTATATTTCAAACTTTTACTTAATGGTATGAATGATAATTAATATGTTTATTTAATGATTTCTATAAAGATGACAATTTAATTTTAGTCTTTTGTAATATTTGACTAAGCATATTTAGTATAAAATATAGGTAGTCAAATAATGTAATGGTATATATAATTCATTAGATTTGTGAAGATTGTTTTTTTTTTAAAAAAAAAGGATAAAAAATTGTCATTTTAATTAATTAAAAACTAAACATCATTGTTAGATCACACGATTATTATGAAGAAACGACTTTAAATTTATTTTATGATAAGTATCTTTTATACAATATTTGATATTCATTTTGAAGTTATGTGACTTAAAATGTTGATAATAGTAATTGGAGATAAATATCCTTTATGTCATATTTAATAGTATTTGTTTTGAGGTTCGATTATTAAAAAAAAAAGTTGGTAATAGTAATTTGAGCTAAGCTTTATGTCAGGATGAAAAAAGAAAAGATTTTGAAGATATTCAAAAGTTCAAAATGGTTGAGATTTTGAGGATAACACAAGTGGTCAATTAAATATAGACTCTTTTACCTAAAATCAAAATTTTGTCAGCCTATCAAATTTTTTACTTATTAAAAATGACACATTCTTGGTTTATTATTGGCCATATGGTATAAAAAAATTGAAGGAACCTCAATCAATGTTCCAAACATTAATATTTAATTCGAAGGCATGATATAGTAGATGAAGTTACTCGTTCTTTAATTAGAAGATTTTCAGAGTTTTGAGTATAAAAAATTTGATTCGAGTGCTTTCTTGAATAGTATTGTTCTATCAGCCGTGTATTGTGAATTTAAATTAGTTAGATTTTGAGATAGATATCGAAAAATTGAATAAGAAAGATGATATTTTTTTAATAAGAAATTGTGATAGAACTCTCTGTTATGTTCTGTCTGTCTATTATGGGTCCATGGTCAAACTTTTTTGGTTTCTCTCCCTTTGAGGCTTCAACTCAAGCCTCTGGATCTTTACCCTTTTCAAGAATCCATAACCCCTTTTCCCATTTATAAGAATCATTTGTTGTTTTTTTCTCCTTCACTGTTGATTCCCTAAATTAGCTTTTTGTTCATCATTGTACTGTTGAGGAAGAGGCTTTCTTCTTGTGCAAAGCAAAGTTTGTGTCTTTTTGCTTTTGGGGTACTTCTGAAAGGGCTTGATTTGAGGTAAAGAATTGATTTTGATATATGGGTCAGTGGATTTTATTGTTGAATTTGATTAGTTTTGATGAGTTATGGGAGTTTGTGGTAAAAGATCAGATTTTTACATATAAACTTCCAATTTTTTTTTGTGTTTTTGCTTGTGGAATCTGAATTTGCAACTCACTGGAGATAATGGGTTGAGTATGATATCTGGGGTTTTGAATTTATGATTACTTGAGTGGTTGAAGGTTGTTCATGGGGGATTCTTGAATTAGTCAGTATTAACTAGTACTTTGTTGTGTTTGTGGCTGTGGGAGGTAGCAGGTATCCCGTGAAATAGTTGAGGTGTGTGTGTAAGCTGGTCTATACACTAATGTCATTTTAAAAGGTGCTTTGATGCATCTGTTAAAAGACTAGAAGAGGGGTAAGTGGAGAAGGGTAGAGGGATGGGTCTGTTATTCCCGAGTTTCGAATAGGAGAGGAGTAAGTGGAGAAGGGTAGAGGGGTGGAACCATTATTCGCGAGTTTTGGAGGCTAACTACTGAGGTAGAGGAAGATGAAAAGAGGTACAGGTGAAGAGAAAGTTATGGGGCCTATGTTTCCAAGGCTTAATGTTAATGATACAGAAAAAGGAGGTCCAAGAGCACCTCCAAGGAACAAGATGGCTCTTTATGAACAACTGAGTATCCCTTCCCAACGATACAACCCTGGTGATTTGCCTCATAACAGTAGTAACAGTGCAAATTTGGTCCTTCCTCACCCAAGCCAGGTAATCCAAGTTCAAATAATTGTATTTTACTTCATAGTAGATATATTCTAAAAGTTGCCTATGGATTTAACTCAGCCTTTTGCTTGAATTTCCATATTTTCTTTTGTTTTAGTAACTACCATGTCGGGGCTAGCTTGTGCTTGCCTCAGCTAATTCCATAAGATTCCTACTACATCCCACTAACACAACTACCTAGTGTCTCTGTCCACTACCTTGGAATAATGGGGGAAAATTCACCTAGTGATTTTGTCTCCGTTGGATTTGGCCATTTGAGTATGGCTTCTTACATAGGAATTTTTCTTCGTTACCAAGAATTATAACTACTTCCCAAATTCTTCACTTATAAGCTCCAGGAGGATAATATTCAACTATGTCAATGTCTTCCCTTTTCTTGTAGGCCTTTTTATCTAACTTGATGCATAATCCACATTGAATATGTCATTTCCACGTCTTTCTTGCTCCTGTGGTACTCCCTGTGGCTGGTTTCAAGTTTTCTTGATGTTGACCCCACTTGTGTGAATATACTGGGCATGTCAATGTTCTTGTTGTGGATAGTAAGTTTTGCAGTTTTTGAGTTTGTTATATCTGAGTTCAGAAAATTGTGTAGGAGAATGAACACGAAAGAGGTGTATTTTTCTCTAGACAACTTCCTGCATTAAGACATCCAGTTGAGAAGCCATATGGACGTAGTTCTGGTTCAAATACTACATTGCGGGAAGTTAAGTCTAAAAGGCAGACAGAAAAGGAAGATTTTAGAGTTCCCACTTTTGGTAACTCCAAGGAGCGTGCAGTAAACACAGAGGACTATTCTAAAGGTACCTCAGATATAGATAAGCGAGACAGTACTTTGAAGCGGACTGATCAACTCTACCATGTCAAACCGAGAGAGGATCTTGTTAATACCTTTGGTAAATCACATAAGACCAATATAGTACAGTTGGAATTCAGATCTGATTGTCAAGTTGATTGCACTGTCTTTTCCGGATCTGTCATAGATGTCGATAATGGTAATCTTCTTTCCATTTGAATGACTTATCATCAAAAGAGCGGGTAAAATTAATAACCTTATCAATGATACAGACTCCCATGAAGACAAGACCTGTAAATCATCACAAACAGGAGAAATGGCCCACAGTGATGAACTATCAGAGACTTCCATGGTCGAGTATGTATCTGAAATGGACATATCTCCTGATAATGTTGTTAGAATGATTGGACAAAAACATTTCTGGAAAGCAAGACGAGCTATTACCAAGTAAGTCTGGTTTCTTGGTGATAGCTTTGATTGATTGTTTGAGCTTGACATCTTCATTTTCTTATCACATTGTGCAAAGATGATCCCTATCATTCTCTTTGGCTGATGGTATCCATATATGTTTTAAGTTGGCTTTATTTTGAACCTAACTTTTCTTGCAGATGATTACTTTAAAGTGCATCAGATCATGACTTGTCGCTTTTGTGTCTCCTCATGGTTTTGTTTTTACTAAAATTAAGGATATGCTCCTCTAACATTTCTGCAGCCAATTAGCACCAGCGTGTGCTTGTTAGTTTAAAAAGTTACCTTTTTTTTCTCAATACATATGTATAAGTATAACCATTCATAACCTACAATTGTACTTGCAAATTATTTCAATGAGACCTATGATGTATTTGTGGTCTAGTCAGTTCTACACGAAATTACATCTCAACTGCACTTTCTTGTATGCCAAAAACTTTGTTAAACAATGTGCCTTGAAGATCCTTTCATTACGTGGCTTAGTCTTTACCATTTGAAGCATGTTGAATGACCACTTACTTGGATGATTGTCAAAATCATTTGTGAACTTTGCCATTTGAATACAAAAAGAAACAACTTGTAATAACATGGTAACTAGCATTCTATAGTGTACTCCATCTTCCTTCTAGCGCTGATAGGCTTTGTAGGTCAGTTCGATCTAACAATTTTGTATTGCTAACCCTGCTTTCTGTTTGCTTAGGTTAATTTTTGTGAGTTTTAGCAATCTAGAGTTGACTTGTTATTGCTATTCAATGTGATTGTGATAGCTTTCAGTTTTTCTTAAGCACAAAAGAAATAAATTGGTATTCTAGGAGTATATGGTCCTGTACTGAGTTAAGGTAGTGTGATGCCTTTCATGTGTTGTGATTCTTTGTTCCTGTTCATGCAATTATCAACTGACGAATTCTTCTAGACAAATTATGTGTGAATAGTAGGATTTGAGGTATGGCATAAAGCAGGTTGGACCTCTTAGTGCAGCCTGATAGTTCTCACAGTTTGGATCACGCGTGTAGCGTCCGTTAATTCAGAACTTATTCACACTCACTTATGCATTGTGGAAACCATTAAGACATGTATTATAGTTTCATGGTGAGCTGTCACCACTGGATTAGTTTGACTCATCGTTGACTCATCTCTTGGGCCTTTTCTTTTTGCTGGTTTCCTGGGTTGTAGACAATTGTTGGATGAGTTTAGAGTGTAGAATGCAAATCTCATTTCCCTGACCTCAAACTCAGATTTAATATGTACCCGGGAAATTCATGCAACAAAGAAACTAACTGTCTTTAAGCATATAAACAGCTACAACTCAATTCAAGCTATTTGTCTCATCGTTATGAATTCTCAATGTCCATTACATTGCATCTTAATCCGTTTGATTTCCAATATTCAATATTACAGGTTCTTAGAAAGAAAAATGAAGAACGAGACTGGCCCCTACTTTTCCTCCACATTTCAGTTATAAGGGAGACTCAGTTACTCACCAGTCATTTAACTATTGGTTGCCTATTTGCCCGTAGAGACACTTTTCTTCAAGCATCATGATGGAACTCTGACCGGTTTTTGCATGAGCATACATAATCATTTACCCATCTCATGTGATCATTTTTTGAGTTCTTGTTGTTATCTGTAGGTCAACTTGGTGGTTCTCTTTCTTCCAGCTGATTTTCAACTATATATTAGTCTTTTATTACTTATATTCTGTATTAATATTTCAAATGTATAAAGTTTAACAGCTAATCTTTTTTTATATGCCATGTGTTATCTTGATTCCGTCCCTATTTTTCTGGTACAGCCAGCAGAGAACGCTTGCACTTCAAGTATTTGAGTTGCATCGACTACTCAAGGTAAGATAGCTGTAGAGACTGAATCACATCTTGTATCAGCACTGAGATTAACATTCCTCGTCTTTTGTTGGACTTGGCATTTTGCTCAAATTTTTCCGGTTGTTGCTCAATAGGTCCAGAAACTGATAGCTGGTTCGCCAAATCTGAATCTCGAAGATAATGCGTATTTAGGCAAACCTTTAAAGAGGTTGTCTGCTAAAAGAGTTTGTTTGGAGCATAGTGTCAAAGCACCTGAAATTGTTTCGCGGCCCAAGAATGATTCAGAGAAACCTAAAGGTAGGATGGAGTGCAATGCTGAAAATTATGTAGGAAAGACATCTCTTTCTTCAGTACGCCAACCTTCTACCTGCAATCCACTTTCAGAAAAACAACTACCGACACCTGTAAAACATGATTCCCTTATGAGTCCTTGGTACTTCAATCAACCTCCGGGGCATCAATGGTTGATACCCATGATGTCTCCTTCTGAAGGACTCGTGTACAAGCCACACTCTGGACCTGCAGTCATGAGTCAAGTATATGGAGGTTGTGGACCCCCAGGGTCGACTCCAATGACAGGAAACTTTTTAGCTTCAGCATATGGACTTCCCTTTGCGCCTCCGACTGGTCATGGCTACTTTCGTCCCTTTGGCATGCCAGTAACGAATCCAGCAATCCCATCTCCAACTCAATATCAATCGAACCAGGTTGTGGCATCCCATTCTAAAGGTCAGTTATCAGGAGGGAGAGCTAGTTTTAACATTCAACACCAGAATTCAAGTAATGTTGGGAGTGAGAGTGATGGAACCTTACCAGAAGTTGTGAGATTGTACCCCTCTAGAGATTCTGAGTTGCACGCCAGCACAGCAGGTAGTCCGAGTGAATTAACTCGTGCAGTAGACATGGGCAACTCCACAAGAGGAAGAAGTGCATTTCATCACTTCCCAACTTCTCCAGCTGTTGACAATCCCATTCTTCGGCCTCAGCCTCATTTTCCTGAACGCCCTGCCCGAGCAATCAAAGCTATACCTCACAATGCCCGATCAGCTACAGAATCTGTTGCTCGGATTTTTCAGTCCATACAAGAAGAGAGAAAACAGTATTGACTCAGATTTCTTTCATCTATAGGTAGTTCTTACTGGATTGTGAATGTGGCCATGCACTTCATCCAAAATGATGAGTTTATTGGTCTATTTTTTGTTACCTTTTGACTGTATTGTTGTACTTGGAATTCTAACTCAGTTGGCGAGCCACTTCGTAGCATCCCTCTTTTAAAGGGTGAACAACAACATAATACCCCGTGAAATCCCACCAAGTGGGGTTACTACCAAGTGGAGGTAGAGAGACTGTTTCCGAAAGACCCAAGTGTGAGGGTGGCTAATTTTTGATGTTGTAATTCTAAACTCATTATGTGTTTGGATGATTTGTTCTACATCAGCTCCTTGGTCTTGAGAAACTGGGAAGAATGACAAACTACTCTACCTTGATAGACCTTTTTTTTTGGCTTAACAATCTCATGCAGGCCACTAAGGGCCATAAAGTGCTCTTTACAAGAATATTCATTATTTTCAAGACTCTAACCCGAGACCTCTAGTGGAATCCCGACCATCCCACCTCACTCCTTGGTGGTCTACATTTACCATTAGATTTTTTGAAACATTGGCATGAAACCATTAAGTAGCAATTTGGTGATCTTCTGATTAGATCACCAAGAGTCAGAATAGTAATCAGCTAGTGTAAACAAGCATATACAAAAATAAAACTTACTATGTAACTTAAGAATTTGGTGACATCTATTTTATATAAATGGGAAATGCCTATGACATGATTCATAAGATCAAGTACAAGAATATTTCTGCATTATATGAATTAGTGGCCTGGTATTAACATAACATTGATCACTTCCTAACTTGTATAGCTGTGAAATTGACAAATGAATACTGAGAGGAAGCTGGGGAGAAGGAATATCAGTTGTATTAACGAAAAGTCACTTCTGGAAGTTGCCAAATTGATAGTTTTGATGACTTGAAAAGAAGTCATCTGCACCAGTTGCTGTGGATGTGAATCCGGATTGGCCAAGTTTGGTTCCTTGACCCATAGCTCTACCCATGTAAAATGTGGTTGGCCCTTTTTCTTTCCCATCCGATCCATCGGTCAATCCACCCATGATGCCAACATCTGCAAGGTTGACCTTTGTAGCTGCAGGGGAAACAGAATGTTAAAGTACAATCATCTATACGATAACTATTGCCTGAGTTCTACTCTAAAGCTAAGCATACTATGTATAGTCGTAGAGAAACTTACGTGCAGCAATATTCAGATCAATGAGTCCACGGCTCAATGAATCAGCCCATATTCCGGAGCTGACTTGAAAATTATCCTTCTTTGGTGAGGGCTTTGTTTCGAGAGGAGATTTGTCTAATTTGGTAGGAGTCTGCTGATTCCCACCACTGGTGGCACTTGCATTGGGTACTGATATAGGATCAGCAGGAGAAACAAATGCACCAAAAGGATCAGAACTGTCGAAGTTATTTAGTGGAACTGTAGCAAATGGATCGACCATAGTAGTATTTATCTGGACAGGTTTTGGAGATCTGACATCAGGCCGAGCAACAGGTTCTGGTGCAGCAAAAAAATCCATTGTTGAAGAAGCTACAGGTGAAGAGGAAGGCTGGGAAGCAAACAGATCTACACTTATCTGCAGAAAAGAACAGAGAGTCAATTTATAACTAACAAACAAAAAGTAAAAATTGCAAGGAAGCCTGAACAGGAGACAAAAGGTTACCCCCACCTTAGACTCTGGTTTCACAGACACAAAATTGGCGTCAGCAAATAAATCAACCTCCGATGGATGACTGGTGACAGAAGAATTATCAGCTGGAACAGATGTTGGTGCATCCAAGAGGTCACCCATCAAATTTTGCCCAAATAGATCTACTTGGCCAGAGTTCCCTGTAGAAGGCTCTGCTTGACAGTGAAAGAAGTAGTTAATTGCAAGGAAACAACTGCACCACAATCCAGAAACAATAGAAGCCCCTCCCCCCTTCCCCCCCCCCCCCCCCCACCAAATAAAACATTTGCTTAGGAATTGCCTCATGCGAATTCATGGAAGGTTGTTGAGAACAAATTTTCAAGATCCTTAGGCTTTCTTTCCATTTTCAGTAAATCGAGTCCTTAAAAAAGCTTTTACGGGCAGTCAAAAGAACCAAAATAATCAATCAGAGACTGGTCGATTAAAGAAATACATAATTGCGGAACCCCTAATCACACAAGCAACAGGCTGAGAACATGAACAAATACAAAAAGGCGAGGATGCGGGCAGAAGAGGGTATAAATATTAAAAATGAAATAAACTACGCCTTCCATCTCAAACTAAAACTAAAAAACTTGCACAAGAAAATTTGATGCTGTGACTTGAGCAGTAAAATATCATCTTTAAAGCTACCTCATAAAGCATATATAAAGAAGCGACATGAAATCATGAGGACTGACCACAATGAAATATGTCACTCAGTTTATCTTTCATTTCTTTGAAATGTTTTAGGATGTCCTTCTTTTTTGTTTGATCCCAAGTAGTTGGAGAACTGACTTATTTTCCTTTATATCGCAAGTCATTTCCTTAAAAAAGGAAATAAGTTAGAGCGACACCCAAAGTTTTAAAACCTCCATGTCTTACTTTCAGACACATATTTTCTCAACTTTGCAAGTCAGAAATTCCTGTCAACAGCACCCCATCCCCACCCCCGCATGTTTGGACCATCCAACGTATTTGACACACCTCCTCAACCAGATAAAGAATTGATTTAAAGATGAACGTCTTCTCTACAAAACAGAAAGGAAAGAATCCTTGTATTTCGCTTTCATAACCAATTAACTGCTTTAGAATCTTGTGGTCCAGGTCCAGGCCACATCTATTTTTCCTTTTCTAAGGCATCACAAGGCCAACATCTTTTTACAATTGACTTGGTTTCCTCCTTGGAAAGAACCTAAGCTTTTGAAAGAAAATTCTTCCACTTCTGCTCATGAGACCTTATCTTTTGGCCCAAACCATCCAGTCTGTAAAAGTGTCACTTCGCCTTTGTATGCAAAACTTTAGTGACATTTTACCTTTTAATGTAAAACATGATGTGGACCTGGAAAGTGAGGGCCTACTGGAAAACATAGACTAGAATTGCAAATGTTAAAGATTGATATAAAGATACTTACTAGTACTTGAAGTCCCTCGAGGATCAAAATCATCAAAATCTTCCTCATATTTACTTGAAGATGCAGCTGCGCTCTGTGAAGGACTAGAACAAGCTTTATCAGGTTTACCTACTCTCTTTGCGGTCTTTGATCCACTAGCTGAAGCAGTGTCTTGCGCATTGCTGCAAAATATTCTCAAATTCAAGAAAACGGAGATATAATGAGGTTGAAATGCAACAATACAAACCGTTGTATGTGATGATAGTCGCTTAAACTTTAGTTGATTTGAAAGTAATGAAGAAGAAAAAATAAAGTTGGAATTGGTACATATAAGCTGTCTAAACATGTCGGAGGGAGAACTAAACAACAATTGAGGCCCGAAAGAATGCATGGAGCAGACTGTGCAGACAACTATTCAGAAATTTGAAGACCCAATTGAGAAGAGAACCAATGTTGAAAAAGAGACGAGTTTCTATCTATCACATCAAAATAACTAATACAACTCTTTATTCCAGTTACCTTTTCTTCTCTCTTTTGTCTCCTCTCACATCTCTCTCGCTCTTCTATGCATTCTTACACTTATCAGTCAATAGAAACTAGACAACAGCACACTCTATTTCCTCTAGTCTACACTCTACATCACTCTCTTCAGACACAGCAGCCTAAAAACCCATTAACCTGCATATACCAATCCTAAAGGTGGTCAACAGAGCTACGAGATTCGAAACAAGAACAATCCAAATGCAGTTGCCTCTTTATGGAAGATTTTCAGCAGTTCTTTATCAATTACAATCTCCTTTCTGATTATGGAGAAAAAGATGAACAAAATTACAAAAAAGAATTCTTAAACTATGATATATCATTCAGGTATGAGTAACCGAGGGATATTTTAAATTTCTAAGAAGGATTTAGTGCAGTTGTATGGTCCATATATAGTGCAAATAACCATGTCATACTCATCTAAGATGAGCCTGGTTGAGGCAATTGAAGCCTAAATTGAAACTTGCTTTGGAGAGGAAAGTTATGCGGTGGGGATGAAATGAGAAAGGAGGAAAGACGGTAACAAAAGAACCTCAGCCGCAAGCATGTTGGCCCTTCTATTTACTGGTCAGATATATGAAAGAAAAAGAACTTATTGACCCTTTTTCTAGGCATAAATATCTCTTCATCTTCTGCAAAGTTTCAAAACAACTGGCAATTAGATGGTTATGCATCAGTACATAACGAGCCGTTAGCAACAATAAGGAAAGCAATAGTTAAAAAACCCATACCACAAACACCAAATATGAATCACACGAGTTTCTCAACCAACAGTACATGGTTAAGAATCAAAGAGTTCAATAAAATAGAAAGGATAAAGTGAAGCATAGTAGAAAAAACAAATCATACAGACCTGCCATAATGAGATGACCCCTTTTTTGATTTAAAAGTACTTCGGTCAACCTTATCTTCACCATACCGATCCTTTTCCTTGTAACTATCCTTGAATGAATTTCCATCATTTTTATTTCCAAAACCTCCATAGCGATCACTACTCTGAAAGTTGCCACTGCTACTAAAAGAGGAAGAGCTTGACTTAAATGTTACTCCGGAAGATGACAGTCCAAAGTACCTAAAAGGTAGCATTTTCATCATGATCTTATTAGTTACGATGGGATCTTAAGTAATCTAGAGCAAAGTCAGACCCTAAAGCATTTCCTTACTTATCGCGATTTGCAGAAGCTTTTTCTCTAACCTCTTGTATCTTTTCCTTGTTATTCAATAGTGCCACAATGTTTTCTGCTTTTTTCCTCACATTGATTCCCATATCTTTTCCATTGGGTTCAACATACTCGAAACTTGCGAGAGACTTGAGTAGCAAAAGGAAACAGGAAAACATGTAAATACACGATAAGGAGGCTAAAGACCAAACTCTTTTTAGTATGACTATGAAACAACTGTCACTGACAAAGAAATTTAACATAATGAAACAAAAATACGTACTGAGATCTGATAGGTATGTTCTACAATCTCATCAACTGCGCGTTCAGATCCATGTGCCACCAAATACTCTATAACAGACAACGACTGGTAACAAAATCATTTCACAACTATTAGACCTTAGATATGATTTAAGATACAAAATGTATAGAAAGGAAACTAAATGTAAACAAAATTGACCACCAGAAGCTTGACTTTTAAATTTTTCTACTATTTTCTACAGTCCCTTAATTTTGCATACACTTAACTACAAGAACTTGATAGCATTAAAAGGCATAATACACACCTTATAGACATAACGCCAGTTCTTCCCTGTTTCAGGCAATCTTGACCACAAGACATTCATAACCATCTGACACTCAGAGCTGCAGAATGCACCAGTAATCGACAATTCAAAAAATTTACCTTTATGATGAGAACAAATACCAAAATTCATAAGAATTAGCAACTTTATCGTTGAGGTCGTACAATTTTTTTGTGGCCTGAGCTATATCAGCCAATGCAGTACCATGGGGGCCCCAAGGTTCGTCATCCGTAGCATCCAATACCTATTCAAATAACAAATATTACATTTTAATCAGATCACAAAGGGGATTGGAGATAAAGAGCATAGGATGAAAATCCTAAGATCAGTAATCAGTCAATGTGGTTAACTTGAGCCGATTAGTGGGAAAACAAAAAATTGATTTTTCCCTTTCTTTTCCTCTTTTCCGGAATTTTTTCTTTTGAAACTAGAAAGTTAACTGTAGAGCAAAGTAAAGTTGTCCTCGTTTGACCTATACATCAAGGGTTCGAGTTGTAGAATTAGCTAATGAGCTTATATGAACAAATGTATGTCATGCACCCTGCTTCCATTCTTCTTTCATCTGTAAGACACATGCTACCTTTTTTAATGGTGGGTGCACGGATACTAACCAGACCCCATTCGTGGAATTACACCACCTATGTTTTTGTTGGTACATGGATCCTTTACGCTCAACGACTTAAAATCCTGGAAAAATTCTTAATTTATGCGGCAAATGTGTATTCTACAACTATGTTGCTCAGACCCTCCAAAATTGTTACCACACCCGTTTTGAATTCTCCAAAGTCCAAAATGCACTACTTTTGAAGTATCAAACACGCATTCAACAGTCTGAACAACCTAGTAATCTACAAGACTAGACTACAATAATACATGCTATAAAATAAAAAAAACAAAAAAAAAACTGAAAGCTGACATAATAAATTTCTAAGCTTTTTTTACCTTCTGCTCGATCTCTGGAACCTGTAACACTTTCAAATTAACCTCCCTCTTTCTGCAAAACACAGTATAAAACTTACAAAGATTAAAAAAAAGAATCTGCAAAATTATTCACCAAAAATGAAATTAAAAACACGAGAAATTAAAAGGGTAAAAGGGAAAAAGGGGTTACATTTCGCGAACCGTTTGATCGAATACCTTCATGAAATCCATTGTTCGATCTGCAAATCATCAAAATTCAATTAAAAAAAAATTAAGCTTTAAATTCGTAAAATATGAAATCGAAACTGAAAAAAAATTTGAATCTTTTGAATATATATATATGTATTTTGGTAATTTGGATGAAAAAGATATCTGCAGTCGATGAGATCTCTAGAAATCTTACAATGCTTAAACAAAGATGATGATGAAGAAAAAAGACGAAGTTCGTTATGAATTTTTTACTTCTATTTTGTTCTTTTATATTTTCTATTGTGATATATATATATATATATATATAAATAATGAATAAATTCTTTAATATTCAATTCATACAAAGAGCTCGGTGAGTGACGTGTGAGTTAGACGCATAATAAAGAGGTGATATGTGAATTAGACGCATGACAAGGGTGTTCATCGAGTTAGATGCATTATAAGGGGTTTGATTTAAACGACGATAATAATTATAATAATATATTTAATATACTTTATAAGTGATATTGTGCGAGAAGGGATTCGATTTACCGATTTATAACAATAATAATAATGTATTTTACATGTGATGGTTGATAAAAGTATTGTATATATTTTATATATTTTATAAATGATATTGTGCGAGAAGGAATTCAATCTATCGATCATAACAATGATAATAATATATATAGTGTATTTTATATGTAGTTTTCGATAAATTATTGTACTTTATTTTGTGAAGATAAAATAAAAAAATTAAATTTGATAGACGATAGACTCAAGTAATACAGTATCAACAAAAAATAAATTTAAAAAGGAAATACATATATTGAGAAAAACATCTGTATGAGAATAATAATAACTAATTAGATAATCGAGATGAGGATTTAGTTGAATCTGCTTAATAGATAGATCATATATTTAATACAAAATCAAAATTATTTTATGTATATGCATAAATATTGAATATCTTTAATTTCTTCTCGTATATTTACGATTTTATATATTTTAAATATTATTAATTAAAAATATTGACTTAGCATTCTGATTTAATACATGTCATAAATTTCATCCATTGCATATAAATACTCAAATAACAGAAATAATTTATAAGAATTAATCTATTTATGAAATTTCAAATCATACACCTTTTAACATTGTGATTTTTCTATTTAAAATGATCTCAATAGTGAAGGAAAATATAAATTAAAAAGTATATATTTTGTGATAATAAACAAATTTAATGTCAAATTATAAATCATTCATGAATGTGCAACAACAAACAAATGAGACTATTTCTTTGATCCTTTTTTATTAGGAGGCTTTAATTTTGAATTCGTTTTTCTCCAATTAAATTTATACGATACAAATTTTGAATTATTTAAGCTCACGATCATATGCATTTTAAATAAGAAAACAAAATAAATTTATTTTTGTGAAGTTAGCCCAAAATCTATTTAAATAAAATAAAAGAATTACATAAATATCAAATTCTTACTCCTATTCAGAATATAATCTTTTTTATAATATAACTACACACATCAAAATGTAAAATTATAAATCACCCAAGAGGTTTTTGTTTCAAATTATTTTCTCGAAATGAACCTTACGTGACGCGAATCAATTTTTTTTTTTTTTGAGTTTAACCACAAGTTCTATCTAAATAAAAAATAAATAAATCTTATTTGTCTGTGATAGAAGTTTAATCAACGGCCTGTTATAGGTTTACACTCTTTTCTCCTTCTCCAAATACAAGAAATCTTCAAAAGTCCTAATAACTTGATCTCCATAATAAAATAAAAATAATTAAATTTCTACAAAAATCATCAATCGATTGATCAATTTACTCTTCAATACGTCAAATTTTTCCCAGGTTAGTTGATGTATTCTACTGCCAATGTAGAAGATTGTTGGATTGGGAAAAAGATTAGATTTTTTTCATATGAATTTAAGATTTGTATGCCCATTTTGTTGATTGATTGTTTTAGTTAGTGGGTTGTGAAATTTTGGAGTTTTTGTTTCAGGGATTGTGTAATTTTGAGTATTTTGGAGTTTTTGTTGGACCCAATTGATTTGGGGTTGAGGGGTAGTTGATTGATCGAATTCTGGAGATTTTGCTGAATCGTATTGTTGATTGATTATTTTAGCTAATGGGTGTGAAAGTTCGATTTTTTGTTGCAGTACTTGTATAATTTTTATTATTTTGGCTAATAGGTGTGAAATTTCGAGTTTTTGTTGCAGTAATTGTATGATTTTGAAGTTTTTGTTAGACTCAATGGATTTAGGATTGAGGGGTAGTTGATTGATTGAATTTTGAAGATTTTGCTGACCCATTTATGTCTTGATTATTTTAGCTAATGGATGTAAAAGTTTCATTTTTTTTTGCATGATTAATTTTGAAGATTTTGTTGGACCCTGTGGATTTGGGGATTGAGGAGTAGTTGATTGACAGAACTTTGAAGATTTTGCTGATCTTTCAGATTGATTATTTTAGCTGATGGTTGTGAAATTTCCGATTTTTTGTTGCAGGAATTGTATAATTTTGAAGTTCTTTTGGGACCCAATTTATTCGGGATTGAGGAGTAGTTGATTGATTGTTTGGTGAGTTGAACTGTGAATATTTTTGCTGCAACCAATTCCTGTGCAAAATTGAAAATGTTTAAGCGATTACTTGGAAAACCCAAACAAGAAACAAATGCTCTAGCAACATTAGACAAGTTAAATGAGGTATGATCCTGTTTAACTGTTTTCTTTGAAATTTACTTCTATAGAATGGAATGAATGTAATGGAATCAATAAAGAGGATTCATATAGCCAAGCTCAACTAACTTGGAATTAAGGTCAGTTTGATAGTCGACTTATTTTTCTTTTTTGAGACAACTAATTCATAGTTGAGAGGCATCATAGAGGATTCATATAAGCATCCGAATTTGTGATTGAAGCCTGGTTGATGAAATATCTTTTTGGGGTCAACTAATTCATGGTTGGTGATACAAGGATCCAAACTTTCTGATGGTGAAAAAGAGAAAGAAAAAACATCATGGTTGGGAGGCATTGTATGGACTCTAGTGAATTAAAATTATGGTCTTTCTTTGAAGAGTTTATGAAGAGTGTTTGTCATATCTCTGGTTTCAAGGCAACTATGACAGAAACTGGCAATACTGTTTCGTCAGACGAATAACTAATAGCATGTATAATATGCATAAAGGGGCTTCTCTTTCCAGAACACCTGGGAAGAAAGTTAAGGGTTCATTTATTTCTTTTAGTCTAAATGCGTTAAAGCTTGTCCATTCTTTTATTGAGAGTGCTCTGATAAACAGATGCTTTTCTTTTATAATTTTCACATTTTAAATCATATTCAGTTTGTAGACAGGCTGATGCAGTCCTATAATCGTTTCACTTCCCAAAACTGTAGAACATGATTTTTCCTGTATTCTTTCCCCTGTAAAGCTGAACATAAAAATCTCATCATAATTAAGGATACAAAATAAAGTTTTAGTCGGAAGCTGTGGGACATTGTCTTAATGCAAACTAAATTCATCATTTTTTTGGTCTATTTGCAATAAATATTGTTTGTTTATATTTTTTCATGTTAATCATTCTGCATACGAGGTTCAGCCCATTTTAGTGAGTCTCAATAAGACACAGGTGGCTTATGGATACTTCTCTAGATGCATCGTGTCATACTTGTGCTCAAGTCTTTCCAAAGACCTTCAGTTATTCGTGTTTAGTGTCTGTTGAATTAATTAGCTGTGTTAAAAATTTATCAAGTAAATTTAAATAGCTTCTGTTTGACTTTTGGTTATGCTGTACAGACACTTGAAATGCTTGAGAAAAAGGAGTCAGTTTTATTGAAGAAGGCTACTGCTGAGGTTGAAAGAGCAAAGGAATTTACTAGAGCAAAAAACAAAAGGGGTATGATATCCTGAAAATCATTTGTATGAAAAGGCTAGTTGTTCATATGTAGTTCCCTTGGCCAGAATATGTTTACATTAATATTTCTACAGTTGTATTAAATGTCCTGATTTTTCTCCATTTACTTTATTATCACACACTTAATAATGGGATTTTCTACTAGAAGAATCTTTTCTTACTTGTGTGGGTGAACTGTTGGATTTAGATATATTTTTATCATCTCGGGAAACATGTAATGTTGTTTAACTTCATATTTTGTGTTTGATTGTGTTGGTTCTCTATTGTGTACCTGCAAGTTTAACATTGAAACATCAATCTATCAATACTAAAAAAATCATAGGATAGTTTTTATTTGGCATTTCCATTATTAGTTGAAACATTAAATAGTGAAGAAATCTAGGATAGTTTTTATTTGGTACTTCAATTATATGTCTACCGCAGAAAAGGTAAAAAAGAAAAATATTAAAAGGAGTAAACGTTGTTGCTATATTAAGGTAAATCCAAAAGTCACGGTTGTGATTTTTCTTTTAAAAAATAAATCACTGTTGTGAATTGTCATCTCATATTTACCTTTCTCATTGAGCTTTTCGGTGATTCGTTTTGGCAGAGTTGGGTTTTTTGGCGGAGGGGTTCACGAGTCTGTAGGTGTATCCTACAAGGTTCTTATTTCCGCTTATTTGTAGGGAAGAGTGAAAATTCAAAAGAAAATTTAATAATTAATGCTTCTGAGAGACTTTTTCTTTGGTTGTTAATGGTCAATGTAAGATGGAAACAGTTTAGGCCTTTGTTTCCTTGTAATTAGGATAATTGTCTTTACTTGATAACTAGCATGCATAGCTACTATACTATTAA
This sequence comes from Solanum peruvianum, assembly GCA_027705065.1. Classification (NCBI taxonomy): domain Eukaryota; kingdom Viridiplantae; phylum Streptophyta; class Magnoliopsida; order Solanales; family Solanaceae; genus Solanum; species Solanum peruvianum. Next base: position 57,674,652 of record JAKWJD010001765.1, read on the forward strand.
ATACTTGAAAATACATGTCTGACTATTTTATTGTGTTAAATGCAACGACCAGTTTTTATATATGCTTGTGCTATTTTCTTGGGATGACCGGAAAAGTAATTTGATATTTTTCAACTAGTGTAAGCGTTGGATTTTTGTTCCAACTGGAAACTTTATTATCTACTAACCTTCTCAGTGTTTACCTTATAATACTATTATTATAACAAATTCCATGTAAGAAATCTGTATAAGTTAAAAGATTCCCTTCTTGACAAATTCACCATGGATGAACATCCTATGGGAAATTGAGTTTCAGCCGAAAACACAAGGGAAATTACTATCAGTTTTCGGGCTTTATTGCTGGTCTATTATATGCCATAGAAGCTTAGAAATTCTTGCTTTGCAAATTGCAACAGTCTTTAAGTCTTGGCTGATCTGGTTAATGTCTGGAACTTCTTATGTTTTTGCTTTACCATATGATTTTTCAACATAAAGACCCGGAGAAAAAAGGATGTTTTGGCTTCTCCTGGTTAGAGGAAATTAATTTGGATAGAGTAAGCTTTTATCTTTGTGGATCACACATATATTCCTCGATACTTGTACTCCCCTCCGTTCCATAATAGTTGTCTACTTTTCCCTTAACATGCCCCTGAATAAATCATAAATAAGAAGGGTATTTTACTAATTTACCCTTTACTCTTTTTAATACTGTGTCTTATCTATCAATACCAAGATTAGTAATGGAGGAACATTTTTGGAGCTTTACAATATTTATACTTTCAAAAGGAATTAATAAAGGCAAAATGGAATTTTTAAAATTAATTTTATCTTGGTTTTGTAAATGGACAAGTAATTTGGGACCGATATATTTAGTAATATGGGACAAAGGGAGTAGTAATTTGAGAAAATACTAAGTGAATATTATGGTTTTGCCATCTTTTACTTCTTTTTGGCAGCGTTTTTGATGAATTGTTTGTTGTATTTTCAGCTGCAATACAATGTTTGAAAAGAAAAAGGCTCTATGAACAGCAAGTCGAACAGCTTGGAAATTTCCAATTGCGTATCCATGATCAGGTGCGCTTGTGTTCTGCTAGATCTCATAATCTTTGCACATATTTTGTGTCATAACATCACAATATAAGCATAGGCATTTCGTTGGATTTGGGTTTCAGATGATACTGCTAGAAGGTGCAAAAGCCACAACAGAAACCGTTGATGCTCTTAGAACTGGAGCAGCTGCAATGAAAGCCATGCAGAAGGCAACGTAAGTTGTATATGCACTATGTTGCTGCAGTATCTTTAGCTCTCTGTTGTTTAGTATAGCTACATAGCTTTTGCCCTGAAAGACTTCCTAGTCCAGAATACAAAATGTTCAAATGATATATAAGAGGTCTCCAATCCAAGGCTTTGGCCGATGCTGGCTATCGCATCAAGGCATCATATGTCCTTGTAGTCTTCTTTCTGCATTACATGTAAAAGATGCATTCTGTCACAATCGAGTAAGTTTAGAGGCTTGAACCATAATCATAACGGCTGGGATGCCACTTTAATACCGTGGCTTAAATTCTGTAGTACTTCTATCTTCCAATTATTAGTAGTAGAGCTACAATCAAGCTTTCTACACAAAAGCATGATTACAGTTGCGTAAATCACTCGCATCTATGCAGTGTTGCTCTTTGTGTTATCCAGATTTTTTCATTGCATCAAGGTCAAATTCAATACATGCTAAAAATTAAATTCTTCTTTTTGTTATGGTGAGGTGTCTTTTGTTAAATGGAGTTCTTGTCTGATATTATCTAGTTTTTCTGTTCAGGAATATTGACGATGTTGACAAAACAATGGATGAAATTAATGAGCAGACTGAGAACATGAAAATGATTCAGGAAGCATTGTCTACACCAATTGGTGCAGCCGCTGATTTTGATGAAGTATTTACTTGGACAATTCTTTGTTTTTATAATACCTCCTCTCTGTGTCTGGACAATAATTCATATCAATTTTTTGTAGGATGAGTTAGAGGCAGAACTTGAAGAACTGGAAGGAGCTGAGTTGGAGGAACAACTCCTTCAGCCTGCTACTACTGCCCCTTCTGCACCTATTCATATGCCTGCTGGTAGGCAACAAGTGCGTCCTGCTGCCCAACACAACAGAACGGAAGAAGATGAACTTGCTGCTTTGCAGGCTGAAATGGCTCTTTGACGAGGTCATTTTCTTGTTCTCTATTTCTTGTGATTACGGCTAAGTATTTGAGACTAGGAGCACTACTAGTGCTATTTTCGTTTGGTCAATTATAAATGAAACATGCTACACTTATCTAGTTTTGCAATTGTTTGAAGGAAAAGAACGTTCCATGTAAAACCTAGTGTAAGATGAGTTGTGCATTACAAACCTTTTTACAAGTTGTAGGTTAAACAAGATTAAATCAAAACGTCTAATTCATGTCCCCGCACTTTCACATCCCTTGATTTTCGCTCAGAAGTTAATCAAGTGGTGCCTAGATATGAAACGAGTACAGTCAAAGCCATCAGATACCTTGTTATTTGCTTGTTTATTTAGCTAGTTTGCTTCCTTCCCTTCCCCCCGGTTCTTCCTCAACACTTGGAAACACTACTAAGGGGAAGGGAAAAGGGACCTTGACAACCACCTTAAGGGAATGTAGACTAAAAAGAACTGAGAAAAGATCTCATGTTCTTTACATGGACAGATACATCAACAAAGTTATGTAAATGACACCAAACTCAATTCTTATTTGATTCATTTTTTCCCCAATGGATTCGATATTCATGATGCAGCTGATATCGTGTTGTTTCAACTGATACGTACTTGTCTGGTCGTCTTTGAAGTTTCTGACTGTTTCGTTTGTGGTGTGTTTTGCAGTGATAATCGCCGAATAAAGAATGCTGTAAAGATCAAATGTACTCTTTGTGGGATGATTGTTTGAATTCTTGATGTGCTACAATGCAGCCTTAGCTTACAAGTATAACTGTATAGATTGCAGGAGTTGATTTAATATTTTATGTCAAAGTTGAAATGGGAAGAGTTTTGCTACTTTTACATGAAATTTCATTCTTAAAATTGTACAAAATATCTCTTCTATCAACATTAAAGTGCATTTTTTGTGTTTAAATTAGTTCATTTACATCTCGACTATTTGGTATCTATTATTTTCCACCAGTATATGTATAGAAGTTTTTTGCTTATTAAGATTTAGGTGATGAAAAGATATTATGTGTCATTGTATAAACGGAGATCACACCTTCATTTCATCGGTATCTATTACCTTTCATTGACACAAATATATTTATGATCTTTCTACTTCTAATCAAAGGTTTTTCGCTTATTAAGATTTAGGCGATGAAAAGATATTATATGCGTCATTGTATAAATGGAGATCACACATTCATTTCATAGGGTATCTATTATCTTTCATTGACACAAATATATTTATGATCTTTCTACTTCTAATCATAGGTTTTTCGCTTAATAAGATTTAGGGGATGAAAAAATTACATGTGTCATTGTATAAACGGAGATCACACCTTCACTTTATCGGGTATCTGTTACCTTCCATTGACACAAATATAATTATGATTTTTCTACTTCTAATCAAAGGTTTTAAGTTAGATTTAAGTAAGTGTATGGTTTTTCTTTTTAATTCTCATACGAATAGCATCAAAGATTCTATTTATTAAAAAGGTCCATTGAAATACTCAAAGTGTTTTTTATTTTATTTCTCAATCGATATTAATTGATACTTTAAGATTAGATTAATCTAAATTTATCTGAAAAAATCACTTTGAGACATGAAATATTTTGTTTTATTCGAGATGATTCTATATTCACAACACACTTTATATATAGCTAGAACACTTACTACTCAAACCCTCAATATGAAAAAATTCTGTTTGGAGCTTCACCCAAGAATGAATCGTGCGCGATTTAAAAACGTTTTCTAACAAAAATGATTCCAAATTTAAAAAGAGTAATATTTATCGATTTATTGCGATTGCCGAAATATAATAATAGTATACTTGAATTATTAGTTTATTCTGCACCAAACACTGAAAAACAGAGGAAATTTTTTGAAAAGGACCATTCCCCAATTCACATTAAAGAAAACAGAGTCATCACAGTAGGCGGCAGCTTTAAATCAACGCAACTTCTAGAAAAACTCATCAATTTATCTCCATTTTTTCACAGATCTTGAACCAAACTTAGTAGCAGCAGCAGCAGCAGCGGAAGTAGAAGAAGAAGAAGATGTCGTGGCAAACGTATGTTGATGATCATTTGATGTGTGAAATTGAAGGTAATCATCTCACTTCTGCTGCTATCATCGGTCAGGATGGTTCCGTTTGGGCTCAATCTGCTAATTTTCCTCAGGTTTTGCTTCATACCCACTTCTTATCTTGGTTCAATTTTACTTGGGTTTACGTTTAGTTTGGTCAAAATCCAGAATTTTGAAGTTGATATGTATCACTAGAGGTAAAGATAGTATTTTTAGTTTATGGGTCTTGAATCACTATCTGTTTTGCTTACTGTGTTGTGGATAAATAATTATAAAAAAATACAGGGATTGAACCAAAGCGTAGCTTTAAGACCTGCACCTATTACTCCTTCGGTCCGAATTTAAGTGTCTTAATTTGATTGAGCACAAAGTTAAAGAAATAAAGGTTAGACTTTTGAATCTTTGTGGTCTTAAATTAAAGACGCCTAAGAGATACTCTTTTTGGATAAACCAAAAACGGAAGTAAGACATGTAAATTGGGACGGAGGGAGTATTTCTTTTAGATAGTTGCAAACTTAGTAGGCGTTTGGGCATGAATATTGAGTCATATTTGAAGTTGAAGTTGAAAAATGGTTATTTGGAAGTTCCGAGTTGTGATTGGACATGCATTTCACTTATAATTTTTAAAAGAAGTTTTGTGAGTAGGAAAAAGATTTTCACGTGAAATTTTCGTTCTTAGAAAACTAATCAAAGAACTGCTCTAATGTATAACCAAACAATGTTTTGAAAATAGTTTTTTGAGAAAAAGGATAAATTTGAATAATTAAGAATCGTTTCGTTATGCATAGATTCAAGCAGTGGGTAGTGGATGACTGACTGTGGGTGTATTAGCATCCACTATTACAAATCTTGAATCTTTCTATGTAATTGGTCAAAGGTTTAATTTTTACGGGGTGTATTAGCTCTTATGGGGACCTTAGTCATTAATCCAAATATTCAAGGTCAGAGTGTCCCCAACAGTCTGCTCAGTTGATGCAGTTTGCTGTCAGCGTGTACTGGTCCACATTGGTCCCTGTGATAGCTTGGTAGAAGTTGATATTTTCATCTAAAGACAGTACAAGAAGTTGATATCTCCCCGTATGACTTGTCTTTATGCAAAACTGGTATTTTAGCCACAGTCAATAAATAGGAAAACTACTGATTTAGCATGAGTTGGCAATCGAATTGTTGTATACACTTGTAGAAAAAGACCTGAATATTGCTATTTCTTAAGCTTTTCATTTGTGCTTGTGTTTAAATTGCATGTTAAAAATTGGATTTTTAATTATGAATTTGATAGTTTGGTGGATGTATAAGGTCTTTTGGTGTTAGTATCTTTTTTCATGGTTAATACTAAGTTAATAAATTTCTTCATTTACTAAACTATTCAATGTCATTCCTGTGTGCGAAGGCTTGTTGGAAGCAATGTAGAGTGGCACTGACAACAAACTAACTTGGTGAGCTTTTCATTGATGGTGTTCCTTTTTTGGCAGTTTAAACCAGAAGAAATAACAGCCATAATGAATGACTTTGCTGAACCTGGAACACTTGCTCCAACTGGTTTACATCTTGGGGGAACAAAGTACATGGTGATTCAAGGGGAGGCAGGAGCTGTTATACGAGGCAAGAAGGTACGAGACCCTGGTTTCCTACTATTGCCTTGCAAGTAGTCTTCTTGTGAAGTAGTGAGTAAATTTAATCTAAACATGGCATAAGTCTCAGGTTCGAGAATAAAAAAAGTTGTAAAAAAGTTGTCATAAACTCTCACTTGAACCTTTCGAGATGCTCAAATAAGCTTTACTTTTGTGGCAGTTTATGCTAATGTTGTTGGTACAAAAACACTTTTTTCCTTTTTATTATTACCTCTCTCCATAAGATGATCCGCTCGTTTCAACTTAGATCTGTGAAGACTAATTCAAATAAATATTCTTGAATTGTGTGGCCATCTTATTAAGTGGCTAGAGAGAGCAAACTTTTATTTACTTAATGATGTCTCAGCACACACCCCTCATGTGTGTATCTGATCCTTCTTCACATGTAAATGCTTCTCGTCAATGAGTGACAGTATTTGAACTTACGACCTCTGCCGGTGCGGATACCATGTTGGAATTGTGTGACCATCTAATATAAAGTTTGAATTGTTAGACAACACACTTTTATTTTCTTAATTATTTCTGAACAAAGACCATTGAAGTGTCAATCTTCTCTGCTGACATTTTCCCTGCTGTAATCCATGAAAGTAGATTACACAATGCGTAAATGAGATACTGGAATTTAGCTCAGATTATGTGATGAAGCCCCCTCATGACAACACTTGACTTCTATAATTTGTCATCCTGACTATGTCCTGCATATTTTCAGGGTGCCGGTGGTATTACTGTTAAGAAGACTAACCAGGCGTTGATCATTGGAATATATGACGAGCCGATGACTCCTGGCCAGTGTAATATGATTGTTGAAAGGCTGGGTGACTATATCATTGAACAGGGTCTCTAGGCATGTTGGTAAGTTGACCTCTTAACCTCCTTTTCATCCTTGGTATCCTTTAGTAGTGGTCCATTTCAATCGCTTAAACTAAAAATAGTCGCCGGATGTATAATATGTATCTAACCATGTATAATCTACATATACCAGCTCAGAAAAGTAAATAGTGAATCCGACCAGCTATTCTCTCGCTATACCTTGCTTCATTTCTTTGGTGTTTTTTTACCAAGCTTATACTTTTTTTTTTGCAGTGTATTCATATCATACATAATTGAGGCCATGAAGAAGTGTTGTGTGCTGTAAAGGGGAGAATATCAATCTCTTCTGTGTATCAACTATGCTGTCATTTTGTGTTTCCTTGTGAGCTTTTGTCATTGACTTATTGGTTGGTTATAACTTATATATAATGGAATGGCTTGTATTTGGATATTTGATCTTTGATTTAGATTGACATTTTTGGTAATCTACAGAACATGAATACACAGTATAATCTACGGGCTCAACAGAATCCAGTAGTTTGCTCCGTATATATGTTAAGAATCTACAATGTATACACATGTTTAATTCGAGTTATTATAGCAAAGTAATTTATTTAAAGTGAATATATATACTATTTAAATCATATGATTAAGTGATAAGTTTTATAAATTTCAAATACAAATCATATATTTATTGATTTGATGTATTAGATTTAATGCAAATAATATTTTACCATCAACTTTTGTTCATGATAAAATTCACAACAACAATAAGTTCATGACATTTTAGTTCTTGGGAAATCATATTAATCATAGCTAGAGATACAAATAAATAAATAAATAGACAAAACAAAAACAAACAGGTAGTAGAATAATAATTTGTTGGACATAAACGAATACATGTATATGGGGTGTTAATAAATATACATTATTGTTGTTTGATATTTATTTTAGAGCTCGACTAATTCGGGTTCATATTATGAAGTCACTCATGAGAAATGTTTTTTATTAGTCTCATTAGACCATACGTTTTTTTTTCTATATTCAGTCTCCAAATAATATAAGGACTTAAATTGAAATATTACACAAAGATGGTTATTAAATTATTAGCGCCCCATAAAATTATTCCCCTTTTAGAGTGGTTAATTAATGTGAAAAAAAAAACTCTGTTATAGCTATTTTTGTATTCATAGAGTTGGATATGATAAAATAAGAAATTAAAAGATTTTGTTGTCTCTCTATCGCAATAATAATCATGTTTACTATCAACGACTATTTTATCCTAAAAAATCGGAGAAAAAACAATGGTGAAACTCCACCATACTACTTCAAAATGAAGCAAATATTGATTATAAGTTTGTGAATCTAAATTGATTATAATTAATTAATAAACAAAACCATCATAAATGGAAAACATTTTAAAAATAATTTGATTAATAAAAGAATTTTTCTTTTTTATAAATAAAATTAAAAATAGAAAAAAAGTCAAATTAGTTCCAATTAATTGATCTTTTTGCCCCCTATATATATATGAAAGACCAACAAAGAGTAAAGCTGTGATTCCAGTCCAAAACGGTTCTACGGCGGCATTTTCTCTCTTTCTCCCGCCACAATCACCGCTGCTTCTCATCTCCGATCCTCCGCGTAACGACGGCAAGTTCTTCATCTCCGCCGTGCTAAGGTGAATGTGAAACAGTTTACTGATCGACTCGTTTTCTCCACTCACATTTGCCGCTTTTCTCCTGAATTCTATCCATTTCATACTATTATACACACAGATGTAACAGTACATTTCTTCTCTCTGTAAGAGTAATTGTTTCTGCTTTCGCTGTAGATTACTAGAACTAGATGTGTTATTTATGCTTTAATTTGTATTTTTCGCTCTAGTTTACTAGATTTTTGGATGTTGTTTTGGTAATAGAGTAATGTAGCACTCAAATTGTTCTGAAGTTCATAATACGCACTCATATAGCTATTGATATTCTTTTCTTCGAATTTTCGGTGCATATTAGTGATATAAATGTAGCTATACATTGTGTTTTTTTTCTATTTTGGCGTAGATTACTTGAGGCTGTGATTGATCTTCTCTGTTACTCGTTTTAGTGATGGAATAAATTTAGTACTCAATTTTCATAATTTGCACTCATATAGCTATTGATATTTCCTTTCTTCGAATTTTCGGTGTATATAAGTACTGTATATGTTGCTGTATGTTTTTTGTTTTTATTTTCGCTGTAGTTTACTAGATTTGAGGCTGTGATTGATCTTCGTTGTTACTTGTTTTGGTGATGGAGTAATGTAGCATTCAATTTCTTCTGAAGTTCATAATACGCACTCATATAGCTATTGATATTTTCTTCTTCACAATTTTCGGTGTATATTACTTCTATATATGTAGATGTACAGTATGTTTTTTGTTTTTATTTTCACTGTCGATTACTAGATTTGAGGTTGTGCTTGATCTTCTCTGTTACTTATTTTAGTGATGTAATAATGTAGCACTCAATTTCTTATGAAGTTCATAATATGCACTCATATAGTTGTTGATATTTTTTTCTTTCAATTTTGGGTGTATATTATGACTATTTATGTAGCGGTACATTATGTTTGTTTTTTTTGGCTGTAGATACTAGATTTGAGGCTGTGCTTGATCTTCTCTGGTAATCGTTTTGGTCATGGAATAATGTAGCACTGAATTTTTTCTGAAGTTCATGACACACACATATGGTTATTGATATTTTTTTTCATCTTTTCCCTGTATAATACTAGACATGTAGCTGTAAATATCTTTGTGTGTTTCTGTGTGTGATTATTTATGTTTTTGTTTCTATTCTTTGGTGTAGATTACTAGATTTGGATGTGGTTGGTCTTCTCTATTCCTTGTTTTGGTGATGGAATAGTGTAGCATTCCATTTCTTCCGAACTTCCTGTTACACACACACACACATAGTTATTGATACTTTTTCCTCACCTTTTTGCTATATGTTTCTAGAGACGTAGCTTTGATTTGGTTTGTAAGCTCAGTGTTGTGGTGATGGAATAATTCAGCGCTTCATTTCTTCTGAAGTATGTCTATGATTGTATTCATTGCTGAAGTTTAGGTCAAGATATGTTGCCTTTTAATGTTAATTTTTGAACGCTTCGAGTATTTTCTTGATTTGTTGTTTATGCTGATTCCTTTTTTACTGAATTTTGGTGTTGTTAGAGCTGACAGCATGTTGGTTAATCGGAGATTTCTGCTTTGATTTCTTATGTGTATTACTGTGGTTTTGGTTTTGTAAACTTAGTGTTGTGACCTTTGAAAAGATTAGTTAGGTCCAAAGTCCATTTCACATGGACCTTGGGCCATGTACCTTGCTCACGCTTACATTGACGTGAAAATATGGCTATGTTACTAGTCAGTAGTGTACACTATCTTTTGGATAATTTTTTCTTGTTAAGCTGGACAATAGTATTTTATTTATTTCCTCTTTTATGACTGAGTTTCTTATCTATTTATCTTGCTTCTCTTTTCAGGGATTCATCCATATTGACCTAGATGGACCAGGTAACAGAGTACTCCTCTGTATCTTTGTCACTCCTTATGTACTCTATGCTTCTTTGGATGGTAACATCGGGGGTACTTGCAGTATGAAAAAATTGGGAAGATTGGGGAAGGAACATATGGTGTAGTGTACAAGGCCTTTGTTCGTGAAACCAAGGAAATCGTTGCTCTAAAAAAGATACGGCTGGAACAAGAAGATGAGGGAGTGCCTAGCACAGCTATAAGAGAAATTTCTCTTTTAAAAGAGATGCAGCACGGAAATATTGTGAGGTAAGATATGGTCTTTATTGTTTATTTATAACCGATATGAACTATATGATTGTGATTGCAAGCAAATTTAACTTAAGCTGTATTTTGCTTTCCTGTGATTATAATATCAATGTGATGCAAGTTATAACGGAAACCTAATGCACGTGTCTACTTGCCCTCCATATCATTAAATTCACGTTTGCTGTTTTGGAGCAGTAATGTTATTTGAACTACACTGGGTATTTATCCAGTTTTTACCCCCTTCCTTCACTTTGTTAGTTTTTAAAATTTAAAAGAAAGCATCTTTACAGTTGCAAGAATTAAAGAACCTGATGTATAATGATTACGTTGGTTTGAAATAAATTCTAGCAGATGTTAGTACTTACATTGATACACATAGGAAGCTCAAAAGGTGATATACAAGTTCTAAAAAAGCTTTCGTAGAGACTTTATAACTCATTAATAAATTATTCACGTTGATACAGTCTTTCTTTAATACAACAAATATTATTGTGTTTATATCTACTAAAATATTTATTATAATTGTATTTACTTTATATTTAATTAATTAGATATTTTTAACATTTTGATATAGTGTAGGGGTAAAATGGTAATCAAGTATTCACTTTGGAGCTTTCCACTTGTAGTATTACTAGAATCTGGGTGTGTACTCCATAACAATGAGTATGAACTAGTAAAAAGTCACATAATTTTTTTTGAAATTGTATTTGAGTTATAACTAGTGATCAATCTATCAAGTTGAATGACTTTTGATATAGTTATAACACGAAGGTTAGTATTTTCAAAGATAATCACCAAGTAGATATTAACAACCTTTTAAAGAGTCAACATTGCTATAGATGATCAGATATTCATATATTTGGACTTACATTCGGTTATTGCTACGAGTCATCTATGTAATGAACTTCTACTTCTTCTTCTTCTTCTTCTCTCTTGTTTATTATTGTGAATGCATGGTGCTCTAAATTCACAATAAGAAAAAGAACATAAGCTAAGAAGATAAAGTTCTAATTAGTCTATCAAAAATTACGCATGCTGCTTCGTCTTCTTCTTCTTCAAGGACCAAAAGCCTCTTTTGTGACCCATCTTGATGACGAATTCCACGATAACAAGAAACCAATAAGAAAAAAGGATCTCTCCGTTGTAAGAATGATGTCCCACCATTAATTTCTCTTTTATGTTTTACCATCTCTTGTTTATGGAGAATTATTTATAGATTGTTAGAGAGATAATTTTCTGGCAGTTGAAACTTTTCATCGCCCACATTTACAATAGTTCTTCATTTAACGTTGTTCTCTTTAAAAATAATAAATGATAGTTATATGATACACATTCAAGAAGATAAAAAGATATTAATTAGTAGAAGATGAAAATCTCCTTCTCATTAGGTAGAATGCAATTAAGTAATTCAAATTTATAACTAAAGAAACTTAATTATGATGTCATAACTAAAGAATTAAAGTGCAATCGTTGGTACTTAAATTTTGCCATTATATAATTAAATACCAAGGAAGATAGAAATATTTTAAGACAATTTTTACGTGCTTTGTCTTGATAATGCAAATTGAAACAAAGCTATAGTAATAAACACTCAACCTTTGATGATAAAAGAAGAGTTAAAAGTCCTGGAAGTCAAGCTCAGCCTTTTACTATAAAAGAAGAGTTAAAAAATCCTGGAAGACAATTTAACAAAAGTGACATTGATTCAACTACATAAATGAAGTGGTCTGTCGTAATTCTGATCTATGCGAATAAGTAAAAAACAAACAGTTCAAACTTCAATATTCTGGTAATTTAAGTGTTATCTAACCCTATAATCACATCAATAGACCTTATAATTTTCACACAAATCTTCTTGTCTTGAGATTTTCTTCAAAGTTGAAAGGTCAAGTATTACAATAAATTAAAGACAAAAAGATTAAATATGAACATTAATTTTGGAAGATGAAACATGTACATGTATCTATCTAAAGGGGTAATTATTTTCTTAAAATTTTTTGTATTAATTACTCACATGTATACCAGCTCAAAATATTATAGAAATTTTACTATTTACTATTTAATTAATTAAATTTTTAATAACATTTGAATTTAGTATAAGGGTAAATTGGTAATCCAACTTAGCACTTTAGAGCCTCCTACTTGTCATGTGTGTGTATGTGTATGAGATAGGTGTGAGTGAGCCAGGGTGTAATGTTGTAGGTACGGACTTCTGTCTACCTTGGGAATTTCAATTTTGTGTAATTACAACTCTAAATGGAAGTGGGACCAAAAGGAGGGAGGGAGGGGGGGGGATACTATGAATATTGTGGATGATGGTGTTATGTTCATTTCTGGAGCAACATTCTTGCCTTTTCTGATTGAATTAGGAGTTAGAAACTAAAGAAGAGATGCAAGCATGTATACAACAGTAATTTGGGTTGCAGTACTAAGTTTTTCTTTTTGATGTTGGAAAAGCTATTTTGAAGTTAACTTCTCTAATCTTATTTGGAAACAGGTTGCTGGATGTGGTTCACAGTGAGAGGCGATTATATTTAGTCTTTGAATATCTTGACTTGGATTTGAAGAAGCACATGGATTCATGTCCTGAATTCTCTAAGGATACCGGTGTTGTAAAAGTGAGTAAGATTAAGATCTATATTCCGTTGGAGGTTGCAATTATTGTTATATTTAGCTGCCTCATCTGTTGCATTACTTCTTTATGAAGTTTGTCATGCCTCCGTTTAGCAGTCTTAGTTGAAGAGGAAGGAGATGCACCGTTACACAGTAGTTAAAATATATTATTATCAGAGTATGTAATGTGGGAAAGTATCACCACTTAATGGTAAAAAGTTGTCGGGTTGAGAGGTTTCTTGTTCTTGGTTAATGAAGTAATATCTCAATTTTGCAGTCGTTTGTGTATCAAATGCTCCGTGGTCTTGCTTATTGTCATTCTCGTAGAGTTCTCCACAGAGATCTAAAGCCTCAGAATTTGCTGATAGACCCACGCACCAATGTGTTAAAGCTTGCAGATTTTGGATTGGGTAGAGCATTTGGTATTCCTGTTAGAACTTTTACTCATGAGGTATGTACATATGTTCCAGCTCTATGAAACAAAATTACCAAACCAGCCTGTATTAACATTGTCTCATGTTGTTCCATTTCAAACTTGACCAGAAAGTAGTTACTATGAGCAGAGACTGTTGTCACTTCTGATGCCTCTCTTTAATATCTGGTATCCTGTCTAAATGAACAACCTTTTTCCTGCTTAAGTTTTCTGTTTGGTTGAAAAATTAAAATGATTGGATTATCATGTCTGTGTCTAATTGATTATAAAAACAGATACTCTGTTCATTTTTTGTTTTCTAGCATGTTGTCGACCCTTTTGAGCTTGTTTCTTTTCATTTCCAACAGTAGACTTCATTGTTTCAGGTGGTGACATTATGGTACAGGGCACCAGAAATACTGCTTGGATCAAGGCACTACTCTACTCCGGTTGATGTGTGGTCGGCTGGTTGCATATTTGCCGAGATGGTTAACCAGCAGCCCCTTTTTCCTGGTGACTCAGAGATTGATGAACTTTTCAGCATCTTCAGGTGTTAACATGCATAGCCAGTCCTTTAGTGAATGCTTTGTTACTTCTTAAAGTGAACATACTCGCTATTTGTTTTGACTTTTTGTAGGAAGTAATTTTATTATCTCCTTATGCCCTGTCGTCCTCCTTGTCGATCATTCCAAATTCCATTTGAAAGAAAGCCATTTTTATTCAATGGTTGTTCATGGATGGGTTGAGTGGCCGCTGTTATGACACAGACCAAAATTAGAATTAAGAAAGAGGCTTAGGAGGGGTTGGATTAAATGTTAAAGGCTTGATAGTTCTGAACTCTTCATGCTGAAAGACATACAAGTCAATCAATTACTAATATTTATAATCAACTCTCTCTCTGTATGGGGTTGTTAGGTTGTGAGAAGGTATTAAGATTGAGTTTGTAGTACAGTTTATGACTCTTTTCCTCTCTGTTATTAAATCTTTTCCTTATTGTCATGATTCTCTACTATTTCTGTATGAAGAGTGGTGGGTACTCCAAATGAGGATACATGGCCTGGAGTGACTTCTTTGCCTGATTATAAATCTTCATTTCCAAAATGGAGTCCTAAGGTAATTTCGAGTTTCATTATTTTTCTCTTTTTTTCCTCCTTTAGGACTAGTCTGATTCTCTTGCCAACATTATTGCATTTCTAGAGAATGCTGAATTCAAGTTCTTTACCTTGCAGGATCTGGCAACTTTAGTCCCGAATCTTGATACAGCAGGATTTGATCTCCTTGGTGTAAGTTTGCTTTTCTAAATGATATATACATCTTGTGTGTAAGAAAGTTTTCTTGTATTCTGAATGAAACTCCAACCTTTCTGCCTGATTTTCTCTGAGAAAATCCGGTGAAATAGTTTTAGGTACTCACAGCTAGAATAATTATAACTATTCTGAATGACATTTGTGACATTGGTAGGGAAAAGAGACTTGAGTAAATAAATGTTGTCAGGGGAAAGGGAAGTTCCAAATTGCAGTGCTCATTCATATTCTTGTTTCAGTCACTTTAGCGTAGGTCTTTTTGTTCCCTTTTGCTCTTTGTATTTGTTATTTTTTAACTTATACTTGGATATCACCTATTGGGGCCTAGGACTGTTTGGTTGCAGTTGCTTTTATGCAAATCATTGTGTTGCTGTTTAGCAGATCATATGAAGGATTATATAGTGCCTTTCTCCGCAATATGTGCACAACAAATAGGTGTTTTATACAATTATATGCATAGGGGTTTCAATCTTGTCTTAAAATCCATGGCCTCGTTACTTTCAGAAAATGCTCTGCTTGGACCCCAGCAAGAGAATCACTGCCAAAAGTGCCCTTGAACATGAGTATTTCAAGGATATTGGCCGTGTTCCATGACTCTTAGCATCTTCATCAACAATGTGAGCACAAATTCGGTATGTTAACTACTAGGTGATCTTAACACAGCATTCATAGATATCTCTTGTTCCAGCTTTTTCATCACAATATGTGTTCATAGTTTTGGTTCTATCTTAGGTTCATTAGCATTCATACTTCTGCAAGGACTCGCTGAATTACTGGTCATTGCTGTGCGTTTCAATTTTTTTGCGTAGCTTGATACTGGCATTGAAGAACGAGATGATGATCCGCATAGTCAGTTATACATGATTACTGTTCCTGGAGGAATGCAGGCTACAGTTCAGGTTTACCAAGTTATGTTTTGATACTGTATGAATTTTTTTATCTTGGTCTGACAAAAGAGAGTCTGGCCTCTCAATATTCAGGACTCTCCAAAAACTTCTGCTATTTTGATAGGAAAATCATGGAAGGCTAAAATAGTTGATCATAGCAATTAGCTCGTGCTATTTTGTTCCCCATGAATTTTAATTAAATGATTGTGTGTCTCGTCTCTTCATCTCTATTTTTCCTTTCGTTTATAATCCTGCCGAGGCCCGAGGGTCTTATCATAACCGCCCCTGTACCCTGAAAAGGTGGGGTTAAGATCTAAGTACCTCTTACCTTCCCCAGATCTCACTTGTGCAACTATACCAGTATGATGTTTGTTGTAAATATGAAAACTGAAATTTATTTAAATTTCTATTTTCATAGGTTTAACTAAGAGAAACAATGTTTACACCAACTCAGTTGATGCAAACATGTGTTTTTTTATACAAACTATTATCACTTGACCTTGGTCAAGTGACATTTATTCTTTAGTTCTCAACTGCTAAGGTTTAATTGTTTGATTTGTTTTAAACACTGAATGTGGGTGGACAAGTATTTACGACACTGTCATGGAGGCCTGAGGGTGTCAAATATTATTTCTTTTTCTGGAAATAGAAGACAGAAATAGATGTTCTATTGAAAACATGAACTTTGCATTAATAAGCTTTGACAGGTTTTATACAACAGAGTGGCAAATACATTTTTTTAAATGCCATATAGTTATTATTATTTCAAGATAAGAATATTTATATATGCTGCAATATCCAACTATCCTTCATTGGATATATATATCAGCTAGTTGAAGGAAGGTCATGATGCTGGGCTTGTTCACTTCGAATCTGATGCTTGCTTTCAACATCAGTGAAGCTTATCTTTCCATCTACAGAGTTCAAATGGTAAAAAAAAATAAGAGCCATAAACATCACATACTACATATATGGGGACAGATTCAAGATTCCAAAATATTATTTGCAAAATACCATTGCTGCAACAAAAGTTCTAATATTAATATTTTAATTCATGCAGTAAATGTTGTTTCTTTCACGTTGTTTATCTTATTATCTTGTTGTTGTTACTTGCTTCATTTTCTCATGTTCTTGAGTCGAGGGTTTACTAGAAATAACCTTCCAATCCTCACAGATTTGAGGTGAAAAAATGAAAATTGCTAGAAAATCTAAAATTTAATTGGTTATTCAACCTACTCAATAATTGCTTTTTCATTATTCACTTTTGTAGTTTCACTGTATTCAAGGGAATTTCCAAATGTGGACCCAAATAGATTCAAAATACTTTCTATTTCTTTTGTTAATTGTTACTCTTTGAAAAGGTGACTCAAAATGTTAGTATAAAAGAATAAAAACACTCTTTTATCTTCCAAGTTGAGGTATGGTTTCATACACTTGACCTTCTTCAAATTTCACTCATAAAATTACGTTGGGTATGTTATTGTTGTTGTATACTGTAATTTAACATGTTGCTTATTTCAGATTATAAATCAATATTACTAAATAATGTGTAATTACGTTTTAGGTAATCTTATCATGTAAATATTTTTTGCATCGTCAATAGATGTGTTCTTGTGAAGTTGGAGATGATACCTTGAGCTGCTACCCTTGAATTGGTACATCATATTATCCAGCCTAGCAAAATCATAGGGTCCATTTTCCCTGCATAGAACAAAAGAAAAACAATATTAATTTTATCAAGTAGTAATAAAAATTTTCTAATCGCATGATGTATACATTTGTAAATCATGTAGAAAAATGACTCTGGAAGAAATGGGGTATTTATTAAATTGTGTGAGAAAATGAGTTTTTTGTTATTTTTTATATGATGCTATATTGATATTATTATAAGGTGAGTTCCTTACATGTCTCATATATATTTGTTTATATATATGACAATTTTATACGTGTGATAGGTGAATAACTCTTTTCGAAAAAATATGATTTTTTTTGTGGCGAATTCTTTAGTCCTCTTTAAGGGGGTGACTATACTTGATTGAATGTTAGAATTAATATTCATGTTTATGATATTAATATATAATTTTGTAACAGAAAATACTTTATTCTTACAATGCAAGTTCAATATTTCGAACATATCTAGCTGAATCTGTGTAAAACAACTTGACAACTTCTTCAACAAAGTTAGGGTTTGCATCATCTTGCAACTCTTCAAGATGAATAAATTGTTCATCAAGGTATCCCTGCATATAAATCAATCAAACATTATTTCCTAGGATGCTCATTACACTTTACACGAATTTCATATCAAAACAAGAGAAGAAAGTTAGGGATCTTATAAGAATGAGTTCAGCATCAATTACTGTGAGTTAATCTTCAAGGATATATCTAATGAATGTGAACCTAAGGCCAAAGTAGACAATACTTTAATAGTTGGACCACGTCTATTATAGATGATATCAGAGTAGGACTCTTAAGGTGTGTGTGTATGTGACGCTTATGACGGGAGGCAAACCTCTAAAGGAGTGTACATTACACCTTAGGTGAATCTCACATTGAAATGGAAGAGATGTGAATGGAAAAAGAAAGTCAGGGACCTTATACGAATGTCTTTCGACCGTAAACAAAGGAACAAGTTAGTATTGGTCTAGAACCAAAACAAATAATACTTTAACAATTGGATTTCCTATAGAATAATTTGTGAAATTTCCTATATTAAGAGATACATAATTATATGTAACCAAATAAATTAAATAAAAATATGACCTGATCCAAGAGGCTTCTCTTCATGTAAGCAGCTTGGCGTTCTTTTGATTCTCCATTTTTTAAAAAACCTTAAAAAGGAATGAAAAATTGAATATTGTAAACAAAAATATAATATCTTTGAAAAATACAAAGGATTATAACATGCTATTTCTAAAGGCTAGAATTGTCTGTATATATAGGGGGGGAAAGTGAGAATTCAAAGAAGAAAAAAGATTTGATAAAATGGTCCAAATCAGAAGATCCTTTTTCTTTCTTTTCTTGGACCAAAATTCATATTACTCAACTAAAATTAAACAAACAACAGCATACCCCGAGTTAAAAAGTAGGATCTCAAGATTATAGAATGTACGTACGTAAATGTTATCCTTATCTCACAAAAATAAAGATATGATTTTCAATAAATTCTTGACTTAAATAAAGCATTGCCAAAATTGAACAAGAAAAACTAAAAATTCAGCTACAATTATTTATAAATCTCCATAAGTCATAAAAACTAAGAAGTTATTAACACATAGGCAACAAATAAATGGGGTGTTGTGTTCACTAATAAGCTTACGCCCCTTTATTATATTCATTTCAATTTTGATTCTTCACTTAGATTTATTATCATTATTCAAAATGAACTCCTCGATGGTTCCACTCTCTACTTTATACGTAATCGAGTTTAAAAAACCTTTTCAAAATTATTCTTTTACTATGTTATCACCGACAATCAACTCTTATCCTAAAAATAGGATAGCACAAAGATCGGGGATTAGATAGAAGGTTAGTAGCTAGGTTGTCAAACGTTTCTCTCTTTCACATAAGAGAGCAGAGTTCTATCTTCGAACATCTTATTTGTTCCGATCCTCTTCTCCTTTTCTCTTACTAATTTGCAGTGTTTTAAAAGGTGGGAGTGTGAGGCGAGACGTTTTATGCAGTATGAGGTGAGACGTAATCTCTGAAACACAGGACGTAAGTCTTATAGATCTACGGGGCGTAATCTCAGGTATTTTCAATTTTAGAATTTTATTACTAAGAAAATAAGGAAAAGTAAAACTTTCTATTATTCTACAAATAACCTATAATATATAGAAAAATTATTATAATTTTTATTTGAATAAAAAAGTATTAATAACCAATCATGAAGAAAAAAGTATAATAATTACTATTTGAGAAATATTATCACACCAATTATAAAAAAATATGATTTAAAGCAAAAAAGATATTAAGAAAAAACTTAATTTTAAGCTCCGAGCTTACACCCTATGGATCTATGTCTTCGATTTGCACTTCGAAGCGTTTTTGGTACATCTCACTCTGAGACTTGCCCCAAAAATACGTTTTTGAAAACACTGATATTTTACAGAGACTCATAGAGCTTATTTTAACCTTGTATTTTTTATATTTTTTAAAAAAAAAACATTTTTTTGAGCCAAAGTTATATTTGGAAAATAATCTCCTTATAAGTCTGCGTACACTTTTTCCTCCTCAAAACCTTATTTATGGAATCACATTGAATATGATGATTAAAAATTTTAGTTCTCAATATTTTCGAACTTCCATTTTCCAGTCTATTAATCTCCTCTTTATAAACCTTCACATATTCTATGATTTAGACAAGTGAAAGTTATGGGACATCAAGATCAAGTTGACGAATCTTTTACCAGTATATGAATACTTTTTTGGAAATATTGATAGATAAGTTGTGGTCACACTAATAATATATGTCAACCATGATGTCATATGAATTTTTATTATTTGAATTAAATTATCATGATCTAGCATACACATGCTATGCATTCCTAAAAACAGTATATAATATAATGATGAAAAAAGACCTTCACATTGAATAAATACCGTCGATTAGTTTGATTCATGGAAAAAGAGAAAGTTTCTATTTCTGAAATTCATATATCTAAATTTAAAAATCATCAATAGCCAATAAGACTAAAGAATTTTTACTTTATTTATAATATAATGTTTTTGCATCTCGTTTATTCCTTTAATTTAATGTATGTTTTATTTGTATTACTAGTATAGTACTATACTTGTATACAAGTAAGGATATAATAGTATATCCAAAGAATAAACATGATTTAGCATAAACATGCTATGCATTCCTAAAAACAGCATATAATATAATGATGAAAAAGACCTTTCACATTGAATATAATATCGTCTATTAGTTTGATTCATGGAAAAAGAGTTTCTATTTCTGAAATTCATATATCTAAATTTAAAAATCATCAATAGCCAATAAGACTAAAGAATTTTAACTTTATTTATAATAAAATGTTTTTGCATCTCGTTTATTCCTTTAATTTAATGTATGTTTTATTTGTACTTACTAGTATAGTACTATACTTGTATACAAGTAAGGATATAATAGTATATCCAAAGAATAGAGGAGTTCGGAGCCTAAAGGGTACAAAATATTAACAAAAATAAAACGATATATAAAATTTTATATTAACCAAAAGGGTAAAATCACTGCACCACAGCGACTTATCCCACCGGAATTTGCAAAGTCGCTGCAGAGGCAGTGATTTTGCAAAATCTGATTTTTTTTTATAAAAAAAATGAAATCGCTGCCTAAGCAGCGATTTA